>JAGIQG010000020.1:35292264-37726165 GCA_024679065.1 Sphyrna mokarran | reverse complement strand
TTTTTGTAGTATCGCCTGCCTGTATCTCTCACTGAAGAAACTTTTCCAACATAGCTTCCAAAGTATCCATAACTCTTCTGCGAACGTATTATCCCACTCGGCTGTCGGCTATCACTCCTGTCTTTGTTCATCACAATTGATTGCCTGTTGCCTGCCCAGTGTATCTCCCACATTCAAAGAACAAAGAACAACACAGCACAGGTTACAGGCCCTTCGGCCCAACAAGCCCACGCCACCATTCTAACATTGAGTGCCCTCTTCTATCTATGACCTTTTTCTATGCCTATTGGATTCCACAATAAAGGAATTATAACCAGATTGAGGGATGCCTAATTTAGGGACAATTTGTTAAAGCCAGTCAACCTAGAGCATGTTTTTGGGGTGTGGGAGGAAACCGGAGCACCTGGAGAAAACCCACGCAAGCACGGGGAGAATGTGCAAACTCCCACAGACACTGGCTCAAATCCATGTATCTGCACAGCAAACAGTGTTAGTCACTGAGCTGTCATGTTGCCCATCAGCTGGTCCAGTTTAAGCGTACGTTAACGATGTGAAGCACTAGACAACTCTCAAAGCAACATCCAAGAGCAGCCCTCGCATGACCCTCCGCCTGTATGCCCCTTGTTGGAGAATAAAGTGGACCAAATCACCTGTGGATTAAAAGAAAAGACATCAATCAACATGCACAACTTAAACAGACATTCACGGAATCCCCAGAAGCTCAAACGTAAGACAAGTGAGCTGTAAAATACATTGGACGGTCCATAGGAATCAACTGATTCCCAGGAATGTCCTAAGGCTCAAAGTTTTTGCCTTTAACAATCCCTTTGGTCGCCTCCCTACTCTTCAAATGCATGGTACTTGTGCTCATTACCTTCATGCAATGTTATTTTAATGAAAAGTCTCAAATGTAAATTGATCACATGGCAGTTGACCATGGAATTGTGTGTGTGTGTTTTGTATATTGGGAGAAATCAGAAGAGACTCAATTGTGATATCTCCTTTTGAGGTCAAATAATCGAGTTGCCCAGATTTTTAAATGAAGAAAAGTTGCTTGAATGAGGCATATGAGGAACATATTGGTGCAATTTTCCTTCAAGTGAGAGTCTTAAAGGGAGACATAGAATTCAGGGAAAAGGAAAAAAAGAATTTGAGATGGAAATGACATGAAGAATTGGCTTTGTATGACTGGAGGGCATAGGTTTTAATTCTACAGGATGGTTAATCAGGAAGGACATTAACAAACCGGTCACTGTAAAAGGTGACTCTTGCACTACTCAGTAAATTTTGTATCAAAGAATAAAGAAGGGAAACAGGCCCTCGTGCATACTGTATCTATCTTTTTAAATTGTCTGCACCTGTACCTTAATCTTCTACACTCTACAACACTCCAAGATCTCTGCACACTTAGGTACCTTCTTGTGCTTCTCCAGTATTGGCCACATCTTTAGCCTTGGCCCTAACCAGCTCTAGAAACTTCCTCCCCTTTCCTCCCCAAATCGTTTTTGCCACTCTTCCTTTTAAGATGCTTCTTAAAATCTAACTCTTGGATCAAGTTTTGGTCATGTCTGCTAGCAATCTTTCCTGTAACATGGCAGCAAATCCGATCACTCCTGTGAAGTGATTTGGGACATTTTGCTACTCTAAAGGCACCACATAAATGCAAGTTGTTCTCAAATCTACTAACCGAAAACAAGATCCAATGGGCCGAATGGCCTCTTTCTGCACTGTAGGGTTTCTATAGTTCTAAGATCTGGAGGATATTGAACTGGTAATGAATTGCTCTAATTGTACGGTTTCACACAACTTTTAAACTTTTAGGACTCTCAAGAACACAGCTTGAAAATTTGCAACATAACATATAATCTATACCCCAGTTGTCAGTTTCTTGTTGAACATTTGGCTCAATGTATAGCAGTATTGTTAGGCTTTTTGCCATAGTTCTGCCTTGTAAAATGCTTTGTTGGGGTGGAGACTGCCGGCCCTAGGGCCATAACTGCTGACTCAGACTGATGCAGTCTGCGCACAGATGCATGTTTTCTCCCCTGAGACATGTCGCTCACTCCATTGTCCTTTCACATTTTTTTCCCCTTTCTTCCTGTTCCTTGGGTCTTGCCTCCTTCTGTGACTGACTAATATGATAGGCTGTAGCCTCCACGCGAGCAACTTTTACCAAATATGGTCATCCAGCTCCCAGTCTGAGAGACATCCAGAATATTATCCTCCCTCTCTTTCTGATTGGATGGTTAGGACAAGGACTTGAGCAGTTTCAAGGCACGAGTGCATTGTGAGAGAGAAGCCTGTAATGAATTGAATATTAACTCTGTCATTGCAGTGTAGGTTTACTGTTTTAGAGGAGCTCCGTATTTGTTCCATTAGCTAAACTACCACATGAAAATGCAGATTTTCCAACTCGTTCTTGTTTGTGGGAAGGTTCATTCCATTCAAAAGAATTGTTAATGGGCAATGGGAGTTAAAAGCATAATGATTAAGGCTTTTTATATCAAGCAGAATAAATACAGGGTTTATGGTGAGAGAAAGCTTTATAATACAGTATTTTGTGTGTAATCAGAAGCTTGCTGTGTGGGGGCAGACCCCCCCCAAACCCCACCCCACTCTGCCACGCTGCTTCAGGGATTTGTAGTAAAGCCACTATTGAAAAAAACAAACCTTAATCAGACTAGCTAATGTGAATATTGTACAATTCCAGCAACCCATATTCCTGTCTGCCAGATTGTTGACATTTGGTATGATCACAAAACAAAGTATTTTTAGTCTTTTAGCTGGCCACTTTGGGCATGTATGGACTAGGGTGAGAGATGTTAGAGTTACAGCTCTGTGGTGATAAACCTTTGCATTACTTAGTTAGCTCGGACACTGAGGCCTTTCTCTGGAATTAACTTTATTTTTTTCACAGAAAATTATAGTTGCTGCCAGATTACAGTAGGATTGATGCTATCTTTTCAGAAGTTGGAAACAGAGTAATTTTAATGAGTTTAATGATAAATTTGCAAAATATATGTATCACTTGCACACAAGTGTTTAGAATTATTAAACTCTTAAGGGTTGAGCGTAGCAACACTGTCTCTGCAAGCCTACCTTGATCAAACAGACTCTTGCTGAGTCCAAATCCATTTGACATAGATCTAAATAAATCATAAAATGACAATAAAAACAGAAAATGCTGGATAAACTCAGATCTAGGGGAGAGAAACAAAGTTAATGTTTCTAGTTCATAAACCTTTCCTTCTGAAGACCTTATTCGTTCAATTTGAATTCCACCAACTGTGGTGGGATGCAAACTCTTATCTATCCTCACAGCATCAACTGGGGTCTCTTGGTTACTATTCCAGCGACATTACCACAACACCATGTCCCTTGATATTGCTTTGTTGCTTTGGATTGGCCAAGTTCTAAAATCCAAGGACAAGCCATTCTAGGTAACTGCTTCAACCTAAGACTAAATTGTCAATTAAGTCTTTATGATGGGTCTAGCATGTTTTATTGGAGATTGGCTAGGGGAAAGAATTGGAGCTGAAAGGGAGATTGAGGGACAAAATAACTTCAGGTTTCTGGGATGGGTGTGGTTTCTGAAATAAACATTCAACTTTAATCTTTTAATTTTTCCACCTCTTTTATTACTCTTTTGACCTGTTGCTCACCAATAACACTCTTGCAACATTTGCTCCAAGGTGCCTGGCCATATGGCAGCCCAGAACTTAATGCGCGGGGGCAGACAAGCCACACACAGCAGATGACGTACTTTTCCAATCACAGCTAAGTCTTCAAGGGACTGTACAGTGTAACAAATGAATACAGGGAAGGTAGACCTCGGTTAAACTGCAATGTTTTAAAAACATGATGAAATATAGCCTCTTACTTCATTTAGATGTGCTACCATCCCACCACAGCCTGCTTATTGGTCCATATGTAGTTGGGTGATTACTGTAGGTAGTTCTGAAAAAATAATTTGCTAATGTTTTGCACTGAACATTCAAACCAATGCAAGTTTGGATAAACTTGTAACTACTTCTGCTTTTATGTTCTTTGACTGCTGGTTCTTATAACTACGCTACCATGCAGCCGGATGAAGATAAAATTGTTGGATTGGCAGCTAGAAAGAGTCATTCCATTGGTTTGGTGTCTGCCAACCATCCGGCTCAAGCAACTAAATAGACTTCACTGAGAGCAACTTGATTTTTTTCGAGGACTTTCAGCAAAGTCTGACAGCATAAAGTAATTACTTTAGTTTGCAGCCTATTTGTTGACCAGAATGCCTTTTGCTCTCAGTTCAAAGGGAGACCACCAGCATGATGAGATTCTGAATTCATTATTTTTTCCCCTGGGCCAAGACCTGGCAAATGACACTTTGCTGTCTCTGCATCAGGGCTTCCATCAGTACAATGCAAAGAAAGGAAGTATTGCAAAATGTTATATTTATTAGAATCATAGAATCCCTACGGTGCAGTAGGAGTCCATTCAACCCATCAAATCTGCACCGATCACAATCCCACCCAGGCCCTATTTCTGCAACTCCACATACTTACTCTGCTATTCCCCTCACACTAGGGTCAATTTAGTATGGCCAATCAACTTATTCCACACATCTTTGGACTGTGGGAGGAAACCCACACAGATGGGGAGAACGTGCAAACTCCACATAGTGCCACAAGCTGGGAATCAAATCTGGATCCTTGATATTGTGAGGCATCAGTGCTAGGCATTGTGCTGCCCTATGACACATTGTTCATTTGAAATGAAATTGATTTGGTGTAATAATGTGAAAAGATGTGAGCAAAACTACTTTAATGCAAAGTTCATGCGGTTGAACTGTTGGACTGCTAATGCATTGTATAATTTGATGTGTAGCGGGGGAGGGCTGGAATGTTGTGATCCAACTTGAGAGTGACATTTTGATGGTATTTTGACGTTTGCAGCCTGCTAAACCAATTGGTGTTGGGGTTAGAATTTTCAATTTCGTTTTTAAATCGGGATAAGTGATTGAGATTAATTCTGAGGACACTGATCTCCGTGAGAGGCTCAAAGAATTGACTGGATCCTGAAATAAGATTACTTTTCAGAGAACTAAATAAATACTTTGCACTCGTCTTTGGTTGGGGATGGGGAGAGGGGTAGAATTAAACTTATCCCACAATTTTAATTCTGTGTGACAGTAATAATTAATTCACAAGTCAGTGCACTCAGTGCAATCTCATTGGTTAAATGATGTTTAAATGGTGCTGTAATGATGATCAGTCCATCTTGTAACCCTAGATTTGGTCATGGAGCTGTAGTGGTAAACTTTATTTGCAAGCCTCAACCGTGAAGGTTGTCAGACTATGGAGGGCCATTAAAGCTGATTACATATGCACACTTTCCCACAGGAGGAGTGGGATGACTTTTTGGTTGCAGTATAGAAGAAAATTGTAACATCTCAATTGCCACTGATGTAGCCCAGATGGATAAAATGTATTTCAATTTTATATACCTTGTGACTTAAGCACTTGTGATTTTTACTCGGTTCTTGTCATTTGTCAAAAAAAAGATATTTAATGGTTTCATTTTATTGGCCTTTTAGGACTATTTCTTTCAAGATAAATTTAAGGAATTGTGGACGAGAAGAAAGAACTGCTGAGATTTTTCAACCACCTTGCAGCATCTGCAAGGAGAGAAATGAGCTGGCAAAGTTTTGATAAAGGGTCATTGGGACTTGAAACATCAGCATTTTTCTCTTCTTGTAGATGCTGCTAGATCTGCTCAGATTTTCCAGCATTTTCTCTCTCAGTTCTGGTTTCAGATTCCAGCATCCACAGTAATTTGCCTTTATTAAGGAGTTGGGAGTAGGAGGAAAGATGATGTTGAAATATCGAAGAATTCTGCACAAACGGATGATTGAGCTATCTAAGTGGAACTGCTATACAGCTTTAAAGTGAACCCTGCAATACTTGCCATTGGCGTTAGGGAAGGAAGATAAAGGGCCCTTGTATTGTATAGTTATGAACCTTGGAGGAAGCTGACGAGTGTTTGTGTTGTTCAATTAGTACTCCTAATATCACAGTAGATTGGCTTAACCCTCCATGGCTGGATGTGAATTAAACCATATCAAGGAAGCAGCTGGGAATGGGGAGCAATTGATATTCAGCACAACAGTGAACAAAGTGAATCCCGTTTCACTTCATGTCATTAGTTCCTGGTGTCCTTGGGCAATGAAGGCCTCTAAGCTGCAATAAATGACTCTTCACACGCAAGCTTCTGTCTCTCTCTAATCCACATCAAATGCTTTTGTAATGTCAGAAGCAGGATGTGTTTGCTCTCTTGCTGCCCGTTATCAGTATGCTTTTGTATGGAACATGTATTCCGATTAAACAATTTAGCACACACTTTCTTGTGTTTAAAATGAAGTAATTTATTCTCACACTTATCCCAAATTAATGCAACAGCACACACTTGGTCTCACATGCATGTACCCAAATTGGATACAGTAAGAAATCTGACAACACCAGGTTTAAATCCAACCGATTTATTTGATAGTAAACTCACAAGCTTTTGACCCTCTGGTCTTCGTCAGGTGAATGAGGTGTTCTGGTCTCAAAAAACAGCACACATAACAGCACAGACTGTTTACAGATTACTGATTAAAACACAAAAGATTCTGTTTAATGATTTGCAGCTTGATCTGCTGGATTTAGAGGTAATAAGGTTGTGTCCCTCAGCAACTTAAACCTCATGACAACTGGGTTAACACTTCTGAGCCCATCTAGTTTAGTTCTGATGGGGAGGTAATTGTGATATGATGGGAAGTTGATAGTGAACATTTAAATTTTGATCTTGCCTTTGTCCACCATGAAACATAGCAACAGGCAGTGTGGTATCTCCACAGTCTTTAGTTGTTGACCCATCCTTAAACAGTGGGCTGTGTGAATTCGACAGTTAAGTACGGTATAAAAGTAATATGATATATCTATATTGGATAGGACAGTGGGAAAGGGTGCAGCTTAGATTCTGGAGAATTGATTTAGGATTGATTCTCAATTAGAAAGGATTCAAAGTAACCCAAGCAATATTCACCTTTGTTCTGCATATCTATCTTCCAACCATTTTTGATGGCTGTTTGGTATTTTGTATGTTGTAGGAGCTTTTGGTGGGACAGAGGGAATGGGTGAAGAGATGATAGTTGACGGAAGAGGATTTCTTGCAGGATGGCAGAAATGGAGTTAGAGACCATAAAGGATTTTTAATGCATGGACATGTATTTTAAATTGACTGCACAACTGAATGTTTCCAGTGTATACTAGTTAACACAGGAAGTGGGTGAATAAGGTATAATATGGGATAAGATACGGGTAGTCAAAATTTGAAGGATCAAAGTTTAGGAGGATCTGAGGCCAATCAGGAGTACAACAGCCCAGTCTGGAGTGACAGAAGTGAATGAGAGTTCAGCAGATGGGCTGACACAGGCAAAGGTAGAGATAAAAGATAGATAAGTAGAAGGGGCTTTATGATGACGAGAGTGTGGGGTGAAGCTCAGCTCTGGGTCAAATTGCATGCAGTCAATCACAGGTTTCGATGAATGCTAACTTCCTCAGTGATTGCATTACATTAGCAAATCTCAACAAAGCTGATGCTGTGACAATACAACTTGGGTTTAAGAAGGCAAAAGTCCTATCCAGAGCACCCATTTCTGATCTTTGACCCAGTTATTCTAGTTGGCAGTATGTATATTTACCTCTCAGGACAGAATCAGACTTGATGACTCCAGCCTCCCAGCTACTGATAACCAGCTTCCCAGTACTCACCAGCTAGTCTTTCACATAAAGATTAGCATCTTACGTGAAGTATGCAGACTTGTACTTGTGGAAAACTAGATTAGGCTGCCATCTTCAGGAGTCAGGAAACTTGTGATTTAACTCAGCAGGGAAGACTTTGTATTTTATTTTGAACTAGCTACATTGCTTTTTTTCCTTTGGTTTCCTCCTGTGATGTGTTTTCCCAGTAAGAAAATAGTGCATTCTGTAAATTTTATTTTATATTTCTAGTGATGGACAATAAATGCTAGGCAGCCAGCAATCTGTGTCCCATGAATGAACAAAGAAAAATTTCCCAGGATCAAATTTAAACCGTGATTGGATGACTTCAAAAATCCATACTTTGTTTCCTCAATCACATCTGTGAGCAATCTGCTCTCAATTTTTAAATTTCCCGTAGCTGTTACACGTTTCATCCAGTTTGTAACACCTCATGATGTAGGGAAGGGAGCGAGGAGAAATCGTACTAATTTGACTGTTGATGATTAAAATGTAGATGCTAGTACTTTACCAATGCAAAGCCTGAAGGAGGAAGGAAGGCCACTGGCTGCAGTTTGCCATTGTCCCCAGGGATTCGGTTCCTATTCACTGTTTCTCCAGGATTGGCTAAGTATCTTGCAGCCAACAAAGCTGTTTGACTGATGTTGCTTGCCATGGTTATGAGCATTAAATGCTCCAATTAACAGCTGTTATATTTCAAAATTATGGCTTTTGTCTGGCTTTCTGACCATCTGCTGCACAGTATAAGAGAAGCACAGAATGGAAAGTGGGTTTGTGATGCACTATCAGTATTTCCAGCCTTGGCTTATATCTCATTATTGATGTTATTCAAATCCTAAAATACTCATGATTGCTTAGTGTTCAGTTTAACTAGTGGCTTTCAGATATCTTGAGCTTGAAATTTTCCCAAATCACTCATTTCTCCTGAGCAGTCTGGGTAATAGTTCCATGTTCTAGAGTATAGTAAACTTTCCCCTGTAAATACCATTATCACTCATTTATCTACTTATCTTTGCAGACATCCTTCCTTCTCAAGTCCTTGAATGTGTTTCCTTCCAAATCCTTGCCCAAATTCCACACAGCTGCAAGTTGAATCTAAGCCAGGTTTCCAACCTGCCACAGCACTGAGGCACCTCATCAAAGTCACAATCTGTGACTGCTCGTAGTGCATTTTTTGTGCACTTCATCCTCAACCTCACTGTAGTCATTGGGGTTAACACAGCAACTGCTCCATTGCTCCTATTGCCCAGTTCAATGAAACTGTCCTTCTCCTTTTACCATCAAGTTATAGCCAGCAATGGTTTACCTTCAGGCCTTTCCCCTAGACACAACTAAGGATCCATTTCTGGCCACTGCCTCTTCCCGAGCTATACATCACCCAATAAAACAGTAACACAATAGTCAAGTTACTTGAAACACAACCCACAAACAGATATAAAGTAATGACCAGGCTGCTTTGTTTGTGGTCTTGCATTGAAGGATAATACCAGGAGAACTGGAGCCTAGGCTTGTTCTGAAAGAGAGCACTTTCAGCTGTTCAGCATGTACTCAATATTGTCAGCTAGAATATTGCTCAAATCCAAGATTGGTACTTGAACTCATGTCTTCTGACTCTTGTGAGAGTACCCTTTTTGAGCCAAGCCTGGTTCCTGTGTTCTAGAACATAGAACACAGAACACTACAGCACAGAACAGGCCCTTTGGCCTTCGATGTTGTGCCGACCAATATAAAAAGCAATGCCCTTCCAAACTAAACCATTCCCTTCTCTTCCATATACTTATCAACTAACCTCTTAAACGCCACCAAACTTGGCGCATCTACAACTGCTGCAGGCAGGGCATTCCACTCCCGAACCACCTTTGGGTAAAGAACCTACCTCTGATATCCGTCCTATAACTATCACCCCTTAATTTAAAGCTGTGTCCCCTCGTGCTAGCTTTCTCCATCCTAGGAAAAGGCTATCACTGTCCACCCTATCTAAACCTCTAATCATCTTATATGTTTCGATTAGGTCCCTCTTAGCCGCCTCCTTTCTAACGAAAACAACCTCAAATCCCTCAGCCTCTCTTCATAAGACCTGCCCTCCATACCAGGCAACATCCTGGTAAACCTCCCCTGTACCCTCTCCAATGCCTCCACATCTTTCTTATAATGTGGGGACCAGAACTGCACACAATACCCCAAGTGCGGCCGCACTAGAGTTTTGTACAGTTGCAACATGACGTTGCGGCTCCGAGATTCAATCCCTCTACCAATAAAAGCCAAGACTCCATATGCCTTCCTAACAACCTTCTCGACCTGACTGCCTACTTTCAGGGATCTATGCACATACACACAAAGATCCCTCTGTTCATCTAGACTACTAAGAATCCTACCATTTGCCCTATACTCTACACATTTATTATTTCTGCCATAGTGCATTACCTTACACTTTTCCACATTAAACTCCATTTGCCACCTCTCGGCCCAGCTCTGCAACTTGTCCAAGTCTCTCTGCAAACTATAACACCCCTCTTCACTATCTACCACTCCTCCGACTTTGGTGTCATCTGCACATTTACTAATCCATCCTTCAATACCCTCATCCAGATCATTTATAAAAATTACAAACAGCAGGGGCCCCAAACCAGACCCCTGAGGTACACCACTTGTCACCGAACTCCACGATGAATATCTCCCATCAACCACCACCCTCTGTCTTCTATCCGCTAGCCAATTCCTAACCCAATTAGCTAAATCACCCTCTATCCCATACATCTTCATTTTCTGCAGAAGTCTTCCGTGGGCCACCTTATCAAACGCCTTACTAAAGTCCATATATACCACATCAACCGCCTTACCCCATCCACCTCCTTAGTCACTTTTTCAAAAAACTCAATGAGGTTAGTAAGGCACGACCTACCCTTCACAAAACCATGCTGACTATCTCCAATCAATTCATTACTCTCTAAATAACTATAAGTCCTATCCCTAATTATTCTCTCCAACACTTTGCCCACCACAGAAGTAAGACTCACTGGCCTATAATTCCCTGGAAGGTCTCTCTTCCCCTTCGTGAACAACGGGACCACATTCGCTATCCTCCAGTCCTCCGGAACCACACCCGTAACCAACGACGACCTGCAGATCAGAGCCAGAGGCTCTGCAATCTCCTCTCTTGCCTCCCAGAGAATCCTAGGGTAAATCCCGTCCGGCCCAGGGGACTTATCCAACTTCAAACCCTCGAGAATATCTAGCACATCCTCCCTATCTCCTTCAATACTTTCCAGTTTGCTACCCTGTACCTCAGTGTTCTCCATAACTACATTTACATCACCCTGCGTGAATACCGAAGAGAAATATGTATTCAGTACCTCTCCAATCTCTTCAGGCTCCACGCACAGCTTCCCACTGCTGTCTATGACTGGCCCTAATCTTGCCCTAACCAATCTTCTATTCTTAACATATCTAAAGAAAGCTTTAGGATTCTCCTTAATCCTATCAGCCAAAGTCTTCTCGTGTCCTCGCTTAGCTCTCCTCAATTCACTCTTTAGCTCCCTCCTGGCTAATCTATAGCTATCCATTGCACTAACGGAGCCTTCAAGCCTCATCCTGACATAAGCCTCCTTTTTCCTTTTAACCAGCAAATCAACTTTTTTTGTACACCAAGGTTCTCTTACTCGACCATTTCCTCCTCGCCTGACAGGTGTTCTAGTCTGGAATTCCCAATCTTCTACTTTAAGATGCCCCTTTAAATCCACTTGCACTCTTTAATTTCTTCCTCTTGGCTTGATGCTCAGTTTTTGTCTGATTATACCACAGATGTGCCTTGGGACATTTTTCTACTTTTGGCGGTGTGCTGTGAGTCCAAATTGTCGTAGACAACTTGCTTCCGTTTTTGGAAAACAAAAGCTGAAGAATGTTGCATTCAGCCTTGTTGAAATGTTTGTAATTGATCCAGCGGGAAGTACACCATTTACAAACCCTATGGAACAAAAGGAGCCATGGTTCTGCTCTTTTGTTGTACACAAGCACCCAGAGAGTTTGATGCTTACAGCCACAATCAAAACAAATTTGTTTAGAATTTATTTTTAAAACAAGTTCAAATAATTTTTTTTACTGCTAAGGTCTTGACCATAATGGACTCCCTTCACCCATCCTTGTGTTCCTAATCTGCTTTTGTGTGCTGTCTTTTCTGTGTCTTCTAATTATTTTTTGTATGGCTTGTTTTATTTTAACCTCTTTCTTTTGGGTATTTGGTGGGGGAGGTGGTGGGTTTCAATCCCTGCTGGGTTTGCGTCCCATTTTTTTTCAAAAGTTGAGAATACATTGTTTTACTCGAGACTCTGCAGTGCTGCGTTGGACGAAGTTTAGTTGGAGTGACCTTTGGCACTACTTTTTAATGTTTTAAACTTGATTTGCACGTCAGTTTTAATGGGGCATTCCAAATAATAGCTTGAGATGGACAAAAATGTAATCCAATCTCAAAATCAGGAGGAATATCTACTCAGGATGGCTTTTGAGTTATGACAGCAGTGTCTGCTTTAATTGGATTAGTACCTCTTTATTCACTTTCCAGTTAATATGATCCTTTTAGTGGTGTCATGTGAATCCAGAGATTGGATTATCACCTCAATCATTTCCTCCTATCAGGCATTTTAAAATTTTTTTTACTTTGTTCTTCATTTTTGTAATAAACAGAATAATGTATGTATCACAGTGAAATATTAAATGGTCTGAAACAAAAACAGAGGATGCTGGAAAAATTCCACAGCTTCTGTAAGGAGAGAAAGCAGAGCCAGTGTCTCCATCCTTAGAGATGCTGCCAAACCTGCTGAGTTTTTCCAGCATCATCTGCTTTTGTTTTAAATTCCAGCATCCGCAGTATTTTGCTGAGCTTAAATGTCTGTTTGCTGCAGGAAATACTTGTCTTGAAAAACTGCCAGATTTCACGATATTGGCAGTTAGCAAGGGTGAGGCTGCGTTAGAGCAAAGGTATGGTTGAAGAAAAGGGATGTGTGTTGAGCCAGGAGCTTGGAGAGAAGAATGGAAAGTTGTGCCAGTAACCAAGTGGGTACAACTCTCAGTTCCTGGCCAGATGGCGAGAGGTTTGAATCTGTCTCAAGAATCCAGCTGCTAAATTTTCTCAACTTTAATATAAGCTGTTTACACAATTGTTTATCTCAATAGATAAAGAAGCTCCTGAGAGGTACCATGTATTCTCGGAAGTATAGTTTTGCATATAGTTTGGAATGCTACCAATATTCCTTCAGCTTGGGTGATCCGTCAGAATTTTCCCTGTTGCGTGATGAAGAACCATGGACTTATTCTTTTGTTGATAAATTTCCATGTAAATCGTGCGAGCGTAGCTAAATGACACCTTTGGAGTTTTCACACAGTAATACTGGCCCCATTCAAACAGTGATGGATCTCCCTTTATAAAAGTCCAGACCACAAGAATAGCTGGGTGCCTGTAAAACACAATGTGTTGACAAGGAGCCATGAACTTCCCTCCAGCTCACTGTTATTGGCAGAAGTCTGTGAATCAGAGCTTCTCTTGAAGATAAAATGTTTTGGATGTGACATTTGATGTTCTCTGAATAACATGCCATCACCTCATGAGGTGACTGACTATGCAAAACAAAAATCAATTTACCGCAAAAATGTTGCCCCTGGATTGACACTTGCTTGGTTTCCGGATTGCTAAACTATTGCAGAATCCCTTGGTGCACTCTATTGGAATGATCTAAATAACAGTACCTTTCTGTACATTATTCTGCAACATATTATCAACATCTGGGATGTCACAGTCTACTTCTGACACTATCAGTTTTTAATCTGCCTTTAAACTCTCCCAACTCTGCATCCTAGTTCATTGAAGCAGGAATTCCAATCCAAAATCATTTTGCTCTTCAATTCCTGACCCAATTGTGTTCAGGTGTAGGGTCTGTTATGTAACTGCCACATTCCTGGTTAACTATCTTTTGGGATGCATTGAAATGTAACTTTGAACTGCAAACCAACTTGCATGATTCCTTCAAAGGAAGGAGAGGAGTGGGAGTAGCAAGGGTTACAAAGAGCAGGATTTAATGCTCTCCATGTGGCAGGTTTGGTAGTAGAACAGAGTTAATCCCTAGAGTGGGGAGATGATGGCCTAGTGATATTATCACGACTATTAATTCTGAAACTCAGCTAATATTCTGAAAGGTATATAAAAGGTTCAGAGAGCTAGGGAATGTTAGGGATCTAGAGGAGTATAAGGTGTGTAGAAGGGAACTTAAAAAGGAAATTAGGAGAGCCAGAAGGGGTCATGAGAAGGCCTTGGCAGGTAAGATTAAGGAGAATCCCAAGGCCTTCTACAAATATGTGAAAAGTAAAAGGATGAGAAGAGAAGGGATAGGGCCTATAAAAGGTGAAGGGGAAAAGTCTGTGTGAATCCGGAAGAAATGGCAGAGGTGCTTAACGAGTACTTTGCCTCGGTATTCACGGTGGAAAGTGAACTGGGAGATTGCACTGCAAGTTTGAGGCATACGGAAAAGATTGAGTATGTGGATGTTAGGAAAGAGGATGTGTTAGACCTGTTAAATTCTATCAAGATAGACAAGTCGCCGGGACCGGATGGGATGTACCCCAGGTTATTGTGGGAGGTGAGGGAAGTGGTTGCAGAGCCCCTGGCGATGATCTTTGCGTCATCCATGGAAACGGGAGAGGTTCCGGAGGATTGGAGGATTGCGGATGTGGTTCCTATCTTTAAGAAAGGGAACAGGGATAGTCCAGGAAATTACCGACCGGTGAGTTTGACTTCAGTGGTTGGTAAGCTGATGGAGAGGCTTCTGAGGGATAAGATATATGAACATTTGGAGAAGTTTGGACTGATTAGAAATAGTCAGCATGGTTTTGTCAAGGGCAGGTCATGCCTTACGAACCTAGTTGAGTTCTTCGAAAATGTAACTGAACACGTTGACAAAGGAAGGGCGGAGAACGTAGTGTACATGGACTTTAGTAAGGCATTTGATAAGGTCCCACATGCAAGGCTTCTGGAGAAGGTGAGAGGGCATGGGATCCAAGGGGCTTTGGCCTCATGGATCCAGAACTGGCTTGCTAGCAGAAGGCAGAGAGTGGTTGTGGATGGGTCTTGTTCTGCATGGAGGTCGGTAACCAGTGGAGTGCCCCAGAGATCTGTTCTGGGACTCCTGCTGTTTGTCATTTTCATAAATGACCTGGATGAGGAAGTGGAGCAAGTTTGCCGACGATACAAAGATCAGTGGTGTTGTGGATGGTCTGGAGGGATGCCAAAAGTTGCAGCGGGACATAGACAAGATGCAAGACTGGGCGGAGAAGTGGCAGATGGACTTCAACGCAGATAAATGTGTAGTGGTCCATTTTGGCAGGAATAATGGGATGAAGGAGTACAATATAAGGGGTAGGAGTCTTAGCTGTGTTGTAGAGCAGAAGGATCTCGGGGTCCGGATCCACAGGACTCTTAAATCGGCCTCGCAGGTGGAGGAAGTGGTCAAGAAGGCGTACAGTGTACTGGCCTTCATTAATCGAGGAATAGAGTTCAGGAGTCAGGAGGTAATGATGCAGCTCTATAAGACTCTTGTCAGACCCCACTTGGAGTATTGTGCTCAGTTCTGGTCGCCTCATTATAGGAAGGATGTAGAGGCTATTGAGAGAGTGCAGAGGAGATTTACAAGGATGCTGCCTGGATTGGGAGGCAGACCTTATGAAGATAGGTCGAGGGAGCTGGGACTCTTCTCACTGGAGCAACATAGGTTGAGAGGCGACCTGATAGAGGTTTATAAAATGTTGAGAGGGATAGATAGGGTGGACTCTTAGAGACTATTTCCCTGAGCTGAAATGGTCACTACGAGAGGACACAGATTTAAGGTGCAGGGAAGCAAATACAAAGGAGATGACAGGGGTAGGTTTTTCACTGAGGGTGGTGAGTGAATGAAACCGACTGCCGTCGGAGGTTGTTGAGGCAAACTCACTGGGGTCTTTTAAGAGACTTCTGGATGAGTATATGGAAACAAATAGGTAGGGAGTTATAGATAGGTCTGTGGATTGGTAGATGTGATCGGCGCAACTCGTGGGCCAAAGAGCCTGTTTGTGCTATATGGTTCTATGTCCTATGTTAAGACTTGGGTTCAAATTGTGCCACAGCAGACAGTGGAATTTGAATTCAATAAAAATTAATGAAATTAAAATAAAAATTAGGAATCTATTTTTAGGGGCATACACGCGATGGGTCATGAGAGGATTGCTCTTGGATCTTTTTCAAGAGTATCCTACTGCTTCACGTTGTTAGTGTATGCTTGACCTGGACCTTCTGATGGGCAACATGACAGCTCAGTGAGTATCACTGTGCTGTGCAGATACATGAATTTGGGCCTGTGTCTGTGGGAGTTTGCGCATTCTCCCCATGCTTGCGGGTTTTCTCCGGGAGCTCTGGTTTCCTCCCATATCCCAAAGATGTACTCTTAGGCTAATTGACAAAACAAATTCTCCCTAAATTGTCTCAAATTTGGTTTTTAAATCCATAGATCTATAAACATGGACAGGGATCGTGGGTAGAGATGGGAACATCGGGGTGGTGGCGTGGGCTCGTTGGGCCGAAGGGCCTGTTTCCCGTGCTGTTTTGTTCTTTGTTCTATTGATGACAATGAAACCATTGTCAATTTGTCAGGAAAAACCCATGTGGTTCAATTAATGTCCTTTTAGGGAAGAAAATCTGCTATCCTTACCTGGTGTAGCCTATGTGTAATCACAGCAGTGTGGTTGACTTTCAACTGTCTTTGGGCACTAGGGATGGGCAATAAATGCTGGCCAGCTAGTGTTGCCCATGTTCCAGGAATGAATTTTAAAAATCTTGCCACCTTCCTGCTTACACCACAATTAAATTCATGCCAGAAAGGCCTGTGGACAGCCTTCCCACCTCGTTGCCAATTGAGGCCTTTAATTTGATGGTTAATTAAACCATACAGGAAGCATGACAGGCAAACCTGCACAAAGTTGCTTGCAGAATCCTGATGAAGGCACTTCGGGGAAGGGAGAAGGCCCACTGAAAGCTGACACCCCCTTCCCCCACCTCTCCAACCTGTGAATGCTTCGCTGTGACCTGGAATCCAATAACAACCCTAATACTGGACCTGCCACCTCTCCCTGATGGCAGTGCCATTCAGTAGAGCTTCTGGCCTCTGGCTGGCAGCTCAAGCAGGCAGAGGCTGCTTCCCTTGAGATGTTTGGTCCTGGGGAAGGAAACTGGGCAACAACTGTTAAGTGTCAGAGTGGCATTTAATTCAGCAGCTGGTTTCTCGCCAGGTCTCTAGCCGGGAGGCAAGAACCCTGTTGCCTCAATTAAATGCAACCTAAAAGTATCCTTGGAAACTATTTGTATGTATGTTTCCTGAGAGGTTCAGAGTGATTGGCAGCAGCTAACTGGAGCTGGAAACAAATAATGAGCAGAGGAGTAGGCATTGAAGTGCAAGAAGTAAAAAAAAAGAGCAAGTTAACTCATGAGGAAATTTGTTTTCAGATATTTCCAGAACGTATGAGTGCATCACAGTAATTGCTTGTTTCCTGTTTCCAATGAGCATTTTCAGGTGCAGCATTTGTCTCTTTTTCAGTGGAAAGATATCAGTTCTGACACTCCTTTGTGCTGCTTGCCTTTGTAGACACTATCACAGGCATTACTGTCTGCTGTGGGAATTGAATTCTGTGTGTAATCTCTGTATTATCATACAGAGATCAAGGTTTGCCTGTGATATCGTATTCATTTCTAAGAAGACTGGGAACTCAGTTTTGCCAAAGTTAGGATGTTGGAAATAGTTTGCTTTGCACCATATCTCCTTGTGAAATTCACAATTGTGCCCCGACTGCACAAAGCAATTATATCTTTTCAAAAAATAAATAATAACTGCTAATCATTGTCTGGAGCTCTACTCACTGTTGAGTGAAGGACAACATAACTCCAGTGCTCCTTAGACTCTATTCCACAGATGTACTGACACTGCAGCAGCATAAAATCATTCCTTGCTGACACTTCTCCTCTTATTAGTCTGACATAACCAGTTTAGTGCTAAATTTTGAGTAATTCTTCATGGGTGCTTTTCAGATTGGTCTCAACACTATGTGGCAGTATAATGATTGGGATTTGGAAAATTTTATCTGTGCTAAGCTGGTAGCCAGACTCCAGAAGTCATGAGAACTTTTTGCACTGGCACTTTAAGCAGTATATTGATGAGTGTTAATTTCTGTTCACAGTGTGGCCGAATCGACAAGGCATATCCAACAGTTTGTGGGCACACAGGACCAGTGCTGGACATTGAATGGTGTCCGCACAATGACCACATCATTGCCAGTGGCTCAGAGGATTGCACAGTCATGGTAAGTTCTACTGAACGTGCACTTTATTTTTTTAATGACTGCTTAAGAATATGGAATGAATGGACTATTTAGTCTATTGAACCCATTCCATTACACAGAATTGTGTTTAATGGCCTTTGGGGAGCGATCGACTACAAGTTTTAAAAGCTTTCTAAGTAAAATTCTGAATTTGCA
Organism: Sphyrna mokarran; assembly: GCA_024679065.1. NCBI lineage: Eukaryota > Metazoa > Chordata > Chondrichthyes > Carcharhiniformes > Carcharhinidae > Sphyrna > Sphyrna mokarran. The sequence goes on along the minus strand of JAGIQG010000020.1, from coordinate 37,707,818 downwards.
TTGTGATCCTAAAGATAATTGAACAAATTGAATTTATAGATATTAAGTTTTACATTTCATTGATTCATTTGTCCTTGGAGATGAATATGGTCGTATTTATCATCCAGGGTTCTGATGGGTATATAGGTAACTGCTCAAGCTAACCTATGTCCAGAAGGTTCTGCTGCAAACAGGGCAGGATATTGTAAAGGACCGAGTTTTGAATGAGTTGCTGGCTTGGGATTTCTCTTCCTTGTGTCTTTCTTTCTCTGCAGTTGACATGTACTTGCTTTCAAGAGAGGCCACATCATTTTTTTAATTGGTTGCACTATGCATCAATAGTGTGGATTTCTTTGTCCATGGTAGTAGCCAAGCTTCTTGAGTGTGGTTGGAGCTGCTCTCATCCAAACAAATGGAAAGTTTTCTATCATGCGTTTGACTTGTCTCTTGTAGATACTGGACAGATTTTATGGAGTCAGGAGGCGAATTACTTTCCACAACTCCCAGTCTCTGGCCTGTTCCTTTATTCTATTGTTGTACCTACCATGGCTGGCCCTATATAGTTTCAAGACAGTGGTAACCCCCAGGATGTTAAAGGAGAATTCGGCGTTAGTAATGCCATTGAATGTTATAGGGAGATAGCCAGATTATCTCTTGTTGGAAAAGGTCACTGCCTGGCACTTGTGTGATTTGAATGTAACTTGCTCCTTAACAATACACGCCTGAATGTTGTTCAGGTCTTTCTTCATTTGGAATGGTCTGCTTTAGTGTCTGAGGAATCACAAATGGTGCTAAACTTTGTCTAATTATTAGCGAGCACTCCCACTTCTGACTTTGTGATGCAGAGAGGGTCAGTAAAGAAGCAGCTGAAGATGGATCTACATAAATCCTGTAGAAATTATGCTTCTCTTGCAGAATCTGGAAACTTTGAGATTGATATTGACCCCTCAATATTGAATTAGACAGAACTAGTTCCAGAATCTGGCTGGCCAAGGAATCTGGTCTCAGGAATGGCCAACGGCATCTATTCAGGGCAAGCATACATTGAGATAGGAAACCACTTGCATGGAGATCTGAGCAATAAAAATGGTGAAGGACTTTGGTGTGACTTAGCAGAAACATTTGGTGGAGTAACAATGTGTAGATCATGTGTAGTCAATCACTCCCCAAAAGTCATTAAACACAATTCTGTGTAAAGGAATGTGTTCAAAACCAACCAAAGCAATATAATATTTATTGAGGGCACTTTGCTACACCAGATCCCTGGATAGTTTAAATTTAGAAATGATCTATGGGTTGGGCACCACATTGTTTAGGATACTTCAGCACTAGATCAGCTTTCAAGAAGCTACCAAAAGCACTCAGTTGTGGATGATGGGTCTATATTTCTAATGCTAAAAATGTTATGGAAGATGAGCTATTTCCACTGGTTATCCTGCGACCATGGGAAGGCAATGGCCTAGTGGTATTAGCACTGGGCTGTTAATCCAGAAACTCAGCTAATGTTTTGGGGATCCAAATTTGAATCCCACCACAGCATATGGTGGAATTTGAATTCAATAAAAAAAAATCTGGAATTAAGAATCTATTGATGACCAGGAAACCATTGTCGATTGTTAGAAAAACCCATTTAATTCACTAATGTCTCTTTAGGGAAGAAAATCTGCCATCCTTATCTGGTCTGGCCTACATGTGACTCCACAGCCATGACAATGTGGTTAATTCTCAACTGCCTTTAGGCAACTAGGGATAGGCAACGTCCCATGAATGAATTTTAAAAATGCGAAGCGATGGGCAATGTAGCAGCAATATAATATTCAGGTCAGGTGTGGTGAAAAACTCCCTGTAAACTGTCCTGATAGTTCAACACCAAAATTATTTTTTTAATTCAGAAATTATATTCCGTTATTCTCATTTCCTTCCAATTAGAATCATAGAACCCTCCATTGCAGAAAGAGGCCCCTCAGTCCATCGAGTCTGCAGTGACCACAATCCTATCCAGGCCTTACACCCATATCCAAACATATTTCATTCACTAATCCCTCTAACCTAAGCATCTCAGGATACTAAGGGACAATTTTGTATGGCCAATCAACCTAACCCGCACATCTTTGGACTGTGGGAGGAAACAGCAGCAGCCAGAAGAAACCCATGCAGACACGAGAAGAATGTGCAGACTCCATACAGACAGTGACCTGAGCCAGGAATCGAATTCAGGTCCCTGAAGCTGTGAAGCAGCAATGCTTGCTACTGTGCCGCCCAGGGTATTGAGTTACGTTTTTAAATGTGTTTTTCTGTTTTAGACCACTTTGCTGAATAAAAATGGCTTTTAATAAAATGCTGTTTTGAATTCTGCAAACATACAGCCTGTTGGCTAGCCAGAGAAGGATCTGCCCCCTTCTCTGCTTTCAGTACTTAGCTGCTGAAGATTTAGCTTTGAAACTCTAGCTGGCTGACAGAGTTGGGCAGTTTTAATTCTGAATGTACTAAACAATTACATCTTTTTAACATAGGAAAATGCCCCAAGGTATTTTAGAGAGCTTTAATCAAAAAAGATGTCACCAAATTAAAGGAGGAAATAGCAAGAAAAATGAATAAAATGTTGTTGTAATGTTTCCGTAACCATAATTGATGAAGAATTGACCACTTTGATACTTGAAGTGTCAGTGCAGTAATCCTCGTGAGTGTATGCATTTAATACAGGGTGAAGTATCTTTATCCAAGCCTCCAAATACCAACTTTCTAAACAAATGACAATTTTGCACACCAGATCTGCTGCCACCCTTTCCCTGTACATCTATTACTTTTTCCTCTCTTTTTGATCTTTTCCTTCAGCTCCTGAAAACACGACAGTATGGCAATGTGCAGTTCAAGTTGAAGTACTGCAGTTTACAGTCAATTGTGCGTGCCTATATGCAGTTCACCAAGTTGAAGTACAGGCCTATCAGGAAATTTTTGTTTCCATTCTAGTATTAGGGATTCTTGAAATCATGTTCAGTGTCATTATCAATTTGACAAAAGAGCCATTCTGACTGAGGATAAATGGCCACATAGAAATTATTTTAGCAGTTGTAATACTGCTTGGTCTCTGTGTGAGACTAAGGTACTTCCAAGTCTTTTAGCTTTGAGGTTGTGTGGATGAGTACCATTGGCCTTCCAGGTTTGCATCCTTCTTCCCGTGATTTTGCTCTTGATCTTATGGTTTAGGTTTTATTGCCAACAAGACTCAAGACTAATTCATCCATTGCTGAGCTAATCATATCAAGAGCAGTCCCTTCCAACCTTCCAGACCCACAAAATTCAAACAGGAAATGCCAGCAAATAAGAAATACAAGCACATACAAGATCGGGTTGCTTGTGTTTCATAGGCTACAGGTTGGATTCTGACACTCGGCAGATTTTTATAAGCTGCATAGAAAGGGAATTCTGACATCACATCAGTCCTCAACTGATTTTCAATATGCATTGCAAATTAAAATGACTGATTTCCTTAGTTTATGCTCACTCTACTGACTAAAAAATAATCATATTTACAGGAAAGCATATGTTGTTAAATTCATTGCATCACCCCATTGTTCAACCTCGGTGATTTAGTTTGTCCAACATTCGTGAGGTCTTATTTGCCCACCGTAGACTTTAGCACTCGTCTGTGTTTGTGGAGTCTTGCATAAACTGCTGGCAACATTCCAGTTTGCAATCATTTTCTGTGGGGAGATGTTTCATAAATCCAAGAGGTTTTCACTTTAAAGTGTTTTGCTGGAAATAGATTTAGTACAGGAAAAGCAATTGGAACTTTACCTATAATTGCTTTGCCATGAAATGGAAAACCCATTATGCTTTTAGACAAATTTGCACTCCTGAGGGAATTCATTGTACATTATCTGTTGTGGACACAAGCACATAACTGACCTTTAACAATCGAGCAGTGTCACTGGGATTTCGGATAGAAGATACAAGAGATACTGAACAGTGACCATATGTAGTTTTGTTTTATTTTGCACACTTAAATTTGAAAAAAATTTTAAAACTGCAATGACTATTCTGTTCTTCCAAAGTTGGGAGAGATATGAGGTTCTAGAATTTACTTGGATTGGCGATTCAGTCAGCAGCTGTCAACATTCTCGATCAAATTGGAGAGGTGGATAGCTGTGATCAAAACTCTTTGCTTTCTGCAGAGTAAATGTCAGCAGCATTACCATGTGTATAATTATCTGCATATGACAGACTTTACTGTGCTAGTAGCTGCCTTGTGCAATGCTCTCAAACGATTTCAGTTAATCCCACAAAATCACTGCCTGCTCATCACCTTAATATTATCTGATACAAGATGTTTTTTAAGTTACAACTTCACTTGGAAAGGGAAGGTAAAATCTCTAGCTGGTTTTTAATTTGTTTGTATATTAAATATTTCGTCAAACAGCCATCGATTGTTACACTTTACTGCCACCCTCGTGACAAAGGTTGAATGGTGGGCAAAGTCACTGAACAGTAGTGTAGCATCTGCTGTGTTGCAAGTGCATCTGGCGTCTGTCTGTAATTAAACTAATTTGCACTTGTAAATAGTAATCAACTATTAATTAAGCCTATATTTTCCCAGTTGATACAACAAATATTTCTGGCAAGTTTCGTAATGATTTTGCTTTTTTTAAACTTAAAACTAATGTTGCAATCTTGCATCCATTAAGTTCTTGCCTTCTGTACCTACACAGATGAGCTAGAACTGACAATTGATTCAAATTACATGCATGGTAAAGGGACTGATGACCAATTGATCTGTCACAGTTGTTTGGGGTGGTCCAGTGGTTAGCACTGCTGTCTCAAAACACCAAGAGTCCAGGTTCAATTCCCAGAATGAACCTATCTAAGTGGAGTTTGTGCATTCTCCCCATATCTCCATAGGCTTTTTCCGAGCACTCCAATTTCATCCCACTGTCCAAAGATGTGCGAGTTAGATTGATTGGCCATGCTAAATTGCCCCTTTGTGTCGGGGGATTATCTTGGGTAAATGCGTGAGATTATCTGGATAGGGCCTGGGTGGGATTGTGGTCAGTGCTGACTCGACGCCCTCTGCACTGTAGGATTCTATGATGCAATGGGTTGGTTCACAACTTTTGCTATCAGCATCACAAAATGCATTCTTTCATGAGATGTGAGCATTGCTGGCAAGACCAGCATTTGTTACCCATTCCTAATCACTTTTGAACTGAGTGGTTTGCTCTGCCATTTCAGGTCATTGTTCAGAGTCACGTATTGGCAAACCAGATGAGAGTGAAGGATCCAAAAGGGTTTTTGCAACAATCTGCAGTTTCACAGTCATCATTGAGACTAGCTTTCAATTTCAAATTTGTTAGTTGAATTTAAATTACATCAGCTGCCATGGTAGGATTCCAACCCATGTCCCCAGAGCATTGGCCTGGGCCTCTGGATTACTAGCCCAGTGACATTACTATTATAACATCTTCTCCTGTTCTCCCCACCCCATCCTTGTGTACTTGTTCCCCTCTTTTCCCCAACTTACAACCCTTTGCCCCCAAGCCACCATTGTCCAATTCTGCATCTGTGTTTAAACTGCATTCATTTTCTTTTCCTCCTATATTAAGCTGTTCTAACATCATACGTGGCTCAGTGCCAAGTTTTGTTTGCTAATGCTGCTATGAAGCACCATGGGATGTTTTGCGATGTTAAAGACACTGTATAAATGCTAGTCATATTTTGCAATCCCGTTCTCGAGAAATTGATTTGAGTTTTGCAATGTGTAGTGAGCTTAGCAAAGCATTTTGTCAGTGATGATGCTGTGGACAGAAGTCTGAGTTCCATAATCATATCAAGTGTCACCATGAACATTTATGTCTGCTGACATCACCATCTAAAAGTGCTGCTAATTTTTCTTAAAGGTATGTGTCCTAGGCCAGGAGGACTGAAGGCAGGGAGGAAACCCAGTGAGGAAGGAATCACCTTTGATGCTGGTCTGAGAAATCAGTCCATTTTATAAACCAGCCTGCCCACTTGATGTGCAGCACAGGAGATTTAAATGAAAGGAATAAAGTAGTCAAACCAGAAATCTGGCAGGATACCTGCTGTAAAAACCCAAGCTCCTTGAATGGAAAGGACACAGTGACACACATTGTACTCAGCGATGCTATGATTAGATTTGCTTCAGTATTTATTCTCTTCTTACGTAGGATTTATGGGTCAAAAAACAAAAATTCAGCCCAATTAATCCATTGCCAGTGTCCATGCTCCACTTCAGCTGCTACCTGTCTTGCTTCTAAATCAGTCAACGTGATTTTCTATCCTCTCCTGTCTTGAATGCGAACCCATCTTACCAATGACTGTATCTATACCATTCGCTTCAGCAATTCCATAGTACAAATTCCACATTCTCACCACTCTGGATAAACACGTCATCGGAATTCCCCATTGTATTTATTGGTGACTATCTTACATTGACAACCTCTAGTTATGTTCATCCTCTCTATCAAATCTTTCATCATTTTAAAAACGTCTGCTACCTTTCGGCCATTTTTTTAAGAGAAAAGAGACCTGGCCTCCTTCCTTTTCTAATATATGCTCACATTTCTGATACCACCTTTGTTAAATCCTTTTCACGCCCTCTCTAGTGCTTCTATATCCTTTCTCTAACTTAGAGATTTGTTAATCTGGGCAGTGCTGTTCAGTGGCAGCCGGAATCTTCCCCATCACAAACTAACTAAAACTTGCTGATGGATAAACTGGAAATGTTGCCAGTTGATACAAATCAAAATGGCTGATGACTACGTAACTTTTCATCTTCCATTTCCAGACTGAATTTGGAACTAGCTGAGGAGCAGAGAGCAAATAAATTCCAGACTCTCAGACTTGGACGGGATCATTGAGTGATATTGATACTGTGATTGTGTGTGAGGCAGCTATGTTGTGGTGCAAGTCTTAGAGAGCAAATTAACTAAGTTTCATAATATGCAGCAGACCTTTGTAAAAACTACCTGTCTTGTATGTAGAGCCCAGCGTATTCTCTGCATTCTGTGCTGTTTCTGACCACTGTGGAATAGTGTAGTGATATCATACACAAACCTTTGTATTATTTCCAAAGCGACATTGTGATAAACACTACAGAAACATTTGCCTTTGAAGCTCCTTTTCCTTTTTCTTACTCCTTGAGTTGTGCTCAGAATGTTCAACAGAGAATTGCATCTTTCGTAAGATCACAATTGTTCTAAAGAGTGTTTGGATCGATAATTGGACGATGGAAATTTCCAGTTAGAAACTTCCAAACGTTGCCAGCGACATTTTTTTGTGTGGTGATATTTGTTAGAAGTGGTGATTTATTCATTATTGTGTCCAGTTCAGTTTGATGCCAATAAATTCACTGTGCAGGCATTAAAATCACACGTGCTGCATTCAGTGAATGGGTCACACAAGAGAATGAGGGAATTTTTTTTTTCTCTGTTCCACTGAGGTGAGAAGTCAACTTAAAATATTTCAGCTGATCTTTCATCCAGCCTTGTGTTTCATTTATCTTTTAACTTAGCCCGAGTTGGATGTCCAATATTTGTACTAAGGTGTAGTTAAATTCTTTTCTTTTGATGAATCTGTGTTTCACACATGTTCATTCTGACAGAACGAATAGGCAATTTTTTAAGTCTCTAATAGTTTATTTTGCAATTAGGATCATGAATCCATTGGATGCTTCTGTGAGTGTAACGAGACCAAGTGCTTGCATGTCAGAAGCTCTTAATCCAAGGTCGAGCTTCTCTGCTCTCTTTCTTTCCCCCTCCCTCCTCGCGCGCTCTCTCTCTTTCTTTCCCCCTCCCTCCTCGCGCGCTCTCTCTCTTTCTTTCCCCCTCCCTCCTCGCGCGCTCTCTCTCTCTCTTTCCCCCTCCCTCCTCGCGCGCTCCTCTCTCTCTTCCCCTCCCTCTCGCGCGCTCTCTCTCTCTCTTTCCCCCTCCCTCCTCGCGCGCCTCTCTCTCTCTTTCCCCCTCCCTCCTCGCGGCTCTCTCTCTCTCTTTCCCCCTCCCTCCTCGCGCGCTCTCTCTCTCTCTTCCCCCTCCCTCTCGCGCGCTCCTCTCTCTTCTTTCCCCTCCCTCCTCGCGCGCTCTCTCTCTCTCTTTCCCCCTCCCTCCTCGCGCGCTCTCTCTCTTCTTCCCCCCCTCCTCGCGCGCTCTCTCTCTCTCTTCCCCTCCCTCCGCCTCTCTCTCTTCTTTCCCTCCCTCCTCGCGCGCTCTCTCCTCTCTTTCCCCCTCCCTCCTCGCGCGCTCTCTCTCTCTCTTTCCCCTCCCTCCTCGCGCGCTCTCTCTCTCTCTTCCCCCTCCCTCCTCGCGCGCTCTCTCTCTCTCTTTCCCCCTCCCTCCTCGCGCGCTCTCTCTCTCTCTTTCCCCTCCCTCCTCGCGCGCTCCCTCTCTCTTTTCCCCCTCCTCCTCGCGCGCTCCCTCTCTCTCTTTCCCCCTCCCTCCTCGCGCGCTCCCTCTCTCTCTTTCCCCCTCCCTCCTCGCGCGCTCCCTCTCTCTCTTTCCCCCTCCCTCCTCGCGCGCTCCCTCTCTCTCTTTCCCCCTCCCTCCTCGCGCGCTCCCTCTCTCTCTTTCCCCCTCCCTCCTCGCGCGCTCCCTCTCTCTCCTTCCCCCTCCCCCCGCGCGCTCCCTCTCTCTCTTCCCCCTCCTCCTCGCGCGTCCCTCTCTCTCTTCCCATCCTCCTCGCGCGCTCCCTCTCTCTCTTTCCCCCTCCCTCCTCGCGCGCTCCCTCTCTTCTTTCCCCCTCCCTCCTCGCGCGCTCCCTCTCTCTCTTTCCCCCTCCCTCCTCGCGCGCTCCCTCTCTCTCTTTCCCCCTCCCTCCTCGCGCGCTCCCTCTCTTCTTTCCCCTCCCTCCTCGCGCGCTCCCTCTCTCTCTTTCCCCTCCCTCCTCGCGCGTCCCTCTCTCTCTTTCCCCCTCCCTCCCGCGCGCTCCCTCTCTCTCTTTCCCCTCCTCTCGCGCGCTCCCCTCTCTCTCTTTCCCCCTCCTCCTCGCGCGCTCCTCTCTCTCTTTCCCCCTCCCTCCTCGCGCGCTCCCTCTCTCTCTTTCCCCCCCTCCTCCGCGCTCCCTCTCTCTCTTTCCCCCTCCTCCTCGCGCGCTCCCTCCTCTTTCCCCCTCCCTCCTCGCGCGCTCCCTCTCTCTCTTTCCCCCTCCCTCCTCGCGCGCTCCCTCTCTCTCTTTCCCCCTCCCTCCTCGCGCGCTCCCTCTCTCTCTTTCCCCCTCCCTCCTCGCGCGCTCCCTCTCTCTCTTTCCCCCTCCCTCCTCGCGCGCTCCCTCTCTGTCCAGCTAGCACGAGTGATAAGTACTTGTTGAAGTGGATATACCAGGGACAGTTGTCATTGTGACTTACTGAAGTGCACATTCGAGTAGTATAGGGGGTTTAGTTCACTGGTCATTGTGAAGGATACATCACCCCAGTATTATACTGGATCTAAATATATCATTATATTCTCACAGAATGTTTCATAATTACAAGATATCCTGTTTTGTGGCCTGGCCAAAACTTATCATGACATTTCAGCCATGGTGGGCAAACTTAAATGATAAGGGTCTCTGGAAGTCCATCCTGTTCACTTGTGTTCCCTTAAAAGGTGAATTCTTCATGCTCCTGAGAGTTGCATGTGACTACATTGATCCACTTAATAATTTGGGTTTTTCCAGTGTGTATTTATTTCACTTAACTTGAATGCAGTCTGACACACTCGCTGCCCGTCATTAGTTATTTTAAATTCTGCCTAACACTAACATGTACACAGATACTGAGCAGAGTATTTTTCTGCCAGACTTCTCAACTGTGGTGAGCTAGAATCTGTTTCCCATTGTGCTTGGAGCCTGTTTCATCACTGGTCCGGAATTCCAATGCATTAAACATTAGCATATGTTCATAGTTTGATGTGTTTGTTACACAGTCTTTCAGACTTGGGTATCTGGGTCTTCAACTCTTTAACTTTACCCCTTGAATTTCAATAGGATATGTTCCCAGGCTGAAAGTTACATGTGAGTTCAGGAAGTGAATTGTACTGGAGCATTTTTATTTGTATCTCTTATAGATGAGTTGCTGTAGGTTTTTTAAAAAACAAAGTTGATTGAAGTTAAATTTTCAATACCCATGAGGTTACAAAGGTACACTGCTTGGTTGAGAATTATCCATTGCTTTAATTTAGAGCCAGATGAATTGGTTATTTATGTTTAACATCTGCAGCATTGGTTCAAAGGATGACTCAGGATATGAGTCATTGCATTGTCTTTCTCTTTCTGGGAAGTGGATAGATTGGAAAACCTGAATAGGACTTTTTGAAAGAGTGCAGCAAAGCAACAGGTTTATTGCCAAAATTTTGCCAATTTCTGTTCACTCTCATAATAGCTACTGACATTCAGATAAGTTGGCTGGACTGCTTTATCTTTCAAGATTGTATCTCTCCTTTCTGCTGTCTGTGTCACTTGCCATCATATAATTCAAATAAACCCTTCCTAGCTAATATGATTCTTCCATTAAAAGGAGTATTCAGCTTAGATCCACACAGCTTTTTCATTAGTTTGTTCTAACGTTATGGTAGAAAAATGTCTTGAGGTGAACTCAGCTCAAACAGAAGATCAGAGTGGGCAAGACAAGACAGTTAAGGAGGCTCATTCACCAACTTGATGTCCCAGAAGCAAATGTCAATACTCAAGGGAGGAAGAAGTCAACTCAACCAAGCCATGTTTTGGAACATGGTCACATAAACTCTGGATCTGGCAAGAAAGAGTTAATTTGTTTATTAAGAAACTGTGGGGTCCAAACCAAGTTAGTAGGTAATTGGACCCAAACTGGGAGATTGTGAGACAGTTCAGCAAGCTAAGCTTGGCCATCATTCAACTCTCTAGTCCAAAGGTTGGTGGTAAATGTCAGATGAGTCCTTAGGGAAAATCTTTAATTCCCCTCTGGCTATTGCAAAATTCCAGAGGATTCGAGGACAGCTAACGGAGTTCTGTTTTTCAAAAAGGGTGATAGAGATGAACCAGGGAATTAAAGACCAGTGAATTGTATGTCAACAAGAGGGAAACTATTGGAAGAAGTTCTGGAGGAGAGAATTTATCTCCATTTGGAAGGACATGAATTGATAAGGGATAATCAGCATGGTTTTATCAGAATGAGGTCATACCTAACAAATTTGATAGAATTTACAAAAAAATTGAGTGTATGGATGAGGGAAGTGTAGCTAAATGGATTTTAGCAAAGCTTCTAACTAGATCCCATATGAAAGACTGAAAAGGTTAAAACATGGAACTCGGGAAAACTTAGTGAAATGGATCCCAAACTAACTTAATAGGACACAGAGTGGCAAAGGGTGTGATAGAAGACTGAGTCACTGGAGGCCAGTGTCTAGTGGTTTACTTGAGGATTCAGTGTTGGGTCCCTTATTGTTTGTTATATACATAAATGAAGAAGATAAGAATGTGGGGGGAGAATAATAAATAAGTTTGCAGATGACACCAAGATTGGTAAGAGGGTTAATGGTGAAGAAGATCATTGTGTGTTACAGAAAGCTATACATGAATGATCAGATAGGCAGAGCATTGGTGGATGGTATTTAACCCTGATAAGTGTGAGGTGGTGCACTTTGGAAGAAGAAACAAGACAAGGGGGTATTTAAAGAACGGCAGGACACAGATGGATTTTGCGATACTTATTTACAGATCCCTGAAGGTGGCAAAGTGGGTGAATAGGGTCATTAAGGCACATGGAACAATTGCTTTCATCAGTTGTGGCATAGAGCATAAGAGCAGGAAGGTTATGTTGGAGCTGTACAAAATTTTGCTTAGGCCACAATTGGAGTACTGTATGCAGTTCCAGTCACCTCACTACAAGAAGAATGTGATTGCACTAGTTGGGGTACAGAGGAAATTTACTAGGATGCTGCCTAGAATGGAGCATTTGAGCTATAAGAAGAGACTAGATAGGCCTGGATTTTTTTTCTTTAGAGCAGAGAAGGTTGAGAAAGGATGGGTAGGATCATGATTTAGGTGTATAAAATTAAGGGGTTCAGACAGAATGAATAGAAAGCAGCTGTCCTCCTTGGTTAAGGGCTGAATCACATACTTTTAGGGTGAAGGCCAGAGTTTCAGAGGAAGTTTGAGAAACAAAATCATTCAGCATGGTGAGAATCTGAAATGCACTGTTTTATGCGGATAGAAGGCAGTTTGAGTAACTGGAGGCTGGTGTTCAGTGGCTGGAAACCTCTCCTGCTTCCTTTTCACTGTCCAAACCTCTCAATCTAGTATACTGCAATTGTGATCCCCCCACGCACCCCTCATCTTAAACCTTTAAAAAGTATTTCGATAAGCATTTGAAATACCATAACATTCAAGGAAATGGGATAAGTGCTGGAAAACCAGCATGACTTTAGTAATAGTAATTGTCAGTGCAGACTCAATGGACTGAAGGGCTTTTTCTGCACTGTATGACTCTATGGTTATGACTCTGTCAAATGAATTGCAGACAGAACATTAATGATTCATCTGGTTCCTTGCTGTGGGTTGCGGTACCAATCCCAGTCACTATTCTTGCTTTATCATCAATGCTGTTTCCTATTCTGATGTTCAGTATTGTTTATTCAAATATTCAGGGATACCTGGATAAGCAAATGTTTTTGCTTGGAACTGAAAGTGCTGTTGCTGAAAGAGCGTAGGTCTCCAGCTCTCAGCTGCATATAGCTGACGAACACAGCTAATTCAGCATGTGTGAAGCCGAAGCAACTCTGATCTATTTGTTGGGAAAGGGCCATTCTTCGTGCTGTCAAGTCTCAAATTAGAAAACCAAGGTCTGTTACCACCGTGCAGTGGATGCAAATTAACAACATCGATCCAATTTTTGTGGCCCCTGAGGCTTCATTAATCTTGTACCCTCCTGCTGTAAATTACAAAGTTACTGGTTTGACTACTTTACTACATCACTGCCATCTGCTGTTGGAGGTCCTTCTTACTTAAATTAAACCAAACAGATTATTGGTCCTGACTGGATAGTGTTCAACATTAACTTGGACAACACTCCTAATACCAAGTATCCACTCTCTTCCAATATTTATTTTGCTTCATCCAATTTCCTGACTAACTTATTCTTAAGATATGGTTGACATGATTTCTCCTTCAGTAATACTTTAAAATAATGTATTGCAGACTCCCAACCTTCTGTGTATAAAGAAAGGACGTGCCCCCTCCGTCCAAAAGCTCTTGTATTTGATTTTTGTCCTTAAAAGACAGCAAATAATTTTTACCAATTCCTCCCCTCCTGCAGTGATGGGATGCTGCTATACAAATTGAGTTTTTTATTCATTTACGGATTTGACATCGCTGACTGGGCTGGCATTTTTTTTGCCCATCACTAGTTGCCCTTCAGAAGGTGGTGATGAGCTGTCTCTTCAAACTGCTGCAGTCTCTGAGATGTATATACACCCACAATACTGTTAGGGAGGGCCAGGATTTTGACCCAGCAACTGCAAAGGAGCAGTGATATATTTCCAATTCAGGATGGTGAGTGGCTTGGAGAGGAACCTCCAGATGGCATTCCATTAGCCTTTTACTAATTTGCAAAGTGGCCTTCTGGTATATGATAGTATGAGCAGAATGACCTTGCAGAGGGGCGTAAGATAGTTGAAGATGTGGGAAAGGTAAATCCAAAACATTGTTTAAAACTATATAATCTTTCCTCATAGTCCACCCTCAAGATCAAGGACGTCCTGGTGAACTGCCTTTGCATCTTCTCCAAAGTTTTCTGCATCGTTTTGGCAGTGTGGTGATCAGAACAGCACGCAATATTCCAATATCTCACACCCACACACTTTCCAACAGGGATCACTCAATTATCATACAGCGTGGAAACAGTGGTTATTTCCATCTCCCCATCCACTGTCCCTTCATGTGGGCACTAAGGGAAAATATAACAGCAGTTTTCTTGGCAATCTGGATAGTTAGCTCATCACATACTGGGGCACAAATCCTGAGGTCTTCTGAACTGTAAGGTTGCCAACCAGGAGCTATCAGAAGAGTACAGTGGAGAGCAGACCTAACCAACTCTGTTTAATATACTGCGAGTTATGGCTAAAGAATAGTTTCCTTAAGTTTGAGATTTTGTGAGAAAGTTTGGAATTATGAACTCTGTATGACTGCTGCAATTAAGTATATTCTTGATGATGTGAAATTGACCCACCGAACTGACTAGACTTTAATCCTTTCAGGAAGACTTTGACCTGTTGGAATGGACTAACTTAATGGTGTATCTGTTTGTTTTAAAGTTGCTGCACACTCCCAAGATATGACAGTTTGATATATTTTGAAATTTATTGACAATATCCTGAGTCACCTGAGCACTAAAACATTCTGATTTCATGACTCCAACAGAATAATAAAATAATACATGCAAGAGATATGTCTGCAAGATGAGGGTCTGGTATGTGATAAATCAGGTGATATGTAAGGTTTGATGTGTGTACCTTAAGGGGAATGTTTAGCTCATTAGTTAGCTCTGAATGCTATAAATGAATCATATAGGTCGGTTGGATCTTAAAGTTGACTACAAAATAATTATTATACATTACACATCACAAAATGATTGCCGTTATTTTCTGCATTTTTTAAATCCTTGTTGTGATAATGTTAGCAGGAGTCTTCATATTTGTCTCACCAAAGAGTATCTCTAAATATACTTAGCTTACCTCTAACCAGAAAGATTATAGTGTAAAGAATAGTGAATTGAGAAATTTGATCAGCCTTGGAAACATTCAGGACTAATATCAAGGAATCCTTCTCTCAAATGATTTAATATGTGAAATAACCTTATTGGGGTTGTGGAAGTAAAGTTCCTGGATAGATTTAATAAACTGGTACAACTATGATGGAATGGACTGTAAATTTTTCTCTTGCAGATGGACATGTGTGGCTGGCCTGAATGTTTGCCCTTGCCCATATCCATCCATAGAATACTTCGTAGTACACAGTTTAAGATGAACCAGGCATTATATTTTTTGGGAGAGAACTGATTTCCCCTATTGGCATGAACCAATTATACCAATAAATTGTTTTGAGATTATAGAATTGCCATTGATGCACATTTCAAAATTCAAAACTACTTTCAGTTTTTGTGTTGTATAGTGCACTTGTGTGACTAAATCGGCCCTATAGTACAATGACTGTGTTGGAAATACTCGGGTCAGGCAGCATTTGTGGAGACAGAAACAGTTTAATGTTTCGGGTCACGAATTTTCACAAGATATTCTGATGCAAGGATTTCAACCTTAAAATTTAACTCTGCCTCTCTACAGATGCTGCCTGACCTGTTGAGTATTTGCAGCATTTTCTGTTTTGATTTGAGATTTCCAGCATCCGCAGTCGTTTGATTTCTGGTTCTATAGTGTGCTGAGCCCTTCGTAGTAGAATTCTGCATTGTGTGGGAGTTCCATAGTACTGCAGCAAAAAACAATTTTAAAAAATTAACTCAGCATTATTTCTTCAAGCAGATTATCTCTTACAGAACTGGGGAACAGCCACACAATCTAATGATAGTAAAAACTGCATTGTTAGCTTGTATGGATTGTTATCATTGAACAGAGACGTTTTAACACTCATTGGAGAGACCAGATTTTGTCCCTTTTACATAAAATTACATGGACCTTTCGACACAAACAGGCTTCCTGCCCCAAAATTCTTTATAATTTTGAAGATCATCCCCTCCTATTTAGTCTCAATTCTACCATCATGCAGATCTTTATTACACTTTCAGTAACTTTTAAACTTATACACCTTATTCAGTCCACTCTTTACTGGTGTCCTCTGGCGTTATCTCTTGGATGCTTGTGTATATCTGCAAGCACATGCCTGAGCTGTCAATAATTAGTTAAATTACTGCTTATCTAACTAATGTGTAATTCAGTTACTGTATGGGTGCAATGTAATAGATAGCCTGTTATGGTGGAAACAAGTATTTCTGATGGCACCTGATAGTTATGCCATTGAAGGTGTTGAGCAGAAACCCAGGCACAGATCAGTGAAACCTCTTAAATATCTCACATGTTGGTTGCATCTCCTGACTAAGTTTTTAAATTTGATTAGAATTAGAATGTGTGTGCAGTTTGTATTGAGGATGATGTCCTGAGCTTTCATTCCACTTCGGTCTGGCTTAATTTACCTTCTCTTTTCTGCTAATAGATCTGGCAGATCCCGGAGAATGGACTGACCGTCCCCATCACAGACCCGCTCGTCATTTTGGAGGGACATGCCAAGAGAGTTGGGATTATATCTTGGCATCCGACTGCTCGCAATGTTCTCCTCAGTGCAGGTGAGATGATGTGTGTGTCTCTCTCTCTCTCCTGCTCTTGCTGTCATACTTGCACCAACTCCTGCTCTTGCTGCCCCCCTTCCATTCATTCCCACCACTCACTGTCCCTTCTCCTCCCCCTGTTCATGCTGCCCCTGTCCTCGCTGTCACTCAGTCCCCCCCCACTCCCTTCATTATCACATGCTAATGCAAATATGTAATAAGAATTTTTTTAACAATATGGCTTTATTTTATATTGTTATACCTGACTATTCCTGTGCAAATTCATCACATTTGTGTGTTTGTTGAATCTAAACTCATCTCTCTCAGGCTTGAATCCATGCATTATCTCATAAACCCAAAGTGAAAAAACGCAATGTCTCACTTATCCTTTATTTTGGTTTTAAGGTGTTTATAGCTATTGTTTGCAAGAATCGTTGCCGCAGCCACTTTCCATTTCACTCTCTTTGACACTTAAGAGGTTATGCAATTCTACAGGTTACATGTGCTTTTAAAATATTTTTGTCGAACTGACAAAATTTCAATGATTCGGATTTTATGGATAGCAATGCTTGAGTTCCTTTCATCAAAAAAGTACCATTCACTAAATGTGAGCAAAACCCCTTGCAGTCATTACAACCTTTTTTCCAAAAAAGTAGTATGGAATTGCGCATTACTCTGGTTCACTCATCTGTAAGTACTGATGTGAGACCTATTATTTATACATTTCATTAAAAGTCTCATGTCCTCAAGTGATTTCCTCTGCATGTCTGGCTTTCATTCCAAAATGGAGATCCAGAGGCCTCTGCACACCAAAGTGTGCCTTAGCTAGCTCTCACTAATGAAGTATTTAATGAGGCCTCAATAACATCAAAGCATCCCTGATTTCTTTAAAGGTCTGTGAAGCTCATTAAAGGGGAGCTTTTTTGATCAAAATTATAGTTCCCATAAATAAGCAGTGGTTTGATTTAAATTGCATTGAGTTGGTGCGAGGAAAGGTGTGTATTTTCTGGCAGTGCAAAGTCTTCCAGAGATTTCTATATGAAAACTTTGACTTTAAAAGACAGTAAGTCCAACCAAATATGATTTATACCCCAGCTGTGCTCCAGTGATTGTTGGTATGTGCATTGCAGGGATGTGGCGTTCATTAGTACAAACCAGGCAGATTCCAGATTTGATTTGTGCTGATCTGACTTGGTGCTGTTGCAGAGGTAGCACACTTGAGGTCAGCACCCCTGAGGGTAAGGAGTGAATATCGACACTGGTTCTCATATCTGACTATACTGGGATATGCATGGGTGTGGACATGGTTGAGGGCTAAATTGTGTGTGCTGTGGTGCCTCCTACCTGATGCTTATCATTTAGGTAAACACATGAAGGATGGAAAATTCTGAGAGGTAAGGTATGATAGCAGATATGATGCTTCATTCTGCTGTGAAGTATGCTTTCCAGAATCTCAAATTGTTACAGCACAGAAGGAAGTCATTTGAGCCATCTAAACCATGTTAAAATTGGTGTTAAGAACAGAACTTGTATATACAAAACCAGTTTAGTGTTTCCAGCACTGTACAAAACTAACGTAGAAAAAATCTATGCCAGAACATCCTGTCTCAAATCAGAAGACATTCTGACTTAATTTGACTTGTTGTGATGTATATGTTAGGATTATGCACAAATAAGTGGGTGTGGGGAGCCTGGCATCTCACAGAAATTAGACTATAGAAGTAAAAACTGTTTTTAGAATTTGCTGCTTGATTCCTGTTTTGTTAAGTCAAATTTGATTATCCTCACCTTGATCAGCAAAGGTTAAAGCTCTATCTTGGCAAATTGAGGGTGTGCACTGCAAAGCGTCATAGACAAATCCATGTATGGAGGCACTTTTTTTTCCCGAAGTTCCCCTTGATAAACCTTCCGATAAATGAGTAGCATTAGTTCCAGACTCTGCTATGTGTTATCTATATAGCTGTGAGGTTGGTTAGGAATATAAGGAGGTTACCTAGAGGTTAATACATTTTCGGAAGGAAAGCTATCATTTGGTGAGGTGTTAGAAAGAGAAGAAATGCATTTGCTTAGCCTATCTTTGACCTACTTTTGGACTGTGGTCCATCAGGTGTGGGACAATATCATTTGTTACTGATCTGCCATTTCCACCTACAGTTTAAAGGGGTGACAGACTGTAAAAGTGGTGTGTCATTGTCTGAGGCAGTTCATAGGTCCTTCAGATCCGATCACTCCTGATGTAGAATTCCTAGCTGTGCTCTGGTAATTTGTATGCCAGGATTTATTTCCTGCCCCTCCCACCCCACCAATGTTTTTGACTGGGTCTTTTAATTGATTGCATACTTGGCAGAACTGCTGTAACATACGAGTTGCTGAAAAAATGTTTTTCCTTATTTTACCAAGTATACAAAGTAGAGAAGGTGGTAAGGTGATAAGTCTCTCCAGATCTACCTCTTTAGTTGTATTTTCTCGATTGAATAAACCATTGTAACAGCTGAAGAATTTACCAGAGGGGTTTCATTTGTGATTTAAGTTGATTGAGCTACAGAAATGGAACACAAATACTGTGGGTGATAGCATCAGTAACTTGGATTGCACTAGGTGCTCCATGTTGCAGAAATGAAAGTCCCATGTAACACAAAAAAGTTACATGTGATCAAGGCAAAAACTTTAATCATACATCAGCCTCCTGAAAATTCCATTTTATACCCTGGATTTGAATGAGTTGAGATGGTGATCATTTTTCTAATGAGACCTCAGGATTTAATTTTGTCTCCTGGTGTGTAACAGTGCATTACCTCTAGATGACACTACAATAGAAGGCAATGTTTGAACCCTTGGGGAATCTACAGTTCAGCAAATAAATGGAGAATGATATGAATTTATTTTCTTTCCTGTCTTCAGTAGCTCTCAGACCTTTCAACACTTACTATTTCCTTCCCAACCTCACCAGTCCTTACCTCCCCTCGTCCCCTTATCCAAGCCTGGAACCCAGAGCGTATCTAAACAGTGGGTTCTTGTTGCAATTGGATAGAGAATGGAGGGGAAACTGAAGAAATAAACTCGCTTTCTCATTGCTGGCCTTTTCATCTTCTGTCCAATACCTTTGTTCACATAAGAGCGCTGCTTTTATTAACAGACTATCATGCACGTGCTACTGTGAAGCAATTCTTTACAGTCTTTCTCATGCTGTAGTGATGGACCTATTTCGATCCATTTAAAACAGTGAAGCTTTGATTCCCTGCAGCTGTCTGACTGTGTGAAAGAGAGCAGTATTGTATATTGAATATGCCTCATACCAGTATTGCACTGTATCATTCTCTTTCCCACATCACCTCTCAAAAAGGGAATAGGCTAGTTTTGGCATCCTCA
The DNA here is from genome assembly GCA_024679065.1 of Sphyrna mokarran. Taxonomy (NCBI): domain Eukaryota; kingdom Metazoa; phylum Chordata; class Chondrichthyes; order Carcharhiniformes; family Carcharhinidae; genus Sphyrna; species Sphyrna mokarran. The sequence goes on along the minus strand of JAGIQG010000020.1, from coordinate 37,688,176 downwards.
CCATTACCTTGTCTGAATACTAAGTCAACATGTATTGAAGATTAAAATTGAAACCTTGCTGATTTCTGTGAATCTTTATGACACAACATAATGCATTTACTCAATAACATATAGTGATGTGTCTCTGAGTTAATGTTGTCATCCCAAATTTGGGTTACAATTTGAGGAAACAACTTTTTTTTAAACATTGAATTTACAGAACAGGAACAGCTTATTGTTCCAAATGTATGATGACAGTGGTTAGCACTGTTGCTTCACAGTGCCTGGGATCCAGATTCAATTCTGGCCTCTGGTCACTTGTCTGTGTGGAGTTTGCAAGTTCTCCCTACGTCTGCATGGGTTTCCTCCCACAGTTTGAAGATGTGCGACTTAGGTACATTGACCATGCTAAATTGCTCCTTAACATCGGGGGATTCAGCAGAGTGAATGCATGTGGTTATGGGAATAGGGCCTGGGTGGGATTGTTGTTAGTACAGGCTCGAAGACCTCTTTCGGCACTATTGGGGTTCTATGATTTTACTCAATGCCAGGTGTTGCTTTGCATAAGATGCCTATGTCTGTCTTCCTCTCATCCTATCAGCATATTTTTCCATTCCTTTCTCCTTATGTACTTAATTTTTTTTCCCTTTAAATACAGCAGACTTCTTTTGTTGTTGAGAGTTGATTGTTATTTTGGAAAAGCTTAAAACAAGACTGTTTTATACCTATGACTTTTGAACTACTTTCACTGCTTCCTTATTTTGTGCATTCACTTTCCATCATGCAAGTGCCCTTTGAACATGTAGACAAGGCTGTGACAATCAATTCTCATTAATGGTGTAGTTCAATGCTCCTGGTATAAAGCTCTTATCAATGCCAACTGTTACCTCCAAGTGGAGTCCCTACCCACGATGCTTATCCAAGTACTTTGGGTGCCATACTTTTGTGGTTTTTGTTTATTTGTATTTTTATTTCCATTTACATGTTTCGATCACGAACAGTCTGAACTTTTGCTGCACCCTCCCCCCTCCATTCTTCCTGAAGAATCACCAGTCTCTCTGTAATTACTCTGCCTGCGACCAATGCAAATGGTTGTTCCTGTAAGCAAGCCCTTAACTTCCTCTGAACCATACCATGATCTCATGCACAAAGTATCTGATAATGTACTGTTCCCAGGTTGAACAATAAATCCCTTATGCTGCTGATTAACTGCCTCATAATTCTGGTCTCTCCAACTGACAAATAGCACTGACACTCTATATAATGTTGAGCCATAAAGTACATATTGGGTTTATTAGGTGATCAAATTAAACAAAAATGAGAACAAAAACACTAAATTTCAGTAGCTTATAATAATTACTGCTTGATTTTTTTGTCAGGACATAGAAGCTGTAGTCAGCCATTCAATCCCTTGAGCATGTTCTGCTGCCATTCAATTTGATCTTTGCTGGTTTGTCACTTAACACCATCCACCTGCCTTAATTCACTAACCCTAAACACCCCTGCCCAGCAAAATCTTATCAATGTTGGTTTCTAGATTTTCAGCTGATCCTACTCTCCTCCCCAAATCTGAGCAACTTCTTTTTGCGTATGAGCGGAGGGGGGACAAATTTGAGTGGTCCAGATTTCCCACTATCTTTTGCCTGAGATCCTCCCCCGGTGCTTTGGCTGTAATAGAACATAGAACATAGAACATTACAGCACAGAACAGGCCCTTCGGCCTTCGATGTTGTGCCGACCAATATAAAAAGCAATGCCCCTCCAAACTAAACCATTCCCTTCTCTTCCATATACTTATCAATTAACCTCTTAAACGCCACCAAACTTGGCGCATCTACAACAGCTGCAGGCAGGGCATTCCACTCCCTAATCACTCTTTGAGTAAAGAACCTACCTCTGATATCCGTCCTATAACTCATACCCCTTAATTTAAAGCTGTGTCCCCTCGTGCTAGCTTTCTCCATCCTAGGAAAAAGGCTATCACTGTCCACCCTATCTAAACCTCTAATCATCTTATATGCTTCAATAAGATCCCCTCTTAGCCGCCTCCTTTCTAACGAAAACAACCTCAAATCCTTCAACCTCTCTTCATAGGACCTGCCCTCCATACCAGGCAACATCCTGGTAAACCTCCTCTGTACCCTCTCCAATGCCTCCACATCTTTCTTATAATGTGGGGACCAGAACTGCACACAATACTCCAAGTGCGGCCGCACTAGAGTTTTGTACAGTTGCAACATGATGCTGCGGCTCCTAAATTCAATCCCCCTACCAATAAAAGCTAAGACTCCATATGCCTTCTTAACAACTTTATCCACTTGACTGCCTACTTTCAGGGATCTATTGACACATACACCAAGATCCTTCTGTTCCTCAACACTATTAAGAGCCCTACCATTAGCCCTATACTCTACAATTTGAAGGTAGAGACAGGATGATCCTCATTCTGGACTCTCCATGCGAAAATAGTTGCATTCTCTGTGCCACATCAAATCCTTTCATCAAAAACATCACCTATACTCAAGGGAATACAAGACTGACTTGCCGTCATCAATGAACCCTTTTAGATGAGGTGGCATTCTTTTGAATAATGTGCTTCCTCCATTTTCAAGACCAGTTTGTCAGGTGCGGTACCCAGAACTGAATGCAGTATTCCAGATTGAGCCTAACCAAAGCTCTGTACAGCTGTAACTTGTAATCTGGCTTTCTTGAGATATATTTTTAAAATTCCATTCACCTTTTTAATTTGATTTGTACTTAGCCACTGGCTCCTAATGATCTCAGTATTTAAATCTTTATGATCATAAGCAGCTCCTATCTTTGCACCATTTGGAAAATACTCTCATCCAACTTTCATGGGACAAAGTCGATGACCACACATTTTCCCATATCGACTTCCTGTTTCTCAATTTTGCCATTCAATTAATCTGTCAATGGCCCTTTGCAATTTTCTGCTCTCTTTACTGTTGCCTCTAACTCAGTGCTGTCTGAAAACATGAGGTGAACAGACTTCTTCCTTCATCCAAGTATTTATAACTAGTCAAAACTGAAGCCCCAGAACAGGTCATTGTGGACATTGCCAATTACATTCTGCCAATTTGAGAATATAGCTAATGTGCCTAACCTGTGTCTCCCAACCAATTCCCTGTCCAAGCCAACACCCTATGGGTGGCTCAGTAGTTGTCACTGTATCTCTCAGAACCAGGGACCTGGATTTAATTCTGGCCTCCTATCAATGTGTGTGTGGAGTTTGCATGTTCTCCTCATGTCTGTGTGGGTTTCCTCTGCTCCAGTTTCTACCCACGCTCCCAAGATGTGCAGACATATTGGATTGGCCATGCTGAATTGCCCCTTAGGGTTAGGAGGATTAGGGTAAATACATGTGGTTACAGGGATAAGGCCTGAGTGAAGTTGTTGTTGAATGGCTTCCTTCTACACTATAGAGATTCTGTGTTCTATTCTATGATATTGCCTCCAATTTGATGCACTTATTATTTTTAGCAATGCTTTATCTGGAACGTTGTTGAATGCCACCTGAAGTCAATCTAAATAACCTCCATAGAAACTTTCTTAACTGCTACGTTTGTTACCTCTTCAAAAGGTTCATTAAAGAAGGACCTGCCTATTACAAATCCAGACGAGTCTTCCCTCATCAGCTTACATTTGGCCAAATGCTTAATCACCCTGTCCCTAAGAACAAGATTCTAATAACTTTCTCCAACAAATTTTAGAATTAATAGATTTTTAATTTCCTAATTTATCTCTATTTCAAACACATTTCAATAATGAGAAATTTCTCTAAATACCTTAACTGGAATGCTCTTCCACAAAGTTTACAAGTAAACTGGTTATTCACAAAATCCTTTACTCTGCCCTTTCCTGCCATAGCTTGAACTATCAAAGTGAACAATACAGAAAGCTTAATCCTTTTTTGTCCTCAGCCATTTCCTTTAGGTAAGTTGTGGTAATCATTTAATAAGTTTTATTGCAAACCAGTCAAACAAAATGACAGCTAACCAGCTGCCAGATTTCCCAGACAAGTGACTGTGAATAAATAGAAGCAGGAGTCTTTACAGAATGAGAATGTTGATTCAAATAGAACACTTAAATACTTTGGTTCCTCGCAAACATACACTGGCTTTGACCAAGTTAAGCCCAGTGATTTTTTTTAAAAAAGTAAATAATTATATTTGTGTTTTTCTTAAGGAAACTTTAAAAGCCAAAATGAAAAGCAATAAATTATAGACAAATTACTTCATTTTATTGTGTTCCAGTTTACAATTTTTCAAAATATATCTTCAGACAGTTTCTCCTCTAAAACTAACTTTAACCAGTAACAATATGATTTTGGTGAGAGTGTAACATATTCATTAAAAGCTGTGCATGTGAATATAACCCTGCCTGGCTGAACCCAACTCACGATCTACTTCCTCCATTGTTGTTTGAAACTGTCTCAGTCAATTGGCTGACATGAAGCAGAACCAAATCACATTTGGGCAGGTAGGCAATACACACATAACATTGTTTTATGTGAAAAACAGCTTTTTAATAAAAGCAGACATATCACCCTGTGCTGTGCAAATTAAGTAAGCATAGTAAGAAGTCTGACAACATCAGGTTTAGGTCTTCAGGTGATGAAGAGGATAACCTCAAGTTTGTGACTTACTATCAGATAAATCGGTTGGACTTAAATCTGGTGTTGTCAGTGTTCTTACTGTGTTTACCCCAGTCCAATGCCGGCATCTCTACATCAGTGCTAATTAATCCAGGAATATTTATCTATTTGTATAGATCCTGGTTTCTGTGGCTATGACTCATCATTCATTCTCTCACCATGCAGTGTAAATATCTCCCATTTTCTATGCCTTCTAGCTATGACTCAACATCAGCTTTTTTCTCTCTTTACAGATGCTGCCAGACCTGCTGAGATTTTCCAGCATTTTCTCTTTTGGATACCTATTTATGTTACTGTTAGGGGAGTAGGTAGAATCTGATATTTGCTCTACTGCAACTAGAATTTGTTACATTTGCAAAATGAATATCAATCCTCCATCCTTTCAGTCTTTGGAAAGAATCATCAAAACACTTGTTACTTGTACAATATGATATTTAATGCTCCTGTCATTATAAATCACCTGTCATGGGCAATTTGCTTTTGATTGGAGATTTGCATTACTTTTTTAAATATTGTATCTGTGAGCCCTGTCTCCTTCATGTTTTGTCACATTTAATTTTTACAACAATCAGAGCTACATATGTAACATGGTCACCATGTTGTTATATTCTCCAGCCAAAGTGGGATTGTAGAATCTCAGTTTGGAACTGCCCAACATCTCAAACTGTATTTCAAATAGAGTTCTGCACTCCAATTGTCTCCAGTGCCCAACTTATTTCATATTTCCTGCTTCTTTCTAAACATCAAATTAAAAATCAGTACAGAATGTATGACCTTAAAATGGGATCTAGATGGTAGCTGTTCATCCTGGTCCAGTTATCCTGCTTTACCTCAAATCTGTATTCCATCAGGATTGACTAATTTATATATCAAACTTTTGATTCAAGTGATTTTGTTGCAAATGGTGTGAAAGTGCAACATGAATGCATTTCAGTTCTAGTTTGCACGTATTCAGTTAAATGGAAATAAGCAAGACATTAAAATTCTTGTTCAGCTTTGAAAAGTGCTCAATTCCTGAAGAATTTTGTGTTTAAGTTATTTATGTTCTGAAACTGTATTTGGAGGTGGACTCGCACTGGTACTTACCTGTATATACTCAGCACTTTAAGTGCTTTGGGACATCTCAAGATCATGAAAGGTACCATGTAATTAAAGTTTTTTTTAATTCATTGGATCTGTGTCTTTTACCATTCAGGGTGTGACAATGTAATCATCATCTGGAATGTGAGAACAAGTGAGGCCATGATAACACTCGATGACATGCACCCAGATATGATCTTTAGCATGTCTTGGAACCGTAATGGCAGCCTGATCTGCACGACATGCAAGGACAAGAAGTTGAGAGTGATTGATCCACGGAAAGAGGAGATTATTGCTGTGAGTGCTTTCTTTAGTCCATTAGTAAAAGTCCCATGAGGAGCACTACTTGAGACGACTGAAATTGAATCTGATGTAAGCAATAGCTAAACATCTATTAGCAAGAAATACATTAAATTCAATTGCAACTCTTAGCGAATAGAGAATATTAAGGCTCTTACGGCCAATTAATGCCAATTAACAAGAGTAAGAAATATGAAATTAAATTCCAACCATGTACACCATTGCCCAGACCACTTACTTCCAGTCCTGTGGCATCATCTAACTGTGCCCTACCTCAGCTTACCGGTTGCTGAAACCCTCATGCGTTTTTATTTCTCGATTTGATCACCCAACGAAATCCTGGCCTGAATCTCAACTTCTATCCTGCAAAAACTGAAGCCCATCCAAAGCCCTGCTGTCAGTGTCCAAATTCGCACCAAATTCCATTCATCCTTTGCCTTTGCTTACCAACCTACATTGGCTCCGAGTGGGCAGCGTATCAAATTTTAAAATTCTCATCCTTGTTTTTAAGTTCTTTCCTGACCTGGCCATTCCCTGCCTCTAATCTCTTCCAGTTCAATATTAAAGAATGTGAGATGGGTATTTTAAATATCTGAACATTAGAAGATCAATGGTAAACTGACAGAAATAAAGAGAATTCATAACTTTGTAGTCATGATTTTGAGAATCTGTAATTTTGAGTGTACTTAATACATGGCATGAGCTTTGATTTAAATGTAATAGTGTAAGGAGAGAAGACATTACAGTTGAAATATTTTAAATAAAATCTCTGGCACCATTGCATGCGGCATAACTTCAATAAAAACCAAGGTAACAATCAGGTAAAAGCACTTGGAGGTTTTAGCATAACGAAATGTTTACCAATCAGAGAATCTTCTTGTAAGCAGCTTAGGAGTGTGAAGTGCTTGAAGAATGTTGCATTAGTGGTCAAGATGGATGGCTGTGGTCTTTGAGTTACAAATCTTTAGCATGAGGAAAAAGCCAGTTGTGAAGCCTGCTTTGGTGGGGCAACACAATAGCACATTAGTTAGGAGTGCTGCCTGTCAGCTTCAGAGACCCGAGTTCGATTCCCAGTTTGGGTCCCTGTCTGTGCAGAGTTTGCACATTGTTCTCCCCATGTCCTCTGGGTGTTCCGGTTTTCTCCCACAATCTGAAAGATGTGCTGGTTAGGGCACTTGCCATGCTAACTTCTCCCTCAGTCTATCCGACTAAGTGCTGGAGTGGGGCAACTTGGGGATTTTCACAGTAAATGTAAATCAACTTGTGACTAATAAATAAACTTCTACTTTTAATGGAGAGGATGTGGGAGTGCTACTTGAGGTTAGAGAAGGTGAGCCAAGAACATTGAAATCAATTGAAAGACTCTTAAAAAAAATAAGAACCATGAATAAATGTGCAATTGTGTGAAGATAATTGGAGAAGGGAATGGGGAAGGAGATAATTGTCTCCATCTGCAACCACTCTGTACACAGACTGGCACAAAGATGTTCCTGGTTAGGTGAGTGAACAGATGAAGCCACAAGAGAAATCATGCCTTATTGATTACACTCTTGGAAGCCAGAAGCCACTAACAGATTTATGTTCCATTTACAAGAACACAGAATACGAATTTAAAATATGTAGGACGCAGAAAGGAATTCTTTGCTGTTTTTCACTTGAATAAAAAGTTCTGTTTTTAACACTCTTCCTTAATACTGACTGAATACAGGAGAAGGATAAAGCTCACGAGGGAGCAAGGCCCATGAGAGCAGTATTCTTGACGAATGGCAATATTTTCACCACTGGCTTCAGTCGCATGAGTGAACGACAGCTTGCACTGTGGAATCCGGTGAGTTTGGGCATCAAACACCATTTAGGTTGAGGAAGAACATGGAGAGGCATCATTTCTTCTGAGTAAAGATTTTCTGATTTGCTTTCTGGTTAAGTTCTGCTGCGTGCTACTTGAGTGGATATTGTAGTAAAATAAAATGATATCGGGCTGCATGTGACATTGGGTGGTACAGCAGTTAGTCCTGCTGCCTCTCAGCACCAGCGACCTGGGTTCAATTCAGGCGTGGGGTAACTGTCTGTGTGGAGTTTACAAGTTTTCCCCTGTCTGCACGCATTTCCTCTAAATGCTGCAGTTGCCCCCTACAATCCAAAGATGTGCACGTTAGGTTGATTGGCCAAGTTAAATTGACCTTTAGTGTCAGGGGGATTATCAGGATAAATATGTGAGAATAGGACCTGGGTAGGGTGGTTATTGGTGCAGACTTGAATCGGATGCCCCCATCTGCACTGTAAGGTTTCTATGATTGTTTGGCAAACAAAGAACAATTGCTGAACATTTTCTCCCTCAAATTCACAACCCTATTAACAATGTGCAACCTAAGCCCATAAACCAGAAAATTGGGGTTTCACGTATTTGGTTGGTGCCCGTGTTAATTTGACAAGCTGCAGTGCATTGTGCTTCACTAGCTAGTTGTCTCCAACTGGACACGATTGTCTAGGAACCTCGGATAATAGGATTTATACTGCTGCAACGTGGATGGTTTGAGACTTCTAAACAAATTAAGAGAAATGCTTGTACATCAGATTACCCCCATTACATTGAAATTGAGTTGACTTATTTCATAATGTCTGGTTTTAAAACATTTTTAGTTAAAATAACCTAAACCGAAGCATTGAGGTTGAACTACTTAGTCAAATTAGATCACTTTAGTGACGCCATTAATATATCAGAGTAACTGTTGACTTTAATAGTAGATAAAAAAAATCTTGATCAATCAATTGTTGCCTAAACTGGGAAAGGAACAACCCCCACTCCCTCCGCCCATAGGTGAGAATATTGTATAAAAGCTGAATTTTAATTTTGATTTGTAATTAATTTCTAAATCCTCATCACGTTGTCTGATTTAGTCTACTTCATGCATGTGACAGCAGCCAATAGTGGACAACATGCAGAGAGAATGTTTCATTCAGACTGTACAGTAAACAAATGTCATTGATTCAGTGTTTGAGCATTTGTTTGACCAAGAAATGTATTTCTGTTTGCAACATATTTTCCAGTCAAGACTGGACAGTTGTGGGGGCACCAGGTCACAGTGCAATATTTGGTCTGAGCATTATAAAGTTGACAAGCTGGGGCTATTTCCCTTAGAACAGAGAAGATTAAGTGTGTCCTAGTGTTAGAACGTAGAACACTACAGCACCAACAGGCTTTTCGGACCACAAGTTGATGGAGTAAGTAAGAAGAGGATTATGAAACTATTTTAACAGCAAATTGTTGTGATCTACAAGGTGGATGGATGGAAGTAGAGTCAGTAAGTAACATTCAGAAGAGAACTAGATCAGTATTTGAAGGGAGGGAGTTTACATGACTTGTGGAATGAGCAAGAGAGTGGGCTTCACCAAAGAGCCACCTAGGGACCATGAGTCAAATTACAGTATCATCGTATGACTGTCATTCCACACGGACTTTGCTCATTGAGCATTGTTCTGGAGCTTTCAGTTGAAGCTGAATTCCTGCATGAGCTGTCTGCACTTTGTGCTTTGATAGCCTCCAGTGCACTAAATCATTCGGTAACATTGCAAATTTAGATATAAACCTTAGATTTGTTTTACCCTTATCTTGTGGAGCCTCTGTCTGGCTGATTAGGGAAGCGGAGCTTCTTTTGTTACTCCGATTTGAAAGTGAAGGGTCCCAGCATCTTGCTTCACCAAATGATGGGACTTGAATTTCCATCTAAGTTGCCCCCACGTGCCCTGGACCTTGGTAAAAGGTTGTCAGGCAGCGAACAGATCTATCGTTGTTAATGATGGCAGTGACTCTGGAAAGGGATATCATACACTTTCTGGGTAAAACTTCAAAGAAAGGTATTGGGAGAGATCTCTTTTCCAGAGTTAAACAGCCCCCAAGATTCCTTTAACCAAGTATTCACATTTGTATAGTCAGGAAAGGTCTGCTTTTAAGGGATTTGATGGTTGTTTAATTTAATTGACTTTATGTTCATGGAGTTTTGCAGGAATTATGGCTTAAAGCTGTATCCTGCTTTTAAAATTGGCATCATGCAGGGTAAATGATGCCACTCATGGGCAAATGCAGTGCCAACAGTCATTCATGGTGGAGTACTGTGATAGGAATGTTCCAGGCATCGTTAGATGTTCTAAACTATTTAAAATCAGTCTGCCTGACTCAATCAGTGGGTGTTACCATTTACCATCCATGCTTGGAATCATCCAAGTCGCATTTACCCTCATTGTTCCCATGTCCCTTTTCGTCCATCCATCTGTCCAATTTAATCTAACAGTAACATTTCCCTCTGGTTGGACAATCTTTGAAAGGTGGTATCTGGAATGCAATGACCGTTTTGTGTTTCTAAACCTTTTACCTCAGGTGATGCAGGTCATAATTTTGCTTTAAGGTAAAGGCCTAAGTTTAAAAAACAGTGTCATGGTTCAGTGGTGGCATTATCAATTACTGAGTTAAAGGTTGCACTTGAACTTAAAATCTAGGTAGACAGTTCAGTGCAGTATTGAGGGAGTGCTGCAGTGATGAGAATGATAAAAGTGATGTTGAACCAAGTTTCTGTGTGTCTTTTTGTGGACATGAAAGATCCCAAAGCACAATTCAAAGAGTGTTCGCTCAGTGCAGGAAAAAAGCTTATATGTGGCACTAATGCACCTTTTAAAAATTTTTCCACAAATCCTGTTTGCATGGGTTGATAGAGTCCTTGAATCACAATAGCCTTATCTGACACTCTTAAATATCTTGCATATTGCACATACGGTTTGTGACTTTTAAACTGGCCATTATCCACCCTGTTTCATATAATTGTTGTCAAAAGTACAGTGGGTGGCATTCATTTTCTTTGTTTCAAGATTTAAATTAATTCCTTGTGAATTAATACCAATTGTATGTTTATTCCTATTACCAAAAACCAAGTTTTTTCAATGCATTTTGCCACACACCAAAATATTGTCCTCAACAACTACTCATTGTTGGATTTACTTCATAGTCAACACCTCACTCCTAGCAGTACAGCCAGCCTGCTCAATCGCAGATTACATCTTAACGAACTGAGCCTGCAGCCACTTTATCTTTCCTGGTTGCCTTGTACCTTATCACTGATTTGTGTGTCAGTTGAAACTCCAGTCTCCACTATTGTTTGTTTGTGGTCATCCCATTGGCAGTTTTCCTTTACATTCCCGTTTCTATCTGTCGTATTTGGTGCATTTCAAATGGTATCTCTTTGAATGTCTGTACGGTATCCTTATTTACTGCCCCTATCTTATTCATCATCTACAAATCTTTCTTTGGACATCATAAATACAGGGTCATCTTCTATATTGTCACTTACTGCACTCTCATTTAGCTCTGATTTTGGCAATGTTGAGATTTAAAGGGTTCAATCAAGGCCAGGTTATACAGTCTAGACTTGTATTCCCATGGTATAGAAGATTAAGAAGTGGTCTAATTGAAGGGTTTAGGAATTGAAGAAGTTGAAAAGATAGGAGTTATTTGCTCTGATGGGGGGAGTCCAGCACAAAGGGACATAACTTCAAAATGAGAGCTAGGCTGTTAATAGATAAAGTTAGGAAGCACTTCTTCATGCAAAGGGCAATTTGGAACAACTTTCTCCCAAAAACTATTGATGCTGGAGTCTTTTAAAATAGCGATTTTTGTCGGGTTAAGGGACTTGGAACCAAGGTAGGTAAAATGGAGATAAGATGCAGATCAGTCATGAATGTAATTGAATATCAGAAAATGCTCAAGGGGTTGAATGGCCAACATGCTTGTTGCTGTACTATTTGTGGATGATTGTAACAATGTTCAACACCATTCACAGCTTAGCTATTGAAGTAGTCTGTATCCATGTGCACAAGACCTGGGCAATATTCAGGCTTCGGATGATAGCTGGTGGGTAACATTTGCACCAAACCAGTGCCAGGCAATGACCATCTCCATTAAGAAATAATCTGACCATATCAGTTTGACATTCAATGGTATTACTATCACTGAATTCCCCATTATCAATATCCTGAGGTTTGCCATTAAACAGCAATTGAACTGTACCGGCCAGATGAATCTTGTGGCTACAAGAGCAGATTAGATGTTGGGAGTTCTGCATCAGGTATCCCATCTTCTGACTGCCCAAAGTCTGTCCACCATCAAGTCTCAAGTTAGTGTGTGATTCTAGAAGGCAGCCCAAAACCACTTCCTCTTGAGCAATTGCGGATGGGCAATAAATGCTCGACTAGCCAATGAAACCTGCATCCGTGAACAATTATACTAAAAAAAACTATGTGCCTAATATCTAGGTCATGGACCAATCCAAATTATTTACACCTACAAATTGTCAAAGCTAAAGTTATTCTGTCTGTATTTAGTGCCAGTGCTATCTGATTATGATGCACTAGGAATACCTATAGCAAGACAGTTAACAATTTGCAAATTTCTTTTGTGTTTGCAGACTTTTTACTGTTTCTGGATTATTTTTCTAGGAAAACATGGATGAACCCATGGCTCTGCATGAAATGGATACCAGCAATGGAGTGCTTTTACCATTCTATGATGCAGACACAAATGTTGTTTACTTGTGCGGAAAGGTAAGAACTTCAATCTTGGATATACCATGGGGTTCGGGTTGTGTTGACTCAAATGGTTAACAGCTAGAAAGCAGCAAGTGGGGCCTATGTAGTTGGAGGATTGGAGACAAGGTGTCTACACTGCTTGCAAAAGATGCAGCCCAGAGCATTGTTTTGGTTTGGGAGTTAAAACTACAATTAATTTAAGTGTTCAGTGAGCTCTGGGAGGCTCCATTGCCATGGAGATGGTTGGAGCTTAACAAGGTTTCAGGATTTCAGCTTCTGTTAGCTTTGGGCAAGTGTTTTGCAGCAGGCAGAAACGTTGCTGCTCTTAGGCTCCAGGCAGCAAAGATGTGGCTTTTAGCTGCCTCTTCAGTTGTGGCTCAGAACTCCCAGGAGGTGTTTGAGAGGTCTGCAGGTAAGGCTCAGGAGAAGTTCTGGGGAGTTGAGAAAGTGGCAGTAGATCATTGGCTCTGCTGGAAAGGGTTATTACTCAGAAGCAGCCCTAGCATAACTGGGAAGAATGAGGTTTGGTTAAATCCAGGGGTCTTGCCAGATCTATGATGCTAGATGGCTATTAAAGAGCTAAAATTATGCCAGTAAGTAGAAGCTGGTATGAAACTAATTAAATCTTGCGTAAACTTGGAGACCTGGTCTAGAATAACAGTTACTCCATGTAGTTCACTTTTTGGTGTTTTGATGCTGTGAATACAATATTTAAAGATATTGCCAGCATTAATTTATTATGAAATTTCTTCCTTTGACCGATTTAATGCGTTAATCCATCATTTCAACAGATGTCTAAATCATAGTGCTGTCTTTCTATAATTGCTTTCCCGATGCAGTAGAGTTTCTTTATATGGCTTTCCAGTTAAACCAGTGGCTTCCTGTTTCCAGAACCAAGTCTGTGATCGGCACTAAATGTAGACAAATGCTGAGAACCCCAATTAACTGCACTGGACATGGTTTTAAAAGGAAACTCAACTCTTTTAAATGTGATACCAAAAACTCAGCTGGACTCACCGCATATACACAGTGCTACAAGAGCAGGTCAGAGGCTAGGAATCTGTAGTGAGTAACCCATTTCCTGATTTCCCCAAAGCCTGTCCACTATCCACGTGGTACAAATTTTAGCTTATTTATTATTGTTGCTAGTAGTTTTACATAAAAACTGCAATTAACTTACTGTGAAAATCCTCTAGCCGCCACAGTCTGGCACCTGTTTAGGTATACTGAGAAAGAACTGATGCACCTAACCAGCATGTCTTTTGGACTGTGGGAGGAAACCCAATGCAGACGTAGGGAGAACATGCAAACTCTGCACAGTAATCCAAGGTGGAAATCTAAACAGGTCGCTGGTGCTGTGAGGCAGCAGTACTAACAGTTGTGCCATCATGCCATCTCTGGAGTGTGGTGGAGTGGAGCCAGGAGTGTAATGGGTGCAACTCCAACAGCACTCAACAAGCTTGACATCATCCAGGACAAAGCATCCTGTTTGATTGGCACCACACCCACAAATCGATGCTCAGCAACAGCAGTGTGTGCTATCTACAAGATGCACTGCAGCAATTCACCAAAGTTCCTCAGACGGCATTTTCCAAACACAAACTACTTCCATCCAGAAGCACAAGGGCAGCGGATGTAAGAGAACACCACCACCTGCAAGTTCCACTCCAAGCCATTCTTCATCCTGACTGGGAAAAATGTTACCATCCCTTTACAGTCACTGGGATTCCCTTCCATTGTGGGTCAACACACAGCACATGGACTGCATGCTTCAAGAAGGCAGCTCACCACCATCATTTTGAGGGCAACCAGGGATGGACAATAAATGCTGACCAGCGAGTGACACACATGTCCCACAAATTAATATAAAAAATCCAAAAGATTGAATTCTATTTGGTCTTGCCTGATAACAGAGATACTCCACAAGACTGCAAGTGGTGAGGATGGAAATAAAAGGGGAGAGGAGGAGGTGTTGCCAGGTCAGTGTTAACAGTATCAGCTTTTGTTAACACAGCCCTTCCAAAATGGGACATAGAGCCATTCCAGAGATTCATTGTCAGTCCATTTGTAAACTATATGGGAGATGGATTTTTCAGCAAGGCTAATGGGAAGTTTTTCATTTTCAGTCATGGGAATTATTTAAGGAAATGGTGCATGGGCCTCTGCCAATGCTATTGATAACCAATGGAAATATGAGTGATGCATCAATTAATAGTAACATTAATTGCCATGTATCTGACCGCTAACTCTTGCTTTGTTCCTCACCTATTGCATCCTTTTGTCCTGGATATTTAGTAATAGAATCAAGTCTTCCCACACCTTCCACAGGAGCAGGGAAGAGGAAACTGAGTATCAGACAAATTTTGTGAAATGGATTTTAACTGTGAGATTGAGATATGTAGGACTGGACCTTTAGCTAGCATCCCACAATTAGGAAGGACACAAAAACTGGCTGCATTCAAAGCTGGTGTCCTTTTCATTTATTATAATTTATGTATCATGACTACACAGTACGCCAAGGACCCAAAATCTGTAAAATCCTCAAATCTGCCCCACATCCCGCCTCAAGCTTGCCAGCTACAGACCAATATCTGTACACTGTTTCTCCACTAATTGGTTCCCCAGCAATGAAGCTTGTTAAATGAAGCTAAACATTGTGCGTAGCATATTGAGTCTCCAGCAGGTGTCATTGCTGAGCTGTTTGTCTTTGCTGCACTTCTACCCGCCTGGAGTTCAGTGCTGTCGCCCTTGGGTAGAAATAGTTAAATGTGAAAGAATCTCTTATGACTTTCCAGTCCACGCTTAACTGTAGTTTATCGGGCCGTGCACAGTATGACTGGTTCTCCAGAAACGGAATTGCCTGGGTTAGTAATTCTGTGAACTTCAGGATTTATAAATAGACAGTGAGCTGATTTCTGAACCGTAGCCAGTTTTATTCAAGCGAGTGACAGGGATGGCATTTGGCATTAATAATACTCGCTAATGAAAGTGTCCATCGTTAAAATGATCTTCTACCTGCCCTGACCCTACAATTCAAACAGCTGTCTATATGTCATCCAATTGGATTAGCCTGTGTTGAATCTTTATCCAAAGACTTCAGGATGGGATCAGCATTGCTGCTCTCTGTGCAATCCAAATATATATAAAACAGAATCCTTAAAGGCACAATCTGTGCCATTTACTGATTCACCCATGTACTGTGTACAGTTTTGGTCTCCTTACTTGCGAAAGGATATACTGGCACTGGAGGAGTGCAGAGGTGATTCATTATGTTGATTCTGGAGTTGAGAGGGTTGGCTTTGAGAAGACACTGAGTAGACTGGGGTGGTACTCACTGGAGTTCAGAAGAATGAGGGGAGATCTTACAGAAACATATGAAGGGAATAGATAAGGCAGAAGCAGGGAAGTTGTTTCCACTGGCAGATGAACTAGGGGGTATGCCTCAAAACGTGGGGAGCAGATTTACAACTGAGGTGAGGAGGAAAATCTTCTCCCAAAGGGTTGGGAACCTTTGGAATTCCCTGCCCAGTGAAGCAGTTGAGGCTACATCACTGAATGCTTTTAAAGCAAGGATAGATAAATTTTTGAACAGTAAAGGAATTAAGAATTATGGTGAGCGGGTGGGTAAATGGAGCTGAGTCCACAAAAAGATCAGTCATGATCTTACTGAATAGTGGAGTAGGCTCGAGTGCCAAATGGCCTACTCCTGCTCCTAGTTCTTGCATTCCTATGTGAAGCTGCCTTGAAAAGTGGTGTGAAGAAGTGTGGGGGTTGGGAGGAAGTGAATGGTTAAGTTTGATGATTTACCTTTTCCATTTTTCTGGGCTCTAATTTTTCTTGACTTTTCCAGCAATCTTGCATTGGAAACAAAAAGATTCCTAAAAAAAAGGATTCTTCCTTTAAAATCAAGAAAATGCTGAAATGCTTCAGTGAATGATTTAAATTCTTCAATACAAAAATTTGCTGCAATTTGAATGCTGATGTTTGCACTTGTTTTCTGCCATTTAATTCCTCATTTTGCCCCATAGTTGGGGTGGACCCTGCAGCTTCTGATCCTAAAGATATCTGAACTTGAGACAGTCCACGGTTTCAATGGTAGCTGCAATAATCTCAACCAGCAGCAATGAAACCTTCATTTTAAAACATTGAATACAGTGAGTTTTCCCAATGACTAGGTAAAAGTGAGAGAGTTAGGGTGACCATTGCCAGTTTGTCAATTTGACCCCACGCGGAGGGAAAAAAATGGGGATATAAGGGTAATGGTCTGAACAATATTCTCCTTCAGGATGAATGGTAATAGATATCCTGAAATTAACCACTATCTCAGGAGAGGGAGAATGGAGCAAAACTCCTGCCTGTGACAGTTCCATAATTCCTACTTTTAGTTATCTATCTGAGACTACTTGAGGGTAAAGGAGGCTACGTTTGTGTGTCTGGGAGGGGAGGGATGGTGGCGGCACTTGTTTGCAAAGGTATGGGGGTGGGGGGGGACAGGCGGGAGTGTATCTGTAGAAATGAAGAAAATTAAGATTTACTTGGAGTCAGAATCTTCTTAAAAAGTTTGGGACTTGATAATTATTTCACCCATGTTTTAATTGTAGGGATATCCTCTTTTAAATTAAAAAAAATTTCAAATTGTCTGATTTTTTTTTGACATGGTGACAGAAAGAGGACTTGACTCTGCACCGGTGCTATGCAATCCAGGGTAAACAAGGAACATCTGCATAGTTAAAATAACATTCATTCAAGCGCCAGAGATCTGACTCATGACCACTGTTTCTCTGGAGAGTTTCACAGCTCCTCCAGCCATTTCCCAGTGCCATTATCAAGACTTAATTTAGACAGCACTTTGTAAAAATTTGAATTTATACGTGCAGCAGTTTTTTTTTTAAATGGTGTATACCTACTGCATCAGGCTAGCATCCATCATTCACTCCATATTATTGTGACCTTTACATTCATTGACAGTCTAATCACTGTCATTGCCTTCTAAAAATACTTTCTCTCATGCCGTAACACAGTTTACAACTGAATGGGAATGTTCAGAGTAAGTGTAGTGTTCAAAATCCCTTTGTCCTTGCTTTGCTATTGAAATCCAAACTCAAAAGCCCTTATCTTAAAGGAGAGTACAGCTGTTAATATTTTGAGTGGCCGTGGCATTCAAATCATGTGGCCTCTAATGAAAAGACTGTATCTCAACTGTGTCTAGAACCTTTGTTTTAATTTGTGTCGCAGTGCAGGTCGACTCCACTGGGTGGTGCTGTCTTGCAATTTACTGCTATGTGTGCACATGTGGAAATCACAGCAAAGCAACAGAGGGAAACTCCGTGTCACTGTGCTACAACCAGCTATTTAATCAGAGCCATCTACTCTTTTCCTATTTTACTGCATCCTCCTAAGGATCATGTATAACAGGAGACGTTTGGCCCACTGACACTTGCCATTCTCCCACTTCCCTCCCTGCTCTTCAGATCCCTGTTGATTTTTCACTTTCAGTTCTCTTCTGGAAATTGCTGTTGACTCTGCTTCTATTACCAGAAATACTCATTTAATTCCAAATGGCCTCTGCCTCAATGCCATTTATGACCAGGCTAAAACCACTCTTTCCCTGTTTTCTAATAATTCATTCTATGTCGAATCCTCATTCAGTAAATTTGGAGGTGGTTCCTCTTGTGCCTATATCCAAATCTTATTTCTAATGATTCGTCAGCAAACTTTGTCATACAATAATCTTAATTCTAGTAAAATGCAAGCCCTGCGTGATATTTTCAGTTGAGAAATAAACCCTTTACTCCAAAAATTAAAGCTGAATTCTCATTGTAGGTATTGAATTAGTGTTTTTGGTTCTGTGCTGGAAGATGCACCAATTACCATTGAACATGATTTGGTATCTGTCACCAATTAGAAATGTAATCTGTATATTTAAATAGAGCAATTGGTGGTTAAAGTTAAGATAGTAAAAATAATTGAAGACTAATTTTTGGCATATTGCTTTATTAAAAGTTTGAGGTTTATTTCTTAGTGTCACAATTAGGCTTACATCAACACTGCGATGAAGTTACTGTGTTCTGGGTGATCCAGAGGAGCAGTGGTGTTTGTATTGAGCCTGGGAGTATTACTGTATACTTTCTCGGCCAATTTCATATACTGCTTTCCATTTCCCTCTGATCACAAGTGCTTCAGTTTTGCTCAGAAGTCCGCTATTAAATTACTAAACCCTTTTTGAAAGCCACAAATAATCCAATCAAGTTCATCAAACACGATTTTCCTCTAACAAATGTATCCAGGCTTTCTTTTGTTAACCTATATTTTTCTAAGTGACGGTTAATTCTGTCTTTGATTATTGTCTCAAAGTTTCCACATCACAAACCTTGGGTTGATTGACTTGTAATTACTGGGTTTATTTGCACCACTCACCCACCCACCTTTAAACCAGGGTTGTAACATTTGAAATCCTTCTGTCCTCTGGCTTCACTGCAATGTCAAAGTTGGATTGAAACATTATGACTGGAGTCTCTGCACTTTCCAACCTCCCTTCCCCTCAATAATTTAGAATAAATCCACCTGGAAGGGTGACTTCTTCATTTTGAAACTTATCTCTGTCTCCTTACTGCATTTGCTTCATTAGTACCATCCTACTTAGTGAAGACTAGCGCAAAAGAACTAATCTAGTACTTCAGCCATACTTCCTGCCTCAGCAAGATGATCTCGTTTTGGTCCTTCGTTGATTTCACCTTTCCCCTCACTCTTACTCTTTATATGCCTCTGAAAAACATTTGGCTTCTCTTTTTATGTTATCAATTAATTTCTTCTCCCCTCTTATTTCCTTATTTTTGTGTGCAGCTTGGTTTTCTACTCTCTGAAATTGAAACTAATCATAATCCCCTTTCCCTGTTTTCTTTTAATCTTTGTGATTCTAGTCATTGAAGGAGTGCGCGCTGTGGATATTTTTTCTTTCTCCCAGGTGATGATGTCTAGCCTGTGCACAAACCATCTGAAGGCTCCTCTGTTGCTCTTTTTCTATTTACCCTGACAATCTTTGGTTTCCACTCACCTTGGTCAGATAGCCCACACATGATACTACAAGAGCAGGAATATAGACCATTCAGCCCCTCGAGCCTGCTTTACCACTTCACAGCTGATCTGATGGTCTCCTCGGCTTTGCTTTGCTGCCTGTCCTCTTCATTCTCCCTTTCAGCTCACTGCAGCGAGCCAACCTGTTCCCCTCGCCCACCCACAGGATGCTCTATTTGAGCAGGTTTCACGTGAAAGAATCATTCTCTACCTGCTGTGGAGCAAAAGCTAAATTTTCAGCCTGGTCAAGCTGCTGTGGTGGTTTAAAAAGTGTTTCAGAACAGTTTTCCTGGTTTGCAAACTTGGATTGTCCAATTAAGGTGGACAGCCACAGTGATGCAGTTTATTCACAGGCTGTACTGCTGTATTTCATTTAACCAGGAACATGCAAAAAAAAAATGACATTTATTCTTCAGGTATTTGAAGGCAAGATCTAAACTGAACAAGAAATCACGGACCTTGAAAAAGAATTGGTTGGTTGGATAACATTGGTAACAACCCTCGGAATCTCCCTTTGCTAGGCTATTTTACTATGCGTGACAGTGCACCTAACAGATACTAAATGGCTGTATATGTAGAAAGATAATGAATTTGTGAAATAACATTTGCAGCAGGGTATGTTTCTAAAATTGCCAGCGCCTCATAGACTGTCTGGAGGTACACTTTACTGGAAATAGAACATTCTAACTACTTCAATCCAGTTGTGATATTTAAGAATATTTACTTAGTGAATACTCAATGATGATGTCTCCCTTCAGCACATTGGTGGAGAGGGTTTTTTGCATTGATGTTACATGCAGCCTGTAGCTGATGGTGAGTTCAGTCGGTAGTGATACACTTGGGTTGAGAGAGCAATGTGCACACCAAGCTTGTACTGGGGCTGATTCCCATCTCTATTCCTCATTCTTTTTGAACTTCTGTTTTCAGAGTGATTAATCATATAATTTCTACGTTTTTTCCTTTGTTGTAAAAATCCCCTAACGTGGTTTATTTTTCACAACACTTGCTCCATTATCAAATGGTTCAGTCTTGGCTGAGGAATTCATTTAAGAAAAAAAACATTCCTGATGATGGTAGGGAGCCAACTTTGCAGACAGATTGGTCACAGTGGTCTTTGCAGATTTTGAATGGTAGCATAGTGGTTAGCACTGCTGCCTTAGCTCCAGGGACCTGGGGTCGATTCCCAGCTTGGGTCACTGTCTGTGTGGAGTTTGCGTGTTCACCCTGGTGCTCCAGTTTCCTCCCACATTCCAAAAATGTGCAGGTTAGATGATTCGGCTGTCCTAAATTACCCCTTAGCGTCAGGGGAACGAGCTAGGATAAATGCATTGGA
The DNA here is from genome assembly GCA_024679065.1 of Sphyrna mokarran. Taxonomy (NCBI): domain Eukaryota; kingdom Metazoa; phylum Chordata; class Chondrichthyes; order Carcharhiniformes; family Carcharhinidae; genus Sphyrna; species Sphyrna mokarran. Next base: position 37,667,162 of record JAGIQG010000020.1, on the reverse strand, counting down.
TTATAGAGATAGGACCTGGATGGGCCAAATAGCACTGTAGGATTCTATGTTTTTTTAATATCTGGGGAGAAATTGAGAGGCAAGGAAGGGAGGGACACTTTAATGGAGCAAGGATAATAGGAGGAATTATTATTTAAAAGGTGAAAAGCTGCAGCATACTATGGTGCAGAGGGACCTGGGGGTCCTTGTGCACGAATCACAAAAACCCAGTATGCAGGTGCAGCAGGTGATCAAAAAGGTGAATAGGATGTTGGTCTTTATAGCTAGGGGGATAGAATACAAAAGTAGGGAGGTCTTGTTGCAACTGTACAGGATGCTGGTGAGGCCGCAGCTGGAGTACTGTGTGCAGTTTTGGTCGCCGCATTTGCAGAAGAATATATTGGCCTTGGAGGGAGTGCAGACAAGGTTCAGTAGGCTGATATCAGAGATGAGGGGGTTAGCCTATGAGGAGAGATTGAATAGACTAGGTTTGTACTCATTGGAGTTTAGAAGATTAAGGGGGGAATCTTATAGTGACATATAAGATAATGAAGAGGATGGATAGAGTAGAGGCAGAGAGATTCTTCTCACTTAAAAAGGATAGCAGAACTAGAGGGCACAGCATCAAAATAAGGGTTGGGGGGAGGGGGGGAGTTGCAGTTTAGATCGGAGTTGAGGAGGAACTTCTTCGTTCAAAGGGTGTTGAATCTTTGGAATTCTGTGCCCGATGAAGTGGTGGAGGCTACCTTGCTGAACATATGTAAGTCATGGGTAGATAGGTTTCTGATAGGGAATTAAGAGTTATGGGGAAAAAGCAGGGAGGTGGAACTGATCCATTTCTGATCAGTCATGATCTTATTGAGTGATGGGGCAGGCTCGAGGGGCTAGATGGCCTCCTGCTGCTCCTATTTCATATGTTCTTAGGGGCACGTATTGCTACATAGTCCCCTGTTCATTCATAAAATAAATGCGAGATAGAGAAAGCAAAATTTAGAGGACAAAGACTACAGAGTAAAGAATTATTTCACGTGAATCCAGAGTCCAGAATCAAAATCCAATGACTAATTCCATCAGAGGTTGTTAGTTTCAACTGATGCTGGCTAAATTCACTTTTCCAAAAAAGTTGACTTCCATGATGAGATGGAATCACTGAGGGTGGTGAGTGAGTGGAATTGGCTGCTGTCGATGGTGGTGAGGCGAAGTCGCTGGGGTCTTCTAAGAGACTTCTGAATGAGAACATGGGATTTTATGGGATTGAGGGTTATAGATAGGCCTGGTAAATAGGGATATGATCGGCACAACTTGTGGGCTGAAGGGCCTGTTTGTGATGTAGTGTTCTATGAGATAAGCACGCAAATGAAATTATCTTGTTGGTGATGGTACACAAGGTCAGAAAGTATAGACAATAAAACACATGAAGCCCCCTTGTTCTATGTTGTTGGAAGATGACAGACTGAGTTTTACAGTACAGTACAGTACATTACATAACTGGTTCTCTTGGGTAGTTTGCTTTGCACAGTGTGTACATTCTTTTGTCTGCGTTTCTGGGATTGTTAATGTTCCAACCATTTAGAATTTCAAAGGAAAACTGCAGTGCTGTTTGTTTGAAGACATTCTGGTGTCCAGACCTGGCTTATGAAATATAGGTGCCTTTTTATTATTCCCTTTCGATTTGATCTCTGTAGCACCTCATCTGAGATAATAAGGCACAAGGTGCAGTGATACTGCCAAATAGTTTATTGAAAGCCACAGCCAGACATAGCTTCAATTATTTTAAAAGATCATTGTCCAGTTTTGAAATTTTAGAAAGTGGCTATGAGGACATATCAAATTTTTTGTGACTTTTAGCCCTGTTAACTTGGACTGAAAGAGCAGTGTATAGACCTGTCTTTAGAGAGGCTAATTTCCATCTCTCTTCCTCATTCTTCTTGAACTTCTGTTTTTAGTGTAATTATTCATATTGTTTCTACTACTTTGCTGTAAAAAAAAAATCCATTATTTTTATGACACTTCTTTCCAAATCAAATGGTTCAGACTCAGATGAGAAATTCGTTAAAAAAAAAAATGTTCCTGATGTGGTAAAGAACCAACATGACAGCATGGAGATTGGTTAAAGTGGCCAGTCTGAATTCTGGACATTAAACCTCATTCGCTCTTTGTCCTTTTGGTTAAGATCAAGTGTCAGATTGAGCCCAAGATGAGGTGCAATGCCTTAAATCTTGTCAGCTTGGGTCTTATTTGTCTCTCCTATGGAAACCATGAATTAGATTCAAATGGATTTTGAATTTGGTTTTTGGAACAAACAAGGAATGGATTCAGATCTGCCAGGTCCACTCTGAGCATTAGCTTTTATAATTTTAAGGATGGTGTGAACGTTTTTTTAAAAAGTAATTGTTAAAATATACAATGTATATTCTCTCTCTTGCTCTCTCTGTCTCTTTTTAAATGTAGTTTTGGTTTCTTATGGACAATTAAAAAAACTGAACCAAATAGTTAAATGGCTGAACGTTTAGTACCACATTATATTTATGACCATCAGAACGGCCGGAGCCTTCACTGCTGATGGAATACTTTGAAGTCTAGTATCTGTTATTTTGTAGGCCATTGCTTTTCCCATTGTCATTGAACATGACATGGTTGCTGGAGCATAGCAGATTATTGTTTAACACCACACTCGTAAATTTTAGTTTCTCATCAGTTATGATGCCACACATAGGTTTAGGTTACAATTCTTTCGCAGGAGTCTTTATAGTGAATGCTTTAACTATACCTTTTGTTTAAAACAGGGTGACAGCAGTATTCGGTATTTCGAGATCACAGATGAATCACCATATGTCCATTACTTAAACACGTTCGCCAGCAAGGAGCCGCAGCGAGGGATGGGATACATGCCAAAAAGGGGCCTTGATGTTACCAGATGTGAGATTGCCAGGTAAGAGGTGCTATGCTACGGTTTGGAAGAACAGTACCTTTTTGTTTTAAACATAATGTTCTCTTTCTGTACATTGCTTCTGAACTTTAACTTTTTGTATACCGCATACATCATTCTCCCCTGGAGAGAAAGGAAGCTGGGATGACTGTAAAATACATTGTTTTTAAGTTTGTTTATTAGTGTTACAAATAGGCTTACATTAGTACTCAATGAAGTTATTCTGAAAATCCCCTAGTTCCCACACTCCTTTTGGGTACACTGAGGGAGAATACGTATTGGCTAATGCACCTAACCAGCATGTCTTTTGAACTGTGGAAGGAAATTGGAGCACAGAGAAAACCAACGCAGACATGGGGAGAACGTACAAACTCTGCATAGACAGTGATCTAAGCTGGAAATTGAATCCGGGTCCCTAGCGCTGTCAGGAAGCAGTGCTAACCACTGTGCCACCATGCTGCTATTGCTGATAAATATTTCTTGTAACGAAGCAGCTTGGGAATTAGTAAAATTTCTGTTCTGTTGTGTTACATGCCATTCCTTCCTCAAACAGGAAAGTGAAAAATCTCCCTGATTTTGGCCTGCTGTGTTTTTAAAACTGAGTTTAAACCCAGAAAAGGAATGTTAATTAAAACCATGATGAATCTTTAATCTGGGCTTAGGCCTGGGACTCACTATTCCCAACTACACCTTGCAAGCGTCTGAAACTAAACTCAAACATGTTACATTATCCAGTTCATACGTTATCAGAGTTGTAGAAATAAGTCACAACAAAAATGTTATACAGCGCTGACTGGTGATTACCACAGGCATCAAAGATGAAATAAAAACAGAAAATGTTGGAAATACTCAGCAAGTCAAGTGGTATCTGTGGAGAGAGAAAAACAAGATTTATAGTTTCAGAACAAACTTGAGGAAAAAGCTTGTTTGGTGTTTTCCACTGAGTGAAGTTAGATAACACTGTATCGGCGCTGTTGGTAACATTCCAGCCTCTAGTTCAGAAGATTGTAAATTCAAATCAATCCACAAACTTGAGCACAAAATCTGGGCTGGCATTACAGTAACTTATTGAGGGGTGAGAGTACTGAGCTTTCAGTCACTTGCCACCTTCTTCTCCATCCCAATTCCTATCTGATCTCTGGTCTTCTACATTGATCAAATGAAGCTCAATATTAGGCCACTTATAAGTAAAATGACACAATCACTTAGAAGACTGTTGGTCTGGGATGAATCAGGAATTCAGGTTTCTGTAAATTGAGAGATTTAGTTTGTTATGTACATTCTGTATCCTATTGGTTTAGTATAATCTGGCTGGGCTCTACCTGTGTAATAGCTTACTATTTATAATCTAAAGAATAAAGGTTACCTGATCACAAATCCCAGACGCTGAAGGCACATGAACATCTGAAATCAGAGATGAGATTGCACTTTGAAATTTTTCCAGGATGACTTGGTGGCACAGTGATTAACACTGCTGCCTCACAGCGCCAGGGACTTGCGTTCAGTTCCAGACTTGGGCTACTGTCTGTGTTTGGAGTTTCAACATTTTCCCCATGTATACGTGAGTTTCATCTGGGTGCTTCAGTTTCCTCCCAAAGATGTGTAGATTGGGTGGATTAACCATGTAAATGTGTGGGGTTGCAAGGATAGGGCATAGGGCAGGGCCTTGGTGGATTGCTCTTTCAGAAAGTCATTGCAAACTCAGTGGGCCAAATGGCCACTTCCTGCCTAGTAGGCACTCTATGGTTCTACATAAAGTATTTTTTTGAGTTATCGACAGATATCAGCTTTGGATAGAATTTACAGGCATATCTGTTACATTGATATGACAGTGTTTTACAGCTATGGATCAGTGATGTCTTTATACAAATGAATGATTTCCTACGTGATCTTTATTCCATGAATATTGAATTAAAACATTTAAAATATTTTTCAATTTACAGGTTTTTTAAACTTCATGAAAGGAAATGTGAGCCAATCATCATGACTGTGCCAAGAAAGGTGGGTGAAGTTCTAGCTTGAAAAGCAGAACTTGACTATTTGTGCTTTCATAGAAGCAAGAGGTTTGGTGTTGATTCCACTAGTGACTTGAAACCTGTTCTGAACCCTGCCTATGGCTAGAAAGCAGATCGCGCTTGGAGGCCTGAACGGTGGAACAAGTTAACTATTGTAAAGAGTATGTGTGGTAGTGAGAATATTGCAAGGGCCGAGCAGTGATAAAATGGTGGCAAGCAGCACCAGCCAAGGTATAATTATCTGTCTTCACAATGCTGGGTAGTGTTATTGAGGTAAGGACCTAGGTAAAAGCCAGGAACTTCCTGGGAGGAGGACAACTCAGGGGCAAAGCATCAGCAATTATGGGGGGGGGTGGAGGTAGAGTGTGGTGACTTCAGAGGGGACAATTTTTTTTAATTGAAATCTAATCTGCCTCAGCCCCCAACATGGAAAACAAGAACTATGCCTCACCAATGCATCAGGCATGTTCAGTTCCTTTTTCTTAAAAAAAAGAACAACAATCTCTTGTTTGCACATCTCCCTCAAATTAATTTCTTTGCTTTTGTAAAGTTGCATGTAACAAGGCAACTGTCATTCATTTGTGGTGAAATTTCCTCTGCGTGTAACTCCACATTTCATGGATGAGTTGCTGAATAAATGAACAGACCACATGACTATCTGCACGGGGTTAGCAGGGAGAAAAAGGTTCTGCAGGAGCATCACTTTAACCAAATAGTTTATTGTTAAAGGTTGCAGTTTAAAAAATAAGCATGTTGTCTCAGATTAGATGTGGAGTTGCTGATGTTGGACTGGGGTAAGCACAGTAAGTAGTCTCACAACACCAGGTTAAAGCCCAACAGGTTTATTTGGTAGCACGAGCTTTTGGATCTTTGCCCCTAGCCTGTAATTGTCTTGCAGTTGTGCCTTTGCCTATATATGCCATGTTTGTGAACTAATCTCAACTCACCTGATGAAGGAGCAGCACTCTGAAAGCTCGTACTACCAAATAAACCTGTTGGACTTTAACCTGCTTTAATACTTACTGTATTGGATTAGAATGGAAACAGGTGGTCACTATGCCCCATATCACTACACCATCCTAGGGACAGCTGTGACGGCCAGTAACAGCTGACCTTGCATCACTCATCTCCCAAGAATTCATGAGGGGGGGGGAAACGGAAGCAGGAAATTCCTGGCATTAGCTATGACCTATATAGTGTTCTCTCTTTCTAATATCATCCAGTCAAACAGAAAGTTGTACGTCATATCCCATGATCCTTGAATATCCTGGCTATAAACTGAAGTATGTTTGTTTCTGTTAGTTTCTTATACATTTGTCATTTGTGGGATATGGGCGTTGCTGGCTGGCCAGCATTTATTGCCCATCCCTTGTTGCCCAAGGGTATTTGAGAATTAACTACATTGCTGTGCCTCTGGAGTCACATGTAGGCCAGACTAGATAAGGGCAGCATAGTATTACAGTGGTTAGCACTGCTGCTTCACAGCTGAGGGACCTGGGTTTGATTTCTGGCTTGGGTCACTGTTTGTGTAGAGTTTGCACATTCTCATCATGTCTGTGTGGGTTTCCTCCAGGTGCTGTGGTTTCCTCCCACAGTACAAAGATGTGCTGGTTAGGGTGATTGGCCTTGCTAAAGATTGCCCCTTAGAGTCCAGAGTTGTGTAAGTTAGAGGGGTTAGTGGGTAAATATGTAGGAATATGGGGGTAGAGCCTGGCTGAGATTGTGGTTAGTGCAGACTCAATGGGCCAAACAGCCTCCTTCTGCACTGTAGGGTTTCTATGATTACTTTCCCTAAAAGGCCACCTTCCTTTTCTAGTCTGACCTTTATCAAGACGATTTATATCCCGATACACCTGGACCTGAAGCTGCAATGGAAGCAGAACAATGGTTTGAAGGACAAAACCATGACCCCATCCTCATCTCCCTGAAAGATGGCTACGTACCTGGGAAGCACCGAGAGTTTAAAGTCCAGCGAAGCTATTTAGACAAACCAGCGCTGAACAAGAAAAGTGACAGTGGCAGCACTCCCTTGAAGGGACCCAGCCTCAATGCAGTAAGTACATCATGTGGGCTGCTGTTGTATCTACTCCTGCTCTTTTTAAGCTCCAAATATAAAACAAACTGAACCTTCCTGAGTGTTGAAATCCAACCCTATTGTGATGTCTTATTAACTCTGACTTACTTTTAAGATGTCAAGAGCATGGATTTCGTTAATTTAATGAGTATTCCTCCTTAATCGTCTTATCTAACTGCCCTGCCTTCAGAGTTCTGTGAACACACGTTCCAAAGTCCTTCTGTTTCTCTGCATTTCTCAATATCCTACCATTTAATGTGCATGGCCTTGCTTTTCTCACCCTTCCCCAAACTCATTACATCACACTTCTCTGGACCGAATTCCATTTGTTGCTTTTCCATCCACCTGACTGATCCAGTGTTCCCTTTCTCCTTACCATCGCCTAGATGGCCAGCTTTAGTATTTAGTCTTAGTCATGTCTACTATCTTTTAAGTCTAAACCTTTGCTATGTACCGTGCAAAGCAAGAGACTGAATATTGGGCATAGCTGGAACAGCCTTGCAGTCACCAAGACATTCACCAGCCCTCATCCTTGTTTCCTGTTATTGAATTTGGATCTGAAAAGCTTTTAATTTTCTGACCAGTCAACTATATGAATCTGTGCAAAAAACCATTTAGACTACGTCAAATGCTCTCTACTGAATTCTGAAGTTGCAACAATGAGGATTAATTAAGATAGCCAGACATGCCTTTTTAAGAAATCCATGCCAACTGTCTTTCTAAATAGCAATTTACACTATTCCTCAGAATTCTTTCTAATAATTTGCCTAACACAGTTTAGTCGATGGGCTTATAATAGCTTGTCATTCCCTTTCTCCTCTTTTGAACAGCAATATCATTTTAGCAATCCTTCAGCACCATACCTATAGCCAGAAAGGATTGGAAAAGGATGGTCAGAACCTTCAGTGTTTTTCTCCTTTTCTCTTGGCAGTCTGGAATATGTTTCATCTGAGCTTGACAATTTATCTAGTGCCAAAAATGCTAAACTTGTTAATATTTACATTTTTACTATTTATCCTATCCAATATTTCATATCTCCTTACCTACCGTGTCCACATTGTCGACCCCTCATTTTGTAACAACAGATGCAAGGTGTTCATTACAAACTGTGCCTCCATTTTCGTCTCTACGTACAATTTAGGGTCAAATTGGCTCTATCCTTTGCTTAGTTATCATCTTGCTCTTTATATATTTATAAAACACCTTTTTTTTTTGATTTTTCTTGAAACTATACTAAATCCAACTGAATTATGATCGCATGTACCAAAATGCTCTCCCAATGATACTTTTCCACCTTCCCAGCCTTAGTTCCTGAAAATAAGTCTCAAACTGCCCTGCCTTTCGTTGGACTTGCTGCACACTAATTAAACAAATTCCCCTGAATATATAAAGATTTTACACTGATTCTACCATATTTAATATTAGTTGAAATCCTCTGCAACCTCTATCAGATCTCCCTATGTACCCTCAAAAAGGTCAGAATTACTCATTGACGCTCTTGACTCTGGTATTAGGGAAATAAGATTCCATCCTGGAGTAGCATCTATGACTGCAAAAATGCTGTTCCCTTATTAATGAATACCCTCACCCTGTTGCCTTTCTGACCTACCTTGTTTGCCAACCTCTGTCTGGTGGGGAGGACTGTAATACTTGCAAACAATCTTGCCTTAGCCTGTACCCTGGGCCTTCTCTCACTCCTGCTGCCTCAGCTATCTGTTTATAACCCCCACCCAGCACAAATGTAGCAGGAGGATATAGACATCCATCCCCAACGTTTGATGCAGCACTCTGCTCTTAACTAACTTGGATGCTTTTAAGAAGGTGAAACTGAACATTTGGAGGTTGACTGGATAATGTGAGGAAGGTATCTTTAAAGAAAGGATGTAATCCTTGGCTTTATTATTAGAGGCGTAGCAGATAAGAGGTGTGCTAAATCTTTATCACTGCTTTAGCAGCAGTATTAGTCAATTTCGAAAGCTGCAGTTGTCCTCAAACAAGCCAAAAACTGGAACTTCAAACTAGCTTCTCTCCAAACCAGGTAACTGAAACAAGTGTTCCTAGTTCAAGTAGTGTTTCATTTCACTTTCATGTCCAGGTAGTCCTCGCAAAGCTGCAGGTTTATGTTCTGAAAATATCTTGCCCTCTACACCATAAACCAACAGTTGGGAAGCTCCCAAAGTTTGGGCCCAAACCACATAGGCTGATTACTTCTATGAACACCTTCTCTGCAAACCATTGCTGCATATTTAAATTTAAAAATACTGTTTGCTGTAAGTTGTGAATAAGCACTGAGAAAATTGGTGTTTCTCTAAATGTACTTCACATAATGAAGATACCTTGTGGCTGTTAGGAAACTGGCAGCCATTTTTGCACACAGCAAGATTTCACAAAGAGCATTGAGATGAATTAATGTTTGGCTTTAACCTACTGACTGGGTAGCCCGTTTCCCGGAGTGAAGTCATAAACATACTAATGCAGTAGTGACCCCATTCAGTTACTTGGGAAAAATGTGAAGCTTGTCCCCATTAAAGTAGAATTACGAATGTGAAGTGGAACAGTTGATGCAAGGCTGACCCAAGTCCTTGGGTGAAGGAAAGTGGAAGGTAATTAAAATGACTGAATTTTTAGATGAAAATTACACCACTGGTCGGAAATAAAATTACATTTCTCTAGTGCCTTTCTCATCTCCAGAATGCTAAACTCAGCTTCACAATTGGTGATTTGCTTTGAAGGTAATCAGTAGTTGTTGTTTAGACCAATGCGGCTTTCAATCTGCACCCACGTAAAGCAGTCAGATTAAATACTCTGATGATCTGATTTGCTGGTGTTGACTGAGCGATCATCATTTGCCAAGACACAGGGGACCTGCCCCTTTCTCCCCCCAACTCTTCAGATGGTGCACTAGGACAATCTCATAACCATCTGAACAGACAAGTCTTTACTTTAACATATTTTCTGAATTATCTTTGTATATAAAATACACACACTGTTCACCAATCATTAGTGTATATAATAAAAAGCTGAGATCTCAGTTATAGATTTCAGGAGGGTAACGTTTGTTACATCCTGACGGACAACTATCCAGGTTTCCCCTCTGTTACTTCTCAATGCATTTCTAGCCTACATATGAAGGATAACCTTTTAATTTTGCTAATCTCTTGCTCTGAACCTTATCAGCGCCTTCTGAGAAGTCGTTATAAACCCAATCTATAAGTATACACTTATCCATCATTTTGCCTAAAAATACAACTAGATTAGTCCGATATGACCTACCCTTTCAATTGTCTAATGTTTTTCCGAGCACTCAGTCTCTTTCTTTATCTGATTCCACCAACAATCCTATGGAAAATCTATAATACCTGGTTTCTCCCTCCCCTTTTGAACAATGAAATGATATCTGTAAGTTTGAGATCCTAAATCTTGAGAGCTTGGAAAATAGAATAATGTATTTATGTTTTCTGAGTTATTTATCATAATATCCTATGAAGAAAACTAAAAGGTGCTGGCGATTTGCCCGTCTTATATGCAACTATTTGCTTCATTTATTCACTAAGTTCAAGTTCTGCCCTTTTGATGTCTTCTTAGGTTCTTTTGCTGCTTGCCTACATCTGCCACTGAATACCAATGCAAAATACTCCTGTGATAAGTTAATATTCTGTTGGTGCCTGGCCTGTCTCCGCCTTAAATAGTGGAGACATTTCCATTCAGATTTCTCCACGTTTATTAAAGCTTTTGCTGTTAGCTTTGATATCTGTTGTAATTTATTTTTATATTCCATTATTTGCCCTTTTTAAACGTTCACCAAATATACACTCCAGTCCTCCACTGTCTCCAGAACTGTAGTAACCCAGGCATGTGGAGAAAAATTGGCTCAGCATCTACATTGAGTAAATTCCAATCCTACTGAAAAATTGAAGATAAATACTTTTGTCTTTTTTTTTTAGAATTCTGAATCCAAGTTGGATGAGTTGTTGCAAGAGATTAAAACTCTGAAGGCCACCATCGCCAGTCAAGATGAGCGCATTGCCAACCTCGAGAATCAGATGGCCAAGATTGCTATCTGAAGCCTGTAATATGCTTAATTATGGGGGTACAATTATCTGGTGTGGATTATCTGGAATCCTCCAGTCACCAAAACTCTGACCCTCGCTACCCTGCCATTGGTGGAAGCACCCTTCAGCATTCCAGTATCAAATTGCCCTCTTCTATCTCCTTTCTCACCGGACTAACTTTGTTACAATTTGGAAATACAGTACACTTTTTTTGAAAAAAAATAGAATTTATTTTCAGGATTTTTAACAAAGAGGTGACAATTGTCTCTCTCTTCCTCCACGCTTTCCCACCTTGAAAAATATAAGTATTAAATTTTTTATTCTTAACTCCAAGTCCTATGCATATATAAAGGTGTGCTCTACTCTAATGCTAGAGTGATTTCCAGGTTATACGGGCTTGTCTGTCTCTTGTCTGTCAGGTACCTGTTTTTAAAGTGACTACACATTCCATGTACAAGTGCACCAGCACCATTGAAGAACACTTAATGGGTTCAGCTCTTATAGAGCAAAGAATGGTGATCTGTCATTAAATATACTTCCAGTTAAAAGATAAAACATTGATTATAAAATTACTCTGGTGTTTTGTGATTTTTATTTTAACTTCTCAAAAAAAAAGGAACTCTTGAGTAAACACTTGCATTTGGTTTTTGCAAGAGGAACTTGTTGATATCATCATATGATATCAACAAGTTCCATCCCACCATCAGATTCACCATGGACTATTCTCCAGAATCAGTTGCATTCTTGGACACACGCGTCTTCATCAAGGACAGTCACCTCAGCACCTCACTGTACCGCAAGCCAACAGACAACCTCACAATGCTCCATTCTCCAGCTTCCACCCTAAACACGTTAAAGAAGCCATCCCCTATGGACAAGCCTCTGTATACACAGAATTTGCTCAGATGAGGAGGATCGTGACAGACACCTCCAGACGCTGAAAGATGCCCTCATGAGAACAGGATATGGCGCTCGACTCATCGATCGACAGTTCCAATGCACCACAGTGATGAACCGCACTGACCTCCTCAGAAGACAAATATGGAACATGGTGGACAGAGTACCCTTTGTTATCCAGTACTTCTCCGGAGCGGAGAAGCTATGGCATCTTCTCCAGAATCTTCAACATATCATTGATGAAGACGAACATCTCGCCAGGGCCGTCCCCACACCCCACTTCTTGCCTTCAGACAATTGCGCAACCTCAAACAGACTATTGTTTGCAGCAAACTACCCAGCCTTCAGAACAATGACCATAATACCGCACAACCCTGTCATAGCAACCTCTGCAAGACATACCAGATCCTCAACATAGATGTCATCATCACACGTGATAATACCATCCACCAGGTACACGGTACATACTCTTGCAACTCAGCCAACATTGTCTACCTAATATGTTGCAAGAAAGGGTGTCTCAAAGCATGGTACAATGGGGAGACCATGCAGACATTACGACAGCTGACAAATGAACATCGCTCGACAATCACCAGGCAAGACTGCTCCCTTTCTGTTGGCAAACACTTCAGTGGTCGCGGGCATTCGGCCTCCAATCTTCAGATAAGCATTCTCCAAGTTCCGTACACACGAGTACAGTCTCAACAGGGATCTTGGGTTCATGTCACACTATCTGTAACCCCCATGACTTGCCTGGGTTAGCAAAAAACCTCACTGTGCTGTCTGGAGACTATACAAATCTCTTTAACCTGTGCTCAGTGTGCTCTGTCCACTCATATTATCGGCCACTTTAAGACATGAATAGCTGGTTAGGTGTAAAGATTTACATTCTAATCAGTAATCTGTAAATAGTCTGTGCTGTTTGAGACCAGAACACCTCATTCACCTGACAAAGAGAGAAACCTTGAAAGCTTGAGTTTACTATCAAATAAATCGGTTGGACTTACCTGATGTTGTCAGACTTCTATCAGAGATCCATCCAGTTTATTACTTTTAAAAGCTTCTGTGAACCTTACAGCCTTGTGGAGGCAAAGTCCCAATTTCACACTGAGGATACCATCTGTTTTGTATGGCACAATCACCATGCTAAATGGGATGGGTTTCTAACAGATCTAGCAACTCAAAACCAGCTATCTATAAGGTGCTGTGGGCCATCAACAGCAGCAAAATTGTATACAAACATAATCTGTAACTTCCTGGCTTAGCACAGTCCCCATTCTACTGTTACCCTAAGCCAGGGAATCAGCTCTGGTAAAATGGAGAGCACAGGAATGCATGCCAGAAGCAGCACCAGGCGTACTGGAAAATGAGATGCGTCAGCCTGGTGAAGCTACACTGGACTATTTGCATGCCAGACAGCATAAACTGCATGTAACAAATCAAGCAAAGTGATCCAGCAATCAGTGATTCAGATCTCAGCTCCGCAGCCATGCCACATCCAGTTGTGAATGGTGGTGAGCAATTAAAGTACTAACTGAAGGAGGAAGCTGCACAAATATCCCCATCCTCAATGATCAGAGAGCTGAGCACAACAGTGCAAAAGATGTGTTTGCAGCTGTCTTCAGGATCCTATAATCTATCATTGTGTGCTTGGCAACTATGTAGCTATGGACAATACCCAACACTGAGTCACTCCTGTTGCCCCCTTTAGTCAGTGGCTCAATAACACATTGATCGTACAGAGATCAATCCAGTTTATTACTTTTAAAAGCTTCTAAAGCTTTTAAAGCACCTAATCGAAACATATAAGATGATTAGAGGTTTAGATAGGGTGGACAGTGATAGCCTTTTTCCTAGGATGGAAAAAGCTAGCACGAGGGGACACAGCTTTAAATTAAGGGGTGATAGTTATAGGACGGATATCAGAGGCAGGTTCTTTACCCAAAGGGTGGTTCGGGAGTGGAATGCCCTGCCTGCAGCAGTTGTAGATGCGCCAAGTTTGGTGGCGTTTAAGAGGTTAGTTGATAAGTATATGGAAGAGAAGGGAATGGTTTAGTTTGGAGGGGCATTGCTTTTTATATTGGTCGGCGCAACATCGAAGGCTGAAGGGCCTGTTCTGTGCTGTAATGGTCTATGTTCTATGTTCTATAAACTATAATCTATCTCGGTCTTCTCCTGTGGGGCAGCATCACAGATGCCAATTCAGCACACTCTACATGACATCAAGAAATGGGTAAAGACACTGGATACTACAAAGACCAAGACTCTGACAACATTCAGCAGTCCTTATTCAATAGTAATTTGCTCGCTGGTATGAAAGCAAAATACTGTGGGTGCTGGAATCTAAAACAAAAACAAAAAATGCTGGCAAATCTCAGCAGGTCTGACAGCATCTGTCTCTCTCCATAGATAGTGTCTGACCTGAGATTCACCAGCATTTTCTGTATCTGCTCAGTTTGAATTTCACCAGGTCTATTCAGCACCTGAGTTTGTTATAGCCTCTTTTGTCCAGAGCTGAACTCAAAAAATAAGATGAGTGACTGTTCTTGACTTCAAGAGAGCGTTTGACCAAGTGTGGCATTAAAAAGCCCTAGCAAAACTGGAGACAGAGTGAGGAAAACTCACCACTGGTTGGAATCATACCTAGCACAAAGGAAGATGGTTGCTGCTGTTGATCATCATCCCAGTCCTGGGAGGTCCTCAGTAATGTTCAAGGCCCAACCATCTTCAAACACTTCATTAATAACCTTCTCACCATTGTAAAGTCAGAAGTGGAAACGTTCAGTAACTTGACTCCTTAGATACTGAAGCAGTCAGTATCGTATGTAGCAGGACTTTGACAACATTCAGGCTTGGGCTGATAAGTGGCAAGTTACATTCGTGCCAGAGAACTGTCATGCAATGACCATCTCCAACAAGAGTGAATTCAGCCATCTCCTCATGATATTTAATGCCTGGATGAATGCAATTCCAATAATATCCAAAGCTCGACACCATCCAGGACAAAGCAGCTGACTTTATTGGTACCCAATCCACCACCTGTAATTTGTGCCACCATTGTTGAACAGTGGCAGCGATGTGTACAATCTATAAGATACACTGCAGCAATTCACTATGGCTCATTCGACAGCACCTTCCAAGTAGCAACCTCTATCAACAAGAAGGATAAGGATATCCGGTACGTGGGAATGCTGTCACCTGCGAGATCCCCTGTAGGCCACCCAATGTCTTGACTTGGAGCTAAATCCTTCACTATTGCAGGGTCAAAGTCTTGCTACTCCCTAACAGCACTGTGGGTGAACCTACACTATATGGACTGCTGTGGCTCAAGAAGGTAGTTCACAACCACTACTACAGGGTGAATTAAGGATGGCAGTGAATGCTGGCCTATGTCCTACATGATGCCTACATCCCGTGAAAAATTCTTCAAGACTGCTAGTAGAAATTATGTCTCCGCTCCTCATTAATAAATTGCATTTTAACCTTGTGCATCAATGTTAAATGAGACGGTTGTGAATTTAACATTCATCTCGTGGCATATGTTTATTTAGAAAGCTCTTTGCTTGCAAATAAATATTTAGTTTATAACATATCAATTGCAGGGTATTTAAATCCAAGGTGCTTACTTAAATAGTGCATATTGTCAGCTGCAGTTCTAATATTTTGTGCCTTTCTATCCTAAGATGTTTCATGGGAGTGTTCAATAAGAAGATATGAGGGGATTGGCCAGTGATGTATTCACAGCTAAATTTTGGGAACGTTTGAGTGAGTTAGCTGGTCAGGCAGAAGGGATGAAGAAAAAATAGGGCCAGGAAACTAGTTTAATTTCTGAATCATGAAGATGGGGACTGCGGATGTTGCAGAATTTGGGTGGAACAAGGCCATGGAGGGATTTGGAAAATGAGAATTATGGAGTAAACTTATCTGAGACAAAAGCCCACCACGATTCTTGAGGATAGGGAATGGTAGGTGAGTGTGATAGAGAGAAGTGGGTGTGAAGATCGTTGTTGATTATAGTTTGGGAGATAGTAAGAATTTTGGTGTAATTAACATCCAAATTCAAAAAGCTTTGAGGTGACACTTTCACCAGCAGTGATACCGAGGCAAGAAAAGGTGGCAAGAATGTTATGCAGGCTGAAATGAGCACTCTTAATGATGGATCTAATGTAATGTTTGATCAGCTCAGGTTAGCAGTCATATCCAACTTGGAATATGGGTATAATTTAGTCAGTTTCTACACGAGTGCAATAGTTAAAGGTTTTACCAATGTCATGTTAGGAAAACTGATCATTTGTATTGCAGAGTGGCATTAAATAGGGCAGGAGAGGTACAGTTGGGGACGCTCACATAAGTGATTTCATGCTTATGTGGGTAATAAGTGTTAGCATACAGATGAAAATTTGGAGGGGATCAAAGAAGGGACTTTATCAATCTGGAGGTGATTGGGAAGGGAAAGATATTCCAGTGTATATGCTGGTTATTATGGAGTAAAGGGTTAATGTCAAGAACATACATGATATTGATAATGTCAGATCACACTATTGAGCAAAATGACGTATCTGGAAAGAAGAGAAGCTCTAATGTCATGGTCCAGGTGTATAAATACCTGTGTAAGTAAACAATAATGGTTTTTTAAGAAGCTCCAAATGTGAGCAGCATACTTTGGGAGAATAGACATTTCCCAAAAAAAACTCATCCAGATCTATGTATAATAAAACATGGTGGCAATGTTTGAGAGAACCAACAAGCCTTGAAAAGAAAGTACAGAGCTAGCAAGAAAGAGATCCATGAAGTAAAAACAAAGAAAATATTAAGATTCACCAACCTATCAGGAGTAGCACATAGAAGCTGAGACGCAGAGGCAGGGACTGAACGCCAGTGAGCACAGAAGCACAAACAATGCCAGAGCTTAACAGAAGCATAGAATACACACTATCGTCTCCTCCTCCAGAATCACTTCAGAGTGCAGAAAACAGGCCCTCAACTGGACTAACTGAAGAAAGAAGTTCATAAAGTATGGAACTGCTTCGTGGTCCACACACTATTATGCAGTAGGCTCTGTGACTGTTGATGGGATAGTAAGGTGGCTAAGACTTCAACTTCTTATGAAGAAGTCCTGCAAGCTTTCAGCACTACTCAATTTAATAATAGAAAAATATAAGTCAGCAAAGCCAGGTTAAAACATAAAGACCATTGATTCCAAATAGGTAGGTTGGCATGGAACTGTGGTTATGGAATCTTAAAGGATGAGCTGATATGTGACAGAATTATAGCTGGGGTTCTAGCTGAAGCATTATCAGATCTTTTCAGAGACAAGAGGGTTTAACACTAGTGAAAACGGTGCAGATTGTGAGGCAAACAGAATCTGGTAGTTTGGGAGAAGGTCGCATGGAGGCTGTGAAAGGCAAACAAAACAAAAGTATGCCAGCTGCCTATTTAAAATGTCTGGAACCAGCACAAATTCAAGGAATGGCTATTGTGGTGAGGATCAAAGTGCCACAGCTGTGGGAAATAGTTGCAAAAACCGACAACTTGTGAAAATAGGGAGAAAATTTAAAATTGAGCTGCATACAGGAAGTAAAAGAATCTAGCAGAGGAACTAACCCTCCTGGCGGATGTAAATAATACTGAAAACAAGTCTTGGAGTGTTAAACCCAAAATGAATGGGCACCGGATGGAGATTGGTACAGGGAATTTCTGATTTTTCACATGAAGTCAAATGGCGCAAACAAATTACGTGCAACCCTTAATCAAATGACAAGGACCTCGAGGTTCAATTTTAAAAGTGAAAGGCAAAGCTGGAATATAAAACCAGGGTGTCCTCTAACCACTGTGTCCGTCAAAATTAAGTGTACTCTTTACTGATTAGGAAAGCACATTCCTTATGGTATGTATAAAGCACATTGTGATTCTTGTTTTAATAATCTTCAAAATCTTACGGGTGTCTGTACTTCCGTCTACACACATCTAAACTTGAAAAGGTATAAACAGGGTTGATGTAAACTATAGTAGTACATATCAAAATTAATTTCCAAAGTTGTTCACAGGATTAGGGAAGTTAAAGGCCAATAACTATATTATCCACAACTGGGTACCTAAACCAATTTGCCTCTTTACACTGAGAAACGTCCCTCCCGCACACATTTATAAAGTCAAAGGTGCCATTCAAAAGATCCAGCTGCAAGGGGTAATGCACTGGTCATGACACCAACAGTAATGGTTACAATCCTAACGTCAATTAGCTCCACAAGAAACAGTGTGGATTTCATTCATCTAACAAATCATGGAGTGCGTGACCCACCCAATCACTTCAGTGGATCAGTGCCTTGTCAAACTAACCAACAACACTTCATTTGCAACTTAATGCAAGGTAAGTCCTTTCAAAGGTCTGATGGCAACATGGCAGAAGCTGTTCTAGAGTCAATTGGTACATAACCTCAGATTTTTGTATCCTTTTCCCAAAGGCAGAAGGTGCAAGAGAGAATGTCCGGAGTGTGTGGGGTCCTTAATTATGCTGGCTGCTTTGCTGAAGCAGCAGGAATTGTAAACAGAGTCAATGGATGGGAAGCTGGTTTGCATGATGGATTAGGCTACATTCACAACCTTTTGTAGTTTTTTACGGTCATGAGCAGAGCAGAGCCATACCAAGCTGTGACAGTAATGTGTACATTTACAAGATGCACTGTATAAACTCACCAAGGTTCCTTAGACAGCATCTTCTAAACCAATGGCTGCTATCTTCTAGAAGAACAAGGGCTGTAGATGCATGGGAACACCACCACTTGAAAGTCCCCTCCAAGCCACGCATCATCCTGAAGCAGAAGTATATTGCTGTTCCATCAGTGTTGCTGGGCCAAATTCCTGGAATTCCCTAACAGTAGTGTGGATATACCTACACCACACACAGGTGTAGTTCAATGATCCACTTTGGTAGGAGGGACAGATGTGCAGATTACTTAAACGGTAAAATATTAAAGTGGAAATATCCAAAAAAACTTTGTAAATAGTCACTGAAGGCTAACAGGCAGGTGCACAGACAATTAGGAAGACAAATGGTTTTTTTGATCTTTATTGCGAGAGGGTTTGAGTCATGAAATTTTGCCTCAATTGTAAATAAATTTAGTTAGATCACATCTGGCATGGGTGTGTGCAGTTTTAGTCCTTTTACCTGAGGAAGGATATCATTGCCATAGATGGAATGTAACAAAAGATCTTTAGACTTGTTCCTGAGATGGCCGAACTGTCCTATGAGATTGAGGAAACTGGGCCCATATTTTAGACTTTCAAAGAATGAAAGGTAATCTGAATAAAGCTGACAAGATATTTAAAGGAATAGACAGAATAGATGTGGGGAAGATGTTTTCCCCTGATGGAGGAAGTCTAGAACTGGGGACACATCTTTAAAGTAAGGGGGAAGCATTTCAACACTAAGATGAGAATTTGCTTCGCAAAGAGGGCTGTAAATCTTGGGAATTTTCGACCCCATGTGGCTTGGAAGTTGAGTCATTAAGTGTGTTTAAAGTAGAGATCAACATTTCTAAATGCCCGTGGTGTAAAGAGAGATGGTGGGGGGGCAGCAGAGGCATTGAAGTTGATGATCAGCCATGATCATATTGAATGGTGAAGCAGTCTTGAAGGGTCAAATGGACGACTTCTCCTATGTTTCTAAGGCAACTCACCATCACCTTCTGGAGGGTGACGGGCAATAAAAGCTGGTTCAAATAGAAAAACTCATCCATAAATTAACCCAAAAAATAACTGAATGCAGACAGTGACTTTATGTGGTAAGCAACCCGGAACAAAAACTCAAATCCTTTAACATCACGAGCTACAAGAGGGTGAAACAGCATGAGAAAAAAAACAGAAGCAATCAGGCTCAGAACTTCAATCATGGACATAGAGCACATGAATTATCAGTGCTGAAGCCCAGGGAAAGATTGTGGGTCTAAGAGCAACAAAAGGAAGGCACAATCATTGGTTCTAGAATTTTTCAATCTCGCTCAGGATTCAGCCAGACCAGGGTATCATAAGACAATGACAGCTGAGCTTCAATATCCTTGGAGAGGAAGCCAATGGAAACTTGGGTTAACAGCTAAAATTCTGCTGCTGATGAGACAGAATACAGGAATGAGGTAGAGCATGTGGTGAACTGGTGCGGCACCAATAATTTTTCCCTCAATGTCAACAAAAGGAAGGAGATTCTCATCGACTTCCGAAAGCGTAAAGGAGAACGTGGCCCTGTCTACATCGATGGGAACAAAGTAGAAAAGGTCGAGAGCTTTAAGTTTTTAGATGTCCAGATCACCAACAATCTGTCCTGGTCCCCCTCTGCCGATACTATAGTCAATAAACCCACAAATTACTCTACTTTCTTAGAAGACTAAGGAAATTAAGCATGTCAGCTATGACTCTCACCAACTTTTACAGATGCACTATAGAAAGCATTCTTTTTGGTTGTATCACAGCTTGGTATGGCTCTACTCTGGTCATGACCGTAAAGAACTACAAAAGGTTGTGAATATAGCCCAATCCATCACGCAAACCAGTCTCCCATCCATTGACTCTGTTTACACTTCCCACTGCCTCAGCAAAGCAGCCAGCATAACTAAGGCCTCACACATCCCTACATTCCCCCTTCCACCTTCTTCCTTCAGGAAAAAGATGCAAAGTCTGAGATTTTGTATTAACCGACTCCAGAACAGCTTCTTTCATGCTGCCATCAGACTTTTGAATGGATTCACCTTGCATTAAGTTGATCTTTCTCTACACCCTAGCTATGACTGTAACATTACATTTTGCACTCTCTCGTTTCCTTCTCTATGAATGGTATGTTTTGTCTGCACAGTGTGCAGAAAAAACTTTTCACTGTAAATACATGTGACAATAATAAATCAAATCAAAACAGAAACTTACTACTTACTTGGGCATTTGTTCTTGGCTGCTCATGCCACAAGAGAGTTAGAAATCATTTCTTCTCTAGAGCCAGTAATGTCCAGCTATCAGACTGATTAAAATACTCTTGCACATAATATTTGGTTATTCCTAGATGGTCTTGGTGAAGTCTTTGAAGATGATCAAACTGAAGCAATCCTGGTACGTCTATCCTCTTATTGAAAACTACTAAGCCATCAATGACTGTGAAGTGTTGGAATATTAGATTAATGGAGATTAGTCTGGCCATTCTTCCAGAGGATAGTCTCTTGCTGGAGAAAAATACTCAGAGGAACAAAATACAAAATACCCTTGACCTCAAGAAGTGATCAAAGTATAATTAGAGAGAGATTGACGAATGTATCTCATGAGCCTGAATGGGTACAGCTCTAACAATATTCAATAAACTTGACATCATCCAGAACAAAGTAGCCCCCTTGGTTGGCACCACATCCACAAATATCCACCTCCACCACCAATGCACAGGGACAGAGATGTGTACCATCTACAAAATACACTGTAGGAACTCACCAAAACTTCATAAAAACACCTTCCAAACCCACAACCACTAGCATCTAGAAGGTCAAGGCTGCAGATACCTGGAAACACCACCGCCTGGAAGGTCCTCTCCATGACATTCACCATCCTGACTTGGAACAATATTGCCTTCCTTTACTGTCACTGGATCAAAATCCTGAAACATCCTTCCGAGCTCACTATGAACTTCAAGGGATGGAAATAAATGTTAGTCTAGCCAGCGATATCCATACCCCTTGTGAATTAATAAAAAAAAGACTAATTCTGAAGTCTGAGAAGTAGGAAGCTGTAGGATGATGTAAATATATAGTGGGGTAAAAACTTGGAGGAAGATGTAAAGTGAAGGTTAACATCAGAAGTATACATGCTGATGTAATGATGCTACCATGTCAGATCACATGACTGAATTGTAAGCGATCTCTATTAGAAGATCCTGCTGTAAATAAAGAGTCATTGGCTTTGAGAAACTACACAGCTGGGCAGTATACTTTGGAACAATAGATAACTTCTAAAAACTCTTGCCTGGACTCTGACCACACAACAATATAACCACCTTGTAGTCCACATGAATGAAATCATAAGGCAGACCATGATAAAGAGATGGGAGGTGACATAGTCAATTGGGTCCAAAGCTATGTAGAGATATGGATAGACAAGAACTGTCAGGATTGCAATTTTACTATCCAGGATGGGCTGATGCCACCTCAATTCTTGTGGGTATGGTGCGAATCAGCCTATCATGGTAGACTGGGTGACATGAGAATTGAGCTGTGTGATAACTAGTTTAATTTTGAAAAGGAATGGAAGGATATCCAGTAGGTTTAGTTGAAAATGAAGGAAGTGTCAAGGATATGTTTGAGAAGTAGTGTGATAGCCATTTTTGAAGAAAGTGTCTATCCAAAGAAGCAGGGAACAGTTGGTCAAAGGAATAATAGTTGGGTGCCCAGGAGCTGGATTGAGGGCATAGGTTTCATGGGGATGGGTGTGGTGAGATAGTGTAGTGGAGTTGGAAAACAGAGAAGACATAACGAGAATGGATTCCAGGACAGAGAGGTCCGGAAGCCATGGGGTTGGATGTGGCTTAGATGAAGTTTCAAGTTTATTTATCAATGTCACAAGTAGGCTTACATTAACAGTGCAATCAAGTTACTGTAAAAATCCCTTAGTCACTACACTCTGATGCCTGTTCAGGTATACTGTTGGAAAATTTAGCATGGCCAACACACCAAACCAGACATCTTT
Source organism: Sphyrna mokarran (assembly GCA_024679065.1). Classification (NCBI taxonomy): domain Eukaryota; kingdom Metazoa; phylum Chordata; class Chondrichthyes; order Carcharhiniformes; family Carcharhinidae; genus Sphyrna; species Sphyrna mokarran. Next base: position 37,644,506 of record JAGIQG010000020.1, on the reverse strand, counting down.
CAGACAGATGCCTTCAGTTTTGATGGCAGATTCCAAGAACTCCTCACACTTAATGTTGCAAGTGATCATTGAAGGTGGAAGGTAATCAGAGAACTCTTGTATCAGCCTTATCTTGTGAGGTAATTGCAGTCCAGTGAGAGGATGTAATTGCTGAGGGAAACAATGTTTGCTTGGGAAGATCAAATGTGACCTGGTGGTGAATGGTCAAGTTAACTGTGCATTTATTCAGGTTGGCAGACCAAGTAAGTAAAAATGTGAATCTAATGACCATCAGTAGGAAAGAAAGATTTCTGGTAGGAATAGGTGTCAATGGTCAAAATAAAAGGGTTGTCGTGCAGGTTAATGAGAGGAAGCAATGTTGTGATAGGAAGCCGGACAGAGGAGAGTGGGATAGATTTTGTTTTGTGGTTGAGGTGACTTGGGGCAGCGCAGTGGCATAGTGTTGCCAGGGGGGGGGAGGGCATGGCAGCACAGTGGTTAGCACTGCTGGGTCACAGTGCCAGGGACCCGGGTTTAATTCCAGCCAAGTCACTGTCTGTCCATGAGTTTCCTCTTGGTGCTCTGATTTCCTCCCACATCCAAAGATGTGCTGGTTAGGTTGATTAAATTAACCCTAATGTCAACAGGATTAGCAAGGTAGGTGTGAGGAGTTGTGAGAATAGGGCCTGGGTGGGATTGTGGTCAGTACAGACTCGATGGGCTGAATGGCCTCCTTCTGCAATGTAGGGATTCTGTGATGCTGGGCATCATGTAACTCATTAGAGAAAGCTGCCCACGACTGAAGCACTGGATGTTGATGTGTGAGGGCTAGGGACTTCTGGTGTAAATTGTCTTGCAGTATTGGATGAAATGAGGCTTTGAGAACTGTGAGCTGACACGATACTGAGAAATTGAATGTAATTGAAATAAGTGAGAAACCTGGCGCAAACTGAAAAAAAAATGGGAAGAGGAACTTGCTGAGTGATTTAGGAGGTTGGCAGAGAAATTTAATGTCAAAGTCAGATTTTCAGTTTAGGAGCAGATTAAAATACATGACTCTGCCTAAACAGCATGCTGAACTCACTGTACTGCACCTATAATGACATTTCCAACTCTTCACTTTGGGTCTCTTAATTTCTAATCTGCTTCATTGAAAACTTCTATGTAGTGTGTTTAATTCTTCAATAAAGATTGAAAATATATAAATTTAGGTGGAGTATAAATGACTGAAACAAAGAGGCTGTGTCTTGCAGAACTGTTTTGAATGTTCAGTTCAACTGCAGGAAAAAGCTGGACTTGAGGAAGTTTGATGCTTCACAGGAAACCTGCACTTGGACAAGCTGTCGATTGAGTGAGTCATTGTGCTGCTGATCTTCAGCCATGTGGAAGTGGTGAAGGGCCCAGTTCCAGCACCATGAGCTGTGAAAGACAGCAGCACACAGCTCTAGCTGCTGTATTCAACTTTAATCACTTAAATAGTCACTTCGTAATGTTCTGTCACTGGGCTAGCATTATCTCTACTTGCATTAAAAACGATTATGCAACGTGCCCTTGACAAATCTCAAAGGACGGTCTGCAGAGAGGACAGAAGTGAAAATCTCACGGGTCTCACCAATAGTGATAGAGTGTAGCTTCCTTTAATATCTGTACAGTAAAGAATGATATTATTGTTATTCTGTGGAGGCAGACTCCATCCAGCAGCCTATAGGCCCATCCTAGCTGGCAGACCAGAGGCAACAGTTTTGGATACTGTTAGAAGGAATGATCTCTCAGGAGGAGGTAGCGACAACCAAATTTATTCTCCCTTGGTTGGCTCTGTAAAAGCTTCTATTGGAGTGTAAAGAGAAAAGATTGGTGAAAACAAATGTGGGTCCCTTACGGTCATAAATAGGAGAATTTATAATGGGGAACAAAGAAATGGCCAAACACTAAATATATACTTTGGTTCTGTCATCACAAAGGAGGACACAAATAAGTTACCAGAAATGTTGTGGGGCACAGAGTTTAGTGAAAGGGTGAAACAAAAGGAAATCAGTATTGGTAGGGAAATGGTGTAAGGGAAACTAATGCGATTGAAGGCAAATAAATCCCCAGAGCCTGAGAATCTATATCCCAGAGTACTTAAGGAAGTGACCCTAGAAATCATGGATGTGTTGGTGGTTATTTTCCAAAATTCTATAACTTTGGAACCATTCCTACAGATTGGAAGGAAGCTAATGTGACCCAACTGGTTAAAAAGAGAGGTAAAGAGAAAACAATGAATTATCTGTCAGTCAGCCTGTTGTTGGTAGCAGAGAAAATCCTAGAATCCATATAAAAGATTTAAAAGCAGAGCACTTGGAAAACAGTAACAGGATTAACCAGAGTCAGCATGGATTTAGGAAAGGAAATCATGCTTAACAAATCTACTGGAATTCTTTGAGGATGTAACTGGTAGGGTTGATGAGAGGGAGCCAGTGGACGTGGTTTATTTGGATTTTCAAAAGACTTTCAACAAGATCTTACATAAAAAATAAAATGATGCAGTTATAAAAGACCTTGGCGAAACCACACCCTGAATATTGTGTTCTGTTCTGTTCTCTTATCTGAGGAAGAATGTTGTTGACATAGAGGGAGTGCAGCAAAAGTTTATTAGACTGATTCCTGAGATGGCAGAACTGAGGAGAGATTGAATCAGTTAGGATTGTACTCACTGGAATTTAGAAGAATGGGGGGAGGATCTCATAGAAACCTATAAAATTCTAACAGAACATGACAGGACAGATTCGGGAAAGAAGGTCCCAACGATGGGGGAGTCCAGAACGTGGCTCCCAGTCTGAGGATACGGGATAAACAATTTAGGACAGAGATGAGAAGAAATTTCTTCCCCAAAGGAATTCTTTACCACAGGAAGCAGTTGAGACCGAAACATTGTATGTTTTCAGAAAGGAGCTAGGTATAGCTCTTGGGGCTAAAGGAATGAAAGGATATGCAGGGCAAATAGGAAGAGCTTATTGAATTGGATGATCAGCCATTATCATAATAAATGGTGGAGGATGCATGAAGGGCTGAATGGCCTATTCCTGCCCCTATTATCTATGTTTCTAAATCATTAAAATTATCAATGCAAGTTGATCAGACTATAGAAAATACAACCAAAACACCAGTATTTATTCTGAGTAGAATAAAATTGAAAAACAGAGAAGTTATGTTAAACTTATGTTAAACTTATGTTAAAGTTAAGGGTAGCATAGCACAGTGGTTAGCACTGATGCTTCACAGCGCCAGGGACCGGGGTTCGATTCCCAGCTTGTATGGAGTTTGCATATTCTCCCTGTGTCTGCATAGATTTCCTCTCGGTGCTTCGGTTTCCTCCCACAGTCCCACAGTTCAAAGACGTGCTGATTCGATGCATTAGCCATGTTAAATTCTCTCTCAGTGTACCCAAACAGGCATCGGAGTGCGGCGACTAGGGGATTTTCACAGTAACTTCAGTGCAGTGTGTAAAATGCAAAATATTTGTGACAAATAAATAAATAATAAACTGATGTAGAACCTTGGTTAGAGTACTCATAATGTGAACAAGTCTCCATATTACAAAAAGGATCTAGAAACACAGAAGATGCAAATAAGATTTAGTACAGAGGGGTTTTAACTATCAGAAAAGATTGAACCGATTCAGACTGTTTTCATGCAAACTATATAAACTGAGAAGTGACCCATTTGAGATCTCCAAATTATAAAGGACTGATATTTCAAGTTGTGGTGAAATCCAAAACAAAGTGTTATAATTAAAAGAAAGTTATCAGTAAATCCAATATGGAAATGAGTAATTTCTTTATCCAGGGAGCATGATGTATGTAAGGGGAAACTACTAAACAAGATGGAGAGGAAAATAGAATGGGTGTGTATATTTGTGATGCAAAAGGTATGGGACTATGTGGTTAAGCCTGTGGGTCTTTATCTGTCTGTTGTCGGTTTCACATGTTGATACAGTTAGGGCATCAGATCAGAGACCCAAGATATATTTATGAAGCCAGATTAGACCCCCAACATACGTCTACTTAGTGTGAGAATAAAGTGTTTTACCTCAATCATGATTCTACTAACACAGAGAAGCTTTCATCACAACAAACTTCATTTTGCATTATTAAATTAAACATAAATAAACTTAGTTAAGTTATAACAAATGAATTAGCTCAACCTTTAACAATACTTAAACATGATAAGATACAAGTCTTAAGTGCTAATCTACTATTCTGAGTTCGAATCAAGCAACATTTCCCTTAGAGACTTAAACATCTCTTTAGTTAGCAAAGCACTGGCATTGCGCTTTGACTTAGGTTACAAGCCAGGAGCTTTTAGAACATCTTTGGAGAGAGATAGTCAGAGAGATCCTGTTCTTTTCTGGTACCCAGGCAGCAACAACTTGTATTTTAAAATAAAACTAAAACCCTTTACTGCAAGCTTACCTCCTCTGCTTAATCACCTGGCTCTGCCCCTTAATTCAACGTAATCAAAAATTCACCTAACTCTGCATATGTAGTTTAAAGTTCCAGGAGAACCTAAATAAACAAAAGGTCCATTAACTGTACAAAGTAACACATTCCTAGTTAAAACCAATCATTAGCCTGCATTCTGAGCATCTCCTGCATGTTTACCAGACAAATTGGCTTTTATAACAAAACACTGTCTCTTAAAGAAACCTCACCTTAAACATAAAATATAGCAAAACAGCACAGTATCATCAAAACAGGGTTAGATGAATAAGGATGTTAGAGGGCTTGTGTAAAACAGAGAGCAATTGGACTAAATGGCACTTGTTTGCTGTAAACTCTACATTTTTCAGTGCAAGAACAACCAAAGATTTATGTGACATTGCATGTCAGTGACTCATGAAACCTCAACTTCTCTTCCAGCCTGGTTCTGTCACACTTCCTGCTGTTGGGTCGAGCATGTCGTGATGAAAGTTAATGGCGCATGAAATCTTGTGGTAGCTTTTTCGCGGTCTTGTTCAACTTCAAATGCTTTCAACTTAATCAATTTATTTTCGATAACCTCTGAGAGAAATTCGCAGCTGGAGGTATCGCGAGTCCAAGACTGGATTACGCAAATTATTCATTGCTGGATTATTAGTGGAAAGTGTTCCTTATCACCATCTTTCCCCACCAAGCTACAGTAAGTTCTCCTATTTTTAACTTTTTTATATTTTTATTGTTCAGGCAAGTCAGAAATTCCTGAAATGTGCCAGGGATGCTGCAACTTTGCAATGTGAGTCTTCAAACAGTATTCGGTGCTTTAAGTTACAAACTTCTATTTTCACCAATGAACACTCATTCAATTCAAAATTAAAATGGCAATTTGTGAGACATAGCTGAAAACTCCTCCATTTATTCAAGTAAAGAATGAAAGAAGGCTCTTGCCTTTATAAGTTGGAGGTTTCCATTATCGTGTTTTCATGCAATGAACTTTATAGTTTCTCTCTCTCTCTTTGCTCCCATCTGTTGTTGCAACTGGTGATAGATCTTGTGGCAGCCAGAGAGAGATAAAATAAACCAAGAAAACAGTCGGAGGAAATCGTTTTGCAATCAGTCAGCACAATTTAAAAAACATATATATTTCATAAGAATTTAATAATCTCTAGATTGACAGCCACTTGATTTTACCCCTGGATCCCAGAGGCTGATCCCCTTTCCATTCACATCACATGAAAAGGTCCAACTCTGCTCTCTCAGTGTGGAAAATATTGCAGTGGACAAATCTCTGTCCCACAGCAATGACCATTTCTCTTTAAGGAAGGGCACAGTGGTTTCACAGACAAGTGTATGACATGATGCCTTTTTTTATTTTTAGCAATAAAGAAGATTACAAGTAAATGAAGGTAGAGTTTTCTTAATAAATGTTTTTTATATTAAAAAAAAGGGAACCAGGTGATTTTGGGCTCTTACACTCCAAGGCCTGGGTTCAAAGTTTCTATCGGTTGTCAGCAGTAAGAATTGTGTGAGAAATGTCATTAGTCAACCCCAGTTTAGTATTAGAGACATAGAAACTGGAAGCAGGAGTAGAGGGAAAAAGTAGGCCATTCTGCTCTTCAAATCTGCTCTGCCATTCATTTTGATCATAGCTGATCGTCAAATTCAATATCCTGATTTCCCTTCCTTTGTGGATCCAGTGTATAAACCCATCATTAATTTAATATCAATTGTCATTCACTGAGTGTCAAACTGCCCTATACCAGAGTATGCTTGATATGCTTTAAGAGACTTATTCCCAGTGTTGGTGTGGTGTACCTTAATCATCCATTTAAACATTGACCGTGTCAGGTTAAGTCTGACAAAGCATTAAACACTCGCAGCAATTGTAAGCTCAAATAATGAGAAGAAAATGACAAAAATCCACACAAATCTCTAATCGATGATAACCAACATCTAGATAACATTCATTAACGATCATCGGTTAAAGTCTAGCAGCATCTGAAGAAAGGGTGCTGGCAAGTTAACTTTCCCAGGTAGCTGATACTCAGACATCAGGATGTAAGGCTTTTAAAGTAATCACTTTGCTACAATCAGTGTAATACTTTGCAAAAAGTAAACAATTTTTCATCATTTAGACACAAAAAGATATTATTAAAATAGGTTCGTAAAGCACAGCACATTCAGCTCATTGGATCTGTGACCTATCTTTCAAAGAGCTATCAATTAAAAGAACCGCTCAGCATTCCCTGTCAATCCATGCTGAGCAACCTCGGCACACCAACTCCTCATTGTGGAACTTCCTTCCCAGAGAGCGCCATTAACTGGGAATTCTGCCCCTCGCATGCAGAGGTAACGAAGAACCATGAAACCATGGATTATTAGAACACACTTTAGGCAATATCGCAGTATCCACCAGAGTCCATTACACATGACCTCTGGACATCTGACCTCACCATGGTTGCCTCTAGACATAAGCCTGTTGCACAAACCAACTCTTGCACAAGCAATGAAATTCAGCTCAATACAGTAATTATTGGCACATCAGCAGTGACCAAAACACTAGCTTTGTTTAAGGACAACTGAGTTAAATAAAACGTATGAAAATTGCAATTCAACGAAAAATTTTAAGTCTGTTAATGGACAGTTCAGTGTGTGTAATTAAAATAGCAGGTGTAATGAGATTGACAAATCATAGAATCCCCACAATGCTTAAGAAGGCCATTCAGCTCATCAAGCCTACATTGACAACAATCCACCCAGGCCTTATCCCCATGACCCATGCTAGTTCCCTCTGACACTAAGGGGCTATTTAACATGGCCAATCCACCAAACCCAGCACACCCTTGGAATGTGGGAAGAAACCACAGCACACAGAGGAAGCCCATGCAGACACGGGGAGAACGTGCAGACTCCACACGGTCACCCGAGGCCAGATTGAATCCGGGTCCCTGGAGTTGTGAGGCAGCAGTGCTAACCATTATACCACTGTGCTGCCCTTATTGGGAAGCCAGCATGGTTGCCAAGTTTGAGCCATCAATGTTCATCCTTTGAGCACTGAGATTGGATTCCAGCCTTGAAATGACTTTCCATCCATGAAAGCAAAGGGGTGACCTAATGAACCGACAGGAACCTCCCTAAGGATGAAACAGGAAAGGAGCAAAATGATATGACAGAAGGATAACTTTCTGAAAATGTCTGATATGCATCTCAAACCGTGACTGGAAGTTCTGAGGTAACAGATGAAAACATGGGTTGCTAAACAACCTAAAATACTGGGTGTGACCAGAAAAAACACCAATAGCACTAACTCTCATTGGCTAATGGAAGCCACAAGTCAATCTGGGGTTTTCTGTTTTTTAAAGTATCTGTAACGTTCACAACTAACAGAAGTATTAAGAATAGAAGATAGGCTTGTAAAAACAGAACTGTTCAAGTAAATGGGTAAAAATAAACAAATGAATATATATAGGTTTTGTATCGGAGCAGGGGAATGGTGGAAATTGGTTTAAAGAAGCAGCCTCAGGATAAACAATGCTTTGTAACTTTTAATCGATATATTTTTCCTGACAATCACAATATGTACCAGAATTGCTCTGAATACAAATGATTTGAAACTGATCCAATCCTCATGAATATTCTCTATTAATTAATTGCACAGAATCACAGGAAAGACGATAGCCTCATGGTATTATCGCTAGACTACTAACCCCGAATCTCAGCTAATGTTCTGAGGACCTGGGTTCAAATCCTACCACAGTAGCAGGTGGAATTTGAATTCAATTTTAAAAATCTAGAGTTAAGAATCTATTGATAACCATGAAACCATTGTCGATTGTTGGAAAAACCCATCTGGTTCACTAATGGCCCTTTAGGGAAGGAAATCTGCCGTCCTTCGCTGGTCTGGCCAGTATTTGACTCCAGACTCACAGCAATGTGGTTAATTCTCAACTGCCCTCCAAGGGCAATTAGGGATGGACAATAATCACTGGCCATATTCCATAAATGAATAGAACAAATCTTGCTAGATTATTGAGTATTTGATTTCCTCGGGAGATTACGTGGGGTGAGAATCTGTGCCAGGTTGAATTATCCTGATGTTTAAATATCTTCACAGCCTCATCCTATCCTTGCCCCAGCTTTATAAATCCTGTCTATTCCACCACCCTGAGCTCGCCTTTCTTCTAATTCTGACATCTTGCACATACTCATTTTGATAGGCATTTGGCAAGGATGCATTCAGCCACTTATGAAACAACTCGTATTGACACCTCAAAGCACTTTACATCTGGTGAGGTACTTCCTGAAGTGTGATTGTTGTTGTAATGTAGGAAATGCAGCAGCTGACCTGCACACAGCAAGATCCTTCAAACAGCAATGTGATAACATCCAATCTGTTTATTTGTTTGATGGATATGTATTTGGAAAATTCCCTTGCTGCTCTTCAAGACTGTCCCACCCACCAAAGCAGGCAGGTGGTGCCTTATTAAACAGCTTGTCTGAGGTACAATGGGTAGGATTCTCCAGCCACGCTTGTCTGAAAACCTAAGATTCCCGCCCAACTTCAATGGACCTTTACATGGTCCATGGCCCACTAGAATTCCAATGGCGGGCAGGATGGGAGAATTCCAGCCTTTACATGCCAGGTATACAAAATTATTATGTTTATTATGCTATAATTGGCTTTATTATACACGTAAACAGGCTTTTCTTTACGCATCTCACTTCACATGTGGGATTTAAAGGATCGAAAGGAGAGTTTTGTAATGGTCACCAAAAATCGATAATCCAACGCTGAACAAGGGATTCAAAGAAAGATTTTCCTCCCTCTGTTACAATCAGAAACAGGAATTTATAATGGGGAACAAAGAAATGCCGACCAATGAAATATATACTTTAGTTCTGTCTTCACGGAGGATGTCACAAATAAGTTACCAGAGATGTTGGGGGACACAGGATTTAATGAAAGGGAGGATGATCAATATTAGTAAAGAAATGTGTTGGGGAAAATGATGGGATTGAAGGTTGATAAATCCCAGGGCTGAATAACCAAATCCCAAAGTACTTCAGGAATGGCCTGAGAAATAGTGGATGCATTGGTATCATCTTCCAAGATTCTCTAGATTTTGGAACAGTTTGTACAGATTGGAGAGTAGCTAATGTAACCCCATTATTCAAAAAGGAAGATAGAGAGAAAGCAAGGAATCATAGACCAGTAAGCCTGATGTCAGTAGTGGGGAAAATTCTAGAATCTATTGGAAAACAGTGGCAGGATCAGACAGAGTCAGCATGGATTTATGAAAAGGAAATAATGCTTAACAAACCATTCTTCAAGGATGTAACTAATAGAGTGGATGAGAGGGAGTCAGTGGATATCATTTATTTAGACTTTCAGGAAGCTTTTGACAAAACCTCACACACAAGATTAGTATATAAAAGTAAAGCACATAGATTGGGGGTAGTCTATTGAGATGAATAGAAAATTATCTGGCAGACAGGGAGCAAAGACTGGCCTACACCTGAATCTAGATTCTATGTTTCCAAAGGGTAGAAATAAATGTTTCTTTTTTTCAAAAGGCAGGCAGTGACTAGTGAGGTACCTCCGGGATCAATGCTGAGACCCCAGCTATTCACTATGTCAATGATTTAAGCATGGGAACTTGAATGTAATGGGGACGATTCTTCCCAAAAATTCTAAGTGCTGAATTCATCTGAAAACTGGGATCATTTCCTCTGTTTTTTTCAGCATAATTTTCAGAATGAATCTCCCACACTCTGAACAGAGTGCCCTGAGAATAAAATCCTACAGTGGCAGAAGGTGACCAGTTGGCCCATAGAGTCTGCACCAACCACAATCCTATTCGTAATCCTGTGCATTTACCTTGACACTAAAAGGCAATTTAGCATGACCAATTCATCTAACCTGTACATCTTTGGAGTGTGGGAGGAAACTGAAGCACCCAGAAGAAACCCACACAGACATGTAGAGAATGTGCAAATTCCACACAGTGACCCAAACTGGGAATCGAACCCAGCTCCCTGGCACTGTGAGGCAGCAGTGCTAATCACTGTGTGACTATGCCGCCCCATGCAAGATTCGTTCTGAAAATCAGTGGGTGGGGCCTATTCCCACTGGAGAGGCTGACAACATAGCACTGAGTGAGCCACTGCGCATGTGCGATCTGTCAATACCTAGATCAGCACATGCGCAGTTACCCCACACTGCCAGTCTCCCAATCACTGGCCAGCTCCAGGACTTCTCTGGGCAAGTCCCAGTGTTTCTCACCCCACAGCCAGTCCCAATCTCAGTGCAGTGCACCAAGGTGCATTGGAGAATCACCCCTAATATCTCCAAATTTGCAGATGACACAAGCTGTGAGGAGGATGCAGAGATCCTTTAGTGTGAGTTGGAGAAATTGAGTGAAAATGAATGGAAGATGCAAGTGAGTTTGGATAAATGTGAGGTTATCCACTCTGGTAACAAAAATAGGAAGGCTGATTACTATCCAAATGGCCATAAATTAGGAAAGAGGAATGTGCAACGAGACCAAAGGGATGGGTTTAGGGTGAAAGGAGAAAAGTTTAAAGGGAATATAAGGGGGGGCTGTTCATGCAGAGAGTGGTGGGAGTGTGGAATGAGCTGCCAGATAAAGTGGTGAATGCAGGATTATTTTTAACATTTAAGTAAAACTTGGATGGGTTCATGGATGAGAGGGGTGTGGAGGGATATGGTCCAAGTGCAGGTCAGTGGGACTAGGCAAAAAATGGTTCAGCACAGCCAAGAAGGGCCAAAAGACCTGTTTCTGAGCTGTAATTTTCTACAGTTCACTGAAGGTAAGCATGAAGGTGCAACAGCTGGTAAAGAAGGTGAATGGTTTGCTGGCTTTCATAGCAAAAGGATTTGAGTACAGGAGCAAGGAAGTCTAGCTGCAATTAAAAACGGCCTTAGTAAGACCACAGTTGGAATATTTTCTGCAGTTTTTGTCTTCTTATCAATGAAGGATGTTCTTGCCCTAGAGGGAGTGCAGAGAAGGTTTAGCAGACTGATTCCTAGGATGGTGGCACTGACATAGGAGGAGAGATTGAGTCAGTTAGGGTTGCAGTTGCTGGAATCCAGAAGAATGAGGCGGAATCTCATAGAAATATATAAAATGCTAACAGGACCAGAAAGGGTAGATATAAGAAGGATGTTTCCAATGGTGGGGTTGGTCAGAACAAAAGGGTCACTGCCTTAAGATACAAGGCTGATTGTTTAGGACAGAGATGAGGCGAAAATCTTTCACCCAGAGAATGGTCAACCTTTGGAATTCACTATCACAGAAAATGGTTGAGATCAAAATATTGTGTATTTTCAAGAAGCAGTTAGATATAGCACTTGGGGGAAGGTGGGATTAGACAATTGAGTTGGATGATCAGCCATGATCATAATGAATGGCACAGCAGCCTTGAAGGGCCGAATGTCCTCCTCCTGCTCCTATTTTCTCTGTTTCTGTTTCTTTCTCTCTGTTTTATTAACTGGTGGTGTGTGGAATGGAGACACTGAAGGGAGATTAACTAAGCAACAAGATTGAGGTGATTTTCAAATCATTGGATGGGATTTTTCCACCTCACTTGCCCCAAAACTGGAAAATCCGGCTCGAGATCAATGGGAGACCTTTCCACGGTCCACCTACTCCGATTCCATGGTGGACAAGGTGCTAAAATTGGCCCAATTATGTTTCATTCTCTTCCATTTGTGCTGTTTCCGTCTGACACCTAATACACAAGTAGTCTCTCTTTGTACCTATTAATAAGACAGAGGCCATTCAGCCCACTAGGTACCTCCAAGAAATTGATGGAGATAGACAACCAATCGCATAGTCAGTGAAAGGTTGCCAAGTTTCCTCCTCGTCTCCTCACCCTACAGCAACCACCCCCCCTTGCCCCCAGTCCCCCATTATCACATAATACACAACTTCACAAGAATTGCAGCCAATTTACTAACAGGAAGAGAAACGTAATGATGTACAACATACTTTATGGACAATTCAAATCCAGGGAGCAAACAAAAAAGAGATGCTCAATAAAGACTGTTTCTCTTTCCTACATCCTCAAAAATTAATTTATAAGCAGATAGTACTAGAAAATATCTGGAAAAGTGTAGCATGTTTCTACAGGTATTAATAAACTAGTTTTATCTTCAGTCTCACTGTTCTGGCTGCTTTGTGACACCCTCCTGATTGTTTTGCATTGTCTGTTTAACGTATGCTGTGAAAATACTGACAATGTACCTCGGAATACTTTTCCATCACCATCAACATCACTGCTTTCATCTTGTTACATTGCTCTTGAAAAGCTACAGTAAGAAGTTAGAACATAGAACATTACAGCACAGAACAGGCCCTTCGGCCTTCGATGTTGCGCCGACCAATATAAAAAGCAATGCCCCTCCAAACTAAACCATTCCCTTCTCTTCCATATACTTATCAACTAACCTCTTAAACGCCACCAAACTTGGCGCATCTACAACTGCTGCAGGCAGGGCATTCCACTCCCGAACCACCCTTTGGGTAAAGAACCTACCTCTGATATCCGTCCTATAACTATCACCCCTTAATTTAAAGCTGTGTCCCCTCGTGCTAGCTTTCTCCATCCTAGGAAAAAGGCTATCACTGTCCACCCTATCTAAACCTCTAATCATCTTATATGTTTCGATTAGGTCCCCTCTTAGCCGCCTCCTTTCTAACGAAAACAACCTCAAATCCCTCAGCCTCTCTTCATAAGACCTGCCCTCCATACCAGGCAACATCCTGGTAAACCTCCTCTGTACCCTCTCCAATGCCTCCACATCTTTCTTATAATGTGGGGACCAGAACTGCACACAATACTCCAAGTGCGGCCGCACTAGAGTTTTGTACAGTTGCAACATGACGTTGCGGCTCCGAAATTCAATCCCCTGTTGCACAACACCAGGTGTTGTGAGACACCTGATGAAAAAGCAGCACTCTGAAAGCTCGCGATTCCAAATAAGCCTGTTGGACTTTAACTTGGTGTTGTGAGACCACGTACTGTGCTTACCCTAGTCCAACACCAGCATCTCCACATTTTGAGAAGTTTGAGAAAGGAGCTATCAGACCATTCCTCCTTACCCAGAATTTAACAAGTTACAGATGTTGAATTTGTTTCTTTGGGAAAGGGTAGAGTTTTCCAAATCACCTTGTGAGTGGGTTCATGCAATCTGGCAGATGTTACACACAAGCAGCTTTATTATGGATCTGACAAAACCTAAATACGAGACATCTGCTTGTGAAGCAGATCAAGTCAGGAGTTCAGAACAAATTGACACAATTGTAAAGGATTCAAGTACCAAGAAACACAAGTTCAACGTTCGTAGAAGTTAGAAAGGGAGTGCTGAAGAACGTTTTATGAAGGAGAATGTACCTGAGGAATAAATTGCCACAAAAAAACCCTAAGGGTTGTGCACAAGAGATCATAACACACAGATTTTAGTTTATTCATTATCCTATTGTGACAAATATAGCTGACATTAACACTGCAATGAAGTTACTATAAAATTCCCTAGACACCACACTTTAATGCTTGTTCAGGTCAATGCACCTAACCAACATGTCTTTTGCGTTGTAGGGGAAACCAGAGCACCTAGAGGAAACCCATGCAGACACGGGGAGAACATGCAGACCCCACACAGACAGTGACCAAAGATAGGAATCAAACCCGGTCTCTAGCGCTGTGAGGCAGCAGTGCCCCCCCCCCCCCACTTGGAGAGAGAAAAGATTTAACACTGTAATAAAGCATAGGATGAGGTTAAACTCAATCTGGCAGTGATCTTGTTGAGCTTAATAACCTGTGGTATAATTTTTCTGGTGTCAGGTATTTAAACACAGTCATAATCAAAGCAGACCTAAACATGAGAAAAAGAATCAAAGATAAAGAATCGGTGTTATCCCAAACACAAGATGACAGAGTATGTGTTTAAAGGGCTGGACACCCTCTTAGGTTCACATTTAATCACTGATTTGATATTTCTCTTTCACTGGCATTTCTATCCCACAATTACCATTTCGTTCCTGGCATGGGCTCAATGGGCCAAATGGTCTCTTTCTTGGCCATGATGACTCTGTGACTCATATTCTTTTTAATTCGTAAACCCACAAGACGATTGCTTTAAAAGCATTTTTTAAATTCATTTATGGGATGAGACTGGGCCAGGATTTATTGCCCATCCCTAACTGTCCTCCATTTGAGAGTCAACCACGTGGTTGTGGGTCTGAAGTCACTTACAGGCCAGACCAATTAAGGACAGCAGATTTCCTTCCCTAGAGGGCATTAGTGAACCAGATGGGTTTTTCTGACAATGGTTTCACAGTTATCAGTAGGTTTTTAATTCCTGATTTTTACTGAGTTCAAATAACATCATCTGATGTGATGGGATTTGAACCTGGGGTCTTCAGTTCTGGCCCAGGGTCTCTGGATTACTCATTCAGTGACAATACTATTGCCTCACTGGGTTGACATTCCTGCTGTAACAAACTTTTGTTATGTTCTTGGCACTACCTCAACATAAATGGATCCTAATATGACTACTATCCATGCAACAAGTACCAGATTCCTGTTGTGTATACATTCTGTTCTAAACAGAAAATAAATGTTCCGTGCTAATGCTGTCAATTTGATTTTACTGTAATGAAAAGATTTTAAGCACACATATTTTTAGTTTCTTGCAGAAATGTCACGACTGAGGTGCAGCCTTCCTGTGTTTCTTGCTGCTGTCACTGGTATGCTTGTGGCAGGGCAGACAACAAGGGAAATACTGGGGGCAACTGATTCAACTGAACCAGCTATTGAGGAAGCGACCCAGAATCCTAGCAAGTTCTCTGAAAACACCACTGACAATTTGGCAACTCCCTCAGCTTTGGACCCCATTTATACACCAGTCCCATCTCTGGACCCAAGTTCAGAAAATCCCAAACCTCTGGACTCTAGTTCAGCAAGTTTCTCACCTCCTGACCCAACTTCAACAACTCCCCAACCTCTGGACCCAAGTTCAGCAAATCCCCAACCTCTCGAATTGAGTTCAGCAACTCCTCCATCTCTGGACCACAGTTCAGCAACTCCCTCATCCCTCGACTCTGCAAGCACTCCCCTTGCTAATGGAACTGGAAGCCCCATCCAGCTCGCTTCCACATCTGGTACTCCCATAACAAGTACCTCAGTTCATTCCACAACAGGGTTACTGTCCCCCGAAGCTGAACAAGCCTCAACCATGTTGACGGAATTGTCCACTTTTCAGAGCCTAGAAACAGAGACAAATGTCAATCAGGGCTCTTCCCCCACTAATGAGTCACAGCATTGGACAACCGAACATCCTGGAACTGAAACAGGTACGTCCCGAGTCACATCAGCCTCAACTGCAGTCACCAATACTTCAGAGCTTGGCGGATATGTCCATCCAGATGTACGGGTGAAAATCCAATCTCCTCCAACCAGCACTTTGACCTTGACAAAGAAGCAACCTACTGGCTCCAATCTGGTACCAACGACAGAAGCTAATGAATCAATAGCCTCGAAGCTAACCACTTCCCTCACCAACAGCGCCCTCAAAATAACCACCAGGAGTTACAGCAGGCTTTCAACTACTCAGGTCGCCACCAAGAAAATGAGTCTGGTTGCTCAGTGCCTCATAGCCATTGCGATTTTAGCAGGGGTTTGCACCATCTTTGTCATTTGCACAGTGGTCCTGTGTACCAAACTCTCTAGTCAGAGGCGGAACTATAGAGTGAATTCGGCAAATGGCACTGAGCTGATCTGCATTTCTGCCCTGCTGCCCGAGGATGAAAGAAAGTTGAGGAGAAAGATGAGACCAAAACGTTTAAGAGAACATCTCAAAGAGACTGCAGCTGGGTATAACAGTGATAGCGACGATGATGACCTTACCCTCCACAGCTTTGTGACTGAACATTAGACCTCCTCCTTCCCCTCCAGGTGTAGAGGTCTCCTGCCCTCCACAGAATTCAATCTGAATATTTGGATAACTTAATAGCTGGCAAATTGAGTCTTGATTAATGTATCTCTGTGGACTTTCCATGACTGAGCTCAGGAAAGTTTCGATGAACTCATGGTTTGCTCTTCATTGCATTTTTTTTGTAAGATCTCCCAATTTACTGAGCTGCCCCTGTTCTCTATGGTGTAAAGATTATACAGTTTTAAAATATTGTATATATAGTTCTCATTAAAATAGTGATGGGACTTGCTTTGTCGTTGCACACTGAAGGACAAGTCAGTGGATGCTAAACATTCACAAAGTCACAACACAATGAGGTGAATTGGAAAAAGAAAAGTTCCCAAATCTTTCTGGAAGAAATTTTCAAACATGTGAGCTAATGTCAGAAGCATTGATTTGTTTCTGGTGGGACATTGTTCAGTGATCCAATTTAATGTCACCTCTCAAGACAGCATCCTAATAATTCTTTTTCACAGTGCTAAATGACACTCCGCTATTAATTTTAGGAAGCTTTTAAAATTAAGGAGTTTAGTAAAGCGAGAGCAGAAGGACTATTTACTCTAGCCATAGAGCCATTGGTGAGAGGGACATTAAAATAGTCAGCAAGAGTTATCAGAGTACTGAGCAGACATTTACTGTTCTATTAGAGGAAGTGGTTATGACAGAGACGGTTACACAGTGTAACAGAGCATATGTGACGCAGAGGAAGATACAGAGGAAGATGGAGAAGGAGCCTGGGCAGTGAGATTAGCTTTGGATTGCAGTAACAAAAAGATAGCACAGATAGCAATGGACTGAAAGGCCTCCCTCTAAGATTTAATGAATGAACAATAATAGACTGCAAGAGCATTACTGAGAACCATCAAGGATGATATGTGTGCTGCAGAACACAACAGTCACTTCCTCCGGCAGTAGAATGGCCAGCTTCGAAACATATTGCCCCAATCTTTGTAATTCAGCCTATTTGCAACCTTCAACACTGACCTTGGCACAGACTGTAGGGTCAGTGAGACAGCGTCGCGTTTAAATTGGTTGAGCAAGTATAAGCACTGAACAACTGCATGTTTGCATGGGTTTCCTCTGGATGCTCTGGTTTCTTCCCACAGCCCAAAGATGTGTGGGTTAGATTGATTGGCCATGCTAAATTGACCTTATGTCAAGGGATTAGGAAAGTAAATATATGGGGTTATGGGAATAGGGCCTGGGTGGGATTGTGGTCAGTGTGGACTCAATGGGCTGAATGGCCTCCTTCTGCAATGTAGGGATTCTATGATTATATATGAAGTCATTCAAAGAGTCAGCAGGACAAGTGGATGGCCTCCCTATGCAGAAAGATCTTCCGGTTCCATGAAATTAATTGAAAAGAGTCATCCGGAATTAAGTTGAAAAGAACCATCTGTGTAATCTCAGATATATATATGAAGAGGAAGGTGCAGAAACAGGCGTGTAGCTGAATATGCACAATTTCAAAGTGAGGCTTTTAGCACTTTTTTGCAAGGGGGAGGTCACATTTACCCAAGGTGACAAGGGGACAGATAATCAAACATTTTGTGCCAACAAAATGGTCTGTGTGGTTCGTGTAGAGCACACAGACTTTTAGAAACTTTATATAAAGAGGTTTCATTCTGTTTTAGCTCCTTATCAATAAATGAACTGTACTGCACTGCAACTCTCAACTTCTAAATAAAATAAGGCACTATCAATCTCTGTCCCAGTTTTGTATTGGTAAAGATGTTTCTGATAATCATTGTCAAGAGCAATTGAGCAAATTCTAAGCTGCCTTCCCATCCTCTTCCCAAGTATGTCCACACAGGGGCGGAGTTTTCCCATCCAGCTCACAGTGGAATTGCTGGCAGGCAGGAGTGGAGAATCTAGCGGGAACAAAATTGCTGGAAACTGCCGGTATAAAAGTCAGGCCGCAATTTCCCGCTGGCTGGTGACGTGAATGCTTTTTCCCTCATTTGCATCTCATGAATGTTCATTAAAAAGTTGGCCATCAGTTTCCCATCAGCCTTTCTAAACTTACGTCATGTTAGCGTTCGACCTAAAACAAGATGGTCCTCAGCTCACCAGAGATGTCATGATGAGTACAACAAAACGTTTCTGCCAAGGTGCTACTCTGTTCTTGATGCATTATTCACCACTGTGCCAGTGCAGACTGGTTCATGCCCTCTATTTCCATGCCAAGCCTTTGGACATATAGTCCTTCCTGTGTCACTGTCTCAGATTAGCACAGTGCCTGGGATTGTGGACTACAGAGGTACAGGGGATTCTCCCCCCCCTCCTCTCCCCACCTACCCCCTAGTATCATACACCAGTGTCTATCTGGACTGCACTAGAGGGTTGGGAGAGGGGAGGGGAGGAGGGTGAGGGAGTGAGCAGGTGCATGCAGTGGTTTAACAAAGACAATGGGGGCAATGTGAAAAAATAACTGTGCAAGGAATGGTGAGGGCTCATAATGGCAGGCAGAGGGACAAGGAGGGGATGAAAATGAGGAATAATGGAAAGCAGAAGGAAAACTGAGGACAGGAAAGCTAGACCCTGACATGGTGTATGAAAAGCTACAGACAAGGGGGTCAAAGGAATACCACATTGTTCACTGGAAGGTCATGCACAAAGACTCCAGAAATGGCAGTTAAGGGTCTAACAGGCAATGGGCCTCTGGGTGGAGGGAGGTTGAATGAAGGCACAAGTTTCTTCTCAGGGCTGTGAGTGAGCCTTTTTCTTCTAGGTTGCTGACATCCTGCATGATCTGGTGACGACAGGTGGGCTGGGAGAGAATGATATGAGAATGTTGGACCGTTGTTTAAATACGGCAGCAGCTCTTTTTACCTGTCAGCTAAGGGCAGGTGGACATTTCAGCTGCTGGCTCACCAGGATATCGTCACAAACCCTGGCTGATGTTATCCGCTTGGAAACAGCGGGTTCACAGTGGGTTATGATTTTGTCTATAGGAACAGTGTAAAGGGGCCACATGCGAGATCCAGTGGGAACAGTAACCATTCCGTCATAGTATAACACTTATTAAAGACTATTTACTGCAATAAAGAAAAGGCACATATACACGAACATGACTATAATAATCTAAAGACAGTTCCCTATAATACTACTAAATACGTTCACATAAAGAAGGAATTACCCTTCTGATCCAAAGAATATTTTACAAGATCTGAACTCTTTCAGGATTTCCCAAATAGCATCCAATCCAATCGCTCTATAATTACAAGTCAGCTTATAGTCATCACACTGTATATGATTAAAGCGTCAGTCTCAGGAACATCTCTTCCTGGTACAGTGAGAATATGAGTTTAACTGTGTCACTGTTTTGTATTCTATGGGATACCCAAAATAATTGTATCAGATAACGGAACGGTCTTTACAAGTGCTGAATTTTAAAGTTTAAACTCTCTGAATGGTAGGAACTACATAAGAACAGTGCTGTACCATCCTTCATACAATAGACTGGCTTAGCGAGGAGCCCAAACTCTCAAGGCTTGCTTTGAAAAGCAATCAAGTGGGACTCTGGAAACCAGAATGTCTCAATGTCTGCTTGGATACAGGACCAGCCCCACAGTCCAGAATGGGGATGGCACCAGCAGAATTATTGATGGGTCAGTCTGAGGATCAGGTTGAACCAAATATTTCCAAATTTGTCAGGGAGGGCAAAGGCAGAGGGATCTGGGTGTGCCCATTCATGAGACACAGAAACCAAACATGTAGGTACAGCTGATAATAAAAAAAGCAAATGGAATTATGGAATTTATAGCTAAAGGAACAGAATCTAAAGGTAAGGAAGTATTATTGTAACTATACAAGGCATTAGTGAGGCTGCACCTGGAGTATTGTGCACAGTTTTGGTCCCTTATTTGAGGTAGGATGTAATGACATTGGAGGCAGTTCAAAGGAGGTTCACTAGATTGATTCCAGAGATGAGGGGTTTGTCATATGAAGAGATATTAAACAGCTTAGGCTGATACTCTCTGGAATGTAGAAGAATGAGGGAAGATCAAATTGAGATATACAAGATGATAAAAGATATGGATAAAGTAGACGTAGAGTGGATGCTTCCTTTTGTAGGGTATTCTAGGACGAGAGGTCATAGTCTTAGGATAAGGAGTAGCAAATTTAAAACAGAATTGAGGAGAAACTACTTCTCCCAAAGGGTTGTGAATCTATGGAATTCACTACCCCAATGTCCACTGGATGCCAGGACAGAGAATAAATTTAAGGGGGAGTTAGACAGATTTTTAATTGGTAATGGATTGAAAGATTATGAGGAGACAGCAGGAAAATGGGAATGAAGAGCATATCAGCCATGGTGAAATGGTGAAGCAGACTCAACCCAAAGAGAAAATGCTGGAAAATCTCAGCATGTCTGACAGCATCTGTTAGGAGAGAAAAGAGCTGACGTTTCCAGTCCAGATGATCTTTTGTCAAAGCTAAAAGGCACAGAAAGTAGGAGATATTTATACTGCAGAGGGCGGGAAGGAAAGATGAGTCACAGCCACAGAAACCAGGGAAAAGATTGCTAATAGTTGTCCACAGAGAGAATAAAGGGTGTGAACGTTTGGTCTATGCACAATAGGATCCTGACCTTCCGGTTGTTTACTATTTTAACATCCGATCCTGTTCCCATGCCCACATGTCCTGGGCTTGCTGCAATGTTCCAGTGAAGCTCAATGGAAACTGAAGGAACAGCATCTCATCTTTCTGCCAGGCACTTTACAGCCTTCTGGTCTCAACATCAAATTCAACAACTTTAGATGATTTGCTCTACCCCACATCGACCTCTTTGTTTTCATTCTATATTGTTTAAATTTTTACCATTCTCTACCTTTTATTTCTTCATTGTCTTTCTTCATTTTTCTTCCCACTCTTTTCCCCTACTTTACACTCTGTCCCTTACCTTTTTTCCCCCCTTTACTTCTCCTTTTCTAAATCTTACTTCTGTCCCAGCCATTTTCCTCCTCCAACATCTTCACTCTAGTTTCTCTGCCGTTTGACTATTCACATCCTTTATTCTCTCTATGGACAGCTATTAAATGGTTTTCTCTGGTTTCTGTGGCTATGACTCATCTTTCATTCCCTTACCCTGCAGTATAAATATCTCTCATTTTCTATTAGCTTTGACAAAGAGTCATCTGTATTTGGGTTAATGTTAGGGTTAGGGTTAAGGTTAACATCAGCTCTTTCCTGTCCTTACAGTTGCTGCCAGGCCTGCCGAGATTTTTCAATGTTTTCTCTTTTGGTTTCAGATTCCAGCATCTGCAGTAATTTGCTTTTATTTATTTGAGCAGAATCAATGGATCAAATGGCCTAATTCTGCTGCTATATCTAACGAACTTATAAAACCTTCGGGTACAAGTAAAGCAGCAAGGTCAGTTGAAGTCGTTGAACAAATCAATGAAAGAAATTTTGCAAGTGAACCAAGCTGCGTCCCAGGCATTGTTGCGGCTGAGGCAGAACCTCAGTCTCACAAAACGAGTGTACAAGACAGAATTGTCAGGAAACATGCGTGAGGGTGAAAGAAATCCTGAGAGCTAGCATCACAGCCTGAATCATCGTCACCAACAGGAAGTGTTGTTGATTACTCAAATAGTGAAATAGCTAGTCAGCCGACAATAGGCAAGAGCATTGTGGCCACTGAAACAGAGGGTGTTGAGGTACTGGTCCCCCAGGAGAGATCTGGTGTAGTAAGTTCTACAGAAACAACCTGAACAAAACCACCCCGGTCAGTGCCACTCTGTCAGGAAGCAGAAACGACAGAGTGACTCCACACAGTTACTGTTATTTATGCACCTAAGCTACACAATCTGTAAATAGCATGTTGTGTAAATAGATCTTTGTTGTTTGTATCTAGCTGGTGTTATTACATGAATGTGTGCATTGGTGATTCTATGGCAGAATTGTCGCCTGCCCATGTGCAAGCCCTGAGTTTGATTCCCAGCCAATGCAAAGTTCCTTCCTTTGGGACAGCACAGTGGCACAATGGTTAACACTGCTGTCTCACAATGGCAGGGACCCGGGTTTGATTCCCAGCTTGGGTCACAGTTTGTGTGGAATCTGTACGTTCTCCCTCTCTCTACACGGGTTTCCTCCGGCTGCTCTGGTTTCCTCCCACAGTCTGAAGGATGCGCTGGTTAGGTGTATTGGCTATGCTAAATTCTCCCTCAGTGTATCTGAACAAGTGCCAGAGAATGGCAACTAGGGGATTTTCACAGTAACTTCATTGCAGTGTTAACGTAAGACAACTTGTGATACTAATAAATAAACTTTACACATCAATAAATCCTGTGGAAGTGCATATTTCCAGGGAGTGTATGTGTTCTTGGTGAACGGGAATAAAATAATTCATATCCAAATGAATTGTAAGGAATGTGTTGACTTTTCTATCTTTCATCAAGGGTACATTTTTAAGACAAAGAGAAATGTTTATCTTCAGAACTGGTGAAGGGGAAATGAACAAAGTGCAAAGTTGTCTGCATCTTGTAGTTGCACAAAGCACCATTTCCTGTGAGAGTTGTTAGCTTATTTTTAGTTTAACATACAAGGTGTCATCGAGGAAAAGATGATGGGTGAGTGAGAACAATAAAAATAGAAATGGTACCTTTTTTACCCCATGAGTCACCACCAGCACCATTCCAAAACACCATCATTTTGATAAATCTTCACACTGGGTTATTTAAGAAGGTGACACATCTCCTGTTGTGAATGTGTGAGAGGGTAAGAGTCATCCTGAGAGCTACCCTGGTTTCTGATTGGATTCTTTGGTCATGTGACCCTTTTGGAAACTCACCCACTTATAGGGGGCAAGCACCGCATCCCTCCCCTTCCTTCGTACAATGGATAACAGTTAACTCATACAGTCCCCCAATAAACTTTCCAATGAACACATTGAATCAGACCATCAAATCTCTCTATGGTTTCTGCTTCCTGACAGAGTGGCACTGACCGGGGTGGTTTTGTTCAGGTTGTTTCTGTAGAACTTACTACACCAGATCTCTCCTGGGGGATCAGTACCTCAACACCATCTGTTTCAGTGGCCACAATGCTCTTGCCTGTTGTCGGCTGACTAGCTATTACATTACTTGAGTAGTTAACAGTACTTCCTGTTGGCAACAACGATTCAGGTTGTGATGCCAGCTCTCAAAATGACTTTCACCCTCACACACATTCATATCAAATCAAACAGAAAAGGAGGGAGCCAATCAACCATCAGCTTTGTGCCAACCCTTTGAAAGAACTATCCAAACAATCAAGTTCCTCTGCTCTTCCCACATAATTCTTCAATGTTTTATTCCGCCCCCCTTCAAGAATTTGTCTCTTTCCATTCAGAAAGTGAACAAGGGTCATGAACATAGTCCAGTCCATCAGGCAAACTAGCCTTCCATCCATTGACTCGGTCTACTCTACCGGCTGCCTTGGAAAAGCAGCCAACATAATCAATAACTCCACATACCCCTAACATTCTCTCTTCCACCTTCTTCAATCAGGAAAAAACATACAAAAGTCTGAAAATATGTACCAGCCAACTCAAAAACAGCTTTCTCTCTGCTGCCTTCATGATTTTTGAATGTCCTACCATATATTAAACTGTTCTTTCTCTGTAACTGCAATACTATATTCTGCACCCTTTCATTTCCTTCTCCCCTACATATTCTATGAACTGTTCGCTATTTCTGAATAGTGGGCAAGAAACAATACTTTTCACTGATCCGAATACATGATTTGATTTGATTTGTTATTGTCGCATGTATTAGTATATCATGAAAAGTATTATTTTCTGCATACTATACAGACAAAGCATACCGTTCATAGAAAAGGAAAGGAGAGACTGCAGAACGTAGTCAGCTAGGGTGTAGTGGAAGATCAACTTAGTGCAAGGTAGGTCCATTCAAAAGTGTAATGGCAACGTGGAAAAAGCTCTTCTTGAGTCGGTTGGTATGTGACCTCAGACTTTTGTATTTTTTTCGGACAGAAGAAAGTGGAAGAGAGAATGTCTGGGGTGAGCGGGATTTTTGATAATGCTGGCTGCTTTTTGAGGCAATGGATGGGAGGCTGGTTTAAGTGATGGGCTGGACTTCATTCACGACCCTTTGTAGTTTCTTGTGGTCTTGGGCAGAACAGGACATGTGACAACAATAAATCAAATCAAATGTATTTTCTATCTGACATCTTCTATTTCATTGTCACCTTTACCACTCCTGTAATCCAGGCTGCTCTAGATTTATTTGTCCCCTGTTTTCCTTCAGGGAATGCACCTGGACATTATCTGCAATACCATCCGTTTGAAAATGGCCCAATATTCAGCCACCGTCTTTTCTGCCAACATCTGATTCCAATTTACTCAACTCCGATTCATTCTAATTCCCATCGAAGTTGGTTTTCCCTAAATAATTATCCTTGCTCTGGATTGTTCTTTCTTCATTTCCAGTGCCAACTTAAAACCTATAATAGAATGGTCACTGTCCCTTCAAAGTTCCCGCACCAATATTTGGTCCACTTGGGCTAACTCATTGCCCAGAACAAGATGCACCAGTGCCTTCCCTCTCGTTGGACTAGAAACATTCTGCTACAGAAAATTATCTTAAACCTTCTCCAGGAACTCTTGTTCTTCTTGTCCCTTTGCACTATTCTTATCCCAGTCTGTATGTGAATAATTGAAGGCCCTCATTATTATGACTCTGTCATTCTTGCACTCTGTCATTTCTCTACATCCCTTCATTAATGGTCTATACTCCATACCCGCCGATGTTATTCCTTACCTCCAGCCAGAGATTCTGGCCTTCACCCCGACCGTGGAACCTCCATAAAGCAGCAGAAGTTCAGAGAGTAGCTGTTCTGTGGGGGGTGAATTCTGTAGAGATGGGGCCTGGAAGGGCAGGGCCCTCAGGGATAGGGGGCACATAGGGTGGAGCCTCCACAGGGCAGGGCCTATAGGGAATCCCATAGGGAATTTGCTTCATGTGGGGTGGTGGGGCACCGATGCCAGTGACTGAGAAGGTGCCCCATGCCAGCTATAATAGGGAGTGATTCTATATTTACCAATCAATCTTGGACTCCAGTGATGCCAAACCTCGATGACTCCATGGGCTGGATTTTATGGCCTCACTCAACCAGAGACCGGAAAATCCTGCCCGAGGTCAGTGGACTTTCCCATTCTCTGCCCCTCAGCCGCTCCGATTCCTGTGGCAGGCGGGGCAGTAAAATTCCAGCATATGACTCTAGATTTTGCTCATAAAGTGGTGGCTCGCATTCTGCTGTTTTATTAGCCTACTGTCTCTCTCTGAACTCCTGCTGCTTTATGGACTTCTCCTCAGCACACTGAGAGCCAGTTGCTGGAGGCTGAAGTTAGAAGAAAATGAAAGGATGATCTTTTTTCCTTCTTCATCAAACTCACTCGCTCACACATTAGCTCATACTCACTCACTCACTTACTCAATCATTCACTCCCTCACTCTCTCTCTTAGTCGTTCACTCACTCACTCGCTCACTCAATCACTCACTCACTTGTTCATTCATTCGCTCGCCAAACTCCAGCCTAAGCACTCTAATGCAGTCCAAGGCACCACATCAGTGCAGATAGAACAGCACTGAAGAAGCCCTGCTTTTCTGTTCCTTGGTTCCAACATCTGAGAATCAGTTTGAACCAGTTAACTAATCAACTAGCTGCCGCTCCAAGCAGAGCCCGTATATCCCTGTTTTCAAACTGGGATGAAAGTTCCACCTCCCCCAACCTAAGGAGAAACTTAGACAAATGTTAATCATAGAATCCTACAGCACAGGAGGTCATTTGGCTCATCGAGTCTGCACTGACCACAATCCCACCCAGGCCCCATCCCCATTTACCTTAAACAGTCCCCTTCACGTTAAGGAATAATTTAGCATAGCCAGTCCATCTAACCTGCACATCTTTGGACCATGGGAGGAAACGGGAGCATCCTGAGGAATCCCCACAGGCATAGGAAGAATGTACAAACTCCACATAGTGGAGTTTTAAATTAATTAAAGGCTGGATTAACAGGTGGCACAGTGGCAGAGTGGTTAGCACTGCTGCTTCACAGTGCCAGGGACCCAGGTACAATTCCTAGCTTGGGTCACTGTGTGGAGTCTGCATGTTCTCCCTATGTCTGCGTGGGTTTCCTCAGGTGCTCCGCTTTCCTCCCACAGTCTGAAAAATGCTGGTTAAATACATTGACCTGAATTGGTTTGTGGCGATTAGGGGAATTTCACAGTAACTTTATTGCAGTGTTAATGTAAGCTTTACTCGTGACTAATAAACTTTCCTTCACATAGAAATTAACTCTTTAAATAAACACTTAAAACTCCCTCACCAAGCTCCAAGTAAAGCACTCTAATGCACCCAGATCAACACTCCAATGCACACAATAACAATCTTAGTTTTCAGCAAAAGGAATGGAAGCATTAACTCCTGATTTGTCAACACATTAAGTAACCTATTACCTTCGGCACATTTAGAATCACTGACCCATGTGGAACTGCTCTTGCTTTACTCCCAGAGGCT
The DNA here is from genome assembly GCA_024679065.1 of Sphyrna mokarran. Lineage (NCBI taxonomy): Eukaryota > Metazoa > Chordata > Chondrichthyes > Carcharhiniformes > Carcharhinidae > Sphyrna > Sphyrna mokarran. Next base: position 37,617,550 of record JAGIQG010000020.1, on the reverse strand, counting down.
ATTCCACCTCCTCTCAAACCAGTGTCACATATTTACTGTACCCCACTTATATGGAGAGTAATTTACTTCTGATTCAGGCAGTGGATGCCAGGATGCAAAGCTGTTCTTTCCCATCCTAATCTGCTTTGGGTCATCTTGTGTGCAATGTCGCCCTCTCATGGACACATTTGAGAAGCGATCAATCCCCAGGTAACATCGAAACTGAGAACTAAACTGAACGAACAGTCATCGTCAGCCACAAGGATGAATGTTTGCACTTAAAAACAAACATATCATCTTATAATGGAGTCAACTGTGGCTCCATTAGAGGCATTCTGGCCTCTAAGCCATGGGTGGCACGATGGCACAGTGGTCAGCACTGCTGCCTCACAGTGTCAGGGACCTGGGTTCAATTCTGATCTTGGGTCACTGTCAGAGTGGAGTCTGCACATTCTCCTCGTGTCTGCATGAGTTTCTTCTGGGCACTACAGTTTCCTCCCACAATCCAAAGATGTTCATGTTAGATTGATTGGCTGTGCTAAATTGACCCTAATGTCAGGGAGATTAGCAGGTTAAATATGTAGGGTTATGGGGATAGATCTGGGAGGATTGTGGTTAGTGCAGACTCAATGGGCTGATTGGCCTCCTTCTGCACAGTAGGGATTCTATAATTATAAGACTGTGGGTCCAAATGCACTTGAACACTCCAATGCCGTTCTGAGGGAATGCTGCACTATTGGAAGATCTGTCTTTTAGATGAATCATTAAAATAAGGCCCTGCCATCCCTCTCAGCTGGACGTGAAAGATCCCCAAGGCTTTATTTTGAGGAGGGGCAGTGGAGTAATCTCAGGTGAGCTGGCCAATATTTTCCTTCATCACCTTCACAAAAAACAGAGGACAGTGTCTGATTATTATCACATTTCTGTTTGTGGGAGCTCCTGTGAGTAAATTGGCTGCTGTATTTCCAACATTACAGCAGTGACCCAAACTGGATGTCCTGAAGGGTGTTGAATAAATGCAAATCTTTTGTTTTGAGCTACTCACCTGATGAAGGAGCAATGGTCCAAAAGCTTGTGGTTCCAAATAAACCTGGTGGACTTTAACCTGGTGTTGTGAGACTTTTTACTGTGCCCCCCTAGTTCAATATCGGCATCTCCACATCATTTATTCCCTCTGTAATTGCCAAAGAGTTTGGTTATAATTTGCATTGCGGGGCCGCAGCAGAAGCTCAGAGTTTGTTCTGGTTTCTCTAATCGTACAGTACAGGTGACATAGTCTCCTGACATCGCTAAGGGAATTATGAAAAATCAGACCATATCCACAGTCCCGACCATTCAGGGCTGACTTCCTATTGCTGCCATGACTGAGTAGCAGCAATCACATCTCCTCTCTTCAGTTTATTTATTAGTGTCACAAATAGGCTTATATTAAGACTGCAATGAACTTATTGTGAAAATCCTCTGGTTGCTACATTCCACTGCTTGTTGAGGTACACTGATGGTAAATTTAGCATGGCCAATCCACCTAACCTAACCTTTGGACTGTGGGACAAAACTGGAGGAAAGCCATGCAGACACAGGGAGAACATGCAGACTCCACACAGACAGTGTCCCAAGCCAGGAATCAAACCCAGGTCTCTGACACTGTGAGTGCTAACCACGGTGACACTGTCAAGTCTCATCAGAGACTGCACTTTGAGTGTAGTACTCAGTATGGTACAGAGGAAGTATGGTACACAGTACAGTACAGAGAGAATGTGGTACACAGAACGATACAGAGAGAGTGCAGTACACAATACAGTACAGAGGGAGTGTGGTGGACAATACAGTACAGAGAGAGTGTGGTACACAGAACAGTACAAAGAGAGTGTGATACACTGTACAGTACAAAGGGAGTGTGGTACACAGTACAGTACACAGAGAGTGCAGTACACAGTACAATACAGAGAGTGTGGTGGACAATACAGTACAGAGAGAGTGTGGTACACAGTACAGCACAGAGAGAGTGTGGTACACAATACAGTACAGAGTGTGGTATACAGTACAGTACAGAGGGAGTGTGGTGGACAATACAGTACAGAGACATTGTGGTACACAGAACAGTACAGAGAGAGTGTGGTACACAGTATAGTACAGAGAGAGTGCAGGATCCACTTTCAGGATTTTGATTGAGGGATAAATTTGGGACAAGAAAGTTGGGAATAATGTCCATGCTCTTCTATGGAATAGTGCCATGGGATTTTCACCTGGACATTCTCTATTCACCTTCTTTCATTGGGAAAAACATACAAAAGTCTGGGGTCACATAACAACTGACTCATGAACAGCTTCTTCCCTGTCAGACTTTTGAATAGGCTTACCCTTGAATTAAGCTGGTCTTTCTGTACACCCTAGCTATGACTGTAACACTACATTCTGCACTCTGTCGTTTCCTTCTCTATGAATTGTATGCTTTACCTCTATAGCACACCCAAAAAACAAAACTTTTCATTATATACTAATACACGTGACAATAATAAACCAAATTAAATCACATCCAGCTAAGCAGGGTATGCTGTCCCTTTAACTGACAACTGCATTAAACTCCAGAAAAGAAACACTGGCTGTCCTGCTGCCCACACAGACGGCCTGACTCAAACATATCATTTTCCCAACAAGCCTCTTTCACCAAACTGAAGGCTACAGTAATGCTGCAAGCCCCAAATATTCCCTACATTCCTCCCACCCCCCAACCCATCCCGACCCCTTCTGCCCTCAGAATCTCAGCCCCGCACTTAAACAAGTGATAGTCTAGGGACAGCTCCTGGAAGTCCCCTTTGTGCATCAGCTGTTGATTGTGGGAATTCCAGTTCTATTTTGACAGTCACAGTGAGTTTATTGAATGGAGTGTTCTTTCCCCTCAAACATATAAATGTTTAAAAATGCTCAGTTTGCCTCAGAAACAATGAGCACGAGGGGGGCATTGATGGGGTGGGGGCTTGTACACAAGAAATGAAACCGTGATCTGGAGAGCAAGTTGGTTAGACTAACAAAATAGATGCAATCCTTTTATGAGGGAGTCTGGGGTTTTAAAGAGAGGGAATGTTGTGGCTCAATTCCTCATCAAAGAGAAGCTCTCTGCAGCACTGAGTTTTTAATCTATTATATCAGGAGGATGACAGGAATATTAGGAAATACACTAAGACGTTGCTACATTGACTGATAGGCTGCTCATGTGGTGGACGCATGAATAAAAGCTAGCCAGGTATTCATTCCTTTGAGACCGCCCTTTTAAAACTGAGTCTCCCACTATGCAGGCTGATTGTCCAGTAAAGGTTCAGTCCCAGTCTGTGAAGACTCTCTTTGACAAAAGGTCATCTGGACTCAAAACATCAGCTCATTTCTCTCTTACAGAAGCTACCAGACCTGCTGAGATTTTCCAGCATTTTCTCTTTTGGTCTGTGAAGACTCTCTCTCCCTCCTTTTTCCTATATTATCTGGGGTGGGTTCAATGCAGCCTGATTACCCACTCCACTTATTCCAAACCTTTGGATTGAGTGGATAGTTTTTTGCCAGATTTCTCTCCCCCTTTACGCAGGCTTGTCTATGCTATTCCATGACCAACAAGTCCTGGAGTGGGCAGAGACAGGGCCTCGGTCACAAGACTAGCTCCCCCATCTCTGTGGAGACTGCAATGTGATTTTCACATCACTTTCCCACCCAGGATCTATCCCCACAACCCTATGTATTTACCCTGCTAATCTTCCTGACACTAAGGGGCAATTTAATATGGCCAATCCAACTAAACTGCACACCTTTGAAGTATGGGAGGGAACTGGAGCACCCAGAGAAAACCCACGCAGAACGGGGAGAATTTGGGGTGGCCCAGTGGCATAGTGGTTAAGACTGCTGCCAGGGACTGGGGTTCAATTCCGATCTTGTGTCACAGTCTATATGGAATTTGCACATTCTCCCCATGTCTGCATGGGTTTCCTCCAGGTGCTGTGGTTTCCTCCCATACTCCAAAGGTGTGCAGGTTAGGTGGATTGGCCATATCAAATTGCCCTTTAATGTCAGGGAGACTAGCTAGGGTAAATACATACGGTTATGAGGATAGAGCCTGGGTTGGTGCAGACTCCATGGAGTGAATAACCTTCTTCTGCACTAGACATTCAATGATTTAAGTGTGGGTCGGGGGATTCACAGGGTAACTACATCGAGGTTGGGCCTGGATAAGATTTGTAAAAGGTGAATCAGTGAAGATTCGATGGGCTGAATGACCTCCTTCTGCACTTTACGGAGCCTCGGATTGTATGAAATGAACCACCCTCAGCGACTGAAGAACTCAGTTCTGCAGACTGGAGCGCTCAGGTGAGGCACCAGGGGGCAGCAAACAGCAATGGGACTGGAGTCCAATATTGAAAGCTGACCTTTTAAGCAGGTTGGGGTTAATGGAGAACAATGTCTGGAGCAAAATCCTGTGAGCAGGATGGCAAACCCTGATTCTATAACATCTGCTGTGCCATCAGTGATATAAAATGGAACAGACATCTGTACCCTACGGAGAGAAAAACACTCCCTGACCTGCTTGTGGGAGAGGGCTAGTTACAGGCACGTATGCTGTTAAATAGAGGAGTTAATATGAAGCAGATATACAGAAAATAAATAATCATTAATAAAATGTGGAGGAATAACTAAAATTTATTTATTAGCGTCACAAGTAGGTTTACATTAACATTGCAATGAAGTTACTGTGAAAATCTCCAAGTCGTCCCAATCTGGAGAATTTAACACGGCCAATGCACCTAACCAGCATGTCTTTCAGACTGTGGAAGAAAACTGAAGCACCCGGAAGAAACCCATGCAGACACAGGGAGAACATGCAGACTCCGCACAGACAATGACCCAAGCTGAGAATCAAACCCAGTTCCATGGCACTGCGAGGCAGCAGTGCTAACCAGTGTGCCACTGTGTCGCCACTTTGGATGTCTCGGAATATCTGGGGATAGATTGCTCAGGATGAGGTCGGGATTTGTAAAGGAAGTGAATGGAGTAAATGTCAAGGAATCAAAAGAAGAATAGCTGAATGAACGAACTTAAATTTTAAAGGAACTATTCATAGCCCCAGGATATCCCAAAGAACTTTGCAGCCAATGAAGTCCCTTTGAAATATAGCTATTGGTGTAGTGTATCTAGCAGCCAGTTTGTTTCTTTGGGGGAACTTGCTGTGTACAATGTGACCAGCTCATTTTATTTAATCTTATAGGTGGAACATTGGACAGAAAAGCAGGAAGAACTCCAACTACTCATCCTCAAAACAGGGCCATGGGACCTTTGATGTTCACTTGAGAGGACAGAAAGGATCCTGGGTTGTACAAACGGCAATCTATCAGTGCAACCTCCAACTCGAGCAAGAGTGTAACCACTGAAACATAGCTAACAATAAGGAGTTCAAGTATGCATGCATCATGGTCTAACCTCTCTCTTGGAGTTTACTCCTCCTGTGATTAAAGATAAAAAAGTGTTTTCTGCAATGTATTTATATGGAGCCATCCTGGACAGGTGATAGTTTTGTTGGCGAGATGTTCCTAAGAAAATGGAATCAATTGGTGATGATCATGATCTCTCACTTGGAAAAACTTTCAAAATGTTACTTTTAATAACAAATCCATTTCCCAGTGGATGCATATTTGTGAATAAGCAGCTGTGTAAAGGTGCACAGGAATGGGGGAATATTTATAAATATAAAAAGGTCTTGTGGTTTCATGGTAACATCTCTACCTCTGGGTTTCCACTCCTCTGATGAAAGACCAGCGTTCCAAAAGCTTGTGCCGCCATATTAAACCTGTTGGACTTTAACCTGGTGTTGTGAGACTTCTTACTGTGCCCACTCCAGTCCAACACCAGCATCTCCACATCATCCCACTTAAGGCTATAGAGGGTTCTTTTTCATTCATTTGTGGAACATTGGCATCGCTGGCTGGAGTTGCCTTTATTGTTAGGACATTTCAAAGGGTAGTTGAGAGTCAACCACTTTGCCATGGCTCTGGAGTCAAATGTAGGCCAGAGCAGGTAAGGATGGCAGATTTCTTTCCCTGAAGGACATTAGTGAACCAGATGGGTTTTCCTGACAATCAATAATGGTTTCATCTTCATTAGTAGATTCTTAATTCCAGACACTTTCCTGTGGCAGGATTTGAACCTGGATTCCCAGAACATGAGCTGAGTTTCTGGATTAATAGTGTAGCGATCAGACCACTAAGCTATTGCTCCCCAATAGGCCATTTTGTGTTCAAAGATTGGAAAACAGGCTGATTATAAGCCTGTAAACCTGTCCAATGTGTCTGATGGCAGCTAGTAAGAGTTTCCTGGTCAGACACACTGCAGAAGGATACAGCAAACCACTGCAAAGTTTGCCAAGCACAATGATGGAGGTCTATGGTCACCATCGCCCTCTTGGGGCCTGGAGGATGAATAAGCAGGCATGAATTATGCCAAAATGAATTTAGAACATTCAATTCCCATTTTTATATATTCTTGCAGAAAAAGACTAATGCAATGGGTAATTAACTGGGACATACTGCCTGCAGAGATAGATTACTGTTCTAAATGCCGCCTGCGCTATTATAGCTGTTTGTGACACTGGGTGTAATATAACTGCTGCAGCCAGCTCTGGCAGACTGAGACAGTATTAGTCTGACTCAGATAGTTCAGCAGAGAAACACGTTCTCCTTTTTCACATCACTGCCACATTTCCCAAAAATGACAGCTTCCTGAAGAAAGGGAAGGGGGGAAAAGATCTTTCACTCCTATTGATAGCTCACAGATACTGTGAAGAGCTGTACATGTAACATTATTGTTCAGACTGCTCTGTGGACAAGGGAGGCAACTGATTAGTACACACCAAGATCCCACAAACAGCGAGTGGAGGAATAATGTTGTAGTGATGTTGGTTAAGGGAAGAGTGAATATTGGTCAAGATATGAAGGGATGTAAAATTTAACAAAATAAATTTCTATCCTCCTGATTACTTGTTCTGCTTTTTATCATGTCCATTTCCTCACACAGATTATGTAGAATCTCTACAGTGCAGAAGGAGGCCACTTGGCCCATCGAGTCTGCATTGATACAATCCAATCCAGGCCCTATTCCCATAATCCCACATATTTACTCTGCTAATCCCTCTAACCTATGCATCATAGGATACTAAGGGTCAATTTAGCACGGCCAATCAATCTAACCCACACATCTTTGATTGTGGGAGGAAACCAGAGCACCTGGAGGAAACCCACACAGACACTGGGAGAAGGACAGAGAGATACACAGACAGTGACCCAAGCCCAGGAATCAAACCCAGGCCCCTGCAGCTGTGAGGCAGCAGCGCTGACCACTGTGCTACCATGCTACCCCAATGAAACTCAATTTCCACAGGTTCGTGTTGTAACGGTCTAATCCCAGGAATAATTCCAGTTGGTTTTTTGCTCTCTGACTCACTTTTCCCAGAGACAAGTATTGTGAAATATCAGTGATTGCGTTGATCATTCACATTGCAACATTTCAAAGTCACAATCGTGGACCTTTTCACTGATATCCCATTGTCAGAGTAAGATAATTGTAACTGTTTGGAGCTCAGGCTGTTCTTTCTCCTGACAGTTTGCCTTTCTGTTTCGAGAATTTCTATTGTGTAACGTTTACCTTGAACTCTCCCACAAGCTCCTGTCCTTGACAAAACAAAGCCTCTGACCTCTATCCAGTTCCCTTACTTCACAAACACGTGTTCATCGCACTCTGTCTTACTGATGTGACAAGTTACTGATGGGTTTTTGGACTTATTAAAACAAAATCATCCTCATCAATCTATCCAGCACAGATGCAGCTGTCTATAGCTGTATTGATAGGAGTGAACACTGCACGGTCCTTGTGGAGACATAGTTCTGCCTCCACATTAAGAACATACTCAATCCATGTTGTGTGGCACTAACCCCAGCTGCATTGGATAGATTCAGAACAGATCTGAGCAGTTTCAAATGGGTTGCAGCTCCAACTACACTCAAGAAGCTTAACACCATGCAGGGCAAAGCAGACCACTTCATTGGCATTACATCTATAAACATCCACTTTCTCCACCACCAACGTTCAATAGCAGCAGTATGTACTATCCACAAGAGGCACCTCATAATTCACCAAACATCCTTAGACAGCATCTTCCAAGCACATAAGTTCCATCTAAAAGGACAAGGGCAGCAGATAATGGGAACATCACCACCTGCAAATTCCCCCTCCAATCCATTCAGCATCCTGACTTGGAATTATATCGCAGTCACTGGGTCAAAATACTGGAATCCAATGCTAAATCACTGTGGGTCAATCCACAGCATGTGGACTACAGAGATTCAAGAAGGCAGCTCACCACCCCCTTCTCGTCCGCCTTGTTGACCAACAAGGAGCATACACACGGTGGATCGTGCGAGGGCTGCTCTTGGATGTTACTTCAAGAGTTGCCTAGTGCTTCACGTCGTTAGTGTACGCTTAAACTGGACCATCTGATGGGCAACATGACAGCTCAGTGATTATCACTGTTTGCTGTGTAGATGCATGGATTTGGGCCGGTATCTGCGGGAGTTTGTACACTCTCCCTGTGATTGCGTGGGTTTTCTCCAGGTGCTCCGGTTTCCTCCCACATCTCAAAATCGTGCTCTTAGGCTGATTGGTGTAACAAATTGTCCTAAATTAGTCTTCCCTCAATCTTCCCAATAGATGTAGACAAAAAACATAGAAGGGCACTCACAATGTTAAAAAGGCGGCATGGGCTCATTGGGCCAAAGGGCCTGTTTCCCGTGCTGTATTGTTCTTTGATCTCAAGAGCAACTAGGGATAGGCAATAAACACTGCCCAGCCAGCGACGCCCATTCCCACATGATTTTTTAAAAAATCCACAAAGATTCAGCATCAGCAAAGTCGTAACCACAATCTATAATCTCATTGCCTGGCATATCCCCCGCTCTACCATTGCCACCAAGCCAAGGGATCAGCCTTAATTCAATGAGAAGTACAGAAAAGCACGCCGTGAACAGCATGAAGAAAATCTAAAAATACAATGCCAACCTAGTGAAGCTACAACACAGGCCTACATGCGTGTTAAACAGCAGAAGCTGCATGCTTTAGACATACAGTAAGAAGTTTCATAACACCAGATTAAAGTCCAACAGGTTTATTTGGTAGCACAAGCCGCTAGCTTTCAGAGTGCTGCCCCTTCATCAAGTGAGTGATTATCATGTTCAAAAGCTGATGGCTTGTGCTACCAAATAAACCTGTTGGACTTTAACCTGGTGTTGTGAGATTTCTTACTGTGTTTGCCCCAGTCCAACATCAGCATCTCCTCATCATGTTTTAGACACAGCCAACAGATCAGAACTAAGCTCTGCAAACCTGCCACTTGCTACAAATGGTGTTGGATAATTGACTAATTAACCAGAGGATAAAGCTCCACAAACATCTCCATCCACTCTGATGGGGGAGCCCATCAGTGCACAGTGCACGACTGAAGTGTTTGCCACCATCTTCAGTTAGAGGTGCTGAGAGGATGATCCATCTCAGTCTCCCCAGAGGGGTCTCCAGCATCACGGATCCTAACCTGCCCACCCATTAAAACCAGAGTCCACACCTTACTGAAAAACATGGAAACATGAAAAGCTCTGGATTCATGTTGAATATTGAGGAAATGAGGGGTAATTTTCATCCAAACTTCCGGATGAGAAGCTGATGTGAATTGGGGCTGTGCATGTTTTACCCCCTTCCGGATTTTAATCTTACTGAATTGACTGGAAGCTCATACTGATGTAAAAAATATTTCCATCCGATCCCATGGCTTTCCTGCCGTATCAGTAAGGTTAACATTGCCCTTATTGGCTCCATTTCCACATCAGTCTTCCCATGAGGGGAAACCATCAAGAAGGAATAATCCAGTAAGATAGGCTGTTTAAAATGCCTTCAGTTTGCCTTTCAAGGAATAACGCTGACAAACGTGGTTCCTTCAACTTTATAAACATTAGGTTCCAAGCAGGGAAGGAGAGCAGGAACAGAGAGGTTAGTTTGGGATAGTTGAATTTATGCTGGGTACCTTGCCCTGTTCTCCCCATTAATACCAAATACGTCAGAGAGACTCATTTGATTTCAGCCCATGAAATCTCTTTGATTCATAGCCACAGCAGAGCGACATAAACACCTTGATCTTTGTGCCAATCACAGACAATGCCAGATAGAAAAGAGTGCTTTGTGTTTTTAGCACTGGACTGAAGAACATCTTCCCACTGTACATTTTTTCCAACATTCCCAAGTCAGCAGGGTCATCTGCATGCAAAGGAAATCTTCCCATTGACTTAGTGAAATGGTAACATCCCCCCACTCCCTTTCCACATCCCCAACACCAGCCTTAGAACATAGAATAGTACGGCATAGGAACAGGAACTTCAGTCCACTATATTGTACCAAACCTGACACCAAATTAAACTAATCCCTTCTGCCTGTCCTTGGTCCATATCCCTATATTCCTGGCATATTCATATGCTTAACTACAAGTCCCTCAAACGCCCCTACCATAACCGCTTCTACCACCACCCCTGGCAGCATGTTCCTGACACTTACCACTCTCAGTGGCATTTTCCAACTGTGCTCACTCCAAAGCCGGAGAATCCCATCCGAGTCAACAGACCTTTGCGTAGTCTGTGTCCCACCTGCTACAATTCCTGTAGGTGGGCGAGATGGGTAAATTCGCACCTGTGTAAAACATTTGCCTCTCGTATCTTGTTTGAACTTTCCTTCTCTCATCTTAAGTGTTTTTCCTCTATGGAACATAAAACATTACAGCGCAATACAGGCCCTTCAGCCCTCGATATTGCGCAGGGCTGTGAAACCAATCTAAAGCCCATCTAATCTACACTATTCCAATATCATCCATATGTTTATCCAATGACCATTTAAATGCCCTTAATGTTTGCTATCACTACTGTTGCAGGCAGGGCATTCCACACCCTTATTACTGTGAGTAAAGAACCCACCTCTGACATGTGTCCTATATCTATCACCCTTCAATTTAAAGCTTGTACTAGCCATCTCCATCTGAGGAAAAAGGTCTCACTATCCACCCTATCTAATCCTCTGATCACCTTATATGCCTCTATTAAGTCACCTCTTAACCTTCTAAGTTTTAGACATTTCAACTCTGGGAAAAAGACTCTGTCAACCCTATCAATGCTTCTCATAATTTTATAGACTTCTATCAGGTCTCCCCTCAGCCTCTGCTGCTCCAGAGAAAACAACCCTAGTTTGCCCAGCCTCTCCTCATACCCTCTAATCCAGGCAGCATTCTGATAAATCTCTTCTGCACCCTCTCTAAAGCGTCCACATTCTCTCTGCAATGTGTGAGTTAATGTTGAGAGTTAGAATTAAGTGCTGAGTTGGGACAATTTATGCTGCTGGCTAACAGCCATTCAGAACACCACAAACACCAGCCTAAAGTCATCTGACATAAAACCTTTCCAACTTTGGCAATGATTCCACTAGTTAACTCAATGAGTAGTTGAGTCACAAAGTCTAAAAGGCTCCTAGCCAGAGCCTGACCTCGGGCTGTGTGCTGCATTAGATGTTCTCAAGCTAAGCCAAGCATTAAAAGCTCTTACATCGTGCTTAACCATGAACTTGGTCTCTGACATCCATTCCAACACAAAACAATTCTTCTCTTTTCACCTCGTTAACTGCCTCGGCCTCCATTTCTGTCTCAACTCTGGTGACATAAGTGGCTTTGTCAACTCTAGACATAACTACTCCTACTTGAATTTTGTTAGTCTTGAATTTTCATGTTGGTTGTTGCTCAGTTGGTGTCATTCTTGCTCCTGAACCAGAAGGATGTGAGTTTAAGTCCCACTCTAGGAATGAAGCACTGTAATGAAGGCTTCCACTCCAACATAATACCCACAGAGTTCTGCGCTGTTGCAGGCACTGTCTTTTAGATGAGGTGTTAAACTGTCCACTTTCTCTGGTGGATAGAAAAATTTCTATGGCGCTAATTTGAAGAAGAGGGTGGCACAGTGGTTAGCACTATTGCCTCACAGCCCCAGGGACCCAGGTTCAATTCCAGCTTCGGGTGACTATGTGGAGTTTGCACCCTCTCCCCATGTCTGCGTAGGTTTCCTCTGGGTGGTCTGGTTTCCTCCCACAGTCCAAAGATACATAGGTTAGATTGATTGGCCATGCTAAATTGCCTCTTAGGGTCCCAAGATAAAGATAAAGTTTATTTATTAGTGTCACAAGTAAGGCTGACATTGACATTGCAATGAAGTTACTGTGAAATTCTGTGAAAGATATGTAGGTTAGGGAGATGAACGGGGTAAATTCATGGGGTTACACAATAAACTTGTTAAAATGCTTTATGGAAAGTCGGTGCCGGCTTGATGGGCCATTCTGCACTGCAGGGATTCCATGAAGAGTGCTGAAGAAAGCTCTCCGCAAAGACCTAGTGATCTTTTTGCTGTCAATTTCATTACTCCAGAGGGGAAATTTTCCTGTCCTGCCCACCATGGGAATCGTAGCCAGTAGTGAGGGGGGAAGGGAGGGATGGACAAGGCAAACATCTGTTGACCTCAGGTGGGATTTTCCCAGTTTTCACGTGAACGCAGTGGGAAAATCCTGCTGCAGTGTTAATTTTATTCTGGTGTCAGCAGTTATCAGAAGTAGCTGTCAATTTTCTCAAGTAATGATGGGAACCACAAACATTTTCACCATCATTACAATTGCAAGATCCAGGCCATAAGATCCAAAGATGTAGAAGCAGAATTAGGCCATTCAGCCCTTCGAATCTGTTCCACCATTCATTGACATCGTGATTGATCTGGTATGATAATCCTCAATTCAATTTTCCTGCCTTCTCCCCATTATCCTTGATTCCCTAACTAATTAAAAATCATTAAACTAAATCCTTAACTTGATATTCAGTGGGAGATTGGGTTGAAGCTCAGGAGCCCAGACAACCCATTAGGTTTCATGGAATAACTTTTCCCACTTCATGAGCAGTGAGTAAGTAAAGCTCTCTGACTGGGAGTAGTTCTGGGTTGTGTGGTGAGGTTGGCAGCTGTGTTTAAATTGTCCCCAGATGTGCAGAGTGTTCTCTGGTACTGGCAGGAGCACAGTGAAAACATTCAAAACCTCAATGGAGCAGAATCCTTAGTTATAGTTCAGATAGATTTTGAAGCAATGGAAAACCACATAAGGAAAAACAAAATCACATGCTTGTTCAAATGTTTCCCTTTCATTTGCACCAAAAGTTGTTGACATTAAGAAAATTTACAACTTTGGGAACAGCAAAAGCCCATCAAGCAGATTCCTTTGTTTAATATTTTGGATTGAATCACAGAATCCTTACAGAGCAGGTGAGGCCATTCAGACCACTGACTCTCTGACTGAGCAACTTAACCAAGCTCTCTTCCCATAATCCCACACATTCACCCTGGCTAATCCATCTAATCTACACATCTTTGGACCCTAAGGGACGATTTAGCATGGCCAATCCATGTAATCTACACATTGTTGGACATTAGGGATGATTTGGCATGGCAAATCCACCTAGCCTGCACATCTTTGGACTGGGGTTTGGAAACCCGACTGCTCAGAAGAAACCCACGCAGATACAGGGAGAACATGCAGATTCCACAGAGACAGTGATCCAAGCTGGAAATCAAACCCAGGTCCCTGGTGCTGTGATGCTGCAATGCTAACTGCTGTGTCACGTGCCGACTGGGGTACCCTGGATGACTATGAGGCACAAATCCCAGTAATGTATGATCATTTCATTGTGGGCAAGACTGGAAAAGCGAGGAAATTGAGGATGTAGGTTGTAAATCTGGACTGATTTCAATTTCTGACTTGTAAATGTGCAATGTAAACTCTCATTACCGAGAAGAAAGTCTTGTATCCATGCACAATACTTTGACATTATTGTAAGCTGTTTGACAATGGGCATTGATTTGATTTGTTATTATCACATGTATTAGTATACAGTGGAAGTATTGTTTCTTGCACATTATACAGACAAAGCATACCATACATAGAGAAGGAAAGTAGAGAGTGTAGAATGTAGTGTTACAGTCATAGCTAGGGTGTAGAGAAAGATCAACTTAATGGAAGGTAAGTCTGTTCAGCAATAGGGAAGAAGTTGGTCTTGAGTCGGCTGGTATATGAGCTCAGACTTTTGTATCTTTTTCACAATGGAAGAAGGTGGAAGAGCAAATGAAGGAGATGCACTGGATCCTTGATTACGTTGGCTGCTTTTCTGAAGCAGCTGGAAGTATAGGCAGAGTCAATGGATGGGAGGCTAGTTTGCATAATGAATTGAGCTACATTCACGGCCTTTTGTAGCATCTTGCCGTCTTGGATAGAGCAGTAGTCATAGCAAGCTGTGATATAACCTCGAAAGGATGCTTCCTGTGGTGCATCTGTAAAAGCTGGTGACAGACATAGCTGACCTGCCAAATTTCCTTAGCCTTCTGAGAAAGAAAAGGCGTTGGTGGACTTTCTTAATCGTTACGTCGGCACGGAAGGACCAGGGCAGGTTGTTCTGGACACCTACAGACTTGAAGCTCTCAACCATTTCCATTTCTTCCATGTTGATGTCGACAGGGGCATGTCCTGCATTAAGCTTCCTGAAGTTGATGAAAATCTCCTTTGTTTTACTGACATTGAAGAGAGACATTATTATTGTTGCATTAGTTCACCAGATTCTCTATCTCTTTCCTATACTCCATCTCATAGAATCACAGAATCCCTACAACACAGAAAGAGACATTTTGCACCAATAGCAATCCTACCCAGACCCTATCCCTCTAATCCCACATATTTACCCCACTAATCCATCTAATCTACACATCCCAGAACAATAAGGGGCAATTTAGAGTGGCCAATGCACCTAACCTGCATACCTTTTGACGGTGGGAGGAAACACAGAGAACCAGGAAAGATCGATGTTGACAGCGACCCAAGCCGGAACTCTAACCCAAGTCTCTGGTGCTGTGAGGCAGCAGTGCTAACCACTGTGCCACCATGCTGTCTCATCATTGAGAGTTAACTTCTTGGAGGGTGTTGCATTCTCTTTCCTGTCGCTGCAGGATTTAGTTTCTTGTGGCTTTTTTAGAGCAGTTACGCTGTGTTTTCAGGGCTGGTTTTTTTGTTGCTTGGGGGTGAGCTATTTTTAACGGGTTTTTTTTTGCTTCTTGTTCTTTTTGCTACAGTCTATTGCTGCCAGCTGTGAATCTGTTTCCCGCATCTGCATCTCTGAAAAAAGGGATGATTTCTTTGCCACTCAAAGCTTTAGAGAAAGAAAATTATCAGAGGAGGACAAGAGAAAGATGCAATTCCACTGAGAATTCCTTTTATCTATCCAGAATAAGGTACAGATCTGGTCCATTGTTTTGAGATATCTGTCCCCTTCTCCTTATGTATCTCAGTGTTAAATGCTTTTCTAAAACACCTGAGAATTTTTACCATGTTAAAGCACTTTTAACTCAGAGAGTGGTGACGGTCTGGAAAACACTGCCTGGGCAAGTCAGGGCATTTCATGCATTGGTACAGGCTCGATGGGCCAAAGAGCCTCTTCAACGCAGTAGTTTTCAGTGATTCTGTAAATCTGCTGTATAAGAGCAAGTTGTTGTATAGATGAGAAAGTCAGAAGTAATTCACCCCTATACAAAGTTAAAAGTAGGTTTCTTTTGTAACAGGGGAAACTAGGTATAGCAAGGCGTTCAGCCACTGTGCACATTATGCTTGGGTGTTACCTAATGAACAGGTGAATGCGGCAGGGAAGGCTATTGCTGGCTATGAGCATCATTAAAGCCACCAAGATCTTCCTTTTCATTCTTTCCTTGATCACTTGGTCTTTTCTCCTCCATTCTTTCTTTCATTCATTCATTGGACATGAGCGTCGCTGGCTGGCCAGCATTTATTGCCCGTCCCTCATTGCCCTTGGAGAGGTGTTGAGAGTCAACCACGTTGCTGTGGCTCTGGAGTCACATGTAAGCCAGACCGAGTAAGGACAGCAGATTTCCAGAAAACTAGATGGGTTTTTCTGATAATCAACAATGGTTTCATGGTCATCAGTAAATTCTTAATTCCAGATACATTTTATTGAATTCAAATTCCACCATCTGCAATGGTGAAATTCGAACCCAGGTCACCAGGATTAGCTGAGTTTCTGGATTAATAGTCCAATGATAATATCATTAGGTCATCACCTCCCCAATCACCAATATTCATTCTGAGTCAACCTTATCGACAGCTCCTTACACCCTGCTTCCTGTAAGAGCTCCATTCCATTCTCCCAGTTTCTCCAACTCTGATCTAAAGATGTCAGCTTCAAAAATGACACTTCTGATATCCCTGCATTTTTCTTTCACTGAGGATCCACCCCCCTCCCCCCACCCCCGCCCTTCCACACGCTCCATGGTTAACAGGGCACTCAACTGGGTTCCACCCATTTCCCACACCTCTATTCTCACTCTGTCCCTCCCAGAATATTACTGGGCCCCCCTCGGCCTCATTTTTCACTGCATCAGTCCCCACATTCAAAGGATCGTCCACCAATAATTCTGCCAACTTCAGCATGATACCACCACTGAAAGCATCTTCCCCTCACCACCTTGACAGCATTCCACAGGGACCACTCCCTCTGTGATACTCTAGTCCAATTGTCCATCGTGCCCAACTCCTCATTCCCTTCCTATGCCCCTTCCCCTGCAATCACAAAAAGTGTTATACGTGTCCCTTTACTTCCTCCCTCTTCATCATTCAAAGCCCCAACTATTTCTTTCAGGTTAAGCAGCATTTCAGTTGCATTTCCTTCAATTTGTGTCAAGTGTATTTGCTGCTATCAATGCAGCCTCCTCTACACTGGGGAGATGAAATACAGCTTTGTGGAACACCTATGCTCAGTCTGCAAGCATGACCCTAACCTTCCTGGCGTGTGCCATTTTAACTCAGCATCTTGGTCTCATGGCCACATGTTCTTCTTTAGCCTGCTGCAATGCTCCAATGAAGCCTAGTGCAAACACTGGAGAAGAAGCAACTCGTCTTCCGATTTGGCTTGTTATGTTGAATTCGCCAATTTTAGACTGTGACTCTTCTCCACCATCTTAACACCCCCCCCCCGGCAATCTTTCTTTTTCATGTCCCATCCATACTGTGTCTCATTCAAAAGCCCTCCATTCAAATCACATCCCCACCGCTCTGGGATTTCTAACTCTTGTTCTTAAGTTGTTATATTTTTGTTGCAATCTCTCCCAGCAACAATTTAATATCCAACACATTCTCCCACTCTTTGATTCTTACGAAGAGGCAAATGGACTCAAAACTTCCAACCTTTTTTCTCTCTCTATAGATGCTTCTGGAACTGCTGGGTTTTTTGAACATCTGCTGTTTACTTCACATTCCAGTATCCGTGGTATTTTGCTTATTATCTCTTTGTTGTTTGTGGGAGCTTACCGTGCACAATTTGGCTGCCATGTTTCCTTTATTACACAGTGACTATGCTTCACAAGTACCTCATTGGCTGTAGAGCACTTCGAAATGTCCTGAAGGTGCAAATAAATACAAATCTCTATCTTTTCCAAATGACCTTCCTCGGTAACTTATTCCACTTTTTGTGATAAAATGTTACTCTTGACTTTTCCTTCTACTCTGAATCTTCTCCTTCTTGACTTGTTGCCCCTGGAAATGACCTTTCACCTTGAGCTGTTTTCTCTTTAGCACGTCTTGAGTTTGATTGTGTCTGGTTTCTCATTCAAGGTACCATCCTTTCCGAGTGAGTCTACAGGCCATTCAGTCATGGAATACAGCATGTGGCACAATAGTTAGTACTGCTACCTCACAGCTCCGCTGTCTGTGTGGAGTCTGCACATTCTCTCTGTGTCTGCGTGGGTTTCCTCCAGGTGCTCCGGTTTCCTCCCACAGTCTGAAAGACATGCTGGTTAGGTGCATTGGTCATGCTAAATTCTCCCTCAGTGTACCCAAACAGGCGCCAGAGTGTGGCGACTAGGGGATTTTCACAGTAACTTCATTGCAATTTTACTGTAAGCCTACTTGTGACTAATAAATAAACTTTACCGAAGCTCAGTGATGCCCTCAGCCCTACCCACATATTTCACAAATCAATTTCATCAGAATTGAGGCTCAGGAGTGTTGCTCAGTACAAACATTCCCATTTATAGTTGTGGGGCCATGTGTGGAAAAACATGTTTTGAACCATTATCGGTGTTTGTCTTATAATGAGCCTGGAATAAAGTCTGATAAGAAGGACAGAATCCTTGGGAAGTGAATGCATATCACAGTAAATAAAGATTCATGATTTAATTAAAATTAGATCTTAATTTAGGGTAAGAGCCATAGACTGATAAGCATTCGTTAATCTGAGGTAAAACGTAAATTTTTTTGAGCAAATTGGTGTGGAATCATCTTTAGCTTCCAGTCCTCGTAACGGATTGAGCCGTGATTGGATAGATTCCATGTGCTCAGGGATCTGTTGTTAGCATAAATATTTGGAAATAATTGAATTATTTGGGCATCACTGTGGCACAGTGGTTAGCACTGCTACCTCACAGCTCCAGGGACCCAGATTCGATTCCCTGCTTAGGCCACTGTCTGTGTAAAGTTTGCATGTTCTCCCGTGTCCACATGAGTTTCCTCCAGATGCTCTAGTTTCCTCTCACAGTCCAAAGATGTGCGGGTTAGGTGGATTGGCCATGCTAAATTGCTCAAAGTGTCCTGGGATGTGTAGATTAGAGGGATTAGTGGGGTTAATGCATGGGGTTGCGGGGATAGCACTTGGGGTGGGATTGTTGTCGGTGCAGACTTGTTGGGCCGAATGGCCTCTTTCTGCACTGTAGGGATTCTACTATTCTATGAAAAAAATCAACTATGATCTGACTAAATAGTGAAACAGTCTAGAGGAACATATGGCCTACTTCTGCTTCTCATGTTCCTATGAGGCAGAGGATACTTTACTACATTCATTAGAATTATTATTAGGCATTTATACTGGGTTAATTGCACCCCTCTTTCTCCCTCCTATTCCGTATGTGCTGACAGCCACCCCCTTTTACCACACCAATCCTCCAGACATGAGCCTGGCTGGTTAGTGCTGCTGTTAAACAGCTGAATCTAATATAGTATTTGCCCATTTCCCACATCCTAGCAGGAGTCATTTCTTACAAGCAGGAGAGAGAGATAAACCCTCAAAGTACAATGCAGAGGAGACCATTCAGCCCATCATGTCTGCACCAACTCTCCAACACAGCATTCCACCCAAGCCCTATCCCCATAATTCTACATGCTTATCCTATTAATCCCCCTAACCTACCTACACATCTT
The DNA here is from genome assembly GCA_024679065.1 of Sphyrna mokarran. Lineage (NCBI taxonomy): Eukaryota > Metazoa > Chordata > Chondrichthyes > Carcharhiniformes > Carcharhinidae > Sphyrna > Sphyrna mokarran. Next base: position 37,598,185 of record JAGIQG010000020.1, on the reverse strand, counting down.
GAGACATTAAGGGTCAATTTAGTATGGCCAATCAGCCTAACCTGCACATCTTTGGACTGTGGGAGGAATTTGGAGCACCCGGAAGAAATCTGCACAGACATGGGGAGAACACGCAGACCCCACACAGAGTTTCTCTGACCTTCTGTCAGTCGTCAGTGTAATTTAATTTTGGAAAGATTACTGTGTGTGTTTCCAAACCCCTGATAGTGTGCCATCAATTTAAGAGTCACCAACAGCAAACAGTCATGGATTTAAACAAGGATTGTTCATTCACATGTTCACTCCACAATGTTTAACGTTATATGAATCACACACATATGAAATATACATTAAAGACAGTAATGCACTTCAAACCCAAACAGAATAATTAGCAATTACCAGGTTTCCTATCTCATTGCTGTTAATGGCAGCTTGTTCTGTGAAATTTTCTTGCCCACATTTCCCTTCATTACAACAGTAACAATGTCACTGTCCCCATAGAGATAAATAACTTTTAAAAAGAGATATGAAATTTTCTGTGACACTGCAAAAGATCACAGAAGATTTCATGTTTTAGTACTTTTATTGTAACAAGCAAATTAAAACAATGTCGAATAAATGCATGGAGGCAACTAATGCACTAAACTATAGAAAAGTTTCTTTCCCCACCAATCAGTTAACATAGGTGAAAGCTGTATAACACCTCACTCTTAGCAGACATGTAGCCTTTTAAATTCAAGCCCAATTCAACCTCTTGGCCTTGAAGATTCCCTTCATCCTGTAATATCAGAGAGTCTTCCTATCTCAATCTTCTAGGCACATTCAAATGGAATTCCAACTGCAAAGACAGATTTGATGACTCCTTAGTTCTTAAATCATCAAAACTTCTCTCTGTTCCATCATATTTACAAACAAAAAGCTGACTCTTATAAACATCCTGTTCTCATAGCTCTGGTTCATAGTTCAGTACCATCTCTCTCTCTCTCTCTCTCTCACCAGTGTCTCTGGGTCCAATTCTACCATCATGTTACGCTTGTTTTTGGGAGTGAAAGCTTGGTAAAGTTAGGCATGAGACGAGTAGCAGGATCCACGCCCACCTCCATGCCAGTTCCCCCTTTATCAAGGCCTGAAAATAGTCATTATTGGAACTGTGTTGGAAACGGGCCCAATGACCATTTAAATATATTTGCATTTGATTATAAATTGACTTAATGGGCTGCATGTCCAACTTTACCGGCACTCCCCCCTTTACCACTGTGTTCGTCCATCCAGAAATGGTGCAAAACAGACATCCTCCATATAAATCCAATTTGGGCACTCCAGTTAGTGAGGAGGTAAATGCCGAGGATCCACTGCCACTCTGCCCGTGATCAGTGAGGAGAACGGGGGTCCACTGCCAGTCTGCTTGTGATCATGAGGGGGAAGGGGGGATTCACTGCCACTCTGCCTGAGAGCAGTGAGGAGGAAGCAGGGAGTCCACTGCCAGTCTGCCTGTGATCAGTGAGAGAAAAGGGCAGGTCTGCTGCCACTCTGTCTGTCATCAGTGAGGAGGAAGGGGGATTCACTGCCACTCTGCCTGAGAGCAGTGAGGCCTGCGATCGGTCTGGGTGGAAGGGTGGGGGGATGAGGAGTTAAGTAATAATGGAGGGGGAGTGTTGGGGCAATGTCTGTGGGGTCCAGAGGGAGGCATTATCTGGCCCAGAAGGGAGGTGGTAGGGGAGTAGCATTCTATCTTTTTTTTGCACATAGCAATTGGAGGTTGCAATCGGAGCTGTAGGGTTTTGGGTGTGTTAAGCTCCGCCCACAGGCTTGTGCAGCGCGATTTGAACTCGCTGATACTTTTGCAGGCAGCGTGTGCATGGATATGTCTGAGAATGGATCTAAAAGTCAGATCTGAAACACTCCCAGTTTCAAGTCTGCCCAGAATTTAGAATCAAAATGATAAAATAGGGCCCTGAGTATCTGAGACTGAGCATCAGTAAGTTTACATGTAGCAAGAACTGCTTCCTTCTCCTTTGGGTTCAGGTGCTCAAGCTCACATCTTATTTTCAATAGGGTTTGATCTGGGCCCTCCCAGACTTTCCAGTCTGATGGAAACCAGATCACATAGGCCTGTCACAGGACAGGGTTCAGTGTAACATCACAACATTCTTAATTCCATGGTGTTCAGTTTGATTTTAACTTAAAAAAGACAGTTTCAAATATAACTCTCTTATGAAGTTTCATATGGCTGTAGAATGGCCTGAGGATATGAAAGGCTGAATATAAATGCATTTTTTTCTTTTCCTTTTAATAGTGCTTTACTCACCTTCCTGTCAGAGTAAAAGTTACACTTCCATATCTCAGTGGGTATTGTTCACAACTTTCAGTAATACAGAAGTGGCATATTCAAAATTGGAAATGGTTTTGACCTGAGCTTTTCTAAGTTATGTCAGCAGATGTTGTTGGAACACACTTCAATGGGATACCTCCAACATGAGTGATGATGTGTTTAAGTTAAAGTTTATTTATTAGTATCACAAGTAGGCTTATATTAACACAGCAATGAAGTTACTGTGAACATCCTCTTGTCACCACACTGAGATGCCTCTTTGGGTATATTGAGGGAGAATTTAGCATGGCCAATTCACCTCACCAGAATGTGTTTTTGTACTGTGCGAGGAAACCAGAGCACCTGGAGGAAACCCGCACAACATGAGGAAAATGTGCTGACTCCACACAGACAGTGACCCAAGACGGGAATCGAACCCGAATCCCTGACATTGTGAGGGAACAGTGAGGCAGTGCTAATCACTATACCACCTTTTTTAAATTATGAGGGCAGATATTGGTGGGACACATTTTATATTTCAATGGCTGCTTGCAATATGATGATGTGTTATGTAGTGGGGAAGTTATCCTATCAGTAAAAGCAATGAAATAAGAAGTTATGAAAACAAAAGCAGTCGACTGTTCCGCTATGTTCAGTCTAATTCAATAATAATCACAAAGAGGTTTTATGGTTATTTTTATCATTGTTTCAGTTGTTTCTCTTTGTGGAATGTGGACAATTTTCTAACAGATCTGAGAATGATGTTTCACTTAAAAACACTGACAGAATTCCTACTTTCATCCAATCAAAGAAGCATTGATTTTGACTGAGAAGATTATGTGAAATAAACATGAAATTTAATATTCTAATAAAAGTTATTCAAAGCATGCAAATCACTCTTCTGCTAAGAAAGTTCGAGAAAGTTTAGTGAAAATATTGCATTAAAATGTAGTGAAAAAGATGCTGAATTACAGATTTATAGCCTCAAGTTTGTAATTTACTGTTTCTTATTTTAGAAAATTGAGTGCAATATACCAAGGATGAATGTAACTCATCTATGAATTCACAACTGTCAGATAAAAGGAAAGACTTGCATTTATATAGCGCCCCTTAGGACTTCAGGATGTCTTAAAGTAATTCACATCCAATGAAGAGTTTCTGAAATGTAGGGATGCGCCATTGACCAAGGGCGGGATTTTCCAGTTTCAGTGCAAGCACGCTGGAAAATCCCACCTGTAGTCACTGTTATCATGTGGAAAATGTGGGAGCCAGTTTGCACAGATTTGATATTTTCTCAGTCTTAGCTGTGCTCTTTGCTGTTGAATACGGTTAATGAAATCTTAACATTAATTTAATAAACAATGAAAATTAAAATTACTTATTTCCCAAACTCCATTCAGTTATAATCTATAGCAACAAAGCTCAGGATCTGTCTATCGGCTCCTGTGGATCAGGTAGACCCAGTGCCCCATATTGCACTTGACATGTTGTCCTGAGTCTGTTCTTGCCACCACTCACAACATGCAACTGCCCACAAGAGAGACCCAAATCAAAGTAGGCTTGCAATATCAATGTGCCCCTTAATACCAAGGGCCGTACCGCAAATGAGACACAAGTGAGAACACTATTACATAGTGTTGCCTCTTGGAAACATCCCATCACCAAGAGGGGACCACAAGTTAGAAGTCCCAATGAGAGGAAGGGGCAATAATGAGATTGTCATATCACTCAGATACGGGTGGCACAGTGGTACAGTGGTGAGCACTGCTGCCTCATAGCGCCAAGGACATGGGTTCGATTCTGGCCTCCAATCACTGTCTGTGTGGAGTCTGCATATTCTCCCTGTGTCTGCTTGGGTTTCCTCTGGGTACTCTGGAAGATACTGTTAGCAGTGCCAATCTCTTATAGATAAAGTTAAAGTTTATTTATTATTGTCACAAGTAGGCTTACATTAACAATGCAATGAAGTTACTGTGAAAATCCCCTAGTCGCCACACTCTGGCGCCTGTTCAGGTACATTGAGAAAGAATTTAATGTGGCCAAAGCATCTACCCAGCACATCTTTTGGATTATGGGAGGAAACCAGGGCACCTGGAGGAAACACATGCAGACACAGGGAGAATGTGCAAACTTCACACACACACTGATCCAAGGCAGGAATTGAACCTAGGTCCCTGGCGCTACAAGGCAGCAGTGCTAACCACTTTGCCACCATACCGCCCTAAATAATAAGCCCCTAAACTGGGGAATGTGACATTTCATTTGTGCCTCTGCTCATCTCTCTAATTTTCATTTGGTTCTGGCAGATGTTAATGAAATGCCCTAAATTTAATATGTGCTTCCTGGAGGGTGCCAGTTACTGCGCTATTTCTGCTACATCACACCCTTGCTTATTAATAGGGTAGAATACTCCAAAGCCTTTGAATAGCTTCTTAAAACTACCAGAAGCTAGTTCTTCTCATTAGCTGTGCTGATTTGACTGATTTTAGTGATAGTTATTTAACTAATATTGATCTCAGTGTTCCTTGAGTGGGGAGGTGAAAATATCAGCTATCCATAAGCCACTCCCACTGGAAGTTGCACACAGATAGACAGCAGGTGAGAACAGGATCAGATTTATTTACAGTATTCCCATTGTTGAACAGTGTTCATTGCCCAGAGTATTGATACAAAACAGATCTCACTTTACCCTCCCATTGGTAGCTGTACCTATCGCGATCTGAGTCCCAGTCTCTAGAATTTCCTTGTCAAACCTCTCTTCACCTCCTTAATCCTCTGTTTAAAACCCTGGAACTGGATTTAGGTTGGTCCTCCTAATCTCTCATACTTTGACTCAGCCCCTTTCTCTTTCCCTCGTGAATCAAGGAGGAGTGGGTGTTGAAGGTTCAGTATAAATGCATGTTGCTGTTGTTGTAATTGCTGTGAAGCAGTCTATTTATGAAGCTCTCAGGTATAACAACCCCGCCACCATTAAATGCTTATAACATCCACTCCATTATAATCAGAAGATACTTGGTTTTTAAGTTCCCTCTGTTGCATGCTCCATTGTAAAGGGCTCTCCAATCAAGTTCTGTTATACTTGGCCTACGCACGGTATAAGCTGAATTCTTCTTTCCTTGACAGACTGGTACTGGAGTGAAATTTCATGTCTGCTCTGAGTCCACCGTTCTTTCCACTCAATTTTTATGTTAGGGATTTTCTGTTATATAGTGTTGCCTCCTGGAAACATCCCATCATCAGTAAGGTACCACAAGCTAAAAAGTCCCAATTGGAGGAAGGGGCAGCAATGAGATTGTCAGATATGGGTGGCACAGTGGCACATTGGTTCGCAGAATTGAACCCAAATTCCTGGTGCTGTGAAGCAGAGCTGCTTCACAGCACCAGGAATCTGGGTTCAATTCTGGCCTCGGATCACTGTCTGTGTGGAGTTTGCATGTTCTCTCTGTGTCTGCTTGGGTTTCCTCTGGGTGCTCCAGTTTCCTCCCACACTCCGAAGATGTGCAGTTTAGGCGGATTGGCCATGCTCAATTGCCCCTGGAGTCCAAAGATGTGCAGGTTAGAATAATTAGCCATGGTAAATGTGTGGGATTACGGGGATAGGGCAGGGAAGAAGGCCAGGGTAAGATGCTCTGTCAGTGAATGAGTGCAAACTCAATGGGCCGAATGGCCTCCTCCTGCACTGTTGGGATTCTATGATACTATGAAGTGGTGCTCATTATGGACTCTTCACCTTCTGAAAGGAAATCAAGTGTTTATTGTCATTGATGCAAGAACTACTACTACAACAGTCCTGGCAGCCAGGAGTTTACAGCAGTAGCAATGGAAATGGGTATCTTGAAAGGAGATCATCTCCTACCAATAATTCCTACCGTCAGTGGGGCAAGGGAAGGATGGAGGCAAAGAATATTACTCATTCAGTTTGCGATCTCAATGCAACTGCAAAATTTCACCACTAGACGTCTCTGCGAAATTAGCTTCGGAAATATTACTATTGTGAAGATAAGAGATCAGTATATCAAAGGCAATGTCGTCAGCAATTTAGAATCATAGAATCTTACAGGGCAGAAGGAGGCTATTCAGTCCATCGAATCAGCACTGATCACAATCCCATCCAAGCCCTATCTTCATGCATTTACCCTTGCTAGTCCCCCATGACACTAAGGGGCAATTTATCATGGACAATCAACCTAACCTGCACATCTTTGGACTGAGGAAGGAAACCGCAGCACCCAGAGGAAACCCATGCAGACATGGTGAGAATGTGCAAACTTCACGCAGACATTGGCCCAAGCCTAGAATCAAACCCGTGTCCCTGTGAGGTGCTGTGAGGCAGCAGTGCTAACCACTGTGTCACCCCTTCGATGCGTATCATAACAGATATTGTTTTAATTTTACTTCATTATAGGCATAGCTTGTGTATACAGGGGGCAATCTTGAGTCCACATTCTCTGTCTGAGGGAATGGTAGGAAATCTGGGAAATGCGATTCACGCCAGCGAATTTCTGAGTTTCCTGGCCTCTTGCCAATGGAGTGGCATGAAACATGATGTGGGACTGTAGAAAGCTCACTTTAATATATTAGGATATCATCAATAGGCACTCTTTCTGGGACCACCCCTGTACCGCAACACCATCTCTCCCGTCCCCACTGGATATTCAGAGGTGGCAGGACATCACGCCAGTGCCATTTACAGCAGGTCTGAATCAGGGTGAGCCTGGTGCCTTTACCCCTGAGGGGGATTTCAGAGAAAGAGTGAGGCATCTAGCACCCTCTGCAGTGCATACACCTCCCCCCAGAGAGGACTCAGGCAACTCGGGGTTTAATTCAGAGTTCGGGGATGTCCCAGAAGCACTATTTCAGGCAGCAGGGTTAAGAGAAGTCACTCACAGACATTACCTTTCCTACATATCGCAGTGCCCCTGTGCTTCTAATTGGGATTGAGGGGGCATTGGAGTGTGATAAAAAATAGCTCACCGTTCTCTGACGCTGACACTTATGGATTTCCACCATGTGTCTGTATCATGCAGTCAACATCCTTCAGAAAGTGTAAAGGAGAATGTGCCCCTGTCTTCATCAATGGGAAGGATGTAAAAAGGGTCGAGAGCTTCAGGTTGCTAAATGTGGACATCTAAATCTAGATCACCAACAACCTCATGGTCTCCCCATGCCAACATGATAGTTAAGAAAGTCCACCAACACCTCAACTTTCTCAGAAGACTTAGGAAATTCAGCATATCAGCTACTACTCTCACCAACTTTTACAGATGGACCATAAAAAGCATTCTTTCAGCTTGGTATGGCTCCTGCTCTGCTCAAGACCGCAATGAACTACAAAAGGTCATGAATGTAGCCTAATCCATCACGCAAACCAGCCTCCTATTCATTGACTGTGTCTACACTTCCCTCTGCCCCGACAAAGCAGCCAGCATAATTAAGGACCTCACTCACCCCAGAAATTCTATTCCATCTTCTTCCTTCAGGAACAAGATACAGAAGTCTGAGATCACGTACCAACTGACTCAAGAACAGCTTCTTTCCTACTGCTGCCAGACTTTTAAATGGACCTACCTCACACTAAGTTGATCTTTCTCTACATCCTAATTTTGACTGTAACACAACATTCTGCCCTTTCTTGTTTCCTTCTCTATGAATGGTATGCTTTGTCTGTGTAGCATGCAAGAAACAATACTTTTCACTGCACGCTAATATATGTGACAACAATAAATCAAATCAAATCAAACTCTGTACCATGGTCCAGCTATCTTCTGCCAAGAGTGCACATCCTGTACAAAAGTATCCAATGCAGACATCAATCTTGCAGTGTTGGCCTTGATGCGCTTCAGTGATAGCACCATCTCCTCAGATGGAAGGCAATGGGATTCCTCCAGTCAGCCTTGCACTCAGAAGGGATTGCTGTCATCCTTCCCAGATAATGTGACTCTGCCTTTGCAACTGTGACACAACTGGACCCAGAGACATATCATCTGCAAGGGACTCAGCAGAGTCCTGGCCTCTACTATCCCTATGAATGCTGATTCCTCGGACATTCCTGCCTCCGCCTGCTGTGGATCTTCAGCTGTAAAGTGCTCACCAGTGAGTGTCCCAAAATTCTGCTGACTTATTGGGTGGCATGGTGGCACAGTGCCAGAGTCCCAGGTTTGCCTTCTAACATGGGTCACAGTCTATGTGAAGTCTGCATGTTCTCCCTGTGAGTGTGTGGGTTTGCACATCTCACAGCACTAGAGCTCTGGGTTCAATTCTTGGCTTGGGCCACCAACTGCACATTCTCCCTATGTCTGTGTGGGTTTCCTTGGGGTGCTCTCCGGGTTCCTCCCACAATCTGAAAGACATGCTGGTTAGATGCATTGGCCATGCTAAATTCTCCTTCAGTGTATCTGAACAGGCGCTGGAGTATGGCGACTAGAAAAATTTCATAGCAACTTCACTGTAGTGTTAATGTGAGCCTTACTTCTAACTAATAAATAAGCTTTAACTTTAAAACCCTTTGTGTAGAAAAGTTCTTCCTTGAGTTCCCTCTATACTTACAGCCACTTATCTTGAATCTATGTCCCTGCTTCTGGAATTGTCCACCAAGCAAAACATATTTTATCCAATTCGTTAAATCTGTGTCTGTTAGTTCTTATAAGGTTAACTAATAATGGGAAGCGTTTTTTTTGTCTGTCACGTGAGGTGAGTCTTGAATCCACAGTCTACAGCCAACAAAGGCTGTCCTGAAGGTAAGATGACACTTAAAATAGCCCTGTCGATTGTATTTCATCTATCCCAGACCTTAAAAAACCCTTCCCAATAGGTTCAAAAGTAAATATTCCAGAGTAAAGGCTGGAAAAGTCCCAGGCAATCTGTTTACCGGCTATCACTATTTTCCCATAGTGAGGATGTGGAGTTGCATTCCAGCCTGCATTTCAGCTTATGCTGCTCTTAAATAAACACTAAGCAGAGAAGATGCCGTCTCTCTGAGTGTCTGAACAGACCAGGCCTGGCATGATTCTTACATTTTTTGGGTTTAGTGCCTCCTGGCCATTTTATTCTCTGTTAACCCTTGGAACGCCAAATGCCTGACGGGCTTCTTGAAATAAATTCCCATCACTTAGCTTCTTGGAAAGGAACTTGCAACAATTCCTGTTCCCACATTCCCCCCTTCTGTCCCTCCCCTCTCTGGACCTCTCATGACCCCCTGACTGGCGCCAGTCACTGAGCGTTTCGGAAACGAACTGCAAACAGCAGCAATATTTCAGCAGTAAAGGGCTGATACATCAGGAACTGTTTCAATACTTTAATAAGCATTCCATTACCAAAGAAAAATGATACATAAAATATTAAATGCTTTCCCACTCACTTTGTCTATTTTACATCTATTAGGCAGAATTCTACTAGCGATGAGATTGGTGGTGTGGGATTGGTGAAGGGATTGACAGGAGGAGATTGGTGGAGAGCGGGATTGGTGGAGAGCGGGATTGATCATGGCGGATTGGTGGAGAGCAGGATTGATGGCTGGGGATTGATGGAGAGTGGGATTGGTGGTGACGGATTGGTGGAGAATGGGATTGGTGGCGGGGGATTGGTGGAGAACGGGATTACTGAAAGGGGATTAGTGGAGAGTGGGATTGGTGGAGAGCAGGATTGGTGGAGGGATTGGTGGAGGGATTGGTGATGTGGGATTGGTGATGCGGGATTGGTTGTGAGTGGATTGGTTGCAAGCACGATTGGATGCGAGCGGGATTGGTGGAGCAGGATTAGTGATGTGGGATTGGCGACACAGGATTGGCTGGCTGGATTGGTCACGAGTGGGATTGGAGAGTGGGTTTGGAGAGTGAGATTGAAGAATCCAGCAGGAAGCAAACAGTCAGAAGCTACAGATAGAAGAATCAGATTGGAATTCTCCCAGTAGTGGGTTAATGGTGGGTCAGTCTTTCCACTGGCTGGCAGTATGAATCCATTTGAATTCATTTGCAACTCATGAATACTGATTAAAACTGTTGCCCCCCCCCCCCCCCCCAGTGACCCATCAGGCCTTTCAATCTTGTGTCCTACCAACCTGAAACGACGTCGGTCTAAAATCCAATTGGGGTGCACACAAGATGGTTCTTAGTTCATCAGAGACTTTGAGATCAGTACAACAAAGTCTTCCTGCCACAGAGCCACACTGTTCCTGATGCACTGTTCATCACCCCGCCAGGCAGAGCAGCTCCTGCCCTTCATCTCCATGCCAGACTGGTCTTCATGGCCAGCACCATGCTGCTAGACCCATCAACCCTCTGTGTCATTCAGTCAGATCAGAACAGTGCCATACAGGTATCCCTCTGGTGTCACACATCACTGTCTATCTGGATACTGGTATACTGAGGGAGAATTTAGCATGACCAACGCACCTAATCAGCACATCTTTAGAATTGTGGGAGGAAACTAAAGCACCCAAAACAAACCCACACAGACACGAGGAGAACATGCAGACTCCACACAGACAGTGATACAAGCCCGGAAATCAAACCCAGGTCCCTAGTACTGTGAGGAATAGTGCTAACCATTGTGCTACCATGCTGCACAAAAATTTAAAAATACTACAGAATATAAATCGTTAATGATGTGGAACCAGTTGAGTAATTTTGACTTTGTGCAATAATATGAAACAAGAAATATCAAATCAGTAGTAATGTTACAGCTCTTCCATTTTCTAGTTCCACTGACAAAGCTGAGATCTAACATAGTGAGCGTGCTGCAGTAAAAATCCACTTTTATACCCCTTCATTAACATCTATTGGCAATTCTATTAAGTGGGCCACAAATTTGCTTTTCTCCAATTATCTTCAGGATCTGTCACATTTTATAATCAACCTGAACAATGGACTAACCAATGGAGGCGGGTGCTTCTAGATGTGCATGGCCTTTGCATGGCCTCAGAAGGAACTATGCAGATATTGATGGGAAGATACAGGGGACACCTGTTGCTCTTGGTGCTTTATATTGTACCATTAGCTCAAAATGATCAACACACCAACTGGTCTTCAGTCCTAGGGATAACACTGTGAAGGGGCCAAAGGCACATTGGTCTTTGTCATAATTTATTGATTTCAGCAATATGCCAGTGAAGATGGACATGTGGGCCTAGTCCTTTTGGTCTCCCACAGTGACCCCAGGAGAAACTCTGGAGAAGTGACACCAATGCCCACCTTTTGCCATTTACATCACTTTTCTCAGGATTTCCCCCACAGACACAACATTTCAAGTGAGACTAATCCTTTAATTCTCAACCTTTAGAACTCCTGGCCTGGAAAGGGAAAGCTTTTTCTCTAAGCTGCAACATAGAGTTATAAAATATAAAATCCCTACAATGGAGAAGCAAGCCATTTGGACCATCAAGCCTGTACTGACAACTATCCCATGCAGCTGCTAAACACTTAACCCCAAGTATTTACATTGCTAATCCCCCAACTAAGAGGCAATTTAGCATGGCAAATCCACCAAACCTACACATCTTGGGACTGTGGGAGGAACCAAAGGAAATCCACACAGACACGGGGAGAATGTGCAAACTCCGCACAGACACCTGAGGCTGGAGCTGTGAGGCAGCAGTGCTAACCACTGTGCCACCACCCCAGATCTATGGCAAAAATGGAAGCAACAGCAGGGAACAGTAGTAGGAACACATCATTGTGGTATTAGTGCGACCAGGGTTAAAAGGAGTTAACGTGAGTGACTGGAGGAACCATACCAACCACATGATGATGTGAGGGACACATGAGTCAGGGCTAAGAGGGAGAATGCTGATGGCTTAGACTGAGTAACACCTCATCATGTCCATCTATATATGATAATGTTTTTCCAATAAACCAGTTAGTGTTCAGACAAAGCTGGGGCCACAGTGACTCAACAGGATTGTCACTTTACTAGCAATCAGGAGACCCAGAGCAAGCTGCAGGGACCTGGGTTCAAATCCTACCACAGCCTTGTAAAGACTCGCATTCCAACTAGTATTTTGTAAATTGAATTTGTGTCTTTATATGTCTGTTTGTGAACATGACTCCCTCGCACCTGATGAAGGAGCAGCGCTCTGAAAGTTAGTGGCTTTTGCTACCAAATAAACCTGTTGGACTTTAATCTGGTGTTGTGAGATTTCTTACTGTGCTTACCCCAGTCTAACGCTGGCATCTCCACACCATTAAAAATAGATCAGCAGCAGCACTTCAAACTGACAGAAACAGCATTTGAAAGGAATATAACACGTGCCCATGGTTTGGTCACAAAGATAGAGCTGTAACATTCTCGGGTGGCCGTCAATGTCTTACCTGAGCTACCAACTCAGGCTTGGGGCGATCCACGCAGTGCAATGTCTAAGTGCCAGTGTCTAAAGGCAGGGGAGTCAGAGTGCAGAGATCACACTCCATTTTACAGCACTAGCTGCCCTAAACTGGGCCAATTTTTTAAAATTTATTTGTGGGACTTGGGCATCACTGGATGGCCACCATTTATTGCCCATCTCTAGTTGCTCAAGGGTAGTTGAGAGTCACCCACATTGTTGTTGTTCTGAAGTCACGTGTGAATCAGACCAGTTAAGGATGGCAGATTTCCTTCTCTAAAGAACATTAGTGAACCGGATGGGTTTTTCCAACAATTGACAATGGTTTCATGGTCATCAGGAGATTCTTAATTCCAGATATTTCTATGAATTCAAATTCCATCATCTGACATGGCAGGATTTGAACCCCGGTTCCCAGAACATTAAATTTAAAGCTCCCATTCAAATTTAAAGGATCTTGACAGACTGGAATGTAAAGATATGCAATAAATGGTTAGGATTTGGGTGTGTAGGTGCTTTGAGATTGGGGGATTTGTGGGGGCAGAAGGCAAGTTGGGCCTCCAGGAAGGGATGTGAAGGAGGTCTGTTCAGGGACAGATAGGACAGGGTTGGGGGGGAATGTTGGGTCAGATCACATCTGCAAAGGATGTCATTGGTATGGGCATGTGATGGTGGGGGACGCGGGGGGTGAGAGTGGGGTGGCAGAGGAGTTGCAGAGCGCCCTGTCAAGGCTGTGAGTGGGATGAGAGGGTAGTCAGGTTGGGTGAGGTCTATAGAGGGGGGTTTTGGTCAAGTGAGCCTATGAAGGGTCGGATCAAGTCGATGGATGTCGGGTCTACACCAGGTGATTAACAGTGAGGTTGAATGTCCTGGGTTACAGGAAGACATAGACAAGATGGTCAAATGGGAAGATAAATGGCAGATAGAATTTAACCCTGAAAAGCATGAGGTAAAACACCTTGGAAGGAGGAATTTGACAAGGAAGTATATTGTGAAAGGTCTGACACACTGGGAAGTTCCGAAGAACAAAAGAACGTTGGTGTGTTTATCCATAAATCTCTGAAGGTGGAAAGGCAGGTTAATAGGCATATGGCACACTCACCTTTATCAATTGGGGTATAGAATACAAAAGCACAGAGATCGTAATGGAGTCGTATAGAACTTTGGTGAAGCCATAGCTGGAGTACCATGTGCAATTCTGTTCACTACATTATAGGAAGGACATGAAAGCACTGGAGGGGGTACAGAGGAGATTCATCAGGATGCTGCATGGGATAAAGCATTTAAGTTATAAAGAGAGGTTGGATAGGCTTGGGTTGTTTTCTCTGGAGCAAGAGAAAATTGAGGAGTGACCTGATTGAAGTTTTCAAGATTATAGGGTGCATGGACAGCATGGATAGGGAGCAGCTGTTCCCCTTAATTGAAGGGTCACTTACGAGGGGACACAAGTGAGGGGTGGGAGGTTTATGGAGGAATTTGAGGAAAAATCTTTTTATCAAGAGAGCGGTGATGGTCTGGAATGCGCTGCCTGGAAGGATGGTAAAGGTGGGATGCCTCACATCTTTTAAAAAGTACCTGAGTGCTTGGCATTCCATAACATTTAAGTCTATGGTCCAAGTGCTGGCAAGTGTGATTAGGTGAGCAGGTCAGTGCCATTCATGCACTGGTGCAGATTTGATGGGCCAAAAAACCTCTTCTGCACTGTAGGATTCTGAGATTCTATGTGATTCTGGAATTCAAGGTTTGAGCCTCAGGCAGGTGTGGGGGTGACAGTCAAGCTTGCATGGGTGGGAACTGAGCAGTCCTGTGCGGATGTGCGGATATCCCATTGGAGGTCTAGGGATGGGGAATACGGTGACAGGGTTATTAGTTGGGATGTGTGGGAATGTCCCTGGAGTTTCATGGGTGTGGGGGTTATCCATGGAAGGGATCAGTTTGGGTCTTTACAATATTATCCAGAAAAGTGGTTTTAATTCTCCTAATTTTTCTCATAGAATAATAGAATCCCTACAGTGCAGAAGAAGCCATTTGGCCCACAGAGTCTGCACCAACTCTCTGACAGAACATTATAACCAGGCCCTCTCCCTCCCTCTATCCTTGTAACCCCATACATTTCCCATGGTTAATCCACCTAACCTAAGTATCTTGGGAGACTAAGGAGCAATTTTAGTAGCCAATCCACCTAACCTGCTCATCTTTGGACTGTGGGAGGAAACTGCAGCATCTGGAAGAAACCCATGCAGACAGGGGGAGAATATGTAATCTCCACAAGGCAGTCAGTCAAGATCAGAATTGAACTCGGGCCCCTGGAGCAGTGAGACAGCAGTGCCAACCACTGTGCCACCATGTCACTGTGCCATGTTTTCTGAATTAGCAATTTGAAACATATTGTCGGATGGTTCCCAGCACTGGGAAATTGTTCAGAGGAAGTTTGTGCTCCTGAACATTTGCTGTGCAAAACCTTACCTGTGAAGTTTCAAAGGAGCTTCTACATACATCTTTTGGGTACCTCCCTCCACCTCTCCAAAGTAGCTCTATGAGTTAATATCGTCATGTATCCCTACTTGTACATGCTTAAATTCCAGCAGAATGGCTGTGCTGAGATGCGGTTTCCTGAGTCTTGGCTCAGACTTGTTAAATCTAGATGTTTTAAGCTTATTTATTGGTGTCAGAATTAGGCTTGCATTAACACTGCAATGAATTTACAGTGAAAATATCCTAGTCGTCACACTCCGGCACTTGTTCAGGTACACTGAAGGGGAATTTAGCAGAATCTAGCACTAACTAGCAAGTCTTTCAGACTGTGGGTGGAAACCAAGCACTCAGAGGAAACCTGCACAGACATGGAGAGAATTTGCAAACTCCACACAAACAATGATCCAAGCCAGGGATCGAACCAAAGTTCCTGACGCTGTAAGGCTGCTGTGTAACCACTGTGCCACCGTTCTTGTGGGGGGAACAAGTGTACAATCTGTTGCTTGGCACCAACATTTCTGATTAGCCAGGATTATGTATTGCAGCCATTTAGCAGACCTATGTAACACACAAATGCTAATCAACCACACTATATATTTATACATAGAGCTTTATCTCTATTACAGAAAAGCGATTACCCCTGTTGCCGAAACATGTTCATTATTATAACACTTCTGCACTCTTTACAGTTTCCTCAGTAATTGACACTGTGGTTCTTTCTGGTAACACACTGTTTGCATGGCTGTGAAATTATACGACTGTATAATTTAGTCGAGCACTTGGACGGAATCAGTTATTAGTCGAATTTGTAATGTTGGGACTGCACAACTTCTTTTACTTTTGAATAATGAAATAACAGCCAATAGAACTCTTGGAATTCAGGAAGGAGTCTGAGACAAGCCTAATGGAGCTTTTGCAATGCAACGCGATGCATTGGTAAATTTAATGAGATTTGGTTACTTCTAATCTGTGGTAATTCTGCTGGTATGTGAAGAGGTTCAGCAGAACACTTTGAGCCATACTGTGAAAGGGGTTTGCACTGTAGTGGATCATAGTCTGACCGGGGAAGAGGTAATGTCTCAGATTTTTAAACATGTGAACACAATAATAGCACAATAAATTTATCTAACACCTTTACCATCCCAATTGCCTGGACCATTTATCAAACTTGTGCTGCTAATAATTACAGTGCTAATGAATGAAATTGTCTGTGATACAATGGGAAAACTCAGATCAATTCCACATTAAGAAT
The DNA here is from genome assembly GCA_024679065.1 of Sphyrna mokarran. Classification (NCBI taxonomy): domain Eukaryota; kingdom Metazoa; phylum Chordata; class Chondrichthyes; order Carcharhiniformes; family Carcharhinidae; genus Sphyrna; species Sphyrna mokarran. The sequence continues at coordinate 37,581,853 of JAGIQG010000020.1, read as the reverse complement.
GCCCCTAATTGCACGATCCATCTGAACAATGAATAGCCAAAGCATACAGACATGGGGATTTGTTCCCTAGTCTGTGCTGTGCCCATTGTACAGGGTACAATTTCAATTACTGGGTACAATTACAAGTACAATTTCAATTACTGGTTGTAGATAGGTCTTTTTCTGCATGAAGGTCGGTCACTTGTGGAGTGTCCCAGCGATCTGCTCTGGGACCCTTGCTGTTTGTGATTTTTATAAATAATCTGGGTAAGGAAGTGGAGGGATATGTTGGTAAGTTTGCCGATGACTCGAAGGTTGGTGGTATTGTAGATAATTTGGAGGGATGTCAGAAGTTGCAGCGCGACATAGATAGGATGCAAGACTGGGCAGAGAAGTGACAGATGGACTTCAACCCGGATAAGTGTGTGGTGGTTCATTTTGGCAGGTCAAGTGGGATGAAGGAATATAATATTAAGGATAAGACTCTTAGAAGTCTGGAAGATCAGAAGGATCTTGGGATCTGGGTTCATAGGACTCTCAAATCAGCTTCACAGGTAGAGGATGTGGTTAAGAAGGCGTATGGTGTACTGGCCTTCATTAATCGAAGAATTGACTTTAGAAGTCAGGAGATAATGTTGCAGCTGTATAAGACCCTGGTCAGACCCCACTTGGAGTACTGTGCTCAGTTCTGGTCACCTCATTAAAGGAAGAATGTGGATGCAGAGGAGATTTACAAGGATGATGCCTGGATTGGGTGGTGTGCCTTAAGAGGATAGGTTGACAGAGCTCGGTTTTTTCTGCTTGGAGAGACGAAGGATGAGAGGTAACCTGATAGAGGTGTATAAGATGTTGAGTAGTATTGATCAGGTGGATTCTCAGAGGCTTTTTCCCAGGACTGAAATGGCTGCCACAAGAGGACACAGGTTTAGGTGCTGAAGAGTAAGTACAGAGGAGATGTCAGGAATAAGTTTTTCACTTAGAGGGTGGTGGGTGCATGGAATCGGCTGCTGGCAGTGGTGGTGGCGGTGGATTTGATTGGGTCTTTTAAGACACTTCTGGATGAGAACATGGGACTTAATAGAATTGAGGGTTAATACAATTGAGGGTTATAGATAAACCTAGTAGGTAGAGATACGTTTGGCGCAACTTGTGGGCCAAAGGGTCTGTTTGTGCTGTAGTTTTTCCTATGTTCTATTGAAATTGGCTTTGATGCCCAGATTGAGCTAGCGAAGAGAAATTGAACATAGAACATAGAACATTATAGCGCAGTACAGGCCCTTCGGCCCTCGATGTTGCGCTGACCTATGGAGAAAAAGCAATGACCCTCTAACCTAAACCATTCCATTTTCATCCATAAACCTATCCACTGACCACTTAAACACCCCCAAACTTGGCACATCTACAACTGCTGCAGGCAGGGCATTCCATGCCCTCACCACCCTCTGGGTAAAGAACCTACCTCTGACATCTGTCCTATAACTACCACCCCTTAATTTAAAGCTATGTCCCCTCATGCTAGTCTTCTCCATCCGAGGAAAAAGGCTATCACTGTCCACCCTGTCTAATCCTTTGATCATCTTATATGCCTCAATAAGGTCACCTCTTAGCCGCCTTCTTTCTAATGAAAATAACCTCAAATCCCTCAGCCTTTCCTCATATGACCTTCCCTCCATACCAGGCAACATCCTGGTAAACCTCCTCTGCACCCTCTCCAACGCCTCCACATCTTTCTTATAATGTGGCGACCAGAACTGTACACAATACTCCAAGTGCGGCCACATCAGAGTTTTGTACAGTTGCAACATGACGTTGCGGCTCTGAAATTCAATCCCCCTACCAATAAAAGCCAAGACTCCGTATGCCTTCTTAACAACCTTATCGACTTGATTGCCAACTTTCAGGGATCTATGCACATATACACCGAGATCCCTCTGTTCGTCAACACTATTAAGAGTCCTACCATTAGCCCTATACTCTATACATTTGTTATTTCTGCCAAAGTGAATTACCTCACACTTTTCTGCATTAAACTCCATTTGCCACCTCTCGGCCCAGCTCTGCAACTTGTCTAAGTCTCTCTGCAAACTATAACACCCCTCTTCACTATCTACAACTCCTCCAACTTTGGTGTCGTCAGCAGATTTAGTAATCCATCTTTCTACACCCTCATCCAGATCATTTATAAAAATTACAAACAGCAGAGGACCCAAAACAGATCCCTGAGGTACACCACTTGTAACTGAACTCCCTGATGAATAATTCCCATCAACCACCACCCTCTGTCTTCTATCAGCTAGCCAATTCCTAATCCAATTAGCTAAATCACCCTCAATCCCATATATCTGCATTTTTTGCAGAAGCCTTCCATGGGGAACCTTACTGAACGCCTTACTAAAGTCCATATATACCACGTCAATTGCCTTACCCTTATCCACCTCTTTGGTCACCTTTTCAAAAAACTCAATAAGATTTGTGAGGCACGAACATTGGTCAATGTTCTTCCTCTTGTTCAATATATCGCTCATTTATCAGTCACAAGTAAGCTTATATTAACATTGCAGTGAAGTTTCTGTGAAAATCCTCTGGGCGCCACACTCCGGTGCTGCTCGGGTACACTGAGGAAGAACTTAGCACCTAACCAGTATGTTTCTTGGACTATAGGAGGAAACCGGAACACCCAGAGGAAACCCACACAGACACGGGGAGAAAGTGCAAACTCCACACAAACAGTGACCCAAGGTCAGAACTGAACTCAGGTCCCTGACGCTGTGAGGCAGCAGTGCTAACCACTGTGCCACCATGCCACCACATAGTGACCCATTGCTAGGGCTGCACCACTGGAGATCTAAAGTGAGGGTAGGGATCAGGCTCTGTAGCAAGGGGCCGTACCATCCATTGCTATCCCCTGGCTGATTCATACACAAAGGAAATTCTTGGTGTAAAAATATCCTGCAGGCCATTTGTTGCCTTTGTGCATTTGGCTAATTCCACCTCTTCATGCTTCACTCGGAGTGGGATTGGGTGAGGATGCACAGTGCAATGGATCATGGGTCCTTGTACGGGTGGATTTCTCTTCAACAAATATACCAATGGGTTCAGCCTTACCAAATCTACTCCAACAGACTTTGATTCTTGGCAGCTACCAACTCAAAAATGTGTTTTTTTTTATTTTCATAGAGCCAGGGGAAGACTGTCTCCTTCACTTGGCTGTTTTCTGAATGCGAACAGCAGGCAATCAAAGCTGCCTCTAATTAGTCCATTTATAGAGATCCAAGATTGAACATGAGTGGATGGACTCTCACCTTGATTAACTCTTTGACAAAAAAAAGCACTATATAAATGTCTGATTGAAAACAGGACTGAAGATTATGAGAGGTAAATTAGCACATGCTCTATGAAATTCCAATGCCCTGTTGGGCAATTTAACCTCCGTGGAATGTGACTGGTCAGAGCTGAATAAGGCAGATTGGAATGTGAGGCTATTATCCTGAGGTTTCACAAGATTAATCAGGTGGGGCAGTCAGATCTTATCATGGTTTTTCATTAAATCTGCAGCGATTCACTGTACAGGAAATTAATGAATTGGGTCAAGATTTAAAATCCTAAAGTTCCTGGGAATGAAGAGAACAAAATCCCAATTTCTGCCCAGGTATGGTCCAGATATGGATATGGAATGTGGAGTATTATACCACAAATTCTGCTTCATTCAAAGCAGCTCTTTAAATATTAGTTACAGGGATCCTCCAACTCGCACTCTTCATATTTCAAAGGCTAAATCAAAGGGGAATTCCTGAGATTTACCAGGAAATTTCTCCCTTTGTGTCTTTGAAAGTGGAGCTTATACAAAAAAAAATTAGACCCTTGCCATTTTGCCAATAAAAGCTCCAAGCCAGCACTGGAATAAGGTGATGTGGAGGTGCTGGCATTGGAATGGGGTGGACACAGTAAGAAGTTTCACAGCACCAGGTTAAAGTCCAACAAATATATTTGGAATAATGAGTTTTCGGAGCAATGCTCCTTCATCAGATGAATGAACCTGACACTGAGGCAGCAGTGCTAACCACTGTGCCACCATGCCACAGGACCCCAAGTATTCATATTATATATTAATGATTTGGATGAGGGAACTGAATGTATTATCTCCCAATTTGCAGATGATACAAGGTTGGATAGTATGGTGAGCTGTGAGGAGGATGCAAAGAAGCTTCAGATGACTTGGACAGGCTGAGTATGTGGCAGATACAGTACAATGTGGATAAATGTGAGGTTATCCACTTCGGTAGCAAATATAGGAAGGCAGGTTATTATTTGAATGAATGTAAGTCAAGAGAAGTGGCTACTCAGTGAGACCTTGAAATCCTCGTACATCAGTCACTGAAAGAAATAATAGAAATCATAGAAACCCTACAGTGCAGAAGAAGACCATTCAGCCTATTGAGTCTGTACTGACAACAATCCCACCCAGGCTTTATCCTAGACAATAAAGAAGGCAAATGGTATGTTAGCCTTCTTAGCAGGAGAATTTGATAAAGAAATAAGAATATTTCACTGCAATTGTACTGGGCATTGGTGAGACCACACCTGGAGTATTGTGTGCCATTTTGGTATCCTTATCTGAGGATGTTTTTGCTATAGAGGGAATGCAGCAAAAGTTTACCAGGCTGATTCCTGGTATGGCAGGTCTGTCATATGAGGAGAAACTACATTGGTTAGGATTATATTCATTTAGAGTTTAGAAGAATGAGAAGGGATCTCATAGAAACCTATCAAGTTCTATCAGGATTAGACACTGATCAATGTGAAGAATAGCTATAGAAAATTGAGAACACATCAGATTGGAACCATCTAATCTGCTGACAGAGGAGTTCTTGAGGATGAGTGGAGTAAATGGCCACTGAAAAACAGATGGAGATAATTTAGTAACAAGGGGAGAGGACGGGATCTGGGTTTCTGTCATGGTGGGATTTGAACCTGGCTCCCCAGAGCATTACCCTGGGTCTCTGGGTCCAGCAATAGTGCCATGCCACCACGCCTTTTCTTCCATGTGAGCCCACTGAAATATTGTTTCTGAACACTCATTTTGAATTTTCTCCTTGAGTGGAACATATTCAGCAGAAGGAAGCAGCAAAGATAAGGTCACAGTAAATCCTGAAAAGCAGCAATAAGAATGGATTCCAGATCAAGAGAGAGTTGATTCTGTCCAGGCCCAACATAATAAAGTAGAGAGGCCTCATTAAGGTTTTTGATTGATGACCATGTGCTGCCAGCTATGACTGATCATTTCCCATTGAGTGTGTGATCAGAATATCTCTTCCTTCCAAGCTATCATAATGATAAGCTCCAAAAAACTCAGGATTACCACATCTGAGTGGATCCAGATGTGGAACATGGGAGCACAACTGTTGGCATGAAAAGCTATGAGATACAAATCCGGACAAGTCACCAATGAGTTAGCAGATCAGCATTGTGAGTTAGATATAAACCAAAGACTATTCAAATATTGAAACAATTAAGGTTTAGATGTAAATGTTCAGCTTCTTTTTAAATGTTTAATAACTTCAGCGAAGGACCAATGCCCATAATGCATGACACAACTGGAGTGGAGAAGGACAAGGACAACTATCATAGTGATGAGATGAGGGCTACAGTGAGAAGGAAGATTCAGAGGGGGAAGGAATTTTGGGAAGAATAAAGTTGAGGAAGACTGTACAATAATTGTTATTTTAACAAGGAAAGGACATAAGGAGGAGGAAGAGTTTGTAAGAATTTAGAATTCAGAGGAGGAGAAATTGCTTCCCCTGGAGAGCAATGAATGTGTGAAATTCACTACCACAGGAGATAGTTGAGGCCAAAACAATGTGTGATTTGAAGAAGGAATTAGATATAGCTCTTGGAGCAAAAGGGATCGAGGGGTATGGGGGGAAGAGAGGATCAGAATATTGATCATGATCATAACGAATTGCAGAGCAGGTTTGAAGGGCTGAATGACCTATTCCTGCTATTAGTTTCTATGTAAAAATACTTGAGGATGAACACATTAATAGCAACATGGAATAAAGCTCTCCAAAACAGCTCTCTGCATGTTTCCCAGTTGGCCACCACGTGAGGTGGCTTGACGTACACATTATGGATTAGATGCACTAATGTCAATGTGAATGGTTTTGTTCCTTGCAGCACCATCTGTTCTCAAGGGTAAAATCTCTTCATAAAAGACAAAAATATTGCATGTAAATCACATTAATAAAATTCATGGTGAGAGAGGACAATACACCCAAACTTTCTATAACCAATTAACAGAACTTATGTTAAGGTGGCATGATGATTGTCTCTTTAAGGGAAACACAGCAGAACAAGGGTCACCTGGCGTCAGTGACCAATCAGGATGAGTAGGGAATCACCCCAGAGGAAGGAGTTCTATTGTGTAGGGACCACCCATTGACTCTGTTTACACTTCCCTCTGTCTCAGCAAAGCAGCCAGCATAATTAAGGATCCCACATAGCCTGGACATACTCTCTTCCATTTTCTTCCGTCAGGAAAAAAATACAAAAGTCTGAGATCATGTACCAATTGATTCAAGAACAGTTTCTTCTCTGCTGCCATCAGACTTTTAAATGGACCTACTTCATATTAATCTTTCTCTACACCCTAGCTGTGACTGTAACACGACATTCTGCACCCTCTCCCTTCCTTCTCCCCTGTGTACTCTATGATCAGTATGTCTTGTCTTTATAGCGCACAAGAAACAATACTTTTTCACTGTATCCCAATACATGTGGCAATAATAAAACAAATCATACCAGAATTAGCTGTGGATATGTTGCTGCCCCTGTAGTTATCCTTGTAAATAAATTCTTTGTTGTTCACTCACAAAGTCTCAGAAGGTGCATCATTACAGTGGCCTTATGAGACTTTCTTTCCAGCTTTTCTCTCACTTCCTCCGGAGATGAGGGGAAGGTGCCTTCGACTGCCTGTGTAGCTGTCAGGATAGGCATGCAATGACTAAAAGTACAAACTCATGCAGCCAACACTGCGCTCTTCAACCTTATAGCTTTGCTACAGGGAGGGCTTTTTCCACAATCCGTACAGGGAGAGTTTGTGTTTGGATTGTAATCGGCACTCGAGCAGTTATTGCTCTTGAGTTTAAGTGAGTTTTCCCAAATTGAATTTTTTGCTGCTTCTGCACCTCATCACACACAACATTTTTCAAGTCTCAGTGTTTTAGGACGTGAATGCTTTTTGCTCTAAAGGATAAATCATGGCAAAAAAAAATGCTATTTAATTTAGGTTTGTTGGATGGAATGGAAGAGGATGTTTGTGTAAAGCACAGATGATAGCACGGAGTTATCAGCCTGAGGACGGAATTAGGGCCACACTTACCCTAAGACCAGAAAATCCCGCTCGAGAGCAACAAATCTTTGCATTGTGCGTGTCCTGCCCTACTATTCCCAGTATATAACCTCAACTCATTGATCTGTAATTTTGACATGCCCCAGCCAAAAACCACACTGACTTCCTCAGAAGACAAACATGAGACATGACCAAGTGTACCCTTCGTTGTCCAGTACTTCCCCGGAATGGAGAATCTACAACATGTTCTTCAGAGCCTTCAACATACCATCAGTGAAGACAAACATCTTGCCAAGGCTATCCCCATTTCTTGCCTTCAAACAATCGCAAACAGACCATTGTTTGCAGCAAACTACCAACCTTCAGGAGAACAGCAACCACAACACCACACAACCTTGCCACAGAACCTCTATAAGACATGCCGGATCATTGACATGAATACCCCTATCACATGTCAGAACACCACCCACCAGGTACACAGTACATACTCATGCAACTTGACCACCACTGTCTATCTAATACACTGCAGGAAAGGATGTTCTGACGCATGGTACATTGGCAAGACCATGTAGACGCGACAACAATGGACACCATGTGACAATCACCAGGCAGGAGTGTTCCCTTCCTGTTGGTGAAAACTTCAGCAGTCACAGGCATTCAGCCTCTGATCTTTGGATAAGTGTTCTCCAACGCAGCCTTCAAGACACACCACGCAAAATTGCCAAGCAGAAACTGATCGCCAAGTTCTGCACACATGAGGATGGCCTCAACTAGGATCTAGGTTCATGTCACACTGCATCTAACCCCCAACATATAGCCTGGACTTGCAAAATCCTACATATTTTCCTGATTTGAGATAATTCACACTTCTCTAACTAATGATTATCCCTCTCTCCACTTGCACTGTCTGTGCCTGTAAAGACTTGATTATCTGAAAAGACATGCATTCTAACTATTATCTTACAATTGTATCTTTGTCTATATATGCTGTGTTTGTGAAACCTAACTCTCCATTCACCTGATGTAGGAGCAGCACTCTGAAGGCTTATGATTCCAAATAAACCCATTGGACTTTAACCTGGTATTGTGAGACTTCTTACGCTGCCCAACCCAGTCCAATGTCAGCATCTCCATACTATGCTTATTATTAAGACAGTGTTAAAGTACACCAATTTGTTGAGAGGCAATGTCCTAGTGGTATTATCAGTAGACTATTAATCCATGAAACTCAACTAATATTGTTAAAGAACAAAGAACAAAACAGCACGGGAAACTAGCCCTTCGGCCCAACGAGCCCGCGCCGCCACCTCGATGTTCCCACTTCTACCCATGATCCCTGTCTGTGTTTTGTAGGTCTATGGATTGAAACCAAATTTGAGACAATGTAGGGAGAATTTGTTCTGCCAATCAGACTAAGAGCACATCTTTTGGGATGTGGGAGGAAACTGGAACACCGGAGAAAACCCAAGCAAGCACGGGAAGAATGCGCAAACTTCCACAAACACAGGCCCAAATCCATGTATCTGCACAGCACAGCGGTAGTCACTGAGCTGTCATGTTGCCCATCAAATGGTCTAGGTCAAGAGTACACTAACGATGTGAAGCACTAGGATACTCCCGAAAAAAAAATCCAAGAGCAGCCCTGCCACGACCTGTCGCTTGTATGCCCCTTGTTAGACAACAAGGTGGACCAAAGTACCTGTAGGATAAAAACAAATACATCAATATCATCGACTATTTACACACTTCCCAGGGACTCCCAAGGCTCATGATCCCTATTTTAAATCAGTTTTCAATATCCCTCCAATCCCATTCTGTTCATTTGCCCATCTAAGTATCTCTTAAATAACTCCAGAGTGCCTGCCTCCACCACTTTACTTGGCAGCACATTCCATACCCCCACCACCCTCTGTGTGAATAAATTCCCTCTAGCATCCAAATTATTACCTTATCCCCTCACCCTAAGCCTGTGACCCTCGTGCTCTTTGAGTCATCCTAGGAAAAAGCTTAACTCTGTTTACTCTTTCTATACCCCTCATAATCTTGTACACCTCTATTAGATCTCCTCTAAGTCTACGTCTTTCTAAGGAAAACAGCCACAATTTGCCTAACCTCTCCTCGTAACTCAGACCTTCCATACCAGGCAGCATCCTGGTAAACTTCCTCTGCACTCTCTCCAGAGTCTCCACGTCCTTCAGGTAGTAAGGCAACCAGAACTGGACGCAATATTCCAAATGAGGTCTAACGAACGTTTTATACAAATGCAACATTAAATGCCAGCTCTTGTACTCTATACCCCTTCTTATAAAGGCTAACATACTACATGCTTTCTTCACAACCTTCTCCACCTGCTCTGCCACCTTCAGAACTTGTGCACCTGCACTCCCAGTTCCCTCTGCATTTCTATACTCTTAATAGGTCTACCCTTTATCATATATCTATCCCCTACATTCTTTCTCCCGAAATGCATCATCTTGCATTTATCAGGATTGAATTCCATCTGCCATCTATCTGCCCAAGCTACCAGCCTATCTATGTTCTGCTGCATTGCCTGACAATGCTACTCACTATCCGCAAGTCCAGCCACCTTTGTATCATCTGCAAACTTGCTGATCACTCCACTTACTCCCTCTTCCAAGTCATTTATATATATTACAAATACAAGAGGTCCCAGTACCGAGCCCTGCAGCACATCACTAGTGACTGATCTCCAGCCAGAAAAACACCACTCCACTATTACTCTCTGTCTCCTATTACCAAGCCAGTTACTTATCCATCTAGCTACCTGTCCTTGTATCCCTTTAGCCTTGACCTTTTCAACTAACCTCCCACGAGGGACTTTGTCAAACGCCTTACTGAAATCCATATAGACAACATCAACGGCTCGCCCTTCAACAACCGTCTTCGTCACCTCCTCAAAACGTTTTACCAGATTTGTAAGGCATGACCTCCCTTTAACAAAGCCATGTTGCGTATCCCTAATCGGATCGCAACGCTCTAAGTGTCTATACATCCTATCTCTAAGAATCCCCTCCAACAGCTTCCCTACCACTGACATCAAACTCACCGGCCTATAATTTCCAGGGTTATCCCTACTACCCTTTTTAAACAACGGTACAACATTACCTAGTAATGAGTCCTCTAGGACCTCACCTGTATCCAGAGAAGAGACAAAGATTTGCATCAAAGACCCAGCAGTTTCACCTCGCACCTCCCTAAGCAGCCTGGGATAACCGCCATCAGGCCCCGGAGATTTATCAGTTTTAATGCTACCTAGAAATTCTAACACTTCCTCCCTCAGTATGGATATTTCCCTCAACTGGTCCACAGCTCCCTCAGAGACAGGACCGGTCAACAAGCCCCTCTCCTTTGTGAATACTGGCGCAAAGTATTCATTCAGGATCTCCCCTCGGGCTCTAAGCACAGTTCCCCTCCTCTGTCTCTAAGAGGTCCGATTTTTCCTCTAACCACTCTTTTATTCCTAACAGGAGTAAAAAGCCTTTGGATTTTCCTTAATCCTATCCGCCAAAACCATTTCATGCCCTCTTTTTGCCCTTTTAAGTCCCTGTTTGAGCTCCCTCCTACTCTCTCTATATTCCTCCAACGCTCTCTCCGTTCCTAGCTGCTTTGACCTAACATACGCCTCTCTTTTCTTCCTAACCAAGTCCTCAATATCCCTAGTAATCCACGGCTCCCTAATCCTACCTTTCCCATCTTTCCTCTTAGCCAGCACATATCTTTCTTGCAACATTTTCAGTATTCCCTTGAAAGAATCCCACGTGCCTAGTGTGGACTTACCCTCAAACAACCGTTCCCAATCAGTTTCCATAAGTTCCTGCCTAATCCAACTGTAGTTAGCCTTTCCCCCTAGGGCAACAAGTATCCTTTTCCATCTGTATCCTAAAGTAGACAGAATTGTGGTCACTGTTAGCCACATGTTCCCCTACTACAACAACAACCACCTGCCCTAGCTCATTACTCAGAACTAAATCCAATATAGCCCCCTCTCTAGTCCGGCCAGCCATGTACTGCTCCAATGATCCTTCCAGTATACATTTTACAAACTCCTCCCCATCCAAACCCCCAGCCAATCCACCCTAGAGAGATTAAAATCTCCCACTATAACAATTCTGTTCTTTCTGCACCTATCCAAAATGACTTTACAGATGCCTTCTTCAACTACCCGTGAGCTGTTGAGTGGCCTATAATACACCCCTAGCATAGTAATGGCCCCCTTCCTATTCCTCAACTCCACCCATAGCAACACCACTCCTCTGTATTATCCTCTCTCTGCACTGCCGTGATGCTCTCCTTAACTAACAATGCCACTCCCCCACCTCTTCTGGACCCTCCTCTATCCCTCCTGAAACACTTATACCCTATTTACCCTAGAATATTCAGCTGCCGCTGCTCCCTTCCTTTAACACGTCTCTGTCACTGCAACCACATCCAAGTTCCTCGCAAACATTAAGGCCCTAAGTTCATCCGTTCTTCCTGTTACAGTCCTTGCATTGAAACAGACACATTCCAGACCTCCAAGCCCACTCAGAACCTCCTTCTCCCTGGTGTATTTCTTCTCATCCAAGCTTAATCTATCTCCCATCTCGCTCTCTACCGAGCTATTGGTCTCAGCCTCTCCCCCCCTCCATATTAGTTTAAACCCTCCCAAAACCCTCCAGCTAACCTCCTAGCTAAGGTATTCACGCCCTTCCCACTTTAGTGTTCCCCGATCCTTCTATACAGGTGCCCTTCTTTCACAAATACTTCCCAATTATCCACAAATATGAAACCCTCTGCCCTACACCAATCCTTCAGCCAAGCATTCAGCTATAGGATTTCATTTCTCTTGGCCCCGCTGTTACCTGGCCCTGGTAGCAGCCCTGAGATCGCCACCCTGGAGGTCCTGCTCTTCAGCCTACCCCCCAACTCCCTGAACTGCCTTTGTATATCCTTCCTGCTCTTTCTTCCTACATCCTTCTCTCCTACGTGAATAATCACATTTGCCTGGGTCCCCTCATCCTTCAAAATGCCCTCACTCTAGGGACTCAAGTTCAAATTTCACCATAGCAGAGAGTGGAACTTCAGTTAATAAAAAGAAATCTATTGATGACCATGAAACTATTGTTGATTGTTGGAAAAACCCGTCTGGTTCACTAATATCCTTTGGGGAAGGAAATTTGCCATTCTTACCAGGTCTGGCTACATGTGACTCCAGACTTACAACAATGTGGTTCACTCTCAACTGCCCCCAGGCAAACTAGGAATGGGCAATAAATGTGGGCCAGCGAGCAATGTACATGATCCACAAATAAGTATTTTAAAAAACACATTGTTGTTACCAATCTGTGGATGAGATTTTACAGCCTTGCTTGAACAGGACTGGGAGATCCTGCTCGTGGTCATCGGACATTTCCATCGACTGCCCCTTGCCCACTCTGGTTCTGTGGCAGGCATGCGTGTCTGGCTAATTTCATTCCCGGTATTCTGAATTATCAGTAAGTGGCTGGTAACTTTATTTCAAAGAAAGTTTTGAAATTGAAGATTGGTTTGTTAGAGAAAGACTAAAGTTACCATCTTCCTTTGCACACAATCCATTCCTCCAGATAATATCTGCCCAACTACTCCCGTTATCATATTGACCTGATGTGGGGGTGACATGTGCTTTACTGGCCGATTGCTGGGGCTGCAATTATTCACAAACCGCTCTTCTGACGAAAATTGAATGTATTTGCTAAAAGTGTTTAAGTTTTTGCTTGTGATAATAATATAGAAAGGAGATTCCTCACACCAACAATGAACAATGCCAGGAAGCCCTTATGTCTTTTTTTACTAGGTCCATGTTTTTTTAAATAAGTCAGTGCAATCTGCCATGTGAGGCAATTATGTTGTGCAAAAATAGCTGATTTGTGCAGTACTCTCCATTAGATGTTTTAAACCCAGAGGATTTTATTTAGTGGAAACCTCAGACAAAAATTTCCTGAATGATTGAATGTTTTGTTAGTTCTCAGCCCTGGAGCATTTTTCTGTAAGGCTCCAGATTTCAGAGTAGTTCCAAAGTAGTTGATTCCAGAGCTGAGGGGGTTGGCTTATGAAGAGAGGCTGAATAGACTAGGTCTATACTCATTGGAATTCAGAAGAATGAGGTGGGGGATCTTATAAAAACATATAAGATTATGGAGGGAACAGATAAGATAAAAACCCGGGAGGTTGTTTCCACTGGCGGCTAAAACTAGAACTAAAGGGTATGGCTCCAAAATAAGGGGGAGCAGATTTAAGACTGAGTTGAGGACAAACTTCTTCACCCAAGGGCTTGTGAATCTGTGGAATTTCCTGACCAATAAAACAGTTGAGGCTACCTCATTGAATGTTTTAAGGCAAGGATTATATATTTTTGAACAGTAAATGAAGTAAGGGTTATGGTGACCGGGTGGGCAAGTGAAGCTGAGTCCACAAAAAGATCAGCTGTGATCTTACTGAATGGCAGAGCAGGCTTGAGAGGCCAGATGGCCTACTTCTGCTCCTAGTTCTTATGCAAGGCTTATGTAGTGATCATCGTGGCTGTAATATTCCAAACCTGATCTTGCAATTGATTTTAATAGGGGAAGGAGGGTGCTGAACTTTGTTAATTAGCTATCCACCTTGACAGTGGGGGTCCTAGTGGCACAGTAGTAATTCATGGCATGACGGGGCTGAATTTGCCATAATTTGCAGTAATTTCTGCACCATATCAAAGATGGTGCAGGTAACAGGAAATTCAGGCCCAGTTTTGATGAACCGCCTCAGGAATTCCTTCATTTTAAGCCTATACACCTGTTCCGCCCCTGAAAGTGTAGACTGTGTTGGGATACCTTGGCCGGTCTTCATATGAGAGTCTACACAGTGAGTGTTGGGGACTCTGAACAACACTGGACATCAGAGCTTGAGCCTAATCTGGTTGATAATCAATAAATGTTAAGGTAGTTCTACCCAGGAATGGATGACCATTGGATAATGATCAGGAGAGAACTTATTTATTTTTGGCTCCACAGTTCAAGGGCACGGAACTGGATTATAATGCAATATATATGCACAGGGGCAAGAGGCACTTTTTGGCTACTATCCTTGCAGAGAGCACATGGAACAGTACAGTACACCTCTGTTCATTGCTGGCTAAATGCCTGGTTTATTCCCATAGATTCGGACCAGTTCTCAAAGCTCCTTCTGTAAAAATCTGATTGATCAGTGACCTGGAACAATGTGCATAATCTAAGTGCAGTTTGTGGTTTCTCTGATTCAGCGTTTTAATTCTGTCTGTACTGTAACTCACCAAAAGGGAAACAGGGATAATTTTTTCCCTCCTCTCTATTTCAGCATTAACTGCTGCAGTGTTCATAAAAGGCAATAAATAAAGCCTAGTCCATCATGCAAACAAACCTCCCATCCATTGACTCCGTCTACACTTACCGCTGCCTCTGCAAAGTAGCCAGCATAATCAAGGACTCCTCGGACCCCGTTCATACTCTCTTCATCTTCTTCTGTTGGGAAAAAAATACAGAAGTCTGAGGATATGTATCAACAGACTCAAAATAGCTTCTTACCTGCTTCTATCAGACTTTTCATGGAATCATAGAAAGCCTACAGTGCAGAAGGAGGCCTTTCAGTCCATCAAGTTTGCACTGACAACAATCCTACACAGACCCTATTCCCACAACCCCACACATTTATCCTGTTAATCCCTCTAGCCTACACATCCCAGAACACTAAAGTAATTTAGCATGATCAATCAACCTAACCTGCACATCTTTGTACTGTGGGAGAAAACCGGAGCACCTGGAGTAAACCCAGACACGGGCGGAATGTGCAAACTCCACACATACAGTGACCCAAGCCAGGAATCAAACCCAGGTCCTGCGAGCTGTGAGACAGCAATGCTACCCACTGTGCCACTGTGCTACCCACTGAATGGACCTACCAGATACTAAGTTGATCTTTCTCTGCGCCCTAGCTATGACTGTAGCAGTACACTTTGCGCCTTCTCTTTTCCTTTGCCCTTATGAATGGTATGCTTTGTCTGTTTAGCGTAAGAGACAATAATTTTCACTATATATCAATACATGTTATAATAATAAATCAACTTAAATATAATCCTTGTAAAACTGTGAATGGGCAGACATCTGGTATCCTGAACATCGATAGAGATCTCTAACAATAAAATAAAGGCCAACAGCTTAATAGAACATAGAACACTACAGCACAAACAAGCCCCTAAGCCCACAAGTTGCACCCATCATATCCATACCTACCAGGCTTATCTATAACTCTCAATTCCATTAAATCCCATGTACTCATCCAGGAGTCTCTTAAAAGACCCTAGCGAGTTCGCCTCTACCACCACCGATGGCAGCTGATTCCACTCACTCACCACCCTCTGAGTAAAAACTTACCCCTGACATCTTCTCTGTACTTGCTCCCCAGCACTTAAACCTGTGTCGTCTCATAGCGACTATTTCAGCTCTGGGAAATAGCTCCGAGAATACACTCTATCTATACCTTTCAACATTTTATAAACTTCAATCAGGTTGCCTCTCAATCTTCGTCTCTCCAGGGAGAAGAAACCTAGCTCCCTCAACCTATCTTCATGAGGTGTGCCTCCCAATCCAGGCAAAATCCTTGTAAATCTCCTCTGCACCCTCTCAATAGCTTCCACATCCTTCTTGTAGTGAGGCGACCATAACTGCACACAATACTCCAAGTGGGATCTGACAAGAGTCTTATAAAGTGAATTGAATTCAACTTAAATTGAAGTTTTTATGAAGTTCTTGCTGTGAAATGATGTTTCCTGCCTTCAGTTGGTGTTGATCATTTGAGATCCAAATGCCAAAAGGAAAATAATCTTAATTTCCTAAGGGAAGTTTTTGCATAAAAATGACGGGATTTTTTTCCATTTATCGCTTTAACTTTATTCACCTTATTGCTTCCTGATGCTGTTACATTCCAGACAGTCACTCAGTGAAGAAAGAATTCAGACTTTATTGGAATAGATTTATTTGCAGAGTGAAACTTTATAGGTATATATCTCCTGATTCCATTCCACCCAAAGAGAGAACAAAGAAAATTTCAGCATAAGAACTGGTACTTTGGCCCTCCAAGCCTGCACCAACCGCACTGTCTGACTGAACTAAAACCTCCTACCCTTCTGGGTTTGTATCCCTCTATTCCCATTCTATTCATGTATTTGTGAATAGATACATGAATATGTACCTTTAAGGGCCCCTTAAATGTCGCTGTCGTATCTCCCTCCTGTACCTCCCCTGGCAGTAAGTTCTAGGCACCCATCACACTCTGTGTAAAAGACTTGCCTTGTAAATCTCCTTTAAACTTTGCCCCTCGCACCTTCAACCTATGCTCCCTAATAATTGACTCTTCCACCCTGGGAAAAAGCTTCTGCCTATCCATTCTGTCCATACCTCTCACAATCTTGTAGACTTCTATCAGATCGCTCCTCAAACTCCATCGTTCCAGTGAGAACAAACCAAGTTTCTCCAATCTCTCCTCATAACTAATGCCCTCCTTACCAGGTAACATCCTTTTTTGTACCTTCTCCAAAGTCTCCACAGCCTTCTGGCAATGTGGTGAGCAGAACTGAACACTATATTCCAAATGCGGCCTACCTGAGGCTGCAACGTGACTTGCCAGTTTCTAACCTTAATGTCACGGCCGATGAAGTCAAGCATGCTGTATGCCTTCTTAACTACTTGCATTGCCACTTTCAATGACTGTGTACCCGTACACCCAGATCTCTCTGTCTATCAATACTCTGAAGGGTTCTGCCATTTACTATATATTTCCTATCTGTATTAGACTTTACAAAATGCATTACCTCACCCTTTTAAGTATATATTTACATGTGTGCAGGTAACCAGCGAAAACATTCCCCCCATGTGTGTGTGTAACTTTGATACAATTAATCTTGTTTTCCTCAAGCCTGCCTTCTGTAATATTTTCCAGTTCTGGCCAAATGTCACCGACAAGAAATGTTCCCTCACTATGAAAGCTGCCAGAATTGCTGACGGTTTCCAGCATTTTCTGCTTTTATTGTGGAGTAAATACTTTCTGATTCCTTTAGGGATCAAGTAATTCCTATCCCAGTTCATTCATCCCTGCCTGCTATAGACAGCTAACATCACCCTTCCAGGCATGCAGTGTTTGTTATCTCAATGTTCCTCCTAAACTTTTTTTAAGTTTAATGTTTATTTATCACAGGTAGGCTTACATTAACATTGCAATGATACTGCAAAGTTGGGCGATATGGTGTCACAGTGATTAGCAATGCCGCCTCACAGGGAGCCGAGTTTGATTCCCGGGTTTGGTCACCCTCTGGGTGCTCTGGTTTCCTCCCACAGTCCGAAAGAGGTGCTGGTTAGGAGCATTGGCCATGCTAAATTTTCCCTCAGTATACACAAATAAATGCCAGAATGTGGCAACTAGGGGATTTTCACAGTAACTGCATTGTAAAAGTAAAGTTTATTTATTAGTTGTAAGTAGGTTTGCATTAATATTGCAATGAAATTACTCTGAAAATCCCCTAGTTGCCACACTTCAACATCTTATCAGATGTACTGAGGGAGAATTTAGCACAGCCAATGCAGCTAAACAGCATGTCTTTCAGACTGTGGGAGGAAACCGGAGCACTCGGAGGAAATCCATGCAGACATGGAGAAAATGTGCAGATTCCACACTGACAGTGAACCAAGCCAGAAATTGAACCTGGGTCACCTATTCTCTGCCAACTAGTAATCCACTTCCAGTTTAAGGGACTTAATTGACACAAGTGAATTAGTTGGCAGAGAAGGGGGGACCCAGATTCGATTTCCGGCTTGGGTCACTGTCTGTGCGGAATCTGCATGTTCTCCCCATGTCTGCATGGGTGTCCTCCAGATGCTCCGCTTTCCTCCCGCAATCCAAAAAGATGTGTTGATTAGATGCATTGGCTATGCTAAATTCTCCTCATTGTATCCAAACAGGCGCCAGAGTGTGATGACTGGGGGATTCCTACAGTAACTTCATTGCAGTGATAACATAAGCCTAATTGTGACATTATTAAATAAACTTTAAAATTAAAAACAGCTTATCTATTGAATTCCCCCTCCTTCTTTCCCCTCCCTCATTGCTTTCTATTCTTCCCACTTTCTCTCCTTCGTTAAAAGTAAAATTTTGCATCATGATCAGTCTCAATGAAGCAACATGAAATGGTTGCTCCGTCTCCACAGCCAGGCCAGGGGCATTTCCCTCTCTTCCTTCCTCACTGTCACCTCAGAAAAGCTGAGTAGGTAATCCAGTTGTTTGAACACAGCTGGCTGGGGAAACTCTACTGCTTCACAAACCTTGCACTGCTTTTGTTTCTTGGGCAAAAATGTGAAGTCACGGAATATTCCGGGGGCTGGGGGCAGTCTTTGATTTCAATCTTTTGTATCTGTTAATATGCATTTTCACCCAAATGTTAAAAATATGTGTCTGTGGTTGTTCAAACATTCCTTGCGGCTGTGTGACCAATTCACTGGGAGTCTGGTATGAGAAACTCATCAAAACTCATTGCTTGTTTAAAATTATTGCAGTGAATCATCCAGCGAGTAGGATGTTAAGCCTTAACTGAAGCAAGTCTGGTACATTCTTTAAAAATTCCTCCATGGGATGTGGGCATCGCTGGCAGGGGCCAGTATTTATTACCTGTCGAAGGGGCATTTAAGAGTTAATCACATCTGGAGTCACATGCAGGCCAGCCCAGGTAAAAACACAAGTGGCAAAGCAGCACAGTGGTTAGCACTGCTACCTCACGGCGTCAGGGACTTGAGTTCAATTCCAGTCTCAGGTCACTGTCTATATAGAGTTTGCACACTCTCCCGTGTCTATATAGGTTTCCTCTAGGTACTCTGGTTTCCTCCCACTATCTAAAGGTATGCATGTTAGGCTGATTGCCAAAGTTAAATTGACCTTCATGTCAGGGCAATTAGCAGGATAAACATGTGGGGTTACGGAATAGGACCCGGATGGGATTGCGGTTAGTACAGTTTGATGAGCCAAATGACATAGGGAGAATGTACAGACTTCTTAAATTGGAAATTTCCTTAGAGAAGAGGATTTAATTCACTCTTGGGAGGTGAGCATCACTGGCAGTTACTGCCCTTTCCTCATTGCCCTTGAGAGGGTGATGATGAGCCACCATCTTCAGCCACTGCAGTCCAGGTGATATATGAGTTGCAGGATGGGAAGTTTCAGCGAAAGATTGACAGGGACACATGTCAATCCTTCACTGGATTTGCGGCAGCTAATAGAGTTTATGACAATTGATTCACAATTAGACTTTTAAAAATTCAATTCAAATTTCACCATCTACCATGGTGGGATTCGAGCTCAGGCACCCAGAGCATTACTCTGGGTCCCTAGATTACTAGTGACAATACAACCACACCACCAACACCCCTCCTGCATTGACCAATATGGATAGCTTTGATAGATTTATTAGCCTGGGAAATAACTGAGATTAGAATGGGAGCCAGGAGCTTAGATTCAGAAGGATTCCTGCAGCTGTTCACAGTCCACTGAAAGCTGCCTCATGTTTGGATATTGGATCATGGAACCCAGTTATGTGTAACATCCTGCAACACCTCTGAGTAACAAATGACTTTTTGGGTCAGTGATTGTGGGACTTGCAGTGCCCCACATTCTGTATCCCAGCCAAATTCTATCATCTCAGTAGAGGGGGGATGGTATTAGGATGTCAGGTATTTAAAGTTTATTTATTGGTGTCACATGTTGGCTTACATTGACACTGCAATGAAGTTACTGTGAAAATCCCCTTAATCATCACATTCCAGCGCCTTTTCGGGTACACTGAAGGAGAATTTAGCATGGCCAATGCAATTAACCAGCACATCTTTTGGACTGTGGGAGGAAACCAGAGTACTCAGAGGAAACCTACACAGACATGGGGAGAATGTACAGACTCCTTAAACTGGAAGTTTCCTTAAAGAAGGGAATTTAATTCACTCTTGGGAGGTGAGCATCACTGGCAGTTACTACCCTTCCCCCATTGCCCTTGAGAGGGTGATGATGAGCCACCACCTTCAGCCACTGCAGTCCAGGAGATATAGGTGTTGAAGGATGGGAAATTTCAGTGGAAGATTGACAAAAATCTCAGGGACACATATCAATCCTCCACTCGGGTTACAGCAGCTAATAGAGTGAATCCTTGGACATGGATGGGAATCAGGGAAGTTCATATGAATGAGTCTCACTTCAAACATCAAATTATTTTGCAAAACCACAATAAGGAATTATGCAAAATTGGGCAGGCAGGAAAAGAGCAACTGATCCATCGTGTGCGCCCCACACACCATCATGACAAAGCATTATAACAAATTATCTTTCAAAATTCTAACAAGTAATGGAATTTAATATTCTTTAACCCCAAGTGAGGATTAGACAATTAAGATACATTAACCAGAAGTTTCTTTCTCGATTTCAATACAATGTAGGCTTTCAATGCCTTTCACTCAGGCAAGTCTCCACCCAGTTATATTTTCACTTTAACTGCTGGCTCTCTACATGAGAGCAACTTTGGGGCCAGAGAATGACAGGAAAGAGAGGGAATTCCATGGAATGTTCCCACAAACCAGAGGCTCACCATCTACCACCATAAACAAATTGTCCCTAAATTAGACCTCCCTTAATCTGCGCACATATAATTCTCTAAATTTGCACCCCTTTATTGTGCAGTCCAAGAGGCGTAGACAAAAGTCATAGGTAGAAAAAGAATGGGAATGAAGCACTTACTAAATGACAAAATGGGCAGCACGGGCTTGTAGGGCCAAAGGGCCTCTTTCCCATGCTGTCTTATTCTTTGTACTGTGACTGAACAAGGCACATACTCCAGCACCAACATTGATCATAATCCTGGGTTTATATATATGGAGTCAACATCCCAACAGTAGCCAACCCTTGATCTTCTCCCATTCCTCCTCTCCTTGATGGGATCCCAAGGGGAATGTTGGTGCAATGGTTATATTACTGACCCAGTAATTCAGAGGGAGGACTAATGGTCTGGAGGCATGAGTTTAAATCCCCATATGACTACTGAGGAACTTAATCAATCTGAAACACAAAGCCAATATCAGTGATGGTAGCCATGTGGTGTGGCCCCCAAAAACCCACCTTGAAGTGAAGGTGTTCTGGTCTCGGTAGAAGACCAGTAAAGTGTTTAGTTTCTACAAGCCCAAGAATTTACCACAAGATTGAAGTGGCCAGTTTGCCAGTTTAAAACAAAGGAATTTTAATGAAACGAGGGGCAGGATTTTTCCCAAAACCAGGAAATCCTGTCCAAGGTCAACGGATCTTTGTATGGTCCGTGTCCCATCCATTACAATTCCCTTGGCAGGAGCAATGGGAAGATTCAACACCACAGTCCTGATACTATACTTCGGGTGGAATTGTATCAAAAAATGGCAAAGTGTCAGAGTCATTCTGAAAACTGGCGCATTTCTTTCCAGAGAAACAGGCCTGGTTTTTTTTCCAGATCTTATGTCAAAGGAAGCGTGGGGGGGGCTCATTTTGATTCTCTCCAGATTTCCAGCTTGAGTCACTGCTCTTTCTGACGGCAAATGCAAGCTGAAAGTCACCCTCTTTATTTGAAATAGGTAGTTATGTTAAAGATATTGGGGGTGATTCTCCCAGCGCCGGGAGGCATAAGCAGAAGCTGTTTAGGGGGCTCCCTGCTGGGTGGCATGGCCTCCACGTCTCCGGCCAGCAGAATTCCGGCGTTGTTAGTTCTGCATCAAAATGATATTAATTTTAATATCATTAGCAGGTCCGGGACTGAAGTCTCTGGGCCTGCTTAGCCTCCTCCCCCCGCCAGGAGTGGTTCACTCTAGCAAGGTTTACAACAGCTCCCCACTAACTGGGAGCTGGTAGCCCAACCTCGCTGGAGTAGAAGGAAGCCATGGAGGCCCGCCAGAAAGAGGGGGTCAGTTACTTATCAAAAATTGGAAGACTTGGTCACTTGGTTTGACTATAGTTTTGAAGATTTGTATATGTTTTGAGATTTCTCAGGCTTTCCAGCTACTAGCCTCCAGCAAGATTGGCTCTTCAAATCTCGTCTAAATATCCGAGTATTGTAAACTCACTGTGCAACAGAGAAGGAACAGTGATATTGTTTCAAGTCAAGACGATGTGTAACTTGGAGAGGAGCCTGCAGGCGGTAGTGCTCTTTCTACCCGTTGTCTTTATTCTCCCAGATGGTAGAGTTTGAGGATTCAGGAAGTGCTGTCAAAGCAGCCTTGGTGAATTGCTGACAATGGTACAGTTCCAGTTTATACATGGGTCAAAATACATTTATTTTGGTATCACTTTTGAAGGTAATTTTTGGATGTGTGTTGGAAGGCCAACTGTCACATAACACATATGGAACTTTCCGTACTTCTCCTGCTGTGACTTCAGCATAAATGCAGTACTTACATGTATAAACCGAGTTTTCACTACATCTCTGACAGAGTGATGTGGAGATGCTGACATAGGACTGGGGTAAGCACAGTAAGAAGTCTCACAACACCAGGTTAAAGACCAGTAGGTTTATTTGGTAGCACAGGCTTTTGGAGTGTCGCTCCTTCTGCAGGTTGAGTGAGGAGTTGTGTTCACAAACAGGGCACTGTCTGCTGGGTAGAGACAATACACACCTCTTTAACATGTGCTTAACCCTCTCTCCACTCACATTGTCTGTACCTTTTAAGACTTGATTACCTGTAAAGATTTGCATTCCAAACATTACCTTATAAATTGAGTTTGTGTCTATGTATGACTGTTTGTGAACACAACTCTTCAATTACCTGAAGAAGGAGCGATACTCCGAAGGCTTGTGCTACCAAATAAACCTGTTGGACTTTAACGTGGTGTAGTGAGACTCTTACTCTCAGACAGAGTCCAAACAACTGAATGACAGCAGCTCCAAGGCTGTCAGGAGTTAATCAACTACTGGGGATTGTCAGGAGGAACTTGGCAATCCTCTATCCTCGGCACTACATTCCTTTGGAAGAGGTTGGCTTCATCTTTCTACTTTTAAACTTATCTTAGTACAAACATAGTCCATTAAATAGGATTAAAGAGAGATCATTTATTCACACAAAGTATTTGTGGAATAAATAAAGGGAATAGTTAACAGGCTCTGCACAAGAAAATGCACGAGTTGAGGTTAATGCATGAGAAATAACAACTAAGTCAAATACTGGATAACACACAGATTGGAGGGTTTTACATGCTGCATAACACATGTGTCAGAGTATGTTTTACATACTGGATAACACATGCATCAGAAGATTTTGCATACGGATAACACACAGGTTGGAGAGTTTTACATCCTGGATAACACACAGGTCAGACAGAGGGTTTTACATACTGGGTAACACACGGGTCAGAGAATTTTACATAGTGGATAACACACGGGTCAGAGAGTTTTATATACTGGATAACACAGAGGTCAGAGGGTTTTACATACAGGATAACACACAGGTAAGAGGGTTTTACATGCAGATAACACACGGTTGGAAAATGAGGAATTCAGCGACGAGAAATGAGACTTTTCCATTTTTGACAAAAGAACCAACAGCAAGAGAAGCTGAGTTAGTTTGATTTAGAGGAGAATTCCTTATTCTAATGAAAGGTTTTAGACCTGAAATATTAATTCTGTTTTTGTCTTCACAGGTGTCATTAGACCTGCTGTGTTTGTGCTGCATTTTCAGGTATTTTTAAGGCTCCCTTCCATTTGAATGGACATTGCATCTTCAGACCAGCCTCAGAAGATGAACCCCAAAATGATATTAATTTCCTACAATCACGACTATGCAGCCTGCTGGAATATAATTGGAAGCTTGGTTAGTACAGTGAGCTCACACACTATCTTTACACTCCTGAAACCAGAATCCTGCTCAAATTAATGGGATGGAAATCTATTAGCTGTATGAAATATTATTATAATAAATCAGTCATGATATTTAGCAATGGTATAACCGTGCTCCTGGAGATTACTCTGCTTGACAGCAGTCTCAGCCAACGCTCAGTCTCACTTCTGAGTGAGAAGGTTGTAGGTTCAAAACTGACTCCAGATAATTGAGCAGATAAGAAACAATATTTTTCACTGCATGCTAATACATGTGACAGTAATAAATCAAAACAAAAGGTGAAATGCTTTGTAGGATTGAGGAAGTGCTGCGCCAAATGACTTTCACAGTCTGCTCAGAGAGCCATCCAACACAATCTATCAACTCCTCACTTCGAGAACTTTCAAACAAACATCAAGGTGTAGCTTGGCTGGTGGTGAGAAGGGTCCTCCTCCTCAGATCCTTCAGGCACATTCAGATGCTCAGTACCACTTCGAAGTGCCTACCTCTCTGTCTGAAATGCGCTTTTGCAATGAAGATCTGAAATGATATACATTTAAGGGTTTAGTTAAGATTCATCATGAGCAACTCCGTGACATTGAACTCCATGCCCTGTGGAATGTTCCCAGGGACACATACTGAGACAAACAGCAACTACTGCTGGAGGACCATCAAGTCTGTGAAGACATTCTTTCATCTGCCTGAAATTTGTCGCCCTTCCAATGTAAAGAGATGTCCGTGACCAGATGTTAAATATTGGCACATTCCAAGGTCTACACACTGAGAGATGCATTAAAGCCACAATGAGAAAATGCCATTGTCAAGTCTTTTGCACCATTACACAATGACTGTCTGGGAATGGTGCAGAACGCCTCGGACCATATGTGTGACATGTAATGATCACTGTAAATATTGATTATAATTGTAAACATAGTGGCTGGGATTCTCCCAAAAGAATTCTAAGTTCCCAATTTGCAGAAAAACAGGAGTAAACCCTGCCTTTCTTTCATGTGATTTCCAGATGTACTTCCAATACTGTGAAGCATAGAGTGCCCTAATGTGATTCACTGTGAAAAGAAAGTGGCATGGCCTATTCCCGCTGGACAGGCTGGTAGCATGGGCGCTGAGTGGCCCATTGTGCATGCACCAGTCTGTCTGCACAGAGATTGGTGCATGTGTGCTCACCGCCCACCCCCCTCCCTCACCATTGCCAGCCTCCAGATCAATAGCCGTCCTAACCACTGGGCTGCCCGTAATTCCCCATTGCTAGACTTGCAAACACTCTCACCCCAATCCCAATGACCAGACCCTATGCTCCTGCCCCATCACCAGCCCAGATCTGGCCCTCGACAGTCCCAACCATCCCTGAAGTCAATCTCCAACTATCCCCACCCCTCAGCAGTCCTGAGGTCCAATCCCCTGTTGGCCAGCCTGTGATAGACTCCACCCTGCCAGACCCCATTCTGATTCCACCCCTTAGCATTGCCCAATGTGTGATGCCAGCATGTCACTTGGGCATTGCCAGTTTGACCCTGGCAGTGCCAGGATACCAGGCTGACACCCCACCTTAACCCCAACCTCCTTGGGGGGAGCCTTATTGGGCTCTTTTCCCTCCAGCAAGGTCAGGCCACCTGTTCCCCATACCATTCAGGCTGGCTCATTGGACAAAAGCTCACTAGGGAAAGACCAGTGTCTAAGGTCCAACCATCACTGGATACTGAAGAGCTGGAAACCGTGTAAAACCCTCAGGCTGTATATTTGATATGAAACAAGTATTGTAAATCTAATCCGGGATGGAGTGCAGAGAGATATTTCTAAGCATCACATGTGATATTGAAAGAGACAGAATTGTATTTGTAATGTTAAATTTGAACTCCTATACAACACACCTTTATAAATTTTATGAATGAAGTTTATTTTGGGGACCAAAAATGTAATTCCACACTCTCAGCAATGTGGCCAATTCTCACATGCCTCTGAAATTGCCAAGCAAGCCTCTAATTGTTTTCAAAAAGACAGCTCACTGTCAACTTTTCAAGGAAAATTAGAGGTGGGCAATAAATCTGGCCTCGTCAGCACTGGTTACATCCACTTAATTAAAACAATGACTCCAGTGACTACAGCTGCTTGTAATGCAAAAGAGAGGTTTATGTCTCAAGTAGGCTTACGTTAACTCTACAATGAAATTACTGTGAAAATCTTCCATTGCCACATTGGGATGTTGTGAAAAACTCTGTTTAAAAGCAGATTTATGTTATAGATATTCATTTCAGAAATCTCTCAGGGTTTGTTTTTAATCAATGAGGTAATTCCATTACAGAAAGCAGCAGCCACCTGTACTTTCTTCTTCTGTCATTAGCTCATGCCAAGCATTCAGGAGATGTCTTCAAGATATTTTTGTTGGGAATAGATTGTGAGACAAATTACTATTATTGACTGAATGGATACTTACAAAGAGAAAGAAACTACCCAAACTACCCCATGTCCCATGAATTGTAGCCAGGTATAAACCCTTCCTTTGTAACAGGAATAAAAGCGGGCTATTTCTGCCTATGGACCCAACAGTGAGCAGGATGGGCGAGAGGTGGTGGACGGGCTAGTTGAGATGAGATCCTTCTCAGATTCCCGCTATTATTTTTCTACCTTCTCCATCAATGTATTCATGCTATTCACCTCAAATACTCTTTGTGTTAGTAAGCTGCACATTCTAACCACTCTCTGGGTAAAGATATTTCTTTTGCATTCCCTATATTTTATATTTATGACTCCTACTTCTGAACTTCCCTATCCTATTGAATCCTTTTGTAACCTTGAAGATCTGTATCAGGCCATCCCTTTTCAGGAGAATAAAGCTCACGCCTGTGCAATCTTTCCTGAAAGATACTGAGTGGGGTTTTCCGGCAGTTCCCGCAGTCTTGGTGATGGTGATGCAACTGTCGCGAGTTTGCTAGCGGTGAAGGGTGCAAACAACAGAGAACCCCACTGACAGCAGGAGGACTGGGGGATCCCACTGCCAGCCAATGGCAGGCCTCCTCTGTCGATGCAAAACATGCTATGTAAGGGCTGGGTGGGGGTAGAAAATACCAACTATTGGACGAGATTTTACTGCCTCGTTTAGGCAAGACCAGAAATTCCCACCTGAGGTCAACGGAGATTTCCTTTGTCGGACCCCTCACCCGTGCCGATTCCATGATGAGCGAGATGGTAGAATTCTGGCCATAATCTCTCTGTTCTATTCCAATGTCAACAAATTTGTTTTGCATTTGTGCCAGTTACTGGGAAACTGATTAGGCAGCACAGTGGCACAGTAGTTAGCACTGCTGCCTCACAGCGCTTAGGAGCTGAATTTGATTCCCAACTTGGGTCATTGTCTATGTGGAGTTTGCACATTCTCCCCTTGTCTGTGTGAATTTCCTCCAGGTGCTCCGGTTTCCTCTCATAATCCAAAGTGTGGGTTAGATGGATTGGCCATGCTAAATTGCCCCTTAGTGACACAGGAACTAGCTAGGATAAATGTATGGGGTTATGGGGATAGGATCTGGGTGGGATTGTGGGCAGTGCAGACTCGATGGGTGAATGGCCTCCTTCTGCATTGTAGGGAATCTATGATTCAATGATTCTATGACTCTATTTCCTTTGTATAATTTTCAGAATGGATGATGGGATCCAGGAGGAAGAGAAGAGAATTTAAACTTCTTTAAAAATGAATAGATAATATTGATTAACTTGTATTAGCTTTCTGAAATAAAATGATGAAAAGGGGAAACAGGGCGTTTACTATCATAACGCTGACTGTTTCTTGCTCAAAGACAACCAATTTCTCCATCAACCTGGTGCAGTCTAAGATTAATATATGCTCTCGTATAATTTGTAATGTTGCATTTATTCCTGCTACATCTGTCCAGTTGTTGTGGCTCTGTTGATCTTTTTGACTTGTATCCCAAACATCCTGCTCTCCCACACAACTTGCTGCCGCCTGCACATTTCAGCATTCGGCTTCATGTACTGTTAGCAAGATTGTTGATGCCATAAACAACAGAGATTCTCCAAATGACTTCACTAGCACAGTCTGCTTTCCACATTGAGACATCTTGGAGATCCCATTGCTGCAGCAAATGAGGAGAGAAGGTGAGTGAAGAAGTACTGGGAAGATGATGCCAAAACTCAGGTTTTGGAAGTCAGAAAATTGCAGGAAGATGAGAAAAGTGAGAGAGGTAAGGAATTCCCAGTTTTGAAAGAATCAGTTGGGACAGGAGGTGTCTTGATGAACCTTCATTCAATTACAGTGAGGATGCAGGGAGATAGAAGGATGTGTAGTAGAAGACATTTAGAATCTACAGGGGACAAGAGAAAATGAACAGTGACAGATATCAATAAAATAAAGAAGAGCAAGAAAGAATGCTGCACAGGGATAGACTACAGGTTGGAAGACCAATACAACACCCTCAGGATAACAAGCTGCTGCTTATATTCTCCTTAGTAATGCAAAAGAGAGGTTTATGTCTCAAGTGGGCTTACATTAACACTACAATGAAATTACTGTGAAAATCTCCCATTGCCAAACTCCAGCTTCTGTTTGGGTACACTGAGGAAGAATTTAGCATGGCCAATGCAACTAACTAACCAGTACATCTTCCAGATTGTAGGAACAAACTGGAGCACTCGGAGGAAACCCACGCAGACATGGGGAGAACATGCACAATCTGCACAGGCAGTGACCCAAGCCAGGAATCGAACCCAAATCCCTGGCAGTGTGATGCAGCTGTGCTAATCATTGTGCCACCCTGCCATCGATTATTCCAGGCAAGCATCCAAGAGGTTATATTTGTGCTGTCTACAATTATTAAACAAACAAGATTATCATTGATCACAACCTGATGATTATGCTGATATCATTTGCAATTAAGCTCCTGTCTCTGGTGAGGGATTGAATCAATTGTAATTCTGAAAGGCAACATCCACCTCATTGCTAACATTCAATCAATCACTTAGATCCTCAAAGCATCCCAATAAATCTGTTCCACAGCACTAACTTCTCATAATCCCATCTGTATCTGGCAATCTCTGTTTCTACTTAGGATTCTGAATCATTTCCTCCATTACATGCTGCAGTTTTTTTTTACAAATTCATTTGTCAAATTTCTAGCAAATAATCTTCAGAATCATAGTTCTGATCCAATTAAACTTAGAACAGTGCTGACTATTTTTCAGCTTTCAGTTGCTGCTTCTGTATTTAATGCATCTTAAAATATTTTGGCCACAGCGCCCATTCCTTCTAACCCTCACTTCCTGAAGTCTTCTTGGATAAATTCCTTCAGGGCCTGTTTTCCAGTGATTATTAAAGTCAGTCCATTACTTTACTTTATGAACTGGGAATTATCTCCCACCCCATTCTTTGCAGAAGGGGCTATTAGGTCTACTAAGATTACAAAGTACAGTTAACATTTTAACTGTACTGGATTGTTCTTTGTTCCACTAACTCAAAACTTTTAAAACAACCTATTAGACCTTCGATACTTTGCCTGTTTTTGAGATTCCGAGTCTCTTCAATCCAAATTTATTTCACACTTCGGGGGGCTTAGACCCAAACATGGAATCCACCCTAGAATCTATTTTAGATGATGTGACAACTGGTATGAAGAAACTAATGGTAGGATTGGAAAGAGTCAACAGTTTTATGGAAGGGAAATCATGTTTGACAAACTTGTTATAAAGTTTTTTTGTGGAAGTAAGTAGCAGAATGAATAAGGGAGAATCAGTGGATTGATGTAATTCAGAAGGCTTTTGATGAGGTTCCACGTGAGAGGTTAGTAAGCAAAATCAGAACACATGCGATTGGGAGAAATATACTGACATGGATTAAGGATTGGTAAATGGGTAGAAATCAGAGAATTAGAATAAATGGGTCATTGTCTGGTTGGCAGACTGCAACTGGTGGAGTTTTGCAAGGATCAGTGTTTGGGTGCTAGCTATTTGCAACCTATATATCAATGATTTGTAAGTGGGGACCAAACACAATGGACACGATTCTCCCGAATTGGTGAGAAAACTATTCTAAGTCACAACTGTTTTGTCAGTGCAACTTCAGACCTAAATCTCTCCACTTTGTGCAATGCAGAGGTCACAATCAGGAATCTTGTTAAAACCTGGAGGGGTTGGAGTCTATTTATGCCAGAGTTTGACAGTTCTGGAACTCTGTGCATAGACTGCGGCCCCGATCTGTCAGTCTCCCCATTTGCTGGCCAGTTAAGTTGCTCGCCGGGCTGGAACTCCTCACAGTGCCACCCCTCCAGCCTCCACCCCCCCACCGTCCCCACGCACTGCCCAATTGCAGCTCCACAGCAATTCCCAGGCCAACCCTGACCCCCTCCTGCCCTGGAGCATCCCAATATCAACCCACACCCCAGCAGTGGCAATTCCACCCTTGGCCCTGGCAGACACCCCCCCCTCCCACTGCTGACCTCCCCCACCCCTGCCCAAGAAACCCCTATTGCTGGCCTCCCTCCAAATCAGCCCGATCCCCATGCAGAGTAGTAGTGGAACTCCTCACTCTCATATTAGGCCCTGCCCAATGCCCAGTAGGTAGTGGCAAATTGTACCTTGGGCAGTACCGGGGATATCGGCGACACTACCAGGGTGCCCATGCCCAAGGGACACCACCTTCTGCTGCCTGATGCACTGGGGGGGGGCTCAATTGCCACCCCTTCAGTCCAACAGGGTTTCCCGCTAGTTCCCCAAATATGGGGAGCTACTCTAAAGCCTGCCAGAATGAAGTACTCCTGGCTGGGTGGGAGATTCAATCAAGCTCAGCAAGTTCCCAATAATCACATGAAAAAAATATTAAAAAAAGATACAAATCACTTATCTCTCTTCATGCTGGTTTCCAACATGGAAACTGACTGTTCTCCGGTTCTGGGAGATCAGATGCATCCCTGGCGCATGCGCAAATACCAGAAAAGGTCAACGAAATGATTCCACCAACCAGACCCTTCAGAAAAGTTGCAGAAAAGTTGGGAGAATCAGGCCCAATATTTCCAAGTTCGCAGATGACACATAATTTGGTGAGAATGTGAGCTGTGAGGAAGATACAAAGAGGCTTCAAGGGGATTTAGAGAAGCTGAATGAGTGAACAAGAACATGGCAGATTGAATGTAATATGGAAATATGTGAACTAATCCACTTTGCATTTCTGCTTTTCCTACTGAAGTATTTCTTAATTAGAGACTGGGAAGGGTTGGTATCCAAAGGAACCTGGGTATCCTTGTTGATAAATTGCTAAAGTAACATGTGATTTATGCACATGGACAACATGAAGGTTATTTGTTTATCCTATTGGCATCAAGATGGTATTAACACTGAAGGGAAGTCAGGAAACAAACTATTTACAAAGAATATTTATGACCGAAGTCCTAGATCTACATCCTATTCATGATCTCAGTTTCTCAACCTCAGTTTTGAACTGTTTCAGTTCCTGACTGCAGTCCTTCAATAAGTCACAAGTCATAGACTTGTCCTTGCTACTTTTGCCCTCATCTCATGGCATCTGGCTCTGCCCCTCAGCTTGGGTGCAGACATTACTCTCTGCGTGGAGGGACCCACAGGGACTAAAAATATCCCCTGCTTGATGCGCTCTTCCACTATCTACACTACACATTTCTCTGCTAGTGAGTTACCACCCTGGCAACTAGACATATCGCACACTGTGTGACTGTTTACTGATCAGCATGTTCGACTGAACTACAGCAGGGAGCATATACAAGTTGACAGCGATGGTAGACATCTCTTCATGCCTCACTGATCTGAATGACAAGATACAGGTGGCAATAAGCGATTAGAAAGGCAAATGGCATTTGTATTGTAGGAGGATTTCAGTACAGGAGGAAAGAATTGCCTTGGTGATTCCGCATCTAGAATATTGTGCCCAGTTTTGGTCTCCTTACCTAAGAAAGGATGTACTTTCCATCTAGAGACAGTGCAACAAAGGTTCACCAGATTGATTTCTGGAATGGCAGTGTTGTCCCGTAAGGAGAGATTGAAGAAACTGGGTCTGTATCCTCCAGAGTCTTGAAGAATGAGAAGTGATCTCATTGAAGTATGCAAAATTCTAAGTAGACTCAGCAAGGTAGATATAGGAGGAACGTCTCCCCTTGCTAGGATTCTAGAACTAGGAGACACAGTCTTTGTTATATATTTAAAAAGGCTGCAAGTTGCTTCAAAAGCTGATCATGTAGTTTAGTAGAGATGTCAGGATGTTTGCAGGAGCTGGTGTTTTATTTGCAATACAGAGAAAATCTCTTTCAATAAACCTTGTTGTTAGTTTGAAGCTATGTGTGCAAACAACATCTTTTCCTTTCGTTAAAACTCATAGCTTTTAATATAGAAGATTACAGTCTCCAAATAATGGAATGGCCATTTAAGACTGAGAGGAGAAGGAATTTCTTCAGAGGATGGTGAATTCTTGTAATTCTCCACCTCAGAGAGTTTTGGAGGCTCAGGCATTGAGTATGTTCAAGATAGAGATTGATAGATTTCTCCATGAAAAATATCAATGGATATGAGGAGGAACTTGACATTGAGTTAGAAGATCAACCAGGATCTAGTTGAATGGCAGCGATTAGCACTGCTGCCTCACCGTGCCAGAGACCCTGGTTCGTTTCCGGGCTTGGATTACTGTCTGTATGGAGTTTGCATGTTTTCCCCATGTCAGCAAGGGTTTCCTTTGTGTGCTCTGATTTCCTCCCACGGCCCACAGGTGTGCAGGTTAGGTTGATTGGCCATGCTAAATTGTCTCTTAGTGTTAGGGCGATTAGCAGAGTAAATACGTGTAGGTATGGGGATGGGGGTTGGGTGGGATTGTGGTTGGTGCAGATTGAAGAGCCGAATGGTCTCCTTCTTCACTATAGAATAGACTTAAGAGGTGAATGGCCTATTTCTGCTCTTATTCCCTACGTTTCAATAGCATTTTGATTTTCATAGAAAGCAAACTTGGGGTTTCGCTGAATGAGATTCTAACTGCCGATTTAAAGGCAGTGTTATATGTAACTTGTGTCCACTAGAAGATTGGAATTTTGGTTGCCCTGAGCTCATTTTGTTAACAGACCTTAGCGACAGAGGCAACAAACTTTCATCCACCAACCCAAGAGCAGATTAAACTTTGGAATCTGAAGATGAAAGTGTAGCAATTTGACTGATGATTTTATTCCAACATTCTTAACTTACAACCAAATGTTTGCGGTGAGCATCTGTTTAGGTTTAGAGTATCCATAGCTATAGCAATAACATATTAACATAATAAATATGACATAGTAAAAAAAATTATTATATGTTGAGCGATTGCAGACTAAATGGCAAACTGAAATACAGGACCACTTGAATCCACTGTCTGATTGTGTCCTTAGCCAGTCCTGGAGCATGTGATACAGTAACTACTTACCTCACTGGGCTATTCCACAGAACATAATCAATAACCAATTGGAATGGTGGATTGCCTGCTGGTATAGTAAGCCTCTCATTTTTTAGAATCATAGAATCCCTACAGTACAGAAGGAGGCCATTCGGCCCATCGAGCCTGCACCGACAACAATCCCACCCAGGCTCTATCCTTGTAATCACACGTATTTACCCTTAATCTGCTTGACATTAAGGGGCAATTAAGGCCCACACATTTTTGGACTGAGAGAGGAAACCGGAACACTTGGAAGGAATCCAAACAGACAGGAGGAGAATGTGTAGACTCCGCACAGACAGTCACTCAAGGCCGGAACTGAACCCAGGTCCCTGTCAATGTGAGGCAGCAGTACTAACCATTGTGCCACCACAAACTCTTGGATCAAAAATTTTCTGGTTTCCCTATTCTTTGTAAAAGTAACTTCTAGACTGATAATATTATGCATCATTTTTTAAAGTAATCTGATCATTCATTCAGAAGCAATTAATTAAAAATGTCATAAAGTGGAGATTCAATGACAGTTGAGATGTGAATGTTAATGACCCAGTGTCATTATAAAGAGATATAGAAACATAGAAATATAGAAAAACTACAGCGCAAACAGGCCCTTCTGCCCATAAGTTGCGCCAAACATGTCCATATCTGCTAGGCATATCTATAAGCCTCCATCTTATTAAGTTCCATGTACTTATCCAAAAGTCTCTTAAAAAACCCTATCGTATCCACCTCCACCACCACCGCCAGCAGCCGATTCACGCAACCACCACCCTCTGAATGAAAAACTTACCTCTGACATCTCCTCTGTACCTACTCCCCAGCACCCTAAACATTTGTTCTCTTGTGGCAACCATTTCAGCCCTGGGAAAAAGCCTCTGAGAATCCACTTGATCAATACCTCTCATCAGCTTATACATCTCTGTCAGGTCATCCCTCATCCTTCGTCTCTCCAAGGAGAAGATATAATAAATGACTGGGCAATTCTTAGGAGCTGTTTCCACTCTGCCAATGGTAACGATTCCAAAGTGTGCAGATACTCCATGAGTAGCTCCAAAAAATTCCTCAGCCAAGGTTTCCTTCACTCTGATGCACTCTTAGCTTCAAATTTGCCAGAGTGATGGCAATATAGCTCTCCCACTGCCTACACGAACCAAATTTACACCTTCTTATTGTCAATTTATGAGGTGACATCTCTCTTCCTTCTGTTTTTAGTGCACAGCCTAACATATTTGAATAAATTCATTATCCTGTTTAAAATTCAAATAACATAGCAGGCAAGAAATCAATATAAATGCATTTAAAAGTGGAATAGAAATAGCAGATGTAAGAACTTACCTTTTAAATAAAAGTCAGTTTGTGATGAATTAGGACCAATTTTATGCCCTAAGTGTGCACTCATTAGACACAGATCTAGCCTGAGAGACTAATGCTGCCAGCAGCTGATGGAAAGAAAACATCTTCATTTGATTTGTATGAGCAGGAGATGATCCCAAGGTCAATGCTGTAAGCCAGTCCTTTAAGAACATGCCTATTTCAAAACATCACTTCTTGCATTTAATGGTTATCAAACTAATCTTTGGAAATTGAGCAGAGAGTAATCCTTGCTGAAGCCAGGGCAGCATTAAGCAGTTGTCCACAACTGGCTTCCATACTCTTAGGTTAATGAGTGGAAAACTGGAAGTAATCCCTCTTAACATCTTCCCAGTGACCATTTAACAAAGGCTGAGATGGTAGCCGCACTATCCAGCGGGCCATAAAGAGCAGGATACATTCCAGGGTCACATAGACAATTCTGGGGAATGGATCACATAGGATTGCTCTGAAGAAAGCTGGCAATGAACTCGATGGGACAAATGGCCCCCTTCTGTAATGGACGATCCCAGTTTTCATTGCTGCTTTTTGCTGATTCAACTGAACTCAGCCAAGGTAGTGTTAAGTAGCTGTCCACAATTGGCTTCTGTATTCTGAGATTGGCAAGTGGAAAAATGAGTCATAGACTCTCTTAATCAATCCCCATTGACCACCAATGGACATCTTGCGAGAAGAGGATCTGGCTTGGATGTGATATGGCCTCTGTTGAATGCTCCATTAATCCTCTTTCTTTAGGCTCACCGGAAGAACACCAACTTTAGGAGATGTCAAAGAATGGCAGGCATCCATCGAACAATCCCTTCGCCCACAGAAAAAGGAGAAAAAAGAACTTACAAACACAGTACCTTTCATGACTTCATTACATCCTAAAGCAGTCAATAAAGTACTTGTAAAATGTGATCATTGCAACATAGGGCATGTGGCAGTCATGGCAAGCTACCACAAACAGCAATGTGATGCTCCTAGCTGGATCAATGTTGTACGGGGCACTAAGGATAACATCTGTGCCCTTTTGAAAGAGTGCTAAGGGATCTTTTATGCCCTCCTGAGACAGGGCCTTGGGGTTTTTTTTTAATTGTTTCACCTGAATGATGGCACTCCAATAGTGCGGGGTTCCTTCGGTACTGTACTGGCGTGCCAGCCTAGGTTTCACGTTCAAATTTTTGGAATGGAAACTTGGACCAATCATTTCCAAACCCAGAGGTGAAAGTTCTACAGCTTTTTCAAGTGAGGGAGGGTGTGAGGGTATTCAACCCTCACAAATAACTCTCCATTAGATACATACAGTACACACCATTACTCAAAATACCAAGTTATTTTTCTCTCTCTCTCCTTTTGTTTATAGAACATTGAGACACAGTTTCTGTTTTCTGGAAGGCATGTCAAAAGAAAAACATTAACAACAGACGTTGTTTCAGTTCATCCACTTTCTTTCTTTTCTTAGTAACCAACGATTCACTGAATCTTCCGTTCGATTGAAATACACGCACGCATACAGCCCTCTCTCTCTCACACACACACACGTACACACACATTGTAATTGCCTCCTAGAGCATTC
The DNA here is from genome assembly GCA_024679065.1 of Sphyrna mokarran. NCBI lineage: Eukaryota > Metazoa > Chordata > Chondrichthyes > Carcharhiniformes > Carcharhinidae > Sphyrna > Sphyrna mokarran. The sequence continues at coordinate 37,545,248 of JAGIQG010000020.1, read as the reverse complement.
AGTAAGGGATCTGCTCTCTGCACAGCTCGCAAGCGTCTGGCAGGAAGTCTGCTGTTGATGAGTACTGCATCCCTGCAGCGCTCTCCCCACATTAAACTCCAAGCTAATGAAAACAAGCTGGTGAGGAGGAGCGAAGCAGAGAGAAAGTGAGGAGACCCCACAAGCCTAATTCCGAACCCATGGCTTGAGGGAATTCATCGCAAGAAGAAAAACTTTTGCATAGAACGGCAAAGAACTTTTTAAACATCCCCCGCCCCGACTTTGTTTCTTTATTTCCAAGAGCTTTTTTTTCCTCCTGCATTCAAAGCCACTCACTTGAGAAGACGTTTATTTTATTTCAAAAGGTCAACGGGGTAAGTCGAAGTTTTTTTGTCTGAATTACCATGAGCTGCGGCAGAAAGATTTTTCTTCCACAGTCTAACGTCCTGAAGTTGCAGCTGCAACAAGTATCTTTGTAAGCCATGTGATGTAGATTACTGTGAAGGTAGTCTGAGTTTCAGCTTCAAGCGCAAGGGGAAAAGTTCCTAATATTTATGTAAAAGTTTGCCTCTCTCCTTTTCCTGACCCTTCTCTCCATCCCTCCCCACCCCCACTCCCCCTCTCCATTTCCAAGTCTACTTTCCTACTTATTTAAGAAGGTGTAGGATTCGTTGGCTATATATTTCAGGGGGAAGATCATTCTTCGTTTAACAACTCAGAAGTAAGCCCTCCGACAGCCCAAACTGAAGAAGTCTTCATCCATTGTTCTCTGCTGAAATATCCCCCCACTGTTATTACCTTCCAACCTAAAACATGCACTGTGGAATCATAATTGTAAAGAGGAGTTCACTCTGAGTCAGTAAAACAAAATGATAGAAATCTGAAATGAAATTGAAATTGCTGGAAGTGCATTCAGCACAAGGAAAAATGTAGTTTTTTAAAAGTTTTTCTTGTCTCATTTGCTTGGCTGTACAAGGCTTTCTTTCCTCCACTTACCCATCCAATTACTGCAGAATAATCTTCACTCTTCATCAATGCTTTTTTTTTCTTATTTCTGTCTTTCTACCCAACCCCCTTCACTCTTTTTGCTTTGTTACACTCATCTCATATTTCGCTTCTGGCAACTCAGTCTGATTTTCTCCTTATGGTCTCCTTCCCTCTACCTCTCATTTCTGCCCATTGCATCTTGAATTTCTCCTTTCTCTTCTCCAAACCAGGTCTCTCCTGCTTGTGTATTCTGGTCTTACTCTGACCACATCTGTAGGGATAAACATCCCTAGCACAACTGAGGCAAGGTGGTAGATATTAGCAGGTCATTGGATTTCTAGGAGTGCTGTAACCTGTCAACTGGACCCTGACCCTGTCTGCCAGCTGCATGAACAATATTGTGAGACTGGTGAGTGGGGCACCTCAGAAATATATTACTATCGTAGCTACTCCATGGCACTGTATCTCAGCTCATGGCCAACTACTCGACTGAAAGTCATAATAATAAGGGCCTTCACAGACTATCTTACAGAAACAATTGTTTGACGCAAGTTCAAGTAGAAGGAGATTCAGTGAACAATGCTGGGTCTACCTTGAACCAAGGTCTCTCCTGAAGGCTAGTAACTTAATGTTTTATTCAACCATTTCAGGGCTGATTGGTGGGATTGAGTTTTATTTAAGTTACTTTATTAGTGTCACAAATAGGCTTACGTTAATATGCAGTGAAGTTACTGTGAAAATCCCTTAGTTGCCACACTCTGGCACTTGTTCGGGTACACTGGCCATGCTAAATTTTCCCTCAGTGTACCCAACCAACACGTCTTTCGGGTTGTGGGAGGAAACTGAAGTCCTTGGAGAAAATCACACAGATGTGGGAAGACTCCACACAAACAGTGACCCAAGCCAGGAATGGAACCCAGGTCCCTGGAGCTGTGAGGCACCAGTGCTAACTGAGTTTTAGGATTAAATCACTTCTGAGTCAAACTTCAAGGGAAACAGTGGAGTAGTGGTAATAATGCTGAACTAGTAATCCAGTGGTGTAGACTAATGCTCTGAGAGAGGTGGGTTCATACCTCACTGTGGCAGCTGGTGGAATTAAAATTCAACTAATAACATTTGAAATTTGAAACTAGTCTCAGTGACGGTGACTATGAAACAATAGAAAACAATCTAGTTAACCAGCCTTGTTTTGGGAAGGAAATATTCTACCTTTGCATTGCCCAGCCCTCATGTGACTCTGGATCAACAGCACAGCTGTTAGCACTGCTGCGTCACTCAGGTTTGATTTTCAGCTTGGGTCACTGTCTGTGTGGAGTTGGCATGTTCTCCCAATGTCTATGTGAGTTTCCTCCGGGTGCTCCGGTTCTCTCCCCCACCCCCCCACCCACAGTCCGAAAGACATGCTAGTTAGATGCATTGACCGTGCTAAATTCTCCCTCAGTGTACCCGAACAGGCACCGGTGTGGCAAATCAGTAACTTCTATGCAGTGTTAATGTAAACCTACTTGCAAAACTCAAAAATTGTCCTTTGGAGTGGTCTAGCAAGCCACTCAATTCAAAGGCAAAGAAAGATGAGCAATAAATGCTGGCCTTGCCAATGATACCCACTTCCCTGAAAAAAAATTTTAAAAATTGAAAATACTTTCCGATAGTTGTTCAGCTGGAAATGCAAAGGGATTTTTTTTGTCCCTTCTCAATTTTTAGAGTTTTGTTTTCTTGGTTCTCTATCCATCCCACACTGCCTCCTCATTGAGGGAGGTCTGGAGTTAATTACCAGGAGGAGCTGGTGACTCCCTCACTAAGTTTTATTCCTTCCTGCCAATTTGTATTGGGCGGTGCTGTGAAGTTGGTGAGTGGGATCCTGAAGAATAACATTGCATCTTAACCACTTCATTCAATGCTGCCAGACGTTCCACTGGCCCATTTAATTGTTGCAAGATCCCGCACTCTCCTGATTATTGCCGTTAGTAGATGGTTGATTCTCAGTCTATTGGCTGGAGGAGCATGGAGGTTGGGGTGGAAGCAGCCCACTCTGAGGTTACAGTTGGTTGATATGATTGTAACCTCAACTCCACATTCCTGCCTAGCTCCAATAAACTTTCACAACGCCCCTTGTTAATTAAGAATTTAGCCGGCTCGGCCTTAAAAATTTTGAAGACTCCTTTTGCGGGAGAGTTCCAAAGTCTCATGATCCTCTGAGAGAAAAACATCCCCTTGTCTCTGTCTTAAATCAATGACATCTTATTTTTAAACAATGTCCCCTCATTCTAGATTATCCCATGAGAGGAGCCATCCTCCTTACGTTTCCCAGTAAATGGTGTCTCCTCCATAAAGTACTGACAGCACTCAACAATGTACAATTCACTGCTGCTGCGACTATCCTGCAGCTGCTCTCCATTCCCTCTGATTTTCAAGGCCATCTCCTCTCCTAGACATATTTCCCTCATATTCAGTATGATTTAGTTTGCCTCAACTCAAGCAATGAATAGCAGCTCCTGACTTCAGCTCTTTGCCTTTCACGTGTAAAATCCCTATAGTACAGTAAGAAGCTTTTCAGTATATTGAGTCTGCACTTACACAATTTTGGACACCCAAGGGGCAATTTACCATGACCAAACCATCTAATTTACACATCTTTAGACTGTGAGAGGCACCTGGAGGAAATCCACACAGTCATAGGGGGAACGTGCATGGGATTACAAGGATAGGGTGGCGGAGAGGGCCTGGCTAAGATATTCTATCAGAGAGTCAGTGCAGATGCGATGGGCCAAATGGCCTCTTCTGCCCTGTAGGGATTCTGTGATCCCAGAACAATATTTGGAAGCAATGTGTTGATTCTTGGGTATACTTCCATATCCTGTAAGCCTGTGACATGATTCCTTGCCGCACTGCTCATCAAAGCTTAAAAAGAATGTCCTTCTTCAATGTTGGGACACTTTCCTCCCATTTCTATTCAAGTCTTATTGGGATCAATTTTTTTGATCAGAACCCATAGTCGATTTGATTAATCTCCAGATGATAATGAGGAATAGCCTAAAAGACTATTGGTGAGTGAAAACTTGTTGGTTTGGGGGAAAGATCAAGAAAGTGGAACTAACTGAATAGATTTTATAAAGAGCCAGCACAAACACAATGGGCCAAATAACCTCCTTTTGCAGTGAGGTTCAATGAATCCATTCATCAGTTACTTTTATAAAATTACTTGATTCTTTCTTTATGCTTTAATTAAAGTCTTCCTATTCCAAATTTAACCTCTCTGATGGGCTAATGGATAAATTTAAAGGGATGTACCTATTTTAAGTAAGTGACATACCTGAGAATGGTGTGAAGATGCCACATTGGGGTGGCACAGTAAGAAGTCTCACAATATCAGGTTAAAATCCAACAGGTTTATTTGAAATCACAAGTTTTGGAGCACTGGTCCTTTAGTAGGTGAGTGAAGGAGTAACACAAATAAATCATGAGTTTATTTGGCTCATGATACCAAATAAACCTGTTGAACTTTAATCTGGTGTTGAGATTTCTTACTGTACCTGAGAACACCTTCTTCCTTTGGGAAAAAGATACAAAAGTCTGAGGTTACGTACCAACCAACTCAAGAACAGCTTCTTCCCTGCAACCGTCAGACTTTTGAATGGACTTAGCTTGCATTATCCTAATCTTTCTCTACATCCTAGCTATAACACCACATTCTCCACTCTCTCATTTCCTTCTCTATGAATGATATGCATTGTCTGTATAGCGCGTAAGAAACAATACTTTTCACTATGTTAATATATGTGACAATAATAAATCAAATCAAATAAAATCATTGTTTTTTACAAAGGCAATTACAAATGCTGTTAATATTTGAATGTATATTTCAGAATTTGCAAAATTATTGGGATAATAAAAATACATGTTAAAACTTCATGACTGCACCAAAAATATAGAGCTAGATTACCAAGACTGTGATTAACTGATGGAGCAATGTTCTAATCTTTGGTGAAATGGTTTGGTATAAAGCAGTGATGGGGACGGCTGCACTGCTGTTCACTCATGGACACTGTGCACTACTGGGTTGCCAATCTACTCAACAAATTGTACTATCAGTCAAGTCGATTGTTTAAAAAAAAAGTCAAAATTGCAAGGTAATTTGCTTAAAATAAATCTCTCATCTTGTTTTCAGATTCTCGATAAGTGATGATAATCTTTGTACTCTGCTGCTTTTATTCTTAGCATATCCTTTAGAAGTAGGAAACCGAGAAAAGCCACATCGGACTCTTGTGAATTACTGAACAAAACCTTTACTTCAGCCTGTGAAATATTTGTGTCCCGCAGAACCTCCTTAATGCAATCTGTCTCCTATTCTTAGTCACTGTTCCCCTCTCATTTCTAGGTACTCCTGTTTTTTTAAAGTTCCTTCTTCTATGCACAAATCAAGCAATTGTTCTTTACAATTTGGTTGTGTATTTTTAGCCTTCATCAATAGTTATTTTCAGCTTGTACAGGTGCTATCTATCTCAAATGTCACTTCTCTCACAAAAGTCACTAGAATGAGAGGGGAATTGAACACAAAAGCAGGGAGGTTATGCTTCAGTTGTACAAGGCATTTTGAGGCCACATTCGGAGTACTGTGTACAGTACTGTAAAAGTCTTACAACACCAGGTTAACGAACAACAGGTTTATTTGGAATCATGAGCTTTCAGAGCACTGCTCCAAAAGAGCGGCAGTCCGAAAGTTTGTGATTCCAAATCAATTGGTCATTCTTTAACCTGATGTTGTGAGACTTCTTACCATGCCTACCCCAGTCCAATGCTGGCATCTCCACATCGAGTATACAGTATTGGTCATCTTATTTAAGAAAGGTGTAAGTGAATTGGAAGCAGTTCAGAGAAGGTTTACTAGACTAATACCTGGATGGATGGATTGTCATGTTGGACAGGTTAGGTTTGTATCTGCTGGAGCTCAGAAGAGTAAGAAGCGGGTTGATTGAAATGTATAAGATCCTGAAGGGTCTTGACAGGTGGATGTGGGAAGGATGTTTCCCCTTGTTATAGTTTAAAAACAAGGGTTCTTGCATTCAAAACAGAGACAAGGTGACATTTTTTTTCTCATCAGAGGGTCGTGAGTCTTTGGAACTTTCTTCCTAGCAAGGTGGTGGAAGCAGAGTCTTCGAATTTTTTAAGGCAGAGATCAATAGATTCTTTGTAAGTAAGGGGTAAGTTATCAGAGATAGGTAGGGGGGTAGATTTGAGGATACTGTTGGATCAGCTTTGTTTTTATTAAATGGCGGATCAGGCTGGAGAGACTGAATGGTGTACCCATGCCTCTAGTTTGTATCTAAGTTTGTGATTCACCTCTATTCTTTTCCTGGGTCTTTTGTTGCCATTTCTTTTTCATTAATATTTCCTCTCATTTTATATTTCTATTCTCTCACAAATTTCCTCTCTTTCATTTCTTCTATTATTCCCTCACATTTTTAATTTATATAGGCTTCCTCTATGATCATTACTTGCTCTCTCACTCTGCATCCATCATTAATACATTGCTTTCCCTGCCTCTTCCTAATAATCAACGACAACGCCCGCTTCATCTTTTACTCTCTCTTTTATTTGTAATTACCATTATCCTCACCCCCCCCCCCCTTTCTTGCTGACTTTCTCTCTATCTTTCTCTCACACTCGTTGGCCTCTCATTTGCTTTCTCCTATTCTTTGTCTCACTTCCTCTTACTCTCTCACACACTCACTATTTTGGCTTTTTTCTCTTTCTGTTTTCCTTCTAGCTCTTGTTTTTTCCTCTCTGTGAAGTGCTGTCTCGTTCATTTCTCCTTTCTTTCCTACCTCTCTCATTTTTGTCCTTCTGATTTTCTTAACTCCCTGTTCTTAACTGTTGCCTTCTTACCCTTAACTTTAGCTCTCTTCGCAGCTACCTTTGCTTCAATTTCCCCCTCTCTTTCCTGTTCTGCCAATAAGTGAATAAAAACCAACAGGGACTCAAAAGCTAAAATAAAGGCATTCCTGTGTGGCCATAGAACCACAGCTTCTCACTGGGTTGCTGAGCTGGCCTCCCTGTAATGCTTGGAGCCTGCATTAACTCTCCAGATTTATAGCAACATGATGACAGTTTCTGTTAGACTCATCAGGCCTCTGACCTGAAATTTCTTCCTTTCTAGAATGTGGATTTTTTTACCGTTCCCAGTGCTTCAAGGACCATTGACAATCTAGTATTTGCATTTTACTAAATTACATTTCTGGCCTTTGTCTGATTATTAGTTTGTGTTTTTAATTTTCTTGTGTTTAGCCAAAATAAAAAAACCACAACTAGCCTAAAAACCAAATCAAGCTCAAAAAAAACTTCACATTTGAAGTAACACCACATATGCTGTGGTTTTCTCTGCAGCATTGTCCAAGAATGTGAGACATCTTACTTCATCCAAAATCTAATACAATCCCGGGGGCTGACTTCCTCCAATTATTTTCAATATTTTTCTTCTCTTTCTGTCCTGAAGATGATGCTGACGTACTGGACCTGGTTCTATGGTCAGCAAATACCTTTTGGTCTTATACCCAAGTGGCCATTCAACAGGTGGAGCATCATAGTGCATGTTGGCAGGCCATTCAAACATGAAGATAATTCTGAGCCCACCCTCAACCACTTATTCAAGATGCTCTTTCTTAGGGTAGAAAAGCCAAATACTAGGGGACATAGGTTTAAGGTGCATGGGAAAAAAATTAAAGGAGATGTGTTTTATATAGGGAGGGTGGTGAATGTCTGGAACGTTCTGCCTGGGGAGGTGCTGGGAGCAGGTATGATAATGGCAAATAAGGGGTAACTATATGAATACATGAATAGGATGGGAATGGAAGGATATGGAGTCCTTAGTGCATATGGTTTTAATTTAGATAGGTATCGTGATCAGTGCAGGCTTGGAGGGCCTAAGGGCCTATTCCTGTGCTGTATTGTACTTTGGTGGAAGCCAGACAGCAGATTCCAGAACCTGATCTAGAAAATAATAACTCTGGGGCAATGCCACCAGCTGGATTGTGGTGGCCTAGTGGTTATGTTGCTGGACTAATGGTCCAGTGATAAGAATTCAAATCCCATTATTGTAGCTGTGAACTAAAATCTGGAATAAAAGGCTAGCATCAATGAAACTACCAAACTATTAGAACAACCCATCTGGTCCATTAATATGCTTAGGGAAGGATATCTGCCACTTTTACATGGTTTGGTCTACATTATTGACTTCAGACCGACAGTAATGGGATTGACTCCCAACTCCCCTGTGGAATAGCCTATAAGGCAGCTCACTATCATCTTAAGGAATAAACCCTGGCCTTGTCCACAATACCAACAATGAATGATTGAATAAAATAGTCAATGGGGTACCAAGATATAAAAACTAGGAAGGTCAGACCATTGCCAGGCTGAGTTTACTGATAAGTTGGTGTCTTTGAGCACTGTTAGAAATTTTCACCTTTGGTGAAAATCCACATTGATTGCTGCCCAGTAACCTCTGCTGAGAATCATAGAATCCTACTTGCAGAAGAAGACCAGTTGGCCCATCAAGCCTGCACCAACAACAATTCCACCCAGGCCCTATCCCCGTAACCCCTTCTAATCCCCCCGCTACTAAGCAGCAACTTAGCACGGCCAATCAACCTAACCTGTGCACATCTTTGAAGTGTGGGAGGAAACTGAAGGAAACTCACGCAGACACAGGAAGAATGTGCAAACTTCACACGGACAGTCACCCAAGGCCAAAATCGAACCTGAATCCCTGGGCTGTGAAGCAGCAGTGTTAACCACTGTACCACTTTGCCACCCGAGAAGGAGACTTGACCACGTACATACAACGGTCAAACAGTCTGCTGACACCAGCAACTATGATTGCTCTGTAGGACTCTCACTGAAACTTTGAAGGGATCCAAACATACTGCATTCTTATCTCTAGCTGGGGAGATCCAAATAGGCCTTGTTAGGGCTGAAGCCTCTACCTGCCCATTACCAAGTCAGCCAGATCAAAGGAGGTGGGCTGAAGACAGAGATTCCACGCACTGGGAGTTAGTGCTTCTGTGGGCCAACACTGGAGGCCACTGCTCCAAGTAAAATGATGACCATTTGCACAAGACAAGAGGATGTGAGCTCCCTGAAAAGGGAAATAATTCTGAAGAAGAGAATCATGAAAAGGGAAATACTTCTGAAATACTTTTGAAATACTTTTGGTCTCCTTACATAGGTGATTGAAGGTAGAGAATGAGAAAGGGAAGGGATGGCAGGGATAGCATTGTCTGGGAACCTCACAGATATCTGAGTAGGTATGGGGAAAGCAGACATTGAGGTGATACATAGGCCCACTGGAAATGAAGTGGCCTCCCACAGTTACATCATTTAGTGGCATCAGCAGTGCAGACCAATGCTGGCATTGTGGTGTGCGGATTCACTGCACCTCAAAATCATGACTGAAGTACATCACATCCTTGAGGCTGAAAAACTGAGCTGGTAAGAGCAGAGAATGTAAACATAACATCTATGCCCAGGTAAGTGGTTGTGAGTTGCCAGACTCTAAGACATGTAAAGGACTTAGATACAGAATGCATAGCGATAAAACAGGTCCAGAGATCATATTAACATTTAAACCTGGGGAAATCAGTTGTAGTCACTTGCAGGTTTTTGATTTTTAAGATTTGTTCTACAATGGCAACCAATACAGTTTTTCTGTTCCCTTTCCTAACTGCAGTACCTCGTTTCTTGAATACAAGGGAGTGAATGCTGGCAGTTGTTGGGCCTCAGTGAATATCCCCACCCAGCCTGATCCTATGGAGGATGGCAAATGTTGTCCCTTTGTTCAAAAAGGGGAGTAGGGACCATCCTGGAAATTGTAGACCGGTGAGCCTGACTTCTGTTGTGGGCAAAGTCTTGGAAAGAGTTATAAGAGATAGGATTTATAAGCATCTAGAGAGAAATAAATTGATTAGGGATAGTCAGCACGGTTTTGTGAAGGGTAGATCGTGCCTCACAAACCTTATTGAGTTTTTTGAGGAGGTGACCAAAGAGGTAGATAAGGGTAAGGCAGTTGATGTAGTGTATATGGATTTTAGCAAAGCGTTTGATAAGGTTCCCCATGGTAGGCTACTGCAGAAAGTGCAGATGCATGGGATTGAAGGTGATTTAGCAGTTTGGATTAGGAATTGGCTAGCTGATAGAAGACAGAGGGTGGTCGTTGATGGGAAATATTTAACCTGGAGTGCAGTTACAAGTGGTGTACCTCAAGGATCTGTTTTAGGGCCACTGCTGTTTGTCATTTTTATAAATGACCTAGATGAGGTTGGTAAGCTGATGGAGAGCCTTCTGAGGGACAAGATTTACAAGCATTTGGAGAAGTTTAGGTTGATTAGAAATAGTCAGCATGGTTTTGTAAAAGGCAGGTCGTGCCTTACGAGCTTAATTGAGTTCTTCGAAAATGTGTCTGAACACATTGACGAAGGAAGAGCAGTGGACATGGTGTACATGGACTTCAGCAAGGCATTTGACAAGGTCCCACATGCAAGACTTCTTGAGAAGGTGAGAGGCCATGGGATCCAAGGGGCTTTGGCCTTGTGGATCCAGAACTGGCTTGCCTGCAGAAGGCAGAGGGTGGTTGTGGATGGCTCTTTTTCTGCATGGAGGTCGGTCACCAGTGGAGTGCCCCAGGGATCTGTTCTAGGACCCTTGCTGTTTGTCATTTTCATAAATGACCTGGATGAGGAAGTGGAGGGATGGGTGAGTAAGTTCGCCGATGACACGAAGGTCGGTGGTGTTGTGGATGGTCTGGAGGGACGTCAAAAGTTGCAGCAGGACATCGACAGGATGCAAGACTGGGCGGAGAAGTGGCAGATGGACTTCAACGCGGATAAATGTGTTGTGGTCCATTTTGGCAGATCCAACGGGATGAATGAGTACACTATCAAAGGTAGGAGTCTTAGCTGTGTGGAAGAGCAGAGGGATCTTGGGGTCCGGGTCCATAAGACTCTCAAATCGGCCTCCCAGGTGGAGGATGTGGTTAAGAAAGCTTACGGTGTACTGGCCTTCATTCATCAAGGGATTGAGTTCAGGAGTCAGGAGGTAATGCTGCAGCTTTATAGGACCCTTGTCAGACCACACTTGGAGTACTGTGCGCAGTTCTGGTCGCCTCACTATAGGAAGGACGTGGAAGCTATTGAAAGGGTGCAGAGGAGATTTACAAGGATGTTGCCTGGATTGGGAGGCATGCCTTATGAAGACAGGTTGAGGGAGCTGGGACTGTTCTCCCTGGAGAGACGAAGGTTGAGAGGCGACCTGATAGAGGTTTACAAGATGTTGAGAGGATTAGATAGGGTGGACTCTCAGAGACTATTTCCCAGGGCTGAAATGGTCGCGACGAGAGGGCACAGATTTAAGGTGCAGGGAAGTAAGTACAGAGGGGATGCTAGGGGAAAGTTTTTCACTCAGAGGGTGGTGAGTGAATGGAATCGGCTGCCGTCGGTGGTGGTCGAGGCGAACTCGCTGGGGTCTTTTAAAAGACTTCTGGATGAGTATATGGGATCCAATGGGATTGGGGGTTATAGATAGGTCTATGGCTGGGTAGGTTTTGATGTGTTCGGCACAACTTGTGGGCCGAAGGGCCTGTTTGTGCTGTAGTGTTCTATGTTCTATGAGGGTGTAGAGGGTTGGATTAGTAAATTTGCTGACGATACCAAAGTGGGGGGAGTTGTAGACAGCGAGGATGGATGTTACAGTTTGCAGAGGGACATAGATAGGTTGCAGAGCTGGGCCGTGAGGTGGAAAATGGAATTCAATACGGATAAGTGTGAGGTGATTCACTTTGGTAGGAATAACAGGCATATGAAATATAGGGCTAATGGAAGGACCCTTAATAGTGTTGTCGAGCAGAGGGATCTTGGGGTACAAGTACATAGCTCTTTGAAAGTTGGCACCCAGGTTGATAAAGTTGTTAAGAAGGCGTACGGTGTGTTAGCTTTTATTGGTAGAGGGATTGAATTTAGGAGCCGTGAGGTTATGTTACAACTGTACAAAACTCTGGTGCGGCCGCACTTGGAGTATTGCGTACAGTTCTGATCGCCGCATTATAAGAAAGATGTGGAAGCATTGGAAAGGGTGCAGAGGAGGTTTACCAGGATGTTGCCTGGTATGGTGGGAAGGCCTTATGAGGAAAGGCTGAGGGACCTGAGGTTATTTTCATTAGAGAGAAGAAGGTTACGCGGTGACCTAATTGAGGCGTATAAGATGATCAAGGGACTGGATAGGGTGGATAGTGAGAGCCTTTTTCCTCGGATGGTGATGACCAACACGAGGGGACATAACTTTAAATTAAGAGGTGGTAGTTATAGGACGGATGTCAGAGGCAGGTTCTTCACACAGAGGGTGGTGAGGGCGTGGAATGCCCTGCCTGCAGCAGTTGTGGACTCGCCTACATTGGGGGCATTCAAATGTTCGGTGGATAGGCATATGGATGATATTGGAATAGTTTAGGTTAGAGGGTCCACTGGCCGGCGCAACATCGAGGGCCGAAGGGCCTGTACTGTGCTGTAATGTTCTATGTTCTATACTGACCCCACATCTTCACACTGTTGGTGATCCAGAGTATTAACCTTGGACAATGTTTTCCCTCACTAACCAAGGTATGAAGAGGCTGTAACTGGATGAGATTAGCTCATTGAGCACAGAGCCAGGATTGGATTGACACTTGCTGCTTAGTGTGACCTGCGATGCATTTGGGATCACAGTTATAAGCCAATTATTTATAAAAGTTTCAGGACATCCGATTAGATGGAATTCTTCCAGATTTGAACATGAAGACCCTTAGCTTTCTCACACAGCTTGGTAGATGTGAACATTTTTAAATATTGGGATTTTCGGTCTACACTTTCCTTTTTTATTATTCATTCATGGGCATCGCTGGCTGGGCCAGTGTTTATTGAGAGTTAGCCACATTGCTGTGGCTCTCAAGTCATGTGTAGGCCAGACAAGTAAAGACGGCAGATTTCCTTCCCTGAAGGATTTATGGTCAATATTAGACTTCAATTCTGGATTTTTACTGTATTCAAATTTCACTACCTGCCATGGTGGGATTCAAACTTGGGTTGCCAGAGCATTATCCTGGGTCTCTGGATTATTTGTCCAGTGACAATACCACTAACCACTGTAGATAGTGTTTAATTTAGACAAGTGTAATGTTACGCACATGGAAAGGATCAATGTAAAGCTCACAAACATTTCACAGGAAGTGAAGGAAGAAAAAAGGCATGTAATTTTCTCACAAAATAGCAAAGTGTCAGGTTCTGACGAAACTGTCACATTTTTCCTCAAAAGCAGCCAGGTTTTATCTCCAGATCTTCTGATATTTGTTTAAAAAAAAAGTGGGGAGGCAGAGTTGTTTCATGCTGTTAATATTGGGGGGCAGTGCCTAAACATAACAACAAGGCCAGCTCCACAGAAATCAGTGCACCATTTTTAAAATGTGCCCCAATCTCAAAGTCAAGAGAAATTGAGAACCCTTACCATCCATCCTCACCTACAATCTCCCCCTCCCTCCCTCTCAAATCCATCTTCGCTGCCAATTTCCAACTTTTCCCCCATCCATTTCCTGCCTTCAATTCTTCTCCATTCTTGTTCGGCCCATGTTCCCTTCTCCTTGGCTTTGCCCCGGCTCCACTCCTTGTCAATGCCAACCAGGCATTGCCCAGTCATGTCCCTGACCACCTAGGGCCTACACTGGCCTCCATGCCCCTGGCGTGGCCATCTCACTACTGTAAAGCAGCTTACTTCCTGTCAACATGATATCACATCTGCAGGGACGGAAAATCTGATGTTTCCTGAAAATCTGTTCTTAAATATATTTAAATTAATGATCAGGTTTATGCCTTTCTGGGGGAATGAGATCTTCCCAGTCCAAATACAATTATGGTCCTCTCATAAGAGTTAATGACGAGAACAGATTTGTGCCTCCATATTGAGCAGGCCTGGAAAATCCCAGCAAAGCTCTTGGTATCATGTCTATGGCTCTCTGAAGGTTTATGGCCAGTGTTGTGAAGCTGTCACTAAAGTAAACAGCAAAGTGGGCTGCATTCAGAGGACTATCCTTTTACCTTATACAATTACCTTATACCTTACAGAGATTCTCTCACAGAGAATCCTGTCATCAGTTTCATTCCCCTTGTTTAATAGGTGATATTGGAACTTTGAAAAAGGCTCAGTGGAGAACCATTGAGATTTATTTCCAGTTTCAAGCAACTTAATCACCAAGCTTGAAGCATTGCTTATTTTATATGAGGAGCAATTTGATTGTGGTCCATAAAACAATCAACGGATTTAATTCACACTGACAAATTATTACAAATGGCTAGTTAGGGAGGACCAGAGCTTGTGTTTAAAAGTTGCACATGGGTAAGAGCAGATCAGGCGATTGGTGATTCTATTTCCAGAGAGTTGCAGATTTGAGGCACGGATTCTGTTCAAGAGGGTTCTTGGCTGAAGCAAAGATCATGTCATGCAGAAAGTAGGTGCCAATAAGTGACAGAAGCCATGATTAATGTGCTCTCCCAGACAGGTTTTTATTGCCTCTGGGAGATTTGAGAGCGGTTTTTCCAGATTTTACCCATGATAGGTAGGGAGTTTCTGAATTATACAGCCTGTTTGACAAAGGCATCACATCCGAGTTGATTCCCTCCCAATGCTTTTTTTGTGCGTGGCCTAATCATTTGACTATGCAGTATTTAAGTTGTGGCATGTTCACACGCACAGGATAGAATCGTGTCCTTCCCTATGGTGAGTTTGGTGACTGGGAGGATAGAGTACAGAGAATTGATTGGCCTGCAGTGCTTGGCATGCCAGGCACCCTCCCTTGATTTCTTGCTGCTGACCTGTTAAGTGCCTGAATGGCACAATACACTATGGGCCTTCACTCAGAGAGATGATGTGGGCATCTCTTCAGCCAGTGGGTGAGACGTAGGGCAATGCAAAAGGAATTTTACATCTAGCCTATGTTATGCCTCCATTGGAGGAAATTTTATATGAAACATGGTTAAATTATAATTTATTATTGTCCCATATATTGTATTGTTTCTTCTGTGCTATACAGACAAAGCATACTGTTCATAGAGTACACAAGGGAGAAGGAAAGGAGAGGATGCAGAATGTAGTGTTACAGTCGTAGCTAAGGTGAAGAGAAAGTCAACTTTTATATAAGGTAGACCATTCAAAAGTCTGATGGCAGTGGGGAAGAAGCTATTCATGCGTCGGTTGGTATGTTGGATACAGGCTTTTGTATCTTTTTCCCAATAGAATAAGGTGGAAGAAAGTATGTCCGGTGTGTATGGTGTCCTTGATTGTGCTGGCTGCTTTTCCTGAGGCAGTAGGTAGTGTAGACAGAGTTAATGTTGGGGGGCTGGTTTATGTGGCGATAGAGTAGGAATTGCAGGGGCAGCTGAGAGACAATGTGGGTCTACAATATTCAGAAAGCTGGACAATGCCATTCACCAAGCGAATCATAGTGGGATTTGGAGATCTCAAAACTGGCTCCATCAGTGATATTGTGCCATGTGTGACTTGTATAGTAACAAGATTTCATTCTGCACTATCTCATATTGTAACTTGTAGCTCATTTTATACCTTACTACACATCATGTTTCTGTAACATTGTACCTTGTGGCTCAATCCATGTCAGTAATACTGTACCAGTAACTGAATTATTTGAGTGATATAATTATCTTGCTTTTGGTTTAAATTTAAACATAGATTTGGTTCCCCTTTCCTGACCAGCAGAAGTTGCTCATGAGCGCTCATGCATCACTGTGGCCCCAGCTCTGCACTTCCAAACTTGTGCATCTTGCATTCTCTGCTTGCTTTTGTTTCATTGAGGCTGTTGCTATTTCTTTCACTTTCTGCTCGCACGCCAATGGTTTTAAATATTGGGAAAGATGTAAAACAGGCTGTGACTCGCGATCACCCATTTGACATTTCACATACACAGGCTAAATCTACTTCAAACCTGGTGTCCAGCATGCACAATTCAAATACAAGTCACTGGAGAGTAATCACAGGCAGGAACTTCTTTCATTGATTTTTATTTTTCCTTCTCTAACCCAAAGTGCAGAAATTTTAATTCCCAGGACAGAATCTTGTCAATAAGTGGCAAGGAACCTGGTGGTGCCAACCTGTGCCAGGGCCAGTGCCAGCATAGGCCCTCATGGGAGCTTCATGCATGGGCGAGGTGTGGGGCTCATTTATTTGTGGTGGTAGATGGCAGAAGATGCTGGGTATGTGGTTGATGGTTTGGGTAGGGAGTGGGGATTTGATGCTGGCAATTTTAAGGCGGTCAGGTTGCCTTCATTGACTGTTTGGGGGGTGCAGGAGGAATGGTGGCTCTGATCACCAGGGAGGGGGGATACCAGCTCTGATTATGAGGGGGGGGGGATACTGGCTCTGATTATCAGAGAGTGGGAAGGGCTGGAGGGCTGGAGTGGGGGCGGTGCTGGCTCTGATCACTGGGGAGTGGGGGTGGGGTGCCAGCTCTGATCACCAAGGGGTGAGGAATGCCAGCTCAGATCACTGGGAAGAGGGAATGCCATCTCTGATGACCTGGGGCTTGGGGGGAGTGCCGGGTCTGGTCACCTGGAGGTTGGAGGTGGGGGTGCCAGCTCTGATCACCTGGGGGATGGAGGGATGCTGTTTCTGATCACCAGGGCAATTGAGGGGGAGTGGTGGGTGGGTGCAGCAATGCCAGTCTGATCACTGCAGTTGGGGATGGGGATTGATGTCAGCTCTGAGCACCAGAGGGTGAGGTGGGTGGGTTGGTGCAGAGGGATGTGAACTCTGGTGGAGCAAAACACTGGCTATAATCAATGGGGGCTGGGGGCAGGAGAAAAGTCAGCTCTGATCACCAGGTCAATGGGAAGGCGGTTGTTAGCTCTGATCAATAGGGGCTGGGAGATGGTGCCAGCTTTGATCACCAGGAGTGTTGGGGGTGGGTGACGCTGGCTCTGATCAGAGGGGAGTTAGGAATGTCGATTGTGATTACGGGAAGTTTGGGGGAGAATGCAGGCTCTAATCACCAGGATTGGTTGGGGAGGGGGGTTCGATGCTGGTTCTGATCCCCGGTGGAGGAGGAGCATTCTAAGACCTCACTGATGGGGTCGGGCAGAAGTTACTTTTTGCTTTGATAGGAGCGTCCTTTAAACAAGGCACTCTGACCTCAGTGCAGTTGATTTTAACGGCATGTGTGTGTCCTCCTCCACCATACAACTGTGTGAAACTCACCCAAAACATAAGATCCAGGGAGAGTTCCACTTGGTTCACTGGCGAGAAACTTGCCGGTTTTCAATCAGAGTCTGTCACTTTGCCACTTCTCGGTAAGATTCCACCCCTTGTTATCCTGCCTCAAATCTGGGACCTTGCTGATCTCTGTAGTTTGAGTGCTCCTTCCCATAGTATTTGAACAGTATTTTCTTTGTAAATTCTAATCTGTTGTTTTGTTCTTTCTCGATTTAAATAGATTTCTGAGCTAACTGTGGATAATAAACAATGGCTGTATTGCTGGCGATATGGTTGCTTGTTCTGACAAGTGTATGCCCAAGTGCAACAAATCCCATCAGCAGCAGCACCACATTTGGATCTACAGCTTCAAATTCAGTAGAATCATCTGGTGCTTTTGACACTGAAAGCAGTGCTACAACTGATGTGTCATTTACAAGTGCCGATATTTCAACAGTTATCAGCAGCACCAATTCTATTTTCTCAAGTGAGGCTCCTGTTACCACTTCACCACCTATCCACATTAGAACTGCTATCATGAACTTCATTCAGCAGCACCTGAACTTAGTCATCATTGGTGGAGTTCTTCTGATCTTACTGATTGTCATAGTGTGTACAGTAGTACTGGTAAAGCAAAATTACAAAGCTTCAGCTTACTACCCATCTTCATACCCCAAGAAAAAGTATGTGGATGAGCAAGACAAAGGCGGATCTGCCAAGACGTTTAATGAAATTCCGGAGAAGGTCGATGATGAGACCAAGGAAGACGGGGGAAGCTCTTCTAAGCAACTGGAAGCAGACATACTCAATGCCAGCCACAACCTCAAAAAGAACACACCATCCAAAGGAGAGGCTGATGTAGGTGAAAAGGGAGAATGCTCTCAGGGTGCAGACAAGGAGGAAGGGAGTGTCACAGTATCAAAAGCAAAAGAAAGCGAAGGCAAAACATCGGGCACAGTAGAAAACAAGACCGATAAAGCACCTGAAACGGATTGCAAAGAGGATAGAAGTGATAAACTGCCTAAGGAGAATGAGCAAAAGGGAGGAGGAGAAGAAGAGGGAAAACAAAATAAGGAAAATGATGAGGAGGAGGGCAAGTCTAAAGGGACAAAGAAGAAATCAGGAAATGGAGAAGACCCAAGCACCAACTCCAATCAACAACCTGCGAGTGACATGGCCAGCAAGTCTCCCATCGCAGTTGCAGCGGAAACAAAGGGCAGTTCAGAGGACCAGAAGCCAAAGGAGCTTAATGAAGCATCCAGTGTTGCTGAGGCTAGTGTAGACCTCAGCGACCTAGAAAAAATCCCATTGATTCCGAATCCCAATGGTGTGCCTGATGATGGCAGAGCTATTTAAGCAATCAAATGATGAAGCAGCGTTAGATCAAAATGGGATGTAAAGAGAGGATTATTTAAATGTTGACTATCTGGAGTGTTTGCTCAGCTTGCAACAAAACTAAACTTTCAATCAGATGCTTTTGAAAAAAATTCAGAATTTCTGCACAAAAGATATATAGAAGGAAGATCACCAAAAACTGCAAGAATTTTGAACAGTTAAAGAAAAGTTTTTAAAAATGAAGTTTTATAATTTCTCAATGCAGTATTGAAACATTAACCTAGGCCAATGAATATGGTTTTGATTCCTATGACAATGGGGTAATAGTTCTTTAAATGGGATAACCACAAGGAGATTCCACTATCCAGGAATGCTTGAAGTTGCACTTTGTGCAAGTTTCACCACTCTGAAGGATTGCAGATACAGTCCTCAGGCAATTCTTCGAATTTAAATCATGTGTCCAACCAGGTAACTCCAAATCAGAACCTCAGGCAACTGATTTGCTGGCTTTTAGACTTGGAACTTTTCGGTCATCTTGCTACTTTCAATCCCTTCTCATCGCAACTAAATTCTGACCATCGAGCTGTATATTTGAAAGTCATGTATTTTGAGGAAAAGATTTTGAGAGCACACTTTTGAGCCTAGCTGAGGACAGAATACTATGCAGCTCAAATACATGGGTCAATTAGCTGATGGCAAGCATTCCTGCACATTGGGATGTAGTAATTTAATTTTTTCATCATTCTGTGTAAAGATATTAACAAGCCAACTTAAAGCAATGTTTACCCAAAAAATGCAACCTAATTAAAAGATCACCCAAAGGAGTCATGTATATTGCAACCAAAGTTAAAAAGTTCTAATTGATGAAGAATTGCTGGATGTTTTAAACACTTGCATTTTCTCATCAAATTGGCAGCAACCAAAAGTAATCACTGAAAAAAGAATTTCCATTTCAAATGTAGTAATGTACCTTCCTTCCTAAATACTTATTGAGTTTCATGAACAGATAAACATAAACATTTTTTTAAGAATTGTTACAGGTTGTTCAGGCAGGATCTGAACAGAATCAACCACGTAGCAGTTTAACAGAGGCAAAGCTCCTTGAAGGAAATCTAAAGTTTATCAAGCTAAACTGTAATATCCAATCAGGAAGCTTATGAGCACAGATTTGAAGTGAACTCTCCTTTGCTTTTAATTTTAGTGAAACTAGGCACACTTTTTTTTTGTGAGAAAAGCTTTAGAATCTAATAAACTCCAAAAGGTTACTTTCCTTGCATGTGTTCCTGACGTACAGAGCTCCTGGAGGAAGGCAGAGTGTTACCAGCTACAGAGTCAATTCAGTGCCAGTGTGTTTTGGGGGGAGAAGATAAGGAGGCTGGATTTAATCCCAAAACCACTTGCTGACTGCATTGGGTACAGTGTTTACTCAACATGGTGCAATCATGACAAATTGCCCATGATGACAATTCAGTTTATTAAATTGAGGAAATCCATTTTTAGTTCAGTTTATCACAGGTTATTTTCCGAAGCTAGTGCATTACTCTCACCGTCTGGTCTTGACATGCAAGCAGCGAGATCAGAGAGGACTAAGAGCCCCTTTTCATAGACAGAGATACCAAGCTGGCGGGGGGTTCAGGCTCTCTCCTCTGCTTTCTCCTTCCTGGCCCCGTAAATTGCTGTAGCTCCTAGTCTGTGTGGATTGGGAAATAGAGTGAAAAGGTGGAAGGGGTTGTGAATTCAAACTTTTAAGATCACAGATGGGTGGCGCTGTGGCTAGCACTGCTGTCTCACAGCTCCAGGGACCTGAGTTCGCTTCCAGCCTTGGATGACTGTGTAAACCCCACACAAACATTCTCCAATGGGTTTCCTCCAGGTGCTCTGGTTGCTTCTGACGGTCCAAGGATGGCCATGCTAAGTTGCCCCTTAGTGGCCCAAGATGTGTAGGTTAGGTGAATTGGCCATGTTTAATGTGTGAGGTTACAGGGTAGGGAGAGGGCCTAGTAAGATGCTCTGTCAGAAAAGAGGTGCAGCCTTGATGAGCTGAATGGCCTCTTTTGCACTATAGGGATTCTAAGGAACCCTGAAATAAAAACAGACAGTGCACATAGGCCTATTAACATCAGGTTAATCTTCAGATGTAGACCAGGTTAATAGACTCTGGTTGTTAACCCTTTCAGAATCTGGCTATGTGCAGTTTTAAGCATGACTGCAGTTTGTGACTTGTACACTCTTGAGGAGACTCATGTCAATTTTAATAAAAATATTTTATGCTTGTTTTATTAATCTACAACATAAAACTATGATATTAATCAGCACAGATTTTCTGCCAGTTTCAAAATGACTTATCATTTCTGTTTTCCCCTTTCCCTGTCCCTAATATTAGGCCCCAATCTCCAGTACAGCATTTCTCTAAAACACATCCTGTCACTTGTGTCACCAGCTGCAGGGGGCAAGGGTAGTTCACAAGGGCACCTTCAGGGACTGACCTTCCGAATGTCTCTTCCCAAGGGAAGTTCCATCGTTCGGTGTTTCTTCATATACTCCACCAACGAAGGGGAGAGATTTCGGGTGAAGCTCATGGCAGTGAATTCCTACCTGACACTGTCCATCATGCCAGGGCAACCATGTTTAGATCTAACGCTCTGTCATGGAACTATCACAAAGCTGGACAATATTAAACATTTTGTTTAATGCTTTTCTGTTGAGCTCAGATGTAGTGCAAATTTACTGCTGGCAAAAATATAATAATAAACAATTTTTAATAAAGCAATGCCTGCCTTAGTTTTTTAAAAGTATATGTTCTTCTGATCTATTCTGCAGGTAACTCCAACTCTCCCATGCTGTTCTTACTGCATAAGTCTGAAGCAGTGATGTTAGTGCGAAATTCAGGTGGGGACCTTGGGTCTAACCTCTCAACATGTGTCCATATTGCTACATTTTCTATCACTAATCATGAAGCTGAAAGTTGTGCTGATTGAGCTCCCCCTACATAATGATGGCACAATGGTCAGTACTGCTGCCTCTCAGCACCAGGGATCTGGGTTCAATTCCAGTCTTGGGTCATTGTCTGGAGTTTGCACATTCCCCCCACGTCTTCGTGAGTTTCCTCCCACACTCCAAAGATGTCTGGGTTAGGTTGAATGGCCATGTTAAGTGTCAGGGGATTAGCAGGGTAAACATGTGGGGTTACGAGGATAGGGCCTGAGTGAGACTGATGGGCCAAATGGTCTTCTGCACAGTAGGGATTCTGTGATACTCTAGGGATTCCAAAAATCAACTGCACAGCCCAGATGTTCAGCCAGCTGTGGTCGGTTAGCAGCAACAAACCAGGGACTGAACTCAAAACCTTGCTGTTTCTCATAATTTCATACTGGCTGCTGAATAGCGTGTGCTCACAGACCCATCAAGGAACTGATCCCATTTTTCCTCCCATTTAGGAAAACCTGTCCCAAGTCACAGGGGCAGCAAGATCTCCTCCCTGTGGCGAAGGGCCAGAGTTTTCCTCAGTTCCCTGTCATAGCAATGGGACCATTCACTGTGGGAGAACCATTGCAAATAGCAATTCATTCATGTCAATCTACAGCACAGCAGCCATCACAGTCTGTTTCCTGGAGACTATTTTTATGCACAGGAACTTACAGCTTCACAGTCTATGAGCTTAGTGTCAGTTACTGAGATATTTATTAACAGTGAGAGGTGGGGGAGTTCCAGCCACGTCGCAGGACCATTCCTCAGTGAGTGGTAGTGCTACTTTCTCCAGCATTGTGCCCTTGCCATTTTGGCGATAAAACTAAAATGGTTTGTCAAAGGCATGGCAGGTTCATGCAGTGTCCTTTCCCTCTGGCCCTTGATGCAAATTGATGAGACTCTATTTTACAATGAGTTTGGACTTCAATCAACACAGCATAAAACTGGCTCCAATTAAGCACAAAACTACAATAATATACAGATTATAAGATCCCTGGTGTGGGGAAAGGATGTCACAATAATGGAACAGAGGGTGCTGTTCTGAGATTATGGTTGAGACACATTGTTTTGGGTGAAGGAAAATAAACAACCTTCAAGCATTTGTTACATTCGACCAATTCTTAAATAAGCTCCGCTTCTTCCAGCTGAACATTAGCAATGTCTTAAGTTGCTCTATTCAGATCTCAGTCTCTGATCCTGTTCCCTTCTCTGATTGCGTGAACACACTGTACAACCTGTGTTCTGTTCCACCTTTAGTTGAGCTCAAGGCCACTTCTGTGCACCGTGTGATATTGACTTTCACTTCTACCTCACACCACCATTACTGAAATCCTCATCCACACCTTTAACCTGCATGCTCCATTCTGTTCACCAGTCTTGGGCAACTCATAGAAACACAGAAGATAGGAGGAGACCATTTGGCTCTTCGAGCCTCCTGCTCCATTCATCACAATCGTGGCTGATCGTCCATCTCAATAGCCTAATTATGCTTTCTCCCCATAACCTTTGATCCCATTTGCCCAAATTGCAATGCCCTATACATCATTTCACGCTAATATCCTTTCAGCCTCTTGTTTACACCCCTAATTGATACCCCAAGCTGAATTTTTCCACAGGGCTCATGACTTGAAGTCAAGTGAATTACTCCATATCACACCAGTGCCAAACGCCCAATACAATTTTTGACCAGAAGGATAGTTAGTAGCCAAGATGCCCGCTTGCTCTGGTGGGCTGCTGAGGCTGGAGATCCAACAGGGGCCATCCATCAGCAATCCCATTGTTTGAGTTTGGCTACCAACGTAGGAGTGACAGGATGGAAACCTCATGATGGAGGTGCTCTCCAAAGAAATTTTTAAATACTTTTTAACATTAGAAGGGCCACAGTGGCAAGACCACCATCATGGAGAGGTACCTCTTCCATTGGACAGCTGACAGCCTCCACATTAATCAGTAATGGGAAAAGGATGTCCCTCTCTCCCACCATCCCCAATCTGTCCATAAAAAGCCACTTCCATCCACTGACTACAACCTCAGTGAGAAGCTTCATCCTGACTAGAAAATCCCACGTGTGAAGAGTGGCTGTAAATGGCAGGTAGCCGTCACCAAGTCCAGGCTTACCTCACAGCAAAAAATGTCCCTGAGATGATCAACATGTCAGAAATTGTGGGCCCCTCCTCCATTGTCTTTTTAAAGCTTGGCTTCCTGTTGTCTAACATACTGATTTTAAAATGCAGATTTCCATTTGCAAACCCCTCTTTCTCACCTCCTTTCTCCACCACTTTTATTGTGCAGTCCTACAATGCAACTCTCCTCCCTAAGTCTAGATCACTTTAAATGCCTCCTTCACCCCCCCCCCCCCCCCCCCCCGCCTCTTCCCTCACCCCATTCTGCGATAAGTGATAGATGCTTCCTCAGAAGGAACTCTTCAAATGCAGGCAATGAAAATATAACATAACTTACGCCAACTTAAAGAAAGATTTTAATAAAGAAACTTCATTACTCCCAAGTTGGGGCCTCACCTTAGTCCACTCCAAGCTCCCCACAATTCCCAACAGATTCTTATTTATAGTGAGTTGCTGGTCAGCTGATCATCACATCATTCTGTAATTGGTTCTATGGTATACTGGGTCAGCTGACCCTTACAGTTTGTTACCATTGGTCACATTGCATCCAATACAAAGTTGTCACTGTTTACATTCTAACAGCAGAATTTTCAATCAACATGGTCTTGCTCTCCAGAATTCTTTCCAAAAGATCCTCTGCATTACTACACCACTCTTAACATTCAAAATCTACCTCCTCAACCTTGGTCTCTTTTCCTAATATCCCAATTCCTCAGTATGAGAACCTTCAGTCTCTTGTTGAGCATGGCAACAAAGGTGGAATATTTTTGGCCAGTCTATTGGTTTGTATTCTAAATTGCCTCCCTCTTCGTAATAATAACTTGATTTGAAAAAGAAATCATTCTGAAAGTGGATATTGTCACTGCCAAAGATGCTCAAGCAAAATAATTTTAATATCACACCGCTTCAGTCCACAGAATTCTTGGGCCTGATTTTAATCCATACAAAACCCACTCATTGCACAAAGTTAAAATTGACCCAAGCTTCCCTGTAGGTCAAAAGTTGTGGAGCCAATCTCTGTTATAATCTTGAGTCCATTTTTTAGGTTGGCATCTCAATTCAACACTGAGCAAGTACTGTGAGCCTTGGTTGAAACTTTAAATGGAGGGATTGCCCTCCTGTGAGATCTCATGACAGGGAATGGTTCCTAGTCAGTTTTCTCCCTCAAACAACAGTGTTAAAGGCGCAGTCAATTGGTGCTTGGTGTGAGAAAATTGACTGGTGTATGATCTATGCACGACAGCACTGCTTCTAATTCAGAAAGATTCCATTGATTGTAAAACTTGCAAATGGAAGAGCTATCATCAACATTTTCAGATGCCCCTTGCTGCAATGTAATTGATTGGCTCATTTTGTTTGCAGGAAGTTCAGAAATCATTCTCTATGGATTGCCAAACCCCAAAGAAACTATTACCAGTGAGAACAGGTGTCAGGTCCATGGAAGTAATTTGATTCCCTTCACCGAAGAATGTTACTTGCTGGGAAACATTGCCAACTCACCAAAGTATTAAACTAAGGCCATCATTCAACCACCACTGGAAGTTTGTTAGCTAGGCCATAGAAAATCAAACCAAATCTTGGGCTGTGTTACCAGAGGAATAGTATGGAAATTATGACATGCTGAACCTTGGTTAGTCCAGAGTTAAAGTACTGTGTCACCATAATTATAACGAAAGGATATAGAGGTTCTGGAGAGGGTGCAGGAATGTTTTATAAAAATAATACCAGAAATGCCAGGGTGTACAAGTCAGGAAAGAATTGACAAATATGTCTCTTTTCTCTTAATAAAAAGTTTTTGATAGACTGGATCCAAAGAGAATGTTTCCTCTTGTGGGGAGAGAGTATAATTGGAGCCATTAATATAAGATTGTCACAAAGAAATCCATTAGGGAATTCAGAAGAAACTTCTTTTGACCTAAAGAATGGTGAATATGTGGAACTCGCTACTACAGTGAAATGTTGAAGTAAATAGAATAAATGGATTTAAGAGGAAGCTGGACAAGCATTTGAAGAGAAGGGAACAAATGGTTATAATGATAGCTTTAGATGAGAAAAGATGGGAGGTGGTTCAAGTACAGCATAAACACTGACATGGACTGGCTAATGGCTAAGCCACACGTCTTTTGGATTGTGGGCGGAAACCGGAGAACCCGGAGGAAATCCACACAGACATGGGAAGAACATGCAGACTGCACACAGACAATGACCCAAGCTGGGAATCAAACCCAACTCCCTGGCATTGTGAGGCAGCAGTGCTAACAACTATGCCACCCTGCTTCCTATGGCCTCTTCCTGTGCTATATATCCATGTAATCTTGAGAGAGTGAGTCACCAGGTTAATCAGCAATCACAGAATCATAGAATTCATACAGTACAGAAGGAGACTATTTGGTCCATCGAGTCTGCACCGACTCTGACAGAGTATCTTATCCTGTCCCTCTCCCTCACCCTATCCCCACAACCATACATTTACCATGCCTAATCCATCTAATCTACACATCTTTGGACACTAAGGGGCAATTTATCATGGCAAATCCACTAACCAATGTATTCTTGGACTGTGGGAGAAAACCAGAACATCCAGAGGAAACCCACACAGACACAGGGAGAACATACAGACTTTGCACAGTCATCCAACGCTGGAATCAAATCTGGATCCTTGATACTGTGAGACAGCAATGCTAATCATTCTGCTACCGTACCACCCTGGAGGGCATCTTAGGAGAGCATTTCAGCCAAGTTTGATCCTGCCCTTGTCAGACATCTTCACAGGTCCACTTTCTGGCAGGAGATACTTAGCTGTTGGGAATATGACTGATGTTTTCACTCCTTAGCCTCAGGCACAGAGCCGAATTGTCCCTCCTCATTGGCGGGAACTACTTCAGCAGAGTCCATGGATCAAGCTTCGGATCCTGTGGATCTGAATGGCTCACTGCCCATTAGGCCATTGGCAAAGCTGAGAAAGATCCTTCAGAAACACATTCTGTTCAAGCTGGTAACGAATAAGAATCTACAGGCTTAGTGCAACCAAGATCACCATAACCTGGCAAAACTACTTTTCCAAGTGTGTTTGCTGCTTGCAGCCCAAGGTCTTGATTTATTATTTTCCACAACAATAAGACTATTGTTTTCAAATCAAATAAGAACAATACTGACCTTAATTTAATCTCTTTGCTCCTCCACAATTTCTAGATTCTCACCCTTAAGAAAATATTCTCATTTGTCTTTCTTGGAACCAAAATGGATGAACTCACATTCACCCACATTGAACTCCATTTGGCACATTTTGGCCCACTCGATTAATCTACCCACATTCCTCTGCAACTTTCTGCTTCAATCTGCACAATTTACTGTGCCTCTAACTTAGTGTCACCTGCAAACTTGGATATCAATTCTTTACTCCTTCGATCATACTATTTATCTAAGTGATGAAAGCTGAAACCTGGCAGGAACACCATATACCACATCCCGCCATTCAAAGAACCTTCTTTTATCTGTACTCGCTGGCCTAATTTCCAATCCTTTCCATTTCAAACTATTTTGTTTTTGCTAATAAATCTCTTGTCTGGAACTTTATCAAAGACTTTCTGGAAGCCTATGTAGACGTCATCCATAATCCACCATTTTACTTACCTCCTCTAAAAACAAAATCAACTAAATTAGTCCAATGTGAACTACCCTTCATAAATTTATGCCAACTCTCCTCATTCGACTGATACCCAAGGGTTCAGTTATTCCATCTCTCATGCCAAATCCAGTAACTTTCCCACAATCGACAATAAATGGACTGGGTTGCTGTTACCCAGTTTCTCTTCATTTTTTCGCAATTAAATAATGTTTGCAAAACGGGGAAATGTTCCCCAGTTCATAACTCTCTGGCCTCCTCCACCAAAAATGCTGAAGTCATTCATGTATTCCACCTACTCATTTTCTGAGATTCCTTATCATACCAAATTTTGTGTTTAAACACTGGAGCGTATTTATCCACAATGGGAGTCGTGCAGTCCTTATTAATGGACCATGTAAATTGTGCATTAAATATAGGGAACATTGAACAACACAGAGTGCATAGTACAATGCAGAGTACATATTACAATAGAAATGGTATGCTCTATTTATGGGTTATATGGAAGAATACATTAGATGGCTTCATGGTGAGTACATGCACAGCATGTAGTGTATGGCACAAGATAGAGTACCTGAGATAATACAGAGTACATAGCACAGACATATCATTGGAAAGTCTACCCTGAGACACATTGAGAATCTGACATTGTTAATACAGTGGTGATTTGGACGGAGATGAGGACATTAGGCAGACAGCACAAAGGTAGACATGCTTACACATTAAACATCTGGTCCTTATTCCATATCTAAATCTAAAAAAAGAAAGAATTTGATTAATATTGTGTCTTCCATAATCTCAGGTTGTCCCATTGTGCTTCACAGCCAGTGAGTTATTTTTGAAAAGCAGTCATTGTTGGTTTGTATTCACACGTTTATTACCCATTCTTGAGTATCGATTATCATACATACAAACAATCTGAGGTGCTCAGTTAATTGTTTCCTGTACTTGCCCAAAGAGTATTAGGAACAGGTAACCCGATCAAGTATTGAAATGAGGCCTTTCCAGATTTGTTAACAGTGAATGGTGCACAGAGCCAGTAAACCTTCCAGAAGATAGATGTCAACAGTTCTTTCCCTGAAAGCATTGGGAATATCAATGGTGAGATTCTGTCTACAACGTATTTACCATTGACAACTTTGATTGGGATGACATCAGAGACAAGAGATCAGTACTAGGCATCCCCTGACCCGGTGGTGAGTCTGAGCCTCTATTTGCTTCTATCCCATAACACAGTGTATAAATAAATCTAAGATCAGCCATAACCACAGAGCACAGATGCATCATTCCAAGGACAATGCAAACCTGACGCTCAGTTATTTATATTTTGGTTTGTTAAGAAGAAATACTTTTTTTATTAATAAAACTGTTCTAATATATTACAATCAATAGACATGTATTCAGAGATTCATAATCTTATTAGCTCAAAGAACATACATTCTGTAATAATATTAATCTTCCTTGTCCTAACACCACCCCGACTGCTGCTGTGTCCAAGCACAGGGTCTCTCAGAGCAATTGACATTTTTGGATTTTAAAAATATACTTGTACGTCTGCATGAAACTTTTCCCAGTTAAGATGTATTTCTTTTCCTTAATCTAAGTTCCAAATTGTTTTGTCACTTTTCCTCAATTTGCCATTTGGACCAGTTTGATGTTATTTACAATGTAGCTAAAAGCGTAGGTCAAATGCTGGGAATTCTGCTGTGAGTGACTCAACTCCTGTCTCCCCAAAGCCTGTCCACCATTTACAAGCCAGAAGTCAGGACTGTGATGGAATACTCCCCATTTGCCTAGATGGGTGCAGATCCAACAATACTTATGAAGCTCAACACCATCCAGGACAAAGCAGCCTGCTTGATTGGCATTCCATTCACCAACATTCATTCCATCCACCAGTGAGGCACAGTAGAAGCAGTGTGTACCATCTGCAAGCTTCAGTGCACCATCTCAGCAAGTTTCCTTCGACAGCACCTTCCAAACTTGTGACCACCAACTAAGGATAAGGGTAGCAGATGCATGGGAATACCATCAACTCCCAAGTTCCCTGCCAAGCCACACACCATCCTGATGTGGAAACATATATCGCCATTCCTTCATTGTTGATGGGTCAAAATTTTGGAATTGCCTTCCTAGCATTAGTGTGGGTGGTAGCTATACCATATGGACTGCAGTGATTCAAGAAGGTAGCTCACCACCATCTTCTCAAAGATAATTAGAGATAAGCAATAAATGTAGCCTAGTCAACGACATCCACAGAATAAATTTTAAAAACTTTGAGTTAATCAAGAGACAGTTTGATGCTATGATGGGGGATCTTTGAATTGGATAAGTTGAATATCTTTCCACATGCATTCTGCTATTGATCTCAGGCAGAATGATTAGTATAATAAGGGGTACAACAGTTGGCTATAGTAATCCCAGGTGAAGGAAGAGATGTGTAGGACTGAACACTAGATGGTGGTTTAATAGGAGCAAGAACAAAATATACTAGAAGATCTCTTACATTGCTTATTTTTGATGGAATGTTTTAAAAGGTCAAGAGGTAATGCTGCACCTTTATAAGACCTTTGTCAGACCCCACTTGGAGTACTGAGCGCAGTTCTGGTCGCCTCACTAAAGGAAGCATGTGAAAGCTATTGAGAGGGTGCAGAGGAGATTTACAAGGATGTTGCCTGGATTGGGAGGCCTGCCCTATGAAGATAGGTTGAGGGAGCTAGGTCTCTCCTCCCTGGAGAGACAAAGGTTGAGAGGCGACCTGAAGAGGTTTATAAAATGTTGAGAGGAATAGGTAGGTGGATTCTTGGAGGCTATTTCCCAGAGCTGAAATGGTCACTAGGAGAGGACACAGGTTTAAGGGCAGCAAGTACAGAGGAGATGTTAGGGGTAAGTTTTTCACTCAGAGGGTGGGGAATGAATGGAATTAGCTGCCGTTGGTGGTTGTGGAGGTGAACTTGCTGGGTCTTTTAAAAGACTTCTGGATGAGTACATGGGATCAAATGGGATTGGGAGTTACAGATAGTTCAATGGCCTAGTAGGTATGGGTATGATTGGTGCAACTTGTGGGCCGAAGGGCCTGTTTGTGCTGTAGTGTTCTATGTTCTAAGGTCAGGAGATAAAAGTAACTAGTTACCAATTTGAGTGTTTCTTTAGACATAACATTGTGATATGTGAGACAGTGCATGACTATTTGTTACTTATGCATGTCTGCCATGTCA
Organism: Sphyrna mokarran; assembly: GCA_024679065.1. NCBI lineage: Eukaryota > Metazoa > Chordata > Chondrichthyes > Carcharhiniformes > Carcharhinidae > Sphyrna > Sphyrna mokarran. Next base: position 37,514,739 of record JAGIQG010000020.1, on the reverse strand, counting down.
CTGAATTTAAAAAAATTATTAGGTCGGCATGAATTGGAAATCTAAAAGAGCATTAAAATGCAATTGTAGAACTGTGATTGGAGCCTGCACAGCAACCCAATTTGTATCAGGTGGTAACAAGGCAAGAGTCTGCTATGGGAATAAGAGCCCAGGTCTGACTACTGTCCATGAATGACAGGACTGCCCATCCTTTGGGCAGGATTTGGGCAATATTTTGCTCTCCCACAACTGTCTAGATGTAGCTTGCTACAAGCTTCAAAATGGATGAGAACCTGAAAATGCAATTATTGGTTGCAGCAAAATCTGCTGACATTGTGCCATTCTGGGCAGAAGCTGAAACGAATCTCTCCCATAACTTTCAGAAAAGGAATAAAAACCAAAATTGCAGTACAATGGGCTTTGCAAAGAATGGACATTTTCAGGCTCCTACATGCTTATGAAATCTACCAAAGCACTGACATTGCAGCCTGTTACACTGCAGTCTGATGCTGTAGAATTCTGTGTATCTATTAGATCTGCTACAAACGTGATAACAATGTTCTCATTAGGTGCAAGTAATCCATGCACAGTTAGAACATAGAACATTACAGCGCAGAACAGGCCCTTCGGCCTTCGATGTTGCGCCGACCAATTAGGAAAAAGCAATGACCCTCCAACCTAAACCATTCTCTTTTCATCCATAAACTTATCTACTAACCTCTTAAACGCCACCAAACTTGGCGCATCTACAACTGCCGCAGGCAGAGCATTTCATACCCTTACCACCCTTTGGGTAAAGAACCTACCTCTGATATCCGTCCTATAACTACCACCCCTTAATTTAAAGCTATGTCCCCTCGTGCTAGCTTTCTCCATCCTAGGAAAAAGGCTATCACTGTCCACCCTATCTAAACCTCTAATCATCTTATATGTTTCAATAAGGTCTCCTCTTAGCCGCCTTCTTTCTAACGAAAACAACCTCAAATCCCTCAGCCTCTCTTCATAAGACCTGCCCTCCATACCAGGCAACATCCTGGTAAACCTCCTCTGTACCCTCTCCAATGCCTCCACATCTTTCTTATAATGCGGGGAACAGAACTGCACACAATACTCCAAGTGCGGCCGCACTAGAGTTTTGTACAGTTGCAACATGACGTTGCGGCTCCGAAATTCAATCCCTCTACCAATAAAAGCTAAGACTCCATATGCCTTCTTAACAACCTTATCAACTTGATTGCCAACTTTCAGGGATCTATGCACATATCACCAAGATCCCTCTGTTCTTCAACACTATTAAGAGTCCTACCATTAGCCCTATACTCTACACATTTGATATTCCTGCCAAAGTGAATTACCTCACACTTTTCCGCATTAAACCCCATTTGCCACCTCTCGGCCCAGCTCTGCAACTTGTCCAAGTCTCTCTGCAAACTATAACACCCCTATTCACTATCTACCACTCCACCGACTTTAGCGTCATCTGCAAATTTACTAATCCATCCTTCAATACCCTCATCCAGATCATTTATAAAAATTACAAACAGCAGGGGCCCCAAAACAGATCCCTGAGGTACACCACTTGTAACCGAACTCCATGATGAATAACTTCCATCAACCACCACCCTCTGTCTTCTATCAGATAGCCAATTCCTAATCCAATTAGCTAAATCACCCTCAATCCCATACATCTGCATTTTCTGCAGAAGCCTTCCATGGGCCACCTTATCGAACGCCTTACTAAAGTCCATATATACCACATCAACCGCCTTACCCCCATCCAACTCTTTGGTCACTTTTTCAAAAAACTCAATAAGGTTAGTAAGGCACGACCTACCCTTCACAAAACCATGCTGACTATCCCCAATCAATTCATTTCTCTCTAAATAACTATAAATCCTATCCCTAATAATTCTCTCCAATACTTTGCCAACAACAGAAGTAAGACTCACTGGCCTATAATTCCCTGGAAGGTCTCTCTTCCCCTTCTTAAACAATTGGACCACATTCGCTATCCTCCAGTCCTCCGGAACCACACCCGTAACCAACGAGGACCTGAAGATCAGAGCCAGAGGCTCTGCAATCTCCTCTCTTGCCTCCCAGAGAATCCTAGGTTAAATCCCGTCCGGCCCAGGGGACTTATCCAACTTCAAACCCTCAAGAATATCTAGCACATCCTCCCTATCTACTTCAATACTTTCCAGTTTGCAACCCTGTACCCCAGTGTTCTCCACAACTACATTTACATCTCCCTGCGTGAATACGAAGAGAAATATTTGTTCAGTGCCTCTCCAATCTCTTCAGGCTCCACGCACAACTTCCCACTGCTGTCTCTGACTGGCCCTAATCTTGCCCTAACCAATCTTCTATTCTTAACATATCTAAAGAAAGCTTTAGGATTCTCCTTGATCCTATCAGCCAAAGTCTTCTCGTGTCCCCTTTTAGCTCTCCTCAACTCATTCTTTAGCTCCCTCCTGGCTAATCTATAGCTATCCATTGCACTAACTGAGCCTTCAAGCCTCATCCTGACATAAGCCTCCTTTTTCCTTTCAACCAGCGAATTAACGTTTTTCGTACACCATGGTTCCCTTACTCGACCATTTCCTCCTTGCCTGACAGGGACATACTTATCAAGGACTCGCAGTAGCTGCTCCTTGAATAAGCTCCACATTTCAGATGTTCCCAGTCCCTGTAGTTTCCTAGTCCAACCTATGCACCCTAATTCTCTCCTTATGGCCTCATAATTACCCTTCCCCCAGCTATAACTACTGCCCCCAGCTTCATGCCTATCCCTATCCATCACTAAGGTGAACGTAACCGAATTGTGGTCACTATCACCAAAATGTTCACTAACTTCCAAGCCTAACACCTGGTCTGGCTCATTGCCAGCACCAAATCCAATGTAGCCTCACCTCTAGTTGGCCTATCTACATACTGAGTCAAAAAACCTTCCTGCACACTTTGTACGAAAACTGACCCCTCTAACGAGCTAGAGCTATAGCTATTCCAATCAATATTAGTAAAGTTAAAGCCCCCATAACAATTACCCTATTACTTTCACTCCTGTCCAGGATCGACTTTGCAATCCTTTCCTCTACCTCTCTAGAACTTTTAGGAGGTCTATAAAAGACTCCCAACAGGGTGACCTCTCCTCTCCTGTTTCTAATCTCAGCCCATACTACCTCAACAGACAAGTCCTCATCAAACTTCCTTTCTGTCACTGTGATACAGTTGGAGAATAGAATTGGATGGATGTCAAAAAAATGACACTGTTAAATTAAAAATGCTGTTGCGTTATAGAAGAGGAAATGTTTCCATTAATTCTGGATTTAAATGTTAAGCTTTTAAAGCAGCACCTGGAACAAGGGTTCAAATCCCACTCAGACTGATAGGTTTGAAAGAATCCCAAGCCTGGCTGTGAGGGTCCAATATGAAACAATTTTAGGAACCCATGATGTATAATTACCTTGATTTAGTATCAAATTGACAATTCCACTGAAGGAGGCCATAGGATGACTGTTTGTCGCACTGGGACAGTAGGAGGATAGGGTTTTTGAGAACTGACTGAATGTGGGGCAATTCAAGCAGTCTTACTTGGCATCAGTTAAAGTAAATTTTATTTATTATTGTCACAAGTCGGCTCACATTAACATTGCAATGAAGTTACTGTGAAAATCCCCTAGTCGCCACACTCTGATACCAATTCGGGTACACTGAGGGTGAAATTAGCATGGCCAATGCACCTAACCAGCAAGTCTTTCAGACAGTGGGAGGAAACTGGAGCACCTGGAGAAACCCACGCAGATATGGGGAGAATGTGCAAACTCCACACAGTGACCCAAGCTGGGAATTGAACCTGGGTCCCTAGCACTCTGAAGCAGCAGTGCTAACTGCTGTGCCACCATGCCGCCCCGTGCCAAACCCCACAACTGTGCTACACCTGACAAGTGTTTTCTAGTTATTTTGATTGGCTGAAGTATGCTAATCACCCCTGTCCTCACTGGCGATGCCTTGATTTTAAAATTCTTATCTTTGTTTTCAAATCCCTGTATGACCTTGTCCCTCCCTAAATCCACAAAGTCCTCCAGCTCTCCTGGATATCTGCACTCCTCTAATTCTGGCCTTTTGTGCATCTTAATTTAAATTGTTCAATCACGGATGGTCATGCCTTTAACTGCTTGGACCCTAAGCTCTGGGATTCCTGCAGTAAACTTCTCTCCAAACTCTTTCTCCTTTTTAGATGCTCCTTAAAACTTACTTCTTTGACCAACCTCGTGGCTTTGGTCAACTTTTGTTTGATAATGCTCCTGTAAAGCACCTTAGCATATTTTATTACATTCTTCTCCAGGTGCCATGTTTTGTAATATCAGTGATTGTCTGCAGCTTTCATAGTCTTTGAAAACAGCCAGCATCTTGGTATTCATAGGATTCCATCAGTCCAGAAGGAGGTCCAGTTGGCCTACTGAGTTTGCTTAAACTTTCTAAAAGAGCATCATACTCATGCCCATCCCTCCAGTCTATCTCTATAACCCTGTGCAGTTACCATGGCTATTGGTATTGCTCTCAAATCTCTTATCTATTCTGCATCTTTAGCTGTTGATGTGTTTCCCCCTTTGTCTCCTGCTTGTTATGCTGCCCTCAATTTTACCAGTGAATACTAGATGTTAGCCAGGTGGATTGAGATGCAATGGATAATATCTCTGTCTCTGAGCAGAAGCTCTGAGTTCTGGTCCCATTTCAGGACTTGATGGACCAAATAAGTTGCATTCATAATGTCGCCAAACAGATTAAGTGTCAGCTTGTAAATTCTTTCCAACATGTGCCAATGGTGGGCAGAAAGAGTGGGAAAGATTTCCAGACAGCAAATGGGAAGCAATTGCAGCCTCTACTATCATGCTAGGCTACAACATGTATGTAAAAATATATTCTGCCATAGGAACTTTGTACTGTAGATAGCCCCCAAATAGTGAAAGTGAGTTAGAAGAGCGAATATGTGGCAAATTTTGGACTACAGAAAAAAGGTAGTTGGAGACTTCAACTACCCTAATTCAGAGAGGAGGGCATAAAATTCTTAAGCTGGATCCAAGAAAATTTTTTTAGCCAGCACGTAAGTCCAACAAAAGGGGTTACAATTCTAGATTTAGTCTCGGAAATGAAGCTGGGCAAGTGAATGAAGTAACAGTGGGGAATCATTTTGAAGATCATGATCTTAATGCATTAGATTCAATATCATTGTGGAAAAGAACAAAGATAGAACAGGAATAAAAGTTCCAATTTGGGAAAAGACAAAGAGGTGAGAGACGAATTAGTGAATGTGAGCTGGATACAGCAAGTAGAAGGGAAAACAATGTCAAGTTACTGAGAGGCATTCAAAAGCGTGATACTATAGGCACAGTGTAGGCATGTCTCCGCAAAGGGTGGTACTGCCAAGACTCGAACCACTTGGTTATCCAGAAATATACAGGGTAAGATAAAGCAGAAAAAGAAAGCTTATGCCAGTCACTAAAAGCTTACTACTGTAGAAAACCTAGAGTATAGAAAGTAAAAGGGATGAAGTAAAAAAGGAAATCAGTAAAGCAAAGAGAGTATGAAGAAGTATTGACAGATAAAATCAAAGAAAACCTAAAGATGTTTTACACATTAAGAGCAAGAGAATAACTAAAGGGAAGAGTGGAGCTTAGCAGAAATGTACATAGTAACTTGCGTGTTAATGCAAAAGATGAAGGCAAGGTTCTCAATGAACACAAAAAAACTAAGAAAGGTACAGCACTGGAACAGGCCCTCCAGCCCTACAAACCCATGTAATTCATGATGCCCTAACTAAAACTAAAAAAAACCTGCCCTGATTCGGTCCATATCCCTCTATTTCTTCCCTGTTCATGTAACCACCCAGATGCCTCTTAAATGTTGCTAATATGCCTGCTTCCACCACCACCTCCTCTGGCAACACGTTCCAGGCACCCACCACTTTCTGAATGAAAAATTTCCTCTGCACATTTCCCTTAAACTTCCTCCCCACATTTTGAATCTGTGCCCCCTTGTAGTTGACACTTGCACCCTGGGGAAAGTCCTCTGACTATCCACCCTATTTATGCCTCTCATAATTTTGTAGATCTCTGTCAGGACTCCCTCAGCCTCTGTCTTTCCAATGAAAACAATCCTAGCTTGTTCAACCTCTTCTTATTGCCAACACCCTTGAGACCAAGCATCATCCTGGTGAACCTTCTTTGCACTCTCTTCAAGGCTTCTATGCCCTGGTACTGTAGTGACCAGAACTGGAGAAAGTACTCCCAAATGCAGCCTAACACATTTTATATAGCTGCAACATGATTTCCCAACTCTTATATTCAATGCCCTGGGTGATGAAGGCAAGCATGCCATGTGCCTTCTTAATCACCTTGGCCACTTGTATTGCCATTTTTACGGAATTGTGGACCTGCACACCCAGATCCCTCTGTATGTTAATGTTCCTAAAGGTATAATTCACACCTAAATTTGATCTTCCAAAATGTATCACCTCGCATTTGTCTGTTTTAAACTCTATTTGCCATTTCCGCATCCAAGTCTTCTACTTATCTATATCCTGTTGTATCCTCTGACAATCCTCAGCATGATCAGCAACTCTACCAACCTCTGTGTCATCCGCAAACTTACTAATCAGATCGCACCTATTTTCCTCCCAATCACTTATATATATTACAAACATCAGAGGTCCTGACACTGATCCCTGCAGAACACCACTAGCTACATATCTCCATTCTGAAAAACACCCTTTCACCACTACTCTCTGTGGTCCATAACCAAGCCAGTTCTGTATCCATCCAACCAGCCCACTCGAAATCCCATGTGATTTTAGTTTTTGTCCCATTCTCCCACGTGGGACCTTGTCAAACATCTTACTAAATACCAAGTAAACTACATCCTCAGCCCTTCCTTCATCAATTTATGATTCTAATTACCATTGTCACTTCAAAAAACTCAATGAGTTGCTAAGACATGATCTTCCCCATATAAAACTATGCTGCCGGTCACTGACTGGTCCATCTTCTTCCAAACAAGCACATATCCTGTACTTTGGCTCTGTTTTCACTAAGACGAGGGATGATGCAGACATTATAATTAAAGAGGAATGTGAAATATTAGATATAATAAGAATAATAAGAGAGGAAGTACTGGAGGGACTAACATTTTTTGAAGGTGGACAAATAACAAGGGCTGGATAGATTGCATCATGGGTTGACAAGAAAGCCAAGTTCGATATAGTGGATTCTCTGAGGATTGTTTTCCAATCTTCACTAGATATGGGTGAGGTACCAGAAGATTGGAGGTCTGTGAATGCTGTACCACTATTTAAAATGTTAGGGGGAATAGACCAGAAAATTTTCGACCAGTCAGTCTGACTTAGGTGATGACAGACAGGATAAATCATCACTTAGAAAAGCATGGATTGATCAGGGATAGCATGGTTTTGTTAGGGAAAGATCATGACATTCTAACTTAATCAACTTTTACAGGGAAATAACACAAGAACATAAGAACATAACATAAGAATTAGGAGCAGGAGTAGGGCATCTAGCCCTTTGAGCCTGCCCACTATTCAATAAGATCATGGCTGATCTGAAGTGGATCAGTTTCATTTTCCCACTTTCTCCCCATAACCTTTAATTCCCTTGTCTATCAGAAATCTAAGGAAGATGATGAGGGTAGTGCAGTAGATGTGATAGACTTATATTTTAATAAGGCATTTGACAAGATCCTACAGGCTGGTCAGAAAATTCCATGGATGGTGAGTTGGATCCCAAATTGACTCAGCAACAGGAAACAAAAGGTAATGGCTGATTGATGTTTTTGCCAATGCAAAGTGATTTCCAGTGATTTGAATTTAAATGTGAGTGGCATGATTGGGAAATTTGCAAGTGGCACAAAAATTTACTGTATTGTAGATAGTGAAGAGGACAGCTGCGATTCCAGAATTTTATCAATGGATAGGCTGAATGAGCAAAGAAATGACAAACGGAATTCCACTCGGAAAAATATGAGGTAATGCATTTGGGAAGGCAAATAAAGCAAGGGAATATTCACTAAACAGGAGAATCATGAGAGATATAGATGAAATGAGAGATCTTGAAATGCATGTCCATTGTTCCTTGAAGGTGACATGACAGATAGATAAGGTGGTAAAGAAAGTATATAGAATATTTTCCTTATATATAGAAAAGCAGGGATGTAATGCTGTAACTGTATCAAATTCTGGTAACCACACGACACGAAGGATATATTTGCTCTGGAAAGAGTGCAGTGAAAATGTACAAGAATGTTGCCAGGACTTGAAAATCGCACTTATGAAAATTGCAGTAAAATTACAGGGATTGGATAAACTAGGGTATTTTCCTTAGAAGAGATGAGGCCCAGAGGTAACAGTTATGAGAAGCCTAGATAAGCTAAACAGGGAATATCTGTTTCTCCTAGTTGAGGGTCCAGTACCAAGGGGCACAGATTTAAAGTAATTGGTAAAAGGATTAGAGAAATCACAAGAAAAACTTTTTCACCCAAGGGATGGTAGGATCTGAAATTCACTGTCTGACTACGTGGTTGAGATAGAAATACTCAACTCATTTAAAATATATCTGGATCTGCACCAGAAATGCTTTAACCTACAGACCAGGGACTGGAAAGTGGGATTAAAATGAGTGGCTAGTTTCTTTCTTCTTCTCTTTATTGGCTGAGCACAGACATGAAGGGCTGAATGGCCTCTTGCTGTGCCGCAACTTTTCTATGGTTCTAACTCAGATTCTTTGAGGGGACCAGTTGGCTCAGTCGGTTGGGTGGCTGGAGTGGATTCAAGACCTGCGTCCAAACTCTATCCCTGATGGAGCTCATGGTATTTTGGGTCAGACTGTCTTTGAGCAGAGAACACAGGGAGAAGAAGATTGGATATTGCACTTTTTTCTCTCTTCGAAATCTATGCCCAAGGAATTGTAGTTGTTTCTGGATGATTATTTATGCCTGGCACAGCGGTTAGCATTACTGCCTCATTGCACTAGGGACCCAGATTCAATTCTGGCCTCAGGTGACTGTGTGGATTTGATTTGATTTATTATTGTTACGTGTATTAACACACAGTGAAAGTATTGTTTCTTGCATGCTAAACTCATAGCTAGTTTGCACATTCTCCCCATGTCTGCATGGGTTTCCTCCGGGTGTTCCAGTTTCCTCCAGGTATTCCAGTTTCCTCTCACACTCCAAAAATGTGTGGGTTAGGTGGATTGGCAATGATAAATTGTCTCTTAGTGTCATGGGGATTAGCAGGGCAAATACATGTGACTATGGACCTGGGTGGAATTGTTGTTGATGCAGGCTCAATGAGCCAAATAGCCTCCTTCTGTACTACTGGGCATTCTGTTATATTCAATGATTTGTAAAAGTTCTTCTTCTGTGCCTGCTTTCCTCAAACTTCCTGCCTGGTAGTCTGAGTTGTCCAATTAATTGTCATCATCTATCTCAGAATGTTGTCTTTAATTTATCTTCCACTGTCATCCTTATATTCCAACTTTTGCCTTTGTATAATAGCTTTGATCAGACCTAACATTTCAGCATTCTTATTCTGCTTTAAATGAGATATTCTTATTTCTAATTTCTGTGAAGGTTGTTTTGCGAGTGCTGTTCGCTTCCTGCCATCTTGAATACTTTTTCCATCAGATGTTTACAGTTACAGTGATTGTTTTTCAGGGAAATAAATTATTGTTGTCTCATTTTTCACCACTGTATATCTCATATTGACCATAAGCTATGCACCTATCGGTAAGAAAACAGAAAGAAAATGATTCAAGTATCACTATCTTGACAGCTGGTGAAGGGTGTAAAGACAGTTAGACCAATCCTTGCTTTGAAGTGGTACCACACACAAATCATATCTTAGCTTTGAGAAACAATGATTGCAATACACATTACACTGCTTAGCAAACACAGAGCAATTAACTAAACACGTTTTTAAAAAAGATCAGCACCTCTTAGAGTGTTTACTTATGTTCACATTAAAAATATTTGAATTTGATCTTGAGTTTCTTGGCTTCGCCTCAGTGGTTCTCCTGAAGAAACATTGGACTGGATCTTATGACTCCCTGCCAGGAGTGTTTCCAGCAGGGAGAAACATAAAATACCAAGAGTGCTCAGCCCACCACCTTCCTGCCCACCCCAAGCTATCCAACATTATATATTAGGTTGCAGGTGCCAAAATGAGTAGCCTATCTGTCAATTAAAGAAGTAAGGGTCAATTCAGCCTGGGACCAAGTCAACTGGCCTAAATATTACACTGCCCACACTATAATACAGTTGACATGGCGGCAGGAGGAGGCAGGCAGGAAGAAAGGAGCACATCGTTTTGGGGGATGCCCTGTGGGCATCAAGGATACCCACAAGATGTCGTCCACTCCATTTGCTCTTCAATGTCTTACTTTCAAAATGCAGTCTCCGACCTCCCTCTTCCCCCTCCCTTGTTTCTCAAATCTCCTTCTCTCTAAAAGCCTGAGAATTTATTGGTTCTAGCAGCCATCACTCTACTTCCTGCTCTCATAACTGAGCTCTGACACTGCCCGGCCTGCTGGATTACTGGCAGATTTTGCGGGTCCTTTAGGATCCCTACAGTGCAGATAGAGGCCATTTGGCCCACTGAGCCTGCACCACCAATAATCCCACCCAGGTCCTATCCCTGTAATCGCATGTATTTACCTTGCTAATCCCAACAATAAGGAGCAATTGAGCATTGCCAATCAACCTACCCTGCACACCCACACCTATTTCAGCCCAGTGCTTTTTGATTGCAGGTGGGCTTCCTTCAGGTTCATTGGCTGCAGGGGATGGGGAAGTGGGGGGAAATGGGAGTGCGATCTGTCTTTCTACTTCATGTTTCTGTTTATTAGTTCCTCTTTGTTTCCTCACATAAAGCCTTCTGTCATACTAACAGGCTTATTGGCCAAGATCATCTAAATCAGTACAGAGCAGGGTCAAACTGATCCATATGGCTCGTTTCCATAATGCTGCCTGATGGGGCACCTTCCAACTTAAGGTGCCCCTTAAGTTCAAAGATCCAGGGATGATTTGATTGAAGTTTTGAAGATATTAAGAGGAAGAGACAGGAAGAAACTCTTTCTGCTATTTGAGAAGCCTGGAGCCAGACCTTTCAACAGTGAAATTAGGAAACAATTCTTCACACAAAAGATGGCTGAAGTTTGGATCTCTCTTTTGCAAACAACAGTTGCTGCTGGTCCACTGTTAATTTTAAAACTGACATTGATAGATTTTTTTGTTAGCCTGAAGTATAAAGGGGATATTGGGCAAAAGTGGGCATTGGAGCAAGGTTGCAAATCAATGATCTAATTGAATGGTGGAACAGGTTTGAGGGGCTGAATGGCCTACTTCTGTTCTTATATTCCTAACTAAACTTGACATTTATGAAAAAAGGCTTTGAAAATGGAGATAGGTAGGAATTTAACAAGACACAGATTTCAACTTCTACTGACACTTCTTGCTTAATTTGTTCCATTGTTCTTTGTGACAAATTAATCCATAATCAGAAATCAATCCACCATCTCAGATTATATGAGCACAATCCATTTATTGTCACTTCTTCTACATCTCCCCTAAAAGTGCTAACCATTGCTAATAAATATTTAGTGGTAACCCTCTGATATTTCACTTTTTTAAAGTTCACTCGTGGGACATGGGTGTCACTGGCTGGCCAGCATTTATTGCCCATTCCTGGTTGCCCTTGCTCAGAGGACAGTTGAGATTCAACTATATTGCTATGGCTCTGGAGTCACATGTAGGCCAGACTGATAAGGACGGCAGATATCCTTTCCTAAAGGACCTTAGTGAACCAGATAGGTTTTTCCGTCTATTGACAATGCTTTCATAGTGATCTGTAGATTCTTAATTCCAGATATTTTTTATTGAACTCAAATTTCACAATCTGCCATGGCTGGATTAAATCCGGATCCCTAGAACATTAGCTGAGTTTCTGGATTAATAGTCTAGCAATAATACCGTTAGGCCATTATCTCCTCATAGTGAGATCCCTCAAGCTGGGAAAACCCAGTGAGACATTGGAGTCAGAAGAGTCCAAAAAATGATAATTGTTCTTTTGTTATTCTCATCTCTGTGGAACAATAAGAGAGGGAGATTTCACAAGATAAGTTCAGCCCTCTCTTGTCCTCCTTCTCAATCACAGGGCCCTCAAAATTCCTTTCCCAACCACTCACGTGAGTGCTTGGGACCATTCTCATAGCAGCTTCCTGCCACACAACATTCCATCACGGCTGTTGCTTTCCTACTGGCTTCAGATCCATTGTAACGACAAGCTCCCCTGATCAGCTTTGAGGTTAGCACAGCTTCATCCCAACCCACTGCACTCCTGCTTCAGTGATATAAAATCAAAATTCAGGGTATAGAATAGCCAACTACACAGTGAGGTTCACTCTATTAAACTTCAACAATAAACTACGCTGCTTTAGTCTCAGAACCAGCATTCCTGCTGCAATGATGTGAAATTAAATAACTATTCTTGAGGCTCCCTGGGTGAGATTAATTTTAATTAATAAGGGCAGACAGTTTTGGGGGTGAGCATGTATATCAGTGTATCTGACTCTTGTGCTGAGTGTCACATCTGTTTCTTTGTCTATTTTTAGCTCAGAAAGTATTTTCTAAAAAATGTCATAAATCAGAAAACAGGAACTTTGTTTTATAGACTCCCTTGAGAAATGATTTTTTTTAAAAAATACAGACATTACTATCAGCAAATCTTTTAAGGGTTCTGCACCTAAGATATATACAGATTTACTTTAAGGTATGGGAAACTTTTTAGAATTTTCTTTTATTGTAATTATTCTGGAAATTGGTAAAAGATGTGGTATCTTTCGAAGTTGGTTATTTGTGAATTAACTTTGACTGCTGTGAGTTTTAGAGAAGGTTACAGCTCTCAATTCTGTTTGCTTTCAGCTAAAGAATTATGATGTTGAATGACAAGCTACAAATTAACAACATATTGCATTTATAAAGCACCGTGAACATAGTAAAACATTCTGAGGCATTTCACAGGAGCATTATAAAACAAAATATGATGCAGAGGCACTTAAATAAGTATTAGGGCAGATTTATTTTAATGTATCTTCACACATCTTTGCTCTCTTTGGGGAATATTTGGGGAGGTGCTCCCAAGCCGATTATCAGCCAATTGAACCATGTTTTGGACAGTTCTTCTATAGCCAACAAATCCTCATGCGGCCATCACAATAAATGTCTGAAGTTCAACTAGGTGTGGGGTGCAAGATTGGGAAGGGAGGGGGGGCTGGAGGGTTAAAGTGGTGCAGTTTGGTTTGACGAAAACAAGGGGGCAATGTGGAAGGAAGGCTGTGAAAGAAGTCGGGAGGTAGAGGGGGTAAAGCAAGTGCTCACAATGTCAGGCAGAGGGGCAAGGAGGTGGATAAAGGAGACAAACAATAAAAGGCAGAAGGAGGACTGAAAGAAGGGAGGCTGGACTTCAACTAACTGATATGAATAAGGGGGGGGTCAAAGGAATACCACATAATTTACCGGTAGGGTGAATTTACTGGATGAAGGCTCCAGATGGTAAATGGGGCATGGGAGCTCAGAAGTGATAAGCTTAGGGGGAGGGTGGTTGAATCAAGGAACAAACTTCTTCTTGAGGCTGCGAGCCCTGCCCCTTTGGGTTGCTGACATCTTGCCCATTCTGGTGAAGACAGGTGAGCTGAAGAGAGTGTGCTAGACTGGTGTTTAAATATGGCATCGGGACCATTGAACCCATGAGCTGAAGGCAGGCGGACGAATCAGCTATTGGCCTGCCTGGGGTGTCAGAGGAGAAATTAATGAGGTACCATTCACAGAATCTGGCGTGGGATTCTGCCATTCCAGTCAGTGGGACAGGTGCTACCGGAGCTGCCCATCATTGCATTTAATCTCAAAATGGGGGAATTCCACCCATTCTCTCTCTGTCCTTTATTAGTTCTGCATCACAAAAAGCAGATTCTCCAGTCATTATCACATTGCTGTTTGTGGGTGTCTGCTACGTGCAAATTGGTAACCACATTGTCTATATTATAACAGTAATTACACTTCAAAAAATACTTCATTGGCTGTAAAGCACTTTGAGATGTCCTGATATTGTGAAAGGCACTATATAAATGCAAGACTTTCTTTCTTGTCTTTCTCATAAGAATGAAAGGTACATCCTTACTGACATTTAAGGTGGCTGATTCGCAGGCTGGCATTTTCCCATCTTGCCAACCCAATTCCCGCCCAAATTCCATCCCATCCATGTCAATATAGCCATGGGTGGGACTGGAAAATTCTAGCTACAGATTTAATATTTACAATACCATTTACCCATTCTTTGTTTAAAATGCTACTCATTTTGTTCTTTCATCCTAAAAACATTTAGCTAATTTTGAACAATGTCAGTAAATTTACCCATTTATGTCAATACTTTAATTCATATAAATATACATAAGAAGCAAACGGCTCAAATGGTTCATGCTTCTTAACATAAGCTTCCTCGTATTAAATTTTTCCTTCTGTTTCCCTAACCATTTTTCCCTGTGGTCTACAAACTTACAAAATATCTTTCTATCTTCTATTTTTTTTTTACAATGGATTTCTCGTCCTTGTTGAAAGCACTGTTGATGTAACATTGCTTCAGAGTGTTCAGCACGCAGCAGCCAGTCTCTGATGATTTGTGATGTGCTGGGCTGCCTTCGATTGACTGATCACAGCTGCGCCAGAGCACTCCACAAACAACAACCCTGACCCCTAGCCAAAACATCTGCCCCGCCTCCCTGCTTTCAGGGACACAAAGATAGCCATCTCAAACACTTACAACTCAGATTTCCTTTTCAATTTAACAGATTAATTACACAAGCTGCTGAGGGGAAAAGATTAGATGGTGAGCCCTAAGGTTGTTTGGAGGAAATATTTCATTTGTTTTCACAGTATGGGTTATTATGAAGCACTCTGGTTATTGTAGTTTCGGGGAGAGGTGCACAGTTCTATCTTAGAATTTCAACAGTTCAGAAGGGAGTATTCGGCCCATTAAATTTGCACCGACTTGCTGATAGAATATCTTAACCAAGCCCCTTCTCCCGCCCTCACTCTGTAACCCTATGCATTTACTATGGCTAATCCATCAAATTTACACATCTTAGGACACTAAGGAGCAATTTAGCATGGCTATTCCACCTAACGTGCACAATTTTGAACTGTGGGAGGAAACCCGAGCTGTAAATAAGCGACTAGTTTCTTTTTTCTCATTTTTGGCCAGCACAGACACAATGGGCTGAATGGCCTCTTTCTGCAACATAATCTTTCCATGGTTTTATGTTCTTAACTAAGCCAGGAGAAAGATCATAGGAACACATCATTTTACCTTCCTTTTGTTTTCTTTAAACACTTCCACTTGTTAAACATATTGGAGATGAAGTATAGAGGCCGCTTTAGTCACAGTCAAGAGTAATCGGAATGGGAAAGACTGTTGTCTTTCCCACTGGCCTTAGGCAGGTATGTGAATTTGAAAGAGGGACCAATGGGGGGATGGGGAGTGCATGGTGGTTTGAAACAGGAGGTCATTAGGGGAAACTCAGGAATAAGCCAGTTGTCAAGCCTGTTTGAGAGGGACTGTTAGTGGTAATTAACTGTTTGGAAGGTAGAACTGGCAGGAAAACTTGTTGCTTGGAATAAAGCATAGATTCACTGTGTGTCCTTGCTATCTCTCTGCTGGCTCAAAACAGCATCTCAGCTCCAACGTCAGAACATCACCACAACACGTTCCATTGCCTTCTTTCAGGGCAGTCCAATGAGCCACGAGCCAATCAAGCAGTGATAAGCCCAGTGATGGCCCTTCCCCATACAGGAAATCTCACCTATTGAGAACAACTGGTTAGAGAGGCTGGCTGCAAGAAAAACACCTACTGGAATCCCAGGATCACAGAGCCACCCAGGCCACAGGTAAATAATGCGCAGGGAGGAGTTTTGCAGGGGTCATGGAGTGAATAGTATAGGGGCATTAACAGCAAGGACAGAGGGTGATTTTCTATGGGCCCCCTTTCCTAATATTAAATCCATCAATCAGGCACTGGTTGCCATTGATTTAGGAAAATCCTAACCTCCCCCCAACTCCCCCCTCCCCCCAACAGAAGTAATAAGCCAGTTGGTGTTAGTTCTCATGCATGTTGCATGATAACAGACCCATCTTCTGGGTTAATGCCAGAGTGGGGAGTAAGGCCTTTACTAGTCACTAATTGGCCACTTAAGGGCCTCAAGAGGCAGTGGGAGAGACAGGAACATCGACCCACTCAGAATGTAATTTGGATGATGTAGATGAGAAAGTAATGGGGTTCCAGTATGTCTACATCCTGCTTAATTACATGTCCTCTCCACTTCCAACAGCACAAGATCCTGTCCCAGATATTCAGTTGCTTTTCTGAATGAGATCACTGAACTAAGTTAACTTGCCAAGATTACTAATTAAGTTAATAATGACCCCAAAGTTTCTTCATAAAACACATTTACAACCAGCTGGAAGAGACAAAGTGACAGAAAGAGACATTGATGGGTAGCTGAATCTGATCTGATCTAAAATTAATCACCCAGGTATGCGAGCAATATTTTATTCTGCTATTCAGTTGGGCTAATTTGGACTTGGAGTGATATGGAAAACAGGGAGAAAGTGATTCAGCTTCATGGGATACATCTCTTTAGTCCAATGAAAGTGAAAATGAGGGAGACGTCCCAAGTCTCAATATTGCAACTTTAGACATAGAAGATTTTTCCTGTTGTGTGTTGTTGAAATTTAGTCGCACGCTATTCAGAAGAACATTGAATGTAAAAACAAAGGATTGATGTTGGCTTCCTGCAAGACAAATGGTTAGGCCACTACGGAGAATTGTGTGCTGAGCACCTAAAGATTTTAGAATCATGGAACATGTCCAGTGGTGAATTATTTGAGTGAGGCCAGGAATGAAAATTTGTGGTTGAAGAAATATTTGGAAAAAATAGCTCTTTCCACAAGAAAAGTGAAAGCTAAGGAAGATCCAACCTAGGTTTTTAAAATTCTGTAAGGTTTTATGAGGACAATTGGTAATAAATTCTTTCCACTAGGGTTCAATTTGGAAATGAAAGTGGGCTTGACTGAGGATTGTAACTTGAGGAATAAGAGAGGCAGCACAATGATTAGCATTGCTGCTTCACAGCGCTAGGCACCAGGGTTCGATTGCTGGCTTGAGTCACTGTCTGTGTGGAACAAAACAAAGAACAAAGAACAAAACAGCACGGGAAACAGGCCCTTCGGCCCAACAAGCCCACGGCGCCACTTCTATGTTCCCACTTCTACCCGTGATCCCTGTCCATGTTTATAGATCTATGCATTGAAACCAAATTTGAGACAATTAAGGAAGAATTTGTTCTGCCAATCAGCCTAAGAGCACATCTTTGGGGTGTGGGAGGAAACCAGAGCACCCGGAGAAAACCCACGCAAGCATGGGGAGAATGCTCAAACTCCCACAGACACAGGCCCAAATCCATGTACCTGCACAGCATAGCAATAGTGACTGAGCTGTCGTGTTGCCCATCAAATGGTCCAGGTCAAGCATACACTAACGATGTGAAGCACTAGGATACTCTTGAAAAAAAATCCAAGAGCAGCCCTCTGACGACTCATCGCGTGTATGCCCCTTGTTAGACAACCAAAGTACCCATAGGACAAATACATCAATATTATGGAGTTTGCACATTCTCTCTATGTATGCGTGGGTTTCCTCTGGATGCTCCAGTTTCCTCCCACAGTTCAAAGATGTGCAGATTAGATGCATTGCTCAATTCTCCCTCAGTGTTCCTGAACAGGTGCCAGAGTGTGGCAACTAGGGGATTTTCACAGTAACTTCATTACAGTGAGAACGTAAGGTTACTTGTGATTAATAAATAAACTTTTACTTTTAAAGACATTTCTAAGAGAGTCCTTAAAAATGGAATGTTCTCACAGAGTGGCAGCTGAAACAGGAGCAATAGCACCATTTAAAAGAGAATTAAATTGCTAGTGAAGACAACAGTACACAGGATGAGGGGAGGAAATGGGGTTAGGATAATTGATGGGTTAGGGCTGGCACAAGTTTGATGAACTGAATGGCCTGCTTCTGTATAGTGAGTTCCAGAATTGCAGGAAATAACACATTTGAGTTGAAACTGCTGATCGTCATCATGCCTCTACAATTACCCGGGTAGAATCAGGACTCTATAGTTCATACTTTGCAGATGTGAGCTGTAACCTGAAACAAGTTTTCTTTTTGGCTTAATGTGATGGAAATTCTCCTCACAGTCCATAAATTATGCTGAGCTATTTATACTAGAATATTAGAATGTCTTTTGGCTCAAGCAGTTATTCTAACTTGTCTTAAAAAATGAGAAGTTACAGCATGTTGTTGGCAGTCCTACAGAATTATAATGAATATGATACACTTTCACCACAATTATTTGACTATATATTTACTTCCAACTTGAGGTCTTCAGAGCAATAAAGTTTAGATTTGCTGAGGCTAAGGGCTTGCTCTATATTAAAGTACAGCTGCTATTTTTATTCTTCATCTTCTATCAGAATTCCTCAAGTGTGTTCTCTTTCTGCCAAAAAAAATCATTGAAAGGTGATAATGAGGCTTTGCTCTGGCGTTTCACAAGGGTTTTGAGGTCAAATCCACTGATAGCTGTGATCACTCAGAACCTCTCGCCAGGCGAGACTGATGGCAGGTAACTATTGCATATACCTTACCAATGTTGCGCTAAAACTAGCCATCGGCATTTGTACAGCGTAGGCTACCTAGCTCAGCTAAAAAGCACTGTCACCCCTACAGTACATTGATAAGGATCCTGCACTGAAGACTCAAGGGTCTCCAGTCAAGATCTTACCTGTCTATTCTGATGATGCGTATTGAATGATACAAGTAAAAATGAAAACAAACACTGCTTTAGGGTGGTATGGTGGTTAGCACTGCTGCCTCACATCGCCAGCAACTCAGTTTGGCCATTGTCTGTGCAGACTCTGCACATTCTCCCCGTGTGCACGTGGGTTACCTCTGGCTGTTCCAACAGTCTAAGAGATGTGTTTCATAGGTGCATTGACGATGCTAAATTCTCCCTCAGGATAGTACCAATATGGTGACTAGAGGATTTTCACATTAACTTAATTGCAGTGTTAATGTAAGTCTACTTGTGACACTAATAAATAAACTTCAAACTTTCTCAGCTGCTGCTATCTGAAATTGTCATTCACCTCCTTGCATTTTTTTTTTAAGAGCAACACAGCTCGGGAAACAGGCCCTTCGGCCCAACGAGCCCGCGCCGCCGTCATAACTATATAGTAGCAATTCCATTATCCTATTATAGATTTAGGTTTTATAGATTAGGTTATTCCTAATATGGAATACTCTCACTGTAGGGACAAATTGGTTCCCAATCAGCCTAAGAGCGAATTTTTGGGTTGTGGGAGGAAACCGGAGCGCCCAGAGAAAACCCACGCAACCACGGGGAGAACGCGCAAACTCCCACAGACACCGGCCCAATTCCAAGTGTCTGCACAGCCACATTGATAGTCTCTGAGCTGTCATGGTGCCCTTCAGATGGTCCACATAAAGCACTCATTTACGACATGAGGTACCAGGCAACCCATGAATCAACATCCAAGAGCTGTACCCGCACCACCTGCCGAATGCATGCTCCATGTTGGTCAAGTATGGACCGAATTACATGTGGAAAAAAGCCATAGTTAAACAGTCCTAATATATCCCTCTATCTGCATACCGCTCATGTGGCTGTCCAAGAGACCCTTAAACATCCCCAGCGTGCCTGCTCCCACCACCTTACTCGGCAGTGCATTCCACACCCCCACTACCCTTTGTGTGAAAAACTGCCCTCTAATATTCGTCTTATACATAGCCCCCCTCACCCTAAGGCCATGACCCCTCGTCCTATCCATTTCTGAAGGTGGAAAAAGTTTACCTCCATTTACTCTATCTATACCCCTTATAATCTTATACACCTCTATGAGATCCCCTCTAAGCCGACGTCTTTCAAGGGAAAACAACCCCAGTCTATTTAATCGTTCCTCGTAAGACAGTCCTTCCATACCAGGCAGCATCCTGGTAAACCTCCTCTGCACTCTCTCCAAGGACTCCACATCCTTCCGATAGTACAGCGACCAGAACTGGACGCAGTATTCCAAGTGAGGCCTATACTGCATCCAGTTCTGGTGATTTTGTGATGCAACACAAATTGCAACATTTTGTGATGTTGCAGTTGAAGAACAAAAGTCATGTTTGCCTAGATAATTGTTAATGTGTTTGATAAAATATAGATGAGTTATGAGATGTGCTGATATGCCACATAATCACTCACCTGATGAAGGAGCAGTCCTTCGAAAGCTCGTGATACCAAATAAACCTACTGGGCTTTAACCTGGTGTTGTGAGACTTCTTACTGTGCATAATCATTTCTAACAATGGTCTGACAAAATTTATGATAGATATGAGACAAGTTATAAGGTGGGACATTCTCTAGCTTTTCTCTTTCTCCCTCATATGCTTTACACGACTCTCATCAGGATTCTGTGTTGATACTGGCATTGTGTGAAAATTGCCTTCCTGCACTGCCCAACAAACGGCAATGAAACTGTACACTCGTGAGGAGTTGTAGAAGCCAGCCATGATCTGCCAGGTAGATCAAGGAATTTGTAATGTACACATTGTGGTTTTATGTGTTTTTGATTAATGTTGGTGAATTGTCATGAAAGGAAAAAGATGTGGGGTTGGGTGGGGCAATAAATGTAAAATCCAACAGAGAATGATTTTCCTCATTTTTCTTTCTGGGGAGACCAACCTTCCTGAAATGGAATCACAAGCAGCAACGGCCATACTGGGAGTTCTGCAAAAGGAATGGACAACTTTCAAAGAGGAATTCCATATCACAATGCACCAACATGTTGCCTGATGCTCCAGTGGTTTAGGAATTCTCCAAATGGATTCTGTGAGCATAACACTCTCAATTGAGAGGAATATTTTTTCCTGGATGGAAATGTTGAGCTTCATTAGTGTTGTTGGAGGTGCACTCATCCAGGCAAATGGACAGTATTCTGTCATATCCTGATTTTGAGCTGTAGATGATGGATAAAGATCTTCAGAATGGGCACTGGTGACAGAAAACTTGCCCATGGCAGCACGTGCCGGAAAGTTGCACGTGACACTGGCGATTTGACGATATACATATTTAGAAGGGGTGATAAAGCTCTCCACATTTGACCATAACAGATCTTTTTGAGAATTTAACAAGGACATGCTTTGCTGACTCTGTAATAGTCCCACTATTTACACTTTGAGATTATAAAAAATTATTCAGGCAGATTTTCTTTAGGTTCAACAAAGAACAACTTTATTGAAACTATTTCCTGAGTTAAAAAACTAGGTGAAATACAACCACCATTGATATGGTTATGTAGATTCATTTGGCCCATATACTTTCAGTAGATGCCAGAATAAGAGGATATGCTTACAGGTATTTTTACAGTTCATGAAAGATAAACTAACAGAATACATAGTTTGCCGTTCCTTGACTGGTCTCGATGCAGTGGTTCTAGGTTGCAGCCATTTTGTTCAGCTGTCCTCCTGGGTCTAGTTGCATGGAGCAAATTTTCATTTTTTCTTTGGAAAGATCTTGGTACGCAGTCAGTTTCTCTTCTCAGGCTTATTACTTGGCAAACTGGTGCCATACATCCATGAGGGAGAGAGAGCAGATAGCTTCAATCACTCTGTGTTCAGTACAGTACTGTGTTTATTTCCCCCTCTTCTGCTTGGTTCTTGAAGTATCTTGCTGGTTGAATATTCCTGGGAAATTTTATTAGTACATGTCAGTTTCAGTTATTGTTTCAGAACAGATTGTTGCATTTTGACCTATTGGACGGAATTTTTTGAGATTGATTGTAAGTATCCAGCTAGCGTGAAAATGGGAGAGTTTCTAATCCATTTTCTGGAAGAGTTTTCATACCCAATCTAATGCACTTAAGTCAATGAAAATATGGGTTCAATTGTTTTTAACTGCTACAGGCAATGGGTTGTGCTTAATTCACCAGTCAGCTTGTAGAAGGAGCTATTGCACTTGTACAGGCCTGTGACATTGCACATGTACAATTCCAACAGGAGGGGTCTGACAGACAGAGAGTTGTCAGGTCCCTGCTGCTGCAGGCAGCCTCAACACAGCCACAGCATTCCCCTCCATCCGGGGGCCCGCAACCGATCACACACTGTCCAAGATGCTATTGCCCCCTGCAACCAAATCAATGGTGCTGCCCTCTCCCTCCCAACCGATCTGATCACATCTGCAATTGACGCCCCTCCACAACCCCAATTCAATCGCATCTGCATTGCAGTTGCAAGCTGCCCCTTTAAGGCCAACTGCATAGGCCCCTTCCCCAGTACTGCCAGCGGGTACTGTCAAGGTGCCCAGTGGGCATTGCCTATGTGCCAGGCTGGTACTGCACAAGGACCCCCCCCCCCCTTGCCCTTGGCCTCCCTGGGGGGACCTCAATCATCTTTTGATCCACTGGTGAGGCCAACAAGACTGTTTCCCCACTTGTGGGGAGCAACTGTTTTCCTTGCTGGAGAGAACATCTCCCAGCGAGGCCATTAAGGCAAGTGAGCCCAGACAACTGAGCGCTGGGCTCACTAAACAGATATAAATTAGCATTTAAATATGTTTGAATAAATTATTCAGTCTCTCGCCCATTTGCAGCAAGAGGCTGACCTCGCCAGAGTCTGGCTCTCATAAAAGCATGAGAGTCAATAAATCAGGCGTGATCCTGGTTTCTCGGCTGTCATGCGATTTTACCAACTCATTTTGCCGTTCGATGGGCGAGCAAACTGTAAATTCTGCCTATCATCTCAAAAACATTTGAAAAGTCTCAAGATGGTGTGAATTGACAGTGTCTTTTACATTCCCCAGCGGGATAAGCGTCTGTTTTCACTCCATTTGGTACAATGTGAAATTGTGTTTGTTGCAGCATTCTGAGTTGTTTTCCTATTGTGAGTATAGGGTTCCAGTATTTGAAAATCCAGCCAGAGAAAGAAAAATTAGAAATTATATCTTCAAAAAGCACATCAAGAATCCCACCAATTGGTGCATATTTAGAAACTGACACCTGATCAGTTCAGCAGTCAATATTTGAATTCTTCCTTTTCCTCATTTATTCACTGCGCAGTATTTCAGCTAGCTCGATATTAAAGGACCAAAAATCCACAGCCTTTAGAGCAATGTTTAGAGTTGCTGATACAACTAAGATATGTTCCTGGAAGTATTGCCATATATATATGACTTTCCTGCTTATAACTGTTCCATCTCACCAGGTACCTGTCTATCTGCACAGCTCACCATCCTCCCATCCAATTGAAAAGTGAACACAATTTACACAATTTCAATTACAAGTCAATCAGTTTTTTTCTTCCATTTCTGAAATCTTTATAATGAATCAATGAAAGTGTTCAAAGAACATGAAAAGATTTTTTTAATGCCCCAATATTTTTTCTGGAAATAATATTTGGGAGTTTAATCTTTAATTCCTGAAGAGTCTAAGACATTCCCAGAACTCCCGGTGATGCTGCATATGCCAGCTATCACATCCTTTATGGATACGCTGATTTTGAATATTCCCTCAAGTCACAGAATTGTTATAGCACAGAAAGGGGCCATTCAGCCCATCATGTCTGCACTTGATCTCTGAATGAAAATTCATTTAGTGCCATTCTCTGCCTTCTTCTTCTCCCCGTAATCCTGCATATTCTTCCTTTTCAGATAATTCTCTCATGCCCTATTGAATGCCTCAGTTGAACCAGTCTCCACCACACTTTCAGCCAGTGCATTCCATTAACCACTTGCTGCATTAAAAAAGATTTCCCTCATGCCTCATTTGCTTTTTATGCCAATCTCACTAAATCACAAGTTGTAACAGATTCTCCCTATCTATTCTGCTCTGACCCGTCCTGATTTTTAATGCCTGTGTCAAATCTCCTTTCAGCCTTATCATCTTCAACAAAACCGTTTTCTCCAATCTATCTTCATAACTGAAATTCTTGATCCTTATCACTATTCCTCTCCATCTTTTCTGTACTCTCTCCAACGTCTCCACATCTTTCTTAAATCGGACAAAGTATTTCAGCTGAGGCCAAACAAGTCTTAAGCAAATTCAACATAACCTACTAGTTCTTGTACTCTTTGCCTCATTAATAAAGCTTACGGTATTATAGGCTTTATTGACACACTCTCAATCTGTCCTGCCATTTTTAATGACTTATGTACATACATGCCCTTTGCTTCTGCACCCTCTTTAGAGTTGTATCCTTTCTTACATTTTGTTTCTTCATGTTTTCCCTATCACAGTGAATCCCCAATTCACATTTCTCATTGAATTTCATCTGCCACTTGTCCACCCATTCCACCAATTTGTCCGTGTCCTTTTGAAATTGTATGGTATTCTCCTCCACAATTCAGAGCAATTCCAAGTTTTGTATCATCAGTAAATGTTGAAACGATGCTCGGTACAGCAACGTCTAGGCCATTAATACACATCAGGAAGAACAAATACTGACCTCTAGGGAAACGCCACTACAGATCTTGCTCTAACCTAAAAACATCTGTTAACTGCTATTCTGTTTCCTATCTCTCAACTAATTTTACATCTGTGGCTCTTCTTTTGGTAAAGGTAGGTACTAAAATATTTATATAATACATCAGTTATTCCCCTGCCTCCAAGTGTAAATCCCCTTTTTAGTCCCTGATCAGTCCCACTACTCCTTTTACCATTCTATTAGTGTTTATAAGGTAAATCTTGAAGTTCCCTTTTCATGTCAGCTGAGTCTTTTATTAATATTTTCTCTTTGTTTCCCTTATTTGCTTTCTCATTTCCTCTCTGAACCTTCTACATTCATCCACATTCTTCATATATGCTCCTTCTGAAGTCAGTCATAAGTGCACTTTTTAAAATTTGTTTTAATCTCATCTCTTCTGATATCCATGGATTTGTTTGCCCTTTGACGACACCTGAAATATTCTTTGAAGGTGGCCCATTGTTCAGCTATTGTTTAAGCAGCCAATCTTCTTTTCCAATTTATCCTGCCCAGTAGCATTCTAATCCCATTCAGGATGGCTTTCCCCACATTTAATTATTCTTACTTTTAGATTGTTTTTTGTCCTTTTCTGGTGCTGGCCTAAACCTTACGATGCACTGATCACTCGACTGCATCTGCAAGGCTACAATGTGGGCTTGACACTGTTGATGAAGAGGCTATAAATTGCATTGTGGAGGTAATGGGGCAGGACAATGTTCCTCCACAGATTGCTTACATCAGGAATGGGACATACTGTGTCACCCTCCTGCCGAGGGTTTTTGGGAATCCAGTGGAGACACTATGGGGATTCAAATATGAATGCTATGGCTGAAAGAGGCACGGACCATCACCTATGGTGCCGGGATCAGGCTCAGCATGGGTCCAGGGGGAGTGGGGCACGTGACCAAGAGGCACCAGCACTAGGTTCAGTTTGGCCACAAGGACAGCAGGGCACACAACCATCACTAGTGGGGCTGTAACCAGGGCCATTGCACCCAGTATGGGAGCCATAGTATGGAGTGACAGCTGAGAGTTACAGGAGGGGACCAAGAGTCTGCTTTGTTGCCATCAAGACAGGTTGGGGCAACAGGAGAACACAGGAGCAGGGCCGGGGCAAGCAGAACTGGGATCGGGGCCAATGAGCCGCGTATGATAGCACAGGCATGGTGCTCCCTGGGATAACCAGGGTCTCCGAGAGCAATTCATATGCCTCCATTGCAGCACACAGACACTAAGGACCAAGGTAGGGTACCTCACAAATTGCAGTATTAATGAGGATCCATCAGTCCATTTTATGGAGGTAAAACAAGTACAGGTATTAATTACCGCGACAGTAGCGAGTCTGCCAATATGTTGCTGTTTTCTGTGGACAGCAAGCTGTACCAGTCCCTCTCCACTGCAAAAGGAGAGGGCAGAATACATTGACCAGAGTCCAAGAGGAGATTTTCAAAGCCATGGGTCTTAACAAGGGGAGCCCGTTTGCGAGCGTAAAAAAGACCCAACAATTTGAACGCAAGACTCCGCAGGCTTTCACAGATAGGCTGAAGTCAGTCTATGAGGAAGTGTGCAGGAAGTTTTAAACTCTCTCAAGAACAAACTGCCCACTGGCTTAGAATCCTAGCGGCAAATTTCACTTAACTGTGTGACGCTCCAAGGAGACTGAACAGCTGTACCAGGCTTTGCAGAACGACATGTTCTGGAGATTCTATGGGTTAGACTATGGGGACATAGACATAGCAGACCCATATAGTTTTGACATACCCAGTACAGTAGAGGCAAAGATGGGGTGCACTGAGCTATTTATTCACAACATACGATACAGGCTCCTCAGTAGTAAGCAGTTTGAATGATGTGCAACCAGGCTTGCAAATGAATGAGTTAAAGGAGCAGTTGCACAAAATCCTCAGGGAGTGTTAGGCTCCACGCTGCACCAAGACCAGGCTATGACTCTGCATTGAAAAATCATTTTGGAATTGGAAAAATGTGCAAGTGTTTTAAATACCTGAATCCACCTCAAATCAAGCAGCTCAGAATGAGGCCTGTGTATTCTATGGGGCCGGGTTACTGAGTGAAGACTGCTGCATCCTGCAAGATTTGAGACAAGAGCAGGTCCCCTACTGGATCAGTGAGCAGCAGCTAGCAGCACCACATCCACAGTAGTTCCCTGAGAATTCAGCACTCCAGTGCCCATTCACAACTGTTCTGCACTAATTAACGGGGAGGGCAAGGATTGTTTTCTATTATTCCACTTCTGTAACAAATCAAAGGATCAAGCCACCTTTCCCACGCATGAAGTTAGAGTAAGATGTGTAAAGTTTAAAAACCCACATGTACCATGTAAAAACTTTACATAAAGTTTATTTCTTAGTGTCACAAGTAGGCTTACGTTAATGATGCAACAAAGTTGCTGTGAAAATCCCTAGTCACCACATTCCGACGCCTGTTCAGGTACACTGAGGGAGAATTTAGCACAACCCAATGCACCTAACCAGATTATCTTTCAGTCTCTGGGAGGAAATCGGACCACCTGGAGAAAACTTGCACACAGGGAGAACGCCACACAGACAGTAACCTAAGCCTAAATCAAACCTGGATCCCTGACCTCTACAGGCACCCCCACAGTGAAACCAACTCCAGATGTGGTGCGAGAATCGTCCACAAACTCATTAACGCCTCCATCCTAGCAAAGGCCCAGAAATAGACAGTCCCATCAAACCATCTACACAGCTTACTCAACCTCAGGACAATGGGCTAAACAATCATTGTTTGACCGGAGCAAGGCAGTGAGGGAGTGCTTTGTGGCAGGAGTGCTGAGGGAAGAGATTTATTGTTTTTTTTTTACCTTTGTTTGTCACTGAGTTTTTTTTTAGATTGCGCAGATGCCTGAAATCAGCCAGTAGTGCGTGTGAGGTTTAAAAAGCAAGCCACACTGTCCAGTGGGCAGCTTCGTTTGCGGGCAGCGGAGTGAGCAGGCAACAGAGTGAAAGCAGAATGGCTTAGGCTCAACAGGCTTAGACGGAAACAGGCAAGGCAAGGTAAGTTTAGTTCTTAATTATTCCTGTGTTATTTGGAGAAAGGGAGAATTATGAGTATGAGGGCAGTTTGTTGTTCTCGGTGTCGGATGTGGGAGATCCTGTAGTCTTCTAGCCGCCCGGACATCCCTATCTGCACCAGGTGTGTCGAGTTGCAGCTCATAAGGAACTGTGTTAGGGAACTGGAGCTGGAGCTTGACAACCTTCGTCTGGTCAGGAAGAGTGAGGAGGCATTAGAGAGGAGTTACAGGCAAGTGGTCATACCGGGGCCACGGGAGGCAGACAACTGGGTCACGGTTAAGAAGGGGAAGGGAAAACTTCAGGTGCTAGAGAGTATCCCAGTGGCTGTGCCCCTTACCAATAAGTGCTCCTGTTTGAGTACTGTTGGGGAGGACAGCCTACCTAGGGGAAATAACAGTGGTCATGCCTCTGGCACAGAGTCTGGCCCTGGAGCTCAGAAGGGTAGGGATAGGAGGAGGAAGGCAGTTGTGATAGGGGACTCTATAGTGAGTGAGTCGGACAGGCGATTCTGCACACCCAGTCAAGAAACTCAGATGGTAGTTTGCTTCCCTGGTGCCAGGATGCAGGATGTTTCTGACTGCCACATTACTCCTGGGCCTGATGATGCCTCCCTCCTCCCCTCACACAGACATTGCCCCATCCCCACAACAGAACTGTCCCCTTATCCCCCCACCCTCCTGTTACCCAGACTGATCGCAATCCCTTATTCCCTTCACCCACTCCTACCAATCACACACAGTGGCAACGGGCCTCCTTGCCCCCTCACCAGACAGCAATCTGAACTACTTCCCCCCTCCCCAGCACAGAATGCGATCTGACCCAACTACCACTACTGATCTGAGGCTGAGAAAAGTGTTTAATTGGAGTAAAGGGAATTATGAGGCAATCAGACAGGAAATTGGTGGCTTAAATTGGAAAGAGGTTTTCTCAGGGAAATGTATGGAAGAAATGTGGCAAATTTTCAGAGAATATTTGTCTGGAGTTCTGCATAGCAACATTCCAACGAGACAGGGAAGTTATGGTAGGGTTACAGAAACCATGGTGTACAAAGGCTGTAATAAATCTAGTCAAGAAAAGAAAAGCTTACGAAAAATTCAGAGAGCTAGGTAATATTAGAGATCCAGAACATAGGGCTAATAGGATGGATCTTAAGGAGGAAATTAGGAGAGCCAGAAGAGGTCATGAGAAGGCTTGGCAGACAGGATTAAGGAAAACCATAAGGCATTCTACAGGTATGTGAAGAGCAAGAGAATAAGACATGAAAGAATAGGACCTATCGAGTGTGATGGTGGTGAAGTTTGTATGGAACCGGAAGAAATAGCAGAGGTACTTAATGATACTTTACTTCAGTATTCACTATAGTGAATACTCTTGGTGGTTGTAGTGCAGACTTACAGCAGACTGAAAAGCTCGAGCATGTAGACATTAAGAAAGAGGATGC
Source organism: Sphyrna mokarran (assembly GCA_024679065.1). Taxonomy (NCBI): domain Eukaryota; kingdom Metazoa; phylum Chordata; class Chondrichthyes; order Carcharhiniformes; family Carcharhinidae; genus Sphyrna; species Sphyrna mokarran. The sequence continues at coordinate 37,485,571 of JAGIQG010000020.1, read as the reverse complement.
GTTGGATTTTTTGAAAAGCATCAAGTTAGATAAGTCGCCAGGACTGGATGGGATGTACCCAAGGCTACTGTGGGAAGCGAGGGAGGAGAATGCTGAGCTTCTGGCGAAGATCTTTGCATCATCAATTGAGATGGGAGAGGTTCTGGAGGATTGCGGATGTTGTTCCTTTATTCAAGAAAGGGAGTAGAGATAGCCCTGGAAATTATAGACTAGTGAGTCTAACTTCAGTGGTTGGTAAATTGATAGGGAAGATCCTGAGAGGCAGGATTTATGAACATCTGGAGAGGTATAATATGATTAAGAATAGTCAGCATGGCTTCGTCAAAGGCAGATCATGCCTTAACAGCCTGATTGAATTTTTTGAGGATGTGACTAAACACATTGATGAAGGAAGAGCAGTAGATGTAATATATATGGACTTTAGCAAGGCATTTGATAAGGTGCCCCATGCAAAGCTTATTGAGAAAGTGAGGGCGGCATGGGATCCAAGGGGACATTGCTTTGTGGATCCAGAACTGGCTTGTCCATAGAAGGCAAAGAGTCATTATAGTTGGGTCATATTCTGGATGGAGGTTGGTTACTAGTGAAGTGCCCCGGGGCTCAGTTCTGGGACTTTTATTCTTTGTAATTTTTATAAATGACCTGGATGAAGAAGTGGAGGGATGGGTTGGTAAGTTTACTGATGACACATAGATTGGAGGCGTTGTGGATAGTGTGGAGGGATGTCAGAAGTTGCAGCAAGACACTGATAGGATGCAAGACTTGGTGGAGAAGTGGCAGGTGGAGTTCAACCCAGATAAATGTGAGGTGGTTCATTTTGACAGGTCAAATAGGATGGCAGAATGTAATATTAATGGTAGGACTCTTGGCAGTGTGGAAGATCTGAAGGATCTTGGGGTCCGAGTTCATAGGATGCTCAAAGCAGCTGTGCAGGTTGAAGCTGTGGTTAAGTAGGCATATGGTGTAATGGCCTTCATCAATCGAGGAATTGAGTTTAGGCATCGAGAGATAATGTTGCAGTTATACAGGACTGTGGTCAGACCCCACTTGAAGTACTGTGCTCAGTCCTGGTCGCCTCATTACAGGAAGGATGTGGAAGTCATTGAAAGAGTGCAGAGGACATTTACAAGGATGTTGCCCGGATTGGGAAGCATGCCTTATGAGGATAGGTTGAGAGAGCTCGGCCTTTTCTCCTTAAAGAGAAAAGGATGAGGACTGACCTGATAGAGGTGAATAAGATGTTGAGAGGTATTGGTCGAGTGGATAGTCAGAGGCTTTTTCCCAGGGCTGAAATGGTTGCCACAAGAGGACACAGGTTTAAGGTGCTGGGGAGTAGGTACAGAGGAGATGTCAGGGGTAAGTTTTTCACTCAGAGAGTGGTGGGTGCATGGAATGGGTTGCCAGCAACAGTGGTGGAGGTGGATTCAATTGGGTCTTTTAAGAGACTTTTAGATAAGAACATGGAATTTAGTAAGATAGAGGGTTTTAGGTAAGTTCAGTAATCTCTAAGGTAGCAACATGTTTGGCACAACTTTGTGGGCTGAACAGCCTATATTGTAGTTTTTCTATGTTTCTAATCAGGTCATCCTGAAAGCAGGTACCACATAATACAAGACAAAACCAAGTCAACATTGAGCATGCGGATAAGCCATCGTAGCAATTACAATATAGGTGGAAGAACACAAGAGTTTAGTTTTGTTTTTAAAAAAAGAAAAGGGCGCAGTCCAGGAAGATTCAAGCTCAACGACCCAGGTGCATTGAGAGCAAGCTTGAGAAACAAGGAGCCAAGGTCAGCAACGGAAACCTCACTAGAGAAATAGTGACAGAACGCACGCCAACTGACCTGGAACGCAGCCGAGGACTTCAATGCCCTCTGGGATACAGTATCTCCAACCAGCAAAGCCAAGGGGGAACCGAAACCGCATTTTAAAAGCATCTGTCCAGATCACAGTGATGAGCATAGATCCTAATCAGGCAGGGGAGAGGTCGGGTTTTTTTGCTTACAGTATATTGTATTTACACGTTGCCTTTTTTCCCCCTCCCCAGTTTGGGCTATTGTAGTCCTAATGAAGTAGGGAAAGGATTAATGAATTTTGTATCTAGAATATGTCACAAACATAACCATTCATCATGATTGATCTTCTGAAGCTTATACTGTTCCTGTTTGAAATAAAAACCATTGTATTTTGACTCACTAACAGTCTCAGAGGTACTATTTTACCTACAACACAAAGACGTGCGGGGTAGATGGATTGGCCAAGCTAAATTGCCCCTTAGTGTCCCGGGATGCATAGGTTAGAGAGATGAGCAGACAAATTATGTAGGGATACGGGGATAGGATCTGGGTGGGATTGTTTTCGGTGCAGATTCAATGGGCCAAATGGCTTCTTTCTGCACTGTAGGGTTTCTATGGTTTCTTCTATGGTTTCTATTATAGTGTAAGTTTGGTGACTTCATCTTGTTTGAAATAAACTCTTTTTTTGACCTTACATCAGGAGCCCTTTTACTCACATCTGTCAATAAGTACCAAGTACAGAAGCAGGGGTAGGAGGTGCCTCGAAATGCTCAGGGTGTCCCACAGATTGGGAATAAGCTGTGGGAATATCGACTCCCATCGCAGAACCCACTACAAAACTTGCCATTTTTCTTGCCAGAATTAACACTCAGCCATTTTTGGGTAACATTCCCCACTTCTGTCCTACAATATTTTGACAAAGTTCAGTGAAATGTGGAAAGAAGGAAAATAAAAGCTGGTTGGAGCGTGGTATTTTCATCACAGAGAAGTGAAGAGATGTAAGACGGAGTGGTGACAGCATCACCAATGTGGGAGGGTATAATTGCACTGTGGCAAGTAGGCAAAGGCAGTTTCCATTACAACTGAGGGCTCAGGAAATGTACAAGAACTGAGACAAAAACTTAGGCATAGGAAGAAAGGTTTTATGAACAGAAATTACCTACTGCTGGATGTTACATTTTAATTACACTATGCAGACGTGCAGAAACCATTCTACATAAAGTATTTTAGGTTTCGATTCTGAATTATAGGGCACTTCTGAAAACTGCCACTAAAAATAGTTTTTAAAAAAATCAAAATTTTCCAAAGGTGAGAGGTGTTCATGAGGCTATTGCGTTTGTTTTCACAAGAGACTAAGTTGTTGTGAATGTGATTCCAAAATAAAAAAAAACTGAAATCAAATATAATAAAAAGGAATGTAACTTCAGTCACTTCAAGTGGCTTCCATTCGAGGCTTTCATTTCAGTTTTTCACTTGCATTTGGCATTCTGAGTTATCAGCTATTTTGAAGTTTATTGTCAGATTTTTCAAGTTTTATAGGTTAACATATATACACTCATCTAGAAACCATTGTAGTCTCTCTTCCTCTTTTGGTCTCCTTGATGTTGCTTAGGAAGAACATACAGTTCTCATTATATCCTATCCCATCAGTGCTCCAAAGCACATCTCTCATAAGCACAAAATCAATTTGGTACACTCCTGCAGGAACTGGAGAGTAAACCAGACGCAAGTGTACTGTGTGACTTGCATAGCACGAGTGAGCAAGAGGAGTGTTTATGAGGACAAAGATATGGTTTGCCAAAGGTCAGGTTGTGTAATCCCTCAGCTGAGAAACTCGAGGGTGTGTATTCCACGAGTCCTGCTTTGAACAGTACAATGTTTGCACAGCAAAAGCTACTGGGACAGTGCCAGACAAGGTATTACTGATTAAAATAATAATAGCCACCTTCAACAAAGGGTCACCTGGACTCGAAACCTCAGTTCTTTTCTCTTCTCATCGATTCTGCCAGAGCTGCTGAGATTTTCTAGCATTTTCTTTCTCTTAAGGTGCTGCTGACAATGGCTCAGGTAGAGGAATCTATCAGACTTTGGAAGAAAGCTTTGCCACTGTGCAGTCCATTGTAGTGATTGTGGCAGCTTGAGTACATCCACCAGTCAACAGATTGGCAAATCCAATACAGTTAGTCTGAGCTTCGGAAGTTGGAGACAGTTACCCTGAATATCATGTGGAGCAAACATTAGGATAGTTCTGGCTTTTGTGCAACTGTGTAAAATGGGTGATGGTTGAGTTAGCAGCCTGTTTAAAATTTTTCCTGATCATTATTTCTTCTGATTGCAATGGAAACATAAATCAGGGGAGATGTAAAACAGGCTGCTGACATGCTATAACCAGTTTGTACTATCCCACAATGTCCATTGCTACTCAAATGAGTCCGAACAAGAGGGAAAGGGGAGATTTTAAAGCAGCATTTTAAGGAGAGCAGAAATAGCTCTTGAAATAGTTGCAACGTTACAATAAATGAGAATATTTTATATTAACATTTTATTGAGAAAATGAGAAAAAATTGGAACTCAGCAATGATGTAAATGAACGACAGCCAACAAAGATTAAAACAACACAAAAAAAGAACGTGACATTAAATAAATTTTCAAATATTCTTTTCCAAAGGACTTAATTCATATTATAATTAATTGGTTAAAATCATCAATACAGCTAATTTAATTACACTTTATATTTGAATCACATGCAAGGTTGATAATGTCATGCATCAAATAGATATATGCAATGTCTTTTTCCATCTGAAGGTTCAACATGATTAGGACAGGAAAGTAGCATAAATGCAGCTCCCGGTATCAGTAAAAATAATTGCACATATGCCTTCAATTAAATCTAGTATGAAACAATGCTGTTATATTAGTTGCAGCATTAGAAGACCATTACAGATTATTATTGAATGTACAGAGAAACATTTCTGAAACCCCACTCCCAACATAAGAACATAAGAAACAGGAGCAGGAGTAGCCAATCTAGCCCTTCGAGCCTGCCTCGCCATTCAAGAAGATCATGGCTGATCTGAAATGGATCAGTACCACTTTCCTGCTTTCTCCCCATAATCCTTAATTCCCTTGTCTATCAGAAACCTATCTACCCATGACTTAAATATATTCAGCGAGGTCGCCTCCACCACTTCAATAGGCAGAGAATTCCAGAGATTCACCACCCTTTGAGTGAAGAAATTCCTCCTCAACTCTAATTTAAACTGTGCCCCCACCCCCTTATTTTGAGGCTGTGCCCTCTACTTCTGCTTTCCTTTCTAAGCTGGAAGAATCTATCTACCTCAACCCTATCTAGCCCCTTCATTATCTTATATGTCTCTATAAGATCCTCCCTCAGCCTTCTAAACTCAAACAAGTACAGATCCAGTCTATTCAATCTCTCCTCATAGGCTAACCTCTTCATCTCTGGTATCAGCCTCTGCACTCTCTCCAAGGCCAATATATCCTTCTGCAAATGCTATGACCAAAACTGCACACAGTACTCCAGTTGTGGCCTCATCAGTACCCTGTACAGTTGCAGCAAGACCTCCCTGCTTTTATATTCTATCCCCCTAGTTATAAAGGCCAACATTCCATTCACCTTCTTGATTACCTGCTGCACCTGCAGACTGGATTTTTGTAATTCGGGCACAAGGAACCCCAGGTCCTTCTGCGCCCCAGCATGCTGCAGCTTTTTGCCTTTTAAATAATAATCCCTCCTACTATTATTTCTACCAAAGTGGATAACCTCATATTTGCTAACATTATACTCCATTTGCCAGGTCCTCGCCCACTCATTCAGCCTATCCAGATCTCTCTGCAGACTTTCCATACCTTTCATGCAATTTGCTTTTCCACTTATCTTCATGTCATCAGCAAATTTCGTTACCCTGCACCCAGCTCCCTCCTCCAGATCATCTATGTAAATGGTAAACAGTTGAGGCCCCAGCACCAATCCCTGCAGCACTCCACTAGTCACCAACTACCAACCAGAATAGCACCCACTGATTCCAACTCTCTGCTTCCTATTAGACAATCAATCCTCTATCAATCGCTAACACCTCACCCCCAAACTCCGTGCACCCTAACGTTTGCAACAACCTTTTGTGAGGCACTTTATCAAACGCCTTTTGGAAATCTAAAAACACCACATCCAGCGGTTCCCCTCTGTCTACCGCACTAATCAAATCCTCATAGAAATCCAATAAGTTTGTTAAACACGACTTCCCCTTCACGAATCCATGATGCTACTGCTTGATCAAATCGTTCTTTTCTAGGTGCCTCATTATTTCTTCTTTGATGATGGATTCTAGCATTTCTCCAATGACGGAAACTAACTGGCCTATAATTCCCTGTCTTTTGTCTGCTACCTTTTTTAAACAGTGGCATAACATTAGCGGTTTTCCAATCTTCTAGCACTTCTCCGGACTCCAGCAAATTTTGATAAATAATTACTAAGGCATCCGGTATCATCTCTGCCATTTCTTTCAGAACCCTGGGATGCATTCCATCCGGTCCCGGGGACTTGGTACCTTCAGTCCCGTTAGTCTATCAAACACTATCTCTCTAGTGACAGTAATCGCATTAAGGACCTAATCTCCTACCATCTTTCAATCTTTAATATCCGGCAAGCTATTTGTGTCCTCCTCCAAAAAGACTGACACAAAAAACTTATTTAAAGCCTCAGCCATTTCCTCATCACCCTCTGCTAAATCCCCCCCTCTCGTTCTCCAAGGGTCTAACATTCACTCCTTGTTTGTACATTTGTAAAAACTTTTACTATCATTTTCTATATTTAGAGATAGTTTAGCTTCATACTCTATCTTTCCTTTCTTTATTGCCTTCTTAGTCATTCTTTGTTGTTTTTTAAATCTTTCCTAATTTTCTAATCATCCACTATTTTTAGCCGCTCTTCCCTGTCTTTTGTCTGCTACTTTTTTTAAACAGCAGCGTAACATTAGCAGTTTTCCAATCTTCCAGCACTTCTCTGGACTCCAGCTTTTAACTTAATACTCTCCTGGGGGTTTAATTTAACACATTCCGGGGGTTAACACTGACCAAAAACGGAACTGGACTAGCCAGATAAAAACTGCAGCTGCAATAGCAGGTCAGAGGCTAGGAATTCTGTGGCAAATAACTAATTTCCTGATTCCCCAAAGCCTATCTACCATCTATAAGGCTCAAGTTAGGTGTGTGAAGGGATATTTTCCACTTGCCTGAATGGATGCAATATCACTCAAGAAGCTCGCTACCATTCAAACAAAGCAGGCTGCTTGATGGCTACCCATCTACTACCTTAAACATTCACTCTCTCCACCGCTGACGCACAATGTGCACCATCTATAAGATGCACTGCAGCAAATTGCCAAGGCTTGGACAGCATCTTTGAAACCAAAAACCTCCACTACCTTTCTTCTTTCAACTGATAAGAAAGGCGTTTGGCCTAATAAATCTCACACCGATCATTTGTTTTCCACCTGAGCAAATTGCAAATTGGCTTATCTGGAAGTTGTCCATTGCGATAGCTGGAATGATCCTGTTACATGGAAGCTTAATGATGTAGTCACCTTTATAGCTAATCCTAGGCTTTGATGATATCTATAAATCAGCCCACATCAGGCAGCAGAGCTCCACCACTATCTCCTGCAATGAAGCGGAGACAAGTTCAATCAGACGGCTTCTGACACATCTAAATGGGATTGATGTGAAACATATTACATATGATGATACTAAACCTTTAAGAAATGCGTTTAGGTCATATTTCTTGTACAGGATTTGTTTTAGCCGTTTATTTTATTATCTGTGCCGTTTTGACTGCATCTGGCAGCCTGTTGTTACTGCAGCAGCATAACTGATCTTAATTGTCATAATATTTATTGTAATCTGGACAATCAGGGTTCTTGTTTTAGTGTTTTCCCCTGAGGTTTTTCCAGAACGCAGCTTGATGAAGTTTTGAAAAGTCAGGTGAGTAGGCAAGGCTAGGCTCACAGACAGAAATCTAGTTCATTTGCTTCTTGGAAGCTGTAAAAAGAAATAGCTTTGAGTCTCTGAAGACTGGGATCTGCCAGAAATTATGAGCCTGATTTTACCATTTGATTCTAAGTGCTGAATCTAGGAGTGTTTCAGATACGACTTTCAGGCCCATTCTCAGGCATCCCTGTACGGACTCTGCCTGAAAAAATATCAGTGATTCCAAATTGTGCTGCACAAGCCTGTGGGCAGGGCTTATTGCACCCAAAACCCTGCTGCTCCAATCAGCATCTCCAACTGTGAATGCACAGTAAAAAAAATAGAAAAACGTTTCCCTGCCACATTGCTCCCGGGCCTGATAATGCCTTCCCCCTCCCCTTGACTCCCATAGACATTTCCTCATTTCCACAACATAACTGTCCTCTTATACCCCTGCCCTCCTGCTACCTAGACTGATCGCAACCCCGTGTCCCCTTCACCCCTCCCACCGATCACACGCAGAGTGGCAGCAGGCCCCCTTGTCACCACCCACCCTCCCCCCCAACCCCCCAGACAGCAATCTGACTTGCCTCCCTCCTACCACCCCCCCCCAACCAGAGTGCAATCTGACTTGCCACCACCCACCACCCCCCACCCCCCACAACCATAACGACCGATCTGAGACAGAGATCTGCCAGAAGCTCTGAGCTTACCTCCTCAGAAGCCGAAGCATCCAAATTGGATCTTTGCAGACCATGTCTGTTTCATGCCGAATCTGGATGGGCGAACACAGTGGTAAACAGGGAAGTGTAGTAAGTTTGGGCGTGCAGCCCATTAAGTCCATTTAAATGAATGCAAACATATTTAAATTGACATCGTGCCAGTTTCAGGCATATTACCGACAGCAGCCATTTTAGGCGCTTGGTAAAGAAAGAATGAGTTTGGAGGTGGTCGTGGATTGCGCTATTTGCCTCACGCCCAACCTTACCAAGTTTTCATGCCTGAAAACTGGTGCAACTTGATGGTAAAATCGGGCCCTATGCTTCTTTCTCTGAAATCTTGCCGTTTGAAGATATATTCTTCTCCGGCAGCTTTAAATTGGAAGTTAAAAGTCAGGTGTCTTTCTGTATTTGACCAGAGGTATTAAAAGGCTGGAAAGCTAACATCAACATGAACATATTTGCTTTTGGTGCTAACTGGTTCTGAAGTAGGTTGTACGTCTATGGGATTATTGATTAAATTAGAACAACAGAAATGAATAGTATTAAAAATTATACTTTGTCATGTTTAAATAATTCCATTGATAAAAGTTAATTATTTTTGTTATTTCTATGTTCTTTAATAAAAACAGCCTAATGGGCCAATCAAATCAAAACTGGAGTGAAAGACCCTACGCTCGCCATTCTACCAAAGTCAAATAAAGTTGGGGTTTAGACTAACATAGAACAATACAGCACAAACAGGCCCTTCGGCCCACGAGTTGCACCGATCACATCTACCAATCCACAGACCTATCTATAACCCCCTATCCTATTCTTTTCCATATACTCATCCAGAAACATGAGACATAACACTCAACTAAATTCCCTCTCATTCTTCTAAACTCCAGCGAGTATCGCCCTAAACTTCTCAATCTCTCTACGTAAGGCATAAAACCATTGAAGATTGGAGCAGGAGGAGGCCATTCGGCCCTTTGAACCTGCTCCGCCATTCATTACTATCATGGGTTGATCATCCAACTCAATACCTAAACCTGCTTTTTCCCCTTTGATAACCTTTGATCTCATTCGCCCCAAATGCTTTCTCCAACCATTTGGAACATTCTCATCATTCAGATGAAAAGTTGCCTTTTTATTTCTCCAACAAAAATGGATAACTTCACACTTATCACATTTATCACACACACGTTAGTGTGGCTTGGTAACATAGTGGTTAGCACTGCTGTCTCACAGCACCAGGGGCCTGGGTTTGATTCTTGGGTGACTGTCTGGGTTATGCACGTTCTCCCTGTGTCTGTGTGGGTTTCCTCCGGGTGCTCTGGTTTCCTTCCACAGTCGGAAAGACGTGCTGGTTAGGTGAATTGGCCATGCTAAATTTCCCTAGTGTCAGGGAGATTAGCAGGATAAATATGAGGGTTAGAGTGACTGTTGTCAGTGCAGACTTGATGGGCAGAATGGTCTCTTTCTGCACTGTAGGGATTCTATGATTCTTATCCAGATTCTATCTGCCAAATTTTGGGCCACTCATCTGCCAAATCCAGAGGTAGAGAGAGATGGAGACTGAAGAGGTGGAGGTATTTAGAGAGGGAATTCCAGAGCTTGGGGTTAAGGCTGAAAGGATGGCTGTCAATGATGGATGGTTTAAAATGAGAAATCCCAGAGAGGCCAGAACGAGTGGAGCACGTTCCTCAGAGATTGTTAGCCTGGGGGAGATCACGGAGATTGAGAAAGGTTGAAGACGGGGAAGAATTTGAAAACAAGGTTGAGGATTTGACTAGGGACCAGTGTAGGTCAGTGAGCTCCGGGTGAGAATGGAATGGGTGCAAGATAAAACTCTGGCACCAGAGTTTTGGATGACCTCAACTTTATGAAGGGTAAAATATGTAAGGTCAAAGCATTGTTTAGTTTAATCTGGAGATAAAGCTTCTTTATTCGTGTTACAAGAAGGCTTACATTAACACGGCAATGAACTTAGAGTGAAAATCCCCTAGTCGCTACACTCGGGTACCTGTTTGGGTACACTGAGGGAGAATTTAGCATGGCCAATGCACTCTAACCAGTATGTCTTTCATAGAACATAGAACACTACAGCACAGAACAGGCCCTTCGGCCTTCGATGTTGCGCCGACCAATATAAAAAGCAATGCCCCTCCAAACTAAACCATTCCCTTCTCTTCCATATACTTTTCAACTAACCTCTTAAACGCCACCAAACTTGGCGCATCTACAACTGCTGCAGGCAGGGCATTCCACTCCCGAACCACCCTTTGGGTAAAGAACCTACCTCTGATATCCGTCCTATAACTATCACCCCTTAATTTAAAGCTGTGTCCCCTCGTGCTAGCTTTCTCCATCCTAGGAAAAAGGCTATCACTGTCCACCCTATCTAAACCTCTAATCATCTTATATGTTTCGATTAGGTCCCCTCTTAGCCGCCTCCTTTCTAACGAAAACAACCTCAAATCCCTCAGCCTCTCTTCATAAGACCTGCCCTCCATACCAGGCAACATCCTGGTAAACCTCCTCTGTACCCTCTCCAATGCCTCCACATCTTTCTTATAATGTGGGGACCAGAACTGCACACAATACTCCAAGTGCGGCCGCACTAGAGTTTTGTACAGTTGCAACATGACGTTGCGGCTCCGAAATTCAATCCCCCTACCAATAAAAGCTAAGACTCCATATGCCTTCTTAACAACCTTCTCGACTTGACTGCCTACTTTCAGGGATCTATGCACATACACACCAAGATCCCTCTGTTCATCAAGACTACTAAGAATCCTACCATTAGCCCTATACTCTACACATTTATTATTTCTGCCATAGTGCATTACCTCACACTTTTCCACATTAAACTCCATTTGCCACCTCTCGGCCCAGCTCTGCAACTTGTCCAAGTCCCTCTGCAAACTATAACACCCCTCTTCACTATCTACCACTCCACCGACTTTAGTGTCATCTGCAAATTTACTAATCCATCCTTCAATACCCTCATCCAGATCATTTATAAAAATTACAAACAGCAGGGGCCCCAAAACAGACCCCTGAGGTACACCACTTGTCACCGAACTCCACGATGAATATCTCCCATCAACCACCACCCTCTGTCTTCTATCTGCTAGCCAATTCCTAACCCAATTAGCTAAATCACCCTCTATCCCATACATCTGCATTTTCTGCAGAAGTCTTCCATGGGCCACCTTATCAAACGCCTTACTAAAGTCCATATATACCACATCAACCGCCTTACCCCCATCCACCTCTTTAGTCACTTTTTCAAAAACTCAATGAGGTTAGTAAGGCACGACCTACCCTTCACAAAACCATGCTGACTATCCCCAATCAATTCATTTCTCTCTAAATAACTATAAATCCTATCCCTAATTATTCTCTCCAATACTTTGCCCACAACAGAAGTAAGACTCACTGGCCTATAATTCCCTGGAAGGTCTCTCTTCCCCTTCTTGAACAACGGGACCACATTCGCTATCCTCCAGTCCTCCGGAACCACACCCGTAACCAACGACGACCTGAAGATCAGAGCCAGAGGCTCTGCAATCTCCTCTCTTGCCTCCCAGAGAATCCTAGGGTAAATCCCGTCCGGCCCAGGGGACTTATCCAACTTCAAACCCTCGAGAATATCTAGCACATCCTCCCTATCTACTTCAATACTTTCCAGTTTGCTACCCTGTACCTCAGTGTTCTCCATAACTACATTTACATCACCCTGCGTGAATACCGAAGAGAAATATTTATTCAGTACCTCTTCAATCTCTTCAGGCTCCACGCACAACTTCCCACTGCTGTCTATGACTGGCCCTAGTCTTGTCCTAACCAATCTTCTATTCTTAACATATCTAAAGAAAGCTTTAGGATTCTCCTTAATCCTATCAGCCAAAGTCTTCTCGTGTCCTCTCTTAGCTCTCAATAACCTCGTAATATAGCTTGGAATTTTTGATCTGATCCCTAATACACAGGTTTATGGATAATCACATCACCCTTCCCCAGACAACTGAACATTTTGCCTCTTTATGAATAGATCCAGTTCATGGAACAGTCTGGGAAAAGTCAACTCTTTTGTAACCTCCAACTCTTGGAACAGCAATGGTCAGAACTGCAGGAAAAGTATTGCTTAGTGAACTAAAGGCTTTAACTAAAAAGTAGAGGTTAAAGTGAAATATGCAGGATGCTCAATGCAGGAGTAAATAAATTCCTAAAAACAGACAGTTTAGCACAAACTGAAACACTAGCAAACATTAAGAATCCTATTGAAACAGTCCAGATATAATCAGGTGTGTTAATTTTATGGGGTATGGTATATGCTGGGGTCAGATTTCTCACCTTTATTTCATTCTTTCACAAGATGTGGCTGTCTCTGGCTAAGCCAGCATTTTTTACCATCTCATGTTGCCCCTAAGTGGTGGTGCCTTGAATTGCTGCAGTCCATGTTGTGGAATTAAGCATGTGATTTAATTTAAAAAATTAAAACTTATTTATTAGTCACAAGTAAGGCTCACATTAACACTGCCATTAAGTTACTATGAAACTCCCCTAGTCGCCACACTACGGTGCCTGTTTGGATCAATGAATCTAATCAGCATAACTTTCAGACCATGGGAGGAAACTGGAGCACCCAGAGGAAACCTATGCAGACACAAGGAGAATGTACAAACTCCACACAGACAATGACCCAAGCAAGGAATCGAACCTGGGTCTCTGTTACTGTGAGACAGCAGTGCAAACTACTGTGAAATGTGGGCTTTGCTTACTAGTCATCGAATCATAGAATCCCTACACTGCGAAAGGAGGCCTTTTGGCCTATTGAGCCTGCACCAATTCTCCAACAGAGCATCTTACCCAGGCCCTATCACCATAACCCTACATATTTACTCCATTAATCCCCCTAATCTACACAAGCTGGGACACTAAGGGGCAATTTAACTGAGCCAATCTACCTAACCTGCGCATTTTTGGGCTATAGGAGGAAACGGGAGCACCTGGGAGAAACCCATGCAGACATGGGAAAACGTGCAAATTCCACAGTCATCCAAGGCTGGAATTGAACCCAGGTCCCTGGTGCTGTGAAGCAGCAGTACTAACCACTGTGCCACCGGGCCACATTTTAGTGTCACAGCTTAATTTTTATCTTGAGAACACTGCTAACAGGGTTATGAGGTTGGAGCCCAGTTTTCTAACCTATTGTCACCATTCACAAAGCTCCACGCCATTGGAGGAGAATATAATGTTGGGATTATTACGTAGAATGTGAATTAAATGAGGAAGAGATAGCAGCCAATCAGTCAGAAATTAATCAGATATAAAACAAAATATTAACATAGTTCAGAAAGCAAAAATCTGCAGATAATGGAAATCGGAAATAAAATCAAACACCGTTGGAAATTCTCAGCAGGTCAGGCAGCATCTGTGGAAACAGCAACAATTCATGGGTTCGAATTTCTTGAACATAGAAGTGGCATTGGAGGTGGTGGGACAGGGAAATAGCTGGGCGGGAATCTGTCAGAATGGATCCCCAATACATTCTGGCCTCCAGGGGACTTTTGCAGGAGTGGAAAGGAATTGGGTTAGCTACCATTCCACAGAGGCAGGCAGCCAACTAGTGCAACAAAGGCCTCAGTTAGGGACAAATTAAAACTTAACGTCACAAGTAGACTTACATTAACACTGCAATGAAGTCGCCGTGAAAATCCCCTAGTTGCCACACTCCAGCACTTCTTTGGATACAGTGAGGGAGAATTTAGTGTGGCCAATGTCCCGGCACATCTTTTGAGCGGTGGTAGGAAACCAGAGCATCTGAAGGAATCCCATGGAGACATGGGGAGAACATGCAGACTCCACACAGACAGTGACCCAAGCTGGGAATCCAAGCTGGGTCTTGTGCTGATGCTGATATTTTACCAACTTTGGAGCAGCCAAGAAGTCACCCAGCTTAACTGAGGTAATTCCCTGTCAGCAGGAGAGAACGCCATCATGTCTGGAGTCTCTGTGCCCCAGCGATAAGGCTGCAGCCTAATCCTACAGTAGGTCTGTGAAGGAGTTTCTCCTCCAGCTCCATGGCTCTACCAGTTTGGACCTCTTTATTTGAGTAAACCCAGGGTGCCTCCATGTGCCCTCATGCTTGCATGCGTGCCTTGGCAGTGCTCATCTCTCCTGGTGGGGCTGCCAGCCTGCCATCACCATGGGCTCTCTGGTAGGGCATCCAGCCTGAGGAGCTCAGCCTCTGTCCTTACTAAAACAGCGAGCGTGGAGACAGCCAATTGGGGTACTGCCTCCTAAAGATTGCACTGGTGGTAGCGCTGAAATTAGTGGTCTCAAGACTCATTCTGGGTCTGATGTCGGGGTCCTGATGTCAGCCCAACCTTTCCAACGATGACGATGAACTGCAATACAATTCACACATAAAAGGACATATCACTGAGAACAACTTCTGTTGAGATAGAAAAGGCAAAATTGTAGTACAGAAAGATTGTTTTTAAATCTGATCTTTCTTCAATACTCCCCAAATCTGACGCGTTGGCCTGGATTTGTTTAAATGTGGCCTTTGCAGCTTTATGGTGCAAAGTGAAGTGACTCACAAGGGCAAAATGTTTGGACACTTCTTGCTTTAATCTGTCAATGAGGTATGATTATAGAGTAGAGACATGATGTAGCTGCGTGGGAAAGCAAATTATCACACAAATGTGACATTATGGTTTAACCCACAAGTACAACCCAATCCTAAATGTAGTGCTGTAATTCAGGAATGCTCTGAAGGAGGTCATTTGTCTGTCCACATCAGCAGTATTTGATCTGTCAGTCATGGCAAGGAGGAGATGTTAAATTGGACCAGATCTATTTTAGAATCATAGCATCTCTACAGTGCAAAAAAAGGGCATTCAGCCCATCAACTCTGCACCAACAACAACGCCACCCAGGCCCCATCTCCGCAATCTCACATATTTACCCTACTAATCCCTCTAACCCATGCATCCCAGGACACTAAGGGATAAATTAGCATGGCCAATGCACCTAATTCACACATCTTTCGAACTGTGGAATGAAACCAAAGCACCCGGAGGAAATCCACGCAGACAAGGGGAGAATGTGCAAACTCTACACAGACAGTAACTCAAGCTGGGAATGGAGCCCAAGTCTCTGAAGTTATGAGCCAGCAGTGCTACACACTGTGCCACTATGCTGCCCATTTTCTACAACGTTGGTCCAATAAAAGTACTGCAGATGCTGGAAAGCTGAAACCTATACAGAAAACACTGAAACACTGATCAGATCAAACAGCATCCGTGGAAGAAATCAGAAGTTAATGTTTCACATAGAACTCTGTCAGCACAATGGCATAATGGTTAGCACTACTGTCTCAAAGCGCTAAGGACCCAGGTTCCATTCCCGGCTTGGGTCACTGTCTGTGCGGAAGCTGCATGTTCTCTCTGTATCTGCATGGGTTTCCTCCAGGTACTCCGGTTTCTTCCCACGGTATGAAAGGCGTGCTGGTTAGGTGCATTGACCCGAACAGGCACCGGAATGTAACTAGGGGAATTTCACAGTAACTTCATTGCAATATTAATGTAAGCCTTACACGTGGCTAATAAATAAACAATTCCAAGCTTAGTTGGCATCAGAACATTGTTGAGCTCAAAATACAGAGCTTGTCTTTCAATCTTGGATGCTAAACTTCTTGAGCATGCTTTTGCCTCTCAAATCTAAATGCTAATTCAGTGTCTGAATTCCCAACATCACATTTCTGCCTCAGCCACTGTACCACCACGATTCTTATCAAAGGCACACTAAACATCCCATGTAATTGCGACAAAGATAAACTTTTCTTCCTTCTCCAGCGTTTGGCACTGTTAACTGCACCATCTTCCTTCAAAGCCTCTCCACCAACATGCAATTGGATGTGACTGAACTCACCTCGTTCATTGCCAGTGACTCACTTGCAATAGTTGGTCTTTCCAATTCCTTGTCCCTACTGCACCATAACTTTTACTAACATCAAACCCATCACTTTTTCTGCCTCTCTTCAGTTCAGAAGAAGAATCATATTGAATTCGCAAAAACTCTGTTTCTGTCTCCACAGATGTAAACTTCACACATACACTAAGGTCATGTACCAACCGGCTTGAGAACATCTTCTTCCCTACTGCTGTCAGACTTTTGAATGGACTTACCTTCCATTAAGTTGACCTTTTTCTACATCCTAGCTATGACTGTAACACAACATTAGCACTCTCTTGTTTCCTTCTTCATGAATGGTATGTTTAGCCTGTATAGCATGCAAGAAACAATACTTTTCACTGCATCTTAATACATATGACAAAAATAAATCAAAACAAACCAAGCTGGGAATTGAACCCCAGGTCTTTGGTGCTGTGAGATTTCTAAATGTCAAAACAGACAACTGAGCTTGGGGTTGGGCTTCAAAGTTATTCTATTTTTCAAACAGATCAGAGACTCTGAGGTAATTTGGATTTGAGTGACGACATTAAACAAGCAATAACTATACTGAAATAAAAACAGAAAAGTGCTGAAAAATCTCAGCAGATCTGACAGCATTTGTGGATCGAATAGAGCCAATATTTTGAGTCTGGATGACCCTTTGTCAGAGCTGAGAGAAAGGAGAGTCAGCAAGGATTTATACTATGAGGGTAGGGAGGGCTGGTGGAATTGGGCAAAGGAAATGTAAATGAGCAAGGAGAATGCTGAGAAGGTTTACTTTATTCCAATCCAATCAAGTCAAATTAAAGCCAATTCAGAGTCCCAACAAGTTGGGACATTCCCGATCCAAGCTGGCAAGACAGGGCTCTCACCTTCTGTCTTGGGTTTGATCTGCATGATCCAAGCTGATTGGAATAGGTATAGCTCCTCCTCCAAAACTTGATCTTATTTGCACCTTAGCCAAAAGGCCGAGATGCTGCTTTAAAAAATTGCTTCATAAGAAGCTGAAATGTAACCTATAGACTTCAACCAATGTCGATACTACACTTGATCTTAGCCAAAAGGCCGAGAAGCAATTGAAAGCGTCCAGTTTCTGTACTGAATTTACTTGTGTGTTACATAGCCATCCTGTTGGGAGGATGATGCAATGTCACCCATTTTACTGTCATTTGAGTCAGATTTTCCACTGGTGTTTATTCATATTTTAGACAGGCAAGTTCTTCACTTTGAAAAGTACTTCCTCAAGTTGAACTATTTCCCTTTAAAATAAAAATAAACTGCTCAAAATCTTTTTTGGATGCTGGAGGTTCCCTTTTGAACTCACCAGTATGTAAATCTTGTATTCAGCGACTGGAAAAGATAGTTCTCCATTTCATGATTTGCTGAAGTCTTTTAAAACAGCACAAGCTTTTTTTGCGTGCCAGTACTTTCCAGTTCAGCCTTTCTCCACTGTACCTTCAGACTGCAAGACATCAATGATAAGAACAACACCATCTCCACCATCAGGCCAAATAAGGAATTTCAACTCGCATGTTACTTGAAGCCAACCAAGTAGAATGATATAGAGCAGGAGACCATTTGGCCTGCTTTGCCCCTACTGGCTTTTTGATAAGAGATAGTCAGTAGATCCATTCCCTAACAAATGTTTCCAGTTCAAATATTTATCCAATTCCTCTTTGGTAGTTTTTTTTTAAACAGAAGCTGCTTCAAGCACTGTAAGAAGTCTCACAACACCAGGCACTGTGAGCCAGATCATAAGTTCCTGACCAAAGTATGTTTCCCTGCTTCTCCCCTCCGGTTCATTTGCCAATTATCTTAAATCTGTGTCTCTTGGTTACTGACTCTTTTTCCACTGGAACAGTTTCTCCTTATTTACTCCATCATTTACTCCCCATGATTTTGAAACTTCTATTAAATCTCCCCATAATTTTATTCACTCTAAGAAGGCACCCTTCCAGATAGGTACAGTTTCCACGTGGCCATTGCATCATGTAATTTGCTTCTAAGACAAAGTAACATTCTGTGACATGGTAGAACATTGAATCCAATAAGCCATGGCTAACAAGCAGTAGTAGATTGAACATTAGCACCAGTGGTGCTCTGCATATTAAGTTCCCAGATTTTTAAGTTTGTTTATTAGTGTCACAAATAGGCTTACATTACCAGTGGTTAGCACTACTGTCTCACAGTACCAGAGACCCGGGTTCGAGAATTAGGTCACTGTCTGTGTGGAGTTTGCACATTCTCCCCACCTGCGTGGATTTCCTCCAAGTGCTCTAGTTTCCTCCCATAGTCTGAAAGATGTGCTGTTTAGGTGCATTGAGCCAAACAGACACCAAAGCGTGACAACTAGGGGAATTTCACAGTAACTGCGTTGCAGTTTTCAGAAAAACTTTACTTAGAACATAGAACACTACAGCACAAACAAGCCCTTCGGCCCACAAGTTGCGCCGATCATATCCCTACCAGGCCATTGAGCTATCTGTAACTCCCAATCCCATTAAATCCCATGTACTCACCCAGAAGTTTTTTAGCAGACCCCAGCGAGTTCGCCTCTACCACCACCAACGGCAGCTGATTCCACTCAGTCACTACCCTCTGAGTGAAAAACTTATGCCTGAAATCTCCTCTGTACTTGCTCCCTAGTACCTTAAACCTGTGTCCTCTCATAGCGACCATTTCAGCCCTGGGAAATAACCTCCGAGAATCCACCGTATCTATTCCTCTCAACATTTTATAAACATCTATCAGGTCACTTCTCAACCTTCATCTCTCCAGGGAGAACAGACCTAGCTCCCTCAACCTATCTTCCTAAGGCATGCCTCCAATCCAGGCAACATCCTTGTAAATCTCCTCTACACACTCTCAATAACGTCCACATCCTTCCTGTAGTCCTGTACTTGTCACTAATAAATAACTAAACTTTAAGTTACTGCGAAAATCCCCTAGTCGCCATGCTCTGGCACCCATTCAGATATATAGAGGGAATTTAGCATGGGTAATGCACCTAATTGGCATGTCTTTCAGATGTAGAAAGGACTGGAGCAACTGGAGGAAACCCAGGCAGTCACTGGTAGTGACACAAGCCAGGAATCAAACCGGGTACCTGGCTCTCTAAGACAGCAGGGCAAGCCACTATGCCGCCCCTTCTCAAATGTCCTTTAGAGAAAAAAATCTACCGTCCTTATCTGAGCTGGCCTACATATGGCTCTTAAATACCCTCTGAAACAACCTTGCAAGCCATCCAGTTCAAACGTAATTAGGGATGCACAAGAAGTGCTGGTGTAGCCAAATAAAGAATAATTGGAAAGAAATGATCCTGAATATCACTGCCGAACAAAAAGCTACCAATCTCAACTTTGAAATTTTAATCACAATGCTGTTCACAATGATTGTTCACAACAATCACAATGATTGTTCAATTACTGAGAAGGGAGAAAAAGTTCTGGACTTCAACTGCGCACTGTGTGAAGAAGTATTTCCTGACACTTAAATTCTTTAGCTTGAATTTTAACATCAGATTAAATTTAATGATAAAATAATTTATCACAACTTAACCGAGCAAATCCTTTAATCATTTAAAAAATACTTCAATAGGATCACTCATTAATATTCTGCATCAAGGGAATAAAAATTGAGACTAAACAACTTGTCCTCATAATTTAACCCTTTCTATTCCAGTATCAACCTGGAGAATCTTTGCTGTACCCCCAAAGGTATTTGTTTCCTGAGATATGGTGCCCAGCACGGAATGCACTATTCTAAATGGGATAACCAGATGCTTTATATAACTGGCAATTTCTAAAATGGTAATCACAAACCAAAAGTCAGATTTTTGAAAATACTCTGTGGCCTTAATGGATAATCTGGAGCAGCGCTGTGATGATCCAAGCGCGAACTGGATGTGGAGTATAGATGGAGATGGGACTTGTGTGAAGGACAATTGATCTGAGTGTATTTCAAAATGAAAGCCACTGAACTGTGACACACATAAGGCTTGCCTGTTGAATTGCTCTAGAAAAGCAGAGAGCTGGGTGCTGGATGTTATAAGCGATTATTTTATATCCTTATGTTTGCTTTCCAATCAAGAAGATGCAGGTAAAAGAGCATTCCTTTGTCCAGTTGGGAAATTGAGATGTGTGATACTATGATATCCATTGATATCCATGTTCTCTAAGAACCGAAACCCACAAAGGTGAACAGATTGACCAGTCTACCACCCAGTTTCCAGCATCTGCAATATTTTGCTTTTCTGCTGAACTTGGTTGAGTTGCTTCACTCATCGGCCAAGGAAAATGCACAGGAACTTAAGCCCCAATTCTTTGGAGACAGGAGACAAGTGGCACAAACTTCTGAGACAGTGTGAACATGAAATGGAGAACTTTATGTATAAATTTATTAGGTTTAAAAAACCTTATGAGTTTTTCCTCAATTTGTTCATTCATAAATATTTATATGGCCAATTACATATATACATATATATATATACTAATATAGAAAAGTTACTGAAAACTGATCAATAGTTTCAAAAAGCCAGTAATTCAAGATGGTCTGATGTGAAAATGAAGGTTTTAGCTTAAGCTATAGTTATGCACATTATTCCTTCACATACATTGAAGAAGGAAAAAAAGTAAGCATATGAAAGATTGAAGAGGAAATCCAAATATTGAAAGCAAACAAGTGGTGGTGTGTTTCTAGGGCACTAGATGATGATGCTGTTGAAAGATTCCATCATTTATGTTAAAATTATTTTTTAAAATTCCCTCATGGTTCGTGCTGGTTAGGTCAACATTCATTTCCCATCCCTAATTGCCTTTGAACTGAGTGGCTTGCTAGTCTATTTAAGAGGGCATTTAAGAGTCAACCACATTGCTGCTGGAGTCACATGTAGGCCAGACCAGGTAAGTATGGCAGATTTTTTTTTCCTAAAGAAATTTAGTGAACCAGACGGGTTTTTCAACAATGGTTTCATGGTCATCAGTAGATACTTAACTCCAGATATTTTTTGTTGAATTCAAATTCCAGCATCTGCTGCAGCAGGATTCGAATCCGGGTCTCTTGAATCTTAGGTGAGTTTCTGCATAAATAGTCTAGTGATAATACCACAAGGCCATCACTTCCTCCTTACTGTTGCTGCTTGTGGGACTTCGCTGTGTACAAATTAGGTGCATTATGATTGTGACTACACTTCAGAAGTACTTTCTTGGCTGTCACTCACTTTGAGACATCCCGCGGTTATGAAGATAAATGCAGTATAAATGCAAATTCTTTGCTATGCATTTTCTTCCCTTTTACGTTTTTCCACTATGACTGTTTCTGCTACTCTACAAGGATGAGATAATGAAAAACCAAGGCACCTCATGTTGATGTTGACAGAATTGATCTGTCCTTACAGACAGTACAGTAGCAATGTTGTTTGCTGAAAATGTGTCAAAAGCAGTGGGCTGGAAAGGGTGACAAATAGTCACCGAGTGCCCAAGTAGTACTAGGTGGAACATATAGTGCAGGAAAAAGTTCCATGACCTTGCCAATAGGGATAAGGTATGTCTCTAGCTGACTGAGATCTTCATTAGAGAGTAGATGCTGGATCACTGATAATAACTCATCTCATGACTCCCCAAAGCCTGTACACATTCTAGAAGGCACAAATTAGGATTTTGATGGGTTATTCACACTTGCCGAGGTGAGTGATGCTCCAGCAAAACTCAAGAAGCTCAACATCATCCAGGAAAGAACTCCTATTTGATTAACATCAAATGTTCTAGATGTCACTTTGCATTACCTACCTTACAGCGTATTCCTCCTCTCAGGTCAAGCATTTGCATTGGTATTCACTGAAAAGAAATCTCACCTAATTCACACCTCCTTCACATGGTTCTCTCACGTGCTTCATAACTTACAAGAGAAAACAGCAATAAATAAGAACTGTCTATGCTGGGAAGCTTACTGAGGAGAAGATCACTCAATACTCAGTGTTGACAATCACTGTCAGCAGGAGATGCCATAGTATTTCAAGGATCTTTTTTCACACAGTGCTGCAATATGCCATGTCTTTGCCTATACCAGATGTTATGATTTGCATGGAGACCAAAAACCAAAAGAGCCAAGTTTAATGAATGACCTCAATGAGAAAACAAATGGACAAGATTTAACCTCTTACAGCTTTTACTGAACAATCAAGCCAAAATCAATGTAAATTAAACATGAATGAATCAATGGGAAAGTGCAATCGATATAAACCATAAATTACACTTTAAATGGCAGATACAAGGACAGATCTTTCAGATCTACTCGGCAGTTCAATGATCACATATAGCACCAATTCCAGCCACAAGGTCCTTTAAAGCGCTGAACTTCCTCAGGTACAACTTCAATTCCCTTTTCTTTGAGGATTCAGCCTCTTACCCGAAATCCACACCAGCATCAAACAATTGGAGTTCCACAGGCACAGTTCTTCACCAGAATGGCACATGTCCACAGAAACTCCTGAACTCTACTTACAACAGGCTTGTTGATGTGGATCAACCAAAGATAACTTCATGGAATAGAAACAGTTGCAGCAACTTTGTACAAAGAACAAAACAGCATGGAAACAGGCCCTTTGGCCCAACAAGCCCGCGCCACCACCCCAATGTTCCCACTTCTGCCCGTGATCCCTGTCTGTGATTTGTAGGTCTATGGATTGAAACCAAATTTGAGACAATTTAGGGAGAATTTGTTCTGCCAATCAGACTAAGAGCACATCTTTGGGATGTGGGAGGAAACCAGAACACCTGGAGAAAACCCACGCAAGCACGGGGAGAATGTGCAAACTCCCACAGACACAGGCCCAAATCCATGTATCTGCACAGCACAGCGATAGTCACTGAGCTGTCGTGTTGCCCATCAAATGGTCCAGTCAAGCGTACACTAACGACGTGAAGCACTAGGATACTCTCGAAAAAAATCCAAGAGCAGCCCTCTCACGACCCATCGCGTGTATGCCCCTTGTTAGACAACAAAGCGGACCAAAGCACCTGTAGGATAAAAACAAGTACATCAATATCATCAACTATTTACACACTTCCCAGGGACTCCCAAGACTCATGATCCCTATTTTAAATCAGTTTTCTATACCCCTCCATTCCCATTCTGTTCATGTGCCCATCTAAGTATTTCTTAAATAACTCCAGAGTGCCTGCCTCCACCACTTTACTTGGCAGCGCATTCCATACCCCCACCACCCTCTGTGTGAAAAACTCCCTCTAGCATCCAAATTATACCTTACCCCCCTCACCCTAAGCCCGTGACCCCTCGTGCTATTTGAGTCCATCCTAGGAAAAAGCTTAACCCTGTTTACTCTATCTATACTCCTCATAATCTTGTACACCTCTATTAGATCTCCTCTAAGTCTACGTCTTTCTAAGGAAAACAGTCCCAATTTGCCTAACCTCTCC
Source organism: Sphyrna mokarran (assembly GCA_024679065.1). Classification (NCBI taxonomy): domain Eukaryota; kingdom Metazoa; phylum Chordata; class Chondrichthyes; order Carcharhiniformes; family Carcharhinidae; genus Sphyrna; species Sphyrna mokarran. The sequence goes on along the minus strand of JAGIQG010000020.1, from coordinate 37,461,686 downwards.
TCGTAACTCAGACCTTCCATACCAGGCAGCATCCTGGTAAACCTCCTCTGCACTCTCTCCAGAGTCTCAACGTCCTTCCAGTAGTAAAGTGACCAGAACTGGACACAGTATTCCAAATGAGGTCTAACCTACGTTTTATACAACTGCAACATTAAAGGCCAGCTCTTGTACTCTATACCCCTTCCTATAAAGGCTAACATACGATATGCTTCCTTCACAACTTTCTGCACCTGGTCTGCCACCTTCAGAGACTTATGCACCTGCACTCCCAGGTCCATCTGCATTTCTATACTCTTAATAGGTCTATCCTTTATCATATACCTCCCCCCCTACATTCTTTCACCCGAAATGCATCACCTCACATTTATCAGGATTGAATTCCATCTGCCATCTATCTGCCCAAGCTACCAGCCTATCTATGTCCTGCTGCATCGCCTGACAATGCTCCTCACTGTCCGCAAGTCCAGCCATCTTTGTATCGTCTGCTAACTTGCTGATCTCTCGACTTACTCCCTCTTCCAAGTCATTTATATATATTACAAATAGAAGAAATCCCAGTACCAAGCTCTGCGGCACACCACTAGTGACTGACCTCCAGCTAGAAAAACACCCTTCCACTATTACTCTCTGTCTCCTATTACCAAGCCAGTTACTTATCCATCTAGTTACCTGTCCTTGTATCCCATTAGCCTTGACCTTTTCAACTAACCTTCCATGAGAGACTTTGTCAAACGCCTTACTGAAATCCATGTAGACCACATCAACGGCTCGCCCTTCATCGACTGTTTTTGTCACGTGATCAAAAAATTCTATCAGATTTGTAAGGCACAACCTCCCTATTTGCCTATTCCCAGTTTATGGATCAAGTCTCTGTTCTCTTCAGGCTGCTTACACTGAACCATTGGATTCTAGGCTTAAATAGTTCTGTGTCTTTTTATCTAGCTTCATCTAATTAACTTTTCCTGGGGATCTGAAAGTTTCTTTTCAAGTAGACATTTCAGTTCCAATTAGGGTCTGTCTCAAAAAATATAAGCTTTCAAACCATGGTTTCCATTGTACAGCACAGGAAAACTCTCAACTCAATTCCTCATAATACATGATTCAATCCTTCCCAGGCCTTGCCATCAAGTAGCACCTTAGAAAAAGGTGACAGTCCTTACAGCATCCTGGCACTACAATTAACTCAGTCCAATCACCACAGCTGATTTACAGCTATGAATCACCTCGCCATGTTAAAAGTTCTATAGAAATTCAAGTTATTGTTTTTGCTTTACTTTTCTTGCCTCGTCATAAAGTCTGAAGTGAGGATGTGTGCCGATGACTGCACAACGTTCAGCAACATTTGTGATCCCTCAGATGCTGATGCAACCTGTGTCCATGTGTGGCAAGATCTGGACAACATTCAGGCTTTGACTCTGAAAGAGGACAAGTAACATTCATGCCACTCAACTGCTAAAAACGACCACTTCAAGAAAGAGAGAAACTCCCCTTGACATTCAATAGCATTACAATTGCTGAGTCCTGAACCCCACTATCATCATCCGGGGTTGGGGAGAGGGGGGGTGGTGGTGGTGGTGGTGTTACCTTTGACTAGAAACTGAATAGATCAGCCATATAAATTTTGTGGCTACAAGGCCAGATTAAAGGCTGGGAGTTCTGTGGAAGGTAACTCATCTCCTGACTCCCAAAAGCCTGACCATCTACAAGGCATAAGCCAGGAGTGATGGAGTACTTTCCACTTGCTTAGATGAGTGCAGCTCTAACAGCAATGAAGAAGCTCAACACCATCCAGGACAAAGCAGCCCACTTGATTGGCAGCCTACAAAATCTGCTCATCTGTACTGCATATAACTCAAGCAATCTGACCATTTAGAGAGAATGCAGGAGTCAAGACAGGCAGTGCTGAGGTATAGCAGGTATTATCAAACCTTCAATCTTTGACTTCTGCCACCTAGGAAGACAAAGGCAGCAGATGTATGGGAACATCATCACTTGCAAATTCCCCTTCAAGCTACATGCTATCCTGACTTGGAACTATATGAAGTGTATTGGACTGGGCTAATTCTTTCACTGTCACTGGATCATAATCCTGGAACTCCCTTCCTAACAGTGCTAAGGATGTACCTACACCACATGGACTGCAGCAGTTTGAGAAGGTAGCTCAACCCCACTTTCAGGCAATTAGGGACAGACAATAAATGCTGACCTAGCCAGCTGCAGTCACACCCTGTGAAATATTTTTTAAATTCAGGGACATCTGCCCTGGAGGAATTACATAACCAGCAGAAAGATTGCATTAAGAGTGAGTCGGTGGGCAAAGAAGTTCAGGAATCCATGGTGAGAACAGAGATGCTTTCCAAGCACAGAAGGCTGTCGGACATCTGCCCACCAAAGACAAGTGTGGTATACAATAATCACCAAGAAATCCAATGGGGAATTCAAAAGAAATGTCTTCCCTCAAAGAATGACAAGAATGTGGAACTCACTACCAGACAGGGTGGTTGAAGTGATTAGCATCAGTACATTTAGGGAAAACTAGACAAGCATATGATGGAGATGGGAATGGAGGTACAATGATATATTTACATAAGAAAAGTTGGGAAGAGATCCCAGTGGAATTATAAATACCAGCATGGCCTGGGTGTGCTGAATGCTTTGTTTCTGTGCCATGTATCCTAGGTAATTATCCATGAACATTCTGCCAGTTCAGACAGAACCTTAAGAGAATCCTGAATTAGGACTCCCAAGTTCCTTTGGGCTTGAGTGATACAATATTTCACAATACCTGGTTATGGTGTAACAGTAAATATGGCAATATACAACATAGCAAAGGTGAATTATTCAAGCATTTACCTTTCTTTTCAAACATATGGGAAAAAAAACTGTTACAGTATTCGAATTAAATACTTCCCTTTTTTAAAAAAAAACCCACCCAAGTCTGGTTAATTGCACATTACAGCCAGTCACTCTTTCCTCTCAGCATCACTACCAAAACTTCTGATAAAGATTCCAGTCATTTCTGCCTTGTGACCTCTCTTTAAGTTATTTAAAGCTACTACTTAGTCTCACTTCCCTATGCCTTTTCCCATGTCCTCTATATTTGTGATTTTTACCACCATTCTTTAAAAGAGAGTATTGATGCTGCTGCCATGAATGAATTCCCTGTCAGAAACAATAATAACCCTCTGGTGGTCTCCTACTTTTGTGGTGGTAACGGTAATATTGAGTTTCCAATCCGTTAAAACAGTGAGAATAGTTTCTCTTGATTTATTCGAATCAGTTTTCTGTCAGACTTCCTCTTAACCTTCTTAATTCTGATTTAGAGTGAAAGTACCTTTTCTTGATGTTATTTGGGTGCTTATTACCGCTTGATCACTGCACCCGAGCTGGCGTAGAGGCAAGACGGCGACATCCGCTTTACGTGCGCGCTCCGGCGACAATGATGCAACTTTTCCGCGCCGCGGCTGGGTACTCGGGCGCTGAAAACGTACATTTTCCGCGCCGCTGCTAGTGGGGGGGGGGAGGCGGCTCCAGCGGCGGTGACGTCTTTCCCCCCGCGCCGCAGCTCTGCGGTTGGTCTTTAGTTCCCCAGCCGGAGGGAAGCGCTGGGCGGCAGTGGTCTGCGCTCCAAAGTCCGGCTCTCTCGAGCAGGAGCGATTGATTGAGAAACGGCCCTCAGAACGTCTCCCCTCATCGCCCCCCCGCTGGCGGAGACAGAGAACGACCGAAGGCCGGTGCGGGAGGGAGTGCCCTCCGTCTGTCCGTCACCATGACATCCCGAAGGTAGGAAGGGAAAGGAGGGAGAGGGAGGCCGCAACGCTGTTGGGGAATCGCTGGGAGGGGGGTAGAGGCACCCCTAACCCCTTCTCAGCCAGAGGGTGCACTGACACTCGGCGATAACCTGGGCTTCGGCACCCAAAGGCAGGGAGGGAAATATCACCCGTGGACTGTAGCCAGGCACTGAGCAGAGACAGCAATTGGAATGCAGCATCTGGGCACAAACCTTGCTGCATGCCCTTCACTGACTCCAGCTATATCTAACTGGAGATGCAAATTGTCTAAGACAGATATACTGTGCAGAGTACAAGCACCCGATACTGTTGGTGAATGTGCAAGATAAACACCCAGAACAGCAAACCAAAGGGTGGGTGACCATGTCACAACAACTATGCAGCTGGAATTGCTGATATGGAAATTTAATTTTGTTGTTATGGTGTTTTAAAGCAAATACTGCTCTTAAAGGCTGGAGAGAATTCAATGTTATTCTGATATTCAAAAGTAAAAAGAGATGTGAATTAGAAGAAATATACTTGTTTGATAGTGGGGAGTGCTGTGAAAACGTACTGGGGTACGTTTTGTTCCAGAGCTTGACGTTCACTAAGTTGAGGAGGAAGGTTCTTAGCAGTTTATAAAACTTCCTCATACCAACCATGTGATCAAATAAAAGTCAGAACACTGACAGTTCTGGATTTATACGGCAAATTGAATTGAATGTGATTAATGTGAAATTGTACTTGATACAGGGAATTGTGTGTTGACGTGTAAACTTCAGGGCTAATGGATTTTAAGCCAATGATTTTTAGATGTGAATTTCAAAATTCACATGAACATATCCAATCATGCTTTATACTTTGGATTCTGGTCAAGGCTGGGCAGGTAATGTCTAGTTCTGAAAATGCTGCCTCATTTTCAGACCTCTAGTTAGTTCACTATGTGAAGATTTTGGCCAAGGGCATTGACTGACTGGATTGTGGAGAAGAGGAAGTTAAGTAACTTCAGGGTTTCATTAAAAGATGAAATGAACATAATTTTGAGAAGAGGGTCTTCATAATATGTAGAAGTAGTGAACTGTTTGGCATGCAACTGGTTTATGTAGTTCAATCTAAGACTAGAAAACAACATTTGAAAGTTCTCAAGGTATTCATGAGACCAGTGGTTTAAAGGAAATTCCTTACCTCCTATGCCCCAGTCAGCTAATAGGTGTGCACTGTAAACTGCAATTGAAGCCATGGTTGCTATGTCACCTGAATTCCTTCAATACCAGAATGGATAAAGATTTGATCATGTAGAGTTATTTGAACAAGGAGAGATAAGAATATTGGGCACTTTATAGAAAACTTAAATCTCAGGCTGTAGGAATGCTATTTTGAGGTGTGGCCTTGAATAAAATCACTTTCCATTCAATTCTTGGATATTTTGCTCCATTGCATAAGGCAACAGGATGATCTTTCAGATTTTACTTCTTGGAAATATTGCCTGTGGTTATAGTGAACTGGCACAGGAACTTCAATTGGGCAGGGCCTTGACAGCACAATGCTTGTGGAAGTGGTGGGTTGATTCAGCGCTTTGCACTTGCAAAGCAGACCCACTTATTTTCATTGAGATCTGATATCCAGACAGTGTAGGCAAAGAAGACAACAGTGAAAGGAAATGACACTGCATGTAGAAAAACATGACTGAGCAAATGCAGCATTCAGATGTTATTGTTAAGGGATAGCAGACAGCAGATCCTGCAGAAGGCAAGAGGACTGACGGGATGATGACTGCATGGTCTTGTAAAGAGGGAAGAGACACTACACTGAGTGGAAAGAGACAGTGGCATAGTGGTACTGTTGCTGGACTAATGATCTGGAGACCATGGGTACTGTTGGGACCCAGATTCAAATCCCACCATAGCAGATGATGAAATTTGAGGAACGTAGGAGTTAGGAGCAGAAGTTGGTAAATTCAGCCCTTTGAGCCTGCTCCACTATTCAATTAGATCATGGCTGGTCTTACCCCAGTCTCAAATTCACCTTCCCATATTCCCTTATCTCTCTTTTTTTATTATTAGAAATATATCTATGTCCCTGAAACCATTCAACGGTTCGGACTCCACTCAGTTCAACGATCACCACCTTCTACAAGTAATTCCTCCTCATCTCAGTTTTAAATCTACTGCCTCTAAATTTATGTGTGACCTCTAGTTCTAGATTGTACCACAAGGGGAAACATTGGGTCTACATTTACTTTATCAATCCTTTTAAAAGAATTTTATATGGCAATCAGATACCCTCTCATCCTTCTAAACTAAAATAGGGATCATGAGCCTTGGGAGTCCCTGGGAAGTGTGTAAATAGATGATGATATTGATGTACTTGTTTTTATCCTACAGGCGCTTTGGTCCACCTCGTTGTCTAACAAGGGGCATACACGCGATGGGTCGTGAGAGGGCTGCTCTTGGATTTTTTTCGAGAGTATCCCAGTGCTTCATGTCATTAGTGTACGCTTGACCTGGACCATTTGATGGGCAACACGACAGCTCAGTGATTATCGCTGTGCTGTGCAGATACGTGGATTTGGGCCTGTGTCTGTGGGAGTTTGCGTATTCTCCTCGTGCTTGCGTGGGTTTTCTCCGGGTGCTCCGGTTTCCTCCCACATCCCAAAGATGTGCTCTTAGGCTAATTGGCAAAACAAATTCTCCCTAAATTGTCTCAAATTTGGCTTTTAATCCATAGATCTATAAACATAGTCAGGAATCATGGGTAGAGGTGGGAACATCGGGGTGGCAGTGCGGGCTCATTGGGCCGAAGGGCCTGTTTCCCATGCTGTTTTGTTCTTTGCTCTTTGAGTACAAGCCCAAACTGTTTAATTTCTCCTTGTACGTTAACCTTTTCATCTCCAGAATTAAGCTGGTGAAGCTCCTCTGAACTGCCTCCAATACCACCACAACCTTCCTCAAATAAGGAGACCAAACAGAACACAACACTCCAGATCTAGTCTCCCCAACACTCTACACAACTGCAACAACACTTCTCTACTTTCATACTCCAGTCCCTTTGTAATAAATGTCAATATCCCATTTGCCTATTTTATTACACGCTGCACCTGCATACTGATTAATGATGACCATGAAACTATAGTCGATTGTTGTAAAAATTCATCTGGCTAACTTATATTCTTTAGGGCAAGAAATCTGCTGTCCTTACCTGGTCTGGTCTACACATGACTCCAAATGCATAGCAATGCCCTTAAGGGTGGGCAATAAATGCTTTCCTAGCCAGCGATGCCCACATCCCATGAACAAAAATAAATTATATAAGCAAAATAACTTAATTATATAAAGCACTTTTAATGTAAGTGTCATGCCCTTGAGGCAAATAAATTTGCCTCCTTACCTCATCTGGCCGAGCAAGCTACTCAGTTCAGGGGAAAGTAGTGATGGGCAACAAATTCTGCCCAACCAACAATGCCCACATTCCATGAAAGAATAAAGAAAACGAATAGTAAAGTTTCCCAAGAAAATATTAGAGTAGATGACCAAATGTTTAGCCAAAGAGGTTGGGGAAAAAAGAGACAAAGGTTTGGCATGGGAAAACAAGAACTTAGTCTTTTGGCTACTGGAACCACAACCATCAACAATGGAACATTAGAATCGGGTCTGTCAAAAGGCCAGAGTTGGAGAAGCACACTAATGTCAGAGGATTGTAAAGATTACAGATATAGGGAGGACAAGGGCCGACGTATGCCAGTGAGCACGGAGGTGATGAATGAGTTGGATTTGGAATTGGGCAGAAGGGTTTTGGATGATGTCAAGTTCACAGAGGATAGAATGCAGGAAGCCAGCCATTTGTGTTGAATAGTCCAGTTTACAGGCAATAAATGTATAGTTGAGAGATGCGGCAGCATTTGAACAGAAGCTGAAGCAGAGCTGGACAAACTAATGAAAATGAGCAGTGTTAGTGATCGTGTGGGTACGTGGTCACAAGCACATCATCGGGTAAAATACAGTATCAAGGTTGAAGACAGTCTGGTCCAGCCTCAGACAGCAGTCAGGGAGAGGTGGGGGTCAGTGGCAAGAACGTGGAGATTGTCTTCAATAGCTACCACAATGGTTTTGGTCTTTCCAATCTTTAATTAGAGAAAATTTCCCTTCAAACCTTGTTGAAGGTTGTAAACACATTGAGAAGAGGAGGAGGGACAATTCATCTTTGTTACAATCATACTGGATGTCATTTGGGACTTTGACAAGAGGCATTTTGGTATTGTGGCAAGGATGGGAAGCTAACCAGAGGGATTCAGGTGTGGAGTTCCAGAAAAGATGGCTATGTTTTGGAGATGACAATATATTCAAGGACTTTGGAGAGGGGAGGGATGTTGAAGCAGCACAAGCGCAGGGTGAACAAGGGTTGGGTTTTTTTGAGTGGAGGACAAAGAACAAAACAGCATGGGAAACAGGCCCTTTGGCCCAACGAGCCCGTGCCGCCACCCCGATGTTCCCACCTCTACCAGTGATCCCTGTCTATGTTTATAGATCTATGGATTGAAACCAAATTTGAGACAATTTAGGGAGAATTTGTTTTGCCAATTTGCCTAAGAGCACATTTTTGGGATGTGGGAGGAAACCGGAGCATCCGGAGAAAACCCACGCAAGCACGGAGAATGCGCAAATTCCCACACACACAGGCCCAAATCCATGTATCCGCACAGCATAGTGATAGTCACTGAGCTGTCGTGTTGTCCGTCAAATGGTCCGGGTCAAGCGTACACTAACGACGTGAAGCACTAGGATACTCTCAAAAAATCCAAGAGCAGTCCTCTCACAACCCATCACGTGTATGCCCCTCGTTAGACAACAAGGCAGACCAAAGCACCTGTAGGATAAAAACAAGTACATCAATATCATCATCTATTTACACACTTCCCAGGGACTCCCAAGGCTCATGATCCCTATTTTAAATCAGTTTTCTATACCCCTCCGTTCCCATTCTGTTCATGTGCCCATCTAAGTATTTCTTAAATAACTCCAGAGTGCCAGTCTCCAACTGAGTTAGGCTACGAGCCTCTTATGCTGCTGACTGAGCTGAAACAAGCTTGTGCTGTGCTTTATAATTCTGAGACCATTATTATACTATTTCAGGTGATTACTCTGATAATTGTTATATTTCATGTGTAGACCTACAATTCTGATTTCCTGTCTTCATCTGTGGTAAATTAGGAGTTGAAGAGATTTAAACCAGTGCCGCATTTTGCTCAAGCAGTCGACAATTTTTTTAGAATAGGTATTAATTTAAATTTGCAATCTTTGAGAAGGATTGTAGCAGGAACATACTATAATAATTTCTTCATTAGTTGAAGCTTCTCCTTATTTAGTTCTTCACAAAAGCCCAAATCTGACAATAGAAAGACACAATTCCTTATAATGCATGCAGGGAATCATCACAGAAACCCTACAGTGCAGAAGAAGACCGTTCAGCTCATTGAGTCTGCACCGACAACAATCCCACCTAGCTCTTATCCCTGTAACCTCACGTACTTACCTTGCTAATCCCTCTAACTGATGCATCCCGGGACACAAAGGGGCAATGCACCTAACCTGCACATAATTGGACTGTGGTAGGAAACCAGAGCACCCGGAGGAAACCCACGCAGACACGGGTAAACACGAAAACTCCACACTGACAGCGACCCGAGCTGGGAGCCAAACCCAGGCTGCCGGAGCTATGAGGCAGCAATGCCAACCACTGTGCTGCCCCTTATTAGTGAGATACAGTGGTATGAAGCATTGTGAGGTCTTCCACATTAACAACATAATCTCCTCTGTGATCATCTATCTACTGGAAGAGTCATTGTCTATTATGACACTGGTTCTCAATCATCTCCCACTAGATTCTTTTTAGCGGCCATCCTTCTGTTAAGGGTTTGTCCTCTGTTGCCTTCTTGCCGTCTGAAGTACAATAAAAAGAACTTACAATTTTCTCCAGATAGATGACTTAGAAACCTTTCCAAATTTGTTCATTCCTAATCCCTTAGCCCACCACTCCCAACAACAAGGGGTTTTTTTTGCAAGGAAGAGGGAAACAGATGTTGGGGGTCTGCTTAAAGTCAGAAACCCTATTTGGTGTGAAACTAATTAAAGTTTGGATTATTTGAGTATGAGTGCTTAATTAATAGGCAGCCAGATTTTTGGTCTGTCCGCTCAAGAATCAGTGGGAGGTGAGAACAGAGGGAGTTCAGATGAAGTGTGCAACTCATTCATTCATCTATAACAGCCTTCACTAAGACTACTGGTTGCTCCAAGAGAGAGATCTGCTTTTTGTGTCAAAAACTCCAGACGGAATAAATACGTTACAAGAGAGACGGAAGCCTGGCATTGCTCTCTCTCTGGACAGGACGAATGCTCGCTTTATAACTTCTGACCTAGATATAAGGCTAGAGGCCTTTAGAAGAAGATCTTCTTCCCATCATACAGCAAGAAACCCTCGAGTCAGTCTCATTGCCTTCTGCCTCCAGTTCATCTTACTTCCTGCTCCTCCCACAATGAGCTGACTCCTGCCAGGCTTCGTTGTCCTTCAGTGAGTTGTGGACCTTGAAAATAATGTTATGGACAATGCAGCAGGCCACCATAATGACCAAGACCGTAGCAAAGAGGGCATCAATGATTAGTGAGATGTAGTGGTATGCAGCACTGAGGTTTTCCACAACGAGGGCACAGATCCTGTGATCATCTACTGGAAGAGTCATTATCTACTATGGTCCTCAGTCTTGTCCCAGTAGCTTCTTTTCAAGCCCATTGTTCTGTTGAGGATTTGCCCCTCTTTCCTCTCCCCTGTCTTCCTGATGCTCAGGTTTCATCCATTCCTATGAAGAGTCTTGTTCCTCATCACCACTGACAGATGTGACCCTACTGTTAAACCTTTCTTCTGGGTAGGTGGCTGCCCAATTATGTTTGGCAGCCTTGCTCCTGTTCTTTCAATGCCATTTGGAGTGCTGACGTCATTCAAAGTCCAGGCATGCTGCCAAACCTCCCTTACCATCTACACAATGCCAACAGTACCCTCTTTCCAACTGTCCAGTGACCTTCTCATGGGGCTGGCATGGTGACTTGAGGCAGCCATGCATGGCTCCTCGATGTACCTGCTTCTCCCCAGCTGTTTAGAAACTGAATGTTTCTGAAACCTTCAACAAACTCTAAACAAGCTTTTCAAACTGGACTGAACGGGGAGGAGGGCATAATTCCTGCCCCACTCTCCCTTGCTCAAATTAATAATGCTACACTGGGGGCAGCTTCTTGAAATCAAAACACCCACCAATGTCAGTATTTTCAGCCCCCATATCCCCACAAACTTCATTCCTGCCTAGGTGGAAGGTGGTGTCTTTGAAAATTTAGCCATAAGCTCAGACTCACTGTGTAATGCTGCAAGAGACCTGCTAAAAATTAATATCATAAAGCGTATATGAATCCAGATATTAAGATTCAGGGTGAAACTTACCTATACAAGCTTATTTCACAGTACTGGTAGTGAATTGGTAGCTGATACTTCACCGCATCTAATCATCTTTCACTTGAAGCTCACAGCATTAGTTGAAGTTCTTTTTGGAGACTTGTCTCAGCAGTAGTTAGCAGTGCTGCCCCATAGCGCCAGGGACCCGGGTCCGCCTCCCAATCCGGGCCACCACCCGTGCTGAGCCCGCACGCTCCCCCCATGTCCATGTAGTCCTCCCCCAGGTGCATCATTTTCCCCCCACAGTCCGAAAGACATGCTGGTTAGGTGCATTGGCCATGCTAAATTCTCCCTCAGTGTACTGATGAGATTTTCACAGTAACTTTATTGCAGTGTTAATAAGAACATAGGAACTAGGAGCAGGAGTAGGTCATCTGACCTCTCAAGTCTGCTCTGCTATTCAATAAGATCTGGCTGGTCTTTCTGTGGACTCAGCTCCACTTATCCGTCTACTCATGATAACCCTTAATTTCTTTACTGTTCAAAAATGTATCTATCCTTGCCTTAAGAATATTCAATGAGGTGGTCTCAACTGCTTCACTGAGCAGGAAATTCCACAGATTCACAATCCTTTGTGAAGAAGTTTCTCCTCAACTCAGTCCTAAATCTACTCCCCCTTATTTTGAGGCTATGCCCCATAGTTCTAGTTTCACCTGCTCCTATCTTATCTATTCCATTCATAAAGCCTGTGACGCGAAAAAATAAACTTTAAAAAAAACTTTCAACTAGACTCGAGGGACCCTTTATTTGGTTTGAAATTGAAAATCTTGGTAATGTTTTCCAAGTTACTAGGAAGTAAATACAGGCACAGTGAAAAATCAGCTGTCAATTTGTTACAAATCTGTTTCCTGCTGGTGTTGGACCAATTTCATTCCCTCCAACCCCAAAACGTCCAACTAAGGTTGCAAGTGGACTTGATTTTGAAATATTACAGCTTTTAATACCAGCAGCATTACACCATTAATGAGAACGTCGGGAAAAATTTCTCATTCAAAATGATTCTCAAACAAAATAATTCCAGGGTAAATCTTCAAACAGTAAACTGGTTTCCAGTACATGAGAGAGAATTTTTAATAATATCCACCAACGTGAGGGCTGGAAAGGGTAACTGGGTGATTAGCCATTTCAGTGGAATAGGGTTGAGGAAGGGGAAGGACGGGGGAGGAGCTGCTGGTGGCAAAGGGTCATGGATAAGATGAATTGAGAGGATGCCAGAGCAAATGTGAAAAATAACTTGCTAAAAGATGCTTGGGTGAGTTAGGTACCTTAAATAATATTTAATCCATTGGGTTTGGAGGAGGGTAGGCGGTAAATGCTGATTGGTTGGTCTCATTCTTGGTGATAAAGATTTCCATGGTAGTCTTGCACTTTTTGGAAAGTGAGGGTAGGGAAGGCAGGGAGTAGGTTGCAAGTTGGTAGTTTCCAGTAGAGAAGAGAAGCTGGATTATTTTTGTATTCCAGGTGACCCTGGAAGAGTGAGCTTTTGGCAGGCAAGAGCAGGACTTTGTACATTGGAATTCAGGCAGAGCTGGCAATGAATGGCTACACCTGTTCTGCTATAGCCATTCATGGTATCCATGCCTTGGATTTGAAGGGAGCTGCAAGCATAATTTGGGATATCTAAGGTGAGGGTATCATCAAGCAAATTTGTAGATGTAAAAGTGAAATGGTAAATAGAAGGCCAAATACCATTGGGATAAAAAGACAGCAGCACTGCTGAATAGAAACGGCACTCCACACTCAGTACTCTGCACCAGCATCCCCCACGATGATGGCATTGCTGCGACTGCCTCTACTCAATGCCAACAACTGCCAGTTTCCAAATGTAATTTTACATCTCATTAAAATTATCCTGGACCACAATATCTTCATCTTCAACCAGTTTTTCACCCAGGCACACAGACAGCCATGGGGACCAAATTCACACCTCAGTATGCCAACATCTTCATGCACAGATTCAAACAAGACTTCTTCACCAAACAAGACTTCTTCACCACACAGGACCATCAACCAATGCTATACACTAAGATACATCGATGACACTCATCCTTTGGACTCATGGTGAACAATCACTGAAACAACTATATGATGACATCAACAAGTTCCATCCCACCATCAGATTCACCATGGACTACTCTCTGGAATTGATTGCATTCTTGGACATACGCGAGTTCATTAAGACAGTCACCTTAGCACCTCACTGTATCGCAAGCCCACGGATAACCTCATGATGCTCCACTTCCCCAGCTTCCACCTTAAACACATTAAAGAAGCCATACCCAATGGGCAAGTTCTCCGTATATACAGGATCTGCTCAGATGAGGAGAATTGCAACAGACACCTTCAGACGCTGAAAGATGCCCTCATAAGAACAGGATATGATGATCAACTCATCGATTGACAGTTCTGACGCACCATGGCCGAAAAGTGCACCGACATCTCAGAAGACAAACACGAGACACGGTGGACAGAATACTCTTCATCGTCTAGTACTTCCCCGTAGTGGAGAGATTACAATACCGTCTCTGGAACTTTCAACATGTCACTGATGAAGACAAGCATCTCACCAAGGCCATTCCCGCACCCCCACTTCTTGCCTTCAAACAATCGCATATCCTCAAACGAACCAGCAAATTACCAAACCTTCAGGAGAACAGCAACCTCTGCAAGACATGTCGGATGATTGACACGGATGTCATTTTGCATGAGAACACCATCCACCAGGTACACGGTACATACTTTTGCAACTCGGCCAACGTTGTCTACCTGATATGCTGCATAAAAGGATGTCCCAAGACATGGTACGTTGGGGAGACCATGCAGACGCTATGACAATGGATGAATGAACTCTGCTCAACAATCACCAAGCAAGAGTGTTCTCTTCCTGTTGAGAAACACTTCAGTGGTCACGGGCATTCAGCCTCTGATCTTCGGGTAAACGTTCTCCAAAGTGGCTTTCACAATACACAGCACAGAATTGCTGAGCAGAGACTGATAGCCAAGTTCCACACACATGAGGATGCTTTCAACCAGGATCTTGGGTTCATGTCACACTATCTGTAACCCCCACAATTTTCCTGGACTTGCAAAATCTCACTAACTTTCCTGTCTGGGAACAAAACACATCTTTTTTAACCTGTGCTTAATGCTCTCTCCACTCATGTATTGTCTGTATCTTTTAAGACTTGATTGGAACGCAAATCTTTACAGCTAATCATTATTAATGTAAATTGAGCTTGTGTCTTTATATGCCCTGTTTGTGATCCCACTCACCTGATGAAGGAACAGCCAGTTCCAGGAGCTGGTGGCATTTGCTACAAATAAACCTGTTGGACTTTAATCTGGCATTGTGAGACTTCTTTCTGCGTTTACCCCAATCCAACGCTGGCATCTCCCCATCATGAACAGAAATTGTTGCAGATCAGTAAGAATGCATGAATGGACATAGCTGCTCAGGTTACTGAAGAGAGGAGATGAGCAAGTTGTGCATTGATGATGCCTTGGTGACCAGTTTCATGTTTAACTATCCTCTTCACTTTCAAGGAGGGGAAGCATTATGCCAAGCACTTCCAGGAGCATGATGGCATTTCAGCTTCCTTATCCAGGAATACTGAGGCCCATTTTATCTCCACTAACAGAGCTAATCTTAGCTCTCTTTGCATCTCCTGTTGACAGATCAAATCTGCAGATATCAAAAGCGAAGTTGTTGGAAAATCTGTAAGGAGGGAAAAGAGCTGATGTTTTGAGTCCCAATGACCCTTTGACAAAAATTCCAGCATCCGCAGTAATTTGCTTTTGTCCAGGGATCTGCAGATGTACATTCAGTTCCGGTATGGATAAATTCATTGGAGCACTGGGGTTCCTATGAAGATTTGGTGGAGCCCTTAAAACATTAACAGTGGGGAACTGATGCTGATGCTCACTACAGAAAATGACTCAAATGAGGTGTGGTGTGGATACTTAACATTGAAATGATATAGGTTAAAGTGGATGTAAGCAGTTTATTTACCCTCAACCATGATAGGAGCAGTAGCCAGTGTAATTATAAAATTCCTAAAGCAAGACTAAAGATGTTTTGTTGTTTTTTTTAAAAAAAATCAAACGTTTTTTGTGAAGAGGTAATTGGTTGGAAAATGTGATTGAAGATGATTATAGGAATATATAGATCCATTTGGGTAATATGATCAGTCAGGGATAGTGGTTGTAGTGTTAGATAATCTAACAGTACCATTTCCACTGCGTTATCTGTGTAACGTGAGACCAGTCCGGAGGAGAACAAGTGCTGGTATATCTGAAAATTTCTTCAATTACTAACTTGATTAGAGCCAGCTATACAGTGCAACACACTTAAAAAGATAGAAACAGTTTCAAAGTGTCCCTTTGTTTCTTTTTCCCAGGTGGTTTCACCCCAATATCACTGGAGTGGAGGCAGAGAACTTGCTTCTAACCAGAGGGGTAGACGGGAGTTTCTTGGCACGGCCGAGTAAGAGCAATCCTGGTGACTTCACGCTTTCAGTGAGGTAAGAGGAAAGTTGTTGGTGTACAAAACCAAACCTATGGCACTAATATTGCATAAAATTAACCTTGCTTCACTTTTCTTAATTGAAATATGTTTTCAGAATGTTTTTGAATACTGGTTGCAGAGAAAGAAGGTTTGCACCTCAGTAATCAACATTTGAGTCAAATTCAGCTATTTGTTCAGTGTTCCACCATTTTTTTTTTTTTGTAGCAAAAACAAAATGCGAAACAAAACCCTGAAGCTTATTATTTACCTGATTTGTACCACATATTACCCTGAAATAGGGAGCTTAGGTAGTTACTCTGCTAATTGGCAAAGGCCACTGTCGGTGAATGCACGTCCAGTTGTGTGAGTTCCTGAAGAGATGCAAAAAAAAAAAACCACTTTACTGGTGTCAAATGAGCATATGATTTTGGCCATCGAAGGGATTATGGTTACAGCAAAGTAGTAGCTCAGGATGAACAACTTAGAGCTTGAGAACTTAAATCTCACTGTGAAATGAAGTTTGATAAATCTGGTTATTTGTAGCTATGCCCAAGAAATATAGCAGTGAAAGCTGGTATGTGTGTGCAGGGTGCAGTGAAGAAAAACATAACTACCCATGCCTGGTCTATCCTATCTGTGGCTTTAGCCTCTTCTGCAAGATCATAGCAGGCCTTTTTCCTATTTAAAAAAAATCTCTAAAGCAACCGGAAGGGTTTAAATTAATATGGCAGGGGGGTGGGAATCATTGCAAGGATTCAAAGCGGGGGAATTAAAAACAGGAGGAAAAGACAGTAAGGAGAATAAAATGGGAAGAGAAATCAAGGGTCAGATAAAGATAGAGTTAAAAAAGTAGGAAAGGGAAAAGAATGTTAAAAGAGTTCACTTTAAGGTTTTGTACCTGAATGCTAGGAGCATTCAAAACAAAATAGTTACACAGATGCAAAGAAGTATGACAGAGTTGGCATTACAGAGACATGGCTTCATGGTGAGCAAGAATGGGAACTAAACATTGAGGACAGTAGTTAGAAAGGACAGATGGAAAGGATAGGAATTGCATTGTTGATATTGATACAATATTGAGGAAACACATTAGCACAGATGTGGAATCTAAGTGGGTTGAGTTAAGAATCAAGGGGCAAAAACATTGGAGGTTATATATTATTATTTATATAATGTATTTTAAAGATTTGAAAGAGGAACTGACTGTATTATCTCTAAATTTGCAGATGATACAAAATTGGATGGGAGGGTGAGCTATGAGGACGATTTAGAAGTGCTTCATTGTGATTTGGACAGACTGCATATATGAGAATTGTACGGAGATGCCAGCATTGGACTGGAGTAAACACAGTAAGAAGTCTCTTAACACCAGGTTAAAGTCCAACAGGTTTATTTGGTTGTGCAAGCCACTAGCTTCTGGAGCATTGCTCTTTCATCAAATAAGTGTGAGTTGTGTTCACAAGCAAAGCATGTAAAGACACTCGATATGCGCAATCTTCTTGGCATCTTTATGTGAACAGAAGTCCTGCTTACCTGATGAAGGAGCAGCGCTCCAAAAGCTAGTGGCTTGTGCCACCAAATAAACCTGTTGGACTTTAACCTGATGTTATGAGACTTCTTACTGTGTAGGAATGTATATGGCAGATGCAGTATAATGTAGATAACTGTAAGGTTATTCACTTCAGTAGCAATAATAGGAAGACAGATTATTACTTAAGTGTAAATTGAGAGAGGTGTATTCTCAAAGACCTTGGAGTCCTCGGGCATCAGTTGCTGAAAGTAAGTGTGCAGATACGGCAGGTAGTAAAGAAGGCAAATGGTACATTGGACTTCATTGTGAGAGGATTTGCGTAAATGATGTTTTGCTACAATTGTATAGGGCATTGGTGAGGTCACACCTGGAATATTGTTTTGGTGTCCTTATCTGAGGAAGAATGCTCTTGCCATCGAGGGTCTTCAGCAAAGGCTTATCATGCTGATTCCTGGGATTGCAGATCTGTCATCTAAGAGATTAAGTCAATTAGGATTATATTCACTGGAGTTCATTAGAGTGAGAGGGGATCTCATGGAAACTTACAAAATTCTAATTGGGTTAGTCAGGGTAGATTCAAAGGATATTCCCAATGATGGCAGAGTCCAGAACTAGGAATCATGTCTTGAGGATAAGAGGTAACCTTTTAGAACTGAGATGAATTTTTTTTCATTGAGGGTGGTGAATGTGGCAATGAATTCCACACAAAGTAGTTGAGGCCAAGGCATTATCTAATTTCTTCTTGAAATCAGACATAGCTCTTGGGGCAAAAGAGATTAAAGGATATGGTGGGAAGGGGGAAATCAGGTTATTGAATTTGATGATCAGCCAAGATCAAAATGAATGACAGGACTGGCTCAAAGGGCGAAATGGCTTCCAGAAACTCCTGCTTCTAGTTTCTATTTTTCTACATAAAGTGCAGCGTTTCCAATGGTGTGAATATATTTTATATACTTTGTAGAGCATGTACGCATAAACAGAGCTATTCTCCAAAATAAGGACTTTGTCACAACTGAAGTGGTTTGTGTACTTATACACATGTTGCATTTTTGAAGGAAATTAGCACAGACATTGCACAAATACACAACCACAGCTGCGCAACTTTAAAGTGAAATTAATGGTATTATGTAGAGAAATGTGATAATAGCTTATGCAAAGTAAGATTCTCCAAACCACATTGTGATGTATATCCAGTTAATGTTTTGATGTTAGTTGAGGATGAATGTTTTTCAGGGTACAGAAAGAACATCTTCATTTTGCAATTGTCCCATAGGATCTTCGACATCCATTTAAGCAGGCAGGTGAAATCTTGGTGTCTCATTCAAAGGGCAGTACAACCCCAACAACGTAGCATCCCTCTACTACTGACGTGCTAAAGATGTGGGTTACTGTAATGGGGTATGAGCAGTTGGCTTTCAGCCTGAGGTGGAAGTGCATCACTGAACTAAGCTGACGTTAACCCTGGCAAGGGCTCTGAAATTGTCACTCAATAATAACGTTTAGTTCGAAACATAGTCTTGCACAAGAACAGCCATTAATCCATGCATCAGGCATTGGGTTAGTTCTCTCCTGCCTGTTCAGCCTCTTCCCCTTTTCAGTTTTCTCAGTTTATCATTGATCTCCTGAAGTTGGCAGTCTTCGCTGAATTTTGGCTACATTGAGAAGCAGCTTCTCTAAGAGGCTATTTATTGTATATCTAAATAAGTAAGTTCCTTTCTCATACAGAGCAACGTAACACTGCCTTATTCTGTCCTTGCATCTATGCAGATGTGTGAATTATTGATTTTAAGCTGGAACCCTAATAGTTGTAACTTAGTTTCTTATCCCAGAGGAGTGCCAATTCCTTTTGTTGACACTGTACCTTGTTTTACCTCATTTCATTCGCTTCCAACTTTGGTTGTCCCATGTCATATGTGCCTTTTTCAAATTCCTTAATTTTTAAATATTGGAAAATTATCTCCTTAATTAAGATATTGCAGCACCATCACCACTACTGCCTGGCTGAAATTCATGTTACATATTCAATATTGACTGAGAACAATAATTCGATTGAGGATTCTGTTTCTAAAGAGCAATATCCTTTTTATATCTCATGGATCTACTTAGTTCTGCTATAGTTGTTTATAATCTGTTGCATTTTCTAATCCTGTGTGGCCAAATTATACTCATTGGTTGTATAGCACGCAATAAATAATACTTTTCACTGTATCCCAATACATGTGACAATAAATCAAACCAATCCTTTCCATCTCATTAAAATTTCTGACTGTATTTCAAGAGATACGGAAATGATATATCTCTGTTTAGGGTCATGTGGAAATCTTTGGTAATTTCCTGTCTTTTTTTGCAACCTGTTGAGGCTAATTTTCCACAATGTAATATTCATTACAAAAAAATGTGGATTAATCCATACAACTAGGAGTTAACTATTTAGCCCCACAAGTCTGTTCTGCCATTCAATGGGATGATGTCTGATCTGTTACGTAACTCTCTAACCCACATCCCTTAACACCTTTGATAAATTTTTGTTAACCCATTTTAGATCTAAAAATTAGCAATTAGTTTAGCATCAGTGCCCACTTAGAGGGAGTTAAATATCTACTTTATGTGGAATATTTCCCAATTTCACTCCTCAAAGGTCTAGCTAGCTCTAGTTCTTAGCCCCCTAGCTCGAGACATACCAGCCAGAGAAACTAGTTTCTTTCAATGTACCCTATGTGCTCTCCTGACTACCTTAAATCTTCAATGAAATTTCTCCTTAATCATCTCAATTCCAGAGAATACAACCTTAGTTTGTGTGATCATGTGATAACAAAAAAAATTAAATCAAATGTACCAATCTTTCTTTGTATTCTAGTTTTTGGTGTCCAGTATCATTCTGGTAAATCTATTCTGCAGTCCCAGAAAGGACAATATATCTTTCTGAAGGAGTAGTGTCCAGAATTGTTTCATATTCTGAGTAGGGGTTTGTATAGCTGAAGACGGAACTTGTATTCTCGCATATTCTAGTCCTTGAGATATGAGGCAACATTCCATTAAAATGTTTGAATATTTTCTGTACTTGCTCAATATCATGAGAGACTAAGTTGTTTAGAACTGATGTGAGGAGAAATTTCTTCATCAGCAGGTGGTGAATGTGTAGAATTCACTATCACAGAATATAGTTGAGGCTAAAATCTTGTCTGATTTCAAGAAGAAATTCGAACAGCTTTTGTGGCTAAAGGGATCAAGAGATATTGAGGGCTTTATAGACCTCTCCGATTTCTAGCTTTTCACCATTTAGAAAATACTCTATTCAATCCTTTTTCTGTTCCAAATTGGGTGACCTCAGTTTTGCCTGTATTGAACTGCATGCACTACAGGTTTGCCCATCTCATTCTATTTGCTTCTATCTGTACTACTTACAATTAAAGAAAGACTTGTAGGCAATGTCACCTGTTTATGTCTTCCACATACTTGGGTATGAGAGTTTCTATCTGAGAACTAGGTCCTTGGAGCAATCCCTCAGGATTAAGGATGACATGCTTGCACTCCAGTTTGTTGGCTTTAGAGATGACTAGTAAATCTGATTTGCAACTCTGCCATATGAGATAGATGGTGCTTGGATGATTGGGCAGGTGAAGTTACTGTGAAAACCCTCTAGTCGCCACACTCCAGTGCCTATTTGGGTACACTGAGGGAGAATTTAGTTTGGCTAGCACTGCTGCTCACAGCACCAGGTGGGTTATTTGTGAGGTTTGTCTGTTCTTTCTGGCGCCTCAACTTCATCTCTGCATGTTCCTGGTGAAATCTCTCTATGTTGGCTGC
The DNA here is from genome assembly GCA_024679065.1 of Sphyrna mokarran. NCBI lineage: Eukaryota > Metazoa > Chordata > Chondrichthyes > Carcharhiniformes > Carcharhinidae > Sphyrna > Sphyrna mokarran. Next base: position 37,440,580 of record JAGIQG010000020.1, on the reverse strand, counting down.
CTTCCCAAGTGAAACTTCTCCATTTTGGTTAGTTGCAAAGCAGGGATTTCTAAGAGTGGGATTGGCATGTGTGACCCCCCATTCAGGAATACTTTGAGGATATTCCTGAAGCGTTCTGCTCTCCTGGGATTCTGTTGTGACGAAGTTCTGAAAAGCACAGTTGTTTCAGAGTTTGGTGTCAGGTTTAGAAACAAGTTTATTTAGTGTCACCTTCCCAGCGGATCTGATTTTGAGTGATTAGCACGTTGATGCTGAGCATGCTTGCTCGGAAAAGGATGCTGCTATTGGATTGCTTTCCTTGCCACCAGATTTGGAGGATCTTTCAGATGCCTGGTATAGAGTATCCACATCTCAAACCTACAGCAGGGTGGAGATCAATGCTAGCTGTCACCAAGGCATTTACGTTATATGGAAAATGATGGAGGGCTCAACGCAAATCCTTTTCAGCACATCATAAATCACATTCTGCCAGCAAGAGAAGTTTTTCCACTTTAACTTTAGTTACCAGCTTCTTGTGAGAGATTTTATCACATAAGTATATTTATAAGGAAGTCCTTATAAATAATGTCCATAGACATCCTCTTGTTCATTATTTTAATCACCTATTTAAGAAATAAAAGCAGAATTCAACATGAAAAGCTGTACTTCAGAATATGTCTAGAAATGCATATGTTGTTGTGGCTGGTTGATTTAGTTTATTTGCTTTATCCCCAGTATGAAGGGATTGCAGAGATCTGTTTTGAATGAGACTGTAACTTGGGTGCTGGTTTTGGTTATGCATACAGGAGAAATAGCAGATGTAATGCTTTCTCCAACTTAACCTGCTCCAGGAAGAAGATCTGGAGTTACAGTATTCATGAGCAGCTTACTTCCGTTTTGATTTGATTTATTATTGTCACTTGTATTAGCATACAATGAAAAGTATAGTTTCTTGCATGTATATAGACAAAGCTTACTATTCATAGAAAATGGAAGTAGAGTGTGCAGAATGTAGTGTTAGTCATACTAGAGTAAAGAGAAAGATCACCTTATTGCAAGGTAGGTCCATTCAAAAGTCTGACACCAACAAGGAAGAAGCTGTTCTTGAGTCAGTTAGTACGTGACATCAGACTTTTGAATCTTTTTCCCAATGGAAGAAGATAGAAGAGAGAATGTCAGGGGTGTGTGCACTTCTTAATTATGCTGGCTGCTTTGCCGAGGCAGTAGGAAGTGTAGATAATGGATGGGAGGCTGATTTGTGTGATGAAGTGAGATACATTCACAGCCTTTTATAGTTTCTTGCAGCTAGAGCTGAAGCCTCTTATGTGGTGTTAGTGAGACAAGAGGAGCCATGTAACCTGGCACAACTGTCCTGGGATGTCACTTTTTTGATATCCTTTCCTGAGACTCTTGTGGTCACAACCTGATGCATTCTTGTAGCAATAAAGCTGACATGATCATATGTTGGGCTGTGTATAATCCACATTGATGTTTCAGTACTCTTGCTATTTCATTTACATAGACATACATGCCCATTATTGTAGCTACTGAATGGTAGTATTAGCAGAGAGTTTGAACAGGTTGCTAACTCTTTCAACAGAAATATCGTTTGGCATCTTTAACAAAGCAGAACACCCCAGGCTACTCTATAGGAGTGTTACAGAAGCAAAGTTTGACACCCAAGGCACCTGGTATTAGGAGATAACTAAAAGCTCAGTCAAAGAAGCTGAGTTCTAAGGGACGTTGTAACAGAGGGAAGAGAGGCAGATGGAGTGAGTTCCAGGGTTCAAAAATCCAGAAAGCTGAAGACATGGCCATCCGTGGCAGAGTTATTAAATTGGCCATGGGCAAGAGGTCAGAATTGAAAGAACCCCGAGATTTCAGAAGGTTCTGGGGCTGGAGCGGGTTCAGAGATAAAGATCACTAAAGGCCACACAGTAATTAAAACAAGAAAAACTTTGCATGTTTTGAAGGGAGGGGAGAAGAAAATTTAGATTTTACATAAATGTCATTGTGACGTGCTGTAATCCAGTTGTTTTGATCTCCTAGACGAAATGGGGCTGTTACGCACATCAAAATTCAGAATACAGGTGATTACTACGATTTATATGGAGGTGAGAAGTTTGCTACACTGGCTGAGTTGGTACAATACTACATGGAGCACCATGGGCAGCTGAAGGAGAAGAATGGCGATGTTATTGAACTGAAGTACCCACTGAACTGTGCTGACCCCACCTCCGAGAGGTAAGCCTGGTCTGCTGCTGAATCCCGTGAAATCTGCTTTGTTGGTGGAGTTTTGTACCAAATACATTGAGGATCCTTGTGTCATTGTGAAATCAGCAACCCCCCCCCCGATTTTTACTGCACTTCTGCTATAAGAGAGTGAATTATGCCCTGTCACTAACAGTTTAAACCAAAAATAGCACCTGTGTAAAATGGGTGGTTATTTCCGGAGGGTGTTTTAATGCTACTTTCTGTTTCTAACATCTATTTTAATAAATTAGAATCATTCCAGGAAAATGAAAGAAGCATTACATTCACTTCAGGAGGCAGTTTATATGTTACTATATCTAGATGTGGGGGAGAGTTGGGAGAAATAATACTATTACTTCACCCTTTTAATTCCTATGTTAAAGGGGTGGTGGCCTAGTGGTTATGCTCTTGGACTACTTAGAGTCATAGAATCCCTCCTGTGCAGAAAGAGGCCATTCGGCCGATTTGAGCCTGCACCGATCACAATCCCACCCAGGCCCGATCCCTGTAAGTCCACGTACTCACCCCACTAATCTCCCTGAAAGTAAGGGACAATTTAGCATGGCCAATCAACCTAATCCACACGTCTTTGGACTGTGGAAGGAAACGGAAGCACCTGGTGGAAACCTGTGCAGACACAGGGAGAATGTGCATATGCCACACTGGCAGTCACCTAAGGCTAGAATTGAATCTGGATCCTTGGTGCTGTGAGGCAGCAGTGCTAACCACTGTGCTCCCAAAGAACCTCAGTTCAAATTTCACCAAAGCAGTTTAGGAATATGAATTATTTTTATCTTAAACCCGCAGTTAAAGGCTGATAACAGCCAAAATGACCATGAGCTGTTTAGCTGTTATTGGCAAATGAGATGGGTTTTCCATGTGTTCTGGGGAGGAAACCCGATGTCTTTATCTCGTCTGATCTCAAGGCGACTCTTCAGTCCCCTGAACTGGTCTGATTTGCTAGCCAACCTTTATTTGGGCAACTTGAGATGGGCACTAACTGCCGGCCACACATTGCAAAGAAAAATAAGATATTGCTGTGTTGAATATACCAATTGGAACTGTGACACATTGGAGTCAGACCTTCCATCTGTGTAGTCATTGGGATAGAATCCCAAATGTAAGAAGGCAGCTGAACATTAGGACACCTTATTGCATGTTCCTGTCTGAAAGTGCCCACCCGGTGATATCTGCTAAAGTTAGGATTGTACCATGTGGGGAACTGTGAAGCTGTCCTGAATGTGTCACTGTGTGGTATAGCATGATGTGGAGATGCTGGCGTTGGTCTGGGGTAAATGCAATAAAAATTCTCAAAACACTAGGTTGAAGTCCAACAGGTTTATTTGGTAGCACAAGCTGAGTGGGGAAATCCCACTCACCTGATAAAGGAGCCGTGCTCCAAAAGTTAGTGGCATACCACCCCTTTTAGCTTACCAGCTAAACAACGGCATTGCTATGATTTTTTTTTTAAACAAAAGATAATACATGCCCAAGTTTTTCTCTCCCACCCAGTGTTAAAGTAAAGGATGAGGGTGCTGGAACAGGTGGCTTCCCCATCTTCGCTGCCAGATTTTGGTATCATTATAGTTTAAACACAAACCCATCTGCAGATGAGTGCTCCACATAGAATCTAGCTTAGTCAGCAATCTGGCTTAAACAGTCAACCTCTGAAAATGAACCCTCCGGAAACATTGTGACCATCCAATTTCCTGCACCAACCATCATTATGCCCAATCTAGAATTATTAATTAGTGACAGTTTCAGTTTGTAGTTGAGCTTCCAGTGGACTGAAACTAGCCCAACTTAAATTTGTATCGGAGAGTTGTAGCTGACATAGAGTTGATTTTATTTTTTGTCTTGGCTGGATTCACATACACATCTGAGACGTGAGAAGGGAGACAGGAAAGAAACATGCATTTACATGGTATCTTTCAAAAAATTTCACAGCCAACAAAGTACTTTTCAGTTTAGTCTGTGTTATAATGCGGACAATTGCAGCAATCAATTTGTGCACAACTTGGTCCCTCAAATTCTTCCTTGAATAATGTTGTGGGATTTCTCAAGCTCAGCAAGACATTGCCACAGTTTAAAGGAAGATCGGGAGTTTGTAATGTTCCCGCAAAAAGTGATCAGTGTTAAGAACGTTTTTTTTTGTTTTTAAGTATCACTGATCTGTACTTGACTGTGGGGTGTATATTCTGGAATTTACAGCTGATATAGAACAGAACTAGCAGACAGCGCAGCACTGAAATGTAAGCATTGGTGATGTTCACATGTCTCTATGGTGTGGCTTGAGTTCTTTGATTCAGTGAGAGTGCTATTGTTGAGCCAAGGCTGACCATGAGCTAACAATTATGCATTTTAACCTTCTCTCCACAACCTTTTTTAAAAAGATCATTCCTCCCCACCACCAACAGAGGGAGAAATATGACTCTTGCCCACTTTGGTCTTCTCATTTGGTGCAGTGTATCCTGACTGAGGTGTAGCTGGCCACTCTTCTTGCTCCTGGTCACCTGTCAATGCTGTTGTGGTTAGTTGCCATGAAAAACACAATGACTCATCCTCTGGTTATTTTCCTCTTACTGCTGAAAGTTGCCTAAACTTTATGCTTCGTCTGAGAGGCATTGCTTGGGATCGACATCTTAACGCATTCTCGTAGTGTGCAATCGCTTAATGGAAGAGCTAGATAAGGAAGATTTAGTTTCTGAAATTTTGATATTTTTGAGTTTGGAGGAAATGACTGTTGGGACTAACTGCTATTGAGTTTTAACTGTCTTGAACATACCACGTCCATGGGTTGCTGTGTAAACTGATGTTGCTTCGATTAACCTAATCACATTTTATCTTTTTGCAAAAGGTGGTTCCATGGACACCTCTCAGGAAAAGAGGCAGAGAAACTGCTGACCGAGAAAGGAAAGCCAGGAAGTTTCCTCGTGCGAGAGAGCCAGAGCCATCCAGGAGATTTTGTTCTGTCTGTGAGGACTGGAGATGATAAAGGGGAGAGCAGTGAGGGGAAACCAAAAGTCACACATGTAATGATCCGCTGCCAGGTAAAGTTTAGTGGCATCACTTCGTATAACAACTGTTAGTAAGGATAATTTTTGCTCTTAATGTTATTTGGATATTGCCCTGCGCAATTATGATTGATGTTTTTGTGCATTAAATGTGAAATGCTTAAAATTCAAGATGTTTATCCATGGTGCAAAGCCTGTTTTAATTTTCATGTGTTCTCGAATGATTGCCTAGTGTTGTGACTAAGATATTAGTTAAAATGTTATCTGTGTAACTTAGTTGCAGTGTGGCTGAAATTGTAAAAGTGCTGAGTTTAATTTGCATTGTACATAGTGTAGGTCATTAACGTTATTGGGAGAAAACAGGCCCTGGCAAAGAAAATAGTAATCTCTTTTATAAAATCAAATAACTTTGTTGATACTGAGAGGGCCATATATTCAGCATCTAGCAAATTTTTAACCAGATTTATGACTCATATTCTTATTGTGGGATAATGGATAAGACTAATGAAACTTCACAGAACAGATCCGTATTGTGTCTGATCAAATTTCCAAAACACCAAACTGCAAACCTCTGGCAGTACTTGCAGTGTACAGCTTGGAAAATATTTCTCACAATGGAACATGGAAGGAAGTAACAGCCTAACCAAAAGGATTGGATGGTTCACAGCATTTTCATTTCCAGCTTCATTTCATTTATTTCCTCATGCAGTCAGGCTATCCAGTGACTCCATAAGTTCTAGGAGAGCACACTTCCCCTAAATGAACACCCAAGTATAATACACACAATATCTAATAATTAATCATATAATTTCAAAATGTGGTTGCATACATCAAAAATATTAAAGATTTGAACTTGGATGTTAAAGATATAATTTCAATGTTGCAAATCTCACAATGCCAAATTGTAGTAAGCAATGAGAACAATAGTACCAGGCTTCAGGGGAGACATTAACAGATAAAATAGGCTGGCAGATAAAATTTGACATTGCTAAATGTGAAGCGATGTATTTTGGAATGAGGAGAGGCAATATAACTTAAATTTTACAATATTGAAGGAGCTGGGGAGTGCATAAATCATTGAAGATAAGAGGACAAGATATGAAGACAGTTTTTTTTTTTCTTTTCAAAAAGACATTGGGATGTTGGCTTTATTCATAGAGGAATGGAGTCCAAAAACAAAAATGTTGTGTGAAACATTCATGAAGCATTGGTTAGGCCTCAGCTGTAATTGTTTAATCCTGATGCCACCTATTCTGATAAGGATGCCAGTGCCTTCACTGAGATTTACTGGAACGTAGATCAAGGGCTTTGTCTATTTGGAGAAACTGGAGAAGTTGGCATTGTTCTCCTTCGAGCAGAGAAGATTGAGATTTGATAGACCTGTTCAAAATTTCTGAAGGATGCTGATAGAGTAAATAAAGAAAAACTGCTTCCTGAAGAGTTGGTAACCCAGATCTGAGGTGATTGCAACAGAAACAAAGGTGATGTGAGAAAGCATTTTTACAAAGCGAGTTGTAATCTGAGATGTACTGCCTGAAAGCCTAGTGGAAGCAGACTCCATTGTAAGCTCAGAAGAGAATTGAATAAGTATTTGAAAGGAAAACATGTACAAGGCAATGAGAAAACAGCAAAAAAAATGGGACTAATTGGGCAATTCTACCAAAGAACTGGCATAGGCATGATGGACTGAACAGCATCCTATTCTGGAGTCTATAGTTTGCAAGTTTGTCTCCACTCCGGTTGTCCAAATTTCTACAAGAACTACTAACAGCAGGAAAAAAAACAAACAACATATTAACAGCCTCTGTGTTCTGGACAAAGCCAGAACCGATCCACTGTAATTTAAATGGTAGAATGTTTAAATTGAAATTAGCCAAGATAGTTGTATCTCCTATTGAAAGTCTTCATTATTCCTGCTCTCAAGAACACAAATCTACCCTTTCTGCACATCACTCGCCAAGGTGCATTCTGTGCATGCTTTGAATTGATCACTATCGGTGATATCTCTATAATTACAAGTGACAATGAGCAGGTAGTTTTACAGTATTCCTCGGTGCAGCTGCTCATCACATTTAATAAACCCAGTTTGGTATACACTATAGATATAGAGTGATGCTCTGCATAGATAAATGAAGGACAGACCTGAATCCTCATTAGCATTGTTCTGTTCAGGCTGATTATCTGCTGAAGACTGGTATTATCCAGCTGCTCAATGGCACGTTCACAAAATAAATTGATATTTAGTGCTCGGATTACTGGCAGAACAGCAGGCAAGCAAATTTGCCAATTTAACTTGAAACATTTATTTTTGTTCCATGCTACAGTGCTTCCAGTCTCCTTAAGGACGTGATCAGAATGATGAAGCATACATATACATTGGCACCAAGTGTGTTGCCTCAAATGACATCCTTATTCTGCTGATATCATTGTAATGCATTGTGGGGGTCTTTGACTCCCCACTCGACAAAAAGCTTTGCAACGCTAAACACAACTCATGATTCCCATGCATGATTGATTGTGTGAGTGGAAAAATATGAATAATGTTATCACAATTTAATGCTCATGGACATCACTGCATTGTTACCTCATTTTGATATCAGGGAATAATGATTCTCCAATTAGTATTGGGGTATTGTAACCTGAGAGCAAAGCTTGAGAGGAACTATGTTCCACAAGTATTTTTACTTTGCGTCCTGGTCAAAGAAAACTCCACCAAATGTAAGAGATGGTGGGACTGACCATTCTGTTTGGTTTCATTGCTCTTTTTTACAGGGTCTGAATCGCAATCGTGCTCCCCCACCTTCATGTTCTGAACCATTAGTGTCAGGTAAAACATCAATGTATATTAATGCAGATGTTGGAACCTGAAATAAATGCAGAAAATGCTGGAAAATCTCAGGTCTGACAGCATTTGTGAAGAGAGAATAGAGCCAATGTTTTGAGTCTGGATGACCCTTCGTCAGCGGTGGCATTTTCTGGTTTTGTCAGGAGGTCAGTTTTGGTCTTTAGGCCTTAACTAACAGGTTGATTGTGTAATATTTTCACCAGCCCCCACAAAATGTGTACTTATTCTCTCTCTTGCTTCACCCAGGATGGGAAGTACGATGTTGGTGGAGGGGAAAAGTTTGATTCCTTGACAGACCTGGTAGAACACTACAAAAAGAATCCCATGGTGGAAACCTTGGGCACCGTCTTGCAGCTCAAACAGGTAATGAAGCACCCAGACAAGGACAGGGCTAAATATGATGCTGTGATTTGCAAAATATTTGGTATTACTCTAAAAAAATGCTGTCTCCATTGGAGAACAAGAGATTATACTGCATTAGTTGTCTTGTTTGGTGTGTTGCTCAGCTTGCATTACTGTGGCATTGGCACTAGAGGGCACCAACTGTTAATAGTAAAATCTTGCTCCTGTGGTGAGAGTTTACTGTGTTAATTCATATTTACGATGAGGACTGCAAGACTCCTATCCGAGCTTAATCCTGGTTTCCTGATCTGTAAGGCAGCTAAAGAGATAAACGTAAATAGATATGATATCTTTTTACTTATGCTATGGGACGTTGGAAATCAGAATTATTACAACTCAGAACAGGGGGAGGTGATAGCAGTATTAATGTAGTATTTATCACTACATTACATTATTAATCCAGAAACTCAGCTAATGTTGGGGGAGGCCTGAGTTCGAATCTTGCTGCAGCAGAGAGTGGAATTTGATACCGATCATGAAACCATTGTCGATTGTCGAAAAAACCCATTTGGTTCACTAATGTCCTGTAGAGAAGGAAATCTGTTGTCCTTACCTGGTTTGGCCTACGTGTACTCCAGAGCCATGGCAACTAGGAATGAACAATAAATGCTGGGCGGCTAGCAATGCCCATGCCTCATGAATGAATTTTTAAAAATTGGTGTTACCGATGCTCTCTTGCAAGTTATTGGTCAGCTTGTGGGTATCATGACCAAACTCCATGTGCGAGCTGTTTGCATTCTCCCTCTGAGGATTGAAATAAGGAGAAATTAATCAATCACAGGCTTGTGAATCTATGGAATGTTCTACCCCAGAGGGTAATGATGCTTCATTTTTGGTTACATTTAAGGCTGAGATGGACAGATTTTGTGTGTCTCAGAATTGAGGGATTGGGGGAGTGGGCAGTAAAGTGTTGAAACCCCAGATTAGTTATTATTAGTTTTGAATGGTGGAGCAGGCATGTTGGCCCTACTATTCCTTTTGTCCTTGTGTGAGATGATAGCATAATAGTAAAGCCATTTGGCTAGTAATCCAATTGCCCAAGCTAATACTTTGGATACATGGGTTTCAGATCCCACCACAGCAACAGATGGAATTTAAATTCAATTTAAAAATTCAATTACTGAATAAATCTGGAATTGAAAGCTAGTCTGAGTATTGTGACCATGGAACTACAGTCATTAAAACCCCTCTGGTTCAGTGATATACTTTAGAGAAGACAGACTGCTGTCCTGAACGAAATCTAGCCTGCAGATGACTCCAGACCCACAGCAATGCGCTAGCCTCATAATTGCCTTTTTGAAATGGCCCAGCAAACAATTCCAGAAGACTGAGGTGGACATATGGCCTGTCAATATTATCGCTAGACTATTAATAGAAAAACTCAGCTAATGTTCTGGGGACCCAGGTTCAAATCCCGCCACAGCAGTTGGTGGAATTTGAATTCAATTTTTAAAAAATCTAGTGTTTTGAATTTACCGATGAGCATTGTTGAAAAAACCCAGGGAAGGAAGGAAATCTGTCGTCCTTACCTGGTCTGGGCTATCTTTGACTCCAAAGCCACAGCAATGTGATTGACCCTTAACTGCCTTCGAAGGGCAACCAGGGATGGGCAATAAATACTGGCCAGACAGCGACGCCCATGTCCCACGAATGAATTTTAAAAACCGCTATTAAAAAGTCAAGCAAATGTACTGCTGCAGTACAAGAATGTGATTCACCATTACCTTCTCTTGGGCAATTAGGGATGGGAAACAAATACTGACCTCACTGGCAACATCCATACAGAGAATGTTAAAAATACTTGTGGCAGCAAATGAAGGAAAAGGCTGTAGTGTGGGGAGGGTATTGCAGCAAGATACATTCTCGGTTGGTGTTAATTATGTTCACATTCTCTGGACATGTCATGCCCACCAACAAATAATGAGCCTTTTGTTACTCTGCTTTTCTCAGTGCATTCAATATCTAAATGAATAGATGTGTTCTATGGCAACAATGATTTCCAATTAAAGCTTAGATTTAGTATAATGAGCGCACTGCTTCAGGGACTTTGTACAGATTGATTCCTAATAAGCCAGTCTGTGTCCTCACTATGATGAGCTATGATTGGATTATAGTCCGATTGCATGGCTGATGAAGGGTTTATTAATGTCATGTTGCTCCAAATGCAATGATTAGTGCTGTGCCCATCAGGTCACTGTAGTATTGCATTATTTATGTTTTTACGTTTTTACATTTAAATTAAAATGTGACTTCAGACAAGACAGCACAGTCGTACAGTGGATAGCACTGCTGTCTTATAGCGCCTGGGCTCCATCCTCAGGTGAAATAGGAATGACTGGTAATTATAGGCCAGTTAGTCTTACTTCGGTGGTCAGTAAGTTAATGGAAAGAGTCCTGAGAGATAGGATTTATAACCATTTGGAAAGATTCAGTTTAATCCAAGATAGTCAGCAATGGTTTCATGAGGAGTAAGTTCTGCCTCACAAATTTGATTGAATTCTTTGAGGAGGTAACTAAGTGTGTGGACGAAGGTTGATGTCATATACATGGATTTTAGAAAGGCATATGATAAGGTTCCCCATGGTAGGTTCATGAAGAAGATAAGAAGGTGTGGGATAGAAGGAAATTTTTGGCCAACTGGATAAGTAACTGGCCATATCATAGAACTCAGTAAGAATCTAGCAACACCAATTTTAAATCCAACTGATTTATTTGGCTAACAATCTGTGTGAAGGTTGGCCACTTTAACACTTGAATAGCAGGTTAGATGTAAGGATTCGCATTCTAATCAGCAATCTGTGACTGTGTTGATATGTGTGCTATTGCAGACCAGAACACTGCATTTGCCTGACGAAGACAAAGTCAAAAGCTCGCAAATTTACTATCAAATAAATCGGTTGGATTTAAAATTGGTGTTGCTAAATTCTTACTGAGTTCTTACTACCCTAGTCCAACGCCAGCATTTCTACATTATATCATAGAAGACAAAGAATGGTGGTGGAGGGAAAAGGTTCAGACTAGAGGCCAGTTACCAGTGGTGTACCATAGGGGTCAGTGTTGAGTCTTCTGCTTTTTGTGATTTTTGTCAATGACTTGGAAGAAGGGGCTGAAGGGTGGGTTAGTAAATTTGCTGACGACACAAAGATTGGAGTAGTAGTTGAGATGGAGGGCTCTTGCAGGCTGCAAAGACACATTGATAGGATGCAGAGCTGGGCTGAAAAGTGGCAGATGGAGTTTAACGCTGATAAGTGTGAGGTGATTCATTTTGGTAGGACAAACTTGAATGCCGATTACAGGTTCAACGGCAGGGTTCTAAGGAATATGGAGGAACAGAGATCTTGGGGTTCACATCCACAGATTTCTGAAGGTTGCCGTGAAGAAAGCTTATAGTGTGTTAGCTTTTATTAACGGGGCTTGAGTTTAAGAGCCGTGAGGTTATGCTGCAACTATACTGGACATTGGTGAGACCACATTTGGAATACTGTTCAGTTCTGGTCATCACACTATAAGAAGGATATGGAAGCATTGAGAGAGTCAGAGGAGATTTACCAGAAGGTTTGGAGGGTAGGTCTTATCAGGAAAAGTTTGGGGAGCTGGGGCTTTTCTCTATGGAGCAGAGAAGGATGAGAGGTGACTTAATAGAAGTTTATAAGATGATGAGAGAGATTGACAGAGTGGACATGCAGAGACTGTTTCGTCGGGTGGATGTAGATGTTACTAGGGGGCGTAACTATAAAGCTTATGGTGGGACAGGAAGGATGTCTGAGGTAGATTCTTCACTGAGTGGTTGGGGTGTGGAATAGACTGCCTGCTGTGATATGGAGTCATTCACTTTAGGAACTTTCAAACGGTTTTTGGATAGGCACATGAGCACTCCAGAATTATAGGGAGGGGATAGCTTGATCTTGGGATTGGACATAGCTTGGCACAACATTGAGGCCGAAGTGCCTGTATTGGGCTGTTATGTTTCTATGTGGAGTTTGCAGGTTCTCCCCAAGTCTACATACGTTTCTTCTGGGTGCTTTGGTTTCTTCCCCAGAGATGTGCGGGTTAGATTGGCCATGCCAAATTACCATTAGTGTAGAGGTGATCAGCAGGTTAAATACATGAGGATAGGGAGTATGGCCTTGGCGGGATTGTTGTCAGTGCAGGCTCGATGTGTCAAACGGCCTCCTTCTGTACTATAGGAACTTTGATTCTAAGGCTAGCACCAAATGGACCAGTTATTGATCTTGCACTGAAAGAAATTTGCATTGTGAGAATTATGGAAATCTATTCCAACTCCATGGGTGTGGAAGAGAATGTGCTCCCAGCACAATTACTGGCTGTTAAATTCCTGCCCCTGCCTCCTCATCCAGTGTACTTAAGCAGCAAGTATATTCCTATTGGTATAACACTGAACTGGGCCATGGTTGAAAGAGCCTAGAAGATGGGAGAAAAGATGCATAGATCAGGGGGTTGTAAAATAAAAGAGATGGGGGGGGTGTGGGCACGCAATGATTTGTTTGCAAATTGAATTCAGTCTTTCTCTGTTCCCCTGCAGCCACTAAACACAACACGAATAAATGCAGCCGAGATTGAAAGCCGTGTGAGAGAACTGAGCAAACCAGCTGAGATGATGGACAAGGTGAAACAAGGATTCTGGGAAGAGTTTGAGGTAAATATTTCTGTTCACTTGGGAGGTTGAAAATAAATTGGACCAGGAACGAGTGATGTATTGGATTAGTGGATGGCCCATTCATTTCTAGCACCTGGGTTTTATTCTGCTGCAGCTGGTGAAATGGAAACCTATTCTCTGAGGATCAGGAATGAATTAAAATTGAACTTTGCTTGCTTAGATAAGAATTTTACTGGCTGTTAGGGCTGTTGTCAAATGTTAATGAATTGGCTGTTCTTTAATTTTTTTCTTAAATGCTTGAATAGCTATTCTCTGATGGATGGCTTCACGAGGTGGCTAGAGGTCGTCGAATTCATCAGTGTCGGGAAATGAATTGCCAATTAAAATCACCCGCTGGTTTGTGATTGAGATTTTTGCCATTTTAATCTCTCTTGTTAATTCGACATCCTTGACTTGTCAGGGTCAGTAAATCGTTTGCTGATACCTTCAGTCCCTTCTTTTAAACAGGAAATTAAAAAAATGACTGGAAAGGGAAAAAAGTGAATGTTAATTTTTTCTATCCAGTGACGAGGCATTAATAGGAGTCAGGTAAAATTAATAACCATCTCTTTCAGTGTGCAGTGTTTGTTTCCTAATTATCCACCAGCAAACAGATGCTTATCCCTTCAGCTGCTGGCAATTAAAACTCTGAATGCTAAGAAAAATTGAAATTCTAACTATTTGAAATAAAGACAGAAATTGCTGGCATTGCAAAGTCATTCTATGTAAAGAGCAAACATAGATGAACATTTTGGGTGTCATATCCTTCATGATCCTAAGTAAGGACCTTTCAAGCAAATGTTCCTGTCCCACAGGAGCTGGCCAACTACAGTACGCTTGCAGTATTTTCTCTCTTCATTCAACACACTGATCAGTTGTTGCATATGTTCAGATCTATACTGCTGTTTATACATTTTTATTTTAAAAAGTCAGTTTTCTTTAATCTACCTTTTGGATGACATTACAGAGAACGCAGATGTTTTTTGAGTTCAAGATCATCAATGTTCTGAGCATTCTGTCAGCCCAACAATCCCTGGAGTGACTTGTGAATGACGCCAGCTGTTATCCACTGTCAAACTATCTACAGCCCTGCCAAGCTATATCCCTGCGCCATCAAACTGTTTGCCATTTTTAATGATTTTCTTGAAATGAGCTCCTGGTTGCTTAATCTAAAATACAATAATTTTAAATCCCTAATGAATTTCGAGGTCTGACTTTTTTCCTCCCATCAATTTCTGGGTATGTTTCCACTAGTGCCAGTTGTCTACTGCACCTCTGAGTGAATATCTCTGCCCAATCTGGCATTCCAGCATGTGCAAGGTTCTGTACAATTAATAGAAACTATGGCTATCTGTTTTTCTTTTCAATCCCTGCACACCAAAGGGAACTGTGATCATTAGTGGTTCTGTTGTGCCGTTGTTCAAGAGGGTGATTGTTCAATCCAAACTTGTTCTGTTGCAGACACTACAGCAGCAAGAGTGTAAACTTCTCTACAGCAGAAAGGAAGGACAGAGACCCGAAAACAAGAATAAGAATCGCTACAAGAACATCCTACCCTGTAAGATTATCTCAGTTTCTGTTTTCTTAACTTCAGTCATTCTTTTTGTCTCAGTGCCCCTGCTTATCTGAACTGTATCTGATTTTCTGGGAAGCCTGCCTCTTTGCAGCTCCCTGGTCCTGTCCAGTCTTTGGCAAAATTGAGATGTTCACTCCTTAATGTTGTTGTCTTCAACTACAATATATCCAACTAAAACTTGAAAAGTATTCCTTCCTTAAAAGGTCCCCAGCAGCTAAGCAACCACTGTTACTGCTGTTTAATCTTCATGTCATAACCCTCTCTAAATGCAGTAGAAACACAGGATGAGAGAACAAGTCCTCAAAGATCAGCGTAGCCATTTGTATGTGGAGTCACAGGAGATGGGTGAGATTTTTAGTGGTATTTCTCCTCGGTGTTTGCTGCAGTGAACATCATGGACCTAAAGAAATAAGGGAAACAGATGGTGATATCTTGGGCCACATGCACATTACTAGGGAGAAGGTATCTCAGCCTTAAAGCATAACTAAGGTGGCTAAATCTCCTGGGCCTCATCAAGTGCATCCTCAGATATGGGAGGCAAGAGAAGAAATTGCAGAGGCCCTTACTTCATCTCTTTCACTGGGCAAGTTCTGGAAGTCTGGAGGGTGGCTAATGTTGTTGTTCTGTTGTTTAAGAAAGATAGCAAAGACAAGCCAGGGAGCCTGACATCAGTGGTAGGTAAGTTATTCGTGGGTTGGGGTGGAGATTCTGAGGGACAGGCTCTACCAATATTTGGATAATCAAGTCTGATTAGGGATAGCCAGCACAGCTTTGTGCATTGCAAGTTACATCTAATGAATTCCAGTTTTGAATTTGTTTTTTGAAGAGGTAATTGAGCAGATGGATGAATATAGGGCAGCAGATATTGTTTATATGGACTTTAGCAAGATCCCATATGGCAGGCTAGTCTGGAAGGTTAATATTTATGTAATCCAGAGAGAGTTAGCAAGTTAGATTCAAAATTAGCTTGGTGGTCAGAAGCAGAGGGTGATGATCGAAGATTGATTCTTGGACTGGAGGCCTGTGACTAATGGTGTGCCTTGGTCTGAGTTGGATCCCTTGTTGTTCATCATTTTTATAAATGATTTGGATGTGAATGTACAAGGTATGATTGTAAGTTCATGGAAAATACTAAATTAAGAGATATCGTTAGTAGTGATGAGAGTTATCAAAAATTTCAGGGGGTCGTGATCAGTTAGGGAAATGGACTGACGATTGGAAAATGGATTTCAGTACAGATAAGTGTGAGGTGCTGCATTTTGGAAAGTCAAACCAGGGTAGGACTTGTACAGTGAATGGTAGGCCCCTGAAGAGTGTTGAAGAACAAAGACCTAGGAGTACAAGTAGTTCATTGAAAGCGCTATCACAAGTAGACAAAGTGACAAAGAAGGTGTTTAGAGCACTGACTTCATTGGTCAGAGGATTGAATTTAGGAGTTTGGATATTATGTTGATGACTTATACAACTACAATGAGGCC
Source organism: Sphyrna mokarran (assembly GCA_024679065.1). NCBI lineage: Eukaryota > Metazoa > Chordata > Chondrichthyes > Carcharhiniformes > Carcharhinidae > Sphyrna > Sphyrna mokarran. The sequence goes on along the minus strand of JAGIQG010000020.1, from coordinate 37,424,376 downwards.
GCACTTGAAGTTTTGTGTACAGTTTTGGTCACCCTGTAGTTATAGGGAGCTGTTGGCCAGGTTAGGGCTTTTTTCCATGGAACTTAGGAGAATTAGGAGTGACCTTATTGAGGTGTATAAAATCATGAGGAGCACAGATAGGATGAACAAAATTTTTTTTTCCAGGGGAGGGGAATTGAAAACTAGAAGATGTAGGTTTAAGGTGAGAGGGAAAGATTTAAAAGGGACCTGAGGGGCAACTTCTTCATGCAGAGGGTGGTGTGTATATAGAATGAGCTGCCCAAGAAAATGGTTGAAGGCAGATTTAATAGTAACATTTAGAAAGTGTTTGGATAAGTGCGTGGATGGGAAAGGATTAGAGGGATACGGGCTTGACGCAGGCAGTTGAGACAAGCTGGACATCATAGTTAGCATGAACCAGTTGGGCTGACAGGTCTAGAGCACTGTGGCTCTAATGAGACCCACCTCCACACATACAAAGGTATTTGTCTGACATGAACCTAACTCTAGGTTTTACTCTTTCTGGCACACACAACATTAAATTAAACCCACTTAAAATTATACCTTATTTCTAATGTTTTCCCAAAATGTAAATCCCTCAAAATTCCCTTTGTTTCCTAACAATAAAACCGTAAGACTTGGAGCAGAATTAGGTCACTCAGCCAATTGAGTCCACTCTGACATTCAGTCATGGCTGATATTTTTCTCATCCCCACTCTCCTTTTCCCTGTAACCCCTGATTCCCTTATTAATCAAGAACCTACCTGTCTCTGTCTTAAAGACACTCAGTGTTCTGTACAAATTCACCACTCTGGCTGAAGAAATTCCTCCTCATCTCTGTTTTAAAGGATCATCTCTTAAGCCTGAGGTTATGCCCTCTGGTTCTAATTTTTCATATTAGTGGAAACACCCTTCCCATATTCACTTTATCCAAGCCTCGCAGAATCCTCTAAATTTGAATAACATCCCCCTCCTCCTCCACTGAGTCCAGATCCAAAGTCCTCAACCGGGCATCATTCTTGTGAACCTCCTCTGGACCCTTTCCAAGACCAATACATCCTTCCTCAGATATGGGGCCCAAATCTGCTCAACATATTCCAAATGGGGTCTGACCAGAGCCTTATACATCCTTAGAAGTACATCCCTGCTCTTGTATTCTAAACCTCTTGACATGAATGCTAACATTGCATTTGCCATCCTAACTGCTGACTGAACCTGCATCATCTTTTTAAGAGAGTCTTGAACACGGACTCCCAAGTCCTGATTGACTTAATTATCATGTAGCATTTTCTTCGCTCCCACTTATGTTAGCTGCAGTTGTAACTTATTTTGTGACTACTGACTTTGTATAACCATAAACTAGTTACCAGTTCCAAACCAGCTGCCTTTCAGCAGTAAATTGCCTTTCTGGAAAGTCTTTCTTGTTAGTTGTCTTGGAAGCTAACTGGTCACATATTAGACGTTTTAGGAAGCAGCAATTGATTGAGGGGGCATTACCTGCATTCTGAGTATGCCATGTCTAAAAGAATATGAATTCATTTTTAATTCTCTCAAAAGAGGAAACTGCCTCATAAGCATTTACAATATTTCTTCTCTTAATACACCTAATATCAATTATTTCTTCCTTCTAGTTGATCACACTCGAGTAGTCCTACATGATGGAGATGTGAATGAATCTGGTTCTGATTACATCAATGCCAACTTCATTACGGTAACTATTGTGATTTATATAGTTCACTAGTAAAAGAAAGATTTGGTTTGAAAATATTGTAAAGTCAGTGGGTCCTGATGTAAATGTACTTTCAAAAGGCATTCGGTATAACTGCTTTGCCCATTTAATGGAAATGAGTGTCATTGAAAAGATCAGTGTTTATTGGCTATGTTAATTGACCTTGAGAAAGTGGTGGTGTGTTTAACACACTGCAGTCAATGTGGTGAAGATACTCTAAAGTACTGTTAGGTAGGTAATTCCAGGATTTTACTGAGAAATGAAGGAATGGCGATATATTTCCAAGTCCGCATGGTGTGTGGCTTGGAGGAGAATTTGCAGACTGTGGTGTGTCCATGTGCTGCTGCCTTCACCTTCAAGGAATTGAACGTTGCAGATTTGAGAGGTGCTAGCAAAAAAAACCTTGGCAAGTTTTTGTAGTGCATTTTGTTGTTGATAGACACTGCAGCAACAGTGCAACACTGGTTAACGGGGTGAATGTTTAAGGTGGTGGATGATCGGCAGTTTGCTTTGTCCTGATTAGTGTTAAACCTGTGTTGTTGAAGCTGCAGACATCGAGACAAGTTTCGCATCTTACATCTTTTAAGTGATAGAAAATCTTCAGAGTCAGAAGGTAAGTCACTTGCCACATGGTGGCACAGTAGTTAACACTGCTGTCTCACAGTGCCGGGACCCAGGTTCAATTCCAGCCTCGAGTCACTCAGTGTAGTGTTTGCACATTCTCCCCACGTCAATGGGTTTCCTCTGGGTGTCCCAGTTTCGTTCCACAGATCAAAGATGTGCAGGTTAGGTGGATTGTTCATGTAAATTGTCCCTTAGTGTCAGGGATTAACAGGATAAATATGTAGGATTACAGAGATGGGGCCTGGGTGGGATTGTTGCTGTTGCAGGCTCAAAGGGCCAAACAGCCTTCTCCTGAACTGTATGGATTCTATAATATTGGCATACTGAATCTCTGACCTGTTTCTCTAGCTACAGCATTTATGTGGATGATCCAGTTAAGTTTCTGGTCAATGGTGATCCCCAGAATGTTAATGGTGAGGGATTTGTCAATTGTAATGCCAGTGTATGTCAAGGGGAGGTTGAGATGGCAATGCCTGGCATGTTCACTAGATCTTGTGGATGCAGACTACTTCATTATCTAAGAAATTGTGAATGGTTCTGAGCATTGTGCAGTAGACAGCAAATATTCCCATTTCTGACCTTATAAATAGAAGGAAGGCAATTGATGAAGCAGCTGAGGATGGTTGGGCTTAGGACACTACTCTGAGGAACTCCTGCAAAGATCAACCTTTTCCAAATTTTTTTTCCACCCAGAAACCAAATTGAATCCCATTCATTGTACCCTCATAAGGGACAAACAAGATCCAAGCTGAACAGTTGAGGCATTGCACCACCTCCTTGAATTAATGCTTTCTCTAAGCCAAAAGGCCAAGATGGCTTTGAGAAATTGCGTCAGCTAAAGCCTTGGTTTAACCTCATTGGCTACACTTTACTATTTCCTGTCCTGGGCAAACCACCATTGCAGGCAACAGCCCATCCCAGTGCAGTGGGCTAGCCTTATCACCAGCGTGATCATGGCTTCACCCCTACCAGGTTTGAGACTGAGATGTCAGCTTCTAACAACAACAACAACTATCTTTCTTTGTCTTAGATGTGATTGCAGTTTATTAAGAGCTTATCCTGCATCCCGCCACCCAATTCCTATTGACTTCAATTTTATTAAGGATCATTGATACCACACTCGGTCAGATGCTGCCTTAATGTCAAGAATAATTTGTTAACGTTTCAGCAAGTTTGTTTTAAAAAAAAAAGTCAGATGTTTGGGGTTTGAAGGAATATAGTAGTATAGACAGAGTAATTATCAATTGTGAGATAAGAGTACAAATTTATGAATTTAATTCTGTTTACAATGAAGAAATTATATACCCCAAGAGCCACTGGTAGGCCATTTTAGTTTTCCTTATACAATAGCAAACTTAAATTCTAGCACCACTGAAGTAGAAAAAGTCTCAAAATACTTAACAGGTTGCTAAGCAATTGCAGCAAAGACAGGGGGGTGGGTGGAAGTTTGGTCAGAAGCTGAATTTTGCACAGATATGAGAGGCATTTATGGAAAGCCCCCACAGTCTGAAATGCTATGTTGCTGGTAATGAGGCAAAATGAGTGTTTTTGGAGAGGGGGCACGTGGGGAGAAAAATCCCATAGCACTGGTGCCCCAGCCAGATGTTTTCCTGAACCTACATTCAGCAATAGATTTACTAACTATCTCATTGGCTGTTGTATGAAAATTCACATTATTTAATTAATGACTGAATTTCTAAAATAACTCACTGACGAGAAGCATTTTGGAACAATCAATGGGAAGAAGGAACTACAGTATGTAAATGAAAATTCTTTTAATCCTCTTATACGCCTAAATGACACTGACAGCTATAGTTGCATCTTATATAGGTGAAATATTAAATGTAGTTATTAGTTATCAGACTAATGGAATGAAAGTAATTTTTCACTCCCGTCTTGCTTTAGTTGGGCATAGATCTGCATTGTCCGAAAGCCTTTGAAACAAGATTGCTGCCTTCTCAGGTGGAGATGTGCATTATAGAACAGAAACCCAACCAACAAAATCTTAACTTTGTAACTGATCTTCAAGAATAATTGAATCTTGCTGGTGACTCTTGCTCTTTAACCAAACAGAGCTGTAAATCAGGACTGACTCGTTAATACATCGTGTTCATCTGTTTAACTCAGCATGATATTGAAAGCAATCGAAGCACCTCCAAGCCAAAGAAGAGTTACATTGCTACGCAGGGCTGTTTACAGAACACAGTGAATGACTTCTGGAGGATGGTCTTTCAAGAAAACTCAAGTGTCATTGTCATGACTACAAAAGAAGTGGAACGAGGAAAAGTGAGTCTTACTGATTGTAGGAATGTTTGTTTTTGAATTGTTCAGATTGATAGTTAACTTGTAGATTTATGACACCAGATTAATGAATGAGGATTTGGAGACATAATGTTCACCATTTGATGCATACATTTTCTTGGTGGGTCAGATACTCTATCAAGCACCACTTGAACTGTCTCTGCATTGGCTACTGCATTTTTCACATTATTGTATTGATTCTCTTTTTTTCCCTCTTGTGAATGCATTGACTGAGCTTGCTAAAATAAAAGGTATCAGTCATCCTGTGATACTTTAGTGAATATTAACAACTTGGGACGCGTGAGGGTAATTGCAGGTAAACTGTTTAAAAAAAAAAAAAAAATTGCAGCCAACTTTGAACTTAATTAGTTTCTACGTATTAATTTCAAGCAAAATGTACCACATAACCCAGCTGGCCAAGTTGAAGGAGTTTACTGTAGGGAGGTAGTGGTATTGTCGCTGGACTAATAATCCAGAGACACAGGGTAATGCTCTGGGGACCCAGGTTTGAATCCCACCATGGAAATTTGTATTCAATAAAAATCTGGAATTAAGAACCTAATGATGACTGTGAAACCATTGTCGATTGTCGTAAAAACCCAATTGATTTGCTAATGTCCTTTAGGGAAGGAAATCTGTCATCCTTATCTGATATGGCCTAAATGCAATTCCAGATCCACAGCAAGATGATTGAGTCTTAAATGCCTGGGGATGGGCAATAAATGCTCGACCAGTCAGCGACACCCACATCCCATGAATGAACAAAAAGAAGTGTTGTTGCAAGTGTATCTGCTTGGAAATCCCAACAAGTTTCTTTAATTAATCTATAAGAAGCACAATGGATTCCTTACACCTATTGCTTGTTAATTATACTGTAAGATAATTTGTTGACTCTTTTCCCCACTGGAACTTAGTTTCTTTGCAATAGAATCCAAGATGGCAACTTCACTTCACTGTGAATGACGCACTGAAACAAAAAATAGGAAGCAAGAGTTGGCCACTTGACCCTTTGAGCATACACAAGGTTGACCCTCTCTCAACACCATACTCCCATTCTTTCCATATCTCTTGATGTCTTTAGAGTCTTGAAATCTATTTGCTTCTTAAATATGTTTAGTGACTTTACCTCTACAGCCTTTCGCAGTAGGGAATTACAGAGGTTCATCACCCTCTGATTGAAGAAATTTCTCTTCATCTCAGTCCTAATGGTCTGTCCTGTATCCTGAAACTTGTGACCCTTTGTTCCAGACACCCCAATCCAGAGGAAACAACATTGCTGCATCCAATCTGTCCAGCTTTGTCAGAATTTTATATACTTTAATTAGGTATTTCCTCATCTGAATTCCAGTGAATTCCAGTCAACCCAATCTTTCCTCAAACAACAATCCTGCCATCCCAGGATTGAAGTTAGTTATATGATCTGGTATACCGAATGGTTGTGTGTAGTCAATGTGTTGGGACTTTGAGCTCCATGTTGTTTGTTCCACCCACCCATTTTCCCCTCACTTCAAAGCATAATCCTTCAGCATGAAATAGTTCTGTAGAACAAGAGACAATAATCGGAATGATTTGAAGCAGAAATGCTCACACTTCATTTTCTTTTGCAAAACCCATTGTGTGAAATTAACTGTCCAGATATATCCTAATATGTCTGCTCTGCATCATGTATCTGCAAAGGAATTTGATAATGAATATTTAAAACATCTGGTATTAAAGTTTCTATACTACCTTAGCCCCCTGTGGGGGAATTGTCATATGAGGAACGGTTGAGGACCCTTAGTCTGTACTCATTGGCATTTAGAAGGATGAGGGAGGATCTTATTAAAACTTACAGGATACTGTGAGCCTGAATAGAGTGGATGTGGAGAGGATGTTTCCACTAGTAGGAAAAACTAGATCCAGAGGGCACAATCTCGGGCTAAAGAGACAATCCTTTAAAACCGAGCTGAGAAGGAATTTCTTCAACCAGAGAGTGGTGAATCTGTGGAACTCTGCTGCAGAAGGCTATGGAAGCCAAGTCATGGAGTGTCTTTAAGATGGTGATAGGCTCTTGATTAATAAGAGGATCAGGGATTACGGGGATGAGAAAAATATCAGTTGTGATTGAATGAATGAGCAGACTTGAAGGGCTGAGTGGCCTAATTCTGCTCCTATGTGTTATGGTCTTATGGAATTATATCCCTGGTCCACCAATGTGGAACTGCATTTTGGAATCAAGTATGTGTTTGTTACATTTCCCAGCTCTCCTCAGATTCCTAACCTCGTAAATTAGAACAAAGAAATATCATCTCAAAGGCCAAAGGATCCCTTTTTGATGTGCATTAAAACTGTGTCTTGCAAGCCCTTAATACTTTTGCCTCTGCTTTGATAACTTGGCAAATTAAACAGACCCAAGAGCCTGTGGTATTCTGGCTACCCTTGCCATCCAGTCGCAATCAATCTCACTTAAGATCAGCAAAAATCTTGATTAATTTATGGATAAATGTTGGTTTTGAGGGCACTTTGGGCATGAATAATGAATAATTTGAAGGGTTCAGTGTGGGGAGAGGGGGGCGGTGCCTAACTATTTTTCCTGAAGAGTTTACTTACTGGGGTCAGTGTATTGTATCACCTGGGGGTAGGTAAACTGCAGATGGCAAAATAACAATTGGCAAATCGATAGAAAAATCAAGTGCTTCACATATTAATGGTTTTTGCATTGTATTTACAGGAATATGGATCATTTGTATGGGTTTAATTGTACTTGTGTCTTTGTTTGGAGTGAGTAAGGGGGGAGGGGTAATCAAGGAGGCTGGGGCCCCAGGATTAGTCTACCCTTTCTCTACAATACCTGTGTCCCCGAAGCACCACAAGCACATAACTCAACTAGAAACTGAAATCTGTAGTTTAATTAGGGGAAATTAAAGAAAAGACATGGCACTTACAATTTGGTCTAGGAAAATGTGACTGGTCAAAATACCTTAAAGCCTCTATATTAGTTCAGATAAAAGCTTGTTGTCCTTGTAGAACATTGTGTTGCTCCTTTTTAATAGGAAATTTGTGAACTCAAAGCACCTATCAATAAATTGTAATATCTTCTTGCGTGGCAAAGGTATCTCCTTCTTGGCAGCAAGTGACAGTGATTAATTGACAATGCGGCTGCCAGAGAAAAATCAATGGATGTAAAATTTTTCTCTTGAGATTTATTGCTTGGCTCAGTGTTGCTTTATAAATATCACTAGACGCAGAATGAAATGGGTTTGATACTGAGAATTCGACTTTGTGCAAACAAAATTGAAAGCAACCCAAAATGTTTGCTTATATCACCCAAGCTTTTTGCTAAGACACATCCAGCTAGAGTCAGTGCCTCCTGTATGACTGAATTGTTGGTTGTGGTGGAGCTGGATAAAGGGCAGGTCACAGTTTGCTTCTTGCAAAATTCATTGAATTCAACTCCTTTTGATTTGCAAAAGCAGGTTAAATGTGGATTCTCCCATTTTAATATGTACTTCCTGTGTCTCAGAAATGTAATGTGTTTCAGAGTTCCTTTGTTAATAGTGTTGCCATTTGGTTTTGCAGGCAATGCATTGCACCTCACTGTACATTGTTATGGATGAGGCAGGGGAGGAAATTTACACAGTATTAATTTCTCCGATTCCCACCCATCCATAAACAAAGGAACTTTGATTCACTTCCCCCTTTTTAAGCGGTGACATATTTCATAGCAAACTCGAGATAGGATGAATGCAGAGGGTTGGTTTATTCTACGCACTATCAACATGGTAGGGAATTTGAAACACTTCCGCTTGTGATTCTTACAGTAAAAGAGCAGTAGGATGAGAGAGATTGCAATGAAGAAACCACAGAGAAAGTAAGTATTGTTCCAAAGTTCAGTAAGATGTTTCTTCATTGAGGTTAGGAGACTGAAAATCGGTACTGGATTATTCACTTTCCAGTAGTGCTAACATCATAGAATGAGAGAGACACACGAATGATTTGCTTGTCAAGGCGATGGTGCAGAATTTCAAATTAAAGCAATTTGAATGGGCTAGGCATCAGTTTAGCACAGTGGCTGGACAGCTTTTTTAAAATTCATTCCTGGGACATGGGCGTTGCTGGCTGGCCAGCATTTATTGCTCATCACTATTTGCCTAGGTGGGCAGTTGAGTGTCAACCGCATTACTGTGGTTCTGGAGTCACATGTAGGCCAGACCAGGTAAGAAAAGCATATGTCCTTCCCTAAAGGACATTTGTGAACGAGATGGGTTTTTCCAACAATCTACAATGGTTTCATGGTCATCAGTAGATTCTTAATTCCAGATAATTCTTATTGAATTCAAATTCCATCATTTGCCATGATGAGATTCAAACCTGGATCCCCAGAACATTAGCTGGTTTCTCGATTAATAGCCTAGCGATAACACTATTAGACCATCATCTGGTTAGTGATTGAGAACAACGCCAATGGAACGGGTCCAATTCCCATACCAGCTGTGGTTATTTATGAATGCCTGCCTTCTCAACCTTGTCCGTCACCTGAGGTTTGGTGATCCTCAGGTTAAATCACAACCAGTCATAACCTGTGATCATATAGTGACTTTATCTTTACATTATACTTCTGAATTCTTAACCCTCCTATCTCCTCCCCACCTCCACCCCACTGCACTCTGCTCCAAGTCCTCTTGCTCTCTGCAGCTTATTATTTCATGATTTTTTTTTTTCCTTGTGCCCAATCCCAGATTTGGCAAAACCACCTTAAAGGTTACATCTACTCCCAAGCTCAGAATATCCATTTGAGAGTGCTGTGTATGTGCAGCAGCTCAGTCAATATCTCTGGGAAAAATAGATAATTCAGATGGTTCACCTTATCAGGCCCTACCCAAAACTTTAACCGTCAGATGATAAAAATACTGTAGATTCTAAAATAAATCTGAAATAAAAAAGAAAATGCTGGATGATTTCAGTAGGTCTGGCAGCTCCCAAAAAAAACAAAGTGCCATAAAAGCGAGGATAATGGAGAGATTCACACTGGCCTGTCAGGCGTGCCCCACACTGAATCCACCCATACTCTTTGAGAGAGTTTGGTGTTCAAATATGATTGTGAGCCTGGCATCAGATCACTGGGTGCTGTTATGTAAGGGGGCTCTGGTCTCAGTGTAATGGGAGACCCCCTTCCTCCTCCCTCATAGAAATCAAAATCCCCACTCTTCAGTGGCAAATTCTCCCATTTCCCCTTCCTGATATGGGTCGTAGGCACCAAGCCTTCCTAATGGATCCCTTCTACATGCCCCCCTCCCCATCATGCTCCCTGACATGGCCCTGTCAAGTGTGCACTGCCTGATCAGTGTTGCCTGGCCATGTTTCAACCGCGCTCAGGCCCCCTCCAAAAAAGAATGGCCATCGTACCCTGTCTTCCCTGGTGGAGACCAGTAGTAATTCTCACTTAGTGCCACGCCCAAAGGCTGGAGACTTGCATGCACTGGGAGTTGAACAGGCTGTGCATGTTTAAGTGCTGCTTTAAAAATGGTAATTGGCTTCATGCCCTTTCTGGGCACAATCGGGTTTGCACCTTTAGACGGGCCGGGAGACTTGCGAAGTATTTGGCACTGGGTGCGAAACTAAATTTTAGGCCTGCAAGCTATTCTTCAGGACCATCGTGATCTCCGCCAGGTACGGTGAGGTCGAAGAATCAACACCGAATGACCCTTCTACAGAACTTAAGAGGGATAGAACTGTAATGAAATATATATTGGGGCAGACAATGGAAAGTCAGTAATAGGTCAGAACTATCAGGTGATCATTGTGTTAATTTAACAGAAGAAACCTCCAACTAAATGTACAACTTTAACTGAAGGCTAACTTTATAGGCATTTTGATTTGGATTGCTCTGACACCAGCATGACAAGCTACATGACAAACTCCTGTCATTAAACGTGGAGACTATTTTCTTCACCAATCTTTTGTTTTATTATGCCTTGATATTTTATAAATGTTAGAAGTGCATGTTGTTTCCAGTGGAGTCAAAAGAGACAAAGAATTGAAAAGGTTTGTTAAAAGAATTTGGATAGTGAAAAGGAAAAGACTCTCTTCTCTGCAAAGTCAGTGATGAAGAATTGTTTGTTTAAATGCATCACTCAGAGTAGAGGAGAAATTGGGAGAGATGACTGTGCACAGAGGTTTGTTGGAGCATGGAATCCTTTGCATCAGGGAGTGATTGACGCAGAAACTTGCTATTAAGGAAAATTAGATAAATATTTAAAGGGGAAATTGCAGTAAAAATGTAAGTGTACCACAGGACACGAGAACCAGCTGAGCGCTGAACCTTGAATCTAAATCTGAACTTGAGAGTGAAGTTGGCTGAATGCTCTGCCTGACAGCACAATGTTATACATTCTTCTCAATGAGGAGGAATTTCTTCCACCGGAGAGTGGTGAACCTGTGGAGCACTTTGCATCAGAAGGCTGTGGAAGCCAGCTGATTGAGTGTCCTTAAGACAGAGATAAATAGGTTCTTGATAAGGAGATCAGGGATTATGGGGATGAGAAAAAATATCAGCCATGATTGAATGGTGGAGCTGACTTGATGGGCCGAGTGGCCTAATTCTACTCCTATGTCTTATGTCTTATTACCTGGTCATAATGTACATCCTCATGTTTAAAGTAAACTTTAAACACAAATGCATCTATTTCAGAGCAAATGTGTGAAATACTGGCCAGACGAAATGTCCTTGAAGGAATATGGTGGTATGCGTGTCAGGAATGTTCGTGAGAGCCCAGCCCATGATTATATCTTGAGGGAGCTCAAACTCTCTAAAGTAGGACAGGTAAGAGTGGATGTAAGAACAGCCATAAGTAGAGTGTGTGTCTTTGAGTGTATTATTACTGGAGGGGCGAGAATATCTCCCAGTTTCTGATATGAATGTAAATCTCTGTTTTAGGGGAGCACTGAAAGGACCGTGTGGCAATATCACTTCAAAACGTGGCCAGATCATGGTGTCCCCAGTGATCCGGGCGGTGTCCTGGATTTTCTGGAAGAAGTAAATATCAAACAGGAGAACATCCCAGAAACAGGACCTATCGTCGTTCACTGCAGGTACAAGAATAGATTGGGTTTGGAGGAGTGGATTTAATTTAAATAACCAGTCCACTTTGATAATTTTTGACAAGAGTCTTGTCTGAAACAGTCAATAATCTAACTCTGTTACTTTGAAAAGTAATTGTTATAATTGTTCTTGATAGTCATCTGTGAGGTGCACCAAATGTCAGGCATGCCTTCCTCTGGTTACAGTACCCATTTCACCTGTGGTTGGGATGAAATGCCCTTTCTCCTGTTAGTTGTGAGCTTTGACGTGAAATAGTGACTGTGCAATTTCATTTGTAGTGTATGTGAATCCACTGTCCCTATTTTGCATTAAATTGACAGTTTCTATTGTAGAGGCCGCACCAGGGTAACTGGTTTCAGAAAATGATCATAGAGTCCCTACAATGCAGAAGGAGGCCGTTTGGTCCATTGAGCCAGATCGACCAGAATCCTATCCAGGCCATATTCTGTAATCCAACTTATTTACTCTATTAATTCCCATTAATACTAGGGCAATTTAATATGGCCAACCTAACCCAGCCATCTTTTGGACTGTAGAAGGAAACCGAAGCACCGAGAGGAAACCCATGCAAACTCCATACAGACAGTCAGCCAGGGCTGGAATTGAACCCAAGTTCCTGGCGCTGAGGCAAATGTTCTAATTACTGTGCCGCCACTATGGTGAGGTGTGCGTCACCTCTTGCCATTAAACAGATCTTTAGGATTGGCAAATTGATTGGTGGACGAGTGGAAGTCCTGGCCTGTTAGAACTTGAGAAATATTTGTCATCCACTACATAACGTAAAAGATTTTTGTGCCCGTCTCCTCACTGAGATTGTGTACCTAAATGTGTTTCTTATTCTTTATCTACCACCTTCTGCCCTGACAAACTCCATCTTAAGAATGTTAAGTGCTCGTTAGATACAAACCTGAGTAAGTTGCCTGTGCTGTCTCGGTAAGTGGCTGCTATTTATGTGGGAGCTTTAACATCAAAACAATATTATTTTGCTTCTGCATCAATGCTGAGTCCAATCCTATTTTCACGAATTCTGTATGCCCATCTTTTAACATTCCTACCTCACGCACACATGCACGCAAGGGGCTTGCCCACTATCTGGGGTTGCTGAAGCCACAAGCAAGAGTCCTACTGTTCCTTCAGCTAATTCAGTACAAATCAGAAGTCAGACTTTCCTGGTTCTCATCTGCAGTAAGACTGTACAGGACCATTATTTATCCACAGTGAGAAAAGAGTTATGAAGGATTACATGCCATTACTATAAATGTAGCAGGCAATGTAAAGTTAGATTTTATTTTAAAGTGCTGTTCCAGCCCAGAAATCCAATTATCTCATAACCTTGCACTCAAAGTCCAGAACAGTACTTTTATTTTTGAAAAATTGTTTTAATGTTGTAAAGCTTCCGCATCATGTCACTAGTTAAGATATTTCAGGAGTTGGTTAGCTCAGTTGGCTGGATGGCTGGATAATGCTGCAGTATGATGCCAACAGCACAGGTTCAATTCCTGTAGCGGCTGAAGCTATTCATGAAAACCCCCTTTTTTAACCTTGCCCCTTGCCTGAGATGTGGTGATCCTCAAGTTAAATCACCACCAGCCTATGGTTATGTGGGACTATGGTGACTTTACTTGCCTTTTATCTAAAAGCATTTCTATGTAAATGGATAAGTTCCAGGAATATAAATGGGAGGTAATTTTATGATCTTACAACAATTCAATTGGACCCTTGTTGTAGATTCCACTGTCATTGTTCATTATTTAAGCTGAATGGTGTTGGATTGGCCAGAGAAGAGATTGAGGGGAGATTTGAGAGCGATAATATATTTAATGCTTACTATGTCCAGTTATTACAGAGCAGCAATCAACAAAGCAAACATTTCTGAGCTGAATTGGTAAATCAGAGTGTAAGTCTGACACTGTCATGCTGAAGTCTTTAGAGCTTGCACAAGTCTCAAATTTATTTCCATTTTGAGCAGTAAAGCAAAATATTCAAGCCACAAGACCTTGGAGGCAGCACGGTAACACAGTGGCTAGCACTGTTGCCTCTCAGAGCCAGGGACTCAGGCTCGATTCCTGGCTTGGGTCATTGTCTGAGCGGAGTTTGCATGTTCTTGCCATGTCTGCATGGGTTTCCTCCATGTGCTCCGGTTTCCCCTCACGTTTCAAAAGGTGTGCTGGTTAGATGCATTGAAGCAAACCAGCACCAGAGGATGGTGACTAGGGGAATTTCGTGGTAACTTTGTTGCACTGTTAATGTAAACTTACTTGTGATTAATAAATAAACTTACTTCTGTAGTTGGATCAAAGGAATTAGAACAGTTAGGAAAATTTCGACTCAACCTTTGAGGCGTTTAAGAAGGACTGCTTTGACAAAGGATCATGTGGACTCAGTGTCAGCTCTTTTCTCCCTTGACAGATGCTGCCAGACTTGCTGAGATTTTCCAGCATCTTTTCTTTTGGTTTAACAAAGGCCCTTTTTATTTATTTATAAGATACTAATTGGAATTAATTGGTTACTCTAGAGTACAATTTTAACTTACACAATTTCAATGGATTTGATAAGGCAAGTTCAGAATTGATGGCAGGAAAAAAACTTCTTCATTCAGTGATATCCAGGGGAGAATAGTTGGGACAGAAACTTTGGTCTCACTCTTGAGACAAGTTACTGTGAATGGAGAAAGTAGGTTCCCATGACCATAGGGCCTCAAGATATAGAATTAGGTCACTTGACCCATTGAGTCTGCTCTGCCATTCGATCATGGTTGATATGTTTCTCAACCCCATTCTCCTGGCTTCTCCCCGCAACCTTTAAAACCAGCTAGGGACAATTTAGTATGGCCATTCAACCTACGCATCTTTGGATTGTGGGAGGAAACAGGAGCACCTGGAAGAAACCTACACAGACATGGTGAGAATAAGCCAACACGTACAGACAGTTACCCAAGACTGGAATCGAATCCAGACTCCTGGCGCAGTGAAGCAGCAGTGCTAATCATTGTGCCACTGTGTTGCATGGAAGGATTCCTTCAGCATAGATTTGGCAATGATTTTCCTGATGATGGCAAGTAGGATATTCCTCAATAGTCTGCTTTATCTCCATTCTTGAAGATGGTGGTATGACAGCATTCCTGAAATTGTCAGGAATTACTTCTCTCTCCCAGATTTTCAGCAACATCTGATGGAGATGACAGGTGATATCTTTTCCAAATTTGAAAATCTCTGCTGGAATCCCATCCATTCCTGCAGCCTTTCCGTTCTTCATGCGTTAAACGGCATCTTCAATTTTGTCTGTGCTTAGTAGGAGTCTAACATTATCTTTGGTGACTGTGGGAATTTCCTCAAACAAATTCTCATGTATAGTTGTACCATGGTTCTGGAGTTCTTGTTCTCACCATCAAAAGCTTATGTTTTCTCTGTCTCAAGTTCTGTCCACACTCAATACCAGTTTGAGGCTTATGGTGTTGAGTCCATACATTGCCTTGGTGGCACTGAAAAACTACCCAGGTGCCATGCTTGTTGGCGAGGAGTCCACCATTACTTCTTGATATCTTTAGTTCTTTACTGATGGGCGAGCTCTTCTATTTGCTGGATGTTTTGCCAGGCGCACCAAGCTTTTCCTTGTCTTGTTAATGAGGTCTTGGATGGTGTGGTCATTCTTGCTGAACCAGTCTTGCTGTTTCCAGGTCTTGTAGCCAAAGGTTTCTTCACTTTTTCTCCACTCCATTAAAATGAACATTCTGGAGATCTTGAAGAAAACATTGTTGGAATTTTGCTTACATGCTTGGCTCTTGAAGCCACTTAACTTTGATCTTTTCTTTGAATTGTTTCTTCACCCTCCGCTGCTTCCTTTGGAGATTGATGAAACTGGAGGTGTGGATGAGCCAATGGTCTGCTGTTATTGGCAGTCTTCATTGCCTTTCGGTCTCTGGGTCAGACGATGACCAAGTTGATCATATACTGGTGCTCTGATTGTGGATGTGTCCAGGAAGTCCTGAACTTGTCTTTTTGGCTGAAGAGCATGTTGGTGATGACAAGCTGGTGTTCTATGCATTTGGTGGGCAGGAGAACCCCATTGCAGTTGCAATTCCCAAATGGTTACTTTCCAAAGTTGAGAATCCTTTCCAGCCCTGTCGTTGAAGTCCTCTAGGGGATGACCTTATCTTCTTTGGGAATGTTGGAGAGTATGCCTCCTTTGGATTCGTCATTGGCATCAAGGGTTGGGGTGTGGGCAGTCAACTGTTGCCTGCTGATTCTTGTAGTCAGACGGTCATGAGGCATTTGTTGATGCTGATGGGGAGCGCCAAGAGTCGTTTGATAAATTTGTTCTTGATAGTGAATCCAATTCCATGCATTCTCGGCTGGTCCTTGCATTTTTCTTTCCAAACGTAGGTGTAACCACAGCCATCTTCCCACAGCTGCTCTTTGCCTAGTCTTCGGGTTTCTTTTAGAACAACAACATCAATGTTAAAGCGCCTGAATTCGCGGGCAGGTCTCTGTTCCAGTCGATTTTTTTGCTCATTATCCATAAGGATGTGTACATTCCAAATTTCAAAGCCATGTTTTAACATTGATTTTCTGGCCGCAGGTAAATAAGCTGCTGGTCGTGGTTTTCCAGTTAGGTTGTAGCGGAACAGATTATTTTTAGGGCATTTTTTCCCTGTCCACTGCCTGTGTACCAGTCCAAAGCTAGAGACTTCCAGATCTCTCAATCCCATCCCTGTCCCCTCTCGCTGATTTGTTGCAAGAGCTGTCTGTGTGGGGTGTGCTGGTTTCCTCCAGGTAGATACCTGGGACATCTTTCAACATGGGTATGCTGTCGCACATCAGCAGAAACATTGGTCCTTGACAGAAGGTGGGTCTAGTCCCAATAACAGGGGGATTTTGGGGGTTCTTCTGACACCCTACTGTCAGGGGGACTAACAGCCTTCATCTACCATTGCAGCCATTGATATGAGTATATTCTGCCTAATCCACCGTTGAGGGCTTGTTTTGGATTGTGCTTTGTGTGGCTTCTCCACCTCTGACATTATCATGGGTGACTTAGCTGGAAGGTTCAGACTCCCAACAGCATCTCTTTTGATGAACAGGGCGTTCAAGCCTCTCCACCACAATAAGGTGGCAGTCTGAGGAAAAGTCTTTGTATCAAGCTGCTATTACAGAAAGTAGCGTAGAAGTGATTTAGAATTGGCTACGCTTTATTGGTTTGAAGCTTGAATGGTCCCAGTGGAACCTGCTTTATGGCACGGAACATTCCAGTAGCTGTTCCTCTGCTGCCGAATTGGCTAAACTTAAGTTTAAATTTCCTGAAGAGTGATTTCCGAAAGCCTAGTATCTCCTGTTAATAGGTTTAAAATAATATCATCTATGATTTGATTTATTGTCACGTGTATTTGAATATAGTGAAAAGTATAGTTTCTTGCGTGCCATACAGACAAAGCATACCACTCATAAAGAAGGAAAGGAGAGGGTGCAGAATATAGTGTTACAGTCATAGCTGTAAGATCAACTTAATGCGAGTTGTCAGAAGTGTACAGAACTTAGCCCTGCAATTGTAAGCTTTCTCTGAGAGCAGCAGAGCATGATATATCTGTACACGCCCTTCACATATTCCCCAGAGTTACCAAGCTGCGCTTAGAGTAACCTGCTTACAACAGATCAGAAAAAGCTGGGAGTAAGTCTCTTTTGTCTTAACTTGAATGTTTATAATAAATGTTTCTTTTAATTCACAAATATTTGGGATCTGTTTTAGAGCATGTAAAGTAACTTTTACGTGTGATTTCTTTTTCTTTAAAAATCACCCCTCAGCAACCCTGCCCTAAAGCTGGGGAATCCAGTATTTCACTCAAGTTTTTAAATTTAAAGTTCATTAGTGTCACAGGTAGGCTTACATTAACACTGCAATGAAGTTACTGTGAAAATCCCCTAATTACCAGACTTCAGCACCTGTTCAGGTACATAGAAGGAGAATTTAGCATGGCCGATGCACCCAACCAGCACAACTTAAGGATTGTCTTTTTTTTTAATGTGTTGCCTGATCTGAAGCAATCACAACTCTATCCTATCATCAGCCAGTGTCTATTTGTGCCAGTTTGGGGAATCTCTAGAATTTGCCAACACTTGAGACTAGCGTAGCTTCTCTACTGTCACCCACATAGAGATGAGTGAATTCAACACAGGCTAAGGATGGAATCTGATAATACCCTGGTCTATGTGACTTTAAAGGCGGCATGATAGCACTGCTACCTCACAGTGCCAGAGGACTTGGGTTCAATTCTGGCCTCGGGTCACTGGAGTCTGCGTGTTCTCCCATTGCCTGCATGGGTTTCCTCCAGGTGCTCCAGTTTCCTCCTACAGATGTGCGGATTAAGTTGATTGGCCATGCTAAATTGATCCTAGTGTCGGGGGACTAACAGAGTAAATACGTGGGGTTATGTAAATATAGGTGGATGGAATTGTGATAGGTGCAGACTCGATGGGTCAAATGGCTGCCTTCTGCACTGTAGGAATTCTATGAGTTTGAGATTCTAATGCAGAGCTGGTGGCAGTTGAAGTGAGGTTTCATCTTCTGTCAAAAGTTGGTCACTGGACCATGCTCGAGTCTGATGTGGTACAGGGTTTATAGATACAAACAACTACTTTATTACTGACAGTAATCCTTTGGCATGGTGATGACTATTTTAACCTTCAAGTCAATTAAAATGGGTAAACTGAAACATTCATGGAGTTAATGGTGCACTTTAATATTTACATTCCCTTTCTCCCCCAATTGGAAGAGAGGGCAGGCAAAAAATAATCACTGCACATCTTAAATGAAGATTTGCAAATCTTCCAGAATAATAATGTTGCAGCAACATCCTGCAGAGCAAACGGATGAATGATTGAATTTACTTTTTAAACCCTTTTTGTTTTCTTGCAATTTTCTTCTCTGGCTCCTGCTGATTCACGGGGTAACTGAAGCCATTGGCTCACAATATCTGAAGTGAGCAATTTTTAAAAAGCTGTATCAGCAGGTTATATATAACCAAGTGGACATCAAATCAGAGTCCAGATTTGTCCTTGCTCATTCGCACTCTTTCCAACAGAGTTAACAATGGGAACATACTCATTTTCTTTTATCTCTCACTGTCACCTCCGTTTGCTGCACTCTTCCCTGCCGCCTCACTGTTTCCCTCCTAAATGGTAAATTTCCCTCTGCTTATTAAACATCAAAGGTTTATAGAGTTCCTACTTTATGAATTCATTGTCAGCATCAGATGCTGCCACCTCAGACATGAGGATGCAGCATGGTGGCACAGTGATTAGCACTGCTGCCTCAGAGCCAAGTATGCAGATTCGATTCTGACCTTGGGTGACTTCCTCTGAAGTTTGCATGTTCTCCCCATGTCATCATGGGTTTCCTCCCACAGTCCAAAAATGTGGTGGTTGGGTGGATTGGCCATGCTAAATTGCCCCTTGGTGCCAGGAGGATTAGTATGGTAAACATGTGGGGTTATAGGGAAAGGGCCTGGGTGGGATTGTTGTTGTTGTTGTTTTAGTTGATAAGTATATGGAAGAGAAGGGAATGGTTTAGTTTGGAGGGGCATTGCTTTTTATACTGGTCGGCGCAACATTGAAGGCCGAAGGGCCTGTTCTGTGCTGTAATGTTCTATGTTCTATGTTCAGTCATGATGGGCAAATAGCGCCTTCTGCACTGTAGGGATTCCAGGATGTGCCTTAGCCTTGACAACAGAATAATCCCTGTCAATGTGCATTTAATTATCAATTTTAATCTCTGATTGAAGTTGTAACTTCGCTACTTTGGGAAGTAATCCTTGAGTTATAATCTTGAAAATCCAATCTCTTTTTACCAACAGTGCAGGGATTGGACGCACAGGGACTTTTATTGTGATCGACATTCTCATCGATATCATTAGAGAGAAAGGTAGGTGGGAAACCCAGTGTCCATTCACAGCAGCCTTCTGCCAATTATGTTTCCACAAAAGAAGTGATTCTTTTCCAACTATTGTGGAAATGAAATCATTTTGAATTGTGCTAAATAAAATTGATATCCAAATTGACAAGAGCTTCAGCTATTGAACACACAGTCTGATTTGCTGTTCCTATGTGCAGTCTGCATCATCAGTACAAAAGGAGGTCCAATCTGGCACAGCTTTTAAATCAAATAGTTCTAAACTTCTCTTGTCCTATGTGACTGATGGGGAATAACATGTTTTGGTGTGTGAACATTTGGAGCAGTTTGTGAGACAACTCTTAAGCATGTTGATAGAATCACAGAGGTTTACTGCATTGAAACAGGCACTTCAGCCAAACTTGTCAATGCCGTTTTTTTTAAAATCCCGAAACTGATCCCAATTGCCAGCATCTGGCCCATATCCCTCTGTACCCATCTTACCCATGTAACTGTCTAATGCTTTTTAAAAGAAAAAATTGTACCCGTCTCTACTACTACCTCTGGCAGCTTGTTCCAGACACTCGCCACCCTCTGTGTGGAAAAAGTTGCCCCTCTGGACATTTTTGTATTTCTGTTTAGTTTCGGAGATCTGGCCAGCACCTACGAGTTGGGCTTGTTTCCGTGCTGCATATCTATGACCTGATCTAAAATGTGTTTGTGTCGGTATTGTCCTGGTTCTGTTGAATTATACTTTGAGTTAGGTTTTGGGAGTGGCTTGAAACACAGATTCTCAGTGGGGATATGATGTGTAATGTGGGATTTCGCACTGTAGGTGTAGATTGTGACATCGATGTCCCAAAGAGTATCCAGATGGTGCGGTCGCAGCGTTCTGGGATGGTTCAGACAGAGGCTCAGTACAGATTCATTTACATGGCTGTTCAGCACTATATCGAAACACTGCAGCGTCGGATTGAGGAGGAGCAGGTACAACACATTCAGTGAGCAGAAATGTTAACACTTGTTCTATTTAATATGTTCTTTTCCACAAACAATTGTCTTTCCACTGCCCTATTTATAGCTATTTGTTCGTTGCAACAACAATTTGTGTAGATTTAGACAGGTAATTGACTTCCACCCAAGGAGATTGAGTGGATAACGTGCTTTGATCATATTGAACGTATAAATAAATTACATAGTCCTCATAGGGAGATCCTGACTTACAGGTAGCTGAGAAACATTTGCTGTCGTTCTTCAGTTAATATTGGCACAGTGGTTAGCACTGCTGCCTCACAGCACCAGGGACTCGGGTTCAATTCCCTGCCTGGGTGACTCTGTGCAGAATCTGTATGTTCACCCTGTGTCTGCGTGGGTTACCTTCAGGTGCTGCTGTTTCCTTCCCCAGTACAAAGATATATGGGTTAGATTAATTGGCCATGCTAAATTGCCCCTTTAGTATCAGGAAGATTAGCAGGGTAGATGCATGAAATTATGGGGAATATGGCCTGGGTGGAATTGTTGTCGGTGCAGGTTCAATGGGTTGAATGGCCACTTCCAGCAACACTAGGGATTCAGTGATTCTCAGATATTGTTTTAGGTGCAAATAAATTAATAGGCTCAGTTAGGCATAGCTATATCACAGAGGAAAAACAGGGCTATGTTAAACTGAGATTAAGGTTGTGAGAAAAAAGATGCATCTTAATATCCAACACACAAGAAATAGCTGGGTTTATTTTCCATCTCCCATCAGTAAATTTCAGTGGAGAAAAAAAAAATATCCAGTCCACTGCAGAGAAGAGAAGCTCTCTCTGAGCTTTAATGAGTATAAACCATAAGGTTTGCCATTTTTTTTTTTTTTCAATGAATCCAGTGTGCTCTGGAATTAGGCTGGTAGAATGTGTGCCTACACAGAAGTGCTGTTCAGAGACAAGACTCTAGAACTGCACTTATTAATGACCTGGATTTGTCCCACAGTCCAAAGATGTGCAGATTAGGTGGATTGGCCATGCTAAATTGCCCCTTAGTATCAAGGGAATTAGTAGAGTAAATCTGAGGGGTTAACAGGGATCGGGTGAGATTGTGGTCGGTGCAGACTTGATAGATTAAATGGCTGCCTCCTGCACTGTAGGGATACCAGTATGGATAATGGGATACAAGGCCACGTAGTAAAGTTTGGTGATGACACAAAGCTGGGTGGCATTGTGAGCACTAGAGATGGAAGCATAATAGTAACACTGCAGAGATATTAATAGATCATATGAACAGATAAGACTGGAAATTTGAGGCAAATGAGTCATCCACTTGAGACCTATAGGGATGAAACAGGATAATTTCTAAATGGGCAACCAGAAACAGCAGATTCAAAGCTATTTGTGGGTGCAGGTAAGTAGAATATTGGTCATGAACAGGTCCAGAAAATAATTTAGAAGACGACAGAATGCTGCTGGCCTTTCGAGCTAGAGGGCTGAAACGTAAGAGGCAGTGCCACAGCTATATAGAGTCTTAAGTCACATGTAGCATGCTGTGAGCAGTGCTGGGCGTCATACTTAGAGAAGTACATATTGGCCTTGGGACCTGTGCAGCCTAGATTTGTCAGATTGATACTTAGATTTCAAGGGTTAAATTACAAGGTGAGGTTATTTGATTTGATTTATTATTGTCACGTGAGTTGGGACACAGTAAAAAGTATTGTTTCTTGCATGCCATACAGACAAAGCATACCATACATAGGGAAGGAAAAGAGAGAGCGCAGAACGTAGTGTTAGTCAAGCAAGGGTGTAGAAAAAGATCAGCTTAAGCAAGGCACGTACATTAAAAAGTCTGAATGAAAGCATTGTTAGAGAATTTAAGAGTTAGAATGAAGTTTCAGAAACATAGAATGAGTAAAAGATAGAATTAGAGGGTATACCGGGCACAGCTTGCACAAAGTCACGTCAGTCTGGCGCCATCATGATGCTAGTCAATTTTTACACAATTTTACATAAAGTAGTATTCTCTGGAATTTGAAGATTAAGGGGTGATTAGTTTGGTTTCCAAGATATAACAAAGAACAGAACGATAAGGGGAAACTATCCCCATTAGTTAGAGACTGGGACTGAAGGGGGGGCATAGTCAAAAAAATTAGAGACTGACCATTCAGGAATGAAGCCAGAAAAAAAACAGGATGGTAGCGCTCTGGAATGATCTCCCGCAAACAGCAATTAATGCTGGATCAATTGTTAATTCTCAATCAGAAATGGATAGATTTTTGTTAACCAAAAGTCGTCAGGGTGTTTACATACATTCTATCATAGCTCAGCGTGATTTATTTGAATTGTGGGACAGGGGCTAATTTAACTGAATGGCTGTTCCAAAGTGGGATGTAGAATATTTAAGGAACTCCATTGCGTATTTGTGCAGTAGAGAATACACTCTGGGTTTGTGGGTAAGGAGAGGAGAGAAACTTGTTCTCCTTTTATTAAAGGCAAAAGATTGGAATGATATAATTTCCCAAAACAATTCTGCCTGTATTGAACAAAATCTTGCGTCAGTTGTATCTCACGAGGTCCCTGACTTTTCCAGAAAAGCAAGATAAAAGGCCGTGAATACACAAACATCAAATATTCCTTATCGGACCTGACATGTGGAGGAGATCAGAGTCCTTTCCCACCCTGCACACCCAATCCAGCATGTACAGAGTGAGTACATCCATTCTGCATGATTTTATAATATTCTCACTCCTGCTGTAAGGGTGTAATTCTCAAGCATGTCTTAACTCTTTGCTCCCACTGGTTATAGAAGATTGATTAGTGGTTGAAATGGATGGTTTATTTTAACTCTAATCTGAGCTTGAATGCAGCACAGACTGATGAGAGGGAATGTCTCTTTTGTACTGGCTGCAGGAGTTCAAAGGGAAGTGAGTTTGACATTGCAAACTGTAATGAAGGTTGGAAAAATGTAATATCATGCGGTGCTTTGAGATCCCCTTCTGAAGTTGAGGCAAAATAGAAGCAGCTTTACTTCATAGACAGGATTTTTAGGCTTTGGGTCATCCAGACTTGCAATGTTGGCTCTAGAGTCATACAGCAATACAGTACGAAATGGGCTCTTTGGCCCAACTGATCCATGCTGACCGTTGTGCCTTTTACTAGTCCCATTGCTCGCATATGGCCCCTATCCCTGTAATCCTTACCAATCCTTACACTTATCCAAATGCTTTTTAAGTTGCTTTTGAGCCTGTCTCAATCACTTTCTCTGGCAGTTCATTCCATACACGGTCTACTCTGTGAATAAAGAAGTTGCCCCTCAAGTCCTCTTTATATCTTTCCCCTCTGACTTAAACCTATGCCTCTAATTTTCAATTTCCCTACCTTATGTCCCTTATGATTTTATACACCTCAATAAGATCATCCCTCATTCTCCTACATTCCTAGGGATAAAGCCCTACCCTGGCCAATCACTCCCTCTTACTCAGACCCACTAGTCTCGGCAACATCCTTGTAAATCATCATTCCAGTTTATCAATGTCTTTCCTATAACAGATTGACCAAAATTGTACACAATACTCTAAGTGCAGTCTTATCAATGACATACAATTGCAACATGATATCCCAACTCCTACATTCAGTGTCCTAACTGAAGGCCAGTGTGCTAAACGCCACCTTCTCCATTCTATGTAGAATTTCAATGAAGGATGTATTTGTACTCCTAGATCTCCCTGTTCCTCAACAATCTTCAGGGCCCTCACTTCCACTGTACAAGTCCTACCCTGATTTGACTTACCAAAATGCAACATCTAACACTTATCTGTATTGAAATCCATTTGCCAGTCCTTGGTCCACTTCCCTAACTGATCAGGATCCCCTTGTAATTTTTGATAACCACCTTCACTGTCAATGATACCTCCTAATTTAGTATCATCTGCAAACTTACTAACCATGCCTTGTGAATTCACGTCCAAATCATTTATAATAATAACATAACAAGGGACGCAACACAAGTCCCCAATCCGAGAAACAATCTTCAACCCTCACTCTCTCTGCTTCCTACCATCAGACCTGCTGAGATTTTCCAGCATTTTCTGTTATTTCAGACTCTGGTATCCACAGTATTTTGCTTTTATTAATATACGATTGTCACCACCATTAGACTACGTAACACTGGTATCTGTGTTGGCCTTTCTTGAAACCGGAAGTGCGTATTCTTCCCTGAACCTAGCCAAGGTAATCGCCAACTGTAAAAGTCATGATTTAATGGGGATTAAACACTGGGGACCTGTTGATTCTAACATGCATGCCCACTCAAATCACAATGAAATATATTGATCCAGAGTTTTCTGTTGAAATAACAGCAAGATTAATGGGCTTTCACTGTTATTTATGGGCAAATGTACAGCAACTTCAGGCAGGCGCAGGATCAAATGTAAATATAAAAGTTGCTGCAGAAATGTACCATATGACTGTTGGCTTTGCGAAAGCAGCTTCATGGTCTCAACCTTGTCAATTTTATGTACAACTTGTTTTATTTGCCCATTAAACTTACAGCAGTAAGTTAAGTCTAAGTGTAATTATACTTTTTAATGATGTGGTAAGTGTTATTGACTACCAGTGCTAAAAATAAACTGTTACAAGTGTGGAGTTTCATTCCATCAGGTTTTAAATTTTGGGGGAAGATTATAAAGGTTTTTTCCCCTTTATTGTCTTTCTTTCAATCTAATCTAATCTTTCTCTCTCTCTCTATTTCTCTTTCTGTAACTGTTGAATTCACCCCTGTTAATTCATCATCCTCCTCCTCAGTTCCTTTTGTGTTTATTTCTCTTTCTTGGTTAAGAAGATTGAAATTCTAGACTCCATTTCTCTTTTTGTGTTGTTGTCAGCTCACATGCCCAGAAACCTTCTGGGCAAAACTATTCAGAGCTGAATGGTGCAGGGGCATTACAGAAACACTGTTAACTGCAAATTCTGACCTTTTTATCTCCTTGGCGTGTCAGAACAGAAATTGATTTTAGGTTTGTTTAAGCTTTAAAATCTTTACTTGCACTGAAAGAGTACATAGTGTTGGGGGTGAATAATGATGCTGCAGTGCATGTAATTTATTGGGGCTCTTAAATATCAGTAGAATACTATATCATTTGGGTGAGTCAGCCTTTGTGACTACTGTCGGACTTCTGACTGTACTTGATTTTAAATACTTTATTTAGGTTGATTTTCTGTAGTGTGTGGGTGAAGGGTGATTATTTGTATTTGGTTCAAACGTGTAAGTGGTTCTGTGATTCCACAGGGAGTGCACTAATTCCATGGCTCATAATGGGAGTTCTCATGAGATGAAAAATTCCCATCATAGGAACAGTGCTGTCCTATTGATTAGACTCCCAGTAAAGTGAGCTGGGGAAAAGTATCGAATTGTGGTGTCAAATGCATTCACTGAATTAATCTCTCAGCAATCAATTTAGGGAAAGTATTGCCAGCGAAATTGGAATGCTTCTTAACGGAAATGTTTGGTATCATAATTTCATTTTGTTAACATCCTGCAATACTGTTTATCTTGGAATTATTGAAAATGATGCCTGGTTGTGTCCTCTTCATAGCAACATGCTGTAGTTAAATAAAAACCAATCCTGAACTCTAGCATTGTTTTAATTTAATTGTATATTTTACCAATGTTATTGTAATGAGAATCGCGTTAATAACACCTGCACAAAGTCGGGTGTTATTATTGTAATAATTTAGTGCCACAATGTTGTTAAGATTGTACTTAGCAATATTACTGTGCAAAATGACATTGCATGCATTTAATACCACAGGAGTAGTGGATGAATATTTATAATACCAGGGGTCAGGAATGCATTAATGGATTGTCTTATGATATGGTGGTAATGAATTACTTTCTAGTTTGTAACCACATGCTGATTTTGAATGAAGAATTCCGGAATGTTGGTGCAATGAAAGATGCAGTGAAACATTCGTTGTGATCTTGTGATGGTTTTCTGTACTAAATCTCCCCCCCAACCCCCACATGAGCTCCAAAGGGCATCACATTATAGATATCCACTGTATATAACGACAGTGCAATGTTGTGTTACTAGTGTTTATGTAGTTGTTTTCTCTGGGATAAAGTGCAGCTCCTGCAAGTGCAGATACCAGCCACAAGTAAAACCAATCTGTTACTACAAATCCAGACAGAGCTGGAGTTGAGACAAATTATTAGTTTAGTGTTGGGGTATGGAGTTTGACAGAAGTAAGTTGGGTACAAAGAATCGTGTGTGTAGAGGGAGATGGATGGTAAAATGAATCAACAAAAACCCAGGGACTGGCTGTGATAATGGTGTGAACACACTCAGTGGTGAACACATTTTACTCTACACTATCTTCTGGTGCAGGATGAAAGACGAGGGTGGCCGTATCTATGAAAATGTTGGCTTGATGCAGGCGCAAAAGGGCCATAGATGAGATGATGCCGAGATGTTACAGAATACAAAAGGTAAGATTTATACTAATCTCTCCTGTTGAATAAAACGATGCTTATTGACATGCCTTTCAAATCTCCTGAGCAGGTGACCCCAAGGTGGGATAGAGGGTACAACAAATGAAACCTTCGACTTTTGCATTGTGAAAATCCTTCCTTTCTTCAGAAGATACTAACTCCTGACTGGGCCATAGATCCTCAGGCAGGAAGAGCCACCGATCACCACCTCCTTTTGTGTGGGACATCAAAACTAATCCTAATCCTGTGCTGTTCCAAACATGTGAGCATTTGCTTAAAAAATGTAATTGAAAACTGATTTGGAGCAGGAGCCTTGTCTGTTCGTTCCCTCTGAGCCATGGATCAGCTATACAGCTGTATTCGCTATGTAGTGAGAGCAGCTCATTTGACAGTTACAAACCCCATTGAGACTGATAGCTTTAAAACAAAGAATTCAGTTCTTAATGACTAATTTAAATGAATTATGCAAAGATTTCAAATTAAGACTTTTACTGTACCAATCAACTAAAAACATCAACTAAACATTGTCTAGTAGGTAACTAATACTCTAAACCACACAAATTTGACCTTTATTAATGTTTTAATGCAACTGATAACCTTTGCTGCATGCATATATATTATAACAAACATGCCCACCGCAGCATTACAGTATTTATAGTGAACAATCCAAAGCCACTCCAGTGTCTCCCCATTTACTAAATCGCAAAGTTGCGTGACCATCTCAAAGCGGTTCCCTCTATTTCCAAACTGATTACTGGGATAAGATTTATCCTGGTGATTTTGTTTCCACTCAGCCTTGGCAGAGCAATTCTCCCAGACGTTTTTAGATTGCTATGGAATGTGTCTTCAACCAGAGATCATCCTTCCCATGTTCTGCCCAGGTAACTGATGAGAATTCTCAGCAGCTTCTTTCTGCTGACCACATCAGCATTCTAGTCTCTTTCTCTGAGACCTTTCTCCATCTCTCCTTTCCTAAGGTCTAAAACTTTTAAGACTGAAAGTCTTTTTACACTTTATTTCCAGTAAGTCTGAACCTGAACTGTCCTCACAGTAACCAAATTACCCAGGCTTCTTGTTGGACAGAATATAAAGCTGATTTCCACCACCTTCATAAGAACATAAGAAATAGAAGCAGGAGTAGGCCATCTAGCCCCTCGAGCCTGCCCCGCCATTCAACAAGATCATAGCTGATCTGAAGTGGATCAGTTCCACTTTCTCACTTTCTCCCCATAACCCTTAATTCCCTTGTCTATCAGAAATCTATCTACCCGTGACTTAAATATATTGTGAGGTAGCCTCCATCACTTCAACAGGCAGAGAATTCCAAAGATTCATCACCCGTTAAGTGAAGAAGTTCTTCCTCAACTCCGATCTAAATCGACCCCCCCCCCCCCCACCTCCTTATTTTGAGGCTGTGTCCTCTAGTCCTGCTATCCTTTCTAAGCGGGAAGAATCTCTCTACCTCTACCCTATCCATCCCCTTCATTATGTCTCTATAAGATCCCCCCTCAACCTTCTAAACGCCAACAAGTACAAACATAGTTTACTCAATCTCTTCTTATACTTTAACCCCCTCATCTTCGGTATCAGCCTAGTGAACCTTCTCTGCAATCTCTCCAAGGCCAGTATATCCTTCTGCAAATGTGGCAACCAAAACTACACACAGTATTCCAGCTGCGGCCTCACCAGTACCTTGAACAGTTGCAACAAGTCCTGCCTACTTCTATATTCTATCCCTGTAGCTATAAAGGCCAATATTTCATTTGCTGCCTTGATCACCTGCTGCACCTGCAGACTGAGTTTTTGCAATTCATGCACAAGGACCCCCAGGTCCCTCTGCACCATAGCATGCTGCAGCTTTTCACCTTTTAAATAATAATCCCTCCTATTTTTTCTACCAAAGTGGATAACCTCACATTTGCTAACATTATACTCCATCTGCCAGGTCCTCACCCACTCACTCAACCTATCCAGATCCCTCTGCAGACTTTCCACACCCTCCACGCAATTTGCTTTTCCACTCATCTTCACATCATCAGCAAATTTCGTCACCCTGCACTCAGCCCCTTCCTCCAGATCATCTGTGTATATGCCAAACAGTTGAGGCCCCAGCACCGATCCCTGGGGCACTCCACTAGTCACCAGCTGCCAACCAGAATAGCACCCATTCATTCCCCTGTTTAACCCTCCAGTAAAGAGACTGTCCCAGGATGACGTCACTGTATAAAATATTATATCCCTAACACAGTTAAAAACTAAACCTGGTTGTCCTTCTGTTCTGTTGGGCTGAATATCAGGTCACTTACCAAACCAGCAGAGAATCACATGATTTGTAAATCATATTTTCTCTGTTTACTAGCACAGTGAAGTTTACATTATTACTGGCATGTTTTGAAGCATGGACATTGAAATTTCCTCTTATGCTTATGATGACAGCTGCTGGTTTAGGGTGATTGAGCTTGGCTATTTTTGTGTCTCTCCAGTAATGAGCTAAGAAGGGCAATTTGTAGGAATGGAGCAGAGCTCTGGTCCAACTTTGTGCAATGCCTCATTACAATCTCACCGTATTTTCCAGCCACGGATGACTCTTCTCAGCAATTTCACAAGTTATGATTTTGTCTTCTAAAGAAGCTAACTACAGTGGGGGTTAGACAATTAGAACACCAGATCCCAAAAACTGATCCTGACAACATTATAGTCTTGTGTTAAAAATCAGTTGTGTTACTGGTTTAGTAATCCAGAGGTCTGGCCTAATGATCCTGAGACATGTTCAGATTCTGGCAGTAGTTAGCACTGCTGCCTCTTGGCGCTAGGGACTCGGGTTCAATTCTCAACTTGGGTCTGTGCGAAGTGCTGCAGTTTCCTCCCACAGACTGAAAGATCTGTTCGTTAGGTGCATTGACCTGAAAAGGTGCCGGAATGTGACAAATGTCATTATCATCTTCGCAGCAGTGTTAATATAAGCCTTACTTGTGACTAAAACTTTTACTTTTTACCCCGAATTTTATTTCAATGAAATCTGCAATATGGATCAATAATAGTGATTATGGAATGACTTAGTTGTTTCACTAATGTCCTTTAGAGAAGGAAATCTAACATCATTGTATGGTTCTATATGTGACTGCAAGTCCACAACAATGTGGTTGACCCTTAACCATCCTCTGACAAGACACTCCAAGGACATGACTCACCATCACTTAAAGAGCAATCCAAGATGGTCAATTAATGCTGGATGGCTGGGTGATGCCCATATTTCATGAATGAATAAATTCTTTGTTCTCAAAAAATTCACCTTTCTATTGTTAAATGCATAATAAGCACTTTTTAGATGAATTCAAGTATGATGAGTCAGTATTGATTCAGTCATCCGTTGTTTGAATACAATGGCCACAAATTGAAACACAACTTTTCTCTCTCTCCAGTTGTATTCTGTTATCGGTAAGTACTTGAGTGAAATCGGCTCCATGCTTCTAACACATGCAGAGCTTTGTTTAAAAATTATTTTAAACTGATTTTTTTTTTATTCCTCCCTCAGGAACAAGTGAGGTGGCTGTGAAAATCAGAGGCAAAATGAAAACACGTCAAGTGTGAGTGGGATGTAAAATGACGGTCAAAGGCTTAGTCCAGAGTATTGTGGAACTTTTTCTCTTCCCACCCCTCCCCAATCTAAACACTAAAAGTGAACAGTAACATCGTCATTAGTCAGCAAACAACGTTCTCTGTGCTATAAAATGAAGCATCACCCACACTTTATATCATTTGCTTTTCAGTGTTTTACTGACGTGAAACCTAAGTGCCTTTTTTACAGTCACAGCCTCTCCGCAGTCATTTTTACTTCACATACTTGAACTCATTTTAATTCTCTTTGTTTAAATGCAGAATAGTTTTAAAAAAAAAACAGTGAGGTTGAGTAGAAAATCATACATTAATGTGGATCTTGAAAGAATAGTTTACTTTTAGCAACAAGTCCCCATAACATTGACGTAGACATTGAGTGTGTTATGTGTTGTACATTTGCCTTTCCTTGTTTTTTATTAACAGCTTAAAAAAGGGATTGTTGGAATTTGCACATGGGATGTTCCCCTCTCTTTCCTCCTCTCCCTGTTAAATTGCTGAAAGTATTGAGGCTTTTTAAAGACTTTAAACTCATGTCTTTGTAAGAAAAAGATTCACTGGCCATAGCCTTGCTGTTAGGTTGATACTGTGTTGGAGATTAGATATGTGCTATCCCTCACAGTGTTTGCTGTTTCACATCAGGCATTTTTAAATTCATTTTTATTCTGTGCCAACAAGATTGTTCTCCTGGGTAATAATGAGAGAATTCAGCAGCCTCAGTCCAGTTGAGTTCTGAATGTAGGACCTGCTCACTAGGCAACCGGACATTCAGGTAGAGAGTTTACGGTTCCATTTATATCCCTCAAAACAACAGCTTTAGCTGACCAATTTGACTGTCTTTGGTCTGGAACAGTTCATTCTTTCAGTATTCAGAGTAAGACGAGTTGTAAGTCTGGGATAGTCAAGGGTGTGCCAATCTCCTGTAAAACATCTTGAGCCAGAAACAAGTGATTTTCCTCTGCCATGCCTGTAAAATTCGATGGCTGCCTACATACTCCCATCGCCAAACCTGCCGCCCTGCCCCATCCATACACATGCGGTTAACCTGAATTTCTCTCCATTTGATATGGGTTACACGTGCACGTTCCACATGAGATAGTTAAGTCACGAAAAGATTTATGTACTATTTTGGTTTGAACATGTTGTATGTAAATTTAGATGTTATGTTCTTTGCACTTTTATATGAAACTCTACTTTTAAGCCCTTTGTGGGCACAAATTAACATGTTCAACAGAATGTTGAATTTCTAATGTTCAAGGAGATAATGGATTTAAGGATAAATATACTTCAGAAACTAAACTCCGAGCACAGCACAACTTTGCTTGGTAGTTTCTTTGAAACTTGGGAAAGGCAGCTTTGACAAAGGGTCATCTGGATTCAAAATGTCAGCTCTTTTGTCTCCTTACCAATGCTGCCAGGCCTGCAGAGATTTTCCAGCATTTTCTCTTTTGGGTTGAGAAAGGTAAGGTTGCCACACGCTGGTAGCTTGTGGCACTAAAGTCGTTTAAAATGCCCACCAGAGCTCAAGGTGCAGCTCAGTTACAAGAGGGGAAAAAAATCCTTTTGTCCCATTTAAGGAGAGGTGAGAGAGAAATCAGGACAAGGAGGACCTTTTCAAGCCAAATGCAGTTGAAATCAATAGAGAGGAGTGGATCAAAATCCTCATCCTCTCATCTATTCCTGACGACACCAACCTCTATCCCAAGTTACGAATAAGCAAGCCTGTGCATTCCTGACCAAAACTCTCCTGGGTCTCTTGTAACCATGTTTGGGTACAGATGGTGCTAACTTCTCCTCTTTCTCTGCTTCCTCCTAAATAGAATTTTGTTCTAGAACCATATACATGTGTAGGACAGTCTGCCAATAAGCCAAATCCCAAGCACAATGCATGGAAGAGAAACAGTTAATATTCAGAGTCTAGTGTGACTCTTAAGCTGCTGAAGCAGATTTAAGGTTTTAGGGGTAAATGGGGGGAAAATGGAAGAGGGTTAGCTACTCGATTAGACTGTGTTAAATCTGACGTAGCTCAAGTAACCTTAAGGGAGCAGGTGATTCCTTGTAATTTCTTGCATTTGGACTTCTATGTGAGAAAGGATTAAATGGGAACTGAGAAAATTGCTATGTCCACTATGATAGTGCCAGGAGCCTAACTGTCAAAAACCACTACAAGAACCATTGTTTGGCCTGGGCTTAAAAATGAAGAACAGGCTCAAACACATGATTGAGTAGTGTCTCCAGAGAGTGGTGTGTAAGCAGAATTTTCCAATGTGCAAACGATACTTTTGAACCATAGTACTAGTATTTTAGTCTACGTGCCAAATCTATTGTTAAATTGACAGGATGCATGAGCTCTGTTCCACCCATCCTGCCCTCTGCTGGCCGCATTCTGCAGGTAGGTTGTCCCCCCCCACCCCCAGCAGTGATGCCTGTGACCCGGATCGTCATCCTGTGAGGCTGCTGTATCAGTCTGCAACTAAATATGCTGATGATATCAAAAGAATTTTGAATTTGAAATAGGAATCTAAATATTAGCATTTGCAGTAAATTCAACAGTGTCAGTTTTCCCTAAAACGGATTATGTGAAACTATTTAGATGTCTAAAATGTGATGTTGTATTCTATTGACTGGAGTTGTTTGGAGGATTTTATGCTTAAATCAGGATTTTGTGATATTTTTGTGTCATTATCAATCCTTTATTTCCTCCTGCCCTCTCAATTTTCTCACCACCTGTAACTGAATAGCCTGAGGGGGGAGTGGTTTTGTGACCTGCTCCCAGGCCTCTACCATTAGACAAACTGCGAGAAGCCATGTGAAAACACCCCAGCAATGAGTATCCTTCCTCGGTATGCCTATTGCTTCCTAGCCTCCAGCTATGTGGAGGATTCTGGCCTCTGCTCTATTTTTCTTGAGCTAACATGCCAGTCAACAGGAAGTTCTGGCCTGGGAATGAACCCACATTCTCCGTGTTGGTGCTCTAAGCATGCCACCATTACATAGTTGACTCTGTTTTTATAGCTGAGCATTAATTAGGGAGTCTTCATTAGTTTGGAATTCTGTGCATTGTTCATAAATGTGTTTATCTGGAGCTGATTTTCTTGGTAATGAGTTTTCAACTTCACAACACTTAAACTCAATAGATAATATAAAAAGAAGCTGGGGGTGTGGAGAGAAGATTAACTTTACAAAGTTCTGGATGTAACCAGTTGGTCAGTTGGCCTCTTAATGTGAATTGAATTGCTCTATTGCTTCAGATTATTACGTGGGCTGTTTGTTCACCTGCAGAATCACAAATTGAATAACCCATTGTAGACGATCAGAATAAGGGTGCAATGACTATAAGTGACATCTGCTTTCTATTATCCATCCGATAATTTCACGTTTTGTCAAAGTACACACCATTCAGATGTCTAGTTTATGTACAGACACCATAAATGATTTTCCTATATTTATAAAAGTATATATGGGTGGTAGTCAATTTCTTTTTTTGCTAGTAATGCTGTGATTTTAAAGCTCCATAAGCTGATATCAGAGTATAAATGTATTTGTAATGTATCAGATCGAAAATTAGAAATAAAATCATTTTATATAAGCTGAGTATCAATTTTTCATTTGTTCTCTCCCTGTTACTTCTGCAGTCGCCGTCTAGGAAGTGGGGACTGATAATATGATACATGTGTACTTCAAGTTATACTGTAAAACTCAAATGAATAGTCACAAGTTTGAATTTAAGTTGGCATGAATTTGCTATTTGCTTCTAGCACACAAGGAATGCCTCTCCCGCTGCTCAAACATTTCAATTTGCATTGTTCCTTCAAAAGGAATAACATCTTTCTACTCATTGTTATATTCAAGGCTTTTCCTCATTCTCTCCCAGAGGCTAATGTAAAACTTCTTTCCTACTGAATTAATCCTCCTCAAAGCCTTGGAAAACAAAATTTAGCATTGCCTAACCACAAGTTTTACATTCCTGCTTCTTGACTGAAAGATCTTCTCGGCATAAATATAATGATGATGCATGCGAGGGGAATCCTTTCACAGTCCTAGTCCTGAGAATATGTTGGGTTCTTGATCCGTCTGAGAAATGTTAACAAGTAAGTAATTTCCCCTCACTTGAGGGGAAAATAAATTTCCTTTCAATTCTAGGTAAATCGAGATGTGCACTGAACTCATGTGACTCCTCATTAAAAGATGTCCAAAGATTTTGGGTTAGGTTGATTTGACATGCTAAACTTCCCCTTAGTGTTGGGGGATTAGCAAGGTAAATAGGTAAGATTACAGGGATAGGGCCTGGGTGGGATTGTTGTCAGTGCAATCTTGATGGGCCAAATGGCCGTCTCCTGCATTGCAGGGATTCTGAAGTTCCATAGAGACAGTGACAAACATTTTCAAGGTTCTGTAAACAATTAAGCTTTCTGAATAAATTATCATAAGTAACAAGAAATCATTGAGATTAATGAATAAATATGCAGTATGGAACTGATTCATACAGACATGCAAGACCTGATCTCCACATACATCCGTGATCGAGAAAGTCTCTGCACCTGATTGCCATCTAGTGCTGTTTGCTGAGTGTGTGAATGTGAAATTACGTAGCACAGGATTGAGGCTTCATAGTTAAGCACACTGCCAACATTCGTCAATATACTTAAGCAAGGTTACCAAATCCTGCTGGTACTCATTGCTGTGATACAACTTGATGCCTTCAGGAGAGGAGAGAAATGAATATAATCAATCTAATTTCTACCTCATTATACCACGATGCCAGCAGCTGTCTTCACTCATTTTCTATCACCCAGGAGTTGGTGCTTTCTAAATAATTTGTAGTACCTTTTTTAAATCCTCCATGTCTTACATGACAGTAAACTTACTCTCCCCAATGCCTAATTCAATTCCAATGTGATCAG
This sequence comes from Sphyrna mokarran, assembly GCA_024679065.1. NCBI lineage: Eukaryota > Metazoa > Chordata > Chondrichthyes > Carcharhiniformes > Carcharhinidae > Sphyrna > Sphyrna mokarran. Next base: position 37,388,780 of record JAGIQG010000020.1, on the reverse strand, counting down.
TTACTGTTTGAAAGCAGCTTTCTCCCCTAATAATGCCCTAGAAAGTAAATCATTTGCATATATTAGTGGAACATTTAGCCCTTCAAACTCATTCAGTCGCTCTGTTTGACTCGCTTTGATCCAATTCCCTTGAAGCCCTTACTAATAGCAATCTGTAGTTCTATAGTGTTTACAACCTTTAGAGGAACAACATTCCAAATTTCCACTATAACTTGTAGAAAGAAAAGCCTTTTGAATGTTAACAAAGAATCTTTTGACAAATTTGGATTATTTATTATGACTCATGGAGTCTACAAATATTAGACTATTTGAGATTGCTTATCTAGGAAGTTTAAGAGAATGTGCTTAAAAAAAGTCTGTTGGACCAGAACCTCAAAATATAGTATGAAGCCAAGGAAGACCCCAACAATTTTTCTATTATGGTATAAATGCGAGGAAGAGATGCTTTACTCCAGGAGTAATTCCACTGACAAATTAGGGATCATTTTTATCAAATCAAGCTTTATTCATAACAGTTTAAATATAACTCTTGTAAAGTAGCTTAACTCTTAAAAGTTGAACAATCTTTAAGCATGAAAAGAAACAACTCTAATTTCTAACTTTATAACTATTTCAGTTCCAAATAAGCAACATTCTTCTTTCAGACTTAAAACCCACTTCGAATATAGTTAGTAATCATAAATATATCTGCTATCATGAATGTAGATCAGCTTGGAGTTTTCAGATGTATAGAACTTTGAAAAGCCTTAAAACTCTCTGCAAAAACCTGTTTTTTCTTCTACAGATTCAGGATGGCACATAAACAACATCATGTGACCCTGTCAATCACTAATCTGAAATCCTAGAGGAACCTAAGTAAACAAAAACGCATTAACTACTGCAGTAGTGAATGGATTAATGAACTTTATAATACTTGGTGAAGAATGAAAAAATATCAAGTAGCCTACATGCAGCTAGTTTTCATTTATTTAAGATAAATGCAACTTTGTTTTTGTGTGCCCAGACTACAGGGAGACAGCAGCTGCTCTTGCTATTATACACAAGTTTATGATGAGCCTGCTTAGAAATGTAGCTGACCCAGCTTGTATTAAGTTCATGGACTTTTACCTAACATAGTGAAGCTTGCATGTCCTAAATATATTTATATATATTCATTTTATACTGCTTGTGTGTATGTGCCAACATATTGTACGTACATACATACATACATACATACATATACAACTTATGAGCATAGATTGTTATAGTGGCTGGTTAATTTTAACTTGTCTTGTCAGCCTGTACGTTAGCTAAGGGCTAATCACACACATCAATTGCAGCCTTGAGATAACCATGAAGAAATGCCGAGGCAGCCATGTTCCTATGATGAAGGACAACCCACAGCCTGGGAACCTGTCGAGAATGAGATGTGTATGTGACTGGGGGTGGTGGTGGGGTATAAATATATGTTCTTAACTTGTGTTTGGAGAGATGCCAGGGGACCCACTGTTAGGTGCCAGGTGTATCTCCCAAAAGCTTTTGAATAAACTTGCTGTATTTTGACTCAATTCGTCTCAAAGGTATCTTTATCTATAACACTACTTAACATAATCACTTGCAAAGTTGAAATAAGTTACTTTCCTGCTTTAGAACATAGAACATTACAGCACAGAACAGGCCCTTTGGCCTTCGATGTTGCGCCGACCAATATAAAAAGCAATGCCCCTCCAAACTAAACCATTCCCTTCTCTTCCATATACTTATCAACTAACCTCTTAAACGCCACCAAACTTGGCGCATCTACAACTGCTGCAGGCAGGGCATTCCACTCCCGAACCACCCTTTGGGTAAAGAACCTACCTCTGATATCCGTCCTATAACTATCACCCCTTAATTTAAAGCTGTGTCCCCTCGTGCTAGCTTTCTCCATCCTAGGAAAAAGGCTATCACTGTCCACCCTATCTAAACCTCTAATCATCTTATATGTTTCGATTAGGTCCCCTCTTAGCCTCCTCCTTTCTAACGAAAACAACCTCAAATCCCTCAGCCTCTCCTCATAAGACCTGCCCTCCATACCAGGCAACATCCTGGTAAACCTCCTCTGTACCCTCTCCAATGCCTCCACATCTTTCTTATAATGCGGGGACCAGAACTGCACACAATACTCCAAGTACAGCCGCACTAGAGTTTTGTACAGTTGCAACATGACGTTGCGGCTCCGAAATTCAATCCCCCTACCAATAAAAACTAAGACTCCGTATGCCTTTCCCAGCATCTGAGCTGTGTTCCTTCCAAACATACTGACTACCTGTAGGAAGAAGCTTTATTTTAAAATATTCCGAAACATAAAATAAAGACTATATAAATATCATTTGTAGACTTCATCACAACACCCAAATAATAAATGTCTTATGCATGGATATTATTGTTGCTATGCAAGGGTTCTGACACACTTGGAGACATAAATAATTTTAATAGCCTTACAAAATATTTTTAATGGGAATTGAATAATTGGGAGGGGGGGTATGCCTGAAAATATAGAATTGTCCCACTGATAGACTAATTTAAGCAGTCCCAAATATGATTATGCTCTGTATTGGACCTGAGATGAGATATAATGGGTGAATAGTGTCAGGCCTTTCAGGAAGTACATTCAAAAACACACACACCTGAAGTTGAAAAATTTTTGATATCCAAAGGTTTAAAGGGATAAGAACAAAGAGTAGCACAGTAATAGGACCTTTGGCCCTTCAAGCCTACACTGATCATGATGCCTGCCTAAACTAAAACCATGTGCGCTTATGGAGTCTGTATCGTTAATTCCCATCCTATTCATTATTTGTCTAGTTGCCCCTTAAATGCCAGTATTGTACCTGTTCCCACCACCTCCCTAGCAACAATGTTCCAGGCATTCAACAACCTCTGTAAAAAAAAACTTGCCTCGCACATCATCTCTAAACTTTTCCCCATGCACCTTAAACCTATGTCCCTTAGTACTTGACTTTTTTACCATCTGACTATCTATTCTGCCTGTGCCACTCAATCTTATAGACCTATAACAGGTCACCCCTCAACTTTGATGCTCCAATGAGAACAAACCAAGTTTATCCAACCTCTCCTCGTAGCTAATACCCTCCAGACCAGGCAACATCCTGGTAGTGCTTCTTCAAAGCATCCACATCATTCTGGTAGTGTGAGAAGGTAAGGATATAGATTTAGGACATAGTTTAGCCACAATCTTGCTGAATGATGGAAAAAGCAGAAAAGACTAATTGCCTTTTGCCTGTTGCTATGAAGTGCTTGTTCCTCTATGATGATAGCAGATGTGGAATTAATGCCTAAGTTAAATATGCCTTCAATCAATTTGATTTGTTTATCTGCAATGAATATGTAGACAAGTTTCCTCCCATGTTCTTTGGATATTGTCCTTTGCTACATTCCTTCAGACTTATCAGCTTTTCCACAGCCCCAGACAGTCATTCTCGAATATAATTAGTTCTATTGTTGTTTCACATTCTCGCAACTTTGTTCCTTGGTCTGCATTTTTATACTGTCTTCATAATCCCATGCATTTCTTCAAAGGCCCATAACTGTATTCCTTTGCTCTTCTACCTGTCATTTTGAACCTCTTTTTTTTTTCTGAGCTTTTTATAAGCCACCCCTTTATGAAGTAGCCCCAATAAGCAGAAATTGGGCATGATTGGAACAAACTGCCAGTCCAAGTCCAGGATTCTCCCAACAAAAAAATTCTAAGTGTCGAATTTGCATGAAAACTGGCATACATTACATTGGTTTTTTTCAATGAGAGTTCAGAGAAGAAGCTCCCACATTTTATGTACTGCAGAGTGTCTCGGTGTGAATTATTACATAAAAAGATCAGTGGGCAGAGCCTATGCCCACTGGAGAGGTTGGCAGCATAGAGCTAAGTGGGCCACTGCACATGCACCAGTCTGTCCACACTGAGGCCCCTATCTGCTGGCTTTCCGATTGCAGGTCAGCTTGAACACCAACCAGCCCTGCGATCCCTACAACACCAGTCCTCTCACCTCCTCACGATTCCAGCAGCCTCCCACTCATAGTACCAACTGCCCCCAGAGTGTGAGGCCAGTCTGTTCTTCCCAGTGTTGGATGTGGGAGATCCTGGAGGCTCCTGGCATCCCGGATGTCCATATCTGTGCCGGGTGTGTCGAGCTGCAGTTCCCAAGGGACCATGTTAGGGAACTGGAACTGCAGCTCACGGGCCTTCGTCTGGTCAGGAAAAATGAGGAGGTGATAGACAGGAGTCACACCAGGGCCATGGGAGGCAGGCAAGTGGGTAACGGTCAGGAAGGGGAAAGCTGAGGTGCTAGAGAGCACCCCAGTGGATGTGCCCCTTCACAATAAGTACTCCTGTTTTGGTACTGTTGAGGGAGATAGCCCACCTGGTAGAAGCAGCAATGGCCATGCCTCTGGTGCAGAGAGAGTCCGGCCCTGTAGCGCAAAGGGCTAAAGAATGAGGAGGAAGGCAGAATTAATAGGGGAGTCTACAAAAAGGGGGTCAGGCAGGTGATTTTGCAGAGGCAGATGGGAATCTCAGATGGTGGTTTGCCACCCTGGTACCGGGATTCGGGATGTCTCTGGTTGCATCCCAGAAATCCTGAAGTGGGAGGGAGAGGAGCCTGAGGCTGTGGTACGTATTGGTACCGCTGACATAGATAGGAAAAGGGAAGGGGTTATGAAAAGACAATACAAGGAGTTAGGTAGACAGTTGAGAAGGAGGAACGCGAAGGTCGTAATCTTGGGGTTGCTGCCTGTGCCACGAGAAAATGAGAGCAGGAGTGGAATGAGGTGGAGGATGAATGCATGGCTGAGGGATTGAAGCAAGGGGACAGGGATTCAGGTTCCTGGATCACTGGGACCTCTTTAGGGGCAGGTATGACCTGTACAAAAAGGATGGGTGGACTTAAATCTCAGGGGTACCAATATCCTGGTGGGAAGGTTGGCTAAGGCTACTGGGGAGACTTTAAACTAGAATGACTGGGGGAAGGGAATCGATATGAAGTGACTGGGAGCGAGGAGGTTAGCTCGCAAATAGAGAGGGATTGTCGACAGTGTAAGAAGGAGGATAGACAGGTAATGGAAAGGGGAGTGTTCAGATCGAAGGTTTGAGATGTGTCTATTTTAATGCTAAGAGTGTTGCGACAAAGTGGATGAGCTTAGAGTGTGGATCGCTGCTTGGAAATGTGATGTGGTGGCCATTACAGAGACCTGGATGTCTCAGGGACAAGGCTGGTTACTTCAAATGATGGGTTTTAGATGTTTCAGGAGAGACAGGGAGGTTGGCAAAAGAGGTGGAGGAGTGGCACTGTTGATCAGAGATAGTGTCATGACTGTAGAGAAGGTGGACGCCATTGAGGGATTCTCTATGGAGTCTGTGGATGGAGGTTAGGAACAGGAAGGGGTCAATAACTTTACTGGATGTTTTCTATAGGCCGCCCAATAGTAACAGGGATGTTGAGGAGCAGATAGGGAAACAGATTCTGGAGAGATGTAACAATAACACAGTTGTTGTGATGGCAAACTTTAATTTCCCAAATATCGATCGGAATATCCCTAGGATAAGGGGTTTGGATGGCGAGGAGTTTGTTAGGAGTGTTCAGGAGGGTTTCCTGACACAGTATGTGGATAAGCCTACAAGAGGAGAGGCTGTACTCGATCTGGTATTGGGTAATAAACCTGGAAAGATGTCAGATCTCTCAGTGGGACAGCATTTTGAGGATAGTAATCATAACTCTATCTCCTTTACACTCGCATTGGAGAGAGATAGGATCAGGCAAGCTAGGGAAGTATTTATCTAGAGTAAGGGGAAATACGAAGCCATCAGGCAGGAAATTAGAGGCATAAATTGGAAGGAGGTATTCTCGGGGAAAAATACCGAAGTAAGGTGGCAGGTTTTCAAGGAATGTTTGTCAGGAGTTCTGCACAGCAACATTCCGATGACACAGGGAGGTTTTGGTGGATTACAAGAACCATGGTGCATGAAAGTTGTAACAAATTTAGTCAAAAAGAAGAGAAAAGCATACAAAAGGTTCAGGGAACTAGGTAATGTTAGGGATCTAGAGGAGTATACGGCTTGTAGAAAGGAACTCAAGAAGAAAATTAGGAGAGCCAAAAGAGGTCATGAGAAGGCATTGGCAGGTAAGACTAACCCTAAGGTGTTCTACAAATATGTAAAGAGTAAAAGGATGAGATGTGAGGGAATAGGACCTGTAAAAGGTGACAGTGGGAAAGTTTGTATAGAACCAGTAGAAATAGCAGAGATGCTCAATGAATACTTTACTTTGGTATTCACGGTGGAAAAAGATGTGGGCGATTGTACTGCAGGCTAGAGACAGACTGAAAAGCTTGAGTATGTGGACATTAAGAAAGAGGACATGTTGGAGTTTTTGAATAGCATCAAGATAGATAAGTCGCCGGGACCAGATGGGATGTACCCCAGGTTACTGTGGGAGGCGAGGGAAGACATTGCAGAGCCTCTGGTGATGATCTTTGCATTATCGATGGAGATGGAAGAGGTTCCGGAGGATTGAGGGATTGTGGATGTGTGGCTATATTCACAAAAGGGAATAGAGATAGCCCAGGAAATTAATAACCAGTGAGTCTAACCTCAGTGGTTGGTAAGTTGATGGACAAGATCCTGAGAGACAGGATTTATGAACGTTTAGAGAAGTATAGTATGATCAAAAATAGTCAGCATAGCTTTGTCAAAGGCAGATCATGCCTTATGAAACTGGTTGAGTTCTTTGAAAATGTGACACATTGACAAAGAAAAAGTGGTAGATGTGGTTTATTTGGACTTCAGCAAGATGTTCGATAAGGTCCCCATGCAAGACTTATTAAGAAAGTGAGGGGGCATGGAATCCAAGGGGACATTGCTTTGTGGATCCAGAACTGACTTGCCCACAGAAGGCAAAGAGTGGTTGTAAATGGGTCTTTTTCTGCATGAAGAGCGGTCACCAGTGCAGTGCCCCAGGGATCTGTTCTGGGTTCCTTGCTGTTTGTGATTTTTATAAATGACCTGAATGAGGAAGTGGAGGGATGGGTTGGTATGTTTGCTGATGACATGAAGGACAGAGGTATTGTGGATAGTCTGGAGGGATGTCAGAAGTTGCAGAATGACATAGATAGGATGCAAGACTGGGTGGAGAAGTGGCAGATGGACTTCAACCTGGATAAATGTGTGGTGATACATTTTGGCAGATCAAATGGAATGAAGGAATATAATAAGGGTAAGATTCTTAGCAGTGTGGAAGATCAGAAGGATCTTGGGGTCTGTGTCCATAGGACTCTCAAATCGGCTTTGCAGGTAGAGGATGTGGTTAAGAAGGCGTATGGTGTACTGGCCTTCATCAATCGAGGAATTGAGTTTAGGAGTTGGGAGATAATGCTGCAGCTGTATAAGACCCTTGTCAGACCCCACGTGAAGTACTGTGCTCAGTTCTGGTTGCCTCATTATAGAAGTGATGTGGAAGCCATTGAAAGGGTGCAGAGGAGATTTACAAGGATGTTGCCTGGCTTGAGTGGTGTGCCTTATGAGGACAGATTGAGAGAGCTCGGTCTTTTCTCCTTGGAGAGATGAAGGATGAGAAGTGACCTGATAGAGGTGTATAAGATGTTGAGAGGTATTGATCAGGTGGATTCTCAGAGGCTTTTTCTCAGGGCTGAAATGACAACAGGACACAGGTTTAGGGTGCTGGGGAGTAGGTACAAAAGAGATGTCAGGGATAAGTTGTTCACAGAGGATAGTGGGTGGTGGAGGCAAATTCGATAGAGTCTTTTAAGAGACTTCTGGATGAGTACATGGGACTTAAGAGGATTGAGGGTTATAGATAAGCCTAGTAGGTAGATATGATCGGCGCAACTTGTGGGCCCAAGGGCCTGTTTGTGCTGTATGTTCTATGTAAAAAACCTAAAACCGTCCAGGGCTTTAGAATGCCTGTATCTAAAGTGTCTCCACATCGCATGTTCAAAAAGGATAAAAAAAATGAAGGGTCAGCTGCAGTCCCCAGGGAGGCTGGCCAATAAATCCTCTTCCCACAGCCACTAGATATTTTCATTTCTCTGTACTTGTATCTCATGCATTGTGCAGGAATGGGTAGGATGACTCATTTAATGTTCATGAAATGCATGATTTTTTTATAAAGTGGCTCTCTAACTGTGGACTTTGTCGTATGTCATTCTAAGCTACATAAACCCCTCTCTACCCCACAACAAATCCACAACCTTGACCAGCAAGGTACAGCAGATACATGGGAACGCTACCACCTGCAAGTTGATTCTGACTTGGAGTTGTAACTACTATTCCTTCACTGTTGCTTCACCCGGAAACTAGAGTTCTCTTTCCATTAGCACTTTGGTTAAACCTACAGCCGATGGACTGCAGTTGTTTAGGAAGGCTGCTCACCACCCTCTTCTCGAGGGCAACTGGGAATGGTCAATAAATGCTGGCCTAGCCAACAAGCCACATTCCAACAATTAATAAAATGACACACACACACACACACACACACACACCATTAGCTGTAATCCTTTGGCTTCAATTAATATTTTTCCTAATCTGATATCCAGGCTGTTTGAATGTTCCATGTTCCAGAAAGCAAAACTACTTGCTCCATTTCCATCTTGCAAGAATTCCTAACAATTTTCCAAACAAGCCTGAGCACTGGCTAAGTGTGGCACAGGGTTTCCGGTGGTGATCAGCAGGGATCTGTCAGTCAGTGAGCATGCTCACAGCTGTGTGCATTCTCATAATGTAAGAACTCTTCGAAGAGAGAATCAGCTGTGGAGGCAGAGATCTGGAAACAGAGGAGGCTCTGGGCAGAGACTTGATACTGAACCATCCTGAGTGGGCAAGGTAAGGGCATCAGAACTAAAAACTGTGACATTTGCTGCAAAATGCTGATAAACACATTATCAGGGCAACTTAGCTCAAAAGGGACTTTGTCTCACAAACATTAAAGGGAAGTGAAGAATACTTGTCATTGCAATTTGACGCAACAACGTTCAGCAGTAAAATGTGATTGTGCTGGTTAATTATTAGTTAATTTGTTGAGCCGGTAACTACAGACTTCAAGTCAGTGATAACTGGGAACAGCATCCATTTGCCCCATGCTGGTCAGGTCTAGAGCTTTGCAGCTCAAGGGGCTGGAGGAGTGAGTATTAATAATAGATGGAAGTTTGATTTTATTCTGCATTCAGAGCTGGGGAATGGTGCTGCACAACTTGAATCAGTATCTGAAAGCTGTGTGTTTTTCATTTGCTGCTGAAGAACATAGACTCCCAAGAGGGAGGTTAAAGCGAGAGTCTCAACACTGTCTCTCTAATCTGGGTTTTCAGTCTGTCAGGCTGAAAAAAGTGACAGCACAAAGTATAAATGTCAGAACAGTGGCATTTCCAGAAAATTCATGACTTAGCAACCCCCTCCCACCTCCCCACCCATCCCCTCCAACAACCCCCCCTCCACTCCACCTTCACCCTGAGGGAAAAGTCAGTGGTGATGAGAGACTAGAGTTATCTACATTTGGAAGTTGTGTTATTGGTTCAAACATTTCCATTTTACTGAATGACAACTACCAGCGAATAATGTCCAACACACTTTGTGTGGATGCGTGTTCATTAAACATTGTGATTTTTTTCCACTCTCTCGGATCCACTTTTCACAATTCCACTCAATGGTCTCTCTTGTCTGGAAGCCAGTCAAACCCTGTTCCTTTATGGCACATGTTCCCAGACAAGCTGGTCACCTGTCTCCTCCTCCTCCCCATCCAGACGTCCCAATAGATTGATGTGGAATGCAGCCATACACCCAGACAGTCCAGCCAGCCTGAGCCTACTCCAATAGCCAATAAAATCATGGCTGATCTTCTTGTGGCCTTAACTCCGCTTCCCTGCCTCCCCCATTTCCCTCGGCTCCCTTGTTCTGTCCTTTAAGGGAAAGATTGTCTAAAAGACTCTTCCAACTCAGTCTTGAATATATTCAATGATGCAACATTCATTGCTTACTGGGGGAGGGAATTCCAAAGGCAAACCACCTGCTGACAATTAGAAATCCTTATCTCTTTCTTAAATGGGAGACCCCTTATTTTCAAACAGTACTCCCTAACCCTGAATTTCCTGGGAAGCATCCTCTCAAATTTTATCTTGCCAAGCCTCCTTTTGTGTATCAAAAAATATAATGGACAAGATTTTACAGCCTCGCTCATCCCGAAACCGTAAAAACCTGTCCAAAGTTAACAAACCTTCCCATGCTCTGCCTCTCGCCTGCTCCAATTCCTGTAGCAGGCAGGACGATACAATTCTGGCCAAATCTCATTCTTCTAATATCCACTGAGTATGGGTCCAACCTGCTCAATCTTTCCTCGTAGGACAACTCTTCATCCCTAGAATCAAACCTAGTGAGCCTTCTCTGAACTGTCCCCAGTGCAATTATTTCTCACCTTAAGTAAGAAGATCAAATCTGTACACTGGCGAGGGGCAGTCACACAAGGGTTGTTCCTGCTCTTGATCACCATCCCTTGACTGTCGCTAGCAAGTGCAGAGGTTGGAGGCAGCTGGAGTATCCTATAGTCTGGATGGCCCAAGAATTTACTGGCATTAGAAATAGTGCAGAGAAAATTCACTAGACAGTTCCTGAGATGAGAGGGTTGTCCTTTCTTGATGGGAAGTTGAGTAAAATGAGCCCAATACTCTTACAGTTTAAAAAAAAGAAACATGGTCTTATTGAAACACAAGATTACGAAGGGACTTTCATGGTTAAGTTACTTGGATAGGGAAACTATAACTTGAAACTATAACTAAACTATAACTATAACTATAACTAGTCTTAAGATAAGGGATTGATCAACATTATATAAACACCTCATCCTGATTGTGGTGCAACATGCTACTCATCACTGGGAGTTAAATTTTACCACTTTTCCTGTAATTTCATTCTGGGTAATTTGTCTGTTACAAAGAACAGCCTTTGATTACATTCAGTGTTCCTTCCCTGAAACCTGTGTAGGTGATATTCCAATAATTTTGTATTGCTTCCATCACAAATAAATATCTGGGTTTTCTCAATCTTTAATATAGGAAAGAAAAAAGGAAAGGAAACTGGCAGCTTGAGAATGTGACCGTGGGCAGTTTGGAGGGGAGATTTTCTTTTCCTGGGGAGTGGGGTTGCTGAAGGAAATGGGATTAGATAATATTGGGAGATGTGAGTAGTGAGGGATACATGTAAATGGTTGGAATTGGCTTCATCAGTGAGGCCAATCACAGTTAGATAATCAGTATTCACTGCCTAGATTCACCCATAAAGAACAAACATACAGGAAAGTTACCAGAGGGCTGTTGGTACCTTGCAGCTGTACCACAACAAGAACCTGAGCTCTCAGGAGAGGGAAATAAACATTATGGGAAGAAGAACAAGATTTAAACAAATCTTTTGTTGTAAATAGCATAACTGGCACTTGGCTGATGAAATATGAAACAAGATAATCTTGTTCCATATAATCTTTGGATTCATGGGGAAATGAATCAGAGGTTCAGTTTATTGTTTCTGGAAGCATTTCAATTCATCTTTTCTTAACCCACTAATTCAAATACTTACATGATTAATTTGAAAGGACAATTTGTGGTATGGTTGCATGGTGACAAATGGTTAGCACTGCTGCCTCACAGCACCAAGGATCCAGGTTCAATTCCCAGCTTGATCACTGTGTGTGCGAAATCTGCATATTCTCCCTGTATCTGCATGGGTTTCCTTTGGGTGCTCCAGTTTCCTTCCACAGTCCAAACGATGCGCTAGTTAGATGCATTGGCCATGCTAAATTCTCCCTCAGTGTGCATGAACAGGTGCCAGACTGTGGCAACTAAGGGATTTTCACAGAAACTTCATCGCAGTGTTAATGTAAGCCTACTTGTGGCACTAATAAATAAACATTAAAAACTTTATTTTCAGAATTTTCAACTCCAGAGGACTGTGAGTGCATTTGATAATATTCAAAACAGACATTAATTTTTTTGGTCTTTAAGGGAATCAATGGCAATAGGACTGGAAAGGTGGAGTTGATATAGAAAATTAGCCATGACTATACTGAATGACCTAATCCCACTCCTATTTCTTATATTCTTTATGTCTTGAAAACAAATTCAGGCCTCCATGGATTTAAACTTGTGTCGTTCCCTGTGGGAGTTGCCTTGTTTATGGAAAGTCCTTTAGGGCCTCTAGAATTGCTCTAGAGATTTATGCTTGTTGCTCCTCTTATGGTTCAAGTGATGCACTCTGTCCCCTCCTATCCAGAATAAGGACAATCATTCCTATTCTTCAGAACCTCAATTAGCCATCAGAGTTTGTTGCCTTTTCAGTGAGTAATCCGGAGTCTCCAAATCTTTTAAATTAGCTTCCTATTAATTAAATTGACATTGTTTTCAATTGAAACTGGCAACCCTGATTTCCACAGGGAGTTAACCTGAAACCTCTAATCTAATTGGGCTTCTACTCAAAAGCCCTGACTTTTTTTGACATCCTATCTTTAAGATCTGACTTTAGCTAACATTGCAATTTTAAAGCCTGATTATAGTTCAGATCCCAACATGAACCCCAATCCCATGCTTAACACTAGATGACTATTACAATCCTAAGATTATTACCAATTGAGACCCTAACATGAACCCAACCCCAAGCTCAACTCCAGCTGGTATTTTAACCCAAAGCCTGATATCAGCTGAGACCCCTAACCTGAGGTACCAATCCTAATCATGGCATCTTGACCTTACCCACAATTCCAGATGGGATTTTAACCTAAAGCCCATGACTATGGATGCAATCCCCTGGAATAATGAGGTGGCAGATATTTCATAGAATCATAGAATCCTACAGTACAGAAAGAGGCCAATCAGCCCATCGAATCTGTACCAATAACAATCCCAGCCAGGCCCTATCCTTGTAACCCCACATATTTACGTAGCTAGTCCCTTTGACACTAGGGGCAATTTAGCATGGCCAATCAACCAACCCACACATCTCTGGACTGTGGAAGGAGCACCCGTACAAAGGGAGAACATGCAAACTCCACAAAGATAGTCTTCCAAGGCCGGAATTGGAGCTGTGAGGTAGCAATGCTAACCACTGTGCCATCATGCCACCCACATTTAATGTGGTTCTTGTAATCTCAGTTCCTTTTTGACACTGGTTTCTCTGTCTCCAATCAGCTAGTTTCAGATTAACACCCACAGCATTGTGTGCTACAGGGAGAGTGGAAAAGACCTCCAAAAAATGCAGAAAGAGGAAGTAGGAAAATGATCGCTTGCTCTACCTGAGTGCCAGTTCCATTAAACATTAGTCACCTCTGTTGAGATGTTCTGTGTGAGTGTGCCAATGCTGTGTCAATTAGTATGAGTTATAGGAGTGGTACCAACTCATTCCCACTTGAAACTGGCAATGGATTAAGGTTGTTGAAGCAGAGTTTGCAAGTTTTGGTCCATGAGTTTCAATGAGATTCTTAAAATCCCAAACCCACTTGCCCTCCTCAATCTCATTCTGGTCAGAATCAGGGCTGGCGTTTGCAAGAGATTGTTAAATTCTTAAATTGTTTTGAAATTCAAAATAACAAGCAAGACACCAATTCCAAAGAAGATAATTTCTCCACTTTTTCTTTACTTGCACCAAAGTAAATCCTTGAATATTTTGATTTTTGAGAACAGCTTTAAAATCTCCTTGCAGATAAATGGGTGTGTGAATCTCCCTTGAATTAATTTCATTTTAGCCCCAGATATGAGTAGTACAAGAGGGGAGTTTTTTTTGTGGATTTAATCCCAGAGGTGATAGGACAATGTTCAACCCAGAAATCAACCAAAGGAGAAAAGACATCCAGATCCATAGGTGAGAGGATGTCTAATGTTTCGCCTAGTATGTATATATCATTCAGTCTCATATGTGAAGGCTGGTGTCTAACCCATGCATCATCCAGCCACAGAGATGAATCCATACATCACTGAGTTCCATCTTTCCCACATGCCAATCAGTCCTAGTAATGAAAAGCATGTCTCTCTCACACACACAGAGTCCTGCAATGCAGAAAGTGGCCATTTGGCCTATCAAGATTACACTGCCAACATTCCCACCCAGGCTACCCCCACCCTGTAATCCCACTCATTGACTTTGCTAATCCCCCTGATACTAAGGGGCAAGTTAGCATGGCCAATCAACCTAATCTGCATATCAGCCACGCTGATTGGATGCATTGACCATGCTAAATTCTCCCTCAGTGTACTGAACAGGCACTGGAGAGTGGCGACTAGAGGATTTTCACAATCACTTCATCGTGGTGTTAATGTAAGCCTACTTTTGACACTAATAAATGAACTTCAAACTTTAAAACTTGAAACTTTAAACTCTTTAGACTATGGAAGGAAACCCACACAGATATGGGAAGAATGTGCAAATTCGACACAGTGTCTCAAGCTGGAAGGTTGCTGGCACTGTGAGGCAGTGCTAACCGCTATGCCATCATCTGTTGCTGACTGATAGTTAATTTAGACAGTAATCTTTAATTAATACATTTGGTTAATACAAATATACACTGGTTCAGAAAGACAGTTTGTGGAAGACAATCAATGCTGGGAACCCAGCTAATCACTATACATATATATATATATGATTTAGATGAGGGAATGAAATGTAAGATCTTAGATATCTTCGTTTGCACAGGGTCAGATATAGAGTAGGTTTCTCAACTCATGTCCAGCAGTAGATTAGGGAGCTAATGTTCAGAGTAGGGGAAAAGCCCTTGGATAGCCCTTTGAAAGAGTAGCACAGTCAATGTGGGCTGAGTGGCCTCCTCTGCACTTTATCATTCTTTGGTTAAATCATATCAAATCGTTACGATATTCAATTATTACTTAATGATGGATGGAAAGAACTCTGAAGTATTCCTGTCCTCAAATACATCCACCAAAGTAGAAAGACAAAATGCCAGAAATATTTAGCTTTCTACCCTATCCAAAACATCACCTCACCAGGAGACTGGCTCACACACTTTTATTAAAAATATTATTTTTCTCAGAATTACTAGCCAGTGTACAGAATGGACAGAGCAAAGTCCTTGTCTCCTCCAAAAAACATCAAATTCAGTTTGAATTCAATTCATGGTGCCCACAAGAAAGACATTTTTTGATTTGATTTGATTTATTATTGTCACGTGTTAGCATACAATGAACAGTACTGTTTCTTGTGCACTATATAGCCAAAGCATACCATTCATAGAGAAGGAAAGGAGAGGGTGCAGAATATAGTACTACACTCATAGCTAGAGAAAGATCTATTTAATATCAGGTAGGTCCATTCAAAGTGTTGATGGCTATTCTTCTGTCCTTTGGTACACGACGGCAGTCTTCTGTATCTTTTTCCTGATGGGAGAAGATGGAAGAGAGAATGTCCCAGATGGGTGAGATCCTTTTCCAAGGCAGCTGGAAGTGTAGACAGAGTCAATGGATGGAAGGCTGGTCTGCTGTAATGGACTGGTGCATGTTCACGATCCCTTTAGAATCGTGAGACCCTTTACTCACGGTCTTAGATCGTTCTGACGAGAGAAGGCATTACACCTGATCTCATTATAGGCTTGAAAGGCTGAGAGGAAGCTGACCCACTGTGCAATTTCTGTTTAATTTCCTGCATTTGTGGTTTTCTTTTAGCTTCCAGCGTGCCAAGCTGCTGAGGGAAAATCTCTTTTGAGTACAGGACCTGTGAAATGTATATACTGAATATAATAAAATGGGGTTTGCAAAGGTTTGAATGTATTTATCACTGGCTACACGTTGCTATATATGACTTCTCAGCACCATAGCATTGCGTTATGGTAGAGTTAATTTACATTTGCGAACTAGGTCTGATTAGCATAAATCATCAATCTGTATCTTCCTCCTCCCCTAGTCCCAATTATAATCTCCTAAACTTCAGTGATTCCTTTCAGGTTTGCAGTGGAAAAAAACTCTTTTCTGCTGTATTTGCATAAATAAATTAGACTAAATTAACATAATTCAATAATTTATTATCCCGAAAAGAATGCTGGCTTTTCAAGTTGACTTCAGAAAGCTATTTGGTAAGCATTAAGCGAAAAAAACTTGTGTTAGAACTTGCTTAATTTGCATCCATAAATGAGGTCAAATTACCATAATTTAGTAGTATATTTTCCCGAACGGAATTAACTGTTCGCAGGAAGATAAGTCGGATTTTTGCGTTATGCCAGCGAGACTATTTTATAACCAATTGTACACTTTCATGTAAATTAAGCATAATTGAGCATATGTTACACCGAGTAAATGAATGGGTAAAACCTTTGCTGAGTTTAACTGCATTTGCTGAAACGGGGAGGGGGGGGGTGGTGTGTGTAAAAAAGACTTGTGACAAATTCTAGGACTCTGCTCCCATCCCATGACAACACAGCGCCACATTACACATAGATCAGGTCAAGTGGAGACACCTGGCCGTGTGAACAGGATAAACAACTCCCAGTGCACAGCAGGTCTGTCAAGAGCTATTCGTCTGACATGCAATGAATCTGGCAAATATTGGCAGTATTTGTGAATGGACTAACATACAGTATTGGAAGAAACTCATTTAGTTATGTGATGTCAAATTTGAATGGTCACATCTCACACTTGTATGCTTTTTTTGAGGCGGGGGAGGGGCTGGAATAGACTGAAGGAGAAAGGGCAGCTTAAGATTTTAAATGTGGCTGGAAAAGGCTCTTCCAATGTTTGGCAACGTCAAGTAAAGGCCAAAGAACCAAAGATCGCAAGGTTTAAGGTTCATATTTACTAATTATTTTTCCAATGACTCAGTTATTAGATTGAAAATGTAGGAATGTTAGAACAAAGTATACTATCTAAAGGTTATATCACTTCGGATACGTGTTTGAAAGATAGAGACCGGAAAGACAAAATACCCTTTGCTCTAAAATGGTAGAAATGAAAAGACCTATGAGGAATTCCCTGCCAGAAATGTGGGAAAATTAAATTTATTGTGCACTGAAACTCAGCCTGGATGAAGGAATGATATTATCTTGAAGTTGTTTTGATTGTTTCAAATTCTGATAAATCTGATGTGTCTTAAGTTGGATTTTAAATATTTTTAAAGTTTATTTAACTTGCTGAGCATTTGTGATTTTTTTTCCTTTATATTTCTAGTGTTTTGTAATTTGTTTTGATGCCATGTGGAATATGAAGGTGGACTAGATCACAGAATTATTAGGGTGCAGAAGGAGGTCATTAGGCCCAGCATGCCTGCACCAGTTCGCCAAATGAGCATTATGGCTTCACGCCTTCCGCTGCTCTTTCCCTCTTTCCCTGCACATTGTTTCTATTCAAGTAACTATCTATTGTCTCCTTGGATGCATTGATTGAATTTACGTCCATTCCAGGCAATGTGTTCCAGGCCCAAACCACTCGTGTGAAAATATGTTTTCTCACATCACATTTGCTTCTTTTTGTTCTGAGGGGTTGGAGGAAGGCAGCCACACAGGTGTCAGATGCTGTCATTCTGGAACCCTTTCTTCCACTTGAGTGTTATGTACCTCAAATGCGGTGCTGTGTATTTTGAGAGTTGTGCTGTTTACCTTGAGTGCCATGTTGTCTACCTCTGAATTCTGAGTGCGTTCTATAATTCATCTTGAGCTCTTATTTCCAATTCATTCACGGGTGTGGGTGTCACTAGCAAAACCATCATCTATAGTCTATCCATAATTGCCTTTGGTGTAGAACCACCTACATTGCTGTAGGAAGAGAGCTCCAGGCTTTTACAAAACAAGCATGAAGAATTGGTGGTACAGTTCCAAGTATGTGATTTTTGAGGTGAACTTGTAGGTGTTGGTATTCCCAAAAACCTGCTATCCTTCTAAATAAAATAAGTCATGAGTTTGGAATGCACTGTTGAGAAAATTGTTTGCCGATTGCTGCAATGCACCTTGTAGGTGGCACATGCTGCAGTGTGCCAGTGATGAAGGGCTTGGATGTTTAAGGTGATGAATTGCGTGCTAGTCAAGCAGGTTGCTTTTTCCTGAATGGTTTTGAGCTCCTTGATGCTTGGCAAGAGGAGAATGTTTCATTACATTCTTGATCTTTGTGTTCTAAATGATGGAAAAGTTCTGGGGAGTCAGAGTTTTATTACTCACCACAGAATTCTCAATCTCTGACCTGCTCTTGTAGTGACGGTATTTATTTGGTTGGTCCTGGTTCTGGTCCATTATAAGTCCCTGGACCCAGGGATGCCATTGAATGTCAACGGGAGGTAGTTGGATTCTCTCCTGTTGGAAATGGCTATTACCTGGTACTTGTGTGATGCGAATGTCACTAATCAGTTTAAATTTGGTGTCCAGTTCTTGCTGTATTGTTATCTGAGCATCATTGAATGGAACAGAGTTCTGTGCAATAATCAGCAAATGTCCCCATTTCACGTTTTATTAATGGAAAGAAGGTCACTGATGATGCAGCTGGACATTACTCTGAGGAACGCCAGCACTGATGCCCTGGGATTGAGGTGACCGACCTTCAACAACCACAGCCATCTTCCTTTGTGCTCCAACCAATGGAGAGCTTTTCTCCAATTTCCACTGACTCCCATTTTGCTAGGGCTTCTCAGTGAAATATTTAGTCAAGTACTGCTTTGATGTCAAGGGCCATCACTCCCATCTCACCTCTGGAGTTCAGCTCTTTTGTTCATGTTTGGATTAAGGTTGTAGTAAGGTCAGCATATCCGAGTGGTCCTAGTGCAACTGAAACTGAGTGTCAGTGAGATGTTATTGTTGCGTTAACTTGACAATACTTACCACCACTTTGCTGATGATTGAGAGTTGACTGATGGGGTGGTAACTGGTCAATTTTCATTTGACCTATTTTTTGTGGACAGGACAATTTTCCACTCTGTGGCTAGATGCCAGTGCTGCAGTTATAATGGAAGCCTTGACGAGGAATGTGGCGAGTTCTAGAGCACAATTATTCTGTATTATTGCTTTGTTGCTGGAATGTTGTCAGGTGTCATAACATTTGCTGATCTATCACACTCGATTTAATAAGCTATAGACTGGTATCTCTGATTCTGGGAACCTTGAGTGGAGGGCAGAATAGATCATCCACTCGGCACTTCTGATGAAAGTGGTTGCAAGTGCTTCAGTTTTGTCTTTTGCACTTAATTGCTAGGCTCTCCCATGAGGACGGTGATATTTGTGGAGCTTCCTCCTCCTGATAGTTTTTTTAATTGTCCACAATTTATTGAGACTCGATGCCATAGGGCTGCAGAGCTCAGATCTGATCCATTGGTTCTGGAATTGCTTAGCTCTTTCTGAACTGATGTGCTTGCACTGTTTACCATTCTTATTGTCCCGTGTTGCAGCTTTACCAGATACGCCCCTCATTTTTAATTTTGCCAGGTCTTTCTCCCAGCGTATTCTCCTCATTGAACCGGGATTAGTTCCCTGGCTTGGCAAAGCCACCAGTACCCTGTGCCTTCCCTTGCATTGTGCCCCCACCATGTGCATCACCCTTGTGCCTCTTCCCACTCCCACACCATGTGTCTCCCCCTCATATCGCATGCCCCCCCCCCTCCTCGGGTCATGTGCCCCCCTTGCGTCCCAAGTCCCTCGTCCCATCACAAGTCCCATCCTGTTGTGAGCCTGCCCTCATGTTGCAAGCCTCTTCCCCTCCCACATCGCAAGTTGTCCCTTAGTGCTGTGTGCCTCCCCCCTCATGTCGTGAGCTCCGCCCGCCAGCATCCCGTGCCGAGTCTCCCTCCCCCCTCCCACACCACATGCTTCCTCTTGTGTTGTTCCTGTGGTAAATGAATCTCATTGATATCATTACAGGCTGGCTGGACTCAGTGATTGATGGAGCATTAACTGTAGCAATGCTGTCGCTGGTGAGTGCTGCAGTGTCTTTACTGAAACAATTCTCCCGGAGGCAGGAGCAGCCACTGCTGGTGAGCACTGACCCTGTGCAGCTCGCCCCTCCCTGCCACTGCTGCAGTCAGTAATTGCAGCAGACAGTGCTCAAGCCAGCAGGAGACTGCACCTTCTATTTTTTTCAAACGATTGCAATTTTTGAAGGGGGAATTAATTTACTCAACAACACGAAGGATATAAATTTCACACAACTAACAAATCACTGAAATGTTTGTGAGTGCTTGAACCACAGATCAATGAAAAATGCAGGGAAATAGTTTACCTGATACTGTATCAGATAGACACAGAGCAGTTAAATGTACAATTAGTAGAAAGTACTTTGACTTTCAAAACTATGGGAATTATTGGGAGTGAATCTTGATTGATTTCTGTTAGAATTTGAAATGCAGCCAGTCGGTTTGATACGGCTACAAGTTAATTGATGCTGTACATTGTACTCTTGAGGTCTAATTAGTAAATAATCTTTTGATTAATTTCTGTCCAGTTATTTTCCGTGACCTGTAGTTTCTGTTGGTGACTGGAGTGTTGAAATTTGAAGCCTCAATTTGGTCTGTTTTGGAGGGTTATGGATTGCCCATCTCTTCCTGAAAGTGCTCTCCCTCCAGGCTGGGGCAGGATTCTGACAGGCTGTGCTGTTCCCTCACCCACCCGATCACCTTTTAGACTGCAATATTTGCCGATGGATTCACTGACTGGGGGCATCATTTGATCTCCACGTCTAGATACTGGCAGGAGTGTTATGGACTTTGTCCCCCCTCTCCAGCTCAGGGATGCTAGCGTCAAATTTAATGGCCTAATCAATGCCCAGCCACAAGTAACTAACTCAACATGTAGTTAGCAGTGCTGCCTCACAGTGCCAGGGACTCGGGATCGCTTCCAGGTTTGGGTTTCTATCTTGCAGAGTCTGTGCGTCCTTCCTGTGTCTGGGTGCTCTGGTTTCCTTTCACAGCCCAAAATATATACGAATTAGGGGCATTGGCCGTTGTAAATTCTCCCTCAGTGTACCTGAACAGGTGCTGGAATTTAGCGACTAGGGAATTTTCACAGTAACTACTTGTGATTAATAAATAAATTTTAACTTTAACACATGCTAGAACTTTGAACTTAAGTCCTTATTCATTTGTACTGGCAGAGAATATTTGTGGTGAATTTCTTTAACACAGGATTCTGGGTGAGCAGAACGCTCACCAGTGCCATTTTCAAGGAAGACAACAACTCTGCAGAAAATGTGTCCTCTCCCCACTGAGGAGAGCATGTGCCACCTCAATCAATAAAATGTTACATTTGGAGACTGGGATGATGGGATGGACACAATGGATGGAATTTTATGGTCTTCTCATGGTGTGTTATCCGGCGACAGAGGCAGTTCACTATTGGTTGGTGGTGAGACCTTCCAGACAGAGTACGTATCCTGGGAAAAGATATTGTTTTGTATCAATGACTTAGGAAACCTGGTAGGCATGGATATGTTGGCTGAAGGGCCTGTTTCCGTGCTGTATATCCCTATGACTCTAATGGAATCTCAGATATAGCTACAGATGGAGAAAGTCTGCTTTGGTTCATGCCTGGGAATGGTGCAAGAATCTTTGGCTGATCAGCCTTTTCTATGTCTATGTCAATATCCTATATTCTTCTTGGCTGAATATACTGAGTTACTTTGAAAATCTTGGAATATAAGTTCCATGGCTTGGTCTCTAATATTCTGTAAACAAGCTAAAGTACAGTTTATTTATTAGTCACAAGCAAAGCTTGCATTAACACTGCAATAAAGTTACACAAAATTCCCCTAGTGGCCACACTCTGACACCTGTTCGGATCAATGCACGTCTTTCAGACTGTGTGAGGAAACTGGAGCACCCAGAGGAAACCCACGAGCGGAAGGCGGAAACTCCCCACAGACAGTAACCCAAGCCGGGAATTGAAACCAGGTCTCTGGCACTGTGAGGCGGCAGTGCTAACCAGCAGGGGCAAGTGCAGGCACGCACCGTTATGTCATTTACTCATGACTTGTTATTCTGTTTTCCTTCAACCGCTGAAATATCCTTCATTGTTTATATCTTTGGAGGCACCGTTTGTAATGAAGTATCCAAACCCACTTTGTTGGTGCTCTTTCTGTATGTATAATGTGAAACAATGATGATGCTGTACTCAAACAGTCCTTGAGGATTTTTTGCGTGTTTGTAAAAATGGAAAAACCTTCAATGGAAATAAATTTTTAATAAAGCACTACTGCCCTCATTTGGGGGGGCGGGAGGGGGGGGAAGAGAGAGAGAGTCGGAGTGTGCCACCTCTGCAGGAGTCATGGGATAGTAGGGTGGCATAATGGTTAGCATTGCTGCCTCACAGCGCCAGGACCCAGGTTCAATTCCAGCCTCATGTCACTATCTATGTGGAGTTGGCACATTTTCCCTGTATCTGCATGGATTTCCTCCAGCTGCTCCAGTTTTCTCCCACACTCCAAAGACGTATGGGTTGGTGGATTGGCCATGTTAAATTGTCCCTTTAGTATCAGGGGGATTAGGAGGGTAAATATATGCGGTTATGGGAATAAGATGCGGGATTCTTGTCAGTGCAGGCTTGATGGACCAAATGGCCTCCTTCCATACTACACGTTCTCTGATTCTAAGATCAGCAGTAATGACACTGATTAAAACGTATTCAACTTCTTAGAGATGGGTGCCAAGACCAATGGTAACTCTTTTATCACAATGGCTGACATCAACCAACTTAACAAGACTAGAGGTTTCTGTGTGGGGCTTTCCGAGTGTGTAGATGTGCATTGGTGAGCCTTTAATAGAGTATTGCGTACAGTTTTAGTCATTGTACCCAGCATAATGCAATGATGAGACATCAAACTGATATTGGGAATGAGGCACTCGGTTGAGGAGGCAAAATTCAGGCGGCTGGGAATGGCTTCAGCAGAAGAAAATAAAAGTGTGTGTGTTGTGGGGGGAGCCAATCGGTTTTCTAAATTCTCAATAGATAAAATGCGCACCAGTAAATAGTTTCTGAGTCAATCTCTGCAACCAGAGCAGGGAAAGGGAAGAAAAACAGTTTGCTGTTTTAAACAGGTTCTGGATGGAGGATAAGCGAGCAGGTTAGTGTGAGTCAATTCAGAGGGGAATCTGATCAAGTGATTGGTGAATGTTATAGTGTCAGGGAGAAGCCATACAAATGGTCATCCACATTATTGGCCCTGCAAACTTTTGGGAGTTGGTTTTCAAACTGGCAACATTCGCAATTGTCATTCCCTAGAGGGGAAGAAATATTTTCATTTCAGATGGAAGCAGGAAGTTGTTAAACACCAGAGAGCGTATATGAAATGAGCTGCCGGGAGAGGTGGTGGAGGCAGGTACAATTACAACATTTGGACAGTGAGGTGGATGGGAAATGTTTAGGACAAAGAAAACTACAGCATAGGAACAGGCCCTTTGGCCCTCCAAGCCTGCACCACCCAAAACTTCCCACCCTTCTGGGGACCGTAACCCTCCATTCTCATCCCATTCATGTACTTGTCAAGACACACCTTAAAAGTTACTACTATATCTGCTTCCATTACCTTCCCCAGCAATGAGCTCCAGGCACCCACTACTTTCTGTGTAAAAAAAAATCTATCTTGTACATCTTCTTTAAACCTTACAACTCACACCTTAAACCTATGCCTTCTAGTAATTGACTCGTCTACCCTGGGAAAAAGCTTCTTTGCTCCAGTGAGAACAAACCAAGTTTCTCTAACCTCTCTTCATAGCTAATACCCTCCATACCAGGCAACATCCTGATAGATCTCTGTACTCTCTCCAAAGCCTCCACATCCTTCTGGTAGTGTGGCAACCACAATTGAGCACTATATTCCAAATACAGCCTAACTAAGGTACTCTTAAGCTTGCCAGTTTTTAAACTCGATACCCCAGCCAATGAAGGCAAGCATGCCATGTGCCTTCTTGACTACGTTTTCCACCTGCATTGCCACTTTCAGTGACCTGTAACCATTCACCCAGATCCCTTTGCCTATCAATATTCTAAAGGGCTCTGCCATTTACTGTATATTTTTTGTCTGTATTAGACTTTCCAAAATGCATTACCTCATATTTGTTTGAGATAATGTCCATATTTGTCCTGCTGTATCCTCTGATGATCCTCATCACTATCCAAATCCACCAAACTTTGTGTCATCTGCAAACTTACAAATCAATCCAGTTACATTTTCCTCCAATCGTTTATATATATTACAAACAGCAAAGGTCCTGGCACTGATCTCTGAGGAACACCACTTGTCACAGCCCTCCATTCAGAAATGCATTCTTCCACTGCTACCCTCTGTCTTCGTTGACCAAGCCAGTTCTGTATCCACTTTGTCAGCTCACCTCTGATCCCATGCAATTTCACCTTTTGCACCCGTCTGCCATGAGGGACCTTGTCATAGGCCTTACTGAAGCTTGCTTCAGCAAAGTTTATTCTTCATACAGCTCAGTGGAGTTCCAGACTCCTTACGGTTCTTCCAACTGTTCCAGCTTTGTCCATTTCTACTCATTACTGATCATTATCTGCTTTTAATAATACAATTGGATCAATAGTGTAATTGCCAAAATATGCAATTGCTGATACATTGACAGCATAGGTACAGTCTATTGCTCTCTGAACTTTCAGGAACTCAGAGAAGTCTGTCAGTCACAGCACCAACCAGTGTCACCAAACAGTTCATGATGGTTTTTGCAGCTTTTCCACCCTTTGACAGGCTGCATTCACATAATGATGGGCTGTCCTATAGAGGGCATAAAATCTATTGTACAGAAGGAAGTCATTTGGTCCATCAAGCCTGCATTCACAATCTCATCTAGGTTCCATCCCTATAACCTAAATAGTTATAGTCCTAATTGCCTGACACTAAAAGGCAATTTATCATGGCCAATCAACCTAACCCGCACATCTTTGGACTGTGGGAGGAATGATGTAGAGATGCCAGCGTTGGACTGGGGTAAACTCAGTAAGAGGTCTGACAACACCAATTTTAAATCCAACCAATTTATTTGATAGTAAACTTGCAAGTTTTCGGCCTCTGTAGCCTTCCTCAGACGAATGAGGTGTTCTGGTCTGCTATTGCAGACCCTGGTGCTAATCAACATGCCATCATGCCTCCCCCGTAGGTCACCTTATGGATGCACTGATGTATTGCTGACTGAAATACTGCATAAGTTTCTAGTGACTTCCTGAAAAAGCTTCAGGAAGTAAAGAAATTGAGTGCTGCCATCACCTTCAGTGTCATTGGCCAGGGAAGTTTTCAAACCCATATGTACCACGATTTTCCCATCCACACTCGCCAGTTTTTTGGCTGGTCTGGTGGACGACACACTTCTGCGGTCTTGATGGGGTTTGTACTTGTATGGGGAACATATGCATATCTCCCAGAATCAGCCAGCCAGACTAGGTTGGAAGGTATGCGAGTAATTTAAATCTTTTTAAAATCTATTTTAAGTACGTAGATGAGTTAATTATCAACACCTTTTAGGTCCCGATTGAATCTCCCATCGCACCAGGAGTACTTCGTTCCGGCGGGGATCCCCACATTTCAGGAGCTAGAGGTAGACTCTGCTAAAATGAAGGGGGAAGGAATTGGGGCACTCCAAAGGAGTCAGTTGAGAGGAATCTGGGCTAAACACAGGCAAATGAGACTAGTTCTGTTTGAGAAACCTGGTAGGCTGGTCGGAGTTGGGCCAGAGGGTTTGTTTCCATGCTGTAGATCTCAGTGACTGCAAGAGTTAATTTTCATGTTCGTGCTGCATGTTTTTAATGCTGTATTTAAGCAAATATTAACCTGTTTGGAATAAATATATTAACAGCTGCTCTAACATAGTGCCTGGATAAATGCAGAATGTTACACATTCATATGTGAGCTTTTCTGATTGAACAATGATGAACCTCAAGTTTGATCAACTTTTAACCTCAAATAGTGGCTGATTCAACAGGTTTCACTGGGAAGCTTTATGCAGCCATGGAGAATATAAGCCATGGTTTATGGTGCATGCAGTGACTCCTTCTGGTAAATGAGGATGTCAGTTTGGACTTCAGAACCTGAAGCCTAGCCACCAGAGACACCAGCTGCTACAGAACCAAAGCCAAAGTGCTTTCAGCAAATTGGGATTAGCAGAAGCATTTAAAACAACAATGGCAAATGTCTGTTCTGGGAGAATTTGCCATAGTGTGAATTTATGCAGTGGGCAGGTACTGGAATTGAGGTTTGCAGCATCAGCTCATTTGGCTGTTTCAGAAATGTAATCACGGGTGGCACAGTGGTTAGCACTGCTGCCTCACAGCATCAGGGACGTGGGTTCAGTTCCTGGCTTGGGTCACTATGCAGAGTCTGCACATTCTCTCTGTGTCTGCATGGGTCTCCGGGTGCTCCGGTTTCCTCCCACTGACCAAAGATATACAGGTCATGTTGATTGGCCATGCTAAATTGTCAATTATTATCAGGGAGACTAGCTAGGATAAATAAGTGGAGATACGGGGATAGGAGCTAGGTGGCCGGCTAGGTGGCCTAGCCTCCTTCTGCACTATCGGGATTCTGTAACCTAATTTGCTGGGTGGCAAGGTTTTTTATTCGTTCACGAGATGTGGGTGTGTTGGCTAGGCCAGCATTCATTGCCCATCCCTAATAGCCCTTAGATGATGGTGAGCTGCCTTCTTGAACTGCTGCAGTCCATATGTTGTAGGAATGCCCACTGTCAATCAACGTTAGGTGGTTTGTCTGGTTTCATTTCTTTTAGACCTTATAGCGGTTTGTTACTGAGTGGCTTGCTAGGTCGGTTAAAAAGTACATGGGGGCAGGCAGAAAGTTTATGGTCCAACAAACATCATTCACCATTAGTGTCATCAGGGGATTATAGTGGTGGCAGGGGAGGAGAGGTGGTTAGATCAGTGTTGGCCCTGATCCCCATCACTTTGTCAACATATGGACTAAATTAAAATGATTCTTAGCCTGTCCAGAAATACAGTAAAACAGTAAATAAGCAGTGTCCTGCAAAGGGTTAATGGCTCTTTTGCTGTAATGATTTAAATTAAATGGGCTCTTGCGCTCATGACTTGAGGGAATTAGAATGGTCGGCCAGCCATTGAGTTGAGAAAGAGGCAGAGGGAATGATGCAAGGTAATGAAATTCAGCCCCCCCCTTGTGTTAAGCAAGGAACTGATGACAGAATAAAACAGTACACTGCCATGCTCCAGTCTGACACTTGGAGAATATATTTACATAGTGGGTCAGTCTGTGGAATCCAAATCAACAGCCAGGTTTGATTATTCAGGGCTTATTTTTGTATTAAAAAGCTGAAATTTAAAATCATAGTAAGATGGTCAGGAGTTGGCCATTCAGTCCGTCGATCACCCTCTGCCATTCAATAAGATTATAGCTGGTACAACTGTGGGCTTAACACAACATAATTTCTTGCTTGTTCCCCATATCCCTTAGACTCCGTAATGAAAAATCAGCCTTGAATATATTGAATGGCCCAACCTCCACTGCTCTCTGAGGAAGAGAATTCCGAAAACTAACAACCGTCTGAGAGAAAAATTCCCCTCCATTTCTATCTTAAATGAGAGGCCTTTATCTTTACATTGTGTTTCCTTCTTCTAGATTCTATCACAAGAGGAAACATCCTCTCAATATCAAATCCCTTCAGAATCCAATATATTTTAATATCACCTCTCATTCTTCTAAACTCAGTTTAAGCTGAGTGTGGGTGGCATGGTGGCACAGTGGTTAGCACTGCTGCCTCAACAGCGCCAGGGACCCGGGTTCAATTCTTGGCTTGGGTCACTGTCTATGGGGAGTTTGCATAGGTGCTCTGGTTTCCTCCCACGCTCCAAAGATTTTCAGGTTAGGTGGACTGGCCATGCTAAATCACTGTTGGCATCAGGAGGTCTAGCAGGGTAGATAGGGTTAGGGCCTGGCTGGGTTTGTGGTCGGTTCAGACGTGATGGACCAAATGGCTTCCTTCTGCACTGTAGGATGCTATGATAAACTTAATCTTTCCTCATAAGACAATTCTTTTGTTTTATTTGGAATTAGGACAGACCTGGAATGTAATTATCATTGGGCATTGATTTAAAGACACAGAGAAGCAGAATGTGACTAGACTAAGTGAGTGAGAGGGGGAGAGAGAGAGACTGTGCATCTTTGAGGTGGAAATGAGATGAAACTTGAGGATATGAAACCTTTGGTGAGTAAATTGGATTATCTGCTATTTCCAGGGGAGAAAAGAAAATCCCTGAAAATCTTTGGCTTCTTACACTCATGAGTCACCTGCAAGAGAGAACAAAAAAAAAAATCAAGAATAGGAATCATAAGCGTTAGATTTTCCTTTATATCTTGGCAGGTTAATCCCTGCAATATGAATACTGTGCCCATTTGTTCTCTGGGATAGTACTCGCATTGTAACAATTGATTAGAGTAATGTGGATATACCTGAGGTCAATGTGCAATTAGTTGCTGGTGAAGCAACTGAGTAGAGGCCTGAGGTGCACTCTTTCTCTGAGGGGTGTATGCCACTCAGCACTAACTGAACACTTTGGCCACTGATCCCATGCAGCACTCCCTTTGGGTCATGTAATCTGTACCAGCAGCATCATCAAGGTCTGGATATGAGCTAACTCCAAATTACGGGGTGATAACAATTCATGTGAACACTGGAGTTGCGTAGTCACAACTATATTATTGGCACTTAAATGTCCTTTGGGAATCAAATCTCCTTTACCTTGTCTGATTTGGAGTGGGATCAGAGATCGTGCTGGTACAAAGGAATTTTGGGAGTTGTGACAGGGATTGGTTATTCCAATTGTCTAAGTGGCTAGAATGTGGTGCAGAATGACACTAGCGGCATGGATTCTGTCTCTATGCCGATTTGTGGTAATTCACGGAGGTCGGTCACCCATGGTGATTCCACAACCCCCCCCCACCCCCGCGCGCTCCCCCACCAAGCTACATAACCATCTGTCTCTGCTGCCTTGCAGAATGTGCCTGATTACCTTATCTTTGAGGGTAAGGGAGTTGTCATTGAAACTAGGAAGACATCTGCTCCGGTGCAGAGAAGTAAGTGTTTTTTGAATGACGCCTGGAAAATAAATGAGGTAGTTTTCCTGACTCACTCCAAGCAAGATGCTGCGAACCAGAATAATGGTACAATCCTTCAAAAAAATTGACGCTTATACTAAATAAATTTGCTCCCTTCAACTACCAGAAGTATAAATAAATCGAAGTACGTCTAAGAGGAGAGTAGCTTTTTTACACTGGATATTGATTCTATCTGTTTAGCAAGCAGGTTTTTTGTAGTGAGGGCCAAGGAATCTTAAACTAAAAGAAAAGATTAATCAGTGCTTTTTTTTTTCTGGCAGTTTTTCTGGTTTCTCTGAAATGCAATGTTGGGTTACTAAAATTTTATACTTTAACAATGTTTTGCATGGAATCTCACTGCAGACATGCGACATGACCCTTTCAGATATTGTTGCCAATGAACATTTATTTTTATTGTTCTAGCATTCTGTTTCCAACATCAAAATAAGGATGTGAAAATCATAGTCAATTATATTTAAAACAATGCATGTGAAAAGAGACACCACAGTAGGATTTCAAAATGCAAATTGTCTTTTTCAAAGTGCTGAATAAGTGTTTGGATTCTGCAATAAAGAGCCTAAATGAAAGGCCAAGTCCTGTAATACAGGATTCCACCAAAGGGAGAGTTACAGTAGCACGTAGGTTATGTTAATTCTCATGTAATCCAGTTCTAATGAAGGGGCTTTGAACTGAACTGTTAGCTCTGTTGAGGGTAAAATACTGTGGATGCTGATTCGAAACAAAAGGAGAAAATGCTGGAAAAAAAATTCAGTAAGTCTGACAGCATCTGTGGAGAGTCAGTGTTTCAAATCTGGATGACCTTCCGTCAGAGCTAAAGACAAATCGGACGAGATTTACACTGAAGATGTTGGGGCGTTGGGATTTGGGGGAAGGGGTGGATTTGGGAAGGGGGCTGCAGTTGGATAAAGGGAATGTGATTGGCAATGATAAAGGTGCTAACAGCATCCATTCATAGAATCCTTACAGTATAAAAAGAGGCCATTCAGTTCATCGGGTCTGTACTGACTACAATTCTACCCAGGCCCTATTCCCATAACCCCATGCATTTACCCTGCTAATCCTCCTGACAACACTAGGGTTAATTTATCATGGCCAATCTACCTAACCCACACATCTTTGCACTGTGGGAGGAAACCGGAGCATCTGGAGGAAACCTACACAGACACGGGAGAATGTACAAACTCCAAACAGACAGTGACCTGAGAGTGGAATTGAACCTGGGACCCTGGTGCTATAAGGCAGCAATGCTAACTACTGTGCCACCTTGCCACCCCATTGAGAGATCCGAATGTGTGAATGGCAGAACAAAAGCGCAGGAGGGCAAGCTGAGAAATACATAGTATAAATCTTGTCCTTTTTTTTCATCTTTAGCTCTGATGAAGAGTCATCCAGACACAAAGCGTTGGCTCTATTCTCTCTTCACAGGTGCTCTCAGCTCTGTTGAGATTTTCCAGCATCTTCTGTTTTTGTTAACTCCTTCTTGCTTCTAGATGCTGTCTGACAAGCTGAGTGTTTCCAGCATTTTCTGCACCCCTTCCAAATTTCCAGCATCTGCAGTACTTTTTTTTTTGTCCTAACCCAGAAGCCTGGGCAAATAATCTGGAGATGTGTTCACATTTCACTGCGGGAGTCAGGAAATTTCAATTCAGCAAATGAGATAAATCTGAAATTAAAAGCTAGTTAGCAGTATTGACAACCATGAAACTGTTGGATTATCATAAAAGTCCATCTGGTTCACAAATATCCTTTTACACACTCTGGAATATATGTGATTCCATAGCAGTGTTGTTGCCTTTTAACTGCCTTCTGACATTGCCTAGTAAGCCACTCAACCTTAGCAAGCTGCTGCAGAAAGCTATAATAACATGGACAAGCATCGCTCACCCACACCTTCTCAAAGGGCACTTGAGAATGGGGAGCATATGTTGACCTTTTCAGAAATGCTCAAATCCATGAAGGAATTCAAACAAAAATACAAGGGAAGGCAAAATGAAGAGGAAGTGATGAGGGAATTACAGACTTGTGTATTAAAAATATATGTATTGTGAGGGAAGAGTGACAGAAATCAGGAGTTCCACAAATTGGATGTTCTGGAAAAGAGTAGGCTAAAGGAAACCAAATATTGATCTAACAAAAGAAGGTTTAAGAGTGTGCAAGACAATCTTATTCCCTTCCTATGCTCAGCCTCAGTTGTCAGGTGGCAGGCACCAGATGTTGTTCATCCATCTTTAGTCATCAATGAGCACTTTGACACCGTTAGTCATTTTGAGGCTGGATGCAGTGTGTCCGAAGATGACTGATTAGACCAACTCAGGCACAGAATGTCCTAGCACATATTAGACAGACTTGTGTAGGCACTGTAGTTGTTGTGCTGGTGGCTCTGACAACTCGCGCTTAAGCTGTGCTTCAGCAATGCATCTTGCTTCATAAGCTTCACAGCCCTTGTGGATGAGGCAGCGCCAGATAGGGCAGTTTTGTGCCAGTGTTTCCTAGGTGGTTGTGTCTATGTCAAGCAACTTCAAGAAGGCCTTGAGTGTCATTTCCACATGATTTGTCTTTGCAGAATATTACACATCAGATGGCAAGACAAAGTATCAGACACTGAAGTTCTCTCTAGAGTCCACACACTGCTGATGAGAACGCAGACCTGGCAGGCAGGTCATGTCATCCATATGCCAGATGAGTGCATACCCAAGCAACTCCTTTTTGGGAAGATGCTCGCATGGAGGGCAGAAGAAATGTTAGAAAGGCAAGTGCCAGATAAGCAGAGGTTCCTGAATGGGGAGGGTATGGGACGCCTGCAGGGGAATCGCAAGCCAGAAGCGGGATGTGGATAGATTGTTATTGGATGGGCTAGTGGGAGGAGGGAGGTCCACAGTAGGATGCCCCCCTGTCAGAAAGGGACTTCTGATGGAGGTGCCAACTTCCCTTTCCAGCTTTTCCACCTGAGATTGAAGATTTGAACTTTTTCTGTTTCTCACCCATATGCCAGATGAGCACATACCCAAGCAACTCATTTTTGGGAAGACACTCGCGTGGAGGGCAGAAGAAACGTTACAAAGGAAGGCGCCAGAAACAGTTCCCCCATTCTGAGTATGTTTTGGTGCCCAACATGGATTAAATCTCATGGGATCCAGGGTGAGGTATCTAAATGGATACAAAATTGGCTTCTTAATAGAAGCCAGAGGGTGATTATACAGAGTTGTTTTTCAAACTGGAAGCCTGTGACCAGCGGTGTGCCTCAGGGATCAGTGCTGGGCCTACTGTTACTTGTCATTTATATTAATGATTTGGATGAGAATAAAGAGGACATGGTCAGTAAGTTTGCAGATGACACCAACGTTGGTGGCATAGTGGACAGTGAAGAAAGTTATCTCCAATTGCGACGGGATCTTGATCAATTGGGCCAGTGGGCTGACAAATAGCAGATGGAGTTTAATTTAGACAAATATGAGGTGATGCGTTTTGGTAAATTGAACCAAGACAGGACTTACTCAGTTAAAGGTAGGACACTGGGGAGGGTTACAAAACAAAGAGATCTAGGCATACATGTTTATAGCTCCTTGAAAATGGAGTCACAGGTGGACAGAGTGGTGAAGAAGGCATTCAACATGCTTGGTTTCGTCAGTCAGAACATTGAATACAGGAGTTGGGATATCTTGTTGAAGCTGTACAAGACATTGCTAAGGTCTCACTTGGAATACTGTGTGCAGTTCTGATCACCCTATTATAGAAAGGATATTATTAAACTAGAAAGAGTGCAGAAAAGGTTTACTAGGATGCTACCAAGACTTGATGGTTTGGGTTATAAGGAGAGGCTGAATAGACTTTTTTCTCTGGAACGTAGGAGGCTGAGGGATGATCTTACAGAGGTCTATAAAATAATGAGGGGCACAAATCAGCTAGATAGTCAATATATTTTCCCAAAAGTAGAGGAGTATAAAACTAGAGGGCATAGGTTTAAGGTGAGAGGGGAGAGATACAAAAGTGTCCAGAGGAGCAATTTTTTCACACAGAGGGTAGTGAGTGTCTGGAACAAGCTGCCAGAGGCCGTAATATAGACAGATACAATTTTGTCTTTTAAAAAGCATTTGGATAGTTACAGGGTTGAGATGTATATAGAGAGATATGGACCAAATGTGGGCAATTGGGATTAGCTTAGGGGTTTTAAAAAAAAGGGTGATATCAACAAGTTGGGCCGAAGGGCCTGTTTTCATGTTGTAACCTGTATGACTCTATCTATGACTCTCTGGATGAATACTGATTCAGCAGCTGTGGGAAAATGGTAGGTGATCATCAGCAAGAGAATTTTTTTGCCCACATGTGACCTGATGCCACGAGGCTTCATGGGATCTGGAGTGAACGTTGAGGTCCCCCAGAGCCACAGCATACTGGCTGTATACCACTGGAGGGTCTGCCCCTGTTGGTGCAACATGAAAGAGCAGTTTGGGATATTGACTGAAAGGTACAATTGTGTCAGGATAGTGCTCCATTCTTCTGTGAGAAAATGCTCCCAATTTTGACACGTCTCCAGCTATTCGTGAGGGAGCCTCCACAGTATTGTCTCTGCTGGATGTGCCTTTGGCATGTCTGGAAGTGAGGCCAGGATCAAAGTGGGGTGATCCAACCAATCTGCTTGTATTCTTCGTACGCCTTTTGATAGTCGTTTGCCTCAACTGAGCACCAACTCAACCATTTCAGTTCAGAGTCAACTACATTGTGGGGGGTCTGGAATCACTTATAGACAGCAGCAGGTCAGGGGAACCAAACTTCTTTTGAAAGGACATTGCTGAACATTATAGAAACCAGCTACAGTGCAGTTTGGGATTCTGCCAATTAATCACTGAACCATGGAATTATAAAGGCAGAATAATCAGTAAAGTCACTGAAAAAGAAAACACTGAGGATAATCGGGAAAGATGCTTAAAGGATTAAAGTTCTATCAAATAAAGCAGACACTCTGACAGCATCTCATTGAAATTATTTTCAATAATTTACTGCATCTCAGTTGCAGTGTTAGATCCAGTACTTTCCATTCATTATATCGAAGCAAATCAGTCTTTTTGAAGGGTTAGGGAATAGAATCTTCTCACTAACAGTTTACCCCTGACAACTCAAAGAATATCAACCAACTGGAGGACTTGACTTTAGATTTAGGGAATGCAATAGAGACGGGGTGTGATCTCTGTGTTTGACACACAATACACTAGCAACTTAAACACTGAGACAGGTAATTGTATATCGAAAAAATCCACAGCAGGAAAGTGGGCAAGTTAGGTCAGTGAATGACTGCGTAGACTACATTTCCAACATCAAGGAGAAATGGCACTTCCCCACACTGTCTCCCGTGCCAGCTCCCCACACTCTCTACTTTCCACACTCTCTACTCCCTGCGCTCTCTCCAATACCAGCTCCCCGTGCTCTGTCCTGTACCTGCTCCCCGTGCTCTGTCCTGTATATGCTTTCTTCCTACCAGCTGTCCACGTTCTCTGCTGTGTCAGGTCCTAGGTCTCTCTCTCTCCTGTACCAGCTCCCAGTCCTCTACTATACCAAGTAGCCATGTGGCAGAATGGCACAGTGGTTAGCACTCCTGCCTCACAGCGCCAGGGACCCGAGTTCAATTCCCGGCTTGGGTCACTATTTGTGTGGAATTTGCACATTCTCCTCATGTCTGTGTGGGTTTCCTCCGGGTGCTCTGATTTCCTTCCACAGTCTGGATACTTCATTAGTTTGAACAGATGCTGGACTGTGGTGACTAGGGGATTTTCACAAGTTCCCTTCCAAGCCACTCACCATCCTGACTTGGAAAAATATCATCATTCCTTTGCAGTCACCTGGTAGAAATCCTGGAATTCCCTCCCTAACAGCACTCCCTAACGCACAGCACATGGACTGCAGCATTTCAGGAAGGCAACTCACCCGCACCTTCTCAAGGAGAACTAGGGATTGACAATAAATGCTGACCAGCCAGTGACGCTCAAGTCTCACGAATGAATGAAAAAAAACACAGCACATATCGGCACTGCTCCTTCGATATTCTGAAAGCTCTGTTTTATGGAAGATTAGTCTTCAGGGAAGGAGAGGCATTCCTGTCAGGATAAATATACCACATGAGGTAGCTGGTAAAATGCTGTGGACTTCATTGCAATGTTAATATCAGCCTAATTGCGACAATAATAGATAAACTTTACTAAACGTGATAGACTGGAAATGAGAAAAGTGGCCTGTGAAGTGCTTGATTTATGCTCAATTGGGGTCTTTCAAATTACAGTTGGGGTGTTGCCAGGAGCGTAGCCAGGTTGTAAAGTTAGGGGGAAAGAGCGAGCATATAAAAAATAATTTTAAATTCATTGTACATTTCTATTTTGTATTTAAAAATCAAAACATAATAATAACATGTTATTTAATTATTTTACATTTTAAATGTAAAATGAAAACAAAACGAATCAATATGAAAAAGGTATGAAGCAACTACAACAGCCTTTTTTGTTGCGGTGCTGCATATTTATGTCCTTAGCAGCCTCTGCAATTATCGCCATGATTGCATGCCCTCTCAGAAGATTGCATGCCTTCCTCACTGCCTGAAGTCCTTGTGTCCATATTGCATCCCGCGATTGCAATACCTGGATCGAGGACTTCAGATCTCAGGAAGAGATCTGAGGGGCCCGTGAGGAACACCCCGTTGAAAACACGCCACTTTTGAAGAATGTGTTCGGGGGAGCAGTCGCTCCCTCTGTTCTCCCTCTAGCTACACCACTGGAGGTATTGCAGCTGGTCTGTTTTTCTGATTGACAAGAGGAGAATCTATTACAAAGAGGAGTGACCATTCACCCCACCGCTTGCTGTGTCCTACAACTTGATTGTGAGTAATCTCTATCCTGAATCCGTTGTGCACCAGATAAAATTCCTGCTCCTAATTGCTCTCCAGTTAGCCCGGCTGGGATTTGTTGTATAAGATTGGGTGAGCCCTGCATCTTCCCCTGATAAATAAAAATCTCATTGCACTCATAGACAATGCTCAAATATAGCGACTTGGACAAGATGTTCAGGCACTATAACTACTTGCTGAATTATGCAAAATGATTGACCAACTAAAGTTCATTTACTAGTCACAAGTAGGCTTACATTAACACTGCAATGAAATTACTGTGAAAATCCCCTAGTTGTCACACTCTGCACCTGTTCGGGTACACTGAGAGAGAAAAATCAGCATAGCCAATCAACCTAACCAGCACATTTTTCAGACTGTGGGAGAAAACCAGAGCACCCAGAGGAAACCCATGCAGACACAAGGAGAACGGGCAGATTCCATGCAGACGGTGTCCCAAGCTGGGAATCGAGCCTGGATACTTGGCGCTGTGAGACAACAATGCTAATCACTGTGTACCACCCCTAATTAGGAGTGGACAGCAGATTTTAAAAGCTGAATTATAATTTTTCTTTATCAGTGTTTCCTGGATTGGCATTCTGGAGTTTGTGGATGTTATTACTCCAGGTCTTGAGTAAATCCCCATTGGTTCAGATGAAGGGACACTAATCCATTGCTATCAGAATTCCGCATTGCATTCAACGTATAATAAATCACTGTCAACTTCAGGTAGCTGTACACGACGCATTACTTGATCATGCCTTAATAGGTCAGGCTTAATAATTAATTGATGAATTGTCCAAAACATTTAGCAGCCCTATTTCTGAACTCAAAGTCTTCCCTTGTTGTGCATAACATCTAGACCCAGTGTTTGATGGCAATTCCACTGTCTGAATTGGTAAACTATTGCTCAGTACAAACTGTGCCGTACAAGCAAGATGAAACAGATTTCCCTCCTATTATCAAAATTGGGCAAAGATGCTGTAACATTGTTCAGATTGAGAACTCAGAGTAACTGGAGCAATTTTACAGCTTCCTTGGTGCCAAATAATTTTTACCTGCATCACCAAAAACTATTGATTTAATATTCACACCATACCCCACTTTTTCCCACTAATATGGATTTCATATTCACATTGTACCCCACTTTCTCCCAGTATCAGATATTTAATATTCACACTGTACCCCACTTTCTCCCATTGACATAGATTTAATATTCATACTGTACCCACTTTCTGCCAGTAATAGTGATTTAATATTCACACTGTGCTGCATATCCTCCCATTAATATAGATTTAATATTCACACTGTACCCCAGTTTCAGCAGTAACAGTGATTTAACATTCACACTGTACCTCACTTTCTACCAGTAACAGTGATTTAACATTCACACTGTACCCCACTTTCTCCCATTGATATAGACTTAATATTCACACTGTACCCCACTTTCTCCCAGGAACAGTGACTTAATATTCACACTGTACCCCACTTTCTCCCATTGATATAGACTTAATATTCACACTGTACCCCACTTTCTCCCATTGACATAGACTTAATATTCACACTGTACCCCACTTTCTCCCATTGAAAACAAACAACACCCCACCCCCACTGTACCCCACTTTCTCCCATTGACATAGACTTAATATTCACACACCCCACCCCCAAACACCCCACCCCCAAAAACAAACAACTGTACCCCACTTTCTCCCATTGACATAGACTTAATATTCATACTGTACCCCACTTTCTCCCATTGACATAGACTTAATATTCACACTGTACCCCACTTTCTCCCATTGATATAGACTTAATATTCATACTGTACCCCACTTTCTCCCATTGACATAGACTTAATATTCATACTGTACCCCACTTTCTCCCATTGACATAGACTTAATATTCACACTGTACCCCACTTTCTCCCATTGATATAGACTTAATATTCATACTGTACCCCACTTTCTCCCATTGATATAGACTTAATATTCATACTGTACCCCACTTTCTCCCATTGACATAGACTTAATATTCATACTGTACCCCACTTTCTTTCATTAAAGTGAATTGATGTTCACATTGTAACCCACTTTCTCCCAGCAACAGTGATTTAATATTCACAGTATATCTCGCTTTCTCTCATTGCCGTAGATTTAATGTTCACACTTACTTACCCCACTTTCTTCCAGTAACAGTAATGTAATACTCACACTGTACCCCACTTTCTCCCAATGACATAGGTTTAATATTCACACTGACCCCCACTTTCTCCCATTGGTATAAATTTAACATTCACACTGTACCCCATTTCACCCATTAATAGATTTTAATATTTACATGGTACCCTACTTTCTCCTTTCTCCCTTGCTTTGATATCCATGTTATCCCTATAACCCTGTAACACTGGTCGAATATTCAGCCTATTTCTTCCATAATACTTATTTAATATTCTACCAGCAAACTGACTATATTCACATAAATTTAGAATCATAAATCCAGTATGAACATTAATCATTCTTGAATTATATTGGACAGATTTCCTCGAGCTGTAAGCTGTGCCTCCGTAGAATATTTGTCAGACATCTATTAAGAATGTTGTAGTAATTCCATCAAACGTCAGTTTCCCATCGCCAAACACCATCAGTATGTAACAAGGAGAAAAGCTGTGCCTCAGGCTTACAGGTACACCTCGGGACACCAATCCTGATGTGGGTTCAGCAGGTTTAAAAACTCCCACTAACAACTTCTCATTAGACAAGTCTCCGCTCGCTCAATGAAGAAGCTCGTACTCCATGAAGCCCGCACAGAGATCTATCGATGATTCTCGAGACCATCTCAACATCCTTTCCTTCTTAGTTCCGTCTCTTACCCAGCACCCCCATTACAAGAAGGTCCTTTCCACTGCTTAGTGGTCGGTCTGACGTTTGTAGAAGGCTGGGTTGAGTCAGGTGGAGGAAACTGAACAGGGAACCTTTGTTTCCAGAGGAAATATCGTAGATTACCAATGTGGGTTTCTCCTCAGGTCCCGTTACAGCCCTGAGGCCCACTTCTTCAGCCTCCATCTCTGAGTCTGTATATCCACTATCCAGAGGGGTTAACGTGGAGTCAGCTTTGAGATGAATGCTGATACTGGCAGCGTCCATCTTCATGGCTGGTAGTAATACCTGCTCGGGCATAGTCTCTTGATTGACTGTTAGTTTATAGTCTCCACAAAGATGACTGATTTATCAGGCTTAAGAACAGGGAGTACATGTGCAGCCCATTCTGCAAATTGCATGGGCCTTGTATCTAAATGTTCAAGAATCCACCTTCTCCAGTGTGGAATATGGAACCGATTTGGCTCTGAAATATCTTCTGACTGAAAATTAAGATAGATCACCGGGAGCACTCTGAGACCAGAAGATGGACCTTCTGAGGATGAAAGCAGATGTCCAGAAACATCCTCAGGCTCGATGATGGACCATCTCTGAGACACTGATTTTGCAGATGCTCTCCTGACCCACTGTTAAGGTGGTCAAGGGATGCGGGTGGCCTCAATGGCCAACTGCGGAGGCAGCCATGGGCATTATTCAGTGAGTCCCACTATGTCGTATGGGCGTGTTTCACACTGTGATTTCCCATTAGTATTGTGGAGATTGTGGCACAGAGGTGCTGTGGGGAGAGGGGTGTGTGGTGGCAGCAGCGGGATTGATCCCATTAACGGGATGCTAATGAGTTTCACGCCACTCTCTGGTAGGTTTTCAAACATGCCATGACTGGCGCAAGTGGAAAATCCTATTGTAAGTTTACGCCAGCATGACACCAATTTCTCACCCTCCCTCCATATTCTCCCAAAATGCCTGCTATCAAACATGCCAGCAGGTGCTTGGGAGTATTCCATTCATTAACTCTGCTTCTGTCACCACGAATAATGCCTTACCTTGTCTGCTGAGTATTTGTTTTTCAGTTTAAGGTGAAGCTCGCTGAGGGATGAATGTTGGCCAGGACACTGGGAAAACTACAAGAAAAAATAAAGTAAGCTGCTGGAAATCTGAAACAAAAACAGAAAATGCCGCAAAATTCTGCGGAAGGGGGAAATTGAGGGAATGTTTCAGGTATTGCTAGTTGTGACAGAAGGTGAGACCTGACGTTAGGAAGTCATCCTGCTGCTCTTGAAATAGAGCCTTGGGATTTTTGTTACCTATAGGAACAGGTAGATGAAGTCTCTGTTTAATATTCTATCCAAATGACAGGATGTATTAAAGTGTAGTGTTCTCTCAGTACTGCACAGAACATCAGTTATGATGGACAGATTTATAATTAGTGATGGGTTGAAGAGTTAATGATGAATGGGCAGACAAATGGACTTGAGGCTGAATTGAGATCAGCCATGACCATCTCAAACAGCGGAGCAGGCTCGAGGAGCTGAATTGCCTGCTGCTGCTCCTAGTTATTACATTCTTATAATTTCAATCTTGGCTTGGAGCTTGAATCTGTTTATTCATGATTTTGCACCAGGAGCACACCCACAGAACCAAGATAGCAAACATGCATTTGTAGGTGAAGAACGGTATCTTGCCTCCTATTTGATTCACTGACTCCATAATATAACACATCAGTGGCAGGAGTCATACTTCATTGTGTATGCACTTTCAGACAATACTATGCAACTTTGAACAAAAACTGACTGTTAAAAGAGCCACTACAAATTACATGAAGTTTCGATATAATCAACTCCAAATAGTTCTGAGATTCAAGCAAGTGCTTAATTAAATATGGACATTTACAGCCATGTGGGAAATTCACATATCCCTTTGTTTAAAGGTGAAACATTGACAAAATTGCTATAGCAATCTAGTTGATTAGTCTTTCTGCTCCACTGTAGACACAACAAAACTCAGTGTGTGTTTGATGAATGTGAATGAGTTCCCATCGACCACCCGTTGTTTTACAATGGTAGCTTCTCCAGGCCCAGATTCTCAAAAGGCTCACAAAAGGATGTTTATCGACCTGGCTTATTTGGAAAAGGATTTTGAACTCTAGAGCAGGATGCATTGTTTAGCCTCCATGTTGGTTGTCTGTGATTTGAATCAGCTCTGCAGAGTTAGGGAGACCTTCAGAAAACCATTGATCAGGCTGCAGTCAGTGAAATAATGATGTAGAGATGCCGGCTTTGGACTGGGGTAAACTCAGTAAGAGTTCTGACAACACCAATTTTAAATCCAACAGATTTATTTGATAGTAAACTTGCAAGCTTTCAGCCTTTGTAGCCTTCGTTAGGCAAATGAAGTGTTCTGGTCTGCAATAGCACACATATCAGCACAGACAGTTTACAGATTGCTGATTAGAATGCAAATCTTTACACCTAACCTGCTATTCAAGTCTTAAAGTAGCTAACAATGTGAGTGGAAGGAGCACTGAGCACAGGTTAGAGAGATGTGTATTTTCTCCAGACAGTACAGTAAGTGAGGTTTTTTGCTAACCCAGGCAAGTCATGGGGGTTACAGATAGTGTGACATGAAGCCAAGATCCTTATTAAGACCGTCCTCATGTGTGCGGAACTTGGCTATCAGTCTCTGCTCAGCAACTCTGCGCTGTCGTGTGTTGTGAAGGCCCCCTTGAAGAACATTTACCCGAAGGTCAGAGGCTGAATGCCCGTGACCGCTGAAGTGTTCGCCCAAAGGAAGGGAACAGTTTTGCCTGATGATTGTTGAGCGATGCTCATTCATCCTCTGTCATAGTGTCTGCACGGTCTCCCCAATGTACCATGCAAGAAAGGATGTCCCGAAGCATGTAACCTGTGCTCAGTGCTCCTTCCACACACATTGTTAGCTACTTTAAGACTTGTATAGCAGGTTAGTTGTAAGGATTCGCATTCTAATCAGCAATCTGTAAACTGTCTGTGCTGATATGTGTGCTATTGCAGACCAGAACACCTCATTTGCCTAACGAAGGTTATAAAGGCCAAAATCTTGCAAGTTTACTATCAAATAAATTGGTTGGATTTAAAAGTGGTGTTGTCAGACCTCTTTGTCAATGAAATAGTCACGGTAATAAATGGCAAGGCAAGTGGAAGGACTTTCTCCAACCTGTTCCAATCTCAAGTTCACCTGAGAACCAATCACCTGGAATTCAATGACCAAGAAGACTAACAGCTTACTGGAAAACCTCTGCTTATAAAACCTTCACTTCAACTAAAAGCATCAGCTCAGCTAAGGAAGAACAGGCCTGCCATGAAAGAGAGTCTGAGACCATTATACACTGTAGTTTTTTTTCACTTGTATCTAATCTTTGTGAGTGACAGAGCATGTGAGTCCAGTGAGTGCAATGTTGCATCTTTAAAGATGGAGCTTGGTAAATAACCTTTGTTATTTTAAAACTCACACAAAAGCTTGCTGCTGGATTTATTTAAATTGGGACAATCACTCTGAGGGGAAGAAAACACATCCACCTCACACACAAGACCATTTTGATCACTATTTATTACTCACCAACAACCTGTCCTGGTTCTCCCCATGCCAACACTATAGTTAAGAAAGCCCACCAATGCTTTTATTTTCTCAGAAGACTAAGGAAATTTGGCATGTCAGCTACGACTCTCACCAACTTTTACAGATGCACCATAGAAAGCATCCTTTCTGGTTATTATCACAGCTTGGTGCAGCTCCTGCTCTGCCCAAGACTGCAAGGAACTACAAAAGGTTGTGAATGTAGCCTAGTCTATCATGCAAACCAGCATCACATCCGTTGACTCTGTCTACACTTCCCACTGTCTCGACAAAGCAGCCAGCATAATTAAGGACTCCACACACCCCGGACATACTCTCTTCCAGTTCTTCCATCGGCAAAAAGATAGTCTGGGGTCACATACCAACTGACTTGAGAACAGTTTCTCCTCTGCTGCTGTCAGATTTTTGAATGGATCTACCTTGCATTAAGTTGATCTTTCTCTACACCCTAGCTATGACTGTAACACCATACTCTGTGCTCTCTCATTTCCTTCTCTAGGAATGGTATGTTTTGTCTGTGTAGCCTGCAAGAAACAATACATTTGTATTGTTAATACATGTGACAGTAAATCAAATCAAATCAGGGTGGAAGAAGACACATCGGGTGCAATCTTACCAGTCATTCGTGCCATACTCCCACTGAAGCGAGGTCAGAGAATTTGACACTCAGCCAAATCTCCGTTCACTGCAGCAAGATGGAAAAATCCCGCAGGCATGAATGGCGTTAAGATTCTGACCATGGCACTGCTGTCATAACTAGTCAACACCTTCAGTGCTAGTCATTGGACAGTTCTTCAGTTCTGCTTTCCAAGGAATGTCTGACCAGCACTGCAAAGTGCAGAACACTCGTGTGCGTGAACTGCGTACCTATGTGCGTCTGCTGGCTTCCAAACCCATTGAGCAGTATTGGCAGGAATAAACCTGGCATTCAGACTGGACTGCGGAATGCTTTCACTGCAAATTAAGTGAGGGGGTAGTCCCTTTAAATCAACCGCAGGTGGCAATCTCCCTT
Organism: Sphyrna mokarran; assembly: GCA_024679065.1. Classification (NCBI taxonomy): domain Eukaryota; kingdom Metazoa; phylum Chordata; class Chondrichthyes; order Carcharhiniformes; family Carcharhinidae; genus Sphyrna; species Sphyrna mokarran. The sequence goes on along the minus strand of JAGIQG010000020.1, from coordinate 37,345,336 downwards.
CCGGCCCCACCACCCCTTCCCCCGTTTATAAAGAGACTTGAATTTTTAGGACTAATGAAAATGGAAATGTCCAACATTGATTCATCAGCCCAGATATAGCTGAAAGGACCAGATTTTTGCCAAACGATCATAGTCACATTACAAAATACCATACATCATTCCACAGGCAGATGGATGAGCTTTATACTGTGATAAAAAGGGCAACTCGTTATCAAATGGATCTGACTCAGGACTAAAATGCTCTTTTAATTAGCGACTCATTTTGTAAAGCTTTCTCTTTTCTGCTGTGCAAAAGGAAACGAGGCTGGTGATGTGATGTTTGAGGAGAGATGCATATCACATGTGGGTTTGTTTAAGCAATTCCTTAAAGATCTTACTAAAATCAGACTGGTTGGTGACAATTCAGTGGATTCACAGTTGAACAGAACCTTCAGTTCTGAACAATGTGTTGAAGACTCTCGGCATCTTGTCTGCTGCATCGGCTGATCCAGCCCCTGCCAGTCATCACTTCGTAAATACCAGGGAATTCATTTCTCTCCTATTGATTTTTATTTTTTTCTGAAGACTTAGGTGAAATATTAAAACTTGCAAAGTCTAAAGTGGTATTTCAGTGTGATGGCTTAGCTGTGGGGTAGCTTTTTCAGTATGCAGAGACACTAAGCTCCTAATCATAACTTGCATGTGCAGAATGAAGATAGAGATGCAGGGGGAACAAGAAGATCAGTCAGATAATACTCTGTTGGTCTGGGGGAAGTATACAATGGAGGAAACAAAAAAAATTACATGTGTAAACTTGTAAAACCAGTGGCAAAAAGCAGTGAAATATTAGTAACACTAATGCAGCTTCAGCATCTGAGAGGCTCAGGCCTGAATCTTAAGTGTGCTATTTACAGGAGACACCAGAGCGTACAAAGCTGGAGCAATGGCTGAGGCCTCCCAGAGCTGGTCTGGTCTCTACTCCCCTCAGTGTCAATGACATGCATTGCTGGAGGGCAAAGAAAACTGTCCCTGTCTACGTTAATGGAGACAAAGGAGAAGGGGTCGAGAGCTTCAAGTTTTTAGGTGTCCAGATCACCAACAACCTGTCCTGGATCCCCCCCACCCCCCATGCTGACACTATAGTTAAGAAAGCTCACCGACACCTTTACTTTCTCAGAAGACTAAGGAAATTTGGCACGTCAGCTACAACTCTCACCAACATTTACAGATCACCATAGAAAGCATTCTTTCTGGTTGTATCACAGCTTGGTATGGCTCTTGCTCTGGCCAAGATCGCAAAGATCTACATAAGGTCATGAATGTAGCCCAATCACGCAAACCAATCTCCCATCCATTGACTCTGTCTACATTTCCTGCTGCCGTGGCAAAGCAGCAGCATAATTAAGACACCACACAGCCCAGACATTCTCTCTTCCACCTTCTTCCTTCGGGAAAAAGATACAAAAGTCTGAGGTCATGTATCAATCAACTCAAGAATAGCTTCTTCCCTGCTGCTGTCAGACTTTTGAATGGACTTATCTTGTGTTAGGTTGATCTTTTGCTACACCCTAGCTATGACTGTAACACTACATTTTCCACTCTTTCGTTTCTTTCTCTGTGAACAATATGTTTTGTCTGTATATTGCGTAAGAAACAATACTTTTCACTGTGTGATTATATACATTATAATAAAAATCAAATCAAATCAAAGTCTGGCTTAAGGGAAAACAGAGCCTGATGAAGTCGGTACAGCTGAAATGGTTTTGTAGAATCATAAAATGAAGAGCTGAAGGAAATTGGTATTAATGGAGTTGGTGACAATTCGGTGGATTCACAGTTGAACAGAACCTTCAGTTCTGACCAATGTGATGAAGACTTTCGGCATCTTGTCTGCTGCACCGGCTGATCCAGCCCCTACCAGTCATCACTTTGTAAATATCAAAGGGTTCATTTCTGGGAGGTTTTGGGAAATTGATGGGATTCAAGGTGTACACATCTACAAGTTCTGATAATCTTCATCGCAGAGTACTTAAGGAAATAGCTCTAGAAATAGTAGATCTATTAGTGTCATTTTCCAAAATTCTTTAGACTCTGGAATGGTTTCTATAAATTGGAGGGTAGCGAGTATAAACCCACTCTTGAAAATGAAGGTAGGGAGAACACAGGGAACTATAGAGCAGCAAGCCTTACATTGATGTTAGGGAAATTACTAGAGTCTGTTATCAAGGATTTCATAGCTCAACATTTGGAAAGCAGAAGTATAATCAGAACAAACTCAGCATGGATTTACAACAGGGAAATCATGCTTGATTAATCTACCAGAATTCTTTGAAGATATAACTAGTAGTATTGACCAGGGAGAAGCAATGGATGTGGAATGGCCACTCCTATTTTCTACTCATGTAAAATAGCTACAGCACAGATGGAGGTCCTTTGGCCCATTCTATCTGTGTCTACCCTCTGTAAGAGCGATCCACCTTATCCCACTCATTGCCTTTTCCTAGTAGCCCTGCAAATGCTCCTCCTTTGCTTTAGATTTTCTATTGAAAACTACAATTGAATTTAACTCCATCATGCTCTCAGATTTTCATGTTTTTCAGTCGATTAAGACAGGAGATAGAGCAGTATACTCCAGTCTCTCCATCTCCCAGGGTGACGTACTGTGCTTAATGTCATGTTGTTCCCAGCAGATTGAAATCATCATACTTTTAGACACAAGTACTTGAGCTGACTGCATGCCGGGGTTGACCGCGTGCCGGGATTGACCGAGTGTCAGGACTGACTGAGTGCCAGAGCTAACCAAGTGCTAAGGCTGACCACAAGCCAGGACTGATCGAATGCTGGGACTGACCAAATGTCAGGACTACAGAGCACTGGACCGAGTGTCAGGACTGACCGAGTGCTGGGACTGACTGAGCTCTGGACCGAGTGTTGGGAATGACTGAGGGTTGGGACTGACTGAGCGCTGGGACGGACCGAGTGCTGGTACTGACTAAGTGCCAGGATTGACCAAGCTGTGGACCAAGTGCTGGGACTGACCGAATGTTAGGGCTGACGGAGTGCTGGGCCTGACTGAATGCCAGAACTGACCAAGACTGGAGCTGACCAAATGCTGGACCTAGTGATGAGCTGAGGTTCGTTCACAACACTTTCTTGCAGTCTTGGTCAAAGCAGAAGCCATATCAAGCTGAGATACAACCAGAAAGGCTTCTTTCTGTGGTGCATCTGTAGAAGTTAGTGAGAGTTGAAGCAGACATGCCAATTTTCCTTAGATGCCTGATAAAGTAGAGGCATTGATGAACTTTCTTTACAATAACATCTTCATGAATAATGTGGCAGTCCAGACATACATGCATATAACAATGTAGTTCCTTCATCATATTGTAATTATAGAACACAGTGTTTTTTGGATGAAGGAACACGGGTTCAAAATTATGTGAGGAAAGGTTTTCATGAGATTAATGGTAATTGGCTGAACTTCTGATTGGAACTACCACAGCAAATTGTGGTAACTCATTGGGATGATTCCCTGGCCTTTCCACATCAATCCTGGAGAATAGCGCACGGGCCTGAAGATTGATTTTGTACCTGGCACCAACCAGTTTGCAACTCTCCTGGCCCCTTTCTAATGGTACAGACGCAGAAAGGGTGCGAGGCCAATTAGCAAATTTAATGTATCATTTAAATATTGACAGTCCATTCAACACCCAGCACACAGAATTTTCTGGCCTTCGGGTGTGGTGCAATAATCACCACTGCCCTCCAGCAGTGGAGCACTGGCACGATGGTCAATCCAGGAGCCTCGGAGACACTTGTAGCCCTAAATAGTGGAGTGCTTATTGGACAGTGCCCCTTGATAGGGCCCATCAGATACCCTGGCAATGGCCATCAGATACCCCCCAATGGCCATTGGTGCCAATTAGACACCACCAGTGTGCCATTAGTGCCAAGAGGGTGGGTCTATGATGGCGGGGCTGGCAATGCAGATGGATCATTGCAGGGGTGGATCATGATGAGGGATCCATCGGAAGGGACCCAATGCCGGGACCCAATGTCGGGAAGCGGGTGGGAGCACGTATTGCTGCTGGTGAATGGAAGGGTCCTATTGTCCATGGTTGGGACGGAGAATGGGCCTCCCCTGCGAAATAGCACCGAGGTGCTCTGCAGCTGGAAGCTAAACCCTTTCATGTTTAGGTCCACCCCTGCTAGTATTGGTGTGAAACTTCAAACTCTCCAAAAATGGATCGCGGGGAGGAACGGAGTGCAGGGTGGATCAGGGTGTCGGGCGCACAGATCACTCCATTATTCTCGCCGTTTTGATACATAGTTTTCTTCTATGAGAACTCTGTCCTGTGTAGGACAACCATAAACAGTCCACTTTCGTGGGGCAGCACGGTGGCACAGTGATTAGCGCTGCTACTTCACATCGCCAGGGACTCGGGTTCAATTCCAGCTTTGGGTCACTGTTTGTGTGGATCTTGCACATTCTCCCCGTGACTGTGTGGGTTTCTTCCAGATGCTCCAGTTTCCTCCCACCGTCCAAAGGTTAGGTGCGTTGGTCATGTACCTAAAAATTCTCCCAGACTGTGATAATTAGGGGATTTTCAATGTGAATGAATGTTGACTTGTGACAAATAAATAAATAAATTTCCTCTCTCAGGCACACTGTGAGAGTGCTGCACTGCGCAAAGATCCAAAAGAACAGCGAGGAGAGTGGGAGATACAGAAAACCCTTCTTCCCAAACTCAGAGAGAGGAATGTTTTTAGGTAGTCAGTTAATGATGGAGAATATGTCGATGACTTCTGAACCCTAGCATTCTACCCTTGAGGTCAGTCCTAGCTGAGCTTGTTTGCCAGTCCACCTTCTGTGGGATCTAGTGGTTTGGAGAGGGATATTTTAAGCATTGTTGTCGCCTTGATGGATGAACTTTTAATCAGATCACCAAGAGCTGTCACTACTAGCAACCTGAGAAATAGGCCAATTAATGGGAACATGGGCTTGAGTTTATATGCGGCCCCAAGGTACCATGTATTCACAAAGACAAATGATTGGCCACTCTTGCCTATGGGAGAGAGGGACTGGTCTGAGCAAAGAGTCAGAGTGAAAGATTAGAAGCTGTAGATTCTCTACCACTCAAAACAAGCTGAGATTTTCCCAAGCATCCATTTTTGACCATTCCTCAGATGGTCTGGCAGGTACCGGGGGCCTGGAGGGTGAGTGGGGGGATTGGAATGTGAGGCTGTAATCCAGGTTTTCCTTTCCTAAAAATGGTCATTTCGGTTTGCCTTGTGAGCTTGCCTTGACCCTGAGCAGTACACTGCCAGTGTGCTGTGCCACATTGCAGTGAAGGTAGAAGTGTGGACAATCCACAGAACTGATGTAGGAATACCAAGAGAGACCTGAGAGATGGGGTTAGCAATTGTTGATGAAGGGCCTGGATTGTCCACACTTCCACCTTCACTGAAGTGTGGCACAGCTCACTAAGAAATTTCACAACATCAGGTTAAAGTCCAACAGCAAAAGCCACTAGTTTATGGAGCGTTGCTCCTTCATCAGGTGAGTGGGATTTCAGTTCATCAACAGGGCATATAAAGAGACAAACTCAATTTACACAATAATGGTTGGAATGCGAGTCTTTACAGGTAGTCAAGTCTTAAAGGTGCAGATAATGTGAGTGGAAGAGAGTAAAGTAGTTTTACTTTGTGTCCTGTGAGGTCAGCCTTTGTGGCTGAGAAATGCTGCCTTTTCCACCAGGCCCAGCATTCTGGGACATGCCTCAGGGTTAGTGGAGGCCCAATCAGAAATGTTGTTTTAAAATAAAATCTGTTCTCCTTGTTGGCCAGGAAGAGCCGACAATGCTTGTCTGGGTCTCAGAATTAAAGTGCAGGCCTCCATTACCCTCATCCTTCTACACTGATCACCTGCAGACCCTCCGAAAGCAACTCATCTCAATTCCCTGAAGTGCAGGTTGCCACTGATGTATCTGTAAAGCTGGTTTGAACATTGCATTAACTTGGTTACATCATATTGACATCATTCAGTTCAGCATGCCCATGTTTATGTTCCATATCAACCTCTTCCCATTTAACTCCTATATTTTTTCCCTCATGTACTTACCTAGTTTTCCTTGAATGGCCATTGTGCATTATTTCAATGACAGCCATGGAGTGGGTGAAGTTTCCAGTGTGCACTGTGCAAAAGTGAGTATGAAGTAACTTGGTATTGTGAGATTTCTTACAATAGGGAAAAGCATGATTTATTTTGCTCCTGGATAGCTAGCACTATGTGATAGGGAGTTGTAATAATCCCTTCCCCTTGAGCGTTTAGTCAGCAAATCTGTAATTCCTTGAATATCCTCATGGGAAAGGATGTTTTGACATGTTAATCACCATTTAAAACAAGAACCTTCTTGGAAGCAGGTTAGAAAATGCATTCACCCCGATTTTAACCCATCCTGAGTTTGATGAGAATAGGGTGCTTGAAATGGGGGGCAAGCCTCCCCATTCACATTTGAGTTTCACTTGAGTTACTATTTCAACTCGTGGGTTTTGAAAGGAATGTGTCAATAATATTTAAATATCTGGGTACCTTTACTCACACCCTGACCTGAATTTTAAACCCTGCTGTACACAACGGGTCTTGTGTGTCGTACAGTGTGGCTTGGGGAAGAGTTGTGGCTGGGTGGATTCAGGACTGGAAAAAATTCTGAGTGTGACCATGGAGCTTTGAGTTAGCAAGGATCCCTGGGTGGGAGATAGTACTGTGGGAAAAGGGCAAAGCGAAATTGATTTCACAAAGGCTCATTTTTGACTACATCACTTCAGACTTAAACATATGCTACTGAATTGGATAATTCAATGGGGTGGCATGGTGGCATAGTGGTCAGCACTGCTGTCTCACAGTGCAGGGACCCAAATTCAATTCCTGGTTTGGATCACTGTCTGTGTGGAGTTTACACCTCCTTCCCATGACTGCATATGTTTCCTCCAGATGCTTTGGTTTCTTCCCATAGTCCAAAGATCTGCAGGCTAGCTAGATTGGCCATGCTAAATTGCCCCTTAGTGTCAGAGGGACTAGCTAGGGTAAATACACGGGGTTATGAGTATGGGGCCTGGGTGGGATTGTGGTTGGTGCAGAATCAATGGGCCAAATGGCCTCCTTCTACATTGTAGGGATTCTATGAATTATCAGCAAGAAAATTACAAGGCTACAGCATAAAGGGCACGGAGGGAAGTGAATTGCTTTTGAAGTGAGCTATGGACCAAGTAGTCTTCAACTGTGCTATAATCATTTTATGAGTTCAAGATGAGACAAGAAACACATTGGCCATGATACAATGTCTGTGACATGGCAATGTTATTCCTGTCAATGTCTCCACTGCAGAGGTGAATGGTGTTATAGATTGGGAAGTCTGGAGTTGAAAAAACACAATAACTTTATCAATAAAATGTATAAACATAGGTGAGAACTGAATATTTCCAAGGCCTGTACAATAATGGACTGGGGTAAATCCAGGCCAGAAAGATTGGCTTGTATTCCTGTGTAACGCACTGCTCTTCTGCTGCTGTTTGGGATCAGGCAGCCTCTGTGACTGTGTTCCTTGATTAATGCGGAGGAAAAACTAACTATACTGCTCAGATCAGTAAGAAGAGCAGTGTTAGCTATTGATGTCTGCTTAACTGCCTCAGCTGCAGATAAATCAGTTTTGCAAAGAGGATCTGTAATAGTCAGAGAACCTCAGAAAAGCCCAAGCTGCTGATTCAGAGCTAATTTGCTTAAATGCATCAACTCTGTGAAGATTAATGAAATTTGTTTGGAAAAAAAAAATTAATTCCATTGAAAAATCACAGAATCAGCAGGGGCACCTATCAGAGAGCACAGATCCTGGTGTAATCAGTAAAAAAAATTGAAAGAAAGCAAATCAAAATTAAATTTTTCCATAAAATTAATAGTTTTGAAGAATTTTTGGGTATTTTTGGAGACAATCCAAACACTCCCCAAAATCAGAAGAACCATATCATTCTCTGAGGAATTGAATTTGGGATATTGGATGCAAGCTTGTAAGTTATCAGATATACATACACCTGTGAAGTTGCACATCTCAAAATATCCTTGACGTATACAGGAGCTTCTATTCTGGTACTAACACTAGATTTTACCTTTCTCTCCAATTTGTCCCTATGCAGCTTTTCTTAAAGTTGTTGGATTGTCTGATGAGATCCATTCCATTGGGAAACAGCTTCCCTTACATACCTGCCCCAAGTGGACAGTCTTCACCAATGATTCTCTGCAGAGAACGTCAACACAATATTCAATGCTGCAGGGTTTCAGAGCCCAGCCAGAGAACCCTCTCTTTACCTGATACCCACAAGTATGCACAAGACTCAGCGCTGATTTAATTGTGAGCCCTCCCCAGAATGCTAAGACAAATGTTGTCCCGGCTCTTTTGAGCAAACTCAAAAGAGATGCACATTCACATCTGGAGAATTCAAGACCATTAAGACAAAAGCTTCCAAGGAACACATGTGAGAAGCCCCAGAAATAAAGGGGGTAAAGGGGTTCGGCTAAAAGCTTGCCAACTTCTTTGTTATAGCAGACACAGTAAAATATCCAGCGTGATTTCAATTTCCAGGATAGGTTGGAAGCGGCACAGTATTAGCATTAATGTCTCACAGTGCCAGGGACCCGAAATGATTCCTGGCTCAGGTCACTGTCTGTGTAGAGGTTGCATGTTCTCCCCTTGTCTGCATGGGTTTCCTCTGGGTGCTCCAGCTTCCTCTCAGACTCCAAAGATATGTGTTCGGTTGATTGGCTTAGTGGGCAATTTAATGACTGAATTGCCCATTACTGTCAGGGGGATTAGTAAGGTCAATAAAGATGATCATGGGGATAGGACCTGAGTGGGATTGTGGTCAATGTAGACTTGATGGGCCGAATGGCCTCCTTCTGCACTGTAGAGATTCTGGGAAACATGGGATTAGGATCCGTCACAAATGAAGTTAATTACAATCATGCAATGGGGCAGAAGTAATAAATAAGAATTAATATGGAAGGATGTAATGAACAAGGAATGTCCTTTATCATTGAAGATGTCACTGCCCTGGTGGATGATGGTAACGGATAGATTTTCCTATTCAGGGAGTATTTGTTAAGATTTCTCACAGAGAGTTAAAGTCAAAACAACAGCTCAATGGTGTAGTTCTTAATTGGGCAGGGAATTGATTTGACAAAAGGAAATCTGACACAAGAGAGATGGTGGCATAACAGTCATGTCACTGAACTGATATTCCAGAGGTGCAGACTAATAGCAGCTGGTGGAATTAAAACTCAATTAATGAAAGTTGGAATTGAAAATTAGTATCAGTAATGACCTGTTGAAGTGAAAATTTTCCTGCTTCTTGACTGTGGTAAAAAGACTCTACAAAGTATGTTCCAACAAAATAATTTGTCTTTATTTACAAAACACTGCATACAGTATTGGCAAAAACTTGAGTTCAGAGTGCCGTTGTTACAACTTGCTAATTCTTCCTCAAGTCTGCACTTACATAAAGAATCATAAGAACATAAGAAATAGGAACAGGAGTAAGCCATCCAATCCCTCGAGCCTGCCCCACCATTCAATAAGATCATGGCTGATCTGTAGTGGTTCAGTACCACTTTCCCGCTTTCTCCCCGTAACCCTTAATTCCCTTGTCAATCAAAAACTATCCATTCTTGACTTAAATATATTCAGTGAGGAAGCCTCCACCACTTCAACGGTCAGAGAATTCCAAAGATTCACCACCCTTTGTGTGAAGAAATTCCTCCTCAACTCTGATCTGAACTGTCCCCCCCCCCGCCAAATCTTGAGACTGTGCCCTCTAGTCTTGCTATCCTTGTTAAACGGGAAGAGTCTCTCAATCTTTACCCTATCCATCCCCTTCATTATCTTATACGTCTCTATAAGATCCCTTCTCAGCCTTCTAAACTCCAACGAGTACAAACCTAGCCTATTTAGTCTCTCCTCATAATCCAACGCCCTCATCTCCATTATCAGCCTAGTGAACCTTCTCTGCACCCCCTCCAAGGCCAATATATCCTTGGTCGAATGCGGCGACCAAACCTGCGCAAGTACTCCAGCTGCAGCCTCACCAGTACCCTATACAGTTGCAAAAGTACCTCCCTACTTTTATATTCTATCCCCCTAGCTATAAAGGCCAACATTGCATTCGCCTTCTTGATCAGTTCAGTATTTATACATAATCATTATCAGTTTGCGTGACCAGAGCTTATTCAGAAATTCGATCAGTAATAGTGTCAGAAGCAATGTCATAAATCATGGTAGAACCTGCAAACCTCCTAGAACTCTTTGTCTCATCAATCATACCTTTATCTTGTCCTTTGAAAGAACAGAAGAAGGTCGGTGACTCTTTTATCCCTGACCTTATCTTGTCATACTCATACAGCCCTAGGTTATGCGGAGTCAGTTTTCCTTATTTTGTACCAAATATTTGACCAATTTTCCCGTCATGCCACTACTTCATTCATACAACTTTAAGACCATAAGGCTACCATTGCTTGTTGTGTTCAAAATCATGAGAGGGCTGGATTGAGTAAATAGGGAGAAATTGTTCCCATTCATAAAAGGATCAAGAACAAGAGGGTACAGAGTTTAAGGTGGTTTGCAAAAGAAATGTGATATGTGAAATAAACCTTTTAACATGAGTGGTTCGGGCTTGGAATGTGCTGCCTGGAAATGTAGTGGAGGAAGGTTCCATTGAGGCTTTGAAAAGGAAATTAGGTAATTATTTGAATAGAAACAGTGTGTAAGGGTACGAGCAAAAGGCAAGGAAATGGCACTAAGTTATAATGCCCTCTTGGACAGCCAGTGTAGGTAGGCTTGATGTGCCGAATAACCTCCTGCACCGTAACGATTCTGTGAAGTGACAATTTTTTGATGCAGCATTGACTAGTAGAGTCCCCACATGAATCTGTTCTGAGACTTTTTTCTATCCACAAGGTTTATTAATAACCTTGCTGTAAGGATAATGAGCAAACTGTCCCAACGACAGATGATAGTCCCCACAGAACATCAGGAGCGAAAGCTTCATGCGCACAGTGTCCTTACTGTGGAACTTTCCTTCTGGAGTTTGTGAAAATCTGTCAGTTGTACAGAGAAGGCTAATGTGGAATGAGTCATAGCTTGTAAGTTGATGAAAAATGCAGCTGAGAGCAATTCATTGTCTGTTGCTACCCTGTGTAATTCCACCAGTTTTCCTGCACTTCCTGCAACATTGGGATCAATTTTGAAAGGTATCTATCCTGATTTGCCAAACAAGTGAGAAGATAAGAAATAGGAGCAAGAGTTGACCATGCAGTCCCTCAAGTCTGCTCTGCTATTTAATCCACTTCAACTCCACTTTCCTTCCTGCTGTCCATATTGTTTGAGGAACGTCACTATAATCCGGCCATTCTCGCCTTGCTGTTTAGGGAGCTTGCTGTGTGCAAACGGGCTACCACATATCCAACATCACAGCAATGATTACATCTTAAACTACCCCATTGACTGTAAGATGCTTTGGGATATCCAGTAGTTGTGAAAGGCGTTACATAAATGCGAACCACCTATATTTACTTGAAAGTCACTGCAAAGTGTAGCGGCACACTACACTGACTGATTATTCATGCTAAGCCAGGTCCGAGGTGCAATACAGATTTTACCCTGCACTCAAGTCTCTATCCATAATGTTTGTAACAATTATATTGAACACATGAATTTATATTGTACATGAGGTTATTGGGAGAATTCCAAGTATCAAAAGACCATTGGGCTGGAGGGTTATATGGAATTCAATCTTCAAACTTACTGCAGGGAAATGCTAAATAACTTTGACAAGGTAATTCATCATCTCCATGATGTCAACAGGATATCTAGTCTGTACAAATATGAATTCACTGCTTGTAGGAGTAGTAGTAATTGATGAAATGTAATTTTCTGAAGGTAATTTAATAAGTGCTTGAAAAGGACTTATTTCAGCCTTTTTTACAGGGCAGTGAGGAAAGAGAAGGGGTAGGTGAGATTAATTGCATAGCTGTTTTCAATGAGCCAATATAGACCTGATGGGCCAAATAGCTGCCTTTTGTGCTGTGTGATTCTATTCTAGAGGGCAAAATAGTGAATATTGTGGTTGAAACTCATAAGTTCGCTAGCTAATATCACCAGAATGTAAGTAATCTGCAATACAATTCCATCCTTTAGGTTAGACACTGCAAAGGAGAGGGATGGCAAGGTTTTCCAGTATTTTCTCCCTCTGGTGCTGACCCATCCTTTAGATCCATTCAGCTTAACTGCCACTGATTGTGGTAAGGTGCCATTCTCCCCAATATCCCCCTCCCTCCCTCAGTGAAGTCCTTTTGCCATTTGTACCGTCCTTCTCAATACCATGTATGAGGGGCAAACAACTGGGAGCAAAATGTGATGAAGGAGCTGAACTGATTTTGATTTGGAGATCTGACAATTGCATGAGGACAAAAGAGCAGGAGTTGGCCATTTTGAACTTCAAGCCAGCTCTGCCATTCGATAAGATCATGCCTGATTTTCCAACCTCTACTCCACTTTTCTGCACTAATCTTATATCACTTGGTACCCAAAGGTCTGTCTTGAATAATATACTCCCTGACTGAGGATCTGCAGCTCCCTGAGAATCTCAAAGATTCACAACCACCAGCATGAAGGAATTTTTCCTTATCCTTGCCGTAGATGGGCAACACCTTATCCTGAAATTGTGGCCTATTTTTCAGATTCCCCAGTCAGTATTTACAGACTATTCTACCACATCAATGTCACAGCCAGACTCAATCTTCACAGGCAACAAAGACTACTGATCAAGAGCAGAAATGCTGTCTGATTTGCACCCTCCCACCCCCACCCCGCACCGCCCCCACAGACTGGTGCCTCCTGCTGTTCACACTTGAACTGCAAGATACTGAGGCATATCTCGATTTCTCCCCCCCCTACTCGTGCTCACTCAGAAGTTGTCTTTGTAGTCTATTTGACTAGACTAGCTGCTTTGCAATGGACTGGTACAAGTGTCAGGGAGAAACTTTGTTGTGTGACTGTTGTATCAATAAGGTTCCTTTTTTTAAAAAAAAACACTCACTTTCTGTGGAAAATAGAGAATTCTAATCATGTATTTTTCATTCGCTGCAGAGGCTGTACTGCAGTCCTCAGCTTATTCAGTGGAGCGTGTTCTCTTCACAAATAAAACTTCAACCGTCAAGAAGTGGTGTCGCATAACTAGAGTTTGTGAGCAGGAAATTCTTCCACATTCTTCAGTCTATTGCATAATTTGTGACATCTTATTCCTCCTTTGAGGAATGAAGTGATTTTCCATTTAGTTATTATTACAATTTTACTTCATCTTGCACCTCTCCTGATTTGGCCTACATCACCTTGTGCTGGACATCATCCAGTTACACTTCATTTGATGCCAGGAGCTGCCAGGAATTGATTGTCCACAGCAGGTAATTGGATCTTCTTGTTCCATCACCTCAATTTTGTACAATGTGTCCTGGGCTTGATCACCCGTTCTACCTGTCTTCTCCCTTTACCCAAACACAGGGACAAAGCTGGATATTATCAATGGACAGGAGGGAGAGAAAATCATAATCAAAGATGCAAACAGCGTATCACATCAATGTGTTCAGTGTGTATTCACACCGTATTAAACAACACTTGGGCAGCATGGTGGCATAGTGGTTCGTACTGTGCCAGGGAGCCTGGTTTGAATCCTGGCTTGAGTCACTGTTTGTGTGGAGTTTGCATATTCTCCCTGTGTCTGCGAGGGTTTCCTCCAGATGCTCCGGTTTCTTCCCATTCCAAAGATATGCAGGTTAGATGGATTGGCCATGCTAAATTGCCGGTTACTGTCTGAGAGTTAGCAGGTTAAATACATCAGGTTACAAGGATGGGGCCTAGGTGAAATTGTTGTTGGTGCAGATTCTATGGGCTGAATGGCCTCCTTTTGCATTGTAGATATTCTATGTTTCTACTATGTAATCAATAAACTGGGCAAAGCTGACTCCAATTTTCTAGTCTGGTGTAGCTTTGTCTTTTGTCTTTCTAAAAGAGATTATAACTAATATCAAACAGAGAATCATTTCACTCAGAGGAGATCACACTGAACACAGAAGAGGCAGGGACTGTCATACAGAGAATTTAATTCAGCATTTCATCATTGGCAGCCATACCTTCAGCTATTTGGGCTCTAGAATGAATAATTTATTGAAATCCTCCATTTTTATAACCTCTTTCTTCTTAAAGCCTGTCTCACAGTGCCAGGGGGCCAGCAGGTTTGATTCCCAGCTTGAGCCACTGACTGGAGTTTGCGTGTCTCCCATGTTTGCATGCGTTTCCTCCGGGTGCTCCAGTTTCCTTCCACAGTCCAAAGATGTGCAGATTAGATGTCGGCCCATGCTAAATGCACCCAAACATGCTGGAGTGTAGCGGCTAGGGGATTTTCACAGTAATTTCATCGCGGTGTGAATATAAGCCTACTTGTAACTAATAAATAAAAACTTTAAACTTTTAATCACATGTGCTAATACCTCCCTTCAGTGGCTCAAGGTCAAATTTCGTTTGATAATATTTCCTCTGCAGAACCTTTAGATATTTTGCTCTGCAAGTTATTTTTATAGGAGAGAGGGAGAATGAGAGAGTATTGGTACTGAGTATGAGGAGGCAGGGAGCAATTATACAGAATAATGAGTGGAAAGATGGGGGTAATAATATACAGTAATGAGATGGTGGAATTATATAAAATAATGAGAGAGGCAGTATTAACCTGAGTATTGATGCAATTGCACATAAGGTAATAAGAATGAACAATTACACCGAGTAAGGGAAAGAATATTAATAGAGTGCTGAGAGAGAACAATACTATATAAAACAGAGTGGGATGATGACTTACAAAGAGTAATGAGAAGGAAGAGTATTTGGAATGAGGGCATGATCACACAATTTGAGAGAACAATTGGAGACAGTAACATCTGGGGATGAAAAATTGATGGCAAGAATTCGGGGGAATTACTACCCAGAAAATGAGCTGATGTATCTGACTGATTCCTTGTAAGGTTGAAGAATCCATTCCCCCTAAGTGTTGAGAAGTAGATTGTGCAAGATGCTTTGCAGTTTATAAAATATTCAAGTCATTATACAGTGTAGTTATAATGGATGTTGTGTACACCTGCTGTTGCTCCAAATTCTATTTCTTTACTTTCACCAGCTTTTCATTGCTTCTAATCAATCTTCCTTTGGCTGGCCATCTGTTATTCCTCACTTCTCTGTGAAGTACCTTGGAGCATTTTTTGCTATATTGAAAGATGTTACATAAAGGCATATTGTGGGTGTTGTTGAAACATAAGAGTTTGGAACAATTTGCCCAACGGAAAATAAGAGGCTTTGATCCATCTGTCCAACTTCTAAATGTTTATCTTGTGGAAACAGGAATGTAGCAGTTTTGGTGACTAAATCCCATTATGGTTAGTTGGTTTCTGTCAAGTCAAATGACTTTAGAGAATGTCTGCCAAAACAAAGCAGAATGTAACTGCTCAGATATTAAACTGGTGGATTAGGTATGATGCCTTCTCAATTCTGGATTCAGTTTCAATGGTGCATACATGATTGTGGATATGTCAGGCTCTCATATCTCAGAATGAGCTAAGGAATAGCACCTCCGAACGAGCCAGTTATAATTTGCTAGGTCATCTGGATTAATCTGAATTTAATTAATGTCCAAGAGGAAGTTTTCCCATTAATCTTAAAGGTAATGAAACCGATATTATCCACCTTTTCTTCCTGGGTTTATTTGTCAGGAAAAAGCAAAAGTTCATTTATTAGTCACAAGTAAGGCTTACATTAATACTGCAATGAAGTTTCTGTGAAATTTCCCTAATCGTTAGGTGCGTTGACCCCAATTCGGATCAATGCACCTAACTAGCGTGTCTTTCAGACTGTGGGAGGAAACCGAGGACTAATATTTACCATTTTAATCATTTCTTGACACAAAAACTTAGGAAGAGTAGGCCATCCAGCCCATCAAGCCTGCTATGCCATTCAGTATGATCCTGGCTGATCATCCACTTCTTGCCTTTTCTCCACATTATCCCCAAATCTCTTTATGCCATTTAAAAAATCCATCAATGTCCACTTTAAACATACTCAATGTTTCTGCTTTCACAGTCCTCGAGGGCAGAGAATTTTAAAACTTCACAACCCTCTGAGAAGAAACATTTCTTCTTACCCAAGTTTCCTCCTCATTTTGAAATGATGTCCTCTGACTTGCTTCCCAGGGGAAACATTTACTCTGTCTATCTCTTCAAGTCTTTTGTAGGTTTCAATGAGATCGCCTCTCATTCTACGAAACTCCAGAGAATATAGGCCCAGTTTATCCAGTCTCTCTTTATAGAACTAATTGGAACAACATTCTTCTCATCGATAGTTTTAACAAAAATAATCCAAACGATCGAATTTTGAACTTGCACCAAATGTCTATTGAAATCATGAAGATTTTCAGTCCATTGTGATTTAAAACAAGAATCTGCTGTGTAAACTCAGTTACTATGGTAACAGAGGCTGACGATATTTGTGGATGGATTTCTCATTTGACAGCAGATTGACTGGGAGCATTCTGACTGTATTACACAATGAATCAGGGTATCACCCAAATGAATTCACTCTTTCACCTTTAATCTGCACACCCGCCCACCCTAATGTTAAATAAAATCAGAAAGTAATGTTTGCACATTTCTATCCTTCCCTTTTAATGTATATCATTAGTTTGTCTAAAAAATTTTTTATTAATGTCACAAATAGGTTTACATTAACACTGCAATGAAGTTACTATGAAAATCCCTTAGTTGCCAAACTCCAGTACCTGAAGGAGAATTTAGCATGGCTGATGCACCTAACTGGCACATCTTTCCCACAACTGTGGGAAGAAACTGGAGCACCCAGAGGAAACCCATGCAGACACAGGAAGATTGTGCAAACTCCTGACAGACAGTGGCCCAAGCTGGAAGTTGAAGTTGGCACTGAGGCAACAGTGCTAACCATTGTGCCACTAAGCAGCAGGGAAATGTCCATACAATCAATGCCTTCTCCAAATCTGGAGTGTGTGTCAAAGCAAGTTGGAAATCTTGGGTTCAAATCTTCTTACTCTGTCTATAACTCTATCACTGACCCACTCCTAACATAGAAAATTTTCCAGCAAACAGGAAATTAAAGGCATATGGGAAAGATTGGCAGCATTTTGAAGGACTGTGGCGAAAGATTCTCAGGTGAGACATGGGAACGCAGGAATTAGGAGCAGGAGTAGGCCATCCAGCCCTGCCTGCCTGCTCTGTTCAGTAAGATCATAGCTGGTTAGATTCTGGTCTCAAATCCACTTTCCTGTCTGTCTCCCATAACTATCAGAAATCTTCCTCACCTTGAATGAATTCATTGGCCCAGCCTCCATTGCTCCGTAACCTTAACTTCACCCTCACCTTGATCGACTGTGCATTGGGTATTCTGGGTTTAGTTCAGGTTTCTGTCTGTGGGTTTCCACCGCTCCCTATCCATCCTTTCCTTTCGTAATCTGGAAATGTTTTGAAAGAAGTGATCCTGGGACTTGGTACACAGCTACTGACAGCCCAGTGAATTATTGGTTAGAATTGAGGCTTTGATTTGATTTATTATTATCACATGTATTAGGGTCCAGTATTGTTTCTTGTACAGACCAAACATACTGTTCATAGAGTGCATAGGGAAGAAGGAAAGGAGAGGGTGCAGAATGTAGTGAAGATGCAGCTCCAAATGAAGAGAGTCTGAAGAGAGAATTGTGATGGCGGGTCCACAGTTTGGTGTGTGCGGGGTCATGAGGGAGTTTGCACTGACTGGCTTGCCCCCCCCCCCCCCTCACTGTCACACACAGGGCAGGCTCTGCCTTGCTGTCTTTATCTTAGAATTATCAATTTGCATGAAATAGCACCACATTGACTGACAGTGACAAAATTGGCCAGCAGTGGACTAATATCCAACAGCAGAGGCAGAAACTGGGAGGGGGAGAGTTCAGTACTGACTGCAATTAAGCAGCAACATTGCTTTCAGGACACACACACAGCACAAGACAGGATAGCACTGCAGCATCTCTCATCAGGACCTGTTCCCATTCTCTCAGGTAATGTTCCCGCTTGACTTTGATTATTTATTAATGTAGTGCAGCCCCCACCATTCTGTTCTCCGACCCCACTCCCCCCCCCCATTCCCACCAAAATAATCTAGTCTTTATCCCATCAAATCGTAAGCATCAGAATTAATATTTGCGATCTTTGGAGCAGTGATGTGATATTCAGCGCGCTTCCCGGGACATCAGTCACCCAGGATTAGCAGTGTGTTGGGCAACAGAGGCGAGGTAATGTTTTATTTCAGTGCCTGGACTGAAAGGGATGTGTTTTAATATTCCTGCTCAGCGCTCCTGCGCTCACCCTTTGTGTGTGAGTGGAAATTAGCGCTGAGCAACCGGTATAATGCCCAATGCAGAGGTTTAAATCCCTTCTCTCTCTCTCTCTCTTTCTCCCCAGATATTTACAGCCACTGTTTATTTCTTTGTGCTGTTACATAGCTGGTGCTTTCAAATGAACATGTTTACAGTTCTGGGAGTTAGCAGGACGGTGGTTTGGGGAGGAGGGGTGGGTGGAGAGGGGGTTCAGCTTGGGAGCAAGCGGGGCTGAAATGTTGTCTTTTCAGTGTCTGCTTTTATGAATGGGGCTGGGAGACAGAGCGCAGGACTGGGATTAATGAACACACTTGAATTTCAACAGAACTGCCCCCCCGAATGTCCATTTACCCCAATAATGTCGAAAGCCAAATTGAAGTTTTTTGCTGATGCGATTGATTCTTTATCAGAGATTGAAATATTTGCTGTAATTTGCACAAGGGGGAGTTTAACCGTGTTTCCACTGCAGTTTCGAAAAGAAGTGTGGCGAATTCGCAAAAGATCCCCTTGATTGGATTTTATTGTAGGCTGGGAGGGAGGTGTCTGCTGCGGAGTTTTCCTAAGCCCTACAATTTGAGATTCAGACCACACTACAGGTTAGAACTCCAGTGTACAGCGAGCTTTGAGAATTTCAATCCGGTTCCCGCTGGGCAGAAAGCTGTCCCCGATTCAGCACTCCGAGGGATTACATTGAGAAAACCCGCCTGGCGTGGAGAACACTCCAGTTTAGGGTCTCTTGGGGTCACACTGTTGGGAAGAGAGAGAGCTTCACTCTGCACCAAATGCCTTGTCTCTCGGGGGTGTTCGGTACCTGGTTTGGTGAAGTGCCATCCACTGGCTCCTGCTCTGTAAAAGCAGCTTCTCAACAGGTTCAAATAGGGAATTAGATCCATTCCCAAATTCCCCTTGATCAACACAAAAATGAAGATTTCACCACATCCCACCCCGCCCAATAATTTCTGTTGGTTCTCCCTGATTTTTAGGAGATTTTTAAAAATAATTTTATCCTTAAAGTTACAAAATCACTGCTCAGAATGGACCCGGCAAACCCGAATCCATTCCTTGCTTGCTGCAAAACGAAACAATTTCAAATTCCAATTGATTCCAATTCATGGTCCCGATAAAAGGG
Organism: Sphyrna mokarran; assembly: GCA_024679065.1. Taxonomy (NCBI): domain Eukaryota; kingdom Metazoa; phylum Chordata; class Chondrichthyes; order Carcharhiniformes; family Carcharhinidae; genus Sphyrna; species Sphyrna mokarran. The sequence goes on along the minus strand of JAGIQG010000020.1, from coordinate 37,325,712 downwards.
CCAAACAAGATCCAAACTGGCATTGCACCCCCCGCTCCCCACCCAAATTTTGGGTTTGATCTGATTCTTGATCCAGATATCACAAACAAAAATGTCCCGCTTCCCCCCGCAAACTCTCACCAAAAAGGAAGGTGTTGATACATTTAACCCCAGTTGTTGCGAGATATTCGGCCCGGTTTTAACCTGAAGTGGGATTTGAATGGCTACAAGCTCTACAATCGCTGGTGTGAAATTCAGGGGTCGGGAGTTATCTCCCGGGCTTCATTGTAAACGATTCCATATTTACCCGGGGAAAGAAGGCGCAAAAGTATTGGGAGGGTAAGCATAAGGCAGGGTTTCCAGCGATTTGGCGTTTGGGGAAGGGATGAGGGTTTGGGAGTGAGAGTTTGGGGATGTGGTGTTTGGGAGGTTGCAAGGCTGGGGGGCTTGTAGAATTTGGGGGGTTGTAGAGTTTTGCGTTGCGATGTTTGGGGATGAGAGTTTCAGGGGTTGTGGAGTTTGGAGGTAAGAATTTGGGGTTGTTTTTAGGGGGTGAGCATTTTAGGGTGTTGTGAAGTTTGGGGTTGTTTTTGGAGGTGAGAGTTTTAGGGAGTTGTGGAGTTTTGGGGGTGAGAGTTTCAGGGGGTCATTTTTGAACAAGCAGCCTAGATCCTTCTAGCATCATGGCCAAAATATTTGAACTTCACCCTTTGCACCAGCCAATGATCCTGTTTTTGTTTTCCTGCTCAATGTCCCAAGTTGTATAAATGTATGGGGTTTCTTTCTGTTTTGGCAGGGAATTTCTGGCATAGTCATAATTAATTCCTAAATTGTCCTACCTCGTACCAGTGACTACTAAATACTATTTATAATACATTCTGAGGGTGCTTTGAAGTCATCAAAGGTGCTAAATAGATGCAAGTTTATTGGCATTTTTGACCATCCTGAATTCCTGTGGGAATAATAATCTTTTCCCAAATTCTTCTCTAATTCAACCTATTGTATCCCACTGTCCACTTTGTGTTATAAAATTAAGTCACTCTGACAAAGGTGTGGATTCATGAAGGAAAGTCTGGCAAATGGTGGTCATTTAACTTGCTAGAGTTTCTGAGGGTTGATGAGAGTAACACAGTTGATGTGATGTGCATGAACTTCCAAAAGGCATTTAATAAAGTAGCTGTCAGAAAAGTTGAAGTCTGTGGAATAAAAGGGACAGTGGCTGCATGGATATGAACAGTGAATGGTTGTTTTTTTTGAACTGCAAAACTGTTCCAATTAGAGAAAAGGTTAAGAACCTTTTCCCCAGGGTGGAAGAGTTCAGAACTAGAGGGCATAGGTTTAAGGCAAGAGGGCAAAGATTTAAAGGAACTTGAGGGGCAATATTTTCACACGTAGAGTGGTGAGTATATGGAATAAGCTGCCAGATGAAGTGGTAGAGGTGAGTACAATTACAGCATTTAAAATTCATTTGGACAGGTAAATGGATAGGAAAGGTTTAGAGGGATCTGGGCTAAACACAGGCAAATGGGACCAGTTCAGTTTAGGAAACCTGGTTGGCAGGGATGTTTTGGGCCAAAGGGTCTGTTTCAGTGCCTTTCAGTCAGTATCTCTATGACTCTCTAACCAAAGGACACTGATTTAAGGTCCTGAGTAAAAGAAACAGTGGTGTCATGAGGAAGATTTATTTGGTGAGTTATTTAGAATCTGGAATGTACTGCCTGATAGGGTGGTGAAGTCAGATTCAAATGTGGTTTCCAAAAGGGAACTGGATAAGTACCTTAAAAGAAAATAATTGCTAGACTATCAGGAAATGGCAAGAAAGTTGGACCAGCATCTGTGCTCTTGCAGACAGCTGACGTGAGCATGATGCACTGAATGGTCTCCCTCTGTGCTACAGCTATTCTATGAATCCGATCAACTAGTGACTCTTTAAAATGCAACAAATATAAATCAAACTATATCCAAGTGAGTGAGGGAGAGAACCCAAATATAATTCAGCCAGTGGGTGAAGGTTGATTGGCAAGTAACTTTTCTGTGGACTCAGAATTGGAAAGGAGATCCGGAATTTTTGTTTGAAATATTTTTCAGGGTGGCTGAGTGATGCTCAGAACACATGCCTGTAAATAACTTCTAGAAAAGGCTGGCAAATTAAGATATTCCATTTGTGGTGTAGAGAGTTTCCACCCTCAGTCCCTAAGTTGTTTATTTTAAATAATATATAAAATTTGCATTCTACTAATGCGTGATCTGTGCTATTGATCAGGAGAAAGGTGGGGTAAGGGGCATAATTTTTAACATGTCATTTGTTTGCTAGTATCTCTGACTAGCTGCTCTTACCCATGGTATCAGAATACTTTTACCTTTGTGAGTGACATCCAGATGTATTCTTACCTCCTTTCCATATCTATTGCAATCTGCCCACTGAGGCTACTCCTCTCAACATTGACTCAATGCCTAACAAAACCACTTTTGCACCATATGTGATATTTACTTTCTGTGGGCAGCAAGGTGGCATAGTGGTTAGTAATGCTGTCTCACAGCACTAGGGACCCGGGTATGATATCCAGCTTGCGTTACCACCTGCAGAGTTTGCATACCCTCCCTGTGTCTGCGTGGGCTTCCTCTGAGTGTTCTGATTTTAGAACATTGAACATAGAACATAGAAAACTGCAGGACAAACAGGTCCTTCAGCCCACAGGTTTTGCTGATCATATCCCTCCCACAGTCCAAAGAAATGCTGATCAGGTGCATTGGCCATGCTAAATTCTCCCTCTATGTACCCGAACAGGTGCCGGAATATAACAACTAAGGGATTTTCACACTGCCTTCATTGCAGTGTTAATGTAAGTCTACTTGTGACTAATAAATAAACGTTAACTTAATGATTCCTGAGATTGCTGGGTCTGTGGAACTGAATAACCAATGAAAGTCTATGATGTATAGTATATGAAGTAAGGTTGATAGATATTTTGGAGTCTTGCTTAAGGATCTTTTGTAAAATCTTGTCTCAGGGTGCGGCTTGGATTGAGTTCTTGATGTGACAAATTGTAATGGTCTGAAAAAGGTCTTGATGAGCTAAAGGACCTTTTCTCATTATGCCTTTTCACAAAGGCACGCTCTGAGGAAAGAAGAAGGGGATGATGACAATTGTGGCTTCAAGATCTTAACCTGAGAATCTGTGTTCAGTATTAATTAGTACTGATTCCATTTCCCTAATAAATTAAACCCATCTGCCCCACACATGGATTTAATTTATTCCGAGCAATACTGAGAGAAAGATCTGACTGTTATTATATACTCACCTGATGAAGGGGCAGAAAGTTCAAACTACCAAATAAATTTATTAGACTTTATCCTGGTGTTGTGAGACTTCTCACTGTGTCCAGCCCAGTCTAATGCTGGCATCTCCACATCATTATTATTATGTCCTTACTTTGGAGGAGTAGGGTAAAGGAAAGTTGAAAGGTGTGCGGGTTAGATGGATTGCCATGCTAAATTGCCCCTTAATGCCAGGGGGATTAGTAGGGTAAATAATGTGGGGTTACAGGGATAGAGCTGGGTAAGATTGTGGTCGATGCAGATTCCATAGGCCTCCTTCTGCACTGTAGGGATTCTATGAAAGATATTTTATGAAAGATGAAGCCAACGTCTTGACGTTGCTTAGGTGTGTCCAATTTGTGCTCACAAAGCAAACCAAATGTTGACAATGCAATCCTCAAAATCCAAAAATCTGTCTTTTACGCCTTCATATTTCTTAGTTCTTTGGTCCCATTGGAATATTGGACTCTTTGAAGTTTAGAAAAGGCAATCCTTAATATCGTTCCCTTTTGGTGAATATGTACAAAGAAAAACTCTGTTGGTATCATCAAGATGCATGTTTTTTGGGCTGTATTGGGAATATTTGATTTGATTTATTGTTGTCACATGTATTAATATACAGTGAAAAGTATTGTTTCTTATGCGCTATACAGACAAAGCATACCATACAAAGAGAAGGAAAGGCAAGAGTGCAGAATGTAGTGTTAAAGTCATAGGTAAGGTATGGAAAAGATCAACTTAACACAAGGTATGTAACATTTGTTAGAGAGTTTAAAAGAGAATGAAGTTTTTGAAACATAGAACGAGAGTGAAAGACAGAATTAGGTTTGCTGGGCACAGTTTGCAAGAAATCACCTTGCACCAGCACCATCTTGGGAAAACAAAATGGGTTTAAGGTTTATCTGTGAGGCGATGCTCCATGGTATATATCATAGAACATAGAACATTACAGCAGGGCAGCAAGGGCAGTACAGGCCCTTCGGCCCTCGATGTTGTGCCAGCCAGTGGACCGTCTAACCTAAACTTTTCCAATATCATCCATATGCCTATCCACCGACCATTTGAATGCCCCCAAAGTAGGCAAGTCCACAACTGCTGCAGGCAGGGCATTCCACGCTCTCACCACCCTCTGTAAAGAGCCTGCCTCTGACATCCGTCCTATAACTACCACCTCTTAATTTAAAGTTATGTCCCCTCGTGTTGGTCATCACCATCCGAGGAAAAAGGCTCTCACTATCCACCCTATCCAATCCCTTGATCATCTTATACGCCTCAATTAGGTCACCGCGTAACCTTCTTCTCTCTAATGAAAATAACCTCAGGTCCCTCAGCCTTTCCTCATAAGGCCTTCCCACCATACCAGGCAACATCCTGGTAAACCTCCTCTGCACCCTTTCCAATGCTTCCACATCTTTCTTATAATGCGGCGACCAGAACTGTACGCAATACTCCAAGTGCGGCCGCACCAGAGTTTTGTACAGTTGTAACATAACCTCACGGCTCCTAAATTCAATCCCTCTACCAATAAAAGCTAACACACCGTACGCCTTCTTAACAACTTTATCAACCTGGGTGCCAACTTTCAAAGAGCTATGTACTTGTACCCCAAGATCCCTCTGCTCGACAACGCTATTAAGGGTCCTTCCATTAGCCCTATATTTCATATGCCTGTTATTCCTAATATATCCTGTTATATCAATGACTTTAACACTACATTGATATATCCTTGGGTCCTATCAAGCTTGACCCTCTGCTTTTAAGTCCAGTGACCATTAAACAAAGATACAACTCACAAGTAAAACTGTGTTGGGAACTGTACTGAGAAAAGCTTTTCAATGAATGTGTGTGGCTGTGAAGAGAAGGGGTTACAACTTAAATTAAAGAACCCTTCTGCTCCTTTAACTCTGGATAGAAAGTATTGCACAATAATAGGCCAATTAGTCCAATTGTTCTGTGCTTCACATAGGCACTATATTGGGTTTAATTGAAGTCAAGTCTTGAGTATAAGTGAGTCAATAATCAAAGGTGAATTGCAAATGTCTAGGTATTTGACTGCAGCACATAGCAACATAAAAACAAATGTAATGACAATTGAAATTTGGCCCAGTGAGTCTGCATGTTCTGGTATCTGGTAAACAATTTACACTCACACACACTCTGATTTACTTCATTTTCAGAAGAGGCAGTGAATGGCTACAGGTTTATTGTCACTTCCATGTGATAGACCCATGCTCGGCCAGTTGTGTAATGAGTGGATTGCAGACTGTTACTAGCTGCAATGCTGTGTCCATCAGGCGTCCCTGGCTTGTCAGGCTACTGCAGAATAATAAGGAGCTGACTGCTGCTAAACCACCATTGGCACGAGGCTGCGTACTGCAGGGATTCTCTGCAGCTCTCTAATGCAGAAATAAAAGCAGCATTAAGAGAAGTAATTGAGGGAAGAAGCTCTATCCTGAAAGTTCTTAATGTAGAGATTAATCTGCCATCGGAGGACAACAGCGGTAATGACCTGAGTTCTGAAGCTTTTTGGAAACATGTTCTGCAAGCAGCAATGTTTTGAGCTGAAAAATATATATATATATTATATATATATTTATCAACAACTTTTGTGACTGATTATTCTTGTGATTGAATTTTTTTAACATGGTCCGGGAGAAAGATGGTGTGATAATGTAAATGTTTCCTCCCATTGACATACGATGAGCTACACTTAAATAGCGTTGGTTCTTCATATTATTCTGGTTTTCCCATCTGGATATTGACCTTGTTTTGCAGTGGGAACTTAGTCTGTAAAGTTCAAGTCAAAATGTTATAACTATTAATGATGGCTCTATTTATTTTGTTGTTTCAATGGTTGAGTTCTTTTGCTTTGTGAACATTTGAAATGGTGTGACTACACTGCTTGAAGTATTGATGTTGCCCACTGTAATGTTAAAGGGCTACTAAAAGCAACTTAAACCAAAGTGAGAGTTGATGTTTTCAGCAAGTTGAGGCTTACTTGGAGGTGGAGCTGGAAGGTCTTGTTCCGCTGGAGAGTTTAGGGGAGGGGGTTGTGATTTATTCTGATGGGAAGCATTCTAGGTGTGTGTGAGAGGTTGGTGAGGGGAGGCTTGTCGCTCTGATGCAGAGCACTGTGATAGGATGGGGGTCTATATTCTGAATGAAGAGTTGGTGGTGCACAAATGGAAAGAATTGGAAGTCTGCCTCCGAGCGGAGCGATTGGAATCTTGTTGGAAATTGGACCATTTGAGAATGCTGAGGGATGGATGAGGGTGATCTTAATCTGAAGGTTAGAGGTTCGATGGTGTTGCACAGATTGTTTTTGTTAGTGAGCCCTGGGGTGGTGGGGATAGTAAATTTAAATGTAGCTGCCAAAAATTGTATTCTTTCAAATTGCAACAGCTGGTGCATTTAGTATGAAATGCAAATTCTGGAGATTTCATTTCAGTTTGGAGATGAGGGTAGGTGCCAACAAACAGAGAACAAATGTGGTATTAATAGACCAGTAGAAAATTGTTTAGTTTAGTCTGTGAAGTGAGTTTGTCAGTAAAGCTCTAGAAACTTATAGCAAATTGATCACTATCTAATCCCTTCAAAATGGGGCACTATCACGTTCACACATGACAACCAGCCTCCCTCCAATGTGAACGCCTATTTTTCCATTTAATTTTAAGATGTTTAATGGTAGAATGTTTCCATTGATAGTTCCATGATTTCTTTAAAAATAAATTATATTTTTTATTGGTGCTCCATTGTATGTCTCCCAACAGCTCCATTTAATTTCCCAGATAAGAGGTTGATATTGATCCAATCACAAGGGAAGGGCATATGTAAGTGGTTTGGAAACAATTACTCTTTTTATTTATTTAATTCCTCTCCCTTGCTTGGCCTGAATTTGATGTCTGCCCCTGTCAGGAGGCAGCAGTCAGGAAATTAGTGACCAGGGAATTGTGACAGTAAATTCACATTGGAAGCATCACCGATGCAATTTATTGAAGCGCCACTATGCCGCACTGCCACGCTGCTCACTTTAAATCATTTAAATAGCTCTGCTCACTGCTTGAAAATAACAAGTCCACAGGATTGGGTTGGCACACCTTCACTCCCCTTCTGAGACCTGGGTTCAAATCCAGCTCAGACTGATGGGATGGAAATCTGTCCAAAATGAAATGAGTCCAAGCAACCCGCAACCCAGTGGCCATGAACTTTCATCATAAGCTGGTTTATAATTGTCACTAAATTGGCAGGTACACCGAAATAGGTGGCAAGAATGGGAAGCTGCAGAACCTTAGCTTGAGCAAGTATTCCCTTAATGTGAATGGCCCAATTGATTGATGCAGTTTGTAATGAAATAGGGCTGATGCCGGGTGAAGCTGTCTAAAATGACAACAGCTATTTGTTGTTAAAAAATTGGGAGGGGTGCCCAGTTAACAGACTGTGATTTCACTTCTTCTGCAATCGAGAACTTAATCCAGTTTGTAGAGGTTGTGAGCCGATTCTCTCTCTCTCTCTCTGCTGATTCTTTAGGCTTTATGTGCAATGAGTTTTGGCAGCCAGTGAACATTTAGCCACCATACAAAATGAACCAAAAGCACAAAGTGACAGTCTTATTTAGCCATAGGGAGGCTGCTGTGAGGATGGAAGAATTTACAGGGATATTGGTACAGGGTGTTCTTGTGTGATTTAAAAAATATCTTTCATGGGATGTGTGGGTGTCACTTCCAAGCCAGCATTTATTGGCCTTGAGAAGGTGATGGTGAGCTGCTGCCTTGAATTGTTGCAGACCATTTGGTGTAGGTATTCCTGGAGGATATATTATTGGAGCAAAAGAAACTCTGCAACTGATTTCACTGATGCTGATACTAATTATCAATATTGCAGTATGTCTTCTGCTTGCCAGTACTAATGTCTTTTTGCCTCGATTAGCATAAGATGATAAAAGATGAATTTTTCTATTTTCCTATCACTATGTTGGTGGCGGTCTAAGTGTTGGAGTCGGGGTGATTCTATGGATTGGGATTTGGGCCCACAATCCTTCCCCCAGCATCAATGTTTATCTGTAGCTATGTTCCTTGGGAAAGGCGTTATACAGGATAGAAAGTAACAAGGTAACAATTGTTACGGACTCGATTCAAAATATTTCCAGTCATTCACTCACACATCATGAAGTCAAAGATTTGAGTGCGAGTTAGGGAATGGGAGCTGGTCACCTACCAAGACTATCCAATGAATAGGTGGCATATTATGCAAAGCATCTGGCGAGGAGGAGGAGAAGGTGTTCACAGGAAGTGATGGCAAGAGGACGTTGTGAGCCCAGAAGGTGCTATAATGTTGCTGATTGCCTTCATTAATATTGCTGCCAACTCCCTCTAGAAACACGATTGCCACAATCAAATGAGCCAACAAATCTCCATCATCCAAGTATATACCCCACAGTTGTTAGCTTTCCTTTATCTTCATCCTTCTATTTTCTTCCTTTGCATGGTAGGTTATTACATAAGGTTAAATTTCACAAGATCTAGGGTGAGGTAGCCAAAGAGATACAAAATTGGTTTGATGACAGAAGAAAGAGGGTGGTTGTAGAGGGTTGTTTTTCATACTGGAGGCCTGAGACCAGCACTGTGCCTCAGAGATCGGTGCTGGGTCTATTGTTATTTGCCATTTATATTAATGATTTGGCTAAGGATATAGGAGGCATGATTAGTAAGTTCGCAGATGACACCAAAATTGGTAGTATAGTGGACAGTGAAGAAGTTTATCTTGAATTGCAACAGGATCTTGATCAATTGGGCCAGGTGAAAGGCAGATGGAGTTTAGTTTAGATAAATGTGAGGTGATGCATTTTGGTAGAATAAACCAGGGCAAGACTTACTCATTTAATGGTAATGTGTTGGGGAGAGTTTTAGAACAAAGAGATCTAGGTTCTTAGGTCCTTGAAAATGAGTGACAGGTGGACAGAGTGGTAAAGAAGGCATTTGGCATGCTCAATTTCATTGGTCAGAGCATTGAATGGAGGAGTTGTTGAAGTTGTACAAAACATTGGTAAGGCCACACTTGGAATATTGTGTACAATTCTGATCACCCTATTATAGAAAGAATATTATTAAATTTTAGAAAGAGTGCAGAAAAGATTTACTAGGATGTTACCAGGACTTGATGGTTTGAGTTATAAGGAGAGGCTGGATAGACTGGGACTTTTTTTCTTTGGAGCATAGGAGGCTGAGGGGAGATCTCATAGAGATATATAAAATAATGAGTAGCACAGATCAGCTAGATGGTCAATTTTTTTCCCAAAGATAGGGGAGTGTAAAACTAGAGGGCATAGGCTTAACATAAGAGGGGAGAGATCCAGAAGGTCACACAGAGGGTGGTGAGTATCTGGACAAGCTGCCTGAGATAGTAATAGAGGTGGATATGATTTTGTCTTTTAAAAAGCATTTAGACAATTACATGAGTAAAATGGTATAGAAGGATGTGGGCCAAACGCAGGCAATTGGGACTAGCTTAGTGGTTTAAACAAAAAGAATGGCATGGACAAGTTGGGCCGAAGAGCCTGTTTCCATGCTGTAAACGTCTATGACTCTCAAACTGAATTTATGCCATCTAATTGTGGGCCTGAATGTCCTAGGACTGTGCCAAAGTTGTTCATTTTATTTCATCTTCACTGACTACCCTTGAGTAAGGAACAATTATAGTGAAATTACACAGCTCATTGTGCTGTGAAAAGTAATGAATTATAATAATTTACAACAGGCTCCACTTATCCTACCCCGAGCCAAAACAAACTAATAGTCTGTTGATTTGAATTGTATTGGCACATCCCATAATGTTACCATCCCATAATGTTTAGCCTAATGACTAAATTTCACAATCAAAAAGCTTTACAATTAATTTACTGATTAATTTTCCTTTTCATTTTTGTTTTCCTCTCTCCTCTCCAGAAGGCAGTGATTCTTGCTCAGTTACAGCTCTTTGGCTGAAGGCAATGCTCACAAATGACCAGTGTTAACCAAGGCAGTGAATCCCATGGAAAAATCACATCAAGTGCCATCTTGATGCTCGCCCAGTGTGTGCTCATGTGCTTGGCAGCAAAAGGAGGTTAGCAGGCGGCAGTGGAGAGCAGTTGCCATGTCCCACCTGCTGTCATTAGTTGACTGAGCAGAGACTGAGTGAGGGGGCTAGATTGGCTCATTGTCGCTTCAGCAGAGTGCATTTACCCACTGAGCTGTCGGCAGCCCACTCTTTTCCTTGTTTTGTCAATAAAGTTTCAGGGGCTGATTTGGCAATTTGACAAGCAGTTTACACAATGATTAGATCACCATCTGCCATTGCATCTTACAATCCTGCGACGAGTCATTCAGACAGCAGAATAGTTAACAGTGGAATTTTCTCCCTGCAATTCAATTTTGTGTAAATATGCACAAGTGGAGGCAAGTGTGAAAAGGGAACAGGAGTTATTTTCCTTCCTCTCTACATTATGAGTTGCTCCAGCAGCAAGCTTGGCCAACAGTGTGAGCGTCATGTTTGCTCCTGGCTAATTGAAAAGGGTCCCTGGGCATTTTAGTTCCTGCCCCTCAAATTAATACACCAGGGTTGACTTCCATTAGAATGTGACATCCGTTGCATTAGGCTCATGGGAGAGAGTCAGGCACGTGACACAGGAAGTTGTGCATGGCAGTCAGGTAAGTTAATCGCAGAGGAGGGGGTCACCGGGGATGATGGTCAGTGGGAGGGAAGAAGCCTAATGTAGGAGAGGCCTGTATTTTTCTTGTGGGGTCTTACCCTCTTCTGGATCTGCACTCCCAACAACATACCACCCTAAAAGCATGTAGTAAACATAGCATAATTCTGATTGAGGTTGTGAGACTTCATTTCTTGAGTGTCAATGAGACTGTTGCTTGCCTCATTCAAAAACTGCGCACTTTACCTGAAACAAGACAGTAGAAATGTTCACAGCATGTGTACCCCATAGATGTGGTAAATGCCATGTCATAAACTTATTAATCCCATCACCTGATCTGTTCTCATTCGATTTAATGTTGGCACAATAGGCAAGTGAGTTTGCTGTTTCAACATTGCAATAAATGACAGAGTATAAGAACAGTTGACAAACTGCTGAGTGATCCTGTTCTAAATGGAAGTGCTTGAAAGCACAAAATGTTAAACAGTGCACTACATTGCTTTGACTGCCTGGAATATGATCCATAGCCAGTGACTTACAGTGCTATTAGTGTTCCAAGTAATTACCCTCTTCATCTTTTAACTGTGAAATGTCAGGACGGCAAGAGATTTTCTTCATTTTTTTGAAACCATGGTTATTGATGGCAGGATTGTACGTTGTAAAGAATTGTTGTTCAATCACACATGAAGATTTAATCACAAAGTGACACTTTGTTTTCATTCCTGCAGTTTTTCTGTCACAATAATCTTGCCAAAAACACTTCTTTAAAAACTTGAGTTTTTCTATACACTAAGGTAAGATTCTCGGCAAAGTGAAGATATAGTTGTGTAGACAGCTGTCAGGAATTTTCTGGAATAAACCTGTAAAAATTGGGTGTTGCAGGACAAATGTCAAGTGGCATGGTGGCACAGTGATTAACACTGCTGCCTCATAGCGCCAGGGACCTGAGTTCAATTCCGGCCGTGGGTCATTGTCTGTGCAGAGTCTGCACATTCTCCCCCTGTCCTTTAGGTTTCCTCCAGGTGCTCTGGTCTCCTCCCACAGTCCAAAGATGTGCGGGATAGGTTGATTGGCCATGCTAAATTGACCCTAGTGTCAGGGAAATTAGCAGGATAAATATGTTGGGTTATGGGGAGAGGGCCTGGTGGGATTGTGGTTAGTACAGACTCAATGGGTCTTCTGCACTGTAGGGATTCTATGATTCTGAGATTCTATCGACTCTGAGTCAGAAAATTGAGGATCTAGGGCTAAATATCATCAACACATAATCCAGATTGAATCTCAGTGCAGAAATGAGTTTGTGTTAGATATATCTTTCTGATGAAGGATTTTGTGACTCTATTTGAAAACAAGCAGTGAGTTCTTCCACTTTCCAATCAACATTGCTCCCTTAAACCAATATCACTGGAGCGGAACAAACAGACAGGCTATTTTTGGGATATCGTTGTGTGCTTTTCTCTCCCTTCTATTCATGTGATAACAATGGCTACACTTCAAATTGCTCAGGACATTCTGCGGACGTGATTAGCTGCTATTTAAATGAAAGCCCTTTTTTTTTCCTTTTCCCACTGTCGACGATATGAATTTCTCTGGGGGTTTGGAACGTATTAGAGAGATTTACTGCCTTTATTTGAGATTGGGAATTGAATGCAGTTGAGGATTGAAGTCAATCTCAGCATTCTATGGAGCTGTGTTGGTTAGTAATGGTGTGGATTGTGGATCTCTCAGCCTTTCTTTATAATGTATCCAGTGGGATTGAGATGACTGTTTCAGAAAGGGTGATGGAAAATCTTTTCAGGACAATGATTTGTCTCCAGTGCTATTTTATTTTAATCAGAATGGACCATTGCTATAAAAGTAGTTTTATGACATACGTTCTGTTTGGTTAGTTTCTTGTCTGACGTCTATGGGCAAAATAAATCAAGCGATGTGAATGCCTCAATCATTGTCATTGGCCTGCCATTAGAGAGCAGGATACATAATGTCCTGGTTAGATTAACGGTGGAGAATTCTTAATGGTTATGAATTATATATAGCGTTTAAAATTCTTGGGAGCGAGTAATAAGACAAATCAAAAGTTTCCTCAGGAAATGAAGTGGTTTGGGTGGAATCCAAGACTGAGCAGATTGTTCAAGAACTGCGGAAGGAACAGCACAGGGGCTCTGATTGACCTTTTGGTCATTCAGCTGGCATTGTTAAATACCAGAGCAAAGATCAAATCGTTTCTAGATAAACCTTGTGCTGAAATAAAAGCTTTGTATGCTCCACCAGTTGTGATTGTTACGTATTGTCATTGTTACATATAGACTTCTCAATATAACCAAAACCTTATTAATGATAGTTGAAAACACTGCTGGCATTAAATTGATAAAAAAAGCAAGAAGCCTTTTTGATGTATCCATTAGAGAATAATGCACTTTCATATCAGGGGCAAGTAATATAAAAATGATCTGTTTCCGGTCATGAAATAGAATTATAAAAGAATGAAGAATTAAATACACATATAAGTTACCTATTTGAAAATTTCTACTGGTAAAGCCCACTAGACATCAGCTTCCTTGTCAGTGATGATCTGTTTCAGGGTAACCTATTAATAAATTGAATTGAATGTGCTTAGACTCAACTTTGTATCCTATCCTTTGGAGTCTTATAGTCCAGATTTTCCCACACAAAAGTCTTTTACCTGCACTCTCCACATCCAACAGACTGCTTCATTTCCTCTGAAAAGTTTAAACTCATCTGGTATCCACCCCAGCTGGTCTGAGAACTCGGCTGTGCATTGGAGACCAATAAGCCAGTTTTCGATCACTGACAAACTTTGATAAAATTCCACCCATCAAATCTAATTCTCAGTTTTGAATTAGTTGAGTTAAACTTGGGCTGACAGTATTGTGTTGCAACTCAATGCAAGTCGGATTACTTAAGAACTAAACTCTGTTTTGCTTTATTTTCGCAGACTCTGCTCGCTCTTAGCAGTTTCCAGCCATGACGAACACGGTATTTGGGAACAATACTGAGCGTTGGGTCTGCCCTAATGACCGCCAGCTCGCCCTCAGAGCAAAGTAAGCAAAAGCATTTTTTTCTAATTTTGATTATAAGAAAATGCACGCAGAAGCCTTGTTGTGTGATGAAAGAAGTCTGCTTCCCCATGCCCCCCTCATGCTTGTTATTGCATGCTCAATTATACTCAGTTGCGTTGTAATAAGGACTAACTTATTGAAACCCACTGCAAGGCCATAAATAATCCGTTACACGTAATGCTGCAAGCCATTATCATCGTCACACTGCTTCCTACATCCTCCCTGTCCCATGGTGAAGCTTGGATTTCTCACCAATTATCTCAGCACTGAGTCCATTTCTTCCACTGATTTTTAGTTTTTGCTCTGGCACTGAACTTATAGCCAATGACTAACTAGTCCTGAGAAAACTTTCTATAACTTCTGTACAGCAAATGGTAAAGTGCTGTCTGTGTTCAGTGTATCTTTTAATCAACGTCAAATGTTTTTCTGCCATCCAAGTTGAAGGCAGATCCACAGGTATAGAAAATTCTCAGTAATGATGTACACTCTGACAGCTCTGAACTTGTCTGCTCTTTGTGACAACAGTAGAATGATTGTGACACACTGAGTTGTGGGAGTAGTTTGGGAAGAATACTGAAACCTGGTGGTTTGGCCAGAATAACTGATAGTTGGGTGATTTGGTTACTGACCTCACTGACATTAAGGATTCAGGTCAGATGCTGCATCAGTTCCTATTGCAACTTTGGGCTCAGCTTATCTCAGATCTTTGGGTTACTGGGCAAAAGTAACCCTTAAGACTGTAGATACCATAGATTTCCTGAGATGCCAAGTGCAGAGTGCACAAGATTTCTGGAACGCCAGGTAAGAGAGGCAAATGACTCACTCTTTTAATGCTACTCTGCCACCAGTCTTTGAGGATGAATCTCTGCAGTGAACACCCTGCATTGAATTCATTATTCCTGAAACAAGTAAATTCCAACATCTCTGAGGATATTTGCTGCTCCATCTTTTCAGTATCTTTTTCTCTTCCAACGCGAAGATATGGATTCGAGTTTGATTCACGATATTAGATCATTCACCTGTTTTAATGGGAATTGCTGGAGTCAGTATTAGCAGATCAACAGTTAATGTGGTGAATATGCATCAATTCATGGAAATCCGTGAATTAGGCTGTAATCTTTCCTTAATTAGTCCTATGTTTGTGCCACAGCATAACCATAGACATTATCCAGCTGCTTCTAGACACATTGTGCCACACAGTAGGATGATTACCTTTCTGGTAACTCCATTTTAAGAAATGTCAGCATGAGAATAAATGTAACTATGCATGTTCAGTGAGCAGTGTTGTTTTTACAGTCATATGCATCCCATAGCAACACTGCATGGTTTTAAATGTTGTCATGTGCATTCACTGTTGCATGATCCGATTTAATTTAATGAATGGATGGAAATAAAACAAGTACTCGTGTGATTTCTATTTTGGGGTTGAGTAAAAGTCTGTGAGATGTAAAAAGACAGAACAAAGAGGTTTGCTGTTTGGTTTGAAGGAATGTTGCTGTCAAATTCACTTTGAATAACAATACCTTTTTTAAATTGTTCGGCAAACAACAGGTAGAAGAATTTTAGACAAATGCATTTTAAACAGATGCTGGCACTGGGGGAAACTATTAAACTCTAGATGAGGTCAGACTGGGAGAGATCATGCCTGACGTGCCAAAGAGGTTGCTCTGTGCAGGTAGGCCTGTTTCTTGGGATTTGGAATGAGACCCTCTCTGACCTGGAGCTAGGGCGGGTGAAGGTTTGAACTCCACTGCACTTTCACCAGCTGAGTGGAGCCCCCCCCCCCCCAAAAAAAAATCCTCTTGGGAACATGTGCAAACTTGTATAATATTCCACCAGAATATAGTGCAGATATTTTATTTTGAAAATATACAGCCAAGTCCTCCAGATCTCACAAGGAGTACACATGGTGAGTATAGCGTAGATAAGTTTGTTAACATACTCAGAGGATTGATGCAACATCTCCTAGTCTTGCAAAGACAGATTGAATTGCCTGAAGTACTGTGATCAGAACTTGCTGCTTGCAGTGCTCAATTTGTAAGTTCAATTTTGATTCCTTCCTTTGTAACAAAATATGAGCTAGGCTGTCAAGATAAGCCAATGTCAGTTCTGAACTGAAGGCTGTGATTTTAAAAAACCCTGAGCTTTTACTCAACCTGATAACCTGGTAACAATGAAATATGCTGCAGGAAACCCATGTCCTTGTGTGAATTGGAATTTTATTTTAATTTTTCATTTTCTTTCTTTGCTTAATCCTCTTCATAGTGAGAAAGAACAGTAAGTAATCTTTCTTCTCTCTTGTTCTATGTCACTCCTGATTACGTTTTTTACCTTTTGATCATTGTTTTTTTGTGCTTAATAATAAATAAAGTAAAACAGATGTTGCAAATATGTTAAAGCAGACTAGATACCTGGCAGCTGAGCTTTGCTCAGGGATTCAGTGGTTAAGTTAACCTGTTGTTGTGCTGCTGAGCCATGCTGAATGGGAAGATCACAAGTCTAATTCTTTGATGCTGAACATGGGACACAAACTACAGCTGACATCAGCGCCCTGAGTTCGGGGAAAGAGAATGTTAGATGAAGTTCTTGATCCAGCAGCTGCTATGGAAAATTATTCAGGATGTCCAGTGAGGGTCGATAGGGCTTGCCCCTTGGGACTTGAATTGTCAGCTAATGTTTGTTCATACAGGAAGAGTGATCCCTTGGATGACATATCTGACTATAGCTGGCACCTCAAAAGCAAAGAGTTGAAAGCTGCAGTGTGGGATTGGGGGAAGTCATTAGAATCCCTTTCTAATGGGTAGGTTGATAAATCACTCCCAAGGCTTCAGTAATGTGGAAGATACACGGTTCAATCATATTGGGGTTTTATTTTACATTGTAGGACGTTTTCATTTACAGAGCTTGATATCAGGTCTCCTTTTGGAAGGTTTGGTCAGAGGCTCTGAAAAAATGGCACCACCAGGAAGAATTTCACTAAGAAAAATCCTCTGCACAATGGGATAGAAGTTTGCGCTTGCTGACATCCTCTCCACCTCCTCCCCTCTTATCACTCAAATTGCCACAGATTAAGTCGACCTGTTTGCAATAGCTTTTCTCCACAGAGCTGTTTCTTTAATGAATATATTTGATTTGAGCAATATTGTAATGATTCTGATGAAGGCCCACAATCTCCCAATACTGAGTTTGTTTTCCTTCTAACATCATAATGAAAGTTGAGGAATTCAGCTACCAAAATATACTATTCTTCAGAAATACTTCATTCTGTACAAATATGAGATGAGACAACAGTCTGATACAATCAAAATAAATTGTCTATAGTTTTGTCAATGTTGTTTATAATGTTAGTGATATTGAATTGTCCACATCACATATGACAGAGGAATCCCATCTTCCATTCTATGGACAGGAATTACTTCCCAAAATAAATCATTTCAATTTTTGACGCATAAAGGAGTTTCGTGCATTATGGCTGTAGTTTTATGAAAGGAAATTAAGCAGTACCAATCACTGTAGATGAACCAAACAGCTTCTTCTCTAATATGTAGAACTTTCTATTGTAAATAATGATGAGTAGCAATTGCTCCATAATGGAGAGTTTATGGGGAAAGGAGACAAAAAATGCCCCTCCTGGATATTTTCTCATCTGCAGATCATATTCTGACTTACACAGGTATGTGCTGCTTAACAGCAACAAATCATAAAAAGACATAACAATATTTCTAGTCCAATACACAACTCAAAACAGAATTTATATATATTTATACTGTTTTCTTCAGTTTTTCTTTCAAGTAAATTTCACATTCTAACCTTTCTTGGTAAAGAGTTTTCTATTGGGTTTATTAGCAGCTATCTTTTATACTTTTGATCCCTAATGAGGCTGTATTCCACCCTCATAAATCCATTCTCCTTAAGCTCTCAATTGGGTCCCTTCTTCACTGGAGAAGGGAACCCCAGCTTGTTTAGGTTTTGCCAAGCAGATGTAGTATTGTCGTTGCAAATCTTTTTTTGCACCTTCTCTGATATCGCCACACCCCTTTGATAACATAGAGATCAGAACTTAAGTTAAAATGTGTTCATGAAGATTTGCAAATAGTTATTTGTTTTATCTTCAGTAAGATGTCAGCATTGGCTCAAAGATTCCATCCTCCCCTCCAAATCAAAAGACTGAGAGTTCAAGTTTCGCTGTTGGATTTGGCCACATAATCTGGATTAGAGTGTGGCATCCAGTGCAGCATTGATTGAGTTCTACATTACCAGGGGTATTGTCTTTCAATGAGATGTTAAACTGAAGCTGCTCTGTCCTGAAAAGGCTGATGCACAATATCCCCTTACACAATTTAAAGAGGAATGGAAGAGTTCTATTAAACTATTGAGTTGAATGATCAGCCATGTTTGACCAGGCTCATGGAGACAAATGGCCTCCTTCTGCTCCTAACTTTTATGTTTTTATGTTTCTTCTTGTGTCCTAGCCAGTATTGATCTTTCAACCAACACCAAAAGAAAACATACTATCTATTCTATTTATCCCATTGCTGTTCATAAGAATTTGCTGTGTGTAAACTAGTTACCACGCTTGCCTACGAAACAACAGTGACTACACTTCATGAGTAATTGGTTGGCTGTAAAAGTTCTTGACACATCCTAGGGGTATGAAAACTACTTCATAAAAACTCCTTCCATCAACAGCAACTTGAGTAGGATTAAACAAAACAGCACAAACAAGAAGTGACTCTGGTATCCCAGCTCAGAGGTGGCATTAGTCAGCTGAATGAAAGATTGCGTCAGGATATATTGCCACAGGATGGACAGAAGTGTGTAGTACAGAAGAGTTTCCACTTCTACATTTATAGCTGCAGTTACCATTCCAGGGATGTCATATTAGAACAGAAAAGGGAGTCCAAATGCGCAGTGGTCAAGGTACTTGGTTCACAGAAAGCAGGGATACATATAACACAACAGAGTCAGTTACTCTGGACATGATGCAGAAGGAATACAAAGGTTCGGGCTCAGATTCAGGAGAGGACACTGTGGCCAAAGTGAATCATTTGACCATAAAGATCTTCAGAGCCAATCCTCTAATGGATTCATAGTGGCAATGAAGGTCATAATTGTTCTAAAGTTCATGCTTCAGGATACCAAGAAGTACTTTACAGAAATAGGTCACTTTGCCATTGATATTCAGGAGATAACTGGAGTTCTATATTATCAGATGCTCATCTATGTACAGCATAAAAGCAACTAATTTATTTCAGTTTTAAAAAAAACTTTCAAGGGATGTGGGCGCCATTAGGAAGGCCAGTATTTTTGTTGCCCATCCCCAGTTGTTCTTGAAAAGGTGGTGGTGAGCTGCTATGAACCACTGGAATCCATGTGGTGTCACCACACTTAGTGTTGTCAGGAAGGGAGTTCCAGGCTTTGACGCAGCTGTACTCATCCAGATATGTGGAGAATATTTCATCACACTCTCGACTTGAGCTTTGTAGATGGTGGCCAGGCTTTAGGGAGGCTGGAGGTGATTTACTCACTGCAAAATTCCCTGCTTCTTGTAGCAACAGTATTTGTATGTCTAGTGAAGTTAAGTTTCGACCAATATTCTGGGGGATACAGACACTACAGTTCCATCAACACACAAGAAGCTTGACACCATCCAAGACAAAGGAGCAGTGATATATTCCCAAGTCACTTCCGAGAATAGTGGGGAATTGGAGGGGAACTCCTCGGTGGTGATGTTTGCATGCATCTGCTCCTCTTGGCCTTCCAGTTAGTACAGGTTATGGAGTTTGGAATGCTGTTGAAGAAGCCTTGATGAGTTGCAGCTTGTAGATGGTACATACTACTGCCACCGTACATCAGTGGTAGAATGAGTGGATATTGAACAGGGTGCAATGGGGTGCCAATTGAGCGGGCTGCTTTGTCTTGGATGTTGTGGAGTTTTTTGAGTGTTATCGGAGCTGCACTCATCCAGGCAATATTCCATTGCACCCCGAGTTGTGCCTTGTAGATGATGGACAGGCTTTGGAGAGTCAGGAAGTGAGTTAATCTTAGCAAAATTCCCAACCTCTGACCTGCTCTTGTAGCCACCGTCCAGTTCAGTTTCTGTAACCCCCCAGAATGTTGATCAAACTTAACTTCAGTAACCATACAAATACTGTGGCTGCAAAAAGTGGGGAATTCTGCAGAGAATAAATCACTTCCTGACTTCCCAACGCCTATCATCTATCTACAAAACACAAGTCAGGAGTATGATGGAATACTCCCCACTTGCCTGAATGAGTGCAATTCCAACACTCAAGAGGCTCAACAGCATCCAAGACAAAGCAGCCCACTTGATCGTGGCTTTCTCTGGTTTAAGTGAATATTAGAGTATTTATGAGTAAAATTCAAAGGCTTAATTAAACATACAAGTTTATTATTCCATAAAAGCAACAATATATATGAATGAGACTAGTGAATCAATGAAATAGAATTTACCAAGTTGGCTCTGAGCCATTGTTTGAGAGAGTTGTCCATTATAAAGTGGGTTTAATCAACGTCTCTTCATTTATACCCATTTATTGTCAGAGTAGATGTGTGAGAAATATTAATGGATATTCCAGGTCACCGTAATTGGCATATACCCAAATCACCCATTATACTATAATATACCAATCAGTCCTTCCAACTGGTCAGCCAGTAAAATCTATGAAAAATGCGGCATGTAATCCTTTTGGGGGAAAAAGGAAATGGGTGGAACTATGCGTCCTCATTGTGCCCGTTTTACAGTGGAAAAAGTGTCGTAACCTCAGGTTGATGTGCCTAGCAGAATGGCATCTGTTTTTGCGCCCATTCCCATTTTACCAAAAAAATCGGCACAATCAGAAATCCATCCAAAATGGACAAAACATGAATTTGCATTTTTTTTGCATTCATTATAATGTCATTAGTGAGCTTCACTCCCAATCGTCCCAGCTCACCTGCCTTAACCAGCTCGTTTGCAGCAGCTGGGTAGGTTAGAAAAATATCTCCTCTATAAAAATCGGATTTGGGCACTTGATCAGTGAGGGTGTGAGGAGGTAAATCTATGTGTTCGAACTGCTCCGTGCTATTCAGAGAGGCTTGAAGGCATGTTGTGTTTCAGGTTGAGGGGGAATGTAGGGTGAGGCTGGAGGGGCTGTTGTTGCTCACAGAGTCCAATTTTGGATTCTCAGCACAGACCCGGTCAGAGCGCTGAACTCAGGTCTTAGCGCTGATTCTGGATCCTAGTGAAGGCAGCAGCAAGCGCCATTGCAGGTGGGAGAAGTAGCAGTACTACAGCCTCAGAACTCATCAAGCAGTACTGTAGGTGGCCACAACTGCATGAGGTCTGGGTATGTCTTTGTAAATGGGGATGTCTGTGTTGCCATTCTGGGATTTGAGGGGTTAAAGGGGGTGTATGTTTCTGGGACTCAGTGGGAGGGTGTGGGGCTTGTGTGTTACTGGGTCTGTGGGAAGGTGTATGGGGAATATGTGCTGCTGAAGGAGTGTGGGGAGGTGTATGGGGAGTGTGTGTGCTGAGAGTCTGTAGAGGGGGTGTATGGGAAGTATGTATTGCTGGCTTGGGGACGAGCAGTGTTCTTTAACCTCTCCATCTGGATCTCCCCAAATTTTGTCCACTCCCCTTCAGACTGACGAGATGGTTTTGAAATGCAGCCCATTGACCTTACTATTAAGAACATAGAGCCCTACAGCATAAACAGGCCCTTCAGCCCACAAGTTGTGCCAATCATATCCATATCTACCAGGCCATAGAACAATCTGTAACTCCCAATCCCATTAAATTCCATGTACTTATCCAGAAGTCTTTCAAAGACCCCAGCGGGTTCACCTCTACCACCACCGATGGCCGCCAATTCCACTCACTCACCACCCTCTGAGTGAAAAACTTACCCCGAACATCTCCTCTGTACCTGCTCTCCAGCACCTTAAACCTGCGTCCTCTTGTAGCGACCATTTCAGCCCTGGGAAATAGCCTCCGAGAATCCACCCTATTTATTCCTCTCAACATTTTATAAACCTCTATCAGGTCCCCTCTCAACCTTTGTCTTTCCAGGAAGAAGAGACCTAGCTCCCTCAACCTATCTTCATAAGGCATGTCTCCCAATCCAGGCAACATCCTTGTAAATGTCCTCTGCACCCTCTCAATAGCTTCCACATACCTCTTGTCATGAGGCAACCAAAACTGTGCACAATACTACAATACTCCAAGTGAGGTCTGACAAGGGTCTTATAAAGTTGCAGCATTACCTCCCGACTCCCAAACTCAATCCCTCGATTAATGAATTGCCTCACAGGTGGAGGATGTGGTCTTTTGGTTGCTGCTGGAGCGGAGGAGCAGGAGGATGAATTGCCAGAGGAGGCCCAGGTCTTATCATTCGCTGGAGTAGAGGCAGACAGCAGCGAGAGACAGAATGTGGCTGCCATTCTTCCTGACGGGAGGTGGCAGAAGAAGGAGGGAGCGGAGACCCTGCCAGTTCTGGCAACCCTGTCATGCTGGCATGGTGACACCATGGTTAGCACTGCTGCCTCAAAATGCTAGAGATCTGCGTTAAATTCCGGCCTCAGGTTACCGTCTGTGTGCAGTCTGTACATTCTCCTCCATGTCTGTATGGGTTTCCTCTAGGTGCTCCAGTTTCCTCCCACAGTCCAAAGATGATTGATTGGCTGTGGCCTCGTGTCAGGGAATTAGCAGGGTAAATATGTGGGATTATGGAAATAGGACCTGGGTGGAATTGTTGTTGGTGCAGACTCAATGGGGCGAACAGCCTCTTGTGTTGTAGGGATTCTATGAAAGTTGTGCATGCGAGCGTCCTTCGAGCAACCATCAGACATTGCGTGCTGTCAAAGGAGACAGTGCGACACGCCTGTGCCATTTGTTGTAGGGGCATGTACCTTGGGGCACATAGGGTCACTTGTGAAAGTCACAGCCACCTTAAACATTTACCCCATTGGGTCCTTCCAGGCCACTAGTGGAGACCATTGTGGCATTTCACAACAATCCTTGCACAAGTGTCTGAAGGAAGTCACGGATACCTGGTACGCCTGGGCCTGCAGGATTCGCAGCCAGTCAGGGTGATACCAAATGTATAGGGGCTATAGATTGCACCCATGTTGCATCAGGGCCCCAATGAAGAATCCAGGAAGATTCATGATGAGAAAGAGCTTCTATTCAATACATGTGCAATTGTTGTGTGACTATCATGCACATCTGCACCAGACATCCTAGCAGTGTGCATTACAGCTTCATATTGAGAAGTTCTGATGTGCCGGAGGCCTTTGAAGAGGAGCCCAGGTTGCAGGGATGGCTCCTGGGAGATATGGGGTACCTGCTTGGACTTGGTTGATGATGCTTGTCCGAGGCCTGAGACTGATGGGCCCAGCATAATGAGGCCCATGGTGTCACATGCTCAATAATGGAGCAGTGCATTGGGATTCCGGTGCCTGCACCGTTCTGACAGGCCTCTCTAATATATCCCCCCGACATCATCCTCCATTGTGGTAGTGTATTACACAACCTGGTGCAGCATGAGAAGACAACTTGGAGGAGGAGGAGGAGGACATGGAGACTGACCAGCTGGGCGTCACTAGGGAGGAGACTGCCCAGCAGAAGGAAGAGGAGGGGGACAAGCAACAGCACCCAGATGAGATGGGCGGCGAGAAGGCCCTCATCACCGCATGCTTTGGTCACTAGGGACCTTTGTTGCCACACCTGGATTCCATTTCACCCTTCCCCCTCTTTGGACTCCATCCCTTACAACATTGTGACCAGAGTGGTGGACCTGGGCACAGTATGTGTGGCAGGAGGGTGATAGTGACTCACTAAACGCCATTGTGATGATGCCCTGGTACAATAGTCTGACTCCTACCTGAGCTCTGCATGCATGCTGGCTCCTGGGCCCATGTCTGGGTGATGGGTGAGGGAGCAATTAAACCCCCATGCAGGGCATGTAGTGTGGAGCAGGTGGAGTAATCTCTTGTGGGTTCTGGGGATGCTGTAAATCAGTGACAATGCATGCCATCCACTGCAGCTAGTGAATTATTTGAGCACCTTGATTTTCTCAATAGCAGTGCATTGAGGAGTGTCCCCCACTGACCTCAACATGCAGGGCCCCCCCACTGGGGTAAGAGGCTAATTAGAAACAAGAGGCACAGATGTGAAGTGAAATACATTTATTGTTGCCAAAAATAGTGCTCTTAAATTAAATGAGAATATAAAAACATCTGAACGCGAGACTTTAAAGTGCGTAAATATTCTATCTACTTAGCGTTGTTCTTTATCTGTGCTATCTTAGTGCCATTACAGCTTCTTAACCTTATGTGGCCTACCAGTACATCTCAGTGTCTCCCCAGGATGTACGTCAGAGATGGAGGTGGTCAACTGCCTACTTCGCCCAGTGGCCTGTGATACCCTTGGCAAGCATCCTCTGAACTTGAGGGTCCTGGCTAGCTTCAGGGATATATTAATGACACCCTTTTCATCCCACTGCACCTGAGATGTCCCGGTGTCAGAAGGTGTAGCCACTGCTACAGTTTCCTGGATGGAAAGCCCTGGCACAGGCTTAAGTCCTTCCTCCTCCCTCAGGATATCTGTGGGCCCCTGGATCACTGCATGGGATAGTGCTGCTTCTGCAATGAGCTGCAAAAGCTCCGGCTTCACCTGGCTCTACATTCTGGAGTACCATGTATGTTCTTGTCATGGTGGCCGAGCCCTCTGCGATGACTGTTTTAGTCGGGGGCGGGGGGGGCACCTCTCAATGCAGCAACAAGTGCCATCTGACTCTGGACCATGCTCTGTAGCTCTTCTGCTCTGTGACTAAGTCATGTTCTCAAGCCTGCTGCCTTCCGCCGTCAAGTCTCAGCATTGTCCCACTGGGTCTCCTGCAAATTCTCAGCCACTAGCCACAGAATTTTGAGGCTCTTAGCTGAGGCTTGCTTTGACTTGGCCACGGTCCCTCTGGGACTCCCTCTGGGTCTTGGCCATCGCTTGGACGCTACCACTTGTGAGGATTCCCTACCCCGGGCTTTCCACCGCAAATGCCAGCCTCGCAGAGTTGGCCTGGGGACTGCACAGATCAGGTTCACCTGAAAGCTTTGGGACTCTTCCCAACAGTTGGTCCAATGTTGCAGTCAGGCCCTCCTGCATTCCCTGGCTCTGTTTCTGCATCTCCAGCAGCTGGGGAAGAAGTGATCGCAGAGGCCCAGCAGGTGCCAGCTGAGTCCTCACCTCCAGCAAAGGCCTTGAGCATTCCCTCCTCCACCCAATGTACATTAGCAGATGTGTCGTGCGCAGCACAGATGCTTCACCACTAACTTGACCCACCAATGTGAGTCTTCGGGATGGTGAATTGCAATGTGGAAGCTGACACAAAACTGGTCCCTTCATCCGCTTCCTCCGAGGAGTTTTCTGAGCTGTCAGGCAGAATGGGTGGTAGCAGCAGTGGAGGCCACAAAGCCAGATGACTTAGGCACGTGCGGTCTCCTCCTGCAACATGGGACACAAGATGAAGCACAAGGAACGGAGAGGAATCTGGGCTGCTTGCAACTTCCTTGAGATTTCTTCAACAAGTGGAGGATTGGCAGATGCTTACTTCTGTGCTCCTGCCCAACCATGCTGTCGCTTAATGGTCCACATTCCCTCTTTTCCTGCAAACTCCAGTCCCCATTCCTCAAAGGAGGTGAGGACCCAGATCTCAGACACACCACCCTCTGTCTTCGCCCTTTCCCAATAATTCTGGGTATTCTTCTCCTGTGGGGACAGAAGGAGCCATGTCAAATCTAATGGCACAAGTCCTCCAGGGTGTCAGGGGATGGCCCTCAGGATGTAAGTGTTGTGATACTCTTGCGTGGGAGAAGGGAGGTGCTTGGGGGTCAGGGACTGAAAGCATGCAGGATGCTGAGGGAGGGGGGTATGGTATCAGGGGGTCGTTTAGGGGGAAGATGTTGAATGAGCTAAAACACTCCCCTTTGCTGTCCACATGAGTGATTCAGTTTCTTGCTGCACTGCTTCCTGATTCCCCTGGCCAGTACCTTGGCATTAACGCATGCTGCCCCTGCCTCCTCGGCTGCATTTCCATTCTTTCCTCTGGGACAGTGTTCTGCTGGGGGTGAAGAGGGTGTCCTACCTTGTCTCTGCCAACCTGGCTAGGTCCGTGCCTGTAAAATAGGGAGCTATCTTTTTGGAGGCCATTTCTTCCTGCACTGCCTGCCTGTCCATCCTTAGGGTTTTTATGGAGCTCTCCCTTGTTCGGGCAGATCAGCTGCAGGCAGTTTGTCGAGTCAGCAAGTTTAATGCAGTTTGCCTTGTTACCATGGAGGATAAAGCAAGTCAGCATTTGTTGTTGTGCTGATGAAGGAAGGCAGGATTTGTGCCTCTGATTGGGGGGCTGGAGGAGAGAAGGGGCCATCAGAGCTGCAGGATGGAGAGGTGTAGGGTTGATGAGGGGGCCATGTGTCGGGGGTCTCTGTAGGGAGAGTAAGAGGGTCAGTAATGTTGGGGGGTGTCTCTGATGTCTGTGGGGGGAGGGGGAGACTGTATCTGGCCTCAGGGTGGGGGGGGCTTCTGTCAGCAGAGCTGCTTTTTTTTTCTGGTTTTCTGCGCATGAGCAGTTTGTGGCTCTGATCTGAGCTGCAGGCTGTCTGGCAAATTAGGCACTGCCTACTGCCTCAAACAGCTAGAAATGGTGTAGCCCATATTTTCAAAGATTGAGTGCATAAAAATGGGTGTAAAAACTCATCCGAAAAACGGATCTGCAACTCTCCTGTTGTCACTCTCGCTGGACATTTTGAAAAAAATTCAAAGTTCCGCCCAAGTGCTGTTCGTTTCTGCAACATGATTCCAATGTCGCACTTCCTCCTGAACAGAACAGTTATTTATTTTCACAGCATTGCTATCACAGTGCCCTATAACAGCTGATAATCAGTGTGATTTTTGGCAGGGTAGGCCACTCATATGTTTTCACGGTAGTAAGACCACATTCGATATTATATTGCATGGAGAGAGGGATTGTAATCCAATCACATTATTCCAATGTATCCGAGATCCACTCAGCTTTCAATGTTGATGTCATCCAACTCTTGACTGTTATTCATTGTCAATAATTTAAATTTGTGGACTATAAATGAAATAGATGAATTTTCAATTTTATTTTTATATCTCAAGAATTAAGTTAAAGCTATTTTATAGCACTAGAGTTCTAAATGTTCATTTCTTCTGTACTTTCCAAGTGTAGCAGGAACCAGTAAAAAAAATATTGAGCTCACTGAGTCAAGAACTTTCAATGTTTAAGAAACATTTAAATGAGCGCTTGAAATGCCATAGCGTACAAGACTGCAGACCAATTGCTAGAAAATAGGATTAGAATAGATAGGTACTTGACGGCTGGCACAGGCATGCTGGGCCAGATGGCCTCATTCTGTGCTGTAAAACTTTGACTCTCTATAAGGATAAGCTCTATGGGCAAAGAATCAAAGTACTAACAACATGGTACTGTGTACTGAAACATTGAGCACAGCATTATCCCTCTATGAAAATCTGTGTCAGGAATGGACATGGACACAATCAATCCTTTCTCGCTGGGTTGGTGCACAGAATGGGGAAAATATACAAAGAACAAAGAAACATGAAGCACAGGAACAGGCTGTTCGGCCCTTCGAGCCTGTGCCAATCATGATGCCCTAATTAAAGTAAAAAGAAACTTTCTTCCCTTACTTGATCCATATCCGTCTATTCTCTCCCTTTTCACGTGCCCATTCAGATGCCTCTTAAATGTTTCTAATGTGGCTACTTCCACCATCTCCTCAGGCAGTGCATTCCATGCCCCTACCATCCTCTGCTTGAAAAACTTCCCCCAAACATATCTCTTAAACTTTCCCCCTCTCACCTTGAACCTGTGCCCCCTTTATAATTGGGAAAAAGCCTCTGACTATCCACTCTTTCTGTGCCTCTCATAATCAGCCTCTGTCTTTCTGATGAAAACAATCCTAACTTAGTCAACCTCTCTTTCTGGTGTGGTGACCAGAACCTTACTCCAAATGAGCCCTAACCGAGGTTTTGTATCATTTTATATATAACGCAAAACAGGTGGAGAAATTTATCCAGTTTATATTAAAACAAAAAACTTACTAATCAATGTGCAAAATGTAATAGAAGATGCATTCTACAACCCAATACTACACTTGAGATTATATTATTGTGGATTCATGAAATTTAGAAACATTATAGAGCCTCACGATGCAATCAATGTAAATAAGCCCTTTTAGAACTGGCAGTGCACATATTCAAAGCTCATCATCTGTGGAGGAGAGTAGTGATAAAATCAGATGAAAATATGCCCATGGGATCCATCACTGAAACTGTATACTCGCCTCCTTCCATTCAATGAGCTAGAATCAATATGAACCAGCAGTGCTAACCATTTTGTCACTTTGCACTCCCTATAACCACGGACAACCTTTATTAGAAAGGGACTCAACACAAAACTGTTCCCTGTGAAAATGACACAGCTCTAATCCTGAGAAGGCTGTTTTGTCAGGAAATTGTATGCCCCGATCCAGTTTCACATATAAAGCTGCAAATATGATCTGGCATTAGTTGATCTATCTGGTGTCATCCATTCAGTAATTCATCCAGTGGTTTAGTCAAAACAATCACAGAACTAAAACCTATAGCTTGCATAAAAATGATTTGATTTGGAACTGTATCAATGTCTTGGGCAGCAAATCAATTACATTTACTACATTCTTAGATCAGGATTTTGTGCATAACCTGGATCAGAGATTTCATACAGGCTCAATAGGAAGGAACTTTATCAATTTGGTGTCTGTCCTTAGAAATCAATTAAAAAGGGGGGTAATCGATTGAGATTCTGCTTGGTTTGAATTCTGTTCATGGTTTCTTTTAAGTCAGTGATAGTTGATGGGACAGAATCTTGACCTCACTGTAATTTAATACAAAGTTGTGAGAAAGTTGATCTAATCACAGTCCAAACTGACAGTTTGTGAGAGGATCCAAACCATACACTTCCAGGGCAAACATCTGTGAACATCTGTGACTGACAGTTTTTTTTGGTAGTTCAGCTGACAGTTATCCAAATTTATAAAGCTTTAGGAAATGCTTAATTATCTCAGTGTTCAAGTTAAAGAATTGTCTGGAACTTGCAAAGAGACTTGTCAGACCTGTAAATAGCCACTATTGTTAAGAACATAACAAAATAGCAATTATATAAATATCCATGTTTTCGTGATTGTGAACCATTTATTATGTTCTTTAGTTTGATGAAGACTGTACACAAAACTTATTTGTCATGCTGTCTTTGGAAGCCAATCATCCAGCTGTGGGTGAGACGTGTGCGCATTTTGAGAAGTGCACCCGTGTGTGTCCCCTGCACCCTATTGACATGACGCTCACTCTCCTCATTTGGACCCTGCTAGTTTGTTCAATGAATGCATACAGCACTCACCAAAGATCAAGGATCAACCATAAGAAGGGCCCAGCAAGCTCTGGTGTTATTTAAAGAGAATAAGAAGTTTGACAACACCAGGTTTAAGTCCAACCAATTAATTCGATAGTAAACTCTCAAGCTTTCGAGGTTACCCTCTTCGTGTTCACCTGATGAAGAGGGTAACCTCGAAAGCTTGTGAGTTTACTATCAAATAAATATGTTGGACTTTAAACCTGGTGTTGTCAGACTTCTTACTGTGTTTACCCCAGTAAAACCCTGGCATCTCTATATCATCATTATTTAAAGAACCAGGCACATACATTGCCAATAAGGTAAATTTAAAGAATAACAGTTATTGCAAGGTTTGTAGAAGTACAGCAGTACTGTGATGCGTCTTTGGAGGTGTTGTGGCACGGGGGTGTTGCAGCATTGTCACTGGGAGGGCAGAGAACTTATGCCCTGTCCATACCAGATCTATAACAGTGATAGGGGCAACAGTGCAAGACTTTGTGGATCTGCAGCATGGCAGGGGAGGTGGAACAGAGATTAAGCAAAGGGTATTTGCTGCAGAATGCCCATTGTCGACCTGCAACTATATTCTTGACAATGATAGAGATTGTCTGGTAGGACCCAGAGTCTCAGCCAGCATGCCCATTTAGTGCGCTCCAGTTTGCTGCCCCACCAAGGCCCTCATTGGAGATCTACAGCAGAACCCATCTGTGGCCTCGCTCTGGGGAACTGATAAACAAACCATCCTGTACCCTCAAATACAATCATAGCCACTGACTCACCATGTGCTGATCTCAATTCATAGTCTCTGAGGTATATGCAGTATCAGTCTTTGAGCTCATGGCCATCAGTGTCAGATTAAGAGATGGGGCTATGTTCCTCAATGCTGTGCTGTTGGGTCTCATGCCTCCTCCTGAGGTTCCTGTGACAGTTTCTAAATGCATGAAAACAGAAAATCAGAATTGGAAGGTTGGTCTTGAAGGAGGAGGGGGGGTGGTGAAGTGAAATGCAAAAGGCTCATGGTGACACAATTTGCACTTTCTCATCATGACAGATAGCAGAGCAAGGGTTAGTTGGGAATTGAGAAAAGGCATAAGGCAGAAAAGATCACCATCCGTTGTAACGTGAAACAGATCTTTATGGTTTTCACTGTAATCATTCCAAAGATTGACTGAGAAACACAGGCCACCTATGTTTTCATTGTTAGGGAACTGGTGACCTGAACATCCAGATCTCTCTGTATGTTAGGTGGAAAGTGAAGCCTGATTATGAATTAATAATGTTGATTCATTTCAGTGTAAGATGAGCAATCAGTACAGCAGTTATGATTGGACTCATTGGGCTAGATTTAATAAAGACATCAGGGATTTTGACTGTGAATCCCACATTGCCTTTGTTAGAAAAGGGTTGCTGAATTAAATACGACTCAGGCTCCTTCTCCAGAGTCGAGGACACCAAAGTCCCATTCACTGAAAACTGCAGGCACTTTATAGACCTGCAGTTCTCCAGTGCACTGCAGTGTCTCTGGGGAGGTGTGGCTCCTGCCACATACAGTTGCGACCTTGGATCAAAGAGGAATACAGGGACTGATGAGTGGGGGCAGAGTTGAAGTCGTAGGGAAGGAAGTAGAGGGGTGGAAGCCAGAGAAGGGTGGGGGTTTCAGCAACTATTCCCTTCCTGATGCCAGACCCCTTGATCAGGCAGTGAGTGCCTCTGAATGAGAGGACCTCTAACCCCAGGGCTCCATACATAAACATGCCAGGGTTTGCTTGTCATACTTCTTGCATAGCGAGTTTCCCACTTGTTTAAAACTTGTGATGGTGCAGTGAAGCCCTTAACTGGTCATTAAGGTCTCAATTGACAGAGGGTCAGGATGGCCATCCAGGGCCTTCTCGCCCTGGATATAATTCGGGTGGAAGCGGGAATGTGGTGGCATTTCCACCTTCCCCTTTGATTAAATGCTCCCCTGCCACCAAACTCATCATGGGGAAGATATTAAATTCTGCACATTTAGTGCAGTTGGAACACCTTACCTTTGCAATAATAATATAAAATAAAGAGTGCAACAAGCTGCCCCACATAAACAGGTCACCTTACTTGACTTACGATATAGATAAATTGGAGATTTGGGTGCAGAAATGGCAGATGGAATCTAATCTGGACAAATACAAGATGATGCATTTTGGAGGATCAAATTTAGGTGGAATTATACTGTAAAAGGCAAAATCCTTAGGAATATTAACGTACAAAGGGATCTGGATGTGCAGGTCCACAGTTCCTTAGAATTGGCAACACAGATGACCAAGGTGATTAAGAAGGCATATAGCAAGCTTACCTTTGTTGGCTGGGGCAGGAGTTGGGAAATCATAGTGCAGACACATCAAACCTTGGTTAGGCTACATTTGGAGTATTGTGTGCAGTTCTGGTCACCACACTACCAGAAGGATGTGGAAGTTTTGGAGAGAGTGCAAAAAAGATTCACCAGGATGTTGCCTGATCTTGAGGGTGTTAGCAATGAGGAGAGGTTGAATAAATTAGGATTGTTTTCACTGTAAAGATGAGGGCTGTGGGGAGGCCTGATAGTGGTCTATAAAATTATGAGAGGCGTAGACAAGGTGGATATTCAGAGGCTTATTCCAAGGGTGGAAGTGTCAATTAAAAGGGATTCAGGTTCAAGGTGAGAGGGGGAAAGTTTAAAGGAGATGCACGAGGAAAATTTTTCACATAGAGAGTAGTGGGTGCCTGGAATTTGCTGCCAAAGGAGGTAGTGGAAGCAGGCACATTAGCAATATTTAAGAGGCACCTGGATAGGTGCAATAATGGGGAGGGAATAGAGAGATACGGACTAAGTAAGGGCAGGTGTATTTTTTTTTGCAGTTTTTAATTAGAGCATCATGATTGGCACAGGCTTGGAGGGCTGAAAGGCCTGTTCCTGTGCTGTACTTTTCTTTGTTCTTGGCATCCAAACATACTCCATCATTGCTTATCTGAGTTTCAATAAAATTACCTGCAGCTTTTTTTAAAAAAGACCCGACTGAAATGCAGTCTCTCCCTCCCCTGCCTCTGATTTTTAATTCCTTTTTGTGCTATTCCTGCCATCTACTTATTCCTCATGGATCCATTCTCAACCAGGAAAGGATCAAAGATGACAACACCAACCTGTGTAGCACCTTTAAAGTAATAAAATATTCCAAGATGAATCACAGGAGCAGTGAAAAAAACAAAGTGACACAGAACCACATTAGGAGATATTTCCAGGATGATGGCACAGTGGTTAGTGCTGCCACCTCACAGTGTGACAGACCTGGATTCAATTCCAGCCTCAGGTGACAGTCTGTGTAGAGTTTGCATGTTCTCCCCCTATCTGCGTGAGTTTCCTCCGGGTGCTCTGATTTCCTCCCATAGTCCAAAGATGTGCGGCTTAGGTTAATTGGCCATGCTGAATTGCCCCTTAGTGTCCCGGGATGTATAGGTTAGAGGGATTAGTGGGTTAATATGTAGGGATATAAGGACAGGGACTGGATGGGATTGTAGTCAATGCAGACATGATGGGCCAAATGGCCTCATTCTATACTGTAGAGTTTCCATGATTCTATGTATGGTTAGGTTGAATGGCCATGGTAAATTGTCCCTTAGAGTTGGGATTAGCAGGGTGATTATGTGGGGTTACAGGGATTGGGCCTGGGTGCAGGCCCAATGGGTTGAGAGGACTCCTTCTGTACTGTAGGGATTCTATGACTTGGGAGTCCTTTAAAAATAGCAACTGGGTCCTGACTCTATGATGCCCACCCCTGTTCCTGGCTCTCTGATTTTCGGAAATGCCTTTAAAAAGTGCGGGCTGTTCAAGTCATAAGCTTCATCCAGCACTCCTGAATGGACTGATTCCATTGCAGCAATAGGCATCTAGGACCAGGTTTACAAAAGTTATCGGATAACAACCCATCAGAGCAGTCGTGCATCCTAGCCTGCATGAGGGAGCCTTTTAAAAGGCCAGTTTAAGGTTCTCCTCATGCTCCCTCCATCCACCATCCAATTGCCCCTCTTACCCTAATGCCAAATCATGCTTCTCCACCAACCCAACATGACTCTTAATGTATTCATTTGTGCAATGTGTCATGGTTTGGCCAGGATTTATTGCCCGTTCCTAATTGTCCTTCAAGAGATGGAGGTGAGATGCCTTCTTGAACTGTGCAGTCCACGCAGTGTAGGTACAGACATAATGCTGTTCGGGATGGAGATCCTGGATTTTTATCCAGCGACAGTGAAAAAGCACCTTGCAAGTCAGGACGATTAGTCGCTTGGAGGGGAACTTCCAAATTCCCAGTGTTCCCATGTATATGCTGTCCATGTCTTTCTATTTGGTAGTGGTCGTGGATTTGGAAGATGCTGTCTAAGAAGTCTTGGTGAGTTCCTGCAGTGCATCTTATACATAGTACATACTGTTGCCATTGTGCATCAGTGTCCATCATGTCCCTTATGCCAAGCTAAGCACTCTGCCTACTCCCCATTGCCCTTATACACCCTATGCTAAGCCACGGCACTCTAACTACCCCTATGGTCCCTATGTCAAGCTATGGTACTTCTGTTGATTCTCAAGATACAACATAGAGCCAATGAATCCCTATAGTGACAGGAGAAAACTATTTTAAAAAAGGCACTGATTAAGGCCTAGCCAGGGATGCACAAATCCTGTGAAAAAAAATAAAAATCTCTACTTGCTTTAAAAAAGCTATTTAACTACACAGCAATAAAAGCATCAATAATGAGTGAGAGGACCCCAGTCACTGGTGGTTGTAATAGCCACTGGTGCTCTTGACGCATTCCAGAAAGATTTGGCCAGGCCACCCGTTCCTAATTGTTATTAACTGCCACCCTGTTGGAAAGCGAATGGATGTAAACATTATATGCAGCTCAGTCTGAGTTTTGATGCCAGCCTCCCATTACCATTGCAGCCCCTCCCGCCCCCCGCATTGTACGCAAGCAGTCAGGCACAGCCTGAATGTCAGTGGGTGAAATATGAGGGAGAGGACTGATGTTACTGATACTGGGGTCCTGCTTTAGGAAGGATGGGTATGTGGCAAGTGATATGAAAGGAACAGTTAGAGAGAAGCAAGATGGAATGGCTTTGTGTGTAACGTAGTTACACCAGTGCTCAGTCACTTAATTCCTCATCACTGTCTTGCTGGAGATAATGTCATGATTTATGCAGACTTGCAGTTCTCTTGTAAATTCCTCCTTTTGCAATTTTGTAGTGTAATAATTTATGATCCTTCATTCGGAGGATATGTTGCAATTCTTCCCTCCTCCCCCCAGTAAGATTGTAATAGATTTTAATAAGTGAGAACGTGGCTTTGGAACATGGAGAAATTGCCATAAATTCTCTGCAGACAGAGAGGTCTGTTTATTTTTTAATGTGAGAACTGGCTACACGGAGCCAGCACTACGGTAGCAGAATACTAATAGGACCCTTCACAGTCCTGCAGCCAGAAAAGAGAAACCCAAATTTCTGTACTTTTTGGTGCTGCATATGATGAGGTCAGCATCTAATTGTATTGGCAGAATAATGGAATGTTTCTGTGGGATGTGTCCCAGATTATACAGTTCAGTTTCTTTTCGCAATGCTGTCTGAAGCATATTAATGTTTAATGAGGAACAAAACAAGAGCATAATGTCTTATTGCATTTCTTCTGTTTAGCTGCATTTATCCAAGGAACACCACTGTTTCTCTTACCTGGATAAAATCATCTTTTTAGGTAGAGATGGCCTCATGATATTATGGCTAGACTATTAATCCAGAAACTCAGTTAATGTTCTGGTGGAATTTGAATTAAAAACAAATCTGGAATTAAGAATCTACTAATGACCATGAATTGTCAGGAAAACTCATCTGGTTCACTAATGTCCTTTAGGGAAGGAAAATTTGCTGTCCTTACCTAGTCTGGTCTATATTAACTCCAGACCAACAGCAATGTGGTTGACTCTCAACTGCTGATGGGCAATAAATGCTGGCAAACCAATGACGTCTATGTCCACGAATGAATAAAAAAGCTTTTTTTTACCCCTCATTCCTTTCCTACTCTCATTCATTCTCCACCTCTTTTGTATATGGCTGTCTTGCTATCTCTGTCTGTCTTACAGTGTTTAGTTCACTCATTCATTTTCTCTCTCTCTCCTTCCTCTCTTCTGTATGGCTGTCTTCCCCTTTTCTTTATCTTTGGTTCAACTACTCTGGCTCCGTCTCTCTCTGTACGTGGGCTGGATTTTATGCGTCCCTGCTGATGGGCTTGATGGTGGAGGGAGGTACATAAAACTAAGTTGGTGGCCTTCCTGCTACTTATCCACCCACCCCTCACCTGTCTGAAAGTTTATGGAGGCAGGGAGGAATCAGGCAGTTTACCTGCCCTTAGGCCTATTGAGACCCTTGAGTGGCCAGTCCTGTCCCTGCTAGTTTTTACCTCCGGTAGGGAGAAGGGGGACGAGTGCCATGTGGGAAGCTTGAAAACTTTAGCTACACGAGCTTCCTGTCAGGCAAAGATTAGGGGATCCTTCTTTGGGGATATCCACAGCCCATCAGGAACACAAAGGCCAACATTGCCTTCCCTTAATGCTGCCCCTCTGGCCTGTTGAACATGCCTGCAACCCTTCCTGCCCCGCCCCACCCCACCCCAACCTCACCCCACCTCACCCCACCCCACCTCACCTCACCTTTAATTCACATTGCTCACACAAGTCCCAATCCTGGATTCCTCAGCACTGGCTCTTTCTGCTTTTCCAAGATTGAGATTGCAAAGCTAACCCCATTGGCAGGCTGCTCTCTAAAGTTGAAACATCTTTCGGTCATAGGAAAGGAGGTTTTGCCCCAAAGCAATTGAGGCTGCCCCAGCATTAAATTGCTGTAGGGCAGCCTCCCATTCTCTACGCACCCCAACAACTTATTAGCTGCCTTTCTCTCTGTAACCCTCTCTCTGTATATCTCTCTCTCTCTAAGTCTCTATTTCTCTATCAGTATCTCTATCTCATGCTCTCTTTCTTTCCTCTCTGTCATTTTATCTCTCTCTCTTTCTCCCCTTTCTTTGTTTCTTTCTCTCTCATGCACTGTGTATCTTTCTCTCACTGACTTTCTCTAGTTCTCTCACTGTGTCTCTCACACGAAATATGTCAGGGTTGATAATGGAAGACCTTATGTTAGTTCTGAAAGCTGCAGGCCTGCATGTGCTCCAGGTACTCATTACCCCAAACTGTGGCTATGGATCTGCTAGGAGTCAGGTCGCAAAACTCATTTAAGGACCTCTACAAGATTAATTAGGAATTCCAACCACCCAATCCCCATCCCTCCCCTGGCTGTTATGTGACCCAGGATTGTTCCTTAATTGAATCTACTATTCCTGCTGTGTGTGGGGCTGCATGAATATGGGACAATGTTTTTCATGCAATTTGGGCTTTTCAATCTTGTATCTGCAGTAGTGAATGTCCTTCTTTTGAGCTCTGGCTAAACCCCGCATTCCCCAGTTTCTGTTCAAATGATTCCTGTGCAAGAATGTCCCTAACATTTCTCTGTAAGAGACAGAATTGGCTGCAGTCACTCAGCCAACCCCATTACTGGGCACTGAAGTTATGTTTCTTTCCAAGATTTTCTGTGAGATCCACTTCAATGCTGGGTGTCGGAAGGTAGTTGTCTTTGTTTCCCTGTGACTCCCTTGCTCCTTGTTTAAGCATCAAGGGGTGGTTCACATTCTCTGTTTACATCCAAAATCCCAATCCCATAAACTTAACTTACATCAGCACTATGCGTTTGCCAAGAATATTTTTTTAATTCATCCCTGGGATACAGGCATCGCTGGCAGGGCCAACATTTACTGACAATCCCTAAAAAAAAAGAAATTGAATGAGTTCATCTCCTCTTGTGGCCCAAGGTCAATTTATTCAGGCACAGGCACAGCCATTGACTGTTGGGAGGATCATATTAAAGAAATTGAACAGCATCTTTTGTTATTCTGAGTGTCATTTACTGAATGGAGGATAGAGTTATTACTTCCTTCTGGGCCTTCAGAGAAAACACTAAATGCTTTTTCTCATTTAAACCTGCTTTCTTTCTCTACAGTGTTACTGCCAATAAAGTACTGCGCAATTTCACAGAATGCAACAAGGCATGGTAAAATCTTTCAGCCAATATCTACCACGTAGGCCCCTCCAGCTGACAGCTGCAGGCTGTACCCTCAGCACTGGTCCATATGCCAGTAGATCCCTCTGGGCCATTTTAGTAGGAGAAACAGGATAGCATTCTTCCTCCTGGCCCTGTATCCATAGTGTTGCATACTATCTATCTAATTTCAAAGCATCACTGTGATTTGGTTTAGTACTTTCTCTGTGACCAGGCAGTTGATCTAAGATGATACAGCAATCAAGATTCTACACTTGATTCTGGCTCCCTTAAAACTACAGCCAAGTGGATAGATCAAAAGGTCAGGGATCTTCTACCATGGAAGGGAGCGGGTTCACATCAAAACCACATCCTATCCACCAAAGTTTCACACAGGAAAACTCTAGGTGGGTGCTTACTCCATACTGATGAATTTTGGTCAGTCACCACTGTGGAAGGTCTTTGCTTCCTTGTGAGCCCCCTTCAGTGTTTTGTCTGAGGGCCCAGAAGGAGATAATGAATCTATCCCCCCATTCAGTAAATGACACTCAGAATAAGAGAACATGCTGTTCAATTTCTTTAATATGATCCTTCCTGTTCTGCCACAAGTCAATGGCTGTGCCTATGCCTGAATAAGCTGATCTTGTGCCACAAGAGGCGATCAGCTCATGTAATTTTTTTAGGGATGATTAGTAAATGCTAGCTCAGCCAGCAATACCCATGTCCCAAGGATGAATAAAAAGAAAGATACTCTTGGCAAATGTGCAGTCTGAGTGTGAGTTGAGTTTGTGGGATTGGGATTTTGGATATAAATAGAGAATGTGAACCACCATTAATGCTTAAACAAGGGACAAAGGGGTCACAGGGAAACAAAGGCAACCATCTTTCAAAGTGGTGACTGACCAAAACTCCAATATTCATTATTATGGAATAAACACCCAACTAGAGTTTTCCTGTGTGAAACTTTGGTGGATAGGATCTGGTTTTGATGTGGACTCTTTCTCTCCCATAGTAGAACAGCCTGGTACAGAACAGGGAGAGTGGTCAGTTGGTGAGATGCAGGAATACACCTTCCACATTTCCCCACAAGACAAGGAAGTGGGCAGGTCAACAGGTCCAGGGTCTTCCGAGGTGATAGTTTTCTCCTCTGCTGTGTGCTGCTTTGGAGGAAGCAAATAAAGCAACAAATTGAGACACAAAATGAAAAGGCAACCCTTAGAGAGAAACTGCATCAAAGTAAACAGAATTTCAAAGAAAATGTCAAGCCTCAAAACAAAGTGTGATTATAAGAGTCAACAAAATACCACAGTCCCCTTGGTACCCACTAGGCATGAAAGGCCTTGATTATGCTGGCAGACAACCTATGCTCTCTTTCTGAGAAATCTGGCAGCAAACATGGCCAACGAAGAAGGGCAGACAGTTGGGACAATGACCCCCTCAACTGACCAGTGTTTGGATGTATTAGTGGCCAGCTTGGCTCAGCCTTGGTGAAGGTCCTCCTCCCTCTCTTCCAAACTGCACCCCACCCCCACCCCCACCCCCACCCCCACCCCACCCCATTCTGCTGCTGTGTGTCACTTTTCAATAAACAATGGGACACAAAATGCAATTAAATAAATAAAGTATCTTTTTGACTGCAAATAACATTTAACGAGTCTGTCACTTGAGAAAATGGAAGTAAAGTTGGCAGTAAGCCACCCAGGACATTAATCATAGTTTGGAAGCAGCAAGTTTCATGATGAAAGGATACACAAGTAATTTGTCGACAGTAGATCAGTTATGGAAGAGCTCCAAAACAGCCAACTCCAGAGGAAGAGAGCCAGAAACAAGCTTCCGACTCCTTGCAAATCCAAGCAGAATCTGTCAGCTTTTCTCCATAAGCTTAACTCTGCCCATGAGCTCATGACCCTGTCTCTTGTCAATCAACCTAATTAAAACCTTCTCTGAAACCCCAGGGGAAAATCTAAAATACATTAAAAAAATGCATTTGCTTCAATTAAAATGAACACCCCATTATCTGGGATCAATTATTCTCTTGCATTTTCAGCAGATGGGCTTCCTGATGTAGACAGATCCACATCGTCAGCAGAGCTGACTTCTAAACTGGCTCCAAAACTTAATCAAATCTCACAAACCAAATGGGAATTGATGGAATAACCAGCTTGGTTTAATATTTCATCTAACTAATGACTTCACTAATAGGTCTATGGGCAAAGTGCAGGGTGAGTGGAGCAAATTGGATAGTTCTACCAAAGAGATGGTCGTATACTGACCTCCTTCTGCATTATATCATTACAAGATTCTATGACAATTGTGACAAAACTATGCCTTTAAGAAATGTATTTATCTCTTGTTTCTTGTGAGGGTTTAGAAGTCAGCTCCGCTGACGGTGTGGATCTGTCTACATCAGGAAGCCCATCTGCTGAAAATGCAAGTGGCAAATAACATTCATGCCACACAAGTGCCAGACAATGTCCATTCCAACAGGAGAGAATGTAACCAGCCCTCCTTAACTTTCAATGACATTACCATTGCTGAATCCCCCACTATCAACATCTTGGGGTTACAATTAACCAGAAACTAAACTGGACTAGACATATAAATGCAGTAGCTACAAAAATAAATGAGAGGCTAGAAACACTGTGGTGATTAACACATCTCCTGACTCTCCACGGTCTGTCCAGTATCCACAAGGCACAGGTGAGGAATGGGATGGAATACTCTTCATTTGCTTGAATGTGTGCATTTCCAACAACACTCAAGTAACTTGTCCATCCACGACAAAGCAGCCTGCTTGACTGGCACATCCTCTACCATTGACGCACAGTAGCAGCAGTGTGGCAAGATGCACTGCAGGAACTCGCTAAGGCTCTTTAGACTGCACTAGAAGGACAAGACAGCAGATGCATGGGAACATCACCATCAGGAACTTCCACTCAAGCCACCCACCAACCTGACTTGGGGATATATCATGGTTTCTTTACTGTTGTTGCATCAAATACTGACACACTTTCTCTAACAGCACTGTGGGTGTACCCACATAGTTTGAATTGCAGTGGTTCAAGAAGATGACTCACTGCCACTTGTCAAAGGCAATTAGGGATGAACAATAAATGTTGCCCAGATCCCAAGAATTAATTTTTTTTTTAATTAGTTGTTTTCAGTTCTGTAGCAGATAGTCACAATGAGATCTGTCCGTAAGTAGCAAGTAAGGAAGTTTCGTGTTTGGTAGTAATCTCTCAAAAAAACAGTAGAGCTCATTACATCTATTCTTGGGTGACTCCAGGTTGAAATTGTATGAAACACCCACATATGTTTCACTCTCACTTTTGTTTCAGCCACATGGTTGCCATTGGGAGGGATTACACTTCACAGAAAAGAGTAATCTGGGCAAGATGGGAGAGGCTTTTCCTCCATATCCAGTTAGGTGCCCTGGGATTGTAAGACTATGTATGTTCTTAGTTATCTCTCAAGCATCTTTTCAGAATTGCTTAATATGAGCAGCTCCAGATGAGGTTCCCCAAAAGTTGTCGATCTGGGCAAGACCATGTGATTTGTTACTGTGTCAGAGATACCCACAAATTGTTACAGACCTGGGTGAGGTAGGGTGACTGGCTTTATTCAATTCACCCTCTGCTGGGAACAACAAGGTTTAATATAACAAAGTTCCCTTTCCTTTGGATATTTTTTCCAGACAAAATAGTTATGTTTAAAAAGGATCAATTTAACCTAGGCTTTCTTGAGATGAGATAAGAGTAAATTTATAAGGAAGGAGAAATGGTAAAACACATGCATCTATATTCATCTAGATCAGAAGTAGGAACTTAATTCAATAGTAAATAAATAAAAAAATTTTTGGAATAGTCCTTGACTTGTGTAGAGTTGATGATGAAATGCTGCGGCTGTTACAAATTGATTCCAGTATAATTGACTTCTGCAGGCGAGTAGTTCGTTCTTTGATTCAGCTGTACTTCACTTTTTCTGTGATACTTTTTGCAGGCTGGTTGACTTTCATAGCAGAGGAGGAGGTTTTTAGATATTCCTGAAAAAGATTTCCTTTTTGCGGAGGTACTGCTTCTAGTGCTGTATCACCCACCTTCAGCGTGTAAAACTTCCAGCTGCTTTTCCTCACAGTGCACACAGGCAGACTGACGGGGCAGAACAGCCCTGGGCAACTCTCCCAAATCTCTATGTTCCAACAGAAACCAAGCATATGCTAGTTGATGTAGGCAGTTATACCCAGAGTTTTTGAGATGAAATAGTTATTATATTTTGTCTTTATTGGAGATTGTAGTCAATCTTTGGATTCCATTAGAAGTACCTTGTCTAGAAGCATAGGGGAGGATTCCGTTGTCCTTTTAGAGAGATACCCTGGAGCCATTCCTGTCAGTGACTAGCTGTACGTTCTCAGCCATCTGCTGTCTTGTCCTTCTAGTGCAGTCTAAAGAGCCTTAGCGAGTTCCTGCAGTGCATCTTGCCACACTGCTGCTACTGTGCGTCAATGGTAGAGGATGTGCCAGTCAAGCAGGCTGCTTTGTCGTGGATGGACAAGTTACTTGAGTGTTGTTGGAAATGCACACATTCAAGCAAATGAAGAGTATTCCATCCCATTCCTCACCTGTGCCTTGTGGATACTGGACAGACTGTGGAGAGTCAGGAGATGTGTTAATCACCACAGTGTTTTATGTTTTAAAGTGGTTGCGTCCACTTTAAAACATAAAATTCATGTATTTTTAATGCCCACATATATATTCCATTATATTTTATCCCATTATCATAACAAGTTGTCGGACAGTGTTCTTCTTATCATAGAATGACATGGTTGTTCAGCTATGTCTTGGCATGGAGAAAGTGGAATTTATGTGCTTGGTGTGGAATGTGTACCATTTGCTTTTCTACTTGTCATTGCCTAGAAACCTACCCACTAGCTCTGAGAGGCAGTGATCCTAAACCATATCTACATATAAAACCTCTCCCCAGTAGCTTCGAATCCTATGTTCTAGTATGTGAAAGTTGCCTTATAAATGCAAAGTATTGTGGGTGCTGGAAATCTGAGGTAAGCTCAGCAGGTCTGGCTGCAAACATAGAGAGAAAAATATTCACTCTATTTCATGTCCAATATGAGTCTCCTCCTCTATCATATAAATGCAAGTTGATGTTGATTTCAACAAAAAAAATCAAACTGTTATTGCCTCCTCTGTTTGGACACTGACTCCAAAAACAATCAGAAAACAAAGACCTACATTTTTACAGCACCTTTCATGACCACAGGATGTTCTACAGCTAATGAAGTATTTCTAAAGTATAGTCACTGCTGAAGTGTAGGAAGCACAGCAGCCAATTTGTGCACAGCAAGCTCCCACAAACAGCAATATGATATTATTTGCCAGGACATCAGGGATAGCTCTGCCTTGCTTTATTTTGAAAGAGCTGTGGAATGTTTAATGTTCATGTGAGGAGGCCAATGGCTCCTCAGTTTAACGTCTCAACTGAACAATGGCACATATAATAGTGCAGCACCCTCTCAGTACCCCATTGGCGTGTCAGCCTTGATTTTTGTACTCAAGACCTCAACGAGTGAGAATGTAAACTTATAGTGGGGTCATGTACCTTATATACAGTAACATATAAATTATCTGTGGGTAGCATGGTGGCACAGTGATTAGCACTGCTGCCCCACAGCTCCAGAGACCTAGGTTCAATTCCTGGCTTGGGTCACTGTTTGTGTGAAATTTGCACGGGTTTGAGCGGGTTTCCTCTGGGTGCTGCAGTTTCCTCCCACAGTACAAAGATGTGCAGGTTAGGTGCATTGGCCATGTTAAATTGCCCCTTAGTGTCTCAGGATGCACAGGTTAAAAGGATTAGCAGAGTGAATATGTGGGCCTGGGTAGGATTATTGTTGGTGCAGACTCGATAGGCCAAATGGCCTCCTTCTGTTCTGTAGGGATTCTATGAATGTACCCTTAATTCTACCGTGCCTTTATAAAGTATATATAAGAATGCACAACTATATACATTATATTATACATATATAATAACTTTGTAAAATGTGAGTATGTTCTTGCGTTCCCAAAAAAGAAATTGTAATATACTCTGGTTTCAAATCAAATGGAACTAGTCTTAAAGGGAGATAATGCAGAAATTAGGTGAACAAAAAATATGTTTTCAGTGAATTTTTTAAGTTATCATTGGTGATGTATCAATGTTTCTCAACCCCACAATGGCTCAGTTTGCTGTGATAATGGATCACACAGATAAGCAAGGCTCCAGGCCTGAGCCCCTCGTCTGTGCTGAGTTACCTGGTTTTAGTCAGTAGCAATTGCTTTCATACCCTTGAAACAGGAAGGGGTATAAATCTGTCAGAGTATCTCATCAGATCATTTATTCACCACCATTGGAAGGTATGAAACCAGAGGGAAGGCAAGTTCTGACTTTTTATTCTCAATTCATTCTTGGGATTTTGAACTTTGCTGAGAAGGCCAGAAATTGTTGCCCGGTCCTAGTTATCCTGAGAAAGTGAATGAAGGCCCCTTTCTTGAACCATAATTTGTTAAAATTGAGTGGTTTACCCACTTCAGAGGGAAGCCAGTGATGTGGGAGTGAAGTCATATTTAGTTTTCTCTGTGATGCTTCTTCCCCAGTAGAGAACAAACTGATAGCAATCACTCTCTGGACATATAGATGGTTAAAACAGTTGTGTAAGATGCCCCCAAAGAACCATAACCCTGAGAAATTAGTGCCATCAATGTTGCTCAAAACAACATTGAGGGCCAAAGGGCCTGTACTGTGCTGTAATGTTCTATGTTTTTCTATAAGAATGAAGGGAGGAGTGCAGGACAGTGCTCCCACCACATAGTATCTCTTAAATGTGACCCTTGTAGAGATGCGGAATGAGAAGTGATTGTCTCCCAGCTGTTGGAAGTTTGGGGTGCAACGGTGGCATAGCTGTTAGTATTACTGCCTCACAGTGCTAAGGGCCCAAGTTCAATTCTTGCCTTGGGTCACTGTCTCTATGGAGTTTGCACATTCTCC
Organism: Sphyrna mokarran; assembly: GCA_024679065.1. NCBI lineage: Eukaryota > Metazoa > Chordata > Chondrichthyes > Carcharhiniformes > Carcharhinidae > Sphyrna > Sphyrna mokarran. The sequence goes on along the minus strand of JAGIQG010000020.1, from coordinate 37,281,015 downwards.
CCATGTTTGCATAGATTTCCTTACACACTCCAAAGATGTGCATTTTAGACAGATTGGCCATGATAAATTAACCCTTAGTCCCAGGGGGGTTAGCAGGGTAAATATATGGGGTTACGAGGATAGGACCTGGGTGGGATTGTGGTCAGTGCAGACTCGATGGGCCAAATGACCTCCTTCTGCACTGTAGAGATTCTATGATCCTATAAATTATTCCCTCGGGAGTCCAGCTTCCTTTGAAGACAGTGGTATTCAGTATGCATTTGTGGATGTGTCTTTAAACATTGTCTGAAAACCTGTGACAGACTCGGGGCAGGCTGGTCAGTCCACACCAACAAAACGGAGAAACAACGGAAAAATGAGGAACTGACTGAGGAGGAAAAGGAAATCATCAATAGAGTAATTGCCCGAGCGGAGAAGATGGAGGAGATGGAGCAGGAACGAATTCGGTGAGTCCTGCGTAATGGAGAAGGAGGGGTGGGGGACGGGCAGGAAGGGGAATGGCAGGGATTTAATTACTCAGGCATTGGCTTCTGTTCAAGATAGTGACAGACTTAAAAATACTAGAAATGAGGGACTGGTTGCAACTGCTCTTTCAAAGAGCCAGCACAGGTGCAACAGGCCGAATGGCCTCCTTCGGTGCTGTAATCTTCAGTGGTTATATGAAATACTCATTATGTCCAGGAATATTTGAAAATAAAATCAAGGACTAAGATTCTGGATGGACAGCGCACCAGAAATTTGAAATGTATGCGAAGGAAAATAATCTGACCGGGCATATGGCCACGCCAGTCTTTTCAGTTACCAATGGCAAGCAATAATAAATATGTATTAAGATTTATATTATTATTGATGACTTAATTTGATTGTCAAATTATATTAATAATTATTTAATTATATCATTAAATTTAAAACAAGCAATTACTAATAAATTGTTATCTTTCTGTTGAAAAATTCCAGAATTAGTCACTAAATCATAATATGTCATCTAGCATCAGTCCACATTTTAAGGTGTAAAAGATCATGAAATGGTTCAGGGCAGCACGGTAACATAGTGATCAGCACTGCTGTCTCACTGCACCAGGAACTGGGTTCAGTTCCAGCCTTGGGTTACTTTTAAAGTTTATTTATTAATGACAAGTAGGCTTACATTCACACTGCAATGAAGTTACTGTGAAAATCCCTTAGTCACCACACACCAAGGCCTGTTCAGGTACACAGAAAGAGAATTTAGCAAACTAAAGCACCTGGAGGAAACACAGGGAGAATGTGCAAACTACACACAGACAGTGACACAAGTTGGGAATCAAACCTGGGTGCCTGGTGCTGTGAGACAGCAGTGTTAACCACTGTGCTACCATGCTGCCTCCAATGTACATCTGTGCAGAGTCTGCACGTTCTCTCTGTGTCTGCATGTGTTTCTTCCGAGTGCTCCGGTTTCCTCCCACAGTTGAAAAACGTGCATGTTAGGTAGATTAGCCATGCTAAATTTGCCCCTTAGTGTCGGGGAGCCAACGGGATAAATGCGAGGGGTTACAGGGATAGGGCCTGGGTGGGATTGTTGTCGGTGCACATTCAATAGACTGAATGGCCTCCTTCTGCACTGTAGGATTCTATGGTTCTACTTTTTATATTTGTCCATTGGATTTTTAAATGGTGAAAATTTCAATCCAAACCGCTCAGCGAGAAACTGAACTGATAAACACCGTATTCATTTTAATCTCTGTCGGTTTTACACTCAGGCGTCTTGTGGATCGTTTGGACAACATGCGAAAGAATGTCATGGGTGATGGCCTGTCTCGCTGCATCTTGTGTGGAGAGCAGCTGGGGTTGCTGGGTTCACACTCTGTGGTGTGTGAAGACTGCAAAAAGGTAATTGATGCACTTTGTGGAGTTGATGCAATAGCTCAGCATTGACTAGATACATCATGGCAAAAATAGCAATTCAGAATTGTTAATTGCATATCAGTAGTTAAAACAGAATGACAGAATTCTACAGTGCAGAAAAGGTCATTCAGCCATCAAGTCTGCACTAACTCTTTGGCAGAGTATCTACACCAGGCCCTCTCCCCCACCCTATACCCTGTAACCCCACATATTTACCCCACTAATCCTCCTAACTTACACATCTTGGGACACTATCGGGCAATTTATCATGGCCAATCCATCTAACCCACACATCTCTGAACCATGGAAGGGAACCGGAGCACCTGGAGAAAATCCACACAGAGAAAATGTGCAACCTCCACACTCACTCAAGGATGGAATTGAACACAGCTCCCTGTTTAAAATACACTTTCCTGAAATTACTTATTTGTATTTAGGTGCAGTGCATTGGGGTTTTATTTGAACACGTAGAGAGGCACTCTGTTACAATTTTGTTTGCACCTCTGACCCATGATCCTGATCTGTGGGTATGCAGTGTGGAGAACCTCCTCATGAATTACATCTGGGCCTGACCAAACTTGCCAAAAAACAGATCCAGGCAGCAAGGTGTTGTCTGGCTCAACTGTCTGCCTCTACCACAGCTATATTCATGGCCAGGTGTCCCTAGAAAGCAAGCACGTGGTACCATTGAGGTCATCCATGGGAACTGGCATGTTTTATTGACCTCTTTGATCACATTTTAATTTGAAGCTTTAAGTTTCCTTTACCATTTGTTTTTATTCGATGCAGTACTCTTTTTTTTTAAAACAGCTGCTCTTCTGATTTACACCTCAATTTGTTTAGTTTAATTGGTTCAACCAAAACTATGAAAAGCCACTGAAATTGCAGTGTTGGATTAGGAGTTACTTACTTGTAATATTTCACTCTGCAAATAAAAATGACTGAGTAAAGATTGGTCCCAGTATTAACCTTCATCAATGATGTTCTAGATTATAACAAGCACCGTCTTTGCAGGAGTGTTATTCTTCAAATAATGCTGATAATCTGCCAAATGAACAAGCAGAGCTGAACTCACTGGGCAAGTGATTTTTGTTTAAGAGGTCCTCCAGTTTAAATATTCACAGCTTACTTCCTAACGGATGTTCTGTTAATCATAGAAGCCATATCTGTGCCTCACACAGGAGGTGTAATGCTTCTTTGTTTTCCTTCCCCAATCCTTTCTCACTGGTTCATTAAAATCTCCAAAACTTGTTCATTTTGGCTTGGAATAGCTGGAGCAGCACTGCTGGGAGAAAGATGGCATGCGTTAGAAGCAAGCCATCAAAGTTGTGGCTTTGATCATTTTAAAATCAAAGTTTGAGATATGATTTTCCTGTCTCTAATTCATGCTCCCATTGAGTAAGGCAACAATGCAGGCACGGAATCTTTCAAAATTGGCCTCAACTTTCATTAGTATTTTCTTCTTCTCTCCTACATATTTTCAGGTCTTCCCTAGTCTGGGTTGAGTAGGTGGGAAGGGCTTCCCTTGCTTCCTGTCCAAGCTGGATACCTCATTGCTCTGCATGCTGCATTGCAGCCGTAAGCCCATATTCCATCTGTTTACACCTCACTGATAAAGTGTGGCATTTTAAAAAAAATACTGATGTATACAAAAGCAAAATATTGTTGGGGATCTGGAACAACAGAAAATGCTGAAAATACTTAGTAGGTCAGGCAGTATCTGAGGAGTGAAAAACAAAATTAGGTTTAGTGCGATACATTGACCTGATTGACGCCCTTTTTAAATTATTGCTGTCCAAATTCCATTCTTTATTTCATTACTAACCTATTTATAGGACATCAATTCAGCTTATTTTGTAAAAAAGCTTTATTGTAGCCCGCTCAACAGTGGATAATTACGTGAAATGAAATTTTGATTTGGAACCATCATTTCAGGTGATTGTGACTTACAGCCTTGTTTGCTCAGTGTTTTTTTTTTCACTCCCTAAAAGGCAATGATTTGTTTATTTCTGAAATAAAATGGCTTGAGTCATATCTTATCCTATTTGTTTTTCAATTGCCTGGTTATCTATGATCACCTTGGCCTTGATGTTTACAAGCAATATCATCACTTGGGCCAGAACTCTCCTTGGAGCTGCTCCTGCTCCTCCACATTAGTGTTGCCAGAAACTGTAGAAGCATAGGACACAGAAGGAGGCCATTCAGCCCATTGTGTCTGTAAACTATCCAAATAGTCCCACCCCTTGCTCTTCTCCAATAATTTGCAAGTGTTTACCCAGTTCCCTTTTAAATGTTATTACTGAATCTGTTTCCACCACCCTTTCTGGCAGTGGCTTCCAAATCATAGTAACCTGTGTAAAAATAAATCCTTTCCTTGCTCTGGTTTCTGTTGACAATTTATTTAAACTTGTGTTTTCTAGTTACTGACCCTCTGGCAATTGAAAACAGTTTTTCCTTACTTATTCTTTCAAAACCACTCAGTTTCAAATATTAAATAAAGGTATTAAATCTCCCCTTAATCTTCTCTTCTTTTAGGAGAAAACCCAGCTTCTCGACTGTAACTTTGGTTGCCTACATAAACAGGCTTTCCACCACACTGTAATTTATCTTCACAGCTACAGACTTAATGCCAATGGCAAGGTCTTAGTGCTCCCTCTGATGTCTAGTTGAATACATTACACTACACTTCAAATACTTTGGCGGGGGGGGAATAGTTGTTTGGTATAGATTTTATATTTCTTTTCCTTCCAGCTCATTAGTGAGAATGGTAGTACTCCAGGGGATCTGTCTCTGTCTCTTGCTGCAGTATAATACATTCAAATACATTGACAAAAAGTATCAATAGTTAAGGTCAGTTACTGACCACTGATCTTCACTTCAGTGGCAGTCTGTGCCTTCAGGAGGAGAGGGGAGGGGTGAAATTGAAAAGGATCTGAGAAGAACTTGGACAGGTTAAGAGAGTGGGCAAAACCAAAACTCCTGATAGCTAGCTGTGTGTGTCATTATACAAGTTGCAGTACTCTAGAACAGTGGAACGCTGTCCAGACCTTGAAGAATTCATGATTCAGGTTTTTCTGTGGGAGATGGGTTTTAATTCAGTTTTCACTGGGTGAAGTTATTAGATGATTGGCTAATGTTTTGCATTAAACTCCTAACTGTGCTAGTCACTAAACTGGATCATAAAATATTAGTGATGAATGCTAATGTGTGTTCTATGTGAACAGCAACACACTGAAGAAATGAAACTGTCATCAAGAGTTCTATCCTTATTTGTATAGGCTGGAGGGAAAATCAGAATTGACAGGGTGACATTAATTAACAGGAGTACTGCAAAATAGCAAATGTAACACTATTGTTTAAGGAGGGAGGGAGGGAGGTAGTAAACAGGAAATTACAGGCCAGTTAGCCTGACTTTGGCAAGATTTCAAAATCCATTATTAAAGATGAGATATTGGAGTACTTGGAAGTGCATGATAAAATAGGACTACATCAGCGTACTTTGTCAAGGGGAGGTCATGTCTGACAAATCTATTAGAGTTCTTTGAAGAGGTAACAAAGAAGTTAGATAAAGGAGAACTAGTTGACGTGATTTATTTAGATTTCCAGAAGGCTTCGATGAGATGCTGCAAATGAAACTGTTAAATAACTTAAGATCCTGGCATGGATACAGAATTGGCTGACTGGCAGAAGGCAGACAGTGGGGATAAAGAAGTCTTTTTAAGGATGGCAGCCGATGACTAGTGGTATGCCAGGGGTCAGTGCCATGCCACAACATTTCACAATATACATTAATGATTTGAAAGATGAAACTGAAAGCACTGTTGCTAGGTTTGGAGATGATACAAAGATATATAAAGGGATAGATAGTATTGAGGAAGCAGGGTGGTTGCAGAAGAACTTGGACAAGTTAGGAGAATGGGCAAAGAAGTGGCAGATGAAATACAATGTGGAAAAGTGTGGGGTTATGCAGTTTGGAAGGAGGAATGGAAGCACAGATTTCTTTAATTGGGCAAATGCTTAGGAGTCAGAAGCACAAAGGGACTTGGGAGTCCTTCAAAGTTCTCTTAAGGTTAATGTGCAGGTTCATTTGGCAGTTAGGAAGGCAAATGCAATGTTGCCATTCATGTTGAGAGTGCTAGAATACAAGAGCAGGAATGTACTTCTCAGGCTGTATAAAACTCTGGTCAGACCCCATTTGGAGTATTATGAGCAGTTTTGGGCCTGTATCTAAAGAAGGATGGCCTTGGAAAGGGTCCAGGGGAGGTTCACAAGAATGATCCCTGGAATGAAGAGCTTCTCATATGAGAAACAGTTGAGGATTCTGGGTCTGTACTCATTGGAGTTTAGAAGGATGAGGGGGGGATCTTATAGAAACTTACAGGATACTGCAAGATCTGGATAGATGGACTTGGAGAGGATGTTTCCACTAGTAAAAAAACTAGATCCAGAGGGCACAACCTCAGGCTAAAGGGACAAACCTTTAAAACAGAGATGAGGAGGAATTTCTTCAGCCAGACAGTGGTGAAACTGTGGAACTCTTTGCCGCAGTTGGCTGTGGAAGCCAGGTCATTGAGTGTCCTGATGATAGAGATAGATAGTTCTTGATTAATAAGGAGATCAGGAGTTATGGGGAAAAGGCTGGAGAATGAAGAATGAGAAAAATATCAGCCATGATTAAATGGCGAAGCAGACACGATGGAATGTGTGGCCTAATTGTATTCCTATGTCTTATCATCTTATGGCATTCCAGCAGAATGCAAAATTGTTCTTAATTGGAGTCTTCAGAGATTCCTTTTCCAGAAGGATGATAGAGAATGGATTGACAAGAAAATAAATCTGTTTGATAGTATAATTTTCTTCTTTCCAGCTAATTACTGAGACTGATTGTAGTGGCCCATCTGCTGTGTCAGGTGAGATGACTTAATCCGCCATAATTGGGAGAAGCTGCCAGACCTGTTTTATACAATGTAGTGCCTCAATATGTTGGAACTGAGGAACATTGAGTCGCTATCTTTTACACTGCACCTGTCAAAACTTTCCCACCTCCAATGTAATGAGTGGGCATCTTCATTCCTTGTCAGATCTGGCTCTGAAGCAGCCTTTTTCATGTCAAGTCAATAGGGAGCACAGCTTACAGGAGTTTACGGTTGACTTTAACAATGGACTAAATCACTTACTTTCTCACCTCCAGAATGTTTGCACCAAGTGTGGGATTGAAACGCCCAATCGGCCTCGGGCTGTGTGGTTGTGTAAGATCTGCAGCGAGCAACGAGAGGTAGGTACCAGTGTTGTGATTCCTCCTGTTTCCCATCAAGAAAAATTAACAGAGATTGACAGTTTGCTGTGTACAAACCGCCTGAGATCATGTGATGGGTATAGGATGCCAAATGTCAAGGTTCAAAGGCATTTAATGAAACAATGCTGCCCCAGCGTGAGGGAGCTGGGGAACAGGGAGATAATTAGACAGAGAGTTGCACCATTCTCTTGGCTACCCTCACACACAGGCCCTAGCTGCTGATTTCAGGGTGATACTGGTTGAAGCGGATGTCCACTTACAGGTGAGGGAAACACGAGTCAAGATTTGCAGGTAAAAAAGCAACTGGCTGAAATTTCTAAGTTGAAAACATTTCAGTCTCGACCAAGTTAAGATTCACAATAATCCACACACATAAGGACACAAAGCCATTTTTTTTAATTACAAGGTGTTGTGTTTGTTGGCTTAACATTTTAGACAGTTTCCAGCCTGCAGTTTGTGCCTGACTAGGGCTGCTGTGAAGCAGTTGTTGCCACATCAACGTCACAGTTGAACTGTTTGAATTACTGTTGAAAGTAGAGCCAGAAGCTGCTCGTTACCGGATGCTAGATGCTGTTTTCTGTCATTACCACACAAACGTATCATCTCCCCAAGAGCATAAATAACATGAAATAAAATCATGTGTTACCCTGGCAACCACATCTGTTCATCTGGTACCGCCTGCACATTGGAACACATCACTCTCTCTACCCTTCATCCTCTCCAGCAATATCCTAATGATCTTTCCGCACTCCACTTCCCAATTACTACCTTCCTTACTGTCAATGTTATTCATTTTGTTCTTAGTTAACTTTGGTACTGAATAATCCCTCGTCCTTGGGGACTTTATGCCCAGCACTTTTAAGGATTTTGGTTTGAGTCAACTGAATTTTAATCAGGCTGAGTGAAAATTCTCCAAAGAAAAAAGTATTGAGTTTTATAATAGCTGTTTTCTTTCTGGTTGTTTTTGTAGGATGGTGGTTCTGTATCACTGCCTTGGAGCGCATAAAGCTTCTAACGATTTATGATTATGCTATAGTGACATTGCAGGTTTTTTGCAAATATGCAAGCTAATAGAAAATAAGTTGAATGACCACTGCAAGCAGACGGACATAGACTGGGGACAATTTTGATGTTTTAATTTTAAATGTATCACATTAGTGAAATATGAACAACCACTTCTTTCAATCAGTCATAGCCTGGGAATGTGGCTTCAGTGAAAAACTCAAATTTTTCTTCTTAGTTTAAATAATTTAATGCTGCATAATTTATCAGATTCTCTTTCTTTCTTATAAACAAAAGTCCAGGTTTTAACCCTGCCTAATTGATGGGAGTATTACAGATTGGGGGAGGGAGGTTGCGGTTAAAATGGCAGAAGTGTTTGCAACTCGTGTCGAGGAATCTGTGGGGATTTCTTTTGCCTCTGTAGCTCTCATCCCCTCTCCCTTGATATTAATTCAGAAAGTGACCAAAGCTGAAGTTTCATTTAGGTGTCAACAAAACAGCCAGCCTTGGTCACTTGCCCAAAAGTCACCTCAACAATCTCTACCCAATACTCGACTCAGAGGGCCCTAAACAGATGCAAAAACACGATAAAGTCAGATGCTTGTTCATTATCGCGATCCGCGCCCACATCCGTGCAGATGGCCACTTTATTGAAACCTGGAAATGGCAGCAATCTGATTCGCGCCCGAAATGGGCGCAAGGGCAATTTAAATGCATTTGCATGTATTTCAAATCATTCATTTGAATGAGGGCATAAACTGCCCTCCCAACTTTATCAGCATTTCCCCTTTACCGCCGTTTTTGCCAATCCAAAATCATGCTGAAATGGACCTGCTATATAAAATCTGAATTGTGCACTCCAGCTGCTGAAGAACGAGTTCAGTGCTTCCAACAGCTCTCTGATTCAGATGTAGGGAGAAGGAGTGAGGTGGATCAGATCATTCTCTGGTGGGAGGGGAGTGAGGCCAGATCATTGTCTGGTTTGGTGGAGGAGGAGGAGAGGGGAGGAGAAGGAGGGGAGGGGGAAAGGGAGGCCTGATCATTGTCTGGTGGAGTGGGGGAGATGAGTGAGGCCAGGTCATTCTCTGGGGGGAAGGAGGAGGCGGGTAGGATGTATCTCTGGTGAAAATCATAGAATCATAGAACCCTACAGTGCAGAAAGACGCCCTTCAGTCCATCGAGTCTGCACCGATCACAATCCCACCCAGGCCCTACTCCCATATCCCTACATATTATACCCACACATCCCTGGACACTATGGGGCAATTTCTTAGCATAGCCAATCAACCTAACCCGCACATCTTTGGACTGTGGGAGGAAACCCACACAGACACGAGGAAAATGTGCAAACTCCACACAGACAGTGACCCGAGCCGAGAATCAAACTCACGACCCTGGAGCTGTGAAGCAGCAGTACTAACCACTGTGCTATCATGCCACCCTGAGGGAGGAGGCTCGATCGCTCAAGGGTGGGGCGGGCAGATGGATCTCTGGTGAGGGAGGAGGGGAGCAGGAGGTCATCTGCCACTCTGCCAGCAATCAACTGGAGAAGAGAGGGCAGGGAGTTGCGATTGGTAGCGGGAGTGCGTTGATGAGGGGGACCGTAACATATGTGGGGACCGTAACATGTGTGGGGGCCATCATTCCCGCTTTTCATTCCTGGGCCGCTTTCTCCAGCTCGAGAGCAATCTGACATGGGCATGCTTTTTCAAATTTTTTTCCAACTGCCCACGTGCAGTTCAGAGCTTCAATCGTTTCGGGTGCGCTAAGCCCCACCAACAATGTGAATGGGACCTGCGATTTTTTTTTCAGGCTGAGTGAATATGGGGGCGCTGAAAGCAGGTTTCTAAGTTGGATCTGAATTAAGCCTAGATTCAGCACTTAGAATGAAAATGAGGCCGAACCCCCTTGAAGAACATTTACCCGAAGGTCGGAGGCCGAATGCCTGTGACCTTCACGACATATGACAGCACAGAGTCGCTGAGCAGAGACTGATAGCCAAGTTCCACACACATGAGGACGGTCTTACAGGGATCTTGGCTTCATGTCACACTATCTGTAACCCCCATGACTTGCCTGGGTTAGCAAAAAACCTCACTTACTGTGCTGTCTGGAGAGAATACACATCCCTCTAACCTCTGCTGTAACCACTCTAAGTGCTCTAACCACTTTAAGACTTGAATAGCAGGTTAGGTGTAAGGATTTGCATTCTAATCAGCAATCTGTAAACTGTCTGTGCTGATATGTGTGCTTTTGGAGACCAGAACACCTCATTTGCCTGATGAAGGCTACAAAGGCCAAAAGCTCGTGGATTTACTATCAAATAAATCGGTTGGATTTAAAATTGGCCTTGGAATCTACACAGTCATCCCTGTTCCCCGGGGCTCCGTGCTCTACACCTTTCTCCCCGAGGCAGGCACACTGGCACCTCCGTTCCTGGACCTTGCTCCCATCAGTCGGTTTCCCCTGTGCTGTTCCTTGGTGCCTGGCCTCTGCTCCCCAGTATCTGCTACTCACCACTGCTGGTGTTTGCTGCTGCTGCAATCACAGATTTCTCTCCTGTATCTGCTGCTGATAGACCTGTGATTGGAGGGCAGCTCCTTGCAAATTCTTCTATTTAAACCTAACTGCTTAACAAATATTTTGAAAATTGACTCCAGAGGTCCAATGGAAGAGTCTCGAGGGCTGCATTCAGCCCTCGGGCTATATGTTGCAGAAGCCTGCATTAGGTGACCTGAATGAGGCCTGTTTGTGTATTCATCCAGAAAATAAGTACCCTTTCTTCACACATGCATATTTTATCACATTTTACTACATCTTTGGTAATCTCTTTAAAATATGTCATTAAAAATGTGACTGATGGTACGAATTCTTCTAATGTGCCTGAGCAATCAGTTACTGCATGGCATCCACAGCAACAGATCAGAACAGTTCAATAATAGGAACATCATCAGAAGGTGAGATCAGCCAGAAACCTCTCCATCCTTTCTCATCTACCAGGCCACAGAAGCTCCACGTGAAACTCCTCACACTGGCAGCTGGATTATTCAATGTTCAGCTGCCTTGGGATTTAATTATGTTCAAATGGGATGATAATTTCTACACAGCCTTGGTTTCCCCAGAGAACAGACACCACACTGAGATGAGGTGGTGCTGTGGGTACTTATGAGGTAAATCTCATTGTTCATATTGCCAAACTATAAAAGGAATTCTCATAGCAGCACTGCATTCCTCTATAAATCTACAGCTGAATAAACCCAGCTATATATTACATGCTGCTATCCAGCAAAAAATGCTGATGCATACCACACTTGTTCCTTCACTGTACAGGTAAAAATATTAAAATTTTGTGCCAATGATAACTCATAGATTATTCAATTTTAGAATCTGAGTTTTGGATTTTGTGAAGAGAGTGTAGAGATCCAGGTACACATCCCACAACTTCAGCACTAAAGAAGTTAGGCCCACCAATCTGTAGTTCTCAGGCTTTTCCTGGCAGCCTTCTTAAACAAAGACTCAACATTTGCTATCCTCCAAACTTCAGGCACCTCACTTATGCTGTCAATTATTCAAATATTTCTGCTAGGGAACTTGCAATTTCCTCCCTAGCCTCCCACAACGTCCTGGGATACTGCATCAGGTCCTGGGGATTTATCTATCTTGATGTGCTTTAAGACTTCCAGCATTCTCCTTCTTTGTTATATACACATTCCTCAAGACGTCACTATTTATTTCCCCAGGTTGCCTAACATTCATGCCTTTCTTAACAGTAACAAGGAAATTAGCTGTTTGTCCCAACTAATCTGTGTCGGTTATGCTTCCCATGAGCAGTAGTCCTGATCTTGGTCATAAGCCCTTTTGTTTCTTTTCATTTTAAGCATCTCTCTAAATATTGACATGGCCTCTGTTTCAATCACTCACCCCAGTAATCCCTTCTATTGCCTCACAACTATCAATGTAAATCAGGCTTCTCTTTTAAATCTGGCTCATATTTAACAGCACATCTGGGTCCCTTAATTTTGAAACTCTGCATTGCTGAAAACCATCAGTTTCTATTCATTCTGTTCCATCCTTTCAAAAACTTAAATACCCCTTATCAACTCTTTTGATGAAAATAATATCAGACTTTCAAATCATTCTTCATGTTATATTTCTGTAGTGCAGATGGTATCCTAGAGAATGTTGTCCCCTTCCTAAAATGTGGAGCCCAAAAGAAAGTGGTGAAGACAATGTCATTGAATATTTTTTAGGCAGACGTAGGTAGATTCTTGATGAATGAGGGTGTCAGAGGATATAGGGGGTAGGCGGGCGGAAAGTGGAGTTGAGACCTGTCCAATCAGATTTGCCATGATCTTATTGAATGATCTGGCATTCAATAAGCCAGATTATTGAATGATAATCTTGAAAGGCTGAATGGCCTACTCCTGCTCCGAATGTGGATGCACAGCTGAATATTTTATGCATATAATGCTCTGTGGTTTTATATTGATTCACCATGCCAATTTGCTACAATGTTCCATATTCTACTGGCATTTTTTTTTAGAGCATTTTTAATTTGAACTATTGCATTTAATGTCTCGTTGACCCAGATCTCTTTGCTCTTCCACACCCGGCAACCCTGTTCAAAGTGCAGTTTACTTGCATTGTTTTTACCATGCGGAGCCTTAGAAAAATGGACATTTTATTTCATCATTCATGATTTTGCTCATTCTGTTATTTTAATATGCAAATGTCCGTGCTCCTCAGAAATGTTGGCTATAACTTCCGAAGATTTGAATGTCATTCCTTAAACCCGGGACAGAAACCTGTAGGATATTATTACTCACTCCAAGAAACCTCCCCTCTACTCTCATTTCTATCTTTTAAGCCAGTTTTTAATCTATTTACTGTCATTTACTGCTCTAATTCCATATCCTCCTTAATCTTTGCATTAACCACTGACGTGATATTTTGTTGAGGCTTTCTCATATCCATGTACTGAAAACACATCCATTCACCTTCTCAAAGAACTCTAGATTTGTCAAATAGTCTCCCTGACTGGAATTCATGTCGGTTCTGCTCATTCATTTTGTTTCCTCTAAATGTGTGGTCATTTTAACATTAGTTAAAGTTCTAAAGTTTTCCCTCTCATGATGTTAAACCAACCTGCCTGTAATTAGCCAGAATAACTCCATATATCTTTGTTTCTCACCAGTTCCCTGGCAAAAATCAATTCTCAATGGATCCCTAAAATATAGAAGGGGGCACTTTAACGCAGTAGGGTTATTAATTCTGGGTTGTTAAACGAAGCTGGGGCATACCTGTGCCAACCCGCTCAGGCACACAACTATTTTATTGTTGTAAGTACACAACGCTGGTGGGTTCCTCTGGAAGAGGAGTTCCTTAAGGGCCTAGAAATAAACCTTCCATCACCTCCACCATCAGGATGCCTCTCAGTTATCCAACTGGGATATCATTCCCAGCAATGGATTTCTGCTGCCTGAATTCTCAATCCCTCCTGCCAACCAGACTGAGATTCCAAATCTCATTCTGGAAATGAAATCCAGGAGCAATCTTTGTCATTCTCTCTCATACACCTAGCCTGTCACATGATAAAATTATCCCCATATTTTGTAGTTGTTTCCCCTATGGTGCACAAGGCAGACATTCATTTCCATAACTAGTTCTTCTAGGAACAAGTCACTGGTTTGTCACTAAGGTAGGGGGGCACACTGCATCAAGCATAGCTGACCAGGAGTCTTTCCCATTCTTGCCACCTGCCATTTGTATGTGTTGAAAGGATTTTGCAAGTTGATACTCAACTTGTTGGCCGCATTATGAATACAGTTTGCTTGGTCATCAAATCCTGGAGTGGATCTTGAACTGGGAGCTTCTGGTTCAGAGGCAAGATGCTACTCATTGCACCATAAGACTTCCGGGTATTTGATACTGCCTCTACTTTTTTTTTGTTTTCCTCATAAGCCTTAAATGTATCCCCTTAGCTCAGCTAACTTCTCTATTTCCTCATATTATATATATAATTGTTGGGGCTAGACAAATATATAAGGGAGAAGGGAATAGAGGGTTATGGTGATAAATTATGGATTATTAAGGATGGGAAGAGGCTCAATTGAGGTTTGGCCCAATGTCTTGTTCGTGTGCTGTATATTCTCTATAATTCTATGCAATTTGTCATCTCACATTTAACCAATTTGGAGGTCATCTTCTCCGTTAGTCTTCACTTCTTCAAATGGTGATCTGAGGTAGTTCTGAAAAACCTGGTCACCACCCTCCCACTAACCCACTCCTCTGTCACAACTCTGTGGGGCACTGATTCACATCTAATCATTTTTTCTTCTGTGAATTAGATTACTTTTTAATAAAACCTTCCTGACCACACTGTCAGACTTAACTGGCCCACAATTGGAAATCTGGTATGTGATTGAACATAAGCCCAAAGCATGTAAACAAACTCAAACTGATCCAAACATTGAGTGACAGAAACGATCTGGTTCGGATTGACAGTGTGAGAAGTATAAATGTCATGCTAGCTGCAATTCAGTCAGGGATGTCCCTTAAGGGAAAGAATCAAATTGATCTTACATCTGGCTGGACATTTCTGGTGCCTGATACTGGAATAAGTAGAAAATTGCTCCATTTACGGAACTTACATCTGTTAAACTTGACAAGCACAACATTGAGAATCGTGTTTTTTTTTATTTGGATTTGCCAGACTGAATTTCTTTTCACTAAATTCATTTTTCACTGCTACTGATCCAGGTCTGGAAGCGCTCCGGTGCTTGGTTTTTTAAAGGTTTGCCTAAACAGGTGCTTCCGGAACCAATGCCTGTTAACAAGCAGAACCTACAGCCTAGTAAGGGAGAACATCCTTCACAGGAGTCTCCAGGTCCAGAGCAGAAAGCTTCCCAGAACTGGACCCAAAACAGAGGTGAGTGGAAATGCTTGTCAAGATTTTAATTGGACAAAACTGTTCTCTGCCAAGGGTTGGATGTGTGAGTTGGATTTATTGCCCTCCTGAGGGTATTTAAGAGTCAACCACATTGCCATAAGTCACACATAGGCCATAGTCACATATAGAGGTAAGGATGGCAGATTTCTTTCTATAAAAGACATTATTGAACCAGATGGATTTTTACAACAATTGAAAGTGGTTTCATGGTCATTATTAGACATTTAATTCCAGATTTTTTTTATTAAATTCAATTTTCACTGTCTGCCATAGTGGGATTCAAACCCAGATCCACAGAACATTACTGTCGGAACGCGATCTTACCACTTGTTCACGGCATGCTCCTGCTGCAGCGAGGTCAGAGAACTTGGCAGCTAGCCAAATCTCTGTTCATTGCAATGGGATAGGAAAATCCTGCCAATGTGAGTAGTGGTAAAATTCTGCCCTAGATCTTTGGTTTACTAGTCCGGCGATTATTACCATTATCTGCTGAGATCATGTGATCAAGGACTGTTAGAAGCATGAAACTATAGTTCAGCCTGGGTGGTGAGAAGAAAAATTGGTGGAGGGGGTGGGGGCATTGGAGAGGTCTGAATGCATTCAGGATACAGAATCATTACAGAAATTCAAGGAAATTCAGGGACAATATAGAAAATGAAGGCACAGTTATTCCCTTTTTGTAGAGGTAACTGAGATTTAAAGACACACAACACTTTTTTCTGATTTTAAGAATGTATCTCAGAATTTTTACAAAATGACTTCTTTTACAGAAATAAGTAATATAAAGTGCTTTGATAAAATGTCACCTTCCTACTATATAATTTATTAAAGAAATATTTTTCATAAACTGCAATCTTGAAATGTCAAATTCCATCAGGATCTGAAGCAGGGCAAGTTGTGGGGCCTGTAAACCTCTATGGAGACTCCTCCCCAGTGATATTTCTGTCACTACCATTTAAGTTCAATAACCCTGTTCAAAATGGGCAGTTCTCTGTTTTAAATTACCAGCTTTTTTGGAGGGAACGGAAGTTCACTACAGGAGTGAGTTGATGCAATTACAGTCATCAAAATGCCCCAATCTCATACATTTGCTGACATTTCAATATTTTTGAGCATGGTTAGGCAATGTCAGGGCACGCCCAAGGTTCCACTTGCAGATTATAAAAAAAGCCACAATTGAAAGCTGGAAGTGCCATCACTGTATGTTCCAATAAACTTTTAACTCTGATTAAGGACTTGGAATCTTCGTAAATTTACAGTGAATTCTCCCAGTCAAAGAATCCACTTCCTTGTCCTCCAGAGGACTATTAACAACAGATTAAATAACGCATGTCTTATTAGCATGTCCCTGTTCACAAGCTCTTCTTACAGCAAGCTTCAATGGCATTATCATCTGTGCACAGTAGACATCTAAATCATCCATCATCAACTTGATAATGTTTTTATTGTCTGCAGATACTTAATATTTAAAATCAATCAAAATCTTTTTTGCAATGCTGCGGCTGTGCAACTTTTACAGGCTTGGAATCATGTGAACATGCAAGATAAACTGTGGGCCTGATTTTTCCTTCATATTGTGTGAAAATTTGGTAAAGTTGGGTGTGAGGCAAGTAGTGTGATCCATGCTCGCCTCTGTGCTATTTCCCCCTTTACCAAGGTTCAAAATAGGCTGCAATCGGGACCCTGCCCAAAACAGACGCGACAGTCATTTAAATGCATTTGCTTGCACTTAAATTGACTTAATTGGCTGTATGCCCAATCTTACCAGCACTTGCCCCATTACCACTACGTTTGCCCATCCACATTAGCGTGAAACAGGTATGATCTATAAATGTCTGATTTGGGCGCACTAGCTAGGGAGGAGATAAAGGCTGACTCTCTGCTTGAGGTCAGTGAGCGGGAAGGGGGGTTCGCTGCCTCTGATCAGTGAGTGGGAAGGGAGGGTTTGCTGCCACTCTGCCTCAGATCGGGAGAGGGGCGTTGCAATCAATCTGGGTGGTGGGGAAATAAAAGGGTCAGCAAGGTTGTAGGGGTGGGGCAATATTTGTGGGGGCCAAGGGGAGGCATTATCTGGCCCAGGAGCAATGTGGCAAGGGAGCCATATTCGATCATTTTTGTTTTTGCATGTGCATAGTTAGAGGTGCCGATTGGAGCTGCAGGGTTTTGCACACGTTAAGTCACGCCCACAAGCTTATGCAGCACAATTTGGAATTGCAGATATTTCTTCAGGCAGAGCGCTTACGGGGTCACCTGAGAACAGGGTCTGGAACTGTGATCTGAAACACTCCCAGTTTCAAGTTCACCCAGCACTTAGAATCAAAATGGTAAAATGGGGCCCCACGTGAGTTGTATGCTGTACTACAGTGATCTAAATTGACAATCACTCTGCATTCTGCTGATGAAATAAATAGCTTGTATATTTCATCACAAAACCTGCAAATAGAGAGGGCTGAATATATTCTCCCCTCTTGTCTGCTTCAGTTTTTAAGGTCTGTTTTGTTTGCTCCACAGTCACTTGGATGCTGGGGTGCTCAGCTGGAGCAATGGTTTGAATGGTGCTACTATTAGTTATGGTGGTATTGATACTGCTCTTAGGAGGTATCCTAGAGATGGATCAGCTGGAGATGCTTTGGAGTCCCTGGAGATTGAGGCTGATCCACACAGAGAGAACACACGCACTCCCAAAAATAATATTGTGATCTAACAAATACAATGTGTGTCCCCGGGTAAGTCACAAATGAGCGAATGGGCAGAAAATGTTACTGAAAGAAACACAGAAAATAAAAACAGGTAATTTGGCCCTTTGGGCGTATTCCACCGTACAATACAATCATGGCTTATCCTCTATTTCATGCATACTCCTACATTCCCCCTATACCCCTTGATCATTTCAGAGTCTAGAAATCTGTTTCTTTCTTAAACAGTGACTTAGTCCCAGGGTGAAAATTCCACAAATTCACTCACACTCTCTTAATCTCACTCCTAAATGGCTTACCCCATATCCTGAGACTGTGACTGTTTTAAACTTCCCAGCCATAAAAAAACAACATCCTGCATGCTGTCTGTCCAGACCTGTCAATCTTCTGTACTTTTCAATTGGATTTTCTCTCATTCTTCTAAATTTCAATGAATACAAACTAGTTGACTCAATCTCTCCTCACATAACAATCCTGCCATCTCAAGAATCAATCTAGTGAACCTTCACTGCACTCCCTTTATGGCAAGTGTGTCCTTCCTTAGACAAGGAGACAAAACTACACACAATATTCCGGACGTGTTCTCACCAAGGAAAGAGAGTTTTATGAAAAATGGGTCTTAGATGCTGTGCGTTTAGCAACGTGCTTTATAATTCACATATATGACGCTACACTTTTCTTTGAAACAAGTTACGTCCCCATTATCTATTTGACTCATGCAGATTTTCATTTTGAAATTTGTGTCCTGAGAATGTTCCATTATTGAACAGAGTCAAAAATATCATGGGTGTGATCTTACTGGCCATCCACACCACGCTCCCACTGCAGCAAAGTCAGAAAATGTTGTTAACATTCCGGCCTATGTGTAAAGGTCTCCATGACAGGTATGTGTTGCAGTGGTAAACCTTTTAGAACTGAGTTGAGAATTTTCTTCACCCACAGGGTGGTGAATATGTGGAATTCACTACCACAGAATGTAGTTAAGGCAAAAATGTTATCTGACTTCAAGAAGAAATTAGATATAGCTCTAGGGGCTAAAGGGATCAAGGGATATGGGAAAGGAGGGAGAAAAAAACAGGATATTGAATTTGACACTCAGTCATAACCAAGATGAATGGTAGAGCAGACTTGAAGGACAAAATGGTCTAGTCCTGCTTCTAGTTTCTATGTGACTGTAGCCCCACACAATGGGATAAACTCTTAACTTCCCTTTGAAGTGACCTAGCAAACCACCCAGTTCTATTCAAGAAGGCGGCTCCCCACCACCTTTTCAAGAGCAATCATGATGTGCAATAAATTTTGGCATCACAGCAATGCCCATACTTTGCGAATGAATACAATAAAATAATTGATGGATGTTTCATCATAAATCATTGTTTTCTTTGGGAAAATGGATGTAAAATTGCTTTCAAAAGAGGCCGTGATCCATTTTTTTTCCCCTCTAAGAGTCTATCCCTTCTAATCCCTATGAATTGAAAACCATTTTATCTTGCAAATTGTGTTTGCTGTTCAATGTTCACTTATGAAGCTTCATTTTGAGACAGAGTGCTCTGAATATCTTCACATAAATTAGTTTCTATGTTGGTTTGTTCAAGGGCAAAACAGTGAGAGACTAATCCATCATACTGCAGCCCAGTGAGGGATCACAGACATACACCTAGCTTTAACAAATTATAAAGAGCACAACAAAAATATTAACTTTAATATATACTATTCAACTTATATGGTGATGAGTCAATTGGTGGACATTTATATAAATGTGTTTTTTTAATTATGTAATTTGATATTACATAGTAATTAATACTGGAAAAGTGTCCACTTGTCCCCAAGAGCATACTTTTCACTTTGTTTGACACAGTACTAACTATATTTATCCTAAAGTGTGGTTCACATGGGGGTTTTCCATTTAATAAATTCCTACATGTGGTAGTTATAGGACGGATGTCAGAGGCAGGTTCTTTACACAGAGGGTGGTGAGAGCGTGGAATGCCCTGCCTGCAGCAGTTGTGGACTCGCCTACTTTGGGGGCATTCAAATGTTCGGTGGATAGGCATATGGATGATATTGGAATAGTTTAGGTTAGAGGGTCCACTGGCCGGCGCAACATCGAGAGCCGAAGGGCCTGTACTGCGCTGTAATGTTCTATGTTCTACATGAAGGCTTACTTTAGATTTAGCCACTAGGTGAATAACTAATGGATGAAATAATCCCTTCTCTTGTTCCTCAAACCCAAAATATTGGGCACAGTGAGAGGATCAGTGTGGCGAGCTGGGAGAAATAGCATGTGGGGCAAAAAATTCCAATCCATACCTCTTGGGTATGACGTCACACTGGCGTGAATCACTACCTCTCAATAAAATTGAGACTTAGGAGCAGCAAAAGCAAAGATCCTGGAGTGAGTATCACTAAGCACTAACTCCCAGAGTGCGGAGGGTCTCAGTCACTGCCAATGGTGCGGGATGGGGGGGGAGCTCTGCAAGTGAGTATGGGCTGAGTGGGGCTTGTAGCAGTCTGGAGGATTCAAGTCAGGCTTTACCGGGGCTGCTGTTGTACATATTCCTCCTGCTGTTGGATGATCCCGAGGGGTTGTAATATTAGGTTAAGTCACAACGCCACTGATGTCATCTGTCATCTGTCTGCTGGACAGATGTTCTATTCCAGCCCCACTAACAGTTACAGACACCAGACCTGGCAGCTGTTGCCCCAATCATGGGATCGCTGCAGATTGCTATCACATCTCCTCAGACTGCACGGACTCTGATTGCTGCTGTGTCAAGCACTGCAATCATGTGAAAATCAGAAGGGTGCTTCTCCATTCTCAACCTGGGAAGGAGTGCAAGGCATGGGATGGAGAACCTTATGGACTGTTTCTTTCTCTCCCTTGCCCCCTGCCCCAGTGCAAAGATGGATTTCACATTACAGATGGTGATTACATTTGTGGCTGCTGAGGCAGAGGACAGAGAAAGCTACTCACGGCAAGGACCACCCAGGCTAGAGGCCGCAGCGGGAGGCTGCTGGTTGGGGTCAGGACACGGCTGCCCATCCTCGGAAACAGAGGCCCTGGCTGTGCAGGGCCCTTGTGTCCTTTAAAGAGCTGCTGGATTCTATGTGCCACCTACCGCAGGCTCCAGCTCAACAAGGTGACAGCGTGACATTTGTGCCAGGTGCTTGCACATCTGACACTTGGTGGAGCAGGACAATAGCTGCTCCTTTTGACAGTTAAGGTCATGGTGGCCCTAAACCTTTTCACCAGCAGGTCCTTCCGGGCCTCCAGTAGCAGCATCTCACAATCCTCTGCACACAAGTGCATCCTGTATGCCCAGGCAGGCAATTACATCCACTTTGATGTGACTAAGCCCAACAGGATGCCTGGGTTGCAAGTTTCGCCAACATCACCAGAATGCCCCATGTGCAGGAGGCTATTAACAGTTCTGCAGGTACTGTACAATTAAAGAGTGCCCTTTATTAATTGAAAAGGGTTCCACTCGCTCAACATTGTGTGTGTATGATCATGCACATGTATGTACACCACCCAGGGAGCACGCATAATAGCTTCATTTCGCAGAACTCAGACATTCTTCTTTGAGGACCTTCCCAGCTGCCAGGATGGCTCGTGGGGGCAAGGACTACCCACTGCTGTCATGTCTGATGATGTCAATGCAGAGGCCCCAAACAGCAGAGACCTGCTACAATGATACCCATGCTGCTATCCAGTCCATCATCAAGTGGTGCATCAGGCTCCTGAAGACGTGGTTCTGCTGCCTGGATTGCCCTGTTGGTGTCCTGTAATACAGCCTCCTGACAGTCTTCTGCATTGTGCTGGTCTGCTGTGTGCTCCATAACCTGATGCAGCAGGAGGGAGACATGTTGGAGGAGGAAGAGGATCCAAGAGGCTGACACCCCGAAGAGGAGATGGCCCAAGAGAATGTGGAGGACACGGCCAGGAAGCAGCTGGATGATGGAGGAGAGGTGGCTGCAAGGGTCTAGTGGGACAGGAGAGTGGGCCTACATGACCCCCACTGCTAGGACTGGAGCGGAGGACCTCATCCTGCTGAGTCCCACATCAGTGGTGGGGGCTGGAGGCTTCCTGATACTAATGGCATTTTCAGATTAGCACCTGGAATACCACGGCAGTCAGAGATCTGGTGCTGGGAACTGGGGATCTCAGACTCAGTGGACTGAAGGGTGTCTCTTGTGAAATGTGGCACTCTATACCTCAATGCATACGGTTGGGGTACAGTCACCCCTGTGGGAGGCAGAAACACATTAGTCACAGCCTGTGGAATGTGTAAATTGACAAGTGCCAAAACACTAACTAGTGCATGCCTTAACCCATGCCTCTTTGTGACCCCACCTCTTACCTTACATGACCTACTGCTATATCTTGGTGCCCCCCGCCATCAGGATGCAAATCAGAAAGGTGGTCACATATTCTCTCCCCACCCACCCAATGGTCTATGATGCCCTTGGCAGGCATCCTCTGGGGGGCTGGAACCTGGAGGATGCTGTCCAATTTTCAGGTGTCTCGGATGTAACCAAGACCCACTCTGTTCAGGCTGCTGTCCGTGCATTGTCAGGAAGCGGGTACTCGGTAGGCTGGGTTGGCTGGAGTCTCCCGGGTGGAAGGCCCTGATGTGTGCTCCAATACTTCCCCCTCTCCACCAAAGAAATAATACTTCCTGGTTTTGTTTTGGATCAATCTCCTTGTTTTGAGCCATTCCATCCGACTCCCACCTGACCAGCTGAAAAAATTGTCCCTGGAATATATCAAAGTTCATTTCAATAATTTGATTACAGTGCAGGTAAATCTAACCCTTTTCCTGAACTGTTTACCTCAGGTCTACACTACACAGACCTTTACAAACTTGATTAAGCTATTAAAGCTTCTTCTTCAATCTTTTTTCTTCTCAGCTGTTAGATAGTTTTGTTTGCTTGATTATTAATTTATAAAGCTGGCCCTTGACTATCTGTATTCTTTTAATTTTTTCCACTCTGTTTCTCAGGTAAAGCAGAGGGTGCTATCCCTGCTGAGCAGGCCTCTTCTGGTAAGACCGTTTTCAGCACAAATACAGCATGTTAAATCCCAGTACGTGCATGTGAATTGTACTTCCAAACAACCTGTCAGAGAATGATGACAGGGCCTCTCCAAGAATAGCTTATATTGTTGTTGCTTGTTTAGTTTTGATCTCTGGAATAATGGCTGCCAGTTAAACTAAAATTGGCTTTCTCATCCCTTTGGTATAGTTTAACAGATCTGTGATTCTCCTGTCAGGATAAGGATACTGGTCCTACAATAAAGTTGATGCAAGAGGCTGGCACAGTGTCATTATCTCTCGCCAACTCAACAAGAAAACAAACAGCATGTATGACATGGATCAGTGCCCAGCACGGAATGGAGATATGAATATTGGTGAATTGTGTTTAAGAGTCATGACTGATGCCAGAGCCTGGTCAGAGAGTTGATGATTAAGGAAGCACTGATTTGCGAAGGGTTTTAGAAATTTAGATTTATTTGCTTTCAAACCTTTGACTCTGAGCACAGTTGAGAATGGTGTTATTTCTCTCCTATCCCACTACCAGGAAGTTTTGTTTCTCTCTTGAAGCTGCTAACTTATTGGGATATGGGTTCAGAGCTGATAATGCTGATATATCAACTGGCAAATCTATCCTTTGTTTTAATCAAGAAATTAACTATCAGCAGACTACAAATGTCGTGACATCATCCCATCCATGTACACAATTTCTCTCACAGATCCACACTTCACAGGAAGAATCATTTGAAGGTAATCAGCTGTAATACTGCTTGCATATTTTTAGTGTAGCTCAAGAGGAATCGAGATAAATTCAGATTACCCTGGCTGCAATCGCTATCTGAGAATCAAATATCAGATCATTTTATTCTGGTCAAATTTATTACCATGCCACAAGATACATTTCCAAACTAAACTAACTATTAAATTTAATAATTTCAGTAACTTCTATTTATTAGCAAGGACTTGGGAATCACCAGCTACCAGCATTTTACCCAACCCTAATTGTTTTTGAAGATGGTAGTGAGCTGCTTTCTTCAACTGCTGCAATCCATGTGATATAAATGCAACTACAATGCTGTCAGTTCCAGGTTTTCATACCAGTATTAGTTTAGGAATGGTGATAATAACTCCAAATCAGGATGGTGAGTGGCTTGGAGGGAACTTGCAGATGGTAGTGTTCACATCTACTGCCCAAGGTGGTGGCAATCATGGGTTTGGAAGGTTCTTTCAGAAGAGACCTGGCAAGTTCCTGCAGTGCATCTTGTAGGTGGTGGAGACAGTGGAAGTTTTAAGATGATGGATGGAGTGCCAATCAAGCGGGGTGCTTTTTCCAGGTTGATATCAAGATTCTTGTCCAAGCTGTTCCATCCCCCGACAACTATTCCATCACGATCCTGACTTGTTTCATAGATGGGAAACAGACTTTGTGGAACTGAGTTACTGGCTGAATAATTTTCAGCCTCTGACCTGCTCTTGTAATTACTGTATATATATGATTCATCCAGTCCAGTTTCTAATCAATGGTAATCTCCCATGTCTGAATAATGGTAATGCCAATGAAAGTCAAATGGTGATGGTTGGAATTTCTCTAGTTAGTTCTCTCATTGTTCTCTTGTCATCATCTGATACTTAAGTAATGAGAATGAGAGTTGTCGCCTATTAGCTCAAGTCTGAAAATTGTCCAGGTCTTTGTGAATCTGGGCACGGACTGTTACAATATCTCAGGAGTTACGGACGATGCTGAACATTGTGTAATTATCAGTGAATATCCACACTTTGACCTAATGATGAATAAATCATCGAAGATGGTTCAGCCTAAAACTCTACCCTGAGGAACTTCTGCAGTAATGTCCTGTGACTGAGATAATTAGCTTCCAATAACCACAACCGACTTTCATAAATATCACTCTAACCAACAAAGATTCCCCCCCATTCCCGTTGATTGCAATTTTGCTAGGCTCTTAATGTCACATGCCATGGCCTTGATGTCAAAGACAGTCACGCTCACCTCACATCTGAACTCAACTCCCTTTTTCATGTTTGGACCAAGAATATAGTAAGGTAAAGAGCTGTGTAGCCCTGGCAGAATGGAATGGCATAGTATGTCTGTTACAACTAATCCTGAGTTGTAGCTTCATCAGCGTAACACATCATTGCCCAATGATGATTATGGAATGCTGTCTTGCATTCTACGTTGTACCAGGGTTGATCTCCTGGCTGATGACATTCCTAGTGTAGTTGAATACAATTCTACTGATGGGCCACAACACCTCATGGAAGCCCAATTTTGAACTATGAGATTGGTTCTGAATCTGCATTTAGCAGAGTGATAGTATAAAAATAGGACTTCATTTCCACAAGGACTATGTAATGGTTACTCTTACTATTGCTATCATGGAAAGATGCATTTGTGAAATTTAGATTGGTGAGGTCAGGTATGTTTTTTCCCTCTTCTTTCATCACCTGCCTGGTTTGGAGGATACGTCCTTCACTAATCAGCCAGCTCGGTCATTAGTGGTCCTCCTGAGCCACTCACTGATAGGTACTGAAGTCTCCCCAGAGTATATTCTGTACTTTCATTATCCTCAAGGTTCTTTCCAAGTGATGTTCTACATAGAGGTGTACTAATTCATCAGCTGAATAAGGTGGTAGGTGTCAATCAACAGGATGTTTTGGCCATATTTGATTTGCCGTCATGACACTTCCTAGTTTCCTGAGCAACTCCTTTCTGGTTGTATATTACTATGCTACCCATGCTTAATAATGAAAGGTCCATGGTATTGGCTATAAGGTATGATTCTATGAGTATGACTATGTCATGTTGTTCCATGTCTGTGCGACAGTTCTCATTTTTTTGATACAAGTCCCTAGATGTTAGGAAGGAGGACTTAGCAGGATCAACTGGAAAGGATGTGCATCAGTCGTTTCCAGTGCCGAGGTCAGTTGTGGGGTGGTCATCTGATTTTATTCTTTTTCTATTGAATCTCAATAGTGGTTTGATGTCATTGTGTGGTTTATGTGGCCACTTCCAGAAGGCAATTAAAAGTCAACCACAGTGCTGGGGGTCTGGAGTCATATATAGGTCCAATTGGGTAAGGACAGCAGATTTCTTTCCCTCCAGGACAGAGATGGGCAACCTAGACTAGTGAGTGGATGGCTTGAGTGGCCCTCCTTTATCTCAATGGGCTACAAGATTGAAATCAAACTTGTTCACTAACCATGTGCCTATGAACAAGATTAAATACATGCCTAATATTTCGCATCAAGTTATAGAATATGCTTAGTCATTTATATACTAATAGAACTATCAACTTCAAATAGTAAAAACAAAATAAATATTTACACTTTGAATACGGAGGGAGCGTACAGCTCTCACAGTCAATGTTGTGTGCAGCAGCACGCTCCTAGCTTCATTTGCTTTTGCTTTATGTGTGTATCACTTTAATCATACTTATAGGAATAAAATCTATGCAGTTGAAAATCAATGAAACATGGCAACCCTGTGCACAGAGGACAGTCAATAAAATATTTTGTGGGCCACACTCAGAACCCAGATGGGCTACATGTGGCCCCCAGGCTGCAGGTTGCCAATTACTGCTAAGGGCATTAGTGAACTGATGGTTTTTTGTGACAATCTTCTCGTCTCTTGACCACAGTTACTAAGGCTAATTTTTATTCAAGATTTGTTAATTAATTGAATTTAAATTCCACTAGCTGCTGTGTGGGATTTAAATTCTTGTCGCTGCAGTATTAGTCCCAGCTCCTGGATCATTTCTCCACTAACCTATCACTATGCCATTGTTCCCATGTGCTTTAGTATTATGGGAACATGCAAATATGAATGTGCTATTTTAAAATTCACAATGTACATGCACTTCTGAAATTGTACAAAACTTTGCTATTATTTGACATAACCTTTCTATCCCCATCACTATCACACCTTCTAATTCACCCATAAATTCTCATTCAAGGAATTTCCCAGGGATTTATATAATTAATCTCACTCCTCTTCTCTTTCCCCATCACTTATTTCCATCAACAATTTATCCAGTTTCCTTTTGAATGTTGCTGTTGGATATGCTTCCACCACCCTTTCAGGCAGAACATTCCAGACACAACATTTTCCTGTATCAGAATGTTTCCTTACGTTGCATCTTGTCTTTTTGTCAATTCTTCTGCTGTTGGAAATGATTGCTCCCTATATACTCCATCAAAAAGCACAGATGTAATAGGCAGAATGGTCTCCTGTTCTGTGCGGTATTATTCTATAATTCTGTAATTCTAGATTTTCCTTTTTGTGCTTCTTTCATTACCAACTCCCTGAACTTGGTTCACACATTAATTAGCATTGTGCTTTGATGAACAGAAGTGTCATTGTCTCCCATTTCCCACCCCTCACCAGTCTCCACCCCCAAGAGGAGGATTTTTAATGAGGTTGACCCTCATTTCCAAACAAACATTGCACATTTTTAACCTACGCACAGTACTTAGTTTATTAAGGTATATCATTAAAAAGGAACAAAGCATTTGTGACAAACCAAAGCATCAAGGGTTGGAGGGGGAAGTTGAACGGGGTACCAGCGGTTCCTAATTCTGCATAAATGTGGCTTCACAACTAGCTTTGAGACTTTACCTGAAATGCCCAGGTTAAAAGTTTCTACTAACAATTTGATTCTGTGTTGCACAGGAGACCCAACCGAGAAAAGAGGAGTCAGCAGGAAGTCAGGTAAGTCCTTCACTCACTGATCGATATTTGTTAGATGATGATAACATTTATTTTGGGGATGGGGCAGTGAAATAAGTACTTTCTACATAAAACAAACCCTCCTTTGTGGTTTTTAATTACATATAGAATATACTATCAGAGAAAGTAGAGATGCTTAATAAGGCACTCAAGGATTATAGCACTATTAATAGTGCTATAATCCACTATTTTAGTGGATTATAAAATAATCAATTCAGTAATCAATAATCAATTCAATAATCAATAATAATCAATTCTGATGGGGTTTAAAAGAGCGTAAGTTCTTGTATTACATAGAAATAACAGTCCAAAAGAACTGACCATTTGACCTAATGTTTCAGGATCCTCCTTCCTCCCATCTTCATCCTATTATCATTATCTTCCTATTCCTTTACTTAGCTTCCCCTTAAATGCGATTCACCTTAATTAGTTCATTTGGTAATGGGTTCAACTTTCTCACAGCTTTGAGTAAATAAGTTTTTTTGCATCTCTTATTGAACTTATTGGTAGAGTGTAAAATATTAATGTTTCTAGAGCATGATTTTCAATCCCACCCACTGCTGGGACCATCTTGTCCCATTGAAAGTCAATGGGCTTTTAACTGGGCCCCTGAATTTCCCGCAGTGGGTGCGGAAAATTGTGGCTTGAGTTTCGGCCATTCCCACAAGTGGAAATGTTCTTCTCCATGTCCAACAAGACTTTAAAGTTCTTTGAAGACCTCTATCAGGTCATCTCTCAATCATCTCTTCCTTTCAGAAATGCTCAGGAGCAGTGTAAAACAAAGGAATAACATTTTACAGAAACAATGGTGGAAAGAAAACACATGAAATCTTTCACAAGGGAAGATAAATCTTTAAAACATTAAATAAAATATGATAAGGAAAGGGGTGGAATATGTCTTGGAGCTCTGATGCCAACAACATGGTTGGTCAGGTCAGTTCCTGCACTGTAAAATTTTAATTGGAAAATAATAACATGTATTGCGCAATTACCTATTGAAGTCAAATGGAAGGAGCACATTATAATGCGACCTTATGATTTCAATGAGGAATATGTCATTTTAATATTCTTTCCCTTTCCATTATGTTCTCTTATATTGAGTCATTTTTAATTACTTGATCTGAATTATACTACAAGCAATTGCGTATTTCCATTCTCCAGGGCAGTAGGAAGCTGTTGTGCAGGGATAGTCAGCAGCCTCTTGTCTCCAGATCACACCGCTATAGCTGCAGTGAAGTTTGAATAAAGTAGTTTTGCTTGCTTATGGACTCGATGGGGAAGATTTTCCTCCCTGCTGTTACTCAGTCCTGGTAATAAACTATCAGTGAATCCTATCCAACGTCATCATCACTTGTTCTTTTTTACTTTGTGTGGCTGACAAACAACACTTGTATTTGTGTAGCACCTTTAATGTAATAAAATGTTTCAAGGCATCTTACAGGGACACCATTAAATTTAATATTACACCAAGCCGTGTGAAAAATATTAGGACAGTGGACCAAAAGCTTGATCAAATGGGTAGGTTTTAAGGAGTATCTTAAAGGAGGATAGAAGTTTAGGGAGAGAATTTCAAAGCTTACGTTCCAGATAGTTCAGCCTGGCTAAAAAAGACAGGGTTTCGAAACTGTTATTTTCCAATGATAGGTGAAGATAGGCAGTCACAAGATATTTACTGCCGTTGAACATTCAGGGCGGAGTTTAAAATCCCAGTCTTTCTCACTTCCCAAATTTTCCCCTGATCCTGATTCCCTGCAGACGTCCTGGAAGGCGACACTCTGTGGCTCCAAAAGCTATAAAGGGTTTTTTATCAATGACATTTGTACATACATACACAAACAAGGATCTGACAGACCTGTATACACATCTACTCTCTGCTCCTCCCTGGCTCTAACTGAAGTTCCTCACCAACCCAGGACACACACTTTTATACCCAATTGGCTTGGCTTCCAGCTCTACCTCTCCATAGGGTTCAACCCAATCACATGGCCCTCAGGGATTCCCATTACCACACTTGCTGTTGGGAAAGGTCCAAAAGCAGACCACAGCACCACCACCTTTGATTTCCCAACCCCCATTCCTCAAGGCTACTGTGGCTATGTATCAACCAGAAAAACAAGGTGAAAGATTAGGACTGTGCTTCCCCCATATCGTATACAACCTGTGATGAGCCTTCACCTATTGCAGGTACAGTCCAAGTTCAACTCTCAACCCCTCTTGCTGGAAATTCTTAAACATCATTAAATGGGCAGAGTTGTGAGGACAAAGATCGAGATTTAAAAATTATCCCATTTTGACAAAAGGGCTTGGGTCCATTAACACAGGAAATATTTGTCTTCCAATCATTAACTGAAATCTTGCTTTTAAAGATACATAATTTATACGTAAACATTTCTCTGCATATAATATCCCCGAGAGTGGCACACCAGCTGCTGGTCAACCTGACCTTTACATTGTAGCAACAATCTTGTCCTTAGCACTGACAATGGAATAAAGCAAATGGAGCCATGCTGCCAGAGTGATTGCCCTTGATGAGTACAAACATTGCATAAGGAAAAAAACTCAACAGCTTGATTGGCTGTGGATGCACAGTAAAATCCATAACTCAGCAACTTATTCATTGGCCTTCAGGACTCTTCCTCTTTCCACTGGGAAAGAACAGCAGAAATCAAAGTATAATCTTTGACAGTCTGATGGCTGTGAATGCTGAGTCGATTGTTGCTCTAGCATTCTGGAATGTGCCCTGTGATAGACACCAACAGCCTTGGGATGTGCTCCAGAAATACTTCAAACAGTTGTGAATGAAAAGAGGGCATGAAAGAACTGAAGACGTCTGTCAGAAAAAAGTAGCCGCTTTGAAGCTTGTTGCCACAATGTGAATTATACATCAAAAATAAATCATTGATGTGATCAGACTATTTAAGAGACAACTTCATCTGGGTGTACAACTGGACTAAGTATATTGTGCACACAAGTTCCCTTTTATTCACTGTATCGATAGGAAAATCAAATCTATATAATGGGTGGTTAGTGTGGTCCTGCCCGACTCCATCGGAAGTTGAAAGTTCTGCTCATCTTCTCCTGATTGGCCTTTTCATTGGCCTATAATTCATCACTGTGCAAAGATTTCATCCAAACTGTTTCCAAAGATGAAGATATCCCTCTTCCCAAAAGCATTAGCAATTTGCAGGGAGCTTCTATTGGGACAGAATCTCTGTCCAAAAACATGTGTTCCTCTGCTGCCAAAGGGAGCAAGGCAAGTGAGTGCTCGACATTCTCCATTGCCTGGTTTACAGTGGGGTTTACTATAAGCTGAGAGATGAGCTATCTGCAGAGTAAATGCTTGCCACGAGGTCTCCGCCAAACCATTCATTCCTATCCGTTTCTTTTACCCCTACTAGCTTTGCCTGGTAATGTTCTCCTCAGTAAGAACTGTGCAGGAAGAACAATATCACAGAATCACAGCAGGAGACCATTTGGCCCATCATGTTCAAACAAGCGTTGTGGTTAGGGCCATTCCCCTGCCTTTTCCCCATACCCCAGCAGTTGTTTCTACTTAAGTAATCATCTAACACTCTTTTGAAAGCCTCAATTGAACCTGCTTCCATCACACTTCCAGGCAGTGCATTCCACACTCTAACCACTCGGTGAGTCAAGAAGTTTCTTTCCCATATCATGTTTGCTTCTTTAGCAAATCACCTTAAATCTGTGCCTTCACATTTAGGGCAGTGTTCCAATCATCAGGAACAATCCACATTTTTATGAACATTATTTATTTTCCTCAATAATGTTCCCTTTTATGTTCTGACAGATAAACAAGCTGCAGTATCAGCTGCCTTTGCGTGGCAAACCAGAGAGGCAGCAAGCTGTTACCCAGCTGTCTTCCTGCAGGGGATAGAGAATGAGTCTAATTAAAGTACAGCTTTATTATTATCAAATCAAGTAAATAAACTATGAGCTGCATTTGGAGATTGGAAGGGAGCAGTGTAGCTCCAATATGAGACCATTGTACCTCTTTGCATAATGCTGACTTATAGAGTGGGAATCAAAGTTATTAGCAGTACTATCCTTTGCTTTGCTCCATAGACGTTAAAATAATGATTTCTATTTTTGTCTCAACCGTTATATAAAACTGTCTCACTGTCCTAATTCTATGGCTGTTTCAATGGCCATTGGAATCTGAATCACCGAAAAGTAGTTAGCATTGATGAATGAAGTCTCCTGCAAACCATTAGAGATTCTACATCCTCCAAAGCTTCCTAATTACATTTTGTGTTAAATTTAGGATATTTCAGGGTCTAGCTGGCCTTCTGGGCAAACAAACTGTGACTCAAGCAGTTTAATTGATGAAATTGGAGGCTGATTCACAGTTCATGGGGCCCTGTGCTTAGCTTTATTCCCCCCCTTCCCATATTCACACCCCAGATTGGAAGACTGTATCATAGAATCCTTTCAATTGCCCCCCCCCCCCCTTGCACATGCTCTGTCTTACCCCCCCCCCACCCCTCATGTATGCTCTCACCTCCCTCCCACCCTTCACACATTCACTCTCTCTCCTAACCACTTCACTCCTCCGCACCCCACCCCTCCCCGCCACTGGTGTGATGGGAAATGTTGAGATGCAGGAGCTCGAAGGAAATGTATTGGCCAAATAGTTTCTGATTATTATCCCTAACGTGATGCTTACAAAGTGAAAAATATTAGTGCTGGTTGGCATTTAATTTCAAACCATCAGTCATTAATCTTTAGCCTAGTTAGAAATACATATGTAACAGTTTTAATTATGTAATTCAAGCCTATTGAAATTCTATCTTCAGTTCCTCCTGAACGTCATCGGCATCCCCAGTTCCCACATCCTTCCCTCCCCCGCCCCCACATCTCTCTCTCCCTCTCCTGTGCCCCCCAACATCACCATCCCCACATCACTATAAATAAAGCACATGGTTCTAACCCGGCAATACCAACATGTGCCGGAAGGCAATGCCAGGGCAAGCCTGGCCATGTGCCTCCCCCCCTAGAAGCTAAACTCACCTTTATGCCCCCAGGGGATCCCCATGACAAATTCACATCTGGGTGAAGCGGTTGTAAATCTCACTGACATTGAAAATACGGTTGGGGGGAAGTATGTAGTGAGGAGGTGTAAATTATCTGGAAATGAATGTTAATATATTAAAGTCACGTTCATGACCAATCGGAAATCATAATCTCGCCAGTGGGAGTTGTGGTTTCTAGGTTTCACAGGATGTCGAGTCCCACTCACAATCGTTCCTGGGATAGGATTCCACTGGCACTAACCAGCTATTAGCATTTCATTCCTATGATCACTGATTCATGAACCAGTCTAGACAGTGAGGGCTATCAAGTTGGCATCCTAATCAAGTCTGATTCAGTTGTCATCAGATGTCTACATGTCCATACTAGCTGGCAGTTCCTGAGCAGAAGCTGTGGATTATAATCCTTCTTCAAAGCTAGGAATAATGACCTGTACTGTAATGTTACAGCTGCTTCCCTGGATAGGATGAGCTAACTTGGCACTGGGCAACCTGGGACTGCCTGGTTTGTATGGCTCTGTTCCAGTCGTAGATTCAGCCGTTGTAAAGATCTTTGTCCACTTTTAATTTTTTCTTTGAAATTACAATGAGCATATCTCTATATATTTTGTTAAAAAATACACGGGGTAATGTTTTAGTCCCTCAAGATATTGTATATAGTTTAACATGAAATGTGAGGAAAGTCTGTGATCATCTGTTCTCAAAACAATTATTGTAAATCCCTGACCTGAGCCCCTTCCTGATATGGCTCCCAACTGGGAATATGGGATTGAATAATTATTTGTTTGTTAGAAAGTAGTGGTGATGAATGTAATGACTTTAACAACACCTACAATGTGGACTTCTGAGAATACAAGCTCCCTGATTTGATATAGTGATGGCTTATGCAATCAGGGAGCCCTGCATGTGTACGTAACGTGGAATGTCAGGATTACTGGACTCAGGATTTATATTCTGTACGAGGAAGTACCTGTCTGAGTTTTGCTTACTATGTAAATTTGGTGAAGAGATACTGGCTTCAGAGGAGTCATTTCAGTGGACCTACATCTTGGATTAATAATAGGCAATTTGTTCAGTTGAATGGTTTTTATATTACTTCAGAGGATAGTTAAGAGTGAATTACCTGGGGTTGGAGTCATGAGGCAGAACTGACCAAAGACAGCATATTTCCTCTCTCAAACCATAAGCCAGGAAGATTTTTAATGACAATCCTGCAGTGTACTTGCTGATACCTAACTTCCCATTCTTCATTTGCTCGATTGCACTTTTAGGGATAATCCTGTTATTTAGAATATCTATCCTTATTAATCTGGTCACCGACCAGTATTAACCAAGGAGTCTTCATTTTCAGCTGGTGAAGTTGGGTCAATGCCTCCAGGACGGGCCCCCAGTTACGTTTCCTCAGGACGCAGGCCAACAGAGTCACGAGTGATAGCAGGCAGCGAATATGGAGAAAGTGAGAATCAGGATGCATATGGTGGTGACATGGAGAGTGACATCAATAAGAACCCAGGAGGTTAGTGAAATCATTGAAAATGAATGACGTATAATTTTATTCCAACCTCATGTAGTAAACTGTTATTCTCTCTTTCACAACCACTTCTCTGTTTTCCTTCTCCATTCTCTCACATCTTGTGTTCCTTCACGTGCACTCACATATTTTTGTCTTTCACTAGCTTTATTTATAGATAACTTTGTTCCGTGTGCAGATAATCAGCTGTGATAATCTTCTCACATTCTGATGTCAAAAGTCACATACTTTCTTTGGCGCATGAAATAAATGCCTCAAGCTTTGAGGAAATAAATTTCTGTAGGTGAACACTGCCTTCAGTATTAACATCAGAGAGAATGTTAACTGACATAGCTTAAATCATTCACAGATGCTTTGTGTTTTTCAAGATGGATTTTATTGAGAGTTGTTGGTTGTGCATGGGCACAACACTTGTGAATGATGCTCCTCTGCATTACACTGATATTCCTGTTTATTCCTTGCAAGGATATTCCACCATTGATGTTTGCAGGGTGATATCATTGGTGCATGGTGGAGAGATCAGTTGTTGCAGTAGCCTCAAATGCTTGTAATGTTGCAAAAGCCTCTATCTTTTCCAGTTTCTACATTACCTTCAGAGTATGAATCCATATAAGTTTAGAGATCTTGGCTCCTTTTCCAGTTAGCTTTAATTCACTGAGCTGATTTTGAGAAAGTTGGATTGTTGGACTAGCTTCATGCTTTTTCTGTTTGAGACCGGCATGTAGATGGCTTTATGGGATCCCTGGGTTTTGTCAATAAATTCCTACAGTCAAACCTGAAGTACCATCTCAATTTTCTTGTGTTTCTCTATTCCCTCCTTGTAATATATTAGGTCTAATATGCACCAATAAAAGACCACAAAGTAAGTGGGAGTAAATTAACTGGAACTGTTTAATAACACATCTATTCTCTAGCACAGTCAACAGAAGACAATGTAGAGCGTGAGTCCTAGGTCACCTGACCTATTCTGTTAAAGGGGCACACAACATACATAACACACACACACACAATGCAACTATATGTAAAAACATTTTAAAGTAAATTTATTAGTGTCACAAACAGGCTTACATTAACACTGCAATGAAGTTATTTGTGAAAATCCCCTAGCCGCCACACTCTGGCACCTGTTCAGATATACCAAAGGAAAATTTAGCGCAGCCAATTTAACCAGCACATCTTTTGGACTGTGGGATGAAATCGGAGCACTAGGAAGAAACCCATGAAACAGTGACGCAAGCTGGGAATCAGCATCCTGGCGTTGTGAGGCAGCAGTTCTAAACACTGTCCTACCATGCTGCCTTGTGAATAACATTATCAATGTCCACTTAAATGTCTACATAGAACCAGTTTATCTGGAGGACAGCAGTTCCTGGATGAGTATCTCTTGGGTGTCCTTCCCAGAATTTCTGGAAGCTCTTGAACTTCCTCGCTTGCTTGGGTTAGTATCTCCAGTAAACTCTGCCAATGTTTCCTCTCTGGGGGAAACTACTTTTGCTTCAGGAACCCTAAACTCAGTCGTTTCCCCTGGTTCTGCCTGCCATGATTGCAGAGCAGGGAGAATATGCTTCCTTTGAAATGGGGCAGCCACCATTTATCTGTGTGCCTCCTTCAGACCCATTCATTTTGGATCTGTACACTATAAGGCAGTAACCCTGTCTGGGCCACCACTGTCGCTGGAACCCATTTCTCACCCAACAATAATTCCTCATCAACACGGTTCCTCCTTTCCTGAACTTGCCTTCCCATCAGACCAGCTTGACCTCCCTAGATTTCTGCCACCACTTTTTTTGTCTCTCCTGCCCACATCAGCTCAAAAGGGATTCTCAATTTGCAACCAAACATCAATAGTACCAGGTAACACCAGGTCTGTTTAGTGTCTAAGTGTGTTTAGTATGTATTTAGGAGTCAACTCATTCACATTCTAAGGGAACTTTCCCCCTGGGAAACCTTCAGGCCTGCTTTAAGGTCTGGACAAACCTTTCTGCCTGGCCATTTAATCATAAGGTGGTATGGAGCTGACCTCACCTGTCAGACTTCTTGATAGTCCAGATTGTCCACAAACTCCTTTGCCACAAACCATGGCTTGTTATTGCTCATTATTTGCTCAGGACTCCCAATCGAGCAAACAAGTCGATCTATTGTCATCTCTGCAGACACAGACTTCATGCTTGCTTCTTCTGGCCATTTTAAGTGGACATTGACCACCAACAAAAGCATTTTTCCTTCCATCAAACTTGCAAAGTCTACATGAATCCTTTGCCAGGGAGCTTCAGCCATAGATGCACAGACAACAATGGCAGCATTTGCTGCACAGAACTCAAAAGCACCTGCCTTCTCCTCAATCTGAGTCAACACTGGCCACCAAAAATAGTTGTTGGCAATCTCCTTCGTTCACACCACTCCCAGGTTCTCTGGGTACACTTGATCCAGCATCTTTCTTTGTAACATAGGAGGAATGATTACTTTCATTCCACACAAATGGCAATAACTCCCACCTCTGTATGTATAAATCAGGCTGATTTGTATATACAATCTTTCCTCATAAGATGAAATCCATTACTGGATCGTTATTTGTGGCGTTTCATACCTGGGCTACAGCCATAGTGCTTTGTCATCTAGATGAATATACATCATTTTCAAAAGCCAATCAGGAACAGTCTGTACTGTTCCCTTCAGGAGGCCACATACAAAATGCACCCTGCAAGAAAGCCCCATGACACAGTGCTCCGCTAGGCTCAAGGACACACAAATTTGGTATTGGTCTTGCTTTCCATCTGGTCCCACTTGTAGAACCTGAACTGTTCTGTAATCAGGAGTGGTTTTGGTACAAAGTGCCCCTCTAATATTGTGCACAATTCTTGAACAGTTTTCTCCATTGCTTTTTTTTGGCTGGGCTGAGCTGGCTTCACAAAACGCCATTTTACTTCCCATTATGCTCAAAAGGATAGCACCTTGTCATCATCTGCCACCTTCAAGTCTATTTATTTATTAGTCACAAGTAAGGCTAACACAGCAATGAAGTTATGGTGAAAATCCCCTAGTTACCACACTCTGGTGCCTGTTCAGATACACTTAAGGAGAATTTAGCATGGCCAATCCACCTAACCTGCAAATTTTTGGACTTTTGAGAGGAAACCAGAGACAGGTGGACAACATGCAAACTCCACACAGACAGTGACCCAAGCTGGGAGTTTAACCCAGGTTCCTGGCACTGTGAGGCAGCAGTGCTAACCATTGTGCCATCATGCTGCCCTCACTCATGGTGGTAAAATACTGAACAATTTGATGTAGGCCATCCATGACATCCTCTTTAATTGAGTGTCCTAATCAACCCAAACCTTCCTGCCAATTCTCTGTACTGACTGCAGGAATTTCCCTGCCCCTGGATTAGACTCACAGCCTGTTTTTCCAATGCTGAGTGATGTGCTCACTTCTCCTTAAGTGCTTGGTATTGCCATACCCGACAATCAAGTCTTTCTGATCGCCCGTATTCCTTTGCCAACAATGGTCATGGAGACCAGCATTAAACCTTTGACGGTTCCCGAATCCATCCATTTGCTGTTTTCTATGACGCCCTTTGATTCCCATGGTCCTCCCATTCTCCAAGAATTTCCATCTTTACTGTGCATTGTGGATTTCTAGATGTTTCTAGATATTGAAGATTTCCGTCCTTCACTTTCTACACTGTCAAAGCGCACGACCTTCATTGTGTTAAATCCGTTGTACTGAGGCTTCTCCTTGATAAGTGCTCCACAGTCAGACATCACAGAACACAGCTTTTTATTATGTCTACTTGCTCCATACATTGCCTGCCCACCAGGGTGGTTCCCAACAGTTCCCACTCCTGAGATCATATGACCAGTTCTTAAAGGGCTATGCCCCAACATGCATAACAGCGGTTAGTTTATTGGTTGGTATCCCTACCTGGTACCCATATCAGCAATATAGCTTGTTGTGTCAGCTTAGCTCAGTTGAAAGCTCTCTCATCCCTGATTCTGTAAACTGTAAGTTTTCAGTGTATGATTTAGGCCAGTAGTCTCCAATCTTTGTAAGCACAAAATTACTTTTAGCATAAAATGCAACATGAGATTTACTCTTGAGAAATTCAACTTTACTAAAACTCCCAAAATGTATTTGTGCATAATTCTCACCTGTTCTTAGTGTGCAAGCACAGGTATCACACTATCAGTGAGAACTGAGATATCTGGGTCATAGTTTGAAAGGGCCAGTCTCTTATAGTTCAACAGATGAGCATCTATGAGATGAATGCAATACTTGGACTTGATGATTTACACCTCACAGAGGTATGTGGATCCAAAGCTGGCCTTCATCTTGAGTGCACACAAGGCAGAAGAGGGTACTTCACTCTGTTTACAAGTCCTTTGGTTTGTTCAAACACCTGCTGACATTTTCCTGTCAGTTTTCAAATGTCCACTTAAAACAAAACACAATTTGAGACAAACATAATAATTTGTGCCATCTTATCTAACTCCTGAAAGCGTCTGTTGAATTCCTTTTCTAATTTATTCAGATTGTCACAGAAATTGTTTGGATGGAATCCTTTGTTTTGACCTGTTGTTGTATTTTCTCACATTTGGAAAGTGCTCAGTAATTTTATTTTTTTTCAAACTGCAAGAACCACAGGCCCAATTTCAACTTGAATACACTCATTGCACTGATTAGTCTCTGTCTCTCCCCTGCAGTTCATGGCTCAGCTAATTCAATTTTGTTCTTATGTCTGCAAGAAACACCCAGTCAAGCAACCATGCATGATCTGACAGCTCACTTCATTTTTTTGATTTAAGAAAGCTGACAGTATTAGGGAGTAGACCTTAAAATCTCTGGAAGACTTTTCCTCAACTTAACTACCTCAGATCCACACAAAAGATTAGCTCACTGTTGGTCGCATCAAGCTCATTGAGTAACGATTTGAACAAGCGACGGCACGAATTGACCTGACAATCTTGACAACTATCATTACACAAGAAAAATGAATAACCTTGTTCACTGAAGCTTGTTGGTGGATAACAAAGTGGTAATTGACAAAGGAGGGGAATTCTGTGTCATTTCTGCAAAGCGTATTGACATCCAGCATTGAGGGTGCACAATCAGTTGTGATTGAAACCAATTTCTTGATTAGAATGTTATTCTCATCATGTATCTTTTAAATTAGTTGTAGACATCCTCACCCATTGTCCTCCGGGTGGCAAAAGAGTGAGGAAGTCCTCCTTTTCTGTTGCATTTTTGAATGCTATGTGGACGAAACAATCAGATGGGCTATAACTGACATGTCTATTGATATGTCAAACTGCAGTGAGAAACATTCACAGCCTGATAAGTCTTAATGTATTTGCCAAGACACAATTCCACCGTTCTGGCTACTGTTAAAGCATCAAACGGCATGCTCTTGATGGCTGTCATAATTGCATCTGTTTTTAAATAAGATGTCGGCAGCAGCCACCCTGCCACCTTGATAACTTCAGCATCAGTGAGCGGTTTCTTGTGTTTGGCCAGCAGATGGCCAATGTGAAAAAATACATTTTTGTGAGTCTTGCATTTAGCCACATGTTTTAAAGAGTGATTGTTGAGCTTGCAACATTTCCTTTAACTCCCAATTTTCTTTGTGCGAATGGCGCTATTTAAAAAGGAAATTTTATTAAATTTTTGCATATATTGTCTTGTGATGCACAAGATAATACTGTTGGCAAATGGTCTTGTCTTTGACATTTGTAAAAAGAAACTCACTTTCCCATTCCTGGTAGAAATGGTAGGTTTTTGCTTCTTAGAGGTCCCTCACTTCTCACTCATCTTTTATTTTCACCCACTTTTGTCCATGTTCCTGCGATTCAGCAGTCTATGAGCTGATTCGTTCACCATCACGACAAGCCCAAGTTTCGTGCATTTTCGGCAGCCAATGACAATTGAATTTTCAAAATTCCAGGAAAAATCTCGCAATTGCCTACTCCCTTAAATATCTATCCAATTCTCCCTTAAACTTTGTTCATACTGTTAAGACTTCATAATGTCAATTTTGAGCAGTCCATTCCACACATTCACCACCTCCTATGTAAAACAGACAATCATAGAATCCTAAATTCAGAAGCAGGCCATTCAGCCAATCAAGTCTACAGCAACCACATTCCCATACAGGCTCTATCCCTATTACCCCAGTGCATTCACCCAAGCTAATCTCCCTGACACTAAGGGGCAATTTAAAATTGTCAGTCAACCTAACCCACATATCTTTGGACTGTGGAAGGAAACTGATGCAGACATGGGGAGAATGTGCAAATTCCACACAGACAGTGACCCAGCCAGGAATTGAACTCGGGTCCCCAGCTCTGTGAGGCAGTAATGCTAACCACCATGCCACCCAATACTTTAATCCAACCTTTCATTTCCTAAGAGAGGCTCTATTTCCTATAGCATAAGCGTATTTTGTATAGCAAGGGTTATAAGGAGGAGATGACGCAGTATTATCACTAGACTTTTAATCCAGAAACTCAGCTAATGCTCTGGTGACTTAAGTTTGAATCCCATCATGGCAGATGGGGGAATTTGAATTCAATAAAAAGGTTTGGAATTAAGAATCTACTGACCGTGAAACCATTGTTTTTGTCAGAAAAACCCATCTGATTCACTATGGTTGATTGTCTGGTTCACCAATGTCTTTTACGGAAGAAAATCTGCTATCCTTTCCCAGTTTGGCCTACATGTAACTCCAGAGCCACAGCAATGTGGTTGAATCTGAAATACCCTTGGGCAATTAGGAATGGGCAATAAATGCTGGCCAACCAGCGATGTTCATGTCCCACAAATGAATAAAACAAAACTATGGGACTGAGAAACAGTACTGCTTAGAGTGTGAGGTAAAAAGACATATGACCTGAGACTAGAGCCAGTTGTGGACTGGATGTATACCTGTGTAGAAGCAAACATGGAATTAGCTCATAGTTTGGTATATACCCTATATACGTGTAACAGTTGTATGCTATCAATAAATACATAAGGTGGAATTTTCCCATTTTTGCAGAAGGCTGGCTGAGGTGAGAAAACAGGCGTGCAGCTCCCCAGTTGCACAGCAAGTTTTATTCACCAGATAATGCAAATTATCTCTGCCAAACAGATCTGCAGGAGTGGCTCATGTATCATGTCGGCAGGTTGGGCCAGAAAAAGCAGGACTCCTGAGATCGGGACATCTAGATCTCCAATATATATAAAAAAAAAGCATCCCCTCCTTCCGAACCACCACATACACAAGGGAACCCTCACCCCACTGGTAAGGAAAAAAGTCACCACAAATTAGTCAGGAAGGAGCTAAAGAGAGAGTTAAGAAGAGCTAGAAGAGGACATGAGAAGACTTTCGCAGCTAGGATCATGGAGAACTCTAAAGTTTTCTATAGGTATGTCAAGAACAAAAGATTGGTTAGGGCAAGATTAGAGCCAGTCAGGGACAGGAGTGGGAAGTTGTGCAAGGAGCCTAAAGAGATAGGAGAGGCATTAAATGAATATTTTTTGTCAGTATTCACACAAGAAAAAGTCAATGTAAGCGAAGAGAATACTGAGATACAGGCTTTGAGACTAGATGGGATTGAGGTACATAAGGAGATGGTGTTAGCAATTCTTGAGAGTATGAAAATAGATAAGTCCCCTGGGCCGGATGGGATTTACTGAAGGATTCTCTGGGAGGCTAGGGAGGAGATTGCAGAGCCTTTGGCTTTGATCTTCATATCGTCATTGGCTACAGGTATAGTGCCGGAAGATTGGAGGATAGGAAATGTTGTCCCCTTGTTCAAGAAGAGGAGTAGAGATCATCCTGGTAATTACAGACCAGTGAGCCTTACTTCTGTCGTGGGCAAAGTTTTGGAAAGAATTATAAGAACAAAGAACAAAACAGCATGGGAAACAGGCTCTTCGGTCCAACAAGCCCGCACCGCCACCCCGATGTTCCCACCTCTACCCACGATCCCTGTCCATGTTTGTAGATCTATGGATTAAAAACCAAATTTGAGACAATTTAGGGAGAATTTGTTTTGCCAATTAGCCTAAGAGCACATCTTTGGGATGTGGGAGGAAACCGGAGCACCCGGAGAAAACCCACGCAAGCACGGGGAGAATGCGCAAACTCCCACAGACACAGGCCCAAATCCATGTATCTGCACAGCACAGCGATAGTCACTGAGCTGTCGTGTTGCCCATCAAACGGTCCAGGTCAAGCGTACACTAACGATGTGAAGCAGTAGGATACTCTCAAAAAATCCAAGAGCAGCCCTCTCACGACCCATCGCGTGTATGCCCCTCGTTAGACAACAAGGCAGACCAAGGCACCTGTAGGATAAAATCAAGTACATCAATATCATCATCATCTATTTACACACTTCCCAGGGACTCCCAAGGCTCATGATCCCTATTTTAAATCAGTTTTCTATATCCCTCCATTCCCATTCTGTTCATGTGCCCATCTAAGTATTTCTTAAATAACTCCAGGTTACCTACCTCCACCACTTCCACCCTCTGTGTGAAAAAACTCCCTCTGGCATCCAAATTATACCTTACTCCCCTCACCCTAAGCCCATGACCCCTCATGCTATTTGAGTCCATCCTAGGATAAAGTTTAACCCTGTTTACTCTATCTATCCCCTTCAAAATCTTGTACACCTCTATCAGATCTCCTCTAAGTCTATGTCTTTCTAAGAAAAAGTGTCCCAATTTGCCTAACCTCTCCTTGTAACTCAGACCAGGTAGCATCCTGGTAAACCTCCTCTGTACTCTCTCCAGAGTCTCCACGTCCTTCCAGTAGTGATAGGATTTATAATTATCTAGAGAAAAATAAATTGATTAGGGATAATCAACACGATTTTGTGAAGGGTAGGTCGTGCTTCACAAACCTTAGAGTTTTTTGAAAAGGTGACCAAAGAGGTGGATAAGGGTAAGACAGTTGATGTGGTGTGTATGGATTTTAGCAAAACGTTTGATAAGGTTCCCCACAGCAGGCTACTGCAGAAAATGTAGATGCATGGGATTGAGGGTGATTTAGCAGTTTGGATCAGGAATTCGCTAGCTGATAGAAGACAGAGGGTGGTGGTTGATGGAAAATATTCAACCTGGAGTTCAGTTACAAGTGGTGTACCTCAGGGATCTGTTTTGGGGCCCCTGCTGTTTGTCATTTTTATAAATGACCTAGATGAGGGTGTAGAAGGGTGAGGTGGTAAATTTGCTGATGACACCAAAGTCGGAGGAGTTGTAGACAGTGAGGATGGATGTTACGGTTT
The DNA here is from genome assembly GCA_024679065.1 of Sphyrna mokarran. Lineage (NCBI taxonomy): Eukaryota > Metazoa > Chordata > Chondrichthyes > Carcharhiniformes > Carcharhinidae > Sphyrna > Sphyrna mokarran. The sequence continues at coordinate 37,237,560 of JAGIQG010000020.1, read as the reverse complement.
GCAGAAGGACGTAGAAGCTGCAGAGCTAGGCTGAGAGGTGGCAAATGGAGTTTAATGTGGAAAAGTGTGAGGTGATTCATTTTGGTAAGAGTAACAGGAGTACAGAATGTAGGGCTAATGGAAGAACTCTTGGTAGTGTTGACAAGCAGAGCGATCTCGGTGTATATGTGCAGAGATCCCTGAAAGTTGGCACCCAGGTTGATAAGGTCATTAAGAAGGCGTATGGTGTGTTAGCATTTATTGTTAGTGGGATTGAATTTTGGAACCATGAGTTAATGTTGCAACTGTACAAAACTCTGATGCGGCAGCACTTGGAGTATTGCGTACAGTTCTGGTCGCCACATTATAAGAAAGATGTGGAGGCATTGGAAAGGGTGCAGAGGAGGTTTACCAGGATGTTTCCTGGTATGGTGGGAAGGTCTTATGCGGAAAGGCTGAGGGACTTGAGGTTATTTTTGTTAGAGAGAAGAAGGTTAAAAGGTGACCTAATTGAGGCATACAAGATGATCAGAGGGTTAGATAGGGTGGACAGTGACAGCCTTTTTCCTCGGATGGAGATGGCTAACATGAGGGGACATAGCTTTAAATTAAGGGGTGATAATTATAGGACGGATGTCAGAGGTAGATTCTTTACTCAGAGGGTAGTAAGGGTGTGGAATGCCCTGCCTGCAGCAGTTGTGGACTCACCAACTTTAAGGGCATTCAAATGGTCAGTGGCTAGGCATATGGATAATGTTGGAATAGTTTAGGTTAGAGGGTCATTAGATTGGTTCCACTGGTCGGCGCAACACCAAGGGCCGAAGGGCCTGTACTGTGCTGTAATGTTCTATGTTCTGTGTTCTATGTTCTAAAAGGAACTTCCATCATGTAGTTTCAGAGAGGGCCCCCACTCTCTTTTGTTGGCACTGCCCCAACACCGTATCATGGACTCTGATACTGCTGTGGGGAGTGCAGCAGAGCCAGAGAACTGTTTGGTATGTCTCTCTCCTCCCAGTGGGTTTTCTTCATCTAGTTGCCATTTTTAAAAAGCAGTCTTTAATGCGTGTTACTAACTGTTCTCATTGGGTCTCACTTATGCCTCTTCACACCACTTCTGTAATACAGCACTACGAACCAGTGTCCCTAGTTGGGACACATTCACAGATAACATCTGCTGGGTTCATGCCAGAAAATTGAAAGATTGTGTCTGCAATTCTACAAAGCTTAAATTACTTGGGTGTGGGGATTGACTTTGTACCAAATAGTTGATAAGTATATGGAAGAGAAGGGAATGGTTTAGTTTGGAGGGGCATTGCTTTTTATATTGGTCGGCGCAACATCGAAGGCCGAAGGGCCTGTTCTGTGCTGTAATGTTCTAAGTTCTAAATGTAATTGTGGCAAGTTAGAAGTATGCCAAAAATTAAATTGATGAAATTGGCAAATAAATTGGACATAGCTTTATTTACAGGGGTGAAGAAGGTTGAGATAACTGAAAGTCTAGCAACACATTTAAATACGGAACAGGGGTTAGCTAGACCCAATATTTCAAGAAGGGAGGAAACCAAACTAGCTAAGCTTCAAGTACAAAGTGACATAGCAATTAAGAAAAATTTAGAGAGGCAGGTAAGAGTTAGAGAACAAGAAAAAAGAAAGAAAGAAGTGAGAGAAAGAAAAGAAAGAGCCAAAAAGAGAGTAAGTTTCAAAGGGAATTGGGAATGCAGAAGTTAGCCATGGAAGGAAAGGGAGTGCCTAATTAAAATGTGGCAAATGGCAACAGGCACAGAGTTGGAAGAGGAAGGAAAGGGTTCTAGACAGGAAACCCATCGGGAAATGTTCAAATTTGTACAAGCTCTCCCAAAATTCAATGGGTAAGAAGCCAAGATTCTTTTTGTGCTTTTGGCAAAATAACTAGAAATGGCCACAAGACGTGTGGATCCTTATCATAGACTAAATTTGTAAGTAGGGCTAGTGAAGTATATGTTTCCAAGGAGAGGTCTGGAGACTAAGGCAGTGAAGAAAGCTTTATTGAGAGCTTATATGCTGGTAATAGAAGCTTTCAGACAACAGATTAGAGCTGTAAGAAAACAGACTGGACAGATATACCTTTAATTCAAAGAGATCAAATAAAGTCATTTGTTAAGTATGTGCGAGCCCTCAAGACAAAGTACACCCCAACAAAGCCAAAATTTACCAGAGCCAAATATTTGATGTTGGCAGTCATCCATTGCTTGCCATGTCAGGAAGATGACAGTGTTGCAGCCAAAGATTTGAGCAAAGTACACACATTAACAGAAAGCATTGGTTTAATGAAAACATTAGAACATTCCTTGGAAGAAAGGTATCTTAAGCTGCTCCAGAATCTACAGGTGGAATTTTCTTATTATTTTTTGCAGGATGGCACACGGAGTGAAAGATAGGATGGAAGCTGCCAATCCAAAAGTGTCTTCCTCTACTATATTTTTAGACTCTTAATCAAAACAAAAAGTTAAGGTGCAGATTCTACAATGTCACGGTGGCAATGGGGGCTATGGTTAAGCCTGCTCCGCCAGCAACTTAGGATTTTAAAAGATTGAAGCAGCCCAATTTAAACGAATTTAAAAAAAAAATCCTGCCCCCAACACACACACATGGAACATCAGCCTAAGTAGTAGCTCCTATTTCCACAGTGCCAGGATATTGCCTGGGCATGACTCTCTAGGGGTGTGTCTAAAGCTAGATAGCATTGGTTTAAGGTGAGAAGGGAGAAGTATAAAAGGGTCCAGATGGGCAAATTTTTCACTCAGAGGGTGGTGGGTGTCTGAAACAAGCTGCTTGAGGCAGTATTAGAGGTGGGTACAATTTTATCTTTTAAAAAGCAATTAAACAATTACATAGGTAAAATGGATATAGAGGAATATGGGCCAAATGCGGGCAATTGGGATTAGTTTAGTGGTAAAAACTGGGCGGCTTGTTTAAGTTAGGCCAAATGGCCTGTTTCCATTGCTGTAAACCTCTATAACTCCCCACTTTGGAGATTGCACTTAGCTGTGCATCTCCAGTGGGTTTTACTCATCAGGAACATGTCAAGGTGGGACCTGACATAATTCATACAAATGGGAGCACGAAATCCCCCCCCCTATTGTTGAGTCTAAAGTTGCTTTTTAGAGATTGTTTAAAATAAAAATGTTCAACATTGTTATTATAATGAGAATTTCTTTTATTAAGCACCTTAATTTAGTTACTTGATTGCACCTTTCTATCTTATTTAGAAATGCTTCTTAACCATTGAAAATGAATTGTTTGATTTTTTTACTTCGTCCAATCCTAAAATGATTATGATTGTAAGTTGGAAGCTACAGCTTTGTTCAAAGTGTCACCTCCTCCCACACTGTTCTGATATCTATAAAGTGATAAATAATATGCTACCTCTTAAAAATTACCTATTAATTTACTGATTCTGTCACTTAATTACATTGGTGACTATGGGCAAGAATTGTCAGGATCTTGAAGTGCTAATGAGAAACCAGCACTTGGTACATCCCAGGGAACCCTTTTCCTTGCAAGAGTTTGCATTGCATAGCATTGCATTTATAATGTTTGATTTATGGTTTTTACTGGAGCTCGTTAGTTGTGGTTCAACTACAAGGCTGATCTAAAGAGTCTATCCCTATTGCATTCAATAGAATTGATTTAAGACATAAAAGGCCACATCATAACTCTATGAATCCAGAAATTCATGTAATATTATGGAAACCCAGGTTCAAATCCCACCCTAGCAGATGGTGGATATTGGATTTTGAACCCAATAAAAAATATCTGGAATTAAGAATCTACTGATGACCATGAAACTATTGTCGGAAAAGCTCATCTGGTTCACTAATGCCCCCTTAGGGAAGGGAATCTGCCGTCCTACCTGGTCTGGCCTACATGTGACTTTAGAGTCACAGCAATGTGGTTGACTTTCAACTACCCTCCACGGGCAACTAGTGAGGAGAGTAATGAATGCTGGCCAGGCAGCATGTTCCACGAATGAATATGGATTTCGGTAAGACAGTAAACTTGATATTTCGTGTGGAATTATTTTAAGTCCAAGACTAGGGAGAATTTGAACAAAAACTTCGACCTTGAGATTTTCTCCATTATGTTTAATTGGGATTGATACAAGCATTTTATAAGATGAGATGAAGGAGCTGCTACACAAAGATTGAGTGGGAAGTTGGATTTTTTTTGTTGCACTTCTGTGCAGCAATTTTAAATGTGCTGTTTGTGTTGCTTTTAAATTTAACACCGTGATGCTATGGTTGGGAATATATTAAATCAAATGTGCTTAAACATCTACCCGCCCTGACAGGTAAATAGGCATATATTACGTAAGATTACGAGAAGCAGATTATTTTGTGACCCAAAACTACCTTACCACTAAGGGTGAGTGAGGAAAAGATCATGTTTATCTTTTTGCAGATCTAGATTTTCTCTGTCTTCTTATGGGAAATGCAAATTAGTTGTTTTCTCATTTGTGAATAGCAAAGATAAATTTGTGTCAAAATGGCACAATAACACCCCCCTCCCACCCCCACTCCAAACTGGGATTAGGAAAAGTAAATATGCTGAGGACTCAATTCGCAACTACTCCTTAAATAAATAGCCGGTGCTCTAAACTGATACGAAAGGAACGAGAAGAAAATCTAATATAATCACCATTACCAGTTCCATTGGATAAGCTTTGAGCTTAGACTGCTTGCTCCCCAGGTTTGAGCATGTTTGAGCATGTTTAAACTCTGTTGGGGCTATGTCTGAATCAGAGAATATAACAATTTTGTCTCCACGTGACATACACTTTGTTCAGTTCTAATGATCCTGGAAATTTGCTTCTGTAGAGCAGTGTTCACGTTTTGAGCCTGTTGGCTTTTCTTCTGAATTTTTTCAGCATCCTCTGTTCTTATTTCATGTTGCAGCATCCGCAATATTTTGCTTATTATAGTTTTAGCACTTGAGTTACCATCTCACCATAAGCAGATTTTAAAAACTCCTCTAATTTGCTCCACTTTTCTCTTCAATATACCATTTCATGTAAGGATACCGTTCCACCAGTGCTGCACACTCTACTATCAGTGTCAAGTAGAAGCACTGGTTACTTTTTTTTACTTTAAAGTTTTTTTTGTCAGTAACAAAGGGGACTGGGGATATTTGAAGCCTTCTTAATTGAATGAATTCCTTGGTTGAAATGAGTCAACTCAATACAGACAAGGAATTGAAACTATGCCATTTGTTCTGTTTGGCTCACCATCTGAACTTGTGAAAGAGCTGGATACTTGTTTAACATTTTTATTTTGCTGCAATAGATAATTAATGAGAGGAAGGGGTGAAAAGTGGGCGGCCTGGTGACATAATGGTTAGCACTGCTGCCTCACAGCTTCAGAGATTTCAGTTCAATTCCAGCCTTGGGTCACTGTGTGGATTTTGCACATTCCCCGTATCTGTGTGGGTTTCCTCTGCCTGCTCCAGTTTCCTCCCGCAGTCTAAAGATGTCCAGTCTAGATGGATTAGCCATGGTAATGGGATACTGCTGCTTAGTATCCCAAGATGTATAGGTTTAGCCATGGTAAATGTGTGGGGTTACAAGGGATAGAGTGGGGGAGAGGGCCTGTGAAAGATACTTTCATGGAGACTTGGTGGGTCAAATGGCCACTACTGTACTGTAGAGATTCTATGATTACTGACACCAGACAAAAGCTACAAAGCTTGGTGATAACTCTAATGAAGGAATATAAAAACTTACTGCCTACAATGATTAGCATGTGCGTTGAGAAACAAAAATTTAGAACAGGTAGACAAGCTGGACAGCTTACAGCTTGGGTGATTTCAATCTGCACATTGACTGGGCGAGACAAGTTGGACACGGCGGGCTGGAGGAAGAGTTTTTGGAATGCTGTGGGGATGGGTTCCTTGAACAGTATGTTACGGAACCGATGAGACAGCATGTTATCTTAGACCTGGTACTATGTAATGAGGTAGGTAGAATTAGGGATATTCATGTGAGGGATCCTCTAGGGACGAGTGATTATAGTATGGTAGAATTTATGATGCAGAGGAGACTATCATAGGATGAGAGAGGAATTGGCTACTGTGGATTGGAGGAATGTGCTGGTTGGTAGGGCGGCTGAGGAACAGTGGGGAATTTTGAAAGAGATCCTTTTCGGTACTCAGCATAAGTATATTCCGATGGTAAAGAAGGACTGTAGGAGAAGGGAAAATCAGCTGTGGTTCTCCGAGGAAATTATGGAGAGTATTAAATCTAAAGCTGAGGCGTTCAGAATGGCTAAAAATAGTGGGCGATCGGAGGATTGGGAAAGTTTTAAACAACAGCAGAGAGTAACTAAGAAGGTGATTAAAAAAGGATAGATGGAATATGAGGCTAAACTAGCTTGAAACATCAATAAAGACAGTAAGAGATTTTATAAGTATATAAAGAATAAGAGGATGGCCATAGTTAATGTAGGACCCTTGGAGGATGAGAGGGGTGGTTTAATAGTGGATGACAGGGATATTATGGAGACCTTACATAAGTTTTTTGCGTCGGTCTTTACGGAGGAGGACGTAAATAGCTTGCCCGAACTCAAGGATAGAAGGGTGGTAAGAGATGAGGTCCTTGATGAGATTACAGTCACTAGAGAGGTGGTGCTTGATAGGCTAATGGGACCTGAGGGCAGATAAGTCCCTGGGACCAGATGGAATGCATCCCAGAGTCCTCAAAGAAATGGCAGAGGTGATAGCGGATGCCCTGGTAATTATCTTTCAAAATTCGCTGGATTCCAGAAAAGTACCAGAAGATTGGAAAACGGCTAATGTTATGCCGCTGTTTAAAAAGGGTAGCAGACAGAAGGCATAAGTCAGTTAGTTTAATGTCTGTAGTAGGAAAAATGCTCCAATCTGTCGTCAAAGCAGAAATAACGAGGCACCTGGATACGAACTGTTTGATCAGGCAGACGCAGCACGGATTCGTTAAGGGGAAGTCGTGCTTGACGAATTTATTGGAGTTGTATGAGGAAAGTGACTATGCAGTAGAAAGAGGGGAACCGGTGGATGTGGTGTTTTTGGATTTCCAAAAAGCGTTTGATAAGGTGTCTCACAAAAGATTGCTGCAGAAGTTAAGGTGCAGGGAGTCAGGGGTAGGATATTAGACTAGATACAGGATTGGTTATCTAAATAGGAAGCAGACAGTAGGTATTAATGGGTGCTATTCTGATTGGCAGCTGGTGACTAGGGGAGTGCCCCAAGGTTCGGTGCTGGGGCCTCAACTATTTACTATTTACACAGATGATCTGGAGGAAGGGGCTGAGTGCAGGATGATGAAATTTGCTGATGACACGAAGATGAATGGAAAAGCAAATTGTGTGGAAGGTGTGGAAAGCCTGTAGAGGGATCTGGATAGGTTGAGTGAGTGGGCGAGGACCTGGCAGATAGAGTATAATGTTAGCAAGTGTGAGGTTATCCACTTTGGGAAGAATAACGGTAGGAAGGACTACTATTTAAAATAGAGAAAAGCTGCAGCATGCGACGGTGCAGAGGGACCTGGAGGTCCTTGTGCACAATTGCAAAAACAGTGTGCAGGTGCAGCAGGTGATTAAGAAGGCGAATGCAATGTTGGCCTTTATAGCTAGGGGAATAGAATATAAAAGTAGAGAAGTTCTGTTGCAGCTATATAGGGTGATGGTGAGGCCGCAGCTGGAGTACTGTGTGCAGTTTTGGTCGCTGCATTCGAGGAAGGATATGTTGGCCTTGGAGGGGGTGCAGAGAAGGTTAACTAGGTTGATACCAGAGATGAGGACATTAGATTATAAGGAAAGACTGAATAAGCTAGGTTTGTAGTCTTCGAAGTGTAGAAGGCTGAGACGGGATCTTATAGAAATGTATAAGATAATGAAGGGGATGGATAAGGTAGAGATTGAGACACTCTTCCCACTTAGCAAAGATAGCAGGACTAGAGGGCACAGCCTCAAGATTAGTGGGGTGGGGATGTTCAGATCGGAGTTACGGAGGGGTTTCTTCATGCGGAGAGTGGTGAATCTTTGGAATTGTCTGCCTGATGAGGTGGTGGAGGCTTCCTCACTGAATATGTTCAAGTCAAGAGTGGATAGGTTTTTAATTGACAAGGGAATTAAGGGTTACGGGGAGAAAGCAGGAAAGTGGTACTGAACCATTACAGATCAGCCATGATCTTATTGAATGGTGGGGCAGGCTCGAGGGGCTATATGGCCTACGCCTACTCCTGCTCCTATTTCTTATGTTCTTATGTTCTTACAGACAATTAGAAATTGGTTCATTGGCCAAAACTTTTCTTTAACCCCAGCTTTAAATCAGAGAAAGCTAGAAAGTTGCAAGGTAAGAGAGAGGACGCACCAAAAGAGAGAGAGAGAGGACATGCCAGAGAGAGAGAGAGAGAGAGAGAGAGGACATGCCAGAGAGAGAGAGAGAGAGACATGCCAGAGAGAGAGAGAGAGAGAGTGGATGCGCCAGAGACAGAGAGAGAGAACGCACCAGAAAGAGAGGGTGACACATCAGAGAGAGAGAGAGAGAGGGGGGGGACGCGCCAGAGAGAGAGAGAGAAGGGACGCGCCAGAGAGAGAGAGAGGACGACACATCAGAGAGAGAGAGAGAGAGGATGCGCCAGAGGGAGAGAGATAGGACGCACCAGAAAGAAAAAGAGAGAAACGCGTGCCAGAGAGAGAGAGAGAGAAAATGTGCCAGAGAGAGAATGTGCCAGAGAGAGAGAGAATGTGAGCAAGAGGACACGCCAAAGACAGAGACAGAGAGAGAGAGAGAGGAATGAGAGATAGGCAAAGAGTCAGATGTTGACATTACAATAAACAGGCCTCATCAGATCAATATGCTTGAGATTAAACTGTCATTGGGGTGCGGTTATCAAATGGTACAGAGGGCAAAGGAAATTTAAAAACAGAATGAAAAAAGCCAGTTTGATTGGTACATCGAGACAAAGGGAAGACAAAAGGGACAACAAGGTTTGTGCTACTATGCACGGGCAGAATAACCAGTGAATGATGAATATATTTAAAAATTTTGGGTGGAATTTTTCCATCCCACCTATCACGGGAATCATAGTTGGCGGGATTTTCTAATCTTGAGGTGAGAGTGGCCTGAAAATCAGTTCTCTCTGTATAATGCTAAAATATTTCCTTGTAGGCAGAATTGAATGGGAAAGAGATTAAAATATTATGAGATATCAATGCAAGACAATCCCTAATGAACAAACAAAGAACGAAGAATATAGCACAGGAACAGGCCCTTCAGCCCTCCAAGCCTGCACTGATCATATGTTCCCAACTAGACCATCAGTTTGTATCCCTCTATTCCCAGTCTGTTCATGTGGCTATCTAGATAAATGATCCTAAAGTATTTGCCTCAACCACCTTGCTTGGTAGTGCATTCCAGGCCCCCACTACTCTGTGTGAAATTCATCCCCTGCATATCTGGGGGATGTATTGAAACTGCGCCCTCCTCCCTTACCTTGAAGTTGTGACTCCTTGTGTATGTCATTTCCAACTTGGGAGAAAGCTTCCACCTGTTGACCCTATCTATGCTCTTCAGAAGTTTATAAACTTCTAGTAGGTCACCCCTCAACCTCTGTCTTTCCAGGGAGAACAACCCAAGTTTACCCAATGTTACCTCAAAGCTAAGACCCTTCATACTAGGCAACATCCTGGTAAACCTTTTCTGCATGCTCTCCAAGCCTTCACGTCCTTCTGATAGTGTGGTGACCAGAACTGGATGCAGTATTCCAAGTGTGGCCTAACCAACATTCTGTACAACAGCAACATCGTATGCCAACTTTTATACTCTATGTCCCGTCCAATAAAGACAAGTATGCCATATGTCTTCATCACCTTTTCCACCTGTGATGCCACATTTAAGGATGAGTGGACTTGCACACCCAGATCCCTCTGTGTCTATCCTGATGGCTCTGTCATTTATTGTATAGCTCCCTTCTGCATTAGGTCTACCAAAATGCATCATTTCACATTTATCTGGATTAAATTCCATCTGCCATTTTTCTGCCAATCTTCCACCCTAACTATACATCCTGCTGTATTCTCTGACAATGTTCATCATATCCACAACTCCAGCAATTTTTTTGTGTCATCTGCAAACTTACTAATCAGATCAGCTACATATATATATATCACAAACAGCAGAGCTCGCAGCAGAGTCCTGTGGAACACTACTAGAGACAGACCTCTCCACTGCTACCCTCTGTCTTCTATGGCCAAGCCAGTTCTGTACCACCTAGCTACTTCACCTTTGATCCTGTGAGATTTAACCTTTTGCTGCCATGAGGGACCTTACCAAACACTTTATGAAAATCCATGTAGACGATATTTACAGCCCTTTCCCTCATCAATCGTTTTTGTCACCTCCTCAAAAAAACTCAACCAAATTTGTGAGCCATGACCTCCTTCATACAAAACCATGTTGTCTATCGCTAATGAGACTATTCAGTTCTAAATAAATCCTATCTCTAAAAACCTTCTCCAAAATTTTCCTACCACAGACATCAGGCTCACTGGCCTATAATTATCCAGGTTATCCTTGCTTCCTTCTTAAATAACGGGACTACATTTACAATCCTCCAATCAGCTGGGATCGCACCCGTGTCCAATGAAGAAACAAATATTTCTGTTAGAGGCCCAGCAATTTCATCTCTTGTCTCCCTCAGTAATCTAGTACAAGTGCCATCTTGCCCTGGGGATTTGTCTACTTAATGCTTCCTAAAACGCCTAACAATTTCTCCCTTGCAATTGTGATTTGTTCTAATGGGCCTACACATCCCTCCGAGGCACTACTAATCAACGTGTCCCTCTCCTTTGTGAAGACTGACACAAAGTATTCATTTAGGATCTCACCTACTTCCTTGGGTTCTAAGCATAATTCCCCTCCTTTGTTCTTAAGTCGTCTGACTCTTTTTCTGACAACTCTCTTGTTCCTAATGTATGTGTAAAATGTCTTAGATTCTCTTTAATCCTGTTTGTCAAGGACATTTCGTGATCCCTTTTTGCCCTTCTAACCTGTTTGAGTTCTTTTCTACTTTCTCTGTAATTCCTCCAGTGCTTCATCTGTTTTTGGCTCCCTGGACCTTATGTACTTTTTTTCTTCTGATTAGATCCACAATTTCTGTAGTTATTCATGGCTCTCGAATTCTACCATTTCTATCCTTTCTTTTTACAAGCAATGCCTGTCTTGCACACCTATCCAGTGCTTCTTAAAAGACTCCCACATGCCAGAGGTAGATTTACCCTCAAACTGCCTCTTCCAATCAACTACCACCAAATCCTGCCAAATCCAGCTGTAGTTACCCTTCCCCTAATTCAGCACCTTACCCATAGGACAACACTCTTCCTTTTCCATGACTATCTAAAAGTTTACAGAATTGTGGTCACTATTCACCACATGTTCCCCCACTGAAACTCTGATGGCCTGACTGGGCTCAGTCCCCAGTACTAAGTCCAGTATAGCTCCCTCTATAGTTGGGCTATCAACATATTGTTCCAAAGAACCTTCCTGGACACACTTTACAAATTCCTTCCCGTCCGGACCCTCGGCTATAAAGGATTTCCAGTCTATATGAGGGAAATTAAAGTCTCCCTTTACAGCAACTCTATTTTTTCTACACCTAACCAGAATCTCCTTACATATTCATACAATTTCCCGTGGGCTATTGGGAGGCCTGTAGCATGCCTCCAGCAAAGTGCTCCTTGCTCCAGTTCTTCTTGCTTCTGCGCTCTACGTTGCACAATCCTTCCCTCTTTGTTGCTGCAATATGCTCCCTAACTAGTATTGCTTCTTCCCCACCTCTGATAGCCCCTCCTCTATCTCACCTAAAACATTTATGCCCCAGAATATTCAGTTGCCAGTCCTGTCATTTTTTTTTTTAACCAAGTCTCTATCAGTGCAACCACATCCAAGTTCTGCACATGTATTAAGGCTCTAAGTTATCTGTCTTGCCTGTTACACTCCTTGCATTTAAGCAGATGCATTCCAGACCTCCAGGCCCTCTGAGTTCATCGTCCCCAAGATTGTGTTTCCTCTTAAATAGCCTTGTCTTAGCCCCAACGCTGTGGGACGGAGAGATATTTGTTGCCCAGAAGAGATGGTGCAAGAAAAAGGTGTTTATTTGCAGCATTCACTGAGAAACAAAACAAAAGAAATACCTTTAATAAATGTAAGCTTTGTAATTAGCCTGAAGACAAGAGAAGGAGTGGTAGGAATGGTCAAAACTCTACCCGTTGCAGACAGTCAATTTCTTCTAGGGACTGAAATAGCAAGATCACATATAGTAGGCATTGTAACTATGGTCAAGCAGCCAGTAGAAAATCCAGGCACAGAGAAATTACAAACAGACCATCCTGGAGGTTTTCCAGATTGCTATCACATGCTCAGTAGTTAAGACAAAAAAGGAACAAGTCCAGGATGAGGCTGATACCATCTATAGCCACTGGATTGGAAAACAAGGGTTAAGGAGCTCCCAATACCACCAATGAGAAGGGAAAAACTGAGATACATGGGCCTGAGTGGTCTCTACAGGAAGTTCATGCCAAAATTTTAACAGTGTGGTTGTTCCACTAACTGACTTGCTGAAGAAACATTGCAAATTTCAGGGTGTGGCAGAATGTCAGCAGGCATTTGACACCTTAAAACTGTATTAGCTGCACCAAATTACGCAGAACCATTCAAGGTAGCCATTGGTGCAAGTGATGTGGGTGTCGGTGCTGTACCACTAAAAAAAATGATAGAACTTGAGTATTTTTCCAAAAAGCTAAATGGTCATCAAAAGAAATATTCAATCATTGCAAAAGAGACCTTGTTTGATGCTGGTGTCGCAACATTTATGTTACCAGTAATTCATCTGACTCATTTAATCTGAAAAGTATACGTGTGAGAGGAAGAGAGAAGGTGATTGCCAATGCTTTGAATATTTCTTTCATCAAATCTGTGACAATGATGGATGAAAAGGACTGGGATGGACAATGCCACTGTTATGTTTGTGTGTTTCGATTTTATAAAATGTGTATTTAATAGTGTAAAATCAGAAAGTTTTATAAAATGAAGCCATCTGCATATGGATGGCTCATTTTCTTTTTTAAGGATGGAGATGTAATGATACTGTAGTGTAGCAGTTCTATGCATTTGGAGTTGAACTGTCTATAACCACAGGGGTAGCACAGTAGCGTAGCCACCTACAGCGCCAGGGATCCAGGTACAATTCCAGCCTCAGGTCACTGTCTGTGTGGAGTTCGCACATTCTCCTTGTGTCTATATGGATTTCTTCTGCGTACCAGGTTTCCTCCCACAGTCCAAACGTGCATATTAGGTTGAGTGTCCATCCTAAATTACCCCTTAGTGTCAGAGGGACTAGCAGAGTAAAACATGGGTTATAGGGATAAGACCTGGGTGGGATTGTTGCCAGTCCAGGCTCGATGGGCCAAATGGTCTTCTGCACTGTAGGGATTTTATGAATTGCTTAATTTGAACTAATGCTATTCTTATTGTTCCCCTGGAATTTTGCAGAGTGGGGTTTGATTCAGATGATTGACAGATTTGGTTATATGACTGAGTACGGCTAGGCTTACACAGAAGCACAGTCAGCTTTCTGGGAGAATTGCCTCTCTTTTGTGTTTCTGAAGTCTAGAGACTGGGAGCTGCCAAAGACAAGGTTTAGTTTTCTGAAGGTCTGTCATTCTGAGGCTATATCCTTCTCTGAAAACTGCACTCCAGATCTCTCTCCAGAAGGTTAATTAGCTGAAAGTCTTGCATATGAGTCGAGGATTGAGTCTCTGCGCAGTATATGTTGATAATTTGGTGGTGTTCAGCCAGAAAATTGGAAAGAACTTTTGTGCCATTTAAAGGACTCATTTGACCACTTATAACATGCCCAACCTGTGATGGAATGGGCAAAAAGCAAATTTTCTAAGGCCCAAATTTCATACTAGGACATGTAGTAGGATGTGGTCAAATGGCCCTACAAGGCACAAAAGTACAAGCCATTTGGAGTTGTCTGGAATCCATCAATCGAAAAGAAATTCTAAAATTTCTGAGCACGAGCAGGTTTTTTTTTAAGCAACACAGCACGGGAACAGGCCCTTCGGCCCAACCAGCCCGCACCGCCGTCATACTATATAGTAGCAAATCCTATTTTAATCTTCCTATATAATAATATATATATTATTCCTAATATGGAAAATTCTCACCATAGGGACAATTTGTTTCCCAATCAGCCTAAGAGCGAATCTTTGGGTTGTGGGTTCTATCACAAGTTCATCCCAAATTTTAGCAGTGAGGTAGCACCATTCACAGACCCCTTAAAGAGCAAACACTTTATCCGGACAGAAAACTGCTGATGGCATTCAACCATTAAACCCAGTATTAGCAGAACCCAAATATGAAAAGCAATTCAAGCTAGTAGTGGATGGCCACATTAGTGTAGGAGCTATGTTTTGCAGGAACATTTGGCCTGAAGACATTGGTGAGATATTTCTCAAGAAAATTGAATCAGCACCAACAGTTGGCCTAGTGGTATTATAGCTAGACTATTAATCCAAAAACTCAACTAATGTTCTGGGGACCCAGGTTTGAATCCCACCATGACAGTTAGTGGAATTTGAATCCAGATTTTTAAAAATCTGGAATTAAGAATCTACTGATGATCATTGAAAACGTTGTTGATTGACAGAAATGTCCCCTAGGGAAGGAAATCTGCCATCCTTACCCAATCTAGCCTACGTGAGAGTCCAGAGCCACAACAATGTGACTGATTCTCAACTGCCCTCCAAGGGCAGCTAGGGATGGGCAATAAATGCTGACCAGCCAGCGACGCCCATGTTTCATGAATAAATAAAAACATAGTATTCAACCATCGAGAGAGACTTTAAGCTTGAAAATGGTACTAGAACATTTTAAGATTTACATTGCCAGCAAATCAGCAGAGACAACTGTATATACAGACTACAACCTTTTAAAGTTTCCCAGAAACTTCAAAGACTGGAACACCATGTTATTCCGATGGAGTTTGCAACTGCAATGATTCAATCTAAAAACTGAAAACGTCATTGTGATGCATGACCGAGTGCAAACAAGACTTTAGAAACAGTTGGTGTAAATTATGGGGATATTCTCAATGTTAATGCATGCTTTTGAATATTCTAATGTTTAATAAGATAGAAGAAGTAAGAAAGGGTTGAGAAATGAAACATCATTCAATTGAAGACATTTTGGCTGGGAATTTACCATGGTGTTGTGCATGTTTTCAGACGTGTCGCAGTTGTAAAGTGGGGCACAAATCAATTGGCATCAGTTTTCACATTTTATGAGTACAGGATTTCTGGCACCACCAGTCTCTCATCAGAAATGGGCGAGAGGCAGGTTAATGTATTCAAATTTATTAAACTAAGTATTTACATGTACAATTATCTCGGCTTGCCTGCCTTTATGACCTTGCCGGGAAAGGTTTGCACTGGTGAGGAATAGACATGCTCTCCATGAACAGGGAGCAGTCGAGTTGGCCTCACTGGTGGAGCTGGAGGCCATTGAGGCCTCCTGGGGAGGGTGGAGCAAAAGGGGCTGCCCTTTGGGCAGTGCTACCTTGGCACCTGAGCAATGCCCACCAGGCAGTGCTAAGGAGCAGTACTAATGGAGAGAGGCAGCCTGCTGCCAGTCTGCATGACTGGTAGGGGGAAGGAGTGGGGTCTATTGCTACTCTGCAATGATTGGCGGACATGTGATCGGCCTGGGTGGCAGGGTCAGTGGGGACTGCATCTAAAGTCACAGGTCCCACAATTGCAGTCGGGATAGAGGGTGGGGGGAAAAATACTGCTTTAGGCTGCCTGCAGTAGCAGGGGCCTGACAACTCTGTCAGATCCCTGCTACTTGTGTGCCCTGCATAGGCGCACTCCCTTCCTTTGCAGGCTTTTGAGTGCATTAACCCCTGCTTCTGCAGCAAGCAATAGCTTGCTCAGAATTTTGCAGCCAGAGTGCATACTGAGAGGCTTAAAAACATGGCCAAAAGATGGATCTGAAACTCTCCTAGTTTCAAGTCCACACAGCATTTAGATAAAATAAAGATAAAATACCACCCTTCATTTCTAAGAATGGGTAACATATCAATGTGCCAACAGAATAAAAGCTACCGGTATTTTAAAAGGTGTTTCACAGGATGTGAATCCCAATAACAAGATTAATAGCTGTGGACACACCAAAAGAATATATTGTCCTACTAATAGAAACACTTTGGTAGACAGTTACACTATCCAGGGAAGGCATGTATATGGTATGGTATAATATAATGATATACCATATTATACCATAATGGTAATTATATCATTACCATTATAATGATATAATGGTAAAATCTCATTATTTTACCATGGTAAAATAATGGTATTTTATCATTTTTTTTGTCTAAGTGCTGGGTGGACTTGAAACTAGGAGAGTTTCAGATCCATCTTTTGGCCATGTTTTTAAGCTCCCAGTACACACTCTGGCTGCAAAATTCTGAGCAAGCTATTGCTCACTGCAGAAGCTAGCAGGGCGAGGAGGAGGAGGACAGACAGCCAATATACAGAAAGAACCTTCAAAGAGAAATGATAGTATAGTTGGCAAGCTTTGTGAAAGCAAGGAGACAGATTCTATCCAGCAGCTTGAGGAGCATCTTTCCATTTAGTAGCCTTGAAGCCAGTTCTAGCTAGCAGTACAGAAGTAAGAGTGTATAAATCTTTGTAGAAGTAGTTAAAACCATATCTTTGCTGAACAAAGAAGTGATGTTCTGCAACATAAATATTCAAATCATACATAGTGTGATAGCTGAAACTAGTCTTTACTTATAGATCTGTGAGTTGGATGTTGTCTGGGTAGAGGGAAATCCTGAAAGAGTTCAGATCTCGTGAGTGTATTTTGGATCAAAAGGATAATTTCTACATAAACAGGATAAGTGTGTTTAGTAGTTATGTAACTATTAGATCATTATAGTGTACAAAAGTAAAAATTTCCCATCCTGCCCACCACAGGAATCATACCTGGTGGGACATGGACCATGCAAATGTCCATTGATCTCAGGCGTGATTTTCTGGCCTTGGGGTGAGCGCAGCTGGAAAATCCTGCCCTACATGTTTTTTCTTTATTGTAATAAATAGTCTTTAATGCATGTTTTATTATGACTGGACTGTTACTGTTCTCACTGGGTTTTGCATGTGGATCCTCACACCATTCCTGTCAACGGTATTATACACCACCATGAACTGGTGGGACTCATGGCTATTAACCAGGTTTCTAAAACCTCTGAACACAAAATACATTCAACAGAAACAACAAGAACAGATAAAACAGCAGGAAAATAAAGCAAAATATCGTGTCTTCCAGCAACAACAGGAGTGTTAGCCAGAAATTACTCCACAGGAGAGAAATGGGTTCATGCCATGATCCATGCACAGACTGAACCTACTTCATACTATCCAGACTAGAGATAATGTCATCTGGAAGCTGCATGCAGACCAGTTGTTGGCAGGGAGAACTGATCCACTGGAAATGGAACTTGCTGAAAATTTTATTCAACTGGACAAGTCCTGACCTGAATCTTTCTGAAACTCTGACACCGATAGACATGATTGAGGAAAACAATATCTTACCGTCAGACCAAGCACAGAACCAAATTCTAGTTACCACATCGACATTGGTCAAAACAACCACTGATGAAGTTTGTGCAAAGACGAAAATGCAGAGGTTACAACAAGCACAAGGAAGGTGACACCAAACGTTCACCATCAACCATTTGACAGCGATGAGCTCCAAACTGACTGACTTATTGATGATTGGTGGTGATTAGCACTGCTGCCTCACAGCACCAGGGACCCAGGCTCGATTCCCAGTTTGGGTCACTGAATGTGCAGAGTTTTCACATTCTTCCAATGTCTGCATGGGTTTCCTCTGGGTGCTCCAGTTTCCTCCCAATCTGAAAGGTATGCTGGTTAGATGCATTGGTCCAAACAGACATCAGAGTGTGACGACTAAGGGAATTTCACAGAAACTTCATTGCGGTGTTAATGTAAGACTTACTTTTGACTAATAAATAAACTTTTTAAAAAAACTTTTCTTTTGATTATTGTTCATGTTACAGTGATTGATATTGTTGAGGATATTCAATTTCATAGAAAGAGGCTATTTGGCCCATTGAATCTACTCAGACCACAATCCCATCCAGACTCTATTCCCACAACCCCATGCATTTAACCAGCTAATCCCCTTGACACTAAGGGACAATTTAGCATGGCCAATCCACCTAACCACGCATCTTTGGACTGTGGGATAAAAGAGCAGCACCCAGAGGAAGCCCATGCAGACAAGGGAGAACGTGCAAACTTCACACAGTAACCCAAGCTAAAAGTTGAACCCAGGTTCTTGGTGTTGTGCTAACGTGCCGCCCATTCAAGTTTGAAAGGGGCGGAAATGTTTTTTTTACATCAAGTCTTAGTAACTGCACTAAGCACTGTGCATTAATATATGTACATCTTATCACTGGTGGTATCATAGGTTGCTAGCATGGGAAACTGCCAGAAGGAACAGCCTATAATGAACAAACGTTGTACATAAAGATCCATTAGTTTTTAACTCTCCATGCTTCCTTGCGTCAATTCCACAGTACACAGCATTTAAATTGCAGGACTTCTTTGAGAGACTTGCTGAACGTACAACATTTCCCAAATCCCAGGAGGGCAATCTTGAACATATTAGGGTATTGATTATTTAAACTTTTAAGTATCTTGAATACTTAATTTTTTGAGACTTCTCTTCAAATTAAATAATTCCAAGCACAATCAGGTGTAAGATATCCCTCAGAGCTATTTTTAAAAACCTTTATTTCTCCTGGTAACTAGATCAACATGTTTTCTTAAACCAACACCAGGCAAAAGAAAGTAACCAGTTATTTATCTCATTAATGCAGATGCAATATTGCTCATCCAAAATGTGTTTCAAATACAACAGCAAATATGTCACAATCATTATGTGAAACATTTTGAGTGGATTTAGTGCGATAAGTGCTATAGAAATGTTATGAATTGTAATTTATTACAGATTCTGAGCATTAAAACAAATCAAATGTTTAGTTAGTATTTTAAAGAAAAGTATTAGTTGCTGAACCTTTGTCACTTAAATGATTTAACATGCACATTATTCTATTTTTGTCTGGATTATGACATAATTACTGTTGAATTTGGTCTTTAAAGTGTTTTTTTGTCCAATACTTCCTGCTGACATTTGTTCTCACTTGCTCTCCTTCCTCAGGTGAACGACGCAATATTTCAGCTCAAGGTTCACGACCATCCTCTACTCCACACCAAACTAACCCAGCACAGCCACCTCAAGCAGGTAAGTACCTCAAGGAATACAATGTGATATAAATGGTTGACATCACCTTCTGTGATGAGGAATTATGTCATTTTTTTCCAGCACTTTATCATCTCCACTGCATACAAATGATTCTAGACTCCTTCAAATAGGTTGCATTATTAGCCTGCAAGTGAGTAGAAACATTAATTCTCGCTTTGTTTGTCCTCTATTACCACTAAAATTATGGAAATATGCATCAAATAACCAATGCGACGTCAGCATTCAATGCAGTTAGTGTATATGAAGTGTATACCAACAACAGATCATTACCATGTATCATTTGCATGCAAAGTGAACAGTGCTATGCAAATTATTTCCAGTTTTTAACTCAGCACTAACATCTCGTGCCAAATTAGGGAGTGGCAACAATTTCAGGCGTTGCCAGAGATACCCATGTCCCATGAACGAATATATTAAAAAAGCTCTTGAAAATTAACTAAATGACCAGTGAAAATAAATCAGCATTAATACACAATACTATCATACAAAACATGAAATGCTATGTTTTTAAAATAAATGTTATTGATATATCTGATGTACTACATATGTTTCAAATAAGCCTGCCATTTTCCCAGGCTGGAAGAGTCAATTAATAGGAGGCATAGATTTAAGATGCAAGGGACAAGGTTTAAAAGATGTACGAGGCAGATTTATTTATTTTTACACAGAAGGTGATGGGTGCCTGGAACTTGCTGCTGTGGGAGATAGTGGAAGTGGATATGGTAGTGGCTTTTAAGGGATGTCTTGACAAATACATGAATAGGATGGGAAGAGAGGGATATTGTCTGCAGAAGAATAGGGGGTTTTAGTTAAGTCAGGCAGTATGCTCAGTGCAGGCTTCAAGGACAGAAGGTCCTGTTCTTGTGCTGTAATTTTCTTTGTTCTTATTTGCCCTAGTGACAGAGTGAATCTTCTTTGCCCTCCATCCACTCTCTACACAATGTTGTAATCAGCCCTTCTCCACTCCTACTATGCACACTCTCATATTCTCCTCTTCCAGATCCTCACTATCCAACTCACTCAGCAGTCTAGGCTTTTCAACAGCCTTTTAACAATACCATACCACCTCGGTATCTCCTTCTTGGTCATGCCACTTGGACAGCTAGTTTGTACTGTGACAAAACAGGTCATAAAACATTTCACAAAAATTTCCATTCAAACTTGATTCAGTGAAGAACAATTGTTAAACAAAAACTCACCAGTCTAAATTAGCAGCAAGAATGAGTTGTCAAATTTATTTTAGAATACTAATTGAAGAAAACCAAGATTGTTCTGAATCTATTTCTCAAAAGTATTTTAGTGAATAAGACTTTTCAAAATAGCTGCATGTTTTATCCTCAGTCTGCTGATGTTGAATTAATGAAGATTACATCTTGATTTTTTTTGCCACTAATAAGTGTTGTAACATCTTGCCCTTTAAAGCTAATCACAGTATAACAGAACATAGAAAAACTACAGCACAAACAAGCTCTTCGACCTACAAGTCACGTATCCATATCTACTAGGTTTACCTATAACGCTCAATTCTATTAAGTTCCATGTACTCATCCAGAAGTCCCTTGAAAGACTCTATCGACTTTGCCTCCACCACCACCGATGGCAGCCAATTCCACTAACCCACCACCCTCTGAGTGAAAAACGTATCCCCTGATCTCTCTTCTGTATCTACTCCCAGCACCTTAAACCGGTCCTCTTGTAGCAACCACTCCAGCCCTTGGAAAAAGCCTCTGAGAATACACCAGATCTATATAGAACATAGAACATTACACCTCAGAACAGGCCCTTCGGCCTTCGATGTTGCGCCGACCAATTATGAAAAAAAAGCAATGACCCTCCAAACTAAACCATTCCCTTCTCTTCCATAAACTTATCAACTAACCTCTTAAACGCCACCAAACTTGGCGCATCTACAACTGCGGCAGGCAGGGCATTCCACTCCCTAACCACCCTCTGGGTAAAGAACCTACCTCTGATATCCGTCCTATAACTATCACCCCTTAATTTAAAGCTGTGTCCCCTCGTGCTAGCTTTTTCCATCCTAGGAAAAAAGGCTATCACTGTCCACCCTATCTAAACCTCTAATCATCTTATATGTTTCGATCAGGTCCCCTCTTAGCCTCCTCCTTTCTAACGAAAACAACCTCAACTCCCTCAGCCTCTCCTCATAAGACCTGCCCTCCATACCAGGCAACATCCTGGTAAACCTCCTCTGACCCTCTCCAATGCCTCCACATCTTTCTTATAATGAGGGGACCAGAACTGCACACAATACTCCAAGTGCGGCCGCACTAGAGTTTTGTACAGTTGCAACAGGACGTTGCGGCTCCGAAATTCAATCCCCCTACCAATAAAAGCTAAGACTCCGTATGCCTTCTTGACAACCTTATCGACTTGACTGCCTACTTTCAGGGATCTATGCACAAATACACCAAGATCCCTCTGTTCATCAACACTATTAAGAATCCTACCATTAGCCCTATACTCTACACATGTATTATTCCTGCCAAAGTGCATTACCTCACACTTTTCCACATTAAACTCCATTTGCCACCTCTCGGCCCAGCTCTGCAACTTGTCCAAGTCTCTCTGCAAACTATAACACCCCTCTTCACTATCTACCACTCTACCGACTTTAGTGTCATCTGCAAATTTACTAATCCATCCTTCAATACCCTCATCCAGATCATTTATAAAAAATTACAAACAGCAGGGGCCCCAAAACAGACCCCTGAGGTACACCACTTGTCACCGAACTCCAAGATGAATATCTCCCATCAACCACCACCCTCTGTCTTCTATCTGCTAGCCAATTCCTAACCCAATTAGCTAAATCACCATCTATCCCATACATCTGCATTTTCTGCAGAAGTCTTCCATGGGCCACCTTATCAAACGCCTTACTAAAGTCCATATATACTACATCAACTGCCTTACCCCCATCCACCTCTTTGGTCACTTTTTCAAAAAAAACTCAATGAGGTTAGTAAGGCACGACCTACCCTTCACAAAACCATGCTGACTATCCCCAATCAATTCATTTCTCTCTAAATAACTATAAATCCTCTCCCTAATAATTCTTTCTAATACTTTGCCCACAACAGAAGTAAGACTCACCGGCCTATAATTCCCTGGAAAGTCTCTATTCCCCTTCTTGAACAATGGGACAACATTCGCTATCCTCCAGTCTTCCGGCACTATACCTGTAACCAACGACGACCTGAAGATCAGAGCCAGAGGCTCTGCAATCGCCTCTCTTGCCTACCAGAGAATCCTAGGGTAAATCCCGTCCGGCCCAGGGGACTTATCTAACTTCAAACCCTCAAGAATATCTAGCACATCCTCCTTATCTACTTCAATACTTTCCAATTTGCAACCCTGTATCCCAGTGTTCTCCACAACTACATTTACATCTCCCTGCGTGAATACCGAAGAGAAATATTTGTTCAGTGCCTCTCCAATCTCTTCAGGCTCCACGCACAACTTCCCACTGCTGTCTATGACTGGCCCTAATCTTGCCCTAACCAATCTTCTATTCTTAACATAACTAAAGAAAGCTTTAGGATTCTCCTTGATCCTATCAGCCAAAGTATCTCAACATCTTATACACTTCTATCAGGTCACCTCTCATCCTTCGTCTCGCTAAGGAGAAAAGACCGAGCTCCCTCAACCTAACAGAAGGCGTGCCACCCAATCCAGGCAACATCCTTGTAAATCTCCTCTGCATCCTTTCAACAGCTTCCACATGGTCGCCTCATTACAGGAACAAAAACTGAGCACATTATTCTAAGGGACAACTGACTAAGGTCTTATAAAGCTGCATCATTGTCTCCCGACTCCTAAACTCAATCCTTTGATTTTTGAAGGCCAGTACACTTTATGCCTTCTTAACCACATCCTCTACCTGCGAGGCTGATTTAAGAGTCCTATGGACCCGGACCCCAAGGTCCTTCTGATCTTCTACACTGCTAAGAGTCTTTCCTTTGATATTATACCCCTTCAAACCATCTGACCTGCCAAAGTGGACCACTACACATTTATCAGGGTTGAAGTCCATTTGCCACTTCTCCACCCAGCCTTACATCCTATCTGTGTCACGCTGCAACCTCTGACATCCCTCCAAACTATCTACAACACCACTAACCTTCTTGTCATCAGCAAACTTACCAACCCATACTTCCATTTCTTCATCCAGATCATTTATGAAAATTACAAACAGCAAAGATCCCAGAACAGATCCCTGGGGCACGCCACTGGTGATCGGCCTCCAGACAGAAAAAGACCCATCTACAACCATTCTCTGCCTTCTGGGGGCAAGCCAGTTCTAGATTCACAAAGCAACAGTGCCTTGGATCCCATGCCCTCTCACTTTCTTAAGGAGTCTTGCATGGGAGATCTTATCGAACGCCTGGCTGAAGTCCATATAAATCACATGTACTGCTCTTCCTTCATCAATGTATTTAGTCACATTTTCAAAGAACTCAACCAGGCTCGTAAGGCACAAACTGCCTTTGACAAAGCCATGCTGACTACTATTGAGCATACTAAACTTGTCTAAATGTTCATAAATCCTGTCCCTCAGAATCTTCTTCATCAACTTACCAACCACTGAGGTTAGACTCACTAGTCAGTAATTTCCTGGGCTATTCTTATTTCCTTCTTTGAATATAAGAACCACATTCGTAAGCCTCCAATCCTCCAGAACCTCTCCTGTCTCCATTGATCCATGTAAAACTCATCGCCAGAAGTTCTGCAATCTTTCCCTGGCCTCCCACAGTAACCTGTAACCTGCCGGTCCCAGCAATTTATCTATCTTGATGCTATCCAAAACTTCTAACAAATCCTCTTTCTTAATGTCCACGTACTCTTTTCAGTCTACCGCAAGCCTGCAGTACAACCAGATCTTTTCAACTGTGAATACTGAGGTAAAGTATTCATTAAGCACTCTGCTATTTCTACCAGTTCTGTACAAACTTTCCCATCTTCACATTTTATCGTTCCTATGCCTTCAATCTCATCTTTTTACTCTTCACATATTTGTAGAATGCCTTAGAGTTCTCTTTAATCTTACCTGCCAAGGCCTTCTCATGACCCCTTCTGCCTCTCTTAATTTCCTTCTCAAGTTCCTTGCTATAAACTATATACTCCTCTAGATCCCTAACATCTTCTAGCTCTTTGAATCTTTTGTACGCTTTACTTTTTTGACTAAGTTCATTACAACTTTTGTGCACCTACCAAAACTTCCCTGTCTCATTGAAATGTTGTCGTGCAGAAGTCTAGACAAACATTCCTTGAAAATCTGCCACCTTACTTCGATATTTTTTCCCCCAAGAACACCTCCTTCCAATTTACTCATTTAATTTCCTTCCTAACGGCTTCATATTTCGCTTTAGATAAACACTTTGCTAACTTGCCTGATCCCTATCTCTTTCCAATGCTAGCGTAAAGGAGATAGAGTTATGATCACTATCCCCAAGATGTTCACCACTGTTTTAATGTTTTACTGAGTAAAGAAAATTACTTTACTGAGTAATATTTTCCAGAGTAGAGAAAAGCTCATGTCCTGTGAGCTTTTTTAAGATATGGAGATGCTGGTGCCAGACTCGGGGTGGGCACAGTAAGAAGTCCCACAACTCCAAGTTAAAGTCCAACAGCTTTATTTGGTATCACAATCTTTTGGAGTGCTGCTCTTTCATCAGGTGAATCTTACCTGAGGAAAAAGCAGTGCTCCAAAAGCTTGTGATTCCAAATAAACTTGTTGGACCTTAACCTGGTGTTATGAGGCTTCTTACTGAGCTTTCTGAAGAATTCTGTAATTATTTTCTTGCTGGAGATCAGATGTGATCAACCTTTGTCCGTTCACTGAAAGTTCGAGAAGCTCAACAGGTTCGACAGCATCTGCAGAGAGAGAATGGAGCTAACATTTTGAGTCACGATGAAGCGTTGTCTTGATTCAAAATGTTGGCTGTATTCTCTCTCCATAGATAATGTCAGATTTGCTGAGTTTTCCAGCATTTTCTGTTTTTGTTTCAGACTCCAGCATCCACAGTATCTTGCCTTAACTTTTACATGTTCTCTTCCCATTTACAAGTTCAATTACAAATTTGAGCAGCATGTTGGCATAGTGGTTAGCACTGCTGTCTCTCAGTGCCAGGGACCTGGGTTCAATTCCAGCCTTGGTTCACTATTGCAAAATTTTCGCATTCTCCCAGTGTCCATGTGGGTTTCCTTCAGGTGCTCTGGTTTCCTCCTGCAGTCAAAAGATGTGCAGATTAAGTTGATTGGTTGTGCTAAATTGCGCCTTAGCATCAAGGGGATTAATGGATAAATATATGGCGTTACGGGAGGAAGAGCCTGAATGGAATTGTTGTTGGTGCAGACTGAAGGGCCGAATGGCCTCTTTCTTCACTGTAGGGATTCTATGATATAAAATCATAATGCAGAATCTCTCAGTAACTTTGGGAATTTCAAATTTCCACACATCTTCCTTTATAGCCACTGTTTCCAAGTCTTCCACACCTACACAACCCCTATCAGGTCTACTGAACTCAAAGCTAGGAGGGCAGTGGCAGGGCAACACAACCAGCCTGGTTTGTTCACAGCCCCCAGTTTTGCCCCTAAATTGAATTTAACTCAGATTTCAAGGTACTTTTAGTTAGATGGAGCAAAAGGTGGTAAATTGAAACATGAAATCTATTGCAGGTATTTTGCAGACGGAAAAGAAGGCCTGGAATCTTAAGGTATTAGACGTAGCTGAGTTAAAATCTCAATACATGCAGATTTACACATGCAAATATGCTGATCTGGCTTTAAAGGGTCGTTGTTGCAACTTGTTAATTGTTGCAAAAAATTGACATCAAAGTTCAAAGATGTCGTGAAAGCTCTTGGAATTATCTGGATAGTTGCTTTTTGAAACAGAAATGGAAGAGAACATGTCAAGAGCATGGTAAGACCTTTTATTCTGTAGATGGTAGATATCTAGTGCTACACCTCTCCAGCCCTTCACAACCCTCCTCCCTCAATGGTGCGAGGGCCTTTGGGTCAGGCCATTTCCAACCCCTTCCAGCCACTACTTTCAGTGTTAGTATGAAATTCCACCATATTGCAGTATTCGACAAAAAATATTTTCATCAATATAATGAAACAGGTTCCCAACAGACAGTTGATGACTGGTTGAGTGATGGATTGTGCACAGTGTTTCTGCATCCCACCTGTTTATTTTCACTGTATCATAGCCTGGGGCTCTATGTTAGCACATCCTATTGATTCACTGATCATGAGCCCTTGGGGGATGTAATATTTTTAAATTAATTCACGGGATGTGGACATTGCTGATTAGGCCAGTATTTATTGCCCAATTATCCTTGAGAAGGAGGTGGAGAATTGACTTCCTGAATTGCTGCAGTTCATCTGGTGTAGCTATCTCCATAGTCCATTAGGGAGGATTACAACTTCCCATTGATTCCACGTCATGCCTCCAGATATATATTCTTGGAAAGACTAGGAGATTCCACCAGTGTGAAGAGCCAGTAGATCGTGCCCAGTATTTCCAAATCAGTATGGTGTGGGCCTGTACTGGCTAGGAGTGCAAAACATGTACCCATGCCGTGCTCTTCCTTCCCCAAAAACCCATCCACACACTAGCTGGGTAGAGTAGGAAAACCAAAGCTGAAAGCCAACCTGCTTCCAATACCCACTTTGACATGAAATCCATGAGGCCAGCTTGGAGTTTGCACCAACAGTGGTAAACAAAAGATCAGTGTTAGTTAAATCCAACTCCTTCAGTCCCATGTCTCCCCCTGCCCTTTCTCTGATGATTAAGTTTTGAGACTAATCTGTCTTTTTCTCCCTCGCTTTTAAGTGACAAGACAAGAAGGGTTTTATAAGTTAGTTCTGCTGCTTTAATGGTTATTTTTATTAATTTTTTAAAAATTATCAACTTATTGCTTTGACATAGATCTTTTGTCGGCTCCGTCAGGTATATACATTTTCCTTGTATCTTGAGCGTTTTTTGGAAAACCATGTTTGATGTTGTACTAAACCATGTCTCAGGCAGCCACTGCAGGGTTCTTGTGAAAGGCTCAAAAGAAATCTGGTTGCTTTTTAGAGGGTGGGCAAAAACAGGGTCATTTTTGCTCCACTTCAAACAGGAAGGGCTAAAAATGGTCAGCACATCTGGCAGCATCTGCACAGAAAGAAAGAGGTCAGTGATCCTCCAACATGACTAATGAACATCATGGACCTTCACATTAACCCTGTTGCTCTCTTCACAGATGCTGCCTAGTCTGATATTTCTGTAGAATTTTCTGTTTATAATTTCAAATTTCCAGCACCTGCAATATTTCACACTCCTATTACATGCTCCATGCTGGGCATTTATAAGTGTGATTACTTTCAAATTTAAAGTGAGAAAATATTTATCATTTAATGCAAGATGTATTTTTTCTGTGAACATTGGTGCTAATTTGCTGTAAACTTTGCCATTTTCCAATTTGGAAGTGAAACCAGGAGTTACATGCCAATGGAACATACCACTGTTGAATCAAAATATTCTCACTTGTACATTGGTTTGCTATTTACATTCCTTGCGAGGTTTGATTTCTTTTAGATATCGCTAACTAGATACTATATAGGGCTGGATTCAAAGAAGCAGAACTGGTTGTGTATTATGAACAATCAAGTTGCATGTAATAGTCTTGGAATTATAAAAGTGTATTATACTGAAACTGGAGTTTTCAATGCACATTTCTAAATGGAGGCATACAGTACAAAAACCAAGAAGTTTTGCTGAACTTGTATAAACAACTAGACCCCACTGTGATTATGATTCCCAATGCTGGACACCTAAAGGATGTGAGGGGAAAGGTTAAAGGTGGGAGTAGGGGGCACTTCAGCACCCTAAAACAAGAAAAGCACCTGGGCTTCTCTCCCTGTCTCTAGGATAAGAATGGAAACCTATGAAATGAATTAGATTTTCAACAAACAGATGTAAGGAGAAGAAACCACGAGAGGGTTGGCCAGTGTTATCCACATATGAATATTCAAAGAAAAGAAATTGGGCGAGTATCAGTTGAAATGGTTGCAGCAGCTGACTGACCATCTTCCCCTCCAATTCTGCTCCTTTTCAGCAGGTAATCATTTTAACCTCTTGAACAAGTGGGACCCCTATTAAGTAACAGTGCTTGACATCATCAGGGCCTGAATTTAAAAGGCTCCTTGCTATGTCTGCACTGCCAGTCAGTTCAACATGGTGAAAGGCAAGCTGGGACCCCCTACAGGGTTTATAAGGCAGGTAGGAACTTGGGGTGATTTTCTTTGGCTATCTTGTAGGTCAAGAGGAAATGTTCCTTCCACTGTCTAAAATGCCCTCCCAATCATTTTTTTTTGCACGTAGAAGAGTATTCCTTTTGATCTCCAGCCATTCAGTGCTTCCTGCAGATTTGGACAGGAGTCTGCATGTTCTCCCGCATGTCTGTGCAGGTTTCCTTTGGCTGTTCCTGTTTCGTCCCATAGTCCAAAGGACATTCTGGTTAGATGCATTGACTATGCTAAATTCTCCCTCAGTGTACCCGAACAGGTGCCAAAGTATGGCAACTATGGGATTTTCACAGTAACTTTATTACAGTATTAACGTAAGCCTACTTATGACAACTAATAAATAAACTTTAAAATAAGATTCCCTATCCAAGAGAAATATCTTACCTGCATCTAATCTGATTGGATTTCACTGGCTATCAACCCAGCTGATTTCAATACATTGAAATCCTATCATAAATCTCCGCAACTCTGAGCAACACAGCCATCTGAGAAAAAGCACAGGGTTTCCCCAAAATAGAATTTCATTCCTAGAGAAAGGAAAGTCCAGGGAAATTACCCTTATTCAAATTTGATTCGGAAAATAAATATAGAACTTGCTCTGGTGGAGGAAAAAAAA
This sequence comes from Sphyrna mokarran, assembly GCA_024679065.1. Lineage (NCBI taxonomy): Eukaryota > Metazoa > Chordata > Chondrichthyes > Carcharhiniformes > Carcharhinidae > Sphyrna > Sphyrna mokarran. Next base: position 37,208,222 of record JAGIQG010000020.1, on the reverse strand, counting down.
TGCTTTACCAGTTCTTCCTTGGTGCTATTCTTAATATACCATAGATACCTTGCTGTCCATGCCAGACATTTTTTTGAAAATCCACAATTTCAAAGCTCCTTTCATACTGCACCAATACCTGCCATCCTGCCTTCAAATCCAGTCTCTAATGTAGTTGAGTAGAGGTGCAAAAATCCAAACTCAAATGTGGTTTCCCATGGGCAAGGGCTCTCTATTCACTCTCAGGCAGTCTCAAAGCTTCTCCCACCTACGCTCACTGGATCTCTATATTTTACCTTGGATGCACATTCAAGTCCCAGTCACAGTCAAATACCACATTTGCTGGACAGAAGGTAAAATACAGTTTGAATTCTCATGATGGTAACAGGAGAACTCAATAATGGCAAGTATTTTACTTTTGTATGGAATGGACAGGTATATTTTTCAGTAGAAATTGATCTTTTATGAGTGTCCTTCCTGTTTAAAATTCATTAGGGCTCTTCCATGGAACTCCATTCTAGTTCCTTTTTTACTGTCAATGTGAGAGAATTGCTGACTCTTCAGGCTAACTAGACTGATATATTTCTGATTTCCTTGTTCATAGGTGCTCCAGGAACCCATAGGCCAGGTCAGGGATTGACTCCCATATATCCAGAGCAAGTGTCAAGTAAGAATGGTTATGAGCAGTTCCACTTTCAGTGTCTCATTTCTCATTTCAGTTCCTCCTGCTTCTAAATCCCTAGCTTCATCTTGAAACATTCTACCATCCAGCAGCTCCTCAATCTGAAAAGAAGAAAAAATAATTGTTCTCTGCTTTCTTTCTGTATGTTTTCTCTCTGCAGTGGGAGGTCCTCCCTCTTTGTCACATTCAGTGATCAATCAGCCCACCCCACCACCTGATGCAAGTTACACCCCAGTGAAGGAGCAGGAGAGAACTATCCGTCAGCACCCACAGTATACAGCACCAAGTGTGGCCTCAACACTGCCTCCTTCCACACGACAACAGCAGCAGCAGCAACAGGAGGAGGATGAGGATGGAGATCTTTATGACTCGGATGAAGCCAGTAAGTAATATTTTGGTCCACAGATGTATATGGATTTGTTACAAAATGCACAGCAAGTATAATGTGTGCTAAGCACTGCCAATAATCATTAAAGGAATTCAACATTTCACTCTTGGACTGAAATTAAAAGCAAAAGATACCAGAGAGATGTCATGTTCCAACTACGTTAGGGGTTGTGGGTTTTAACAAAAAGAATGCGGTTTGCACACACAGATTCAAAGTAGCAACAACAGATTTATTCTAGGTGTGATGTTTTCTGCATAAAGTACAAACTGAAAGTAAATCAGCAGCCTGTGGCAACATCCTAATGACATCACTATCAAATCAAGTGATCAGCCTGTAAGGCATTTGTATAACCCCCCTCCTCACTGTGGCCACGACAACAAATTATTACAATGATACTCTAGACACAGTACTATGCATCATTGAGCATTATACATAGTCAATAAGAAAATCAAATTGAAAGGATGTCTATTCCTCTTGGTTGTTCTTGCCTCTAGAAGTATGATTTGGAACTTCAGTAGATAATTTTTCTTTTAGAACTAATTCTGCAATATTCTTGTATGGTATTGAAGCTAAGACACAATAATCAGGCAATCCAGATTCAACCAAGTCCTCCATAGTAATCTTTACGACACCAAGGATTAAAGAAGTGTACTTGAGACGTTTCGGAAAAATCATTTTGAGGTGATAACAATTGGTCAACGTAATGTCACCAGGATAGTTCATCATGATCTAAACGGTGTAAAAAAATTGTTTTTGCTAAAACTGTGGCTGGTACCCATTTCTCAATTGTGGCATTGTTACACGCTAATATTTGACCACCTTGTTGAAATGAGCATCGTTTAGCCCTCACATCTCAAGATTGCTGTTGACTTAAGTTTCTGGAGTAATAATAAAATCAAACATAGTTCTCAACTTTCTCTTTAAGAGTAGCAATGCAGGTGAATTTTGGGTAGTCACATGATAAGTGTTTCTACAAGAGGCCAAAAAGTTATTCACATGACATGATAATGAACTTTGTTCCTTTGAAATTTTTAAAAATGTTTCAAGGATTATAGAAATCTTTCAGCTAATTCATTAGTTGTTGGATAATAAGATGCAGATTTTAAATGCTGGATTCCATTCATTTTCTGATAATCCTCAAACTCTTAAGTAATCGTGCACAATTAATTGCTAACAATTTGCTCCAGTTTACCAAATCTTGCAAAGATTTCATTAAGTTTTTCAACGGTTTGTTCAATTGTAGAAAATTTTATGGTTAGAACTTCTGGCCACTTTTCAAGTTCAGAGATTATGACCAACAACATCTAATTCTCAAATGGACCAGCAAAATCTATGTGTGATCATTGCCACAGCAATGATCAACTAGGCCACTCTTAAGGATGTAAAAGGTGACAATGGAGTGTATTTCTTATTTGTGCAGAGGGTTGACACCTTCCCACTTTTTCAATCTGAGTATCCAAACATAACCAGGTGCCCATTATTTCATCCAATCTAAGGGCAGCACAGAGGCACTGCTGCCTCACAGCACCAAGGTCCCAGGTTCAATTCTAACCTTGGGCGTGGTGTTTGCACGTTCTCCCCAGTTCTGGTAGGTTTCCTCTATGTGCTCTGGTTTCCTCCCATAGTCCAAAAACGTACAAGTTAGGTGGATTTGCCATACTAAGTTGCCCCTTGATGTCCTAAGATGTATAGTTTAGGTGGATTAGCCAATGGTAAAAATACGGGGGCAGGGGGGGGAGCCTGGATGGGAAGCTCTCTCAGAGAGTCAGGGCAGACTCAATGGGCCAAATAGCCTCTTTCTGCACTGCAGAGATCTATGACCAAGACGTCGTTTGTGTAGCTCAAAAATTCTTCCAGACAGGCTAGGAGGAATGATCACACAGATTCATCACAATGTACCTCGATGGGCAATTCAAGCTTTCTTGATACATATGGTTTCATATCAGGATGTGGACAATGTGTTCCAGCTATCATTCCTTTCGATACCATATCATCACCTTCCCCATCAAGGGATCATTTCTGGCACATCTCTGAACTTGAAAAGCTGTCACAGGCAAATGAAGTACCAGTGAAAAATAAATAATATTAGCAAAATTGGTTGGTAGCATCTACTCATTAGATGAAAGTAAGAGTGATAATGCATCAGAATTAACATGGCATTCTGACTGATCACACTTTCATAAGAATGTGCAGATAAAATCGGTGAAATCTTTGCCATAATTACAAAGTCCAGTGAATAGAAGTACTTGAATAATTTAGAAGTAACATTGATATGTCTTCAAGTACATGGTCTGCATATCAAGAAAGAAAAGCATGATGTTTTACAGATGTCATTTCAGTATCTGGATTATGTTATTGATTGTAATGCCTACATAAAGCACCTAAAAATTAGGTGCTATTTTAGAAGCATCACAAACAATGAATGTTTTACAATTGAGGTCCTTTCAAGGATTAATAAATTATTATGGCAAATTTGTTCCTAACTTAGCTACATTATTGAGCCATTGCATAACTTAGTGTGTGTGAAACAGTCACTGGACAACAAAATGTGAGAAAGCATACAAGGATATCAAAGATGTTTTGCAGAGGTCTGAAATATTGGTTCATTTTAATGTGAAGCTACCATTACTGCTTGTTACGAATCTGGAGTAGGGGTAGTGCTTTCACATACTATGCCTTTAGGAGAAGAACAACCTGAATCTAATACTCAGGTTAAAACTGAATCTAATACTTAGCTAAAAAACATTGGGAGGAATTTTCCCATCCTGCTTGCCTGGGAATTGTAGCAAGATGGGAAGGTAGGGGTACGCACATAAAGTTCATTGACCTTGGGTGGGATTCAACAGTGTTGGGGCAGGCATGGCTGGACAATCCCATCCATTAAGTATAATTTTTGGCATCCAAAGGTTTCATCAGCAATTGCATGGTTGTCACTTCACATTATTGACTGATCACCAACCCTTTACTATTTGTGGGCCATATAAAGGTATACCATTGTTTGCTTGTATGCTTTCTCACATTTTGTTGTCCAATGACTGTTTCACACACACTAAGTTACAGTGAAATGACATCTGTAAAACATCATGCTTTTCTTTCTTGATATGCAGACCATGTACTTGAAGACATTTCAATGTTGCTTCTAAATTATTCAAGTACTTTTATTCACTGGACTTCGTAATTATATCATCTAAGTAACAGACAGACTATTTAAAATCTGATCCATCAATCTTTAGAATAACATCTGCACCAGCCCTATTCCAAAGTTCATCTTTATAACAAAAAAGACTGTTATGAGTAATGATGGCAAGCAATGGTTGCAAGTCAGCAGCTACATTGATCAGTAAGAATGCTTATGAAAGATCAATATTGCTAAATTTGCCACCTGATAACTCAGCAAACAATCTTTAATTAAAGGAAGCAGATATTGATTAGCATACATCACTGAATTTATGGTCGTTTTAAAATCACCACAAATATGAAATAAACCATCTGGTTTCATGGTAGGTACAATGGAGGTAGCCCAGTCACTCACTGTAACCCAATCTAACATATCAGTATTAACAAGTTTTACTAATTCTTCTTCAATCTTGGGACAAATTACATATGGCACCACTTTTGCTTTGAGGCTCTTTGCTTGACTGTTAAGCTTTATCTTAAGTTTCACTTAACTCCCTGCATTGAGCCAATTGTTTCTTTGTACACACTCTTGTATTTATCCAGAAGGTACTGTAGGTCTGTTTTGACTTCGACCAGCCTGTTGACAGCACTCCACTTCAGCTTAATCTTTGCCAACCATGATCTACCAAATAGAGCAGGAAAATTCTCCACAAACCATATGGAGAGGCATATTTGTCCGTTGTTTGTCCATTCAACTCTACGTTGACCGTGGTTTAACTTTTTAATGGCACAATCTCTTCCATGTATGTTTTTAAAATCACGTCAGCTGGTTTTAAAGGAAGATGCTTTTAAAGAAAAACACGTACAAGCAACTCATTTGCAATTTTATCTGCCTGTACAAAGTACTGAAGCCACTTGGCATAGGTGCTCCATGATTCATTTTCTTAAGTGAAAGGGCCAATGGATCTCAATTGACTTGCCATTTCTCTTACAGATACTAACTCAAGACTGCTCAGTATATATTTTTACTGTCGTCGCAATATTTCCCTTTTTTACTCTGAGACTGTTGACTTGATTTTTTTTTCAAGCAATCCCAGCTGTACAGCAAAGCATTCCTTCTTTTCAAGCATGCCAGATACTGCCTGGAATTTCACCTCTGATTGTAAAACCCCTCTTTTAAAACCATACAGAGAGCTTTTTTCCGCACGTCTTCCTGCACTGGAATTTCAATCTTTAATCCGGTAAGGCAGCTGCCTGCTTAACTAGGCTATTTAACTTACTAAATGGTTATTACTTTGAGATCAAAATCTTGACTCTTGCTCTAAACTTGAACTGGAAAAAGATTTACCAGTTGAATTCCCACTTCGATCCAAATTTCCAAATATACTCAGTCTCTGTCTCACTCAGAAAGAAGTCTCCTCTCACTAATTCTGCACCTTTCAGAAGCCCATATTGATCCCTTAATGACCTTTGGGTCATCTTGGATCTCGGTTTTCTTGCAAGCCAATGTCTTCTAGTCTACACCTTGCAGCTCTGTCTTTAAACTTAGAGCCTCTCTCTATCTGCGCCGTACTCTCAACCTCACTAAAAAGGACCATTTTTCCCAGATTCCTGTTCTTTGTTCTTTTAATCAGAAGCTCTTCCTGGTACTTGCTTCTATCCCTCTTCTTGGTTTCTGGAACTTGCTTTTGTAGTTTGGTCTCTGCAGCCTTTAACATTTTGCCTGTTGCAGCAGTTTCTGAGAATGCTATTTACTCCTGCATTACTCTTTCAATTGGGTGAACTTTTTCTGCTTGTCTGTGTGGACGCTGGCTGATAAGAAACAGTCTATTTTTTTTTAATATATGCTGGGCAGGATTTTCTGGCCCTTCCCACCGCCTGAATCTTCCATTTTCGCTGGAAGCAGCCCTCTGTGGCAGGTTGCCAGGCGGTGGGTAGGGTGAACCATACAAAATGCCACAGACCTTGGCAGGACCAGAAGAGTCTGGCTGTACCAATTTTAAATCCAACCGATTTATTTGATAGTAAACCTGCTAGCTTTCGGCATTTGTGCCTTCAGAGGCACAAATGCTAAAAGCTAGCAGGTTTACTATCATATAAATCGGTTGGATTTAAAATTGGCGTTGCCAGACTCTTACTGAGTTTACCCATTCCAACGCCGGCTTCTCTACATCAGGACCAGAAGATCCACTGATCTCCACCATTATCGCTTTTTGGCCTTTTAACTAAGATGAAGTGTAGTGTCTGTTCTTATCAGTTTCGTATTGAGATGCTGTGCGTGGTTGAAGTCATTAGGTTACATTTTTGCTTCATTTGAAGCAATTTTTAAAAGCAGCATCTCAGCCTTTTGACTAAGATGCAAATGAGATCAAGCTATGGAGGAGCTATGCCTACTCCAATCAGTTTGGATCATGTAGATCAAACCCAAGACAGGAGGTGAGAATCCTGTCTTGTCAGCTTGGATCGGGAATGTCTCAACTTGTTGAGACTGAATTGAACTTGATTTGAGTGAGTTCTCCACTATCAGGAGACATGCTGCTGTGGGGCCAGAAAATCCCAGTCTGTGTTTATTTTAGGAGTTTGATTAAAGAAACCTCATGATAATGCAACAGCTAAGCAAACCCATAGACCTGCAAGCTACTTTTAAAACTAAAACCAAAATTTAAGTTTTTAACCCTTTCTTAACACAAGCTTAAACTTAAAAGCCATAAACACAGAAATCACTTACTTAAAACAATTTTTATTTCCTATTACAGCTAATAGAGTGGATACAGAGAGAATGTCTCCTTTTGTGGGGTACAGCATAACACAATACCATCAAAATAAGATTGTCACCAAGAAAACCAATGGTTTAGGGAGTGCTGCTGAATTCCTTAAAGAGTGATGAGAATCTGGAATTCACGACCAGAGGAAGTGATTGAAGCAAATAGGATGGAAGCATTCATGGGAAACCTTGAAAAGCATGCCTGGATAGACTTAGACATTAGAAAGGTGGATGGTTTGAGTGGAGCATAAACACTGGGATGGACTGGTTGGCAAATGGCCTATTTCTCTGCTGTATGTCTTATGTAATCCTGTGTAAAGACAGACATTGTGCAGCTGACTGAAACCCAGAAAGTATGTTGAGCAGTAGAGTTCTAGAATCATAGAATTTCTACACAGTGCAGAAGCAGTCATATGGCCCTTCAAGTCTGAACCAACTGTCTGACAGACTATCTAATGCACACCCTTTCCTCTGTTCTATCTCCACAACCCCACACATTTCCCACAGCTAATCTATCTAACCTATATATCTTCAGACAATGGGAGGAAGCCAGAGCACCTGGAGGACACACACACACACACACACACACACACACACACAATGCACAAACTCCACAGACTGACATCCAAGGCCATAATTGAACCTGGGTCCCTGGAACTATGAGACAGCAAATGCTAACATTGTGCCACCCAGTCATGACCAATATGTCTATATTAAAATTTCTTAGCCTACTATTTTAATCTATTTTGTATCATTGCATGTGACCTTGCCAACTCATCATATTGGTCAATCAGCGTGGTCAGTCAGGAAAATAGTATGCTTGGCCAAAAATCCAATTTGCACCCGGCACCATAAGTGTGCCAGGGCAGTGCCAACAGGATGTGACCTAGGTGGGGCTATGCATAGAGGGAGCTTTGCAAGGAAAGGATCATGTAGGGGGAAAAAGGCGTGGGCCAGGAGTGTCAGAGTCTACCAAGGGAGATTTGGAGGGACCTGATACCCTGATGCCAGCAACCCACGTTAGAATCATAGAATCACTACAGTGCAGGAGGAGGCCATTTGGCGCATTGAGCCTGCACTGACACCAATCTATCCAGGCTTTAATCCATGTATCTACCCCATTAATTCCCTTATCCTATCCATCTTCGGACACTAAGGGCAATTTAGCACGGCCAATCCACTTAACCCGTACATCTTTGAACAGTAAGAGAAAACCAGAACACCTGGAAGAACCTCCAAACTCCACATAGGCAGTGACCCAAGGCCAGAATTGAACCCAGGTCCCTGGCATTGTGAGGCAGCAATGCTAACCACTGTGCCACACATAAATGCAACTTGCAGAGGAAGGTGTTGGTGTGGGCAATAACAGTGCCAATGATTTGGGTGAGGGACAGATGGAAGGAAGTCTTCCACATCAGTACGAGATCCAATATCTCTGCTAAAGTAGTGCACCAAGTGGTCGTGCAAATTCCATTTACTATACAATATCATAATCTTTCAACTGAGACCATCAAGCAAGCATACCAGGGCAATAATACATTATATCTTTAGATGCACAAATGAGTAGTTTAAATAATGAAACTGAATTTACCTTTAAGATGATGGCTATTAAAATAGATCATAATTTCAAACCAAAATAAATGCTGTGATTGACTGTTTTGCTTTCATAACTCTTGTTGGCAAGGGTTTTGTTGAAGAAGTTGTATTGGTTATGTTCACAGCTACATTGGGAGCACTGGAGTTCAGCCTAATATATGACCAGGTCAACAATGCTTTGCACTGCACCATTATAAAAGCAAAGGTGAGGTGTCTGATTTATTCATTTTCTAATGGACTCTGTAACCAAATTCAAAATGAGGGTCTGAGAAAGAGTCAACTAGTTAGCCTTACTCTCTCTCCACAGATGCTGTGAGACCTGTTGATGATTTCCAGCATTTTATGTTTTTGTTTCAGATTCCAACATTCACAGTAATTTATTTTAAAATGAGAATACTGGGTAACCGAGGCAATTTCCAGTTAACTTTGAAATTTTCTGTCATCCCAAGGAATTGTAAAGTTCTCAATAATATGTGGTTCCAAATGTTTTTATTTCAAAAGAACTGTTTGGGTTCCTGCGTTTGATAACACATGTATAGAAACACAGAAAATTGTAGGCTATTTGGCTTTTAGAGCCTGCTCTGTCTTCATTTTCTCCATGGCTAATCATCAAATTTAATACCCTGATCCCATCTTCCCCCCATATCCCATGAGGCCTTTAGCCTCAAAGTACTATATCTACTTTCTTCTTGAAATCACATGATATTTTGGCCTCAACTATTTTCTATGGTAATGCATTCACAATATGGCAATATGTTAGAATGGTAATTCAAGACACTCAGCAGTGAGTCAGTGAAAACACTACTTTTAGAGAAATTGAGAGATATTGTCCCTTCAAAAATTTATGTTAGCATCCAGTTCGACCAACAGGAGGAAAATCTCAAACTTTACCTGTAAAAGGTGCTACATGGTTTGTGTTTGTCAGATTTCAACCCTTTACTGATGGATGCAAATCTGCAGTTCCTAATTAATTTTAAACTGGTAAACATACATCAAGTCAAGCAGAGGTGCTTTTGGACGTGGTGACTCCATATTTTTATATATGGCCATGTTGTGAGATTCAGCTACGGACTTCACACAAGTGCTGATTGAGCATTTGTGATCTTCCTTCCTTCCAGGGACTGAAACCCATGGATTCCAATGGCTTAGCTGATCCATATGTGAAAATACATCTCCTGCCAGGGGCCAGCAAGGTAAGATGCTCAAGTCAGTTTGTAAACATTGTATTATATTACTGTTGGTGCAAGATGCAATGTGTTCTATGCCTACTGTAATGTACTGGGGAGTAGCTATCCCATGATAATAGAAATCATAAAAACATAGTGCGATGCAATGTAGAGATTCTATCAAATCTGTACCGATTCTTCGACAGAGCATCACATCCAGACCCTATCCACATAATCTCATGTATGTACCCCACTAATCTCCTAAACTACACATTCTGGGCCACTAAGAGGTAATTTACCATGGCTAATCCATAATCTACACATCTTTTACGCTAAGGGGCAATTTAGTGGCCAATCAACTTAACCTGCACATCTTTGAATTGAGAAGGGAAACGGGAGCACCTGGTAGGAACACGGGGAAGAACGCACAAACTCTACGCAGTCACCCAAGACCAAAATTGAACCACGTTCCTGGCACTGTGAGTCAGCAGTGCCAACCACTGTGCCACCCATAAACATACATCATAATTACATTCATTGTGTAACTATTAGCCAGTAGGTATTTACAGTATCAATGATGTATCTTATGTTTGATAATTGTTTCATGATTAAAATGGTAGGTGAAGATATTTAAGGTTGACAATATTAATTATTGATTTAATGAGAAGTGCTATGCAGATGTAGCATTTAAACTGCTAATTTGTCGCAGACACTCCCCATACATCACAAGTAACACAACCACAGAAGCACAACTAACAGAATTGTGTTTATTAACTACAGTATAGATAACAGAATCCCTACAGTGCAGAAGAAAGCCATTTGGCCCATTTAAGCCTGCACCCAGGCCCTATCCCTGTAATCCTTGCTAGTCCCCCTGATAAAGATCAATTTGGCATGGCCAGTCAACCTAATCTGCACATTAGGGAGGAAACTGGAGCACCCAGAAGAAACCCTCACAGACAGTGTTACAAGTCAGGTTGGATATTTCAAGGTTTCTATGAAGCTTGCCTGACTTGTAATGTTTTACATTGAATTTGGCTAGGATGAGCATGAGAGGTTCCACCTCAGGTGTGATTCAATATACCCAGGATTAAGAATATTGTTGACATGTACCTTAAGACAATTTGCAAGAACTTTTAACAATTACAAACAAGAAACACAACAACCATGATAATGTATAACTCTTAAAGAAATCTTTTGAATCTGTTCCAATCAAAGCCAACATCCAATATACAAAACCCTTCAAATAAGCACAATATACAGCATAGGTTAATAGCCACTTGTTACAGAATTCCAGCCTCCTGGATTGAATGCTGAAAATCCCTTGTGAAGAACTCAGAAGAAGTTCTAGTTGAATCTGTTTTCCAAAAATACAGCTGCTTTCGTGCAGAACTAAGAGAAAAAGAGAGAAAGGGACTGCTTCTTAGCTTTCTGCTAAACTACTTCCAAACACTCCCCAAAATGAAAAAAATTCCTGTCACCTACTGCCACAAATGAAACTAATAGCCCTATCATCTTGACTGCCACAGTTTAGCTCCATCTCCCAATGACACTGTTGAAGCTGTAAGCTACATGATTTTTTTAAAAAAAAATTTCTTAAAAAGGTACACTCACATAACAAAGGGAAAAACATGCAAACTCCACATAGACAGTGACCAAAAGCCACATTTGAACCCAGGTTCCTCTTGCTGTGAGACAGCATGCTAACCACTGTGCAACTGTGTTGCTCATAAACACGATGTACGTTTATGGGCACATGGTGGCACAGTGGACCTGGGTCAATTTTGGCTTTGGGGGCCTATCTGTGTGAAGTTTGCATGTTCTTCCACTGTCTGCACGGGTTTCCTTCCAATCCTCCAGTCTCCTCCCACAATCCACAGATGTGCAGGTTAAGTAGATTGGCAAGCTAAATTGACCCCTAGTTTCCAAAGATATGTAGATTATGGGATTAGTCATGCTAAATTGCCCCTTAGTGTCTCAGAATGTGTAGGTTAGGTGTATTAATGGGGTAAATAAGTGGGGTTCTGTGGATAGAGTTTGGGTGGGATGCTCCATCGCAGAGTCTTTGCAGACTCAATGGACCAATGTCCAACAACATTGTCACTGTGCCACCCATAAACATACATCACAATTACACAAATCGTGTTTCTATGGCTGTGTTACTTATGACATATGTATGGGGAGAATCTGTGACAAATTAACATTTGAAATGCTATGTCTGCATAACAGTCTTCATTGACATCAGGAATTAATATGTCTACATTAAATGTCTTCACCTACCATTTTAACCATGATATAGTTATCAACATATCAAGGTAGATCTTTTGTAAATACATACTGGGTGATACTGTTTTGGTTTAGACTGTCACACAAAGTCAAAAGTACTCCTGTTATGTTTCCCTTACTTTCCAATATATCAGAGAAAAGTTTTGATCTCAGTCAGGCAGAAGGCTCGAAATGGAAGGCAAAACATTTACTGGAAGGAAGGATTGGAAATAATGGACATTTGGGTGCTTTGAAGCACTTCAAATGAATTCACAAAGTAACACTGTAACCACCTACCAGAATAGGTGGCTTCCTCATCCTGTCACTTGATAAAGAATCCGCAATTGGAACAGCATAAGAAATATAAATACATTTCAATATGAATCAGCAACCAGGTGGAGTTCCCCTAATTTAGTGATAGATAGATGTGCATGCTGAGAGAATGATGAGTACATTTATACTGAGTCAATTAATCTAAATGTCATGATACAGGAATCTGCCTCAGAAGACCATGCCCTAACATGAATCACTGACCTCAAAGATGAGCGGGCAATTTAAGAAAATAGCCTGCTAAAATGTCAGAATTGTTCATGCTTTTTGAAACCCCCCAAAATGGCACTCTAAGGAATTGAATGAATTGACATCTAACATCTTTATATTCCAAACATACAGTCAAACAAGCTACGCACAAAAACACTGCGCAACACCCGAAATCCTGTGTGGAATGAACGGCTAACATACCATGGAATCACTGAGGATGACATGCAGAGAAAAACTCTCAGGTGAGAAATATTGATACAGTAGAAAGCAATCCCTCTAGCAATCTCAAACCAGTCTTCAACTACTCAGAAACGACTAGAAATTAGTGCATTGTGAATAGTCATAAGATATAAGACATTGGTGATTAATCGAGGCTCGTCTGCAAGATCATGCTGATCTTCTTCATCTGGTACAACTTCATAGTTCCACGTTAATTCTGCATTATCGTATTATGATTATAAATGCCCTGTTCTCATGCCTTTCATAGCAGACTGTGGCATTTTTTTCTGCTGTCGAGGCTCACTGGCCTACAGTTCCCCCTTTTCTCTTGCTCTCCCTTTTTGAATAATGGTGTTACATTTGCAATGGTCTAATCCATGGGGACTGTTCTTGAACTTCAGAGAATTCAGATATAATTTCTGTTGCCATCCCTTTTAAACTCTTTGATGTAGGCTATTAGGTTCAAAGGATCTGCTGAGACCCTCCCTCTACTCTCACCTTTCTACTCCACCACCAAGATAGGGTTCAGGCCTAGCTTGTTCTACAGCTTCATTATTTCCTTCCCAATTGGAAGCCAAGTCTGTCAACTAAACTGAGGTCTGGGCATGGAGCCAGTCAGTGACATCAAAGTTTTCTACAAAACTGCACAATGTCTGTGTGTACATCCTGAATTATAGGTTTCCCATATTCTACTGTGCCTCAAGCCCCTCCACTCTTGGCTAGTACCAATGAAAAAACTCTCACTCTAAGTCATTTAATCTATTTGCCATTTCCTTACGCCCCATTATAATTTCTCCTGTTTCTAAGGAAGACTTACTAATCTCTTCATTTTAAGATACTGTATCCATCAAAGCTGTTACAATTTTTTAAATCTCTTGCTCATTTCTTAATTCTTAAGGAAATATATAATCATTTACATAATCAATTAATGATTGGGATTTTCCAGCTGGGCTTGCCCCTAAACCATAAAATCCCAGTCAAGGTCAATGGACCTTTGCATGGTCTGTTGCACTCCCCTCCCACTATAATTTCTGTGGTGGGTGGGACGTGACAATACCTTCCAGAATGCATGCTTATTAGTCTCAGAGAACAGTTAGTTGCCAAGCCTTTGCTCAAATTCAAACCAGGCAAGTCAATTCTGATTTGTCAAGGCATTGCCCTGGGGATTGATCAGGGAATGGCTATCCCTCAAGTTTGTGTTTAGTTGAAAAAACACAATGCATGGCCATGCTTCTTCTGTCTGCAAAGTTTATTTCTCCAGTTGACCTACTTGGTTTGATTTGAACAAAAGTTTGGCAGTTAACAGTTCCTTGATTCATTCTTCATGGCAACACCTATACCAGAGTCCGCTCACCAACCAACCAGCACTTTCTTTTCTTGCAATAAAAACTGTTTTTTTTTCTATTGGTATTTTTGCAAACAGTCCTGACGAGTTCAAGATAAAAAGATATTTTTTTCAGCAATGCTCATATTTTGTTCTATCAAGCAACTACAATACAAATTATTCAATTTTCCCAGTGTTTCATTAGGCTTATCCAGTGAATAGTTGATGCATGCAAAAGGAAATTTCCAAGGATAACTGCTGAATTAGTTGGTTTCAGTTTGTGCTCAATGCAGTGCCCCTTGGCTAAAGATCAACCAGGATGAACATTGCAATTCCTACCCAGTGACCTGTGATAAAAATGCACATAATATCAAGGGGCGGCACAGTGGTTTGCACTGCTGCCTCACAGCACTAGGGACCTGGGTTTGATTCCTCACTTGGGTCACTGTCTGTGTGGAGTTTGCACATTTTCGCCATGTCTGCATGGGTTTCCTTAAGGTGCTCCGATTACCTTCCACAGTTTGAAAGATGTCTTGTATAGATGCATTGACCCATACAGGCACTGGAGCACGGCAGCTAGGGGAATTTCACAGTAAGTTAATTGCAGTGTTAATGTAAGCCTACTTTGACTCATAAACAAACTTTGCTTTACTTACTTTAAATGAAATTTTCTTACCTGGTTTGGCCTGCATGTGACTACAAATATACATGTGGTTGACTTTTAAAATAGCCTTGCAAACCATTCAATTCAAGGGCAATTAGGGATAGATAGTAAATGCCGGCCCAATCCTTGAATGACTAAACCCCCCCCCCCTTAAGATATTTATAAAATCTACTTCCTTGATCCAACATTTGGTTATCTGTCCAAATAACCTCTCATAAGACTTAGTGTCAAATTTTATTTGATCTCTTCCTGCAAGCAATTTTAGGACATTTTACTATCTTAAAAGGACTATGAAAATGTGTAGCTTACTGTTTGTTGTCTTTTCAACCTGAATTGTTCTCTTTCAATACAGGATCTCTGTCCTGGATGAAGACAAATTTGGTCACAATGAATTCATTGGGGAGACCAGAGTTTCTCTGAAAAAGCTCAAACCCAATCAAGCAAAGAACTTCAACATCTGTTTGGAGAGAGTTGTGCCAGTAAGGGAAATGCTAGTTATTTATTCTTCAAGGGGCAGAGTCTCATGGTCAGTTAAATATTTGAATTTTCAGCTGTAGAGTCAGCATTTCAAGCACATTTATGATGAAACTGTATTTATTAGCCATTAGTGCTTAAAATCAGTTTTGGACAGTACTGACCACATTTTAAGTTGCATGAGTCACAGCAGTGCCTGAATATGTCACAAACAGTACAAAGTAGCTATATATCAATGCTGACAGTGTAGGGAGAAGACAGTTCTGATATTAGAGGAATAGATGGGCTGACCAATGAATAAAGCATAGGAAAAACAGGCTTCCAAAGTTGCAGATCAGAAATACATCTAAATTTATTCATTTACTGCCTCTCAGACTGTCGCTAAATACATTGTGAATATTTTCATAGGTAAAACGAGGTTCAACAGTTGGATCAACACGAGGAATGTCACTTTATGAGGATGAGGTAAACTTGGTCTACATGTTGTACTTTTAAAACAAAAACTCTGATTGAACAACAGTGTAAGTTAATGTGGTATTTTTTACTGCTAGAAGCAGTAAAGTCCCAAAGGGTTTCACAGAAACACAGTATGGTGCCAAGCCACAGAGATATTAGGGTAAATGACCCAAAGCTTGTAATCCAGCGATATCTGGCAATGGATTATTAAACCATTTGTCCACTGAAGATGTTCAAATGTGCGTCCCTTAGACTTAAAGGAAGTGATGTGAGGGAATATACCAGGGTAACAATTAGGATGAGAACATGTAATGGTTTTATTGGGGGCAAGGACATTGAAAGTAAAAGTGTGTGTGAGATTCAGCAAATCAATAGCTGTGGGAAGGTCGTGATGAATTGTGAAACAGAAGATAAGGAATTTGAGGGTGGGTGCACACAGAAAGAAGTAGGGTTGGGAGGGGAAAGGGGAATGGGGAGTCAGGGGTGGCACGGGGAGGTGTGGGGAACAGTGGTTAGTATTGCTGCTTCACAGCACCAGGGACCCAGTTTGGGTCACTGTCTGTGTGGAATTTGCACGTGTTTTCTCCGAGTGCTCCAGTTTCCTCTCTCATTATGAAAGACATGCCAGTTACGTACATCAATCAAACAGACACCAGACTGTGGCAACTAGGGGAATTTCACAGTAACTTCACTGCAATGTTAATGTAAGTCTTACTTGTGACTAATAAATAAATTTTAACGCTAATATCTCTGGAAAGAGAATCAAGGAAATGATCAGAGATTGCCTTATCAGTGATTGTTATGATGAGTAGCAAGGTCAAAGTACCAAGATTGAAGAGGTGTGCATGGATTGGAAGAGTTTATTTATATGGTGAGATAGATTTAAGAAGAAAAAGAGGTCTGTGAAATCTGAGGAGAGAAAGCAGAAGAGTTGTGATGGAGGTTGATATCACTGAGGATGAGAATTCACTCTGTGCAGGGATGGAGGGAGGAAAGCAGAAAAGGAATCTCAGTGACAACTTGATGTGATACTTGAGTGGATGATTTAGAAGGATTTAAATGAGTTGTGAGGAGTGGATTCCCCCCTCCCCCCACATATGCTAATACTATCCTTTAACTAGTATATTCAGTATTAATAATTTTAATTAATTTTTATTTTGGGCGTAGCCTGCCATGTCATTGTGTGTATATAAAAGGTTAAGACAAACATACTCTACGGGCATGTTCACTGATTTCTCCCCGCAGGGCGAACATGGCATTGATACTGAAGAGCGAGGCCGGATTCTAGTCTCCCTCCTGTACAATAGCCAACAAGGAGGCCTGATCGTAGGAATCATACGTTGTGTTCATTTAGCTGCCATGGATGCCAATGGATACTCTGATCCCTTTGTCAAAATGTATGTATTGATGTTATTTGTCATTTTATATTGCTTTCTTCTAACCTGGTCCAGTGGACATGTTAAAGTTCTGCCTTTTCTGCTGACTTGTGTTCTTCCAGTAAGCCTCCCCAAATGTCTTGTTTCCTGCCTAGTCTGGCATGCCTGCATTGAGACCCCAGCCTCAGCCCAGTCCATCTCAATTTTAGTCCCAGCTGTCCATCTAGGCTATACGGTTCTAGTAGGCCTGTGTCATTGCTTAAACTCAGCAACATGTATATGTTCTGCCAATCTGTCTGAGTGCATAGGCTCTCAGTGTGTAGAAAATGCCACTTCTGCTTTCTGCTCAAGGGCCTCAAACCCAGTCGTTTCTGTTCTCTTCTCCGAGTGAGCTTGTTTTAATACCTAGTCTTGGCTGTCAGGCAGATATTTTTTTCCTGTTCTTATTCCCTAGGTTTTCATGGTAATAATTTTGTTCATGCATTGACTATTTTTCCCAATTTACTGATGAGCTCATTTTCTCTACTGCTGCATTGTAAAAATTGACAACTGCCCTGATTTTTACCAAGCGAAGGCAAAATTTCATAGAATCCCTACAGTACAGGAGGAGGACATTTGGCCCATCAAATCTGTACTGACTTTAGTCCCACCCAGGCCCTATTCCTGTAACCCTACATTTTTACACTGCTAATTCCCCTGACATTAGAGTCAATTTAACACAGCCAATCAACTTAACCTGCACATCTTTAGATTGTGGGAGGAAACTGGAGCACCCACAGGAAACTCATGCAGAGATGTCAGAACTCCACACAGTGAACCGAGGCTGAAATTGAACCTGGATTCCTGGTGCTGTGAGACAGCAGTGTTAACCACTGTCACCATGCTGACTCTTGGCTAGTTATCTTCAGTTATTGATTCCTCTGACAGTATCCATTGTAATTGTTCAATTACATTGCAAGTGTACTTGTACCATATGGACTACAATGGTTCAAGACAACAATTCACCACTACTTTAAAGAAATGAGGAATGAGTAATAAAGCTGGTCTTGCCAGTGATGCCCACAAATCACAAATGAATCTAAAAATGTGAAGAATGTGAAAAATGAGAGATACATAGGATTTATTGTTAATAATTAGGCATTGTACTTATAAGCTTTGAAATCCCAACATACTGTGTTATCTAGCAAAATGAGACACAAATTAATGTACCTGACAAAGAGGAGAACCTCAAGCTTGTGAGTTTACTATCAAATAAATCAGTTGGACTTAAATCTGGTGTTGTCAGACTTCTTACTGTGTTTACCCTAGTCCAACGCCGGCATCTCTACATCATGACACAAATTAATGCCATGATTTTCATTTGATTGAGTTTCTGATTGCATAATAACCTAATGGGAGGTGGCCACAAAAGGAAAAAAAATCTACATGCAATTCCTTGAGTTACTGCACATCTATAGCAGGTAGTTACCGAATAGCACTGCAGAAAGTATTTGCCCAAGTATTTCCCGAAGGGGAAAGAAAGAATAATAATTCAGATTTAATGATGATAGCATGCACAAGTCTGTAATATATGACTTGAATGGCAGTGCCTGGAATAAGCTTGTCCCATCCCATTAATTTCCAGCTTTAACATACAAGGCATTATTTAAAACCATGATCCTGACTTTCTTTGGTTTCTTTCAGCTGCCTCAAGCCTGACATGGGAAAAAAGGCCAAGCAAAAAACTCAAATCAAGAAGAAGACACTGAACCCTGAATTTAATGAGGTGAGGCTGTTTAATTGTGTGTAAACATTCAGGATGGGGGAGGATATACATGACTCCACCATCAAGAAAATAGCTTCTTGTATTAATCCATTTTTATTCACAATGGTACTCATTTCTCGGTCAAAATATGTTGGGGTTTAACATATTTGTCCTCAGTGAATATTAATCCAAAACGGGTGAAAGGAATCATTTTGGAATTGGATTAAGTGAGAAACTAAGAACCACAATTGTATACTATCAATGAATAGGTTTGCAGTTCCTTGCTGAAATTTTGCTACATTCACATAACCTGGATTAATACCTCATCTAAAGAATCAGATAAATGAATACAACAGCATGGTGTATTTCTCTCTGAATAATAGTACTTCTAAATTCATTGGGTGGGATTTACTGTCCCCAACCTCCAGCAGCAGTAGGTTTTTTGGTGGCAGAAGCAGGTTGCTATTGGCTGATGTCGATGGCAATATTGTTCACCAGCTACTAGAGAATCTGTCACAGGAGTCACCATTGAGATTGGAATATCCCATCAGCAGTAAGGACCAGAAAATTCAGCCTATCATCTGTAATAGTACAAACGTGATATTGATTCTTATTGTTCTAACATTACTATTTGTTTATGAAATGGTTCTCTGAGGTGCGCTGTATCAAATCTCTGTCATAGTGGTGGAAAGTCGAGTTCACTTATGTCTATGGCACAACACAAGGCCTCCACTCAGCATTATCGCAAGTAGAGTGAGGATCCTTCAGGGACAAAAACCACAATTTTAAGCTGGGACAAGATATCAGTGTGCAGAATTAAGAGTGGGAGGGAAGCACATACAGCAGCACCAGCTGGAGGTCTGAATAATTTTAAATCTTGGGCCTCAGTTAAGCGTTCACGATATGGGCTCCTATCCGAGAGGGATGATATAGAGTTGGGCAAGAGATAGTGGTAATTGTGAGGCTTCATGCTGTACTGGAAATACCAAAAAAAATGGTCTTCAGTAAGAATAGTGACAATGATAAATGGGTTTATAATAATCCCATTCCCTTCAGGCTTGAAATAGAGGGTCTAAGGATTCCTTGTTGGCCAAAAAGGAACAGGACTGTGTTCCTCCTGGTCTACAAGGATTTTGATTTGATTTATTGTCACATGTATTATCACACAGTGAAAAGTATTGTTCCTTGCGTGCTATACGGACAAAACATACTATTCATAAAGAAGGAAATGAGAGAGTGCAGAGTGTAGTTTTACAGCCATAGCTAGAAAAAGATCAACTTAATGCAAGGTAAGTCCATTCAAAAGTCTGATGGCAGCAGGGAAGAAGCTGTTTTTGAGTCGATTGGTACGTGACCTCAGACTTTTGTACCTTTTTCCCAAAGGAAGAAGGTGCAAGAGAGAATGCCAGGGGTGCATAGCGTTCTTAATTAAGCTGACAGCTTTGCCGAGGCAGCGGGAAGTGTGGATAGAGTCAACGGATGGGAGGCTGGTTGAAATGTTAAAAGAAATCACCTTGGCTTCTTAGACCATGAGTTATTCAACCCATCAAGTCTGCTGAATCATGACTGGTGATAATTCTCAACTTCACTTTCCCCATAACCCTCAATTTCCTTATTGATTTAAAAATCTCCTTATCTCAACTTTGAATATACTTAAAAGACCCAGCTGTTATAGCTCTCTGCAGTAAAGAATGCCACAGATTCACTAACTCCTGAGAGAAGAAATGCTTCCTCATTTGTCTTAAATAGGTGATACTCTGGTCCTGGTATCTCCCACATGGGGAATCAACCTCTCAGCATCTATCTGTCCAACCATCTGAAAATCCTGTGTCAATATAGTCGCCTCACATTCTAAACTCCAATGAGTACGGGCCCATCCTACTTAATCTCTCCTCATAAGAAAACCCCTCCATACCCAGGATCAATCTAATGAATCTTTCCTGGACTGCCTCAAATGCCAGTATACCTTTCCTTTGATGGAGGCCCAAATTGTTCACTATATTCCAGATGTGGTCTATGTAGTGCCTTGCATAGTTTTGGTAAGAGTTCTCTATTTTTAAACTCCATTCCCTTTGGAATAAAGGCTAACATTCCATTACTTGCTGAATTTGCATGTTTGAACTTTGTGATTTATGCATGAGAATCCCCATATTCCTCTGTACTGCAGCTATCTGCAGTCTTTCTCCATTTAAATACTCAGCTCTTTTGTTCTTCCTACCAAAGTGCATAACTTCACATTTTCCTACATGATATATCATTTGCCAAATTTTTGTCCATATCCCACTGTCATCTCCACTATTTGCCTTTCCACCTAAATGTATGTGATCCACAAACTTGACAATAGTACATTCACTTCCCTCATCCAAGTCATTGATAATATTGTAATTAATTGTGGCCCCAGCACTGACCTTTGTGGCACTCCACTGGTTACAGGTTTCCATCCTTAAATTATTATCCCAGCACTGTCTTCTATCAGTTAGCCAATCATCTATTCATGCTAATATACTACCCCCTCAATACGACTCTGATCTTATTAAGTATTCTTCTGTAGAGCAACTTATGGAACACTTTTTGAAACTCTAAGTATATTGCATCTACTCATTCCCCTTTATCTACCTTGCTTGTGACCATCTCAAAGAATTCTAATAGATTTGTCAATTATGATTTCCCCTTCAGGGATCCATGCTGACTCTGCTTAATTATATGATGTACTTCTAAATGCTCTGCCAACACATCCTTTACAATGGATTCTAACAAAGGGAGGTAGTGACAGCGTGGAATTATCACTGGGCTACCAATCCAGAGACCCAGGGAATAACTGGGGACCTGGGTTTGAATCCCTCCTCAGCAGATGGTGAAATGTGTGTGGGTAGCATAGTGGCACAGTGATTAGCACTGCTACTTCACAGCACTAGGGACCTGGGTGCAATTCCAGCCTTGGTGACTGCCTGTGTGGAGTTTGCACATTCTCTCTGTGTCTGCGTGGGTTTCTATCGGGTGCTCAGGCTTTCTTCCATGCTCCAAAGATGTATGAGTTAAGTTGATTGGCCATATTAAATTGCCCCTTAGTGTCAGGGGGACTAGCTGAATAACTAGGACCTGGGTGGGATTGTTGTCGGTGCAGGCTCGATGAGCCAAATGGCCTCCTTCTGCAGTATAGGGATTCTATGATTTTCCCAGTGACAGATGTTAAACTATGATATGGAAATGCCAGCATTGGATTGGGGCGGGCACAGTAAGAAATCTCAACACCTTCCTCCATCCTCATCGGACAGGGCATTGAGAATAAAAATTGGCAAGTTATGTTATAGTTGTATAAAACATTGGTTAGGCCATATTTGGAATACTGTATCCAGTTCTGGTCACCACTCTACCAGAAGGACGTGGAGGCTTTGGAGAGAGTGCAGATAAGGTTTACCAGGATGTTGCCTGGTGTGGAGGATATTAACTATGAGGAGAGATTGAAAAAACTGGGATTGTTCTCCCTGGAAAGACGGAAATTGAGTGGCAACCTGATAGAAGTTTATAAAACTATGAGAATAGCGAGTGTAAACAGTTGGAAGCTTTTTCTCAGGGCAGAAATTCAAGATGCCCAGGGAAAGATTCAGTGGAAATATGTGGGGTAATTATTTTTTTTAAAAAGATGAGGATGGTGCGGGCCTGGAATATACTGCCAAGTGAGGTGATTGAGGCAGTTACGTTAGCCAGATTTATCTTAATAGGCGTGTGAACAAACAGGAAATAGAGGATATAAGTGGTTGGTTAGATAGGTAGATATGATGGGTGTAGGCTTGGAGGGCCAAAAGGCCTCTTCCTGTGCTGTACTATTCTTTGTTCTCACACCAAGTTAAAGTCTAACAGGTTTATTTGGAATTAGTGTAATTCTGACAGATCTTAAGCTAACTGTCCTTTTTTTTGTCTCCCTTCCTTTTTGAAAAAGATTGCTACATTGAAGTTTCCCAATCCTTCAGGACCTTTCCAAAATTTAAGGATCCTTGGAAGATTACTACTAGTGTCACTACTTCTTTTAATATCTGGAATAGAACCTATTAGGTCCAGGGGAATATCAGCTTTTATCTCCATTAGTTTTCCTTTTTTTTTTCTCTTGTTATACTTATTGTATTTATTTCCTCCATCCCTTCCCACCCATTTTTGCCCCTCAATTATTTGGGATTTTGGTGTTATTAGTATCTTCCACTATGAAGACCGATAAAGTATTTGTTTAATTCCTCTGTCATTTCTTGGTTCTCCATTATTACTTCCAGAATCTCATTCTAATTTTGATCATTCTTGCTCCTGCAAGATTTTGCTAGTGACTCAGTTAACTGTTAAATCCATGTCAGGTCTGAATTACATAATGGCATTTATGTATTCACATGGCCTGTCAGCTTATGTCAAGGGACTTGACGTTCCAAAAAAAAAACAGCAGAGATAGAAAAGACAGTGGAATCATTGTAGGCCCTCTTGCCTACATAGAAAATAGATGAGCAAAAGGGCTTACAATTGGCATGTCATCTCCAGGCAGCTTGGATATGCATTGTGACGTGCAGACTCATTTGTCTATGTCTCACATCATCTTAACTTGACAGTATATTGCTCTATTTCTGTTGTGATTGGGTCAGCATTCAAGAATTGATTGCTTATCAGAACTGCAGCACCTCCTCATTGCTATTACGAACTGGAAATAAATGTGGATTTGTCAGATTGTCCATGTTTTAAGAAAATAAAAAGATACAGATCTTTTCAACCACACCCAATCAACAAATGCAATTAGTGCCCAACTCAGTCAACAAAAAATGCAAATAAAGAAGTGAAAGTAGGAAGGCATCTCTCTACACCCAGTAAAATACTAATTGTGGTTATTGCATTATGGATGAAATGAAATTAAAATCTAAATTTTACTTGTAGGTGTGGATTTAAAGAGTCAAGTCAGCTATCCTAATTGATCCTTCTTTGAGCCACATTACATTTGATTTCAATGTCCTTTAGTACTCACTTTATCTCTATCTTTCGATCTCAATCCCATTTTAAGTGGTTCACAGAATTGCAAGTTGTTTATTTTCTTCTAGTATTAGTTGGAAGCATGGAATAATGTAGTTAACAATTCAATTCCTGTCTCTGTAGGAATTCTTCTATGATATTAAACACAATGACTTGGCTAAGAAAACTCTGGAACTTTCTGTGTGGGATTACGACATTGGCAAAGCCAATGATTACATTGGTGAGTTGTAAGTCATAAATTCTTGCAGTGAAAGATGACAACCTAGAAAACAATTAAACTATTTAAAAGTATTGCAACATGTTTTGCATATTTTGTAGTAGATATAACTCCAAGTCTTATAATATATTTCACTAACAACCTTGATACATCCCATTTGATTTTTCTGGATCCAGCTGAGCAGATTTGAAGTAACTGAGGTAACTGTCTGAGGCAGCTGGTTTTTCTTATTTTTGATAGTTATTAGATGGGCAGCATGCTGGCACAGTGCTAGCATTGCTGCCTCACAGCTCCAAGAATCCAAGTGTGATTCCTGCCTTGGGTCATTGTCTGTGTGGAAATTTGCACGTTCTCCCCATGTCTGCATGGGTTTCCTTCAGGTGCTCCAGTTTCTTCCCACAGTCCAAAGATGTACTGGTTAGGTTGACTGCCATGCTAAATTGTGCTCAGTGCTCCTTCCACCCACATTGTTGGTCACTTTAAGACTTAAATAGCAGGTTAGGTGTAAAGATTTGCATTCTAATCAGTAATCTGTAAACAGTCTGTGCTGGTATGTGTGCTCATAGTATGGGGACGCATCATATTTTGTTTAGTGGTGGGCACCAGTTAGAGATGCAAAGCTTCAAGGACAGCTACTTGCCTGTGATTGTCATTAAGAACCCCAATTATGAGTGCATACCATTAAACTGGGCTATTAAGTACTGCTACATAAACTACCAACCTAAGATAATATCTTCATTGGCAATCTCTTAAAGAAGGGACCACATAGTGTAAGCTAATTCAAAACTGATACCAAAAATGCTTGTGAAGTGATCCTTCTATTATACTTGTCTTTGCACACAATGGACAATAACTTCTTGGCTCCCTGGCATAGGATTTGAGGGTATCCCAAAATTGCACTGAGGAGTCCCACCTGGAAATTCGCATGTAATGATTCTTCTGGCAATTGTCCATGATGACAAATTTGCTAACTAAAATCACTATCTTTGGATGGTTCTGCTAGTTTATACACTCATTGGAGAAAAGCACTTCTAACATCAGATAATTTACTTTAAACACTCTGACTAAGCCCCACATGGGTTACTCCTCTCCCTCCCAACAGATCCCGACTCCCTTTCTGCACCAACACAATGTACAGTCACCCAGCCAACTTCTACCCCCACATCACATACCTTAGACACTTACCTTTTCCTTTTCAATGGAACCTTTAAACTTTCCTGCTTTTTCTCCATTCTTTTTTGCACTTCACTGCTGGAGACGTGAATGCTCCCTACATCTTCAATCTCACTCAGCCAGAATCAGGAACGTCCAGTGTAATAGGTACTTTGCAATTTAAGTGCAGGCAAATCACTATGGAGTGGCGATCTACCTCTGTATGCCACTCTGAGGAAGTTATAGGCACATGTCTTTTACATAGTAGGCATACAAAGACATAAATATAATTAACTCTTTCTCTAGATGTAAGGCAGAATCAAATTGAGCCTGGAGTGGGCATGATAGCAGATGGGCTGAGAGAATTGGACAGGAGTACCTGTGTCCAATTCTTGGCATTGAGAAAACTATTGCCAATTAAGTTGGTGGGAGCAGAAATAACCCGCCATAGGAATCCTGCTTAGTAGTAGTGAGATGCCAATTAAGCTCATTAAAAGCCTCTTGGCATCAATAATCTTTGAAATCACCAGAATTCAATGGTGGCTCAGGAATTAAACTGGATTCCCTGTGCTTCGCCTGTGTTGTGAACATCCAAAACACCCTGTCAAGTTGCCTGTGCAGCAAGTTCCCTCATTGTCAGGCACTCAGGCCTGATCAAGGAACCCAGAATCAAGAATAATCTAGGGGACCCCAGCTGGAAGTCGGCCTTCTTGTCCTTGCTTCCAACCCATCCCTATTGTACTAAACACATCCCAACCATACTCTTCATTGTTTCTTTCAATTCTGACTCTCCCCAAATAGTTTGAAAACTCAAAATCATTATAGGGTTCTAGACACATGCACGGGCACACACGTACAATTCATTATGGTCCCAGAAATGAAGTCATGAACAAGATCACCAAAGACAAGATAGTTCCTACAAAATTTTCAGATGGCTAATCTGTTTACCATCTAACGTGCAGTTAATTATCCTGAGCTAATGAAGATTCCAATCACCTCAAGACTATCATGACTGTTTCATTTCAAAGTGAACAGGCACAACCACACATTTTCAGCAGAGATTAAACAAAGTCATCTAAATTGTACCAACATATTAAAAGTGTACTCAGAATGAACTTTAACAATTTTATTAGCTAAGACATGTCTAATAAACAAAAATGGTAATCATAATACAGTTTGGATAACTAAATTCTAATTATGTATTATGTATAAACAGCTCCAGGTTTCTTACAACAGGGCAATTTGAGTCACAACTGCCATAATTGCCTTCCAAGCACAATACTGCATAGCAGATTTACTCATTCACAATGGTTTAGTCTGATCATTGGACAAAGAGCTTTAACTAAGCCTCAGGATATTTGGTAACACCATTGACTTTCAGCTTGACCCTTCTTCCCTGCAACTGGTTCTTCTGACTGTCATTCTTCAGACTTGTAAGCCCGAACCCAACTTTACAAAAAGAAACTAGCATTTAACACCAGATCTAGATCTAGATAACTATCTAGATGAAGCTAATCTCTGGATGTTCACTCTTGGTGGGAAATCCACTTTGGGACCAGTAACCATAATGCCAATAGTTTTAAAATAGCTACAGAAAATGATAGATCTGGCCCAAAAGTTAAAATTCTAAATTGGGGCAAGGCCAATTTTGATAGCATCTGGGAGGAACTTTGAAAAATTAATTGGGGGAGTTTGTGGGAAGGCAAAGGAACATGTAGTAAGTGGAAGGCTTTCAAAAGTGTTAACCAGGGTTCAAGGTAAGCACATTCCCCTTAGGCTAAAGGGCAAGGCTGGTAGAAGTAGGGAACCCCAGATGACTCAGGATATTGAGACCCTGATCAAGAAGGAGGAGGCACATGACATGCATTGGCAGCTGAGATCAAGTGAATCCCTTGGAATATAGTGAGTGTAGTAGAGTTAAGAGAGAAATCAGGAGGGCAAAAAGGAGACACGAGATTGTTTTGACAGATAAAGCAAAAGAGAATTCAAAGAGCTTCTATGAATACATAAAGGGCAAAAAAGTAACTAGGGAAAGAGTAGGACTGCTTAAGGATCAACAAGGTCATCTATGTGCGAATCCACAAGAGATGGATTAGATATTGAATGAATATTTCTCATCAATTTTCACTGTTCAGAAAAGCATGGATGTTAGGGAACTTGGAAATAAATAGTGATGTCTTGAGTGCACATATAACTGAGAGGTGGTGCTGGAAGTTTAAAGCGTGTCAAGATAGACAAATCCATAGAACCTGATGAAGTGTATCCCAGGACATTGGGGGAGACTAAGGAGGAAATTGTGGGTCTCCTGTTCTTTGTATCTTGCAAAATACTTTGGGATTACTACTTTGAAATACAGATGTGCCAAACTATTCCAGCAATTTATTCAGCACTAATGATTCACAATAAAATCATAAGGAGTTCATCTGGAGTTTAATTTAGAAATGCAAAGTGATGCATTTTGGTAGATTGAACCAGGGCAGGACTTAATCAGTTAATGGTAAGGCGTTGGGCAGAGTTACAGAACAAAGAGATCTTGAGATACAGGTTCATAGCTCCTTGAAAGTGGAGTCACAGATGGATAGTGACGAAGAAGGCATTCAGCATGTTTGGTTTCATTGGTCAGAATATTAAATACAATAGTTGGGATGCCTTGTTGAAATTGTACAAGACATTGGTAAGGCTGCACTTGGAACACTTTATATACAGTTCTGTCACCCTATTATAGAAAAGATATTATTAAACTAGGAAGAATGCAGAAAAGATTTACTGGAATGCTATTGCAACTTGATGGTGAGTTATAAGGAGAGGTTGGATAGACTGTGGCTTTTTTCTCTGGAGTGTAGAAGGTTGAGGGGTGACCTTATAGAAGTCTATAAAAATGATGAGGGGCATAGATCAGCTAGATAGTCAGTCAATATCTTTTTCCAAAAGCAGGAGAGTCTAAAACTAGAGGCCATAGTTTAATGTGAGAGGGGGAGAAATACAGATGGGTCTGAAAAAAAACAGAGGGGCAATTTTTTCAGAGAGTGGTGAGTGTCTGGAACAAGCTACCAGAGGTAGTACTGGAGGCAGGTACAATTTTGTCTTTTAAAAAACATTTAGCCAATTACATGAATAAGATGGGTTTAGAGGGATATGGGCCAAATGTGGACAACTAGGGACTAGCTTAGGGGCTTTAAAAAAAGGGAGGCATGTTGCATCGAAGGGCCTGTTTCCATGCTGTAAATCCCTATGACTAAGATACTTCTCAGAAATACTCAGGTTTTGTTTAATCAGAAACACAAACACCAAATTGGGAAAATAGGTTTGTTGTCCAAAGCTGCTGTGTTGTCTCGGTGAAGGTACTACCATTGATTGTCTATTGTGGAGACCACAGGAGGATAATTCATGAGTATTAATTTAGATTGTGCCAGCTACCTTCATTTCTTGACACTGGCACTCAAGGAAAAGAAATAAAATCACATATGAAAGTACTCACAGTCTGGAAGATTTTGGAATAACCTATTTAGATGTATTCCATGGCAACTCTTTTGTGATCACAGATATGTTCCAATATCATTTATTAATTCCTCTTCCTTATGACATATTTTCAGAGCTCATTTACCATCTGTCCTTGCTGTCTTCATCATCACAATGTATGGAATTCAGTATACAGAAATGAAGGGCCAAAAGTCCACAGGATGAAATATTAAAAGGCAGAAGTAAAAACCACAAGTCCAAAAGGATTTTTTAGGTTTTATAGTGTCTGAAAATATGGAACTTTATCAGATGTAGAGCGGTTCGGCTGGAGATGTCCCTTTTTTAAAGGATAGTCAAACTCAAATTAGGACCCTGTTATGGTTCAAGTCAAAAAATCTCAACTATTTTATGAAGCTCGCCTGAACCATAAGTATTTTATGTTAAATTTGTCTAAGATAAGCGTGACATGTTCCACTTCAGGTGTGATTCAAAAGACTCACTAGCAAGCTTTTATCAAACGAAGATTTAAGACTGTGTAGTAATAAAATTAGCAACAACTTTTACCAATTACAAACAATAAACAAAACCACTATAATGTACAACTCTGAAAGAATGTATATAACCTGTTCCCATCAAAATCAACCTCAATAGATAAAGGACCCTTTTCATGGGTTTAACACAGCACAGATTAATGCTCACATGATACTGGGGTACTATTTGAATTCTGCAATCAAATGCTCTTGAGACTCAAAACAGTTTGAAGAAATACAGTTTCCCAAAACCCCAAAGCACAAACTCTTTTGCAGCCACCAAACACAAATTCTTTACTGCAAGATGGCAAACAAGATGTGCTTTCAGGTGACTGGTAAAACTTTCAAAATAAAAACAGATGCGATGCTTCTAACATTGCAGCCAAAACAAAACTAAAAACAATCCTTGTCATCTGAGCTGCAGTTTTATTTTCTCTTCCCAATGACATCACCTAAGCCTGTGAGCACGATAAACATGGATTGTGAGAGCTGCAGAGATCATGATTGAAAAAAAATTCTTAAAAATCTCTAAAATGGGAGGTACAGTGGTTAGCACTGCTGCCTCACAGTGCCAAAGACCAGGGTTCAATTCTAGCCTCAGTCACTGTCTGTGCAGAGTCTGCACATTCTCTCCGTGTCTGCATGGTTTCCTCCGGCGTGCACAAAAGTATGCACATTAGCCTGATCGATCATAGTAAATTGTTCCTTAGTGTCAGCAGGATAAATACGTGGTGTTGTAGGAATAGCGCTTGCATGGGATTGTAGTCAGTATAGACATGATAGGCTGAATGGCCTCCTTCTGTAATATAAAGATTGTATGTTGCAATACTTATGGGCGGCACAGTGGCTAGTACAGCTGCCTCACAGCTCCAGGAACCCAGATTCGATTCCCAACTTCAGTTACTGTCTGTATGAAGTTTGTACATTTGCCCTCTGTCTATGTGAGTTTCCTCCAGGTGTTCTGGTTTCTTCCCACAGTCCAAAGATGTGCGGGTTAGGTTGACTGGCCCTGCTAAATTTCCACTTAATGTTCCGGGATGTGTAGTTAGAGGGATTAGCAGAATAAATGTGTGGTGTTGTGGAGGATAGGGTCTGGTGTGGGATTGTTGTCAGTGCATACTTAATGGGCCGAGTAGCCTCCTTCTGCACGATAGGGATTCTATGAAAGGGAGACTAATATCACAAGCCATCTATAGAAACAAAGAGGGAAGTTCAAATTTACACACAAGTTTCACAATCAGGTAGCTCTTGATTTTAAAATATAGAACAGATTTGTATGCAAGTTCAAAATACATGCAATATATGAAGCTTTATGTCAAATGGGACGGGAGAGTATTTTAAGTGTTTAAAAGACAGGCAGAAAAGATAAAAGTGTGAAATATTCGACCATGATGGATAAGGAGTGAACAGAATATGAATGACACAACTCAGAAAATTCAGCAAGAAATGTAGCAAACAGCTAACTGGTCCAGACCCCTTCACCCTCAGTACTACTATTACTGGCATTGAGGCAAATGGAAGATCAGAAACTTAGCAAAAGGGTTGTATCCACATTAATCTAGGGTAGGAAAATGACATTTACACCAATGCTTTCAGCAAACTTGTGCCAAAGTCATTAACTCAGATTGTTAAAACTCAAGCTGATCATTTATCTTTTCAGACACTGACTTTCCAACATTTTAAATGCTGGCAAGAAATTCAGGCCATACAAGATTAAAGTACACATCCATCTCTGTTTAATCTAGTGAGGCTTTAATTGAACAAGTGGTACTTAAAAATCAGAGAAACTGATTAAACAGATTAGTCCCAGGCTTTCAGAATGTTAATCCTATCATAACTATTAAAGATCAGTTTGCATTACTAGAAGGTGGTGGAGAGCAGGCTGTAAATTTCCAGAGACTTCAATATGGATATTGGATCAACTTGTGTTCGATAACATATTTAATCCAGTAAAACATGCAAAATATTATGAAGATTACATTTTGATTTGGAAATACTGAAGCAGAAAGTATTTCTTCTTCAATATGAATATTATTTTCTAAGTTTACATATTTTACAAATAGAGCTTACAAATACAGATTCAGAGTGCAGTTTGGAATATAGGCAAATTTATACAGTTGGGTACAATACATTAACAGAGTTGGTGTCATTTCTTGGGACACGGTATTAGGCAAAAATAAATTAAGTTTTAGAATACCAAATACTTGGTTTCCCTTCCCGTTTTACATTATTATTTTTTGATTGTCTTTTTTAATGATATTTATCTAAAATACCATTTTTTTCTCCCCTCTGTAACAGGCAGTATTATAATGGGCATTAATGCAAAAGGAGACTGCTTGAAGCACTGGTACGAGTGTTTGAAGAACAAGGATAAGAAGATTGAGCGCTGGCATACTCTGTACAATGCAAATCCCATCCCTAGTGACTGATCAACATTCTCACCAGAGCCTAATTTTAGTTTTTAAACCATCAAATTTTCATTCATTCATTTCCCTCCTTCCTCTCAAGTTTCTCTCATTCTCTTCAATCTCAAAATACTTTAATTGGGGAGGCAGGAGGAGGAAAACCAGATGAAGTAATGGCATTTGTGAGAAACCATCTTCATGAAGTGTTTAATCAACACTTGTCTTTTGTTTACACAGAAAATATATGCTACATCACCTTGGAATACATCACTGCACCATACGTGCAAAACATCACTGTGAGAAAAATGTGCATGATTCTTCTGGGTTTATTTATTTTCCCACAAAGTTGCCAAACAATTTTCTGGGAAGACTTTATCACATTAAGCAACTATATGGGTTTGTGTCTCTTTTCTACTTTCTGGAAGCACCTGGCTTTTCCTTAGCAAACTTTCTCCAATTAGAACCAATTGAAATATAAATGATCCTGGAGAGACTGCCAGTTTCTTCAACAGCTTTGCACTGATACATGTTATCACTGGATGTCCTGTACCAGGGCAGGTAATCAGCTGAAACTTGCATGCAGCAATCACCACCATCTCCTCCATGCACCACCACGTGATGAATGTTGTGCTGACCTACACTCACCAAAGTGAAATTCCTATCAGACTGCAGTAGAATCTGGATCCATCAGGTATCCTACCCTTTAATTTACTTGGCACTCAAGTTGCTTCTTAGCCTGTTACATCTGGTACAATTTTGGGTCATTCTTGAGATAAAAGCAAGTGTAGCTCCCTTAAAAGGGGATAGTAACGAGAAGATTAATACAAGGAAACATTTTTTTCCTTCCTCTTCATCCTGTTTTGGAACTCCTGGCTCCTCCTTCTGAAGTAGCTGCGTGTCACTCCAACTTCTGTCTCCTCAGTGAGCAGGCACCTCTGTTGCGTTGTTAAAAGTACAAGCCCTGCCCCCAGTATTCACATGACTCCTTTCTCCATGATATAGGGTAGGGTCACTAGCAAGCACAATGCAGGATGCAAGTTATGCCACAGCATATGCTTTCTCAAAGGTAGTCTGCAGAATTTCCTGCCTACTGGCTCATGGAAATGCAATTTTGACCTAAAATGATTCAACCTAAATCATCTAATAACTGCTTAAAAGGCAAATTAAGCAACATATTTGGCAATAAACATCAGATTCTAGAGTATATCCACCATAAATATTGACCTAAATCAGTGGTTAGGTTATTTAAAAAAATCATTTGAGCATGAAGATGGAAGAATCTGGTACCTGGAACTCTGGAGTTGATTTAAATGATGTTATAGAGAAGCACTAGCTTCTTGTAATCAATATTTATATTGAAACTCTGACTTCAATTATTGACCTGTTTTTCAAGACCAACAAAACCAGAGCAGAATAGCGGAGAGAACTTAAGGGGAAAATATATTATACCAAAGTGCTTAAAGTTGTAACGGTGAATCTCTGGATACCTCTTGATGTCTTAGCTATTGCAACGTCGATTTGCTGGTTAGAGAAAGAGAGCAAAATATTGTAAACAGCCTCCCCTCATGTATAATCATAAATGCCAAGTGTTGCCCTCAGCATATTATTCTGATTTATACTATCACAAGATCATAATATGAATAGGAGGAAGGTTTTATTAAAAGTCTGCTTTCAGGCTGTGCGTAACCATTTGCACTAAAGCACAAAACACTGTAACAAAGATACACGACAAGGGAGATGATGTAGTTAACACCCTTTTATAACTTTGAGGTGATTATATAGAATAATTGTTGTTTATAACTGATTTAAGGGCAATGTAAATGAGTTCCTACAAAGAATTACTTTTAAAAGTAAGTTGAGAGGTGTGCATTCCAATGCAAAAGGAAGATTTGGAAAGACTGAATTTTGGTATGGCATACTTTGAAAATGTGGCTGTATAAGAATATCACATCATCACTAGGGGAGATTTTCTACTATGCAACAGGTATTGCATATTTTATAACAGTTCTACAATAATCTTTAGACTCTGTTTGCATATCTGCTTGAAGTACTGAAGATTTCTGAACCTGTCTTATGCAAGGATTCTGGCAGAGAAAGGGAGAAAATTGAAGAAAAAGTACCTTCCAAACAATTTGGAAACAAAAGCTGGAAACATTCTGCATTTGAGAAAGCATACAAGTTAACATTTCAGGCATGAAAATACCTGCTTTGCTAAATTGGTATTTTCTTCACAAATGTTGGTTGATCTGTTGTATTTCCAGCATTATTTGGCTGAGTACTATGAGAGTCAGTCAATCTTTTTTTGTCCACGCACTTTCTATTTATACAGCAACACATTTCAAAATAATTAAACTATCATCTCATTTTATCAACATTTTCCTGCAATTAAAGGTCAGTAATAAAAGACAAATAAAGAAAGAAAGAATAAATTTTCACTGAATTACAATATAATCCTAAATGATATCAAGATGACTTACCAGTCATTCATCCTTATTTTGTCCATGTCTTATGCTTTCAAGCTGTTGTAATCCTGGAACAGACATTTTGTACAGAATCCTGTCATTAAAACCATTGTGAAGCATTATAGAAGTCCATTTGCAGCTCAGTTGTCAGAGATGGGGGCAGGTTTTCAGCCATGCTCACCCCAAAACCAGAAAACCCCCACCTGAGATCAACAGATCTTTGCAATGGTCTCGTCCCCCCCACCCTCCACGATTCCCGTGGTGAACAGGGATGGGAAAATTCTCCCCCCTACCCTGGGGACTCCAGATAAATAATCAACTCCAAATTGTTTCTGGAATGATTATTGAAAATATAACTGGGAAACATGGCGAGGCATGAAGCTAGCCTGTCTGCTGCAGTTTAACGTTTAACACAACTTTCAGTCTGTGCACAATCAACAGCTGAATTTATTAATGAAATTGATTTTGTTGGAACGTAAATAGTTGTGTTCAGAATACTCAGTGTAAGTGGCACTTAAGCCTATTAATCCTCACCCTTAACTGATCAGAGATTTTTATCATCAGATGACTAAAATTACCTGAAAATCTAGGGAGTATATCCTGTGTGTTCAAAGTATGACGTATTTATTTCAGAGTGCCAATTAACAGAGAAAACAATGTTTAACTATTGACTCTCACATGAGAACAAAGGCACTAATAATGTCTCCATAAAACCACAGGGTGGTGTCAGCAATGAACTGCAAATATTGTGGATTCTAATTAAATAATACTCAGGAACAGGCACCTTGATACAAATGGTACTCAGGTTGTGGGTATGAAATGATTTGGAAAAGGGCATTGGAAGCACATGAATAAGGGGCCAGGCACAAGGCTACCAATTCAAAAGATATGGATCTGCTGGGAAACGGTCAGTGTGGAAACTTAAACAAGTATAGAACAGCTGAACTGAACAGTGTGAGGTCAGTGGTGGAAAACAGAATAGCAGAACAAAAGTAGGCTATGGGATAATAGCTGACTTGCATCTCAATCAGCCTACCTTAGTTCCATAAGGCTTAATGCCCTTGCATAATAAAAATATATCTCAGCTCTGAAGTTGTCAATTCGTACTCACAACCACTACCAGCCTCCCTATCCAAAGCCTTAATAGCTTTTTGAAAAGGAGAGAGTTTCAGATTTCCATTACATTTTTTTATCCCCGAATAGCTTCGATCTAATTTTAAGGTAATGCCCTTTAATTCTGGACCCTCATGCTCCCTTCCACCACCAGATTCTATCAAGTCCTTTATTTGAATTAAACACATCAACTAGCTCACCTATTAATCTTCTGTACTCTTATCATTCTGATGAATCTACACTGCATCCCCTTCAATGTCAATATATTCTTCCCGTGATGCAGTGGCCAGATCTGAAAACAGTATGCCAAATGGAAGCAACAATAGTTTTATAACACTATATAACTTTGACCCTTTGTTTCACTGCCCTTAGAGATAAAGGCCGATTTTTTGTACCCATGTTCAATGATTTCTGTATTGGCCTCAATTTCTCTGCTCCTTCACTGTTCCGATTTTCTCACATTTAGAAAATATTTTGATCTATCATTCTTGGATTCAAAGAGAACAGCCTTGTACCTAACAACATTACATTCCATCTGTACAGTTTTGCCTACTCACCAGATATAACAATATTCCTTTGCAACTTTGTTTTCATCTAAAGAAAGGGAAGAGATAGACAATCAAGTGGAAGTGAGACCACAATGATCTTACTGAATGGCAGAGCAGGCTTGAAAGGCTGATAGGAGCAGGAGTAGGCCAAGGTCATGTTACTGTATCCTCTCACCTTGGAAACCTGTGCATAAGTCACTGCAGATTAATGCGTACAAGTGGCTGCTGGCTTCTACGGTCCTAACTAAAATGAATTGGGAGTGGTGGTGGGTGTGATCAAATTTTGGATGTAGGTTTAAAAACACAAAATTGCCCATAGTTTAGATGGTGTAGACATTGTGCTCCATTCTGAATATGATAAACAGAATGGCTAATTTGAAGCTTTGAGTTAGGATGGGATAGGTCTAGCTTATTGCTATGGAGTGGAAACAATGTTAATCCAACTCATGCCGAATCTGCTACGTATGGGCTTATTATTGATGTGAAGTGGTGCAGCTGTTCCATTTCCCAATTTCTACAGCCATCATCTGATGGAAACAAAACTCCTCTCCTCCATCTACCAAATGCACAGAAATTTACAGCAACAACAATATCCCATATGTATATAACATTCACCATTAACTTTGTGATATATGCAGAGGTACTTTATAGGAGTGTTAACAAAATTAGATTTATTATTGTCATATATTATTGATATACAGTGAAAAGTGCTTATTCTTGCAAGCTATACCGACAAAGCACACAGTGCATAGAGAAGGAGAGATTGCAAAACATAGTGTTACAGTCAAAGATATGGTATAGAGAAAAATCAGCTTAATGCAAGATAAGACCATTCAAAAGTCTGATGGCAGTAGGGAAGAAGCTGTTTAGTCGGACATGACCTCAGAGTTTTATATCTTTATTCAACCCCCCCCACCAAGGAAAGTGAAAGATAGTATCTGGGCATGAGGGGGGAGCAGGGTAAGGTCCTTGGCTGAAGATTAGACACTGTCAATGCTTGCTCAAGATTAGACAGTGTCAATAGATGGAAGGCTGGTTTGAGTGATGGACTAGATTTCATTCACAACCCTTTGTAGTTTATCACAGTCTTGAACAGAGAAAGAGCCATACCAAGATGTGATACAATCAGACAGAATGTTTTCTATGGTGCATCTGTAAACATTGATAAGAGTTATAGCAGACATGCCAAATTTCCTTAGTCTTCAGAGAAAATAGGCGTTAGTGTGTTTTCTTAACTATAGCATCAGCATAGAGAGATCAGGGTGTTGGTGATCTGGACACCAAAAAGCTTTCGACCATTTCTACTTTGTCCCCATTGATGTCGACAGGCACACGTCCTCCTCTATGCTTCCTGAAGTTGATGACAATCTCCTTTGTTTTGCTGACATTGAGGAAGAGATTATTGTCACCACACCAGATCAAAATTTGATCCCGATAAGAAGTTTAGTCAAAGAAGGAAGTTTAAAGAATTGTCTTAAGGGTGGAGAGAGGTTCAAGGAGTGAATTTCATGCAGTAGAAGATACTATTGGCAAACAGAATTAACTTTGCTGTTCCTGAATGAGTGGATTATTTCGATTTTCATGGAGGTATGCAAGTAATTCAGTGGGTGTAGAATTATTGGCTGTGCCTTGTTACATACAACTGTAGGGACCCAAATTCCAAGTAATCACAATCTAACAAGCACAATATCATCGCAATAGTAATCAGAAGAGGAGATACAAATATAGCAAACCACTCCTGAAATCTCTACAAGCACCTAACAGCATAGAATTATTTTCATTTTCTTTGTCCTATGTATGCTAATTCTCAAATCTTCATCAAATGGCCAGGAGAAAAAGGAAGAAAATATTTGGCACTAAATACTTCCTATAAGCAGCTGCCTTAAACAATACCCATCTCTCCAAGTAGAATATTAATCAAATAATAGTGGTCTTCCAGTGTGTTTTTGTTGAACTTCAGTTGTCCTTCTATAATGTTAGATTGAAAATTCTGAAGCTGGCTGTCCATGCATCCACCCCATCCATTCTCTGGAGCCAAGTATTGAATCTGAAGAGCCAGCATGGAGGGGGAAAAAAGTGTTGCGATGATTATGTACTTATGGATGTCTTGAACTTTTTGTAAATATGCAGTATTTCATCAAATATGGCAGTGACATATAGTAACAGAACTTAGTACACCATTGATCTTTATTTTCTATTTTATGAACAGGCCATCTAGTTTGGACAGCTTTGATGCTTTCTCTGGTGCTTCCACTGGAATGGCTAATAAATGTCCTTTGTTAAATGTTAGATAGATTCATTTGAGATTAAAACTTTTATTAGAATAATGTGCATAGTGACTTTTGTGACAGATTTAAATAATGCGCTGAAATATATTGAACCCCATTTCTGATTTTACCAATTTTGGTGTGTAATACAATCTGAAACACATCCTACAGTTGACAAATTGAACATTACAGTATTATTGGCATTTTGCAGCTATTTGTCAGAATCCTGTCCTGTTGTCCTAACACAATCTGAACTCTGTATTTGTAGAGTCATCTATTTTTAATCTTTGAATTCCAAATTTGAAACTTAATTTTTTTTTAAATGGTTTTAGCTATTAATTCAAGCTTCCATTTCCCAGCAACATATCAGAATATAATGGAATCTTTGAGAGTCATAAGCATCATAATAACCAACAATAGCACATAAAAATACAGATAGGCTGTAAAAGACAATAAAAAAGATAGATGTCCATTCTTCCATTAACAAAGATTTGCATAAACCTAGTACAGGATCTTATCAAGTCTCATTGAGACTCACCAACATTTCATGAAATGCTAGAGATTTTGTGAGCTCTTCTTTATATCGTTTAATGGGATGAGAATGTTGTTGGCAAGGATGTTACCCATTCCCAATTGTTCTCAAGAATATGGCGGTGAGCTATCTACTTGAACTGCTCTAGTCCACCTGATGCATATTGCTGACATTTCATGCAGTCATACTGACACTTGCTGAGCTTTCACAGAATCAGACAAAGACTCAGAGGTTCCATGGAGTAACCCTGAATCTCACTACAACCACCAAAAATCTCTGAGATAGTGTTTGACTATATTATGATATTGTAGTTAACTTCCTTATAACAAGTGCAATATTCCACTGCTCATCTCTGTAAATTGCCTTCCATATGATTCCAGTTGAGGAGAAGGACATTATCAAACCAGTAAGAAAATGGGAATGAAAACCAATCACTACTACCAATCCTCACTTGGTCATTGATCCAGCACACAAAGTGATTTTCTCCACATCTTATCTTTTATATCTAAATCAGGCTTATACTAGCAGATATGTCACCTTCTGGTCCCTGTCTTTGCTTCTGTTCATCGGTAATTTACTTGCTGCTATGAGTTTCGGCAGTGCATGTTGCTATATAGCAGGCACTAACAACCGTGGGCTTTTATGGGGGTGAGTTATTCAATAGCAACAATGAAAAATTCTAATTTGATGCTAAAATCTGAAAGTATTAAAATCTAAAAGTGCATTTTAGTGTGCTTATGGATAAAAATAAATCTACCAGTACTAAAAGACACGGAAGGGTCAGCTATGAGGTACAGCCCCTAGCTCTGTATATAAGCAGCATGTGATACTTATTTAATCAGCATGTTCAAACTGATTACAATTGGAAGCTGCATAATTTGCAGCAGGTTTACATTCAATTATGTAAAAGGAACCAAAACTTTATTTTGTATTGAGATGCCTGTCTTCCAGTGCATGCAGATATACGCTGTGAACACTTCGTCCTGATGTTGCCTATAAAGTGATTCCACACACAACCCTGTCTTGTTCTGTTGATTTAAAGTAATAAAAGTGCTGGTGGTGGATAGCTTGTGCACTTGAGTATGGCCATATTAGGCTGTGATTGAGACACGTACAATTACATGTTATTTGAGAGCCAACTGCCTTTAAGGGTTTCATGATGTGGAGGTGCCCACGTTGACTGGTATGGGCATAGCAAGAAGTCTCACAACACCAGGTTAAAGTCCAATAGGTTTATTTGAAATCACAATGTTTGGCGCACTGATTCTTCATCAGGCACCTGATGAAGGGACACCGCTCTAAAAGCTGATGATTCCAAACTAATTTATTGGACTTCAATCTGCTGTTGTGAGACTTTTTAACGTTTCATACAGGCCTAACCATGGTGAGGTAACCTCTGGAAAACAGCAGAGCCCACCCCCAGCTGTTTACAATTTTCTGCCCGGCGTTATAACCGTGAGGACTAAAGACGAGCGAGTGCACCGAGAGAAAGACTAAACATCAAACTGGATGAAGACCTAGCAATACTCCAGAAATGACCTCTGCGATGGTAAACCCATGTGCGTGTGTTAAGCCCTTCCGGCGATTTAAGCGGCGCTAAACAGTTCACAAGTTGCTATTCCACTTCCACAGTTTAAAAACAAACGATATAACAATTTAAAACAGACGCGTGACTCGTTAACCGTCAGGCCAGCCGCTGTGGGTGTCCAGCACCATTTTGGATGGCGGGGTGGCTAGGGGAGGGAGAGGGGTCTGTTTAATGGTGGCTTAAACCTTGGCGCCAATCCTTTTTGCACTTACCTTAACACAGCCTCTGATCTCCAGATGGTATGAGCCAAGTCTGGAATCAATTACCGAGGAAATAAAACTGCAGCTATCTATTGTATCTGGATGGGCCTGTTGGTGAAATAATCATCCTGATAGCCCTACGCTTTGCTGCAGATAAAGGTGAGTGATGGCTGTTTGTATATAAAAATTAACACTTTCAGTTAAGTGAAAATAAATTGCTGTAAGGGAGGCTCAACACTTGTAAATAACACTAGTGCTTGGAAAGGAGTTGCCGGGACAATTGCAGAAGATTTCAGAACAAAACCATAATCCAGAAGAGACAACAAAAAGTGACATGAACATAGAACATTACAGTACAGTACAGGCCCTTCGGCCCTCAACGTTGTGCCAAACTATGTCCAATCCCAAGATCAAACTATCCCACTCCCTGTAATTCTGGAGTGCTCCATGTGCCTATCCAATAACCACTTGAAAGTTCCTAAAGTGCCTGACTCCACTATCACAGCAGGTAGTGCATTCCACACCCTAACCACTGAGTAAAGAGTCTACCTCAGACATCCCTCTTATATCTCCCACCACGAACCTTATAGTTATGTCCTCTAGTAACAGCTACGTCCACCTGAGGAAATGGTCTCTGCACATCCATTCTATCAATCCCCCTCATCATCTTATAAACCTCTATTAAGTTGCCTCTTATCCTCCTCTGCTCCAAAGAGAAAAGCCCCACCTCCCTCAACCTTTCCTCATAAGACCTAGCCTCCAATCGAGGCAGCATCTTGGTAACTCTCCTCTGCATTCTCTCTAATATTTCCACGTTCTTACACTGAGGCGACCGGAATTGAACACAGTATTCCAAATGTGGTCTCACTGACATCCGGTGTAGTTGCAGCATAACCCCACGGCTCTTAAACTCAAACCTCCTGTTAATAAACGCTAACACAGTATAAACCTTCCTCACATCTCTATCCACTTGAGTGGCAATCTTCAGAGTTCTGTGGATATGAACCCCAAGATTTCTCTGTTCCTCCACATTCTTTAGAACCCTACCATTGACCCTGTAATCTGCACTTAAGTTTGTCCTCGTGGTGGGGGTGGTTGGTGAGTGATGGGGAGGGTGGCCTCAGGTTATGGTACATGGTTGGGAAGAGAAACCATTGCATTGGTGTGGGGGGCCTCAGAGATTATGGTACATGATTGGGAAGAGAAACCATTGCAGAGGATTCTCTGACTATGACTGGTCAGAAAAAAATGCAGCCAAGTGAGTGCATTTTCTCCCAGCTGGACAGCAGTGGAGTGGCAATGAATTATCAAATAGATCAGAAAGGATGAAGAGGGGGTTTCTGTTTGTCATAGCCACATGAAATATCATTTATGACTGAGAAGATCCACTTTGATCTGTGGCAGGGATGGAAAACTGATTGCAGGGATTCATATATGGAGTTTCTGAAAAGTTGGCAATGGAATTGGAAAGATGACATGGTGGCACAATGGTTACCCATTGCCTTGCAGTGTCATGGACCTGGGTTCAATTCTGGCCTTCGGTGACTGTCTGTGTGGAGTTTGCACATTCTCCTTACACCTGCATGGGTTTTCTCTAGATGCTTCAATTTCCTCCCAAAAATGTGTGGGTTAGGTGGATTGATCATGCTAAGTTATCCCTTAGTGTCCCAGGATGAACAATGAACAGTATAGCACAGGAACATGCTCTTCAGCCCACCAAGCCTACCCGATCACCTTTACCTATCTAGTCTTAAATGTGGCTAACATAACTGCCTCAACCGTCTCACTTGGCGGTGCGTTCCAGGCTCTCACCACTCTCATATAAAAGAACTTCCTCCTGCACATCTCTTCCCTCCTCTTACTTTGAACTTGTGCCTCCTTGTAATTATCATTTCTGCCCTGGGAAAAAGTTTCCAGCTGTTCACCCTATCTACACCTCTCATGATTTTATAAACTTCTATCAGGTTGCCCTTCAACCTCCTTTCCAGGGAGAACAAGCTCAGTTTATTTAATCTTTCCTCGTAGCTAATACCCTCCATACCAGGCAACATCCTGGTAAACGTTTTCTGCACTCTCTCCAAAGTCTCCACGTCCTTCCAATAGTGTGGTGATGAGAATTGGACACAGAATTCCAAATGTGTCCAAACCAACATTTTATACAATTGTAACATAATTTGCCAACTTTTATACTTGATGCCCTGTCTGATGAAGGCAAACATGCATATGCTTTCTTCATCACTTTTTCCACCTGTGCTGCCACTTTAAGGATGTGTGGAGTTGTACTCCCAGATCTGTGTGTGTGTATGCTCCTGATAGCTCTATTTTACAGCTTCCATCTGCATTGGATCTACCAAAGTGCATTACCTCGCATTTGTCTGGATTAAATTCCACCTGCCATTTTTTCACCCAACTTTCCAGTCTATCTATATCCTACTGTATCTTCTGACAATTTTCACTATCCACAACTCCACCAATTTTAGTCCTATCTACAAACTTGCTA
Organism: Sphyrna mokarran; assembly: GCA_024679065.1. Lineage (NCBI taxonomy): Eukaryota > Metazoa > Chordata > Chondrichthyes > Carcharhiniformes > Carcharhinidae > Sphyrna > Sphyrna mokarran. The sequence continues at coordinate 37,165,494 of JAGIQG010000020.1, read as the reverse complement.
ATCAGACCAGCTATGTTTTCCTACAAACCATTTATTTATATTACAAACAGCAGAGATCCCAACACTGATCCCTGCGGAACACCACTAGTTACAAACTTCCATTCAGAAAAACACCCTTCCGCCGATATCCTCTGTCATCTATGACAAGCTGGTTCTGAATCCATCTAGCTAGTTCACCTCTGATCCCGTGAAATTTAATCTTTTGTACTAGCCTGCCATGAAGGGACTTGTCAAATTCTTTACTATCCATGCAGACAACTTCCACAGTCCTTTCTTGTCAATCATTTTCGTCATCTTAAAAACTCAATTAAATAGTGAGACCATGACCTCCCTCATTACAAAATCATGCTGTCTGTCTCTAACAAGACCATTCAGTTCCAAATATGTATAGATCTTATTCCTAAGAATTTTTTCCAACACCTTCACCAAAACTGACATCGAGCTCACTGGCCTATAATTATCTGGGTTAGCCTCGCTACCTTTCTTAAATAACGGGACAACATTGGCTATCCTCCAATCCTCTGGGAATTCATCAGTGGCCAAAGAAGAAATAAAGATTTCCATTAGAAGCCCAGCAGTTTCATCTCTTGATTCCCTCAGTAATCTGGGATAAATATACCAGGCCCTGGGGATTTGTCTACCATAATGCATTTTAATTCACCTAACACTTTCTCCTACATAATAATGATTAGTTCTAAAGGGTTTACACATCTCTCCGAGACACCATCAATTGACATATCCCTCTCCTTCGTGAATACAGATCCAAAGGACTCATTAAGGGTCTCACCCACTTCCTTTGCTTGTACACATTTCCCTTCTTTGTTCTTTAATAGACCAAATCTTTCTCTAGCTATCCTCTTACTCCTAATATACGTGTAAAGTACCTTGGGATTCTTCTTAGTTTTGTCTGCCAAGGACCTTTCATGACCCCTTCTTGCCCTCCTAATTCCCTGTTTGAGCTCTTTCCTATTTTCTCAGTATTCTTCAAATGCTTCATCTGTTTTTAATTTTCTAGATCTCACATATGCATCCTTTTTCTATTTGCCTAAACTCTCAATTTTTCTGTTCATCCACGATTCCTAAATCCTGCTTTTTCTGTCCTTTCTTTTCATAGGCACGTGCCTGTCTTGCACTCTGAACAACTATTCCTTAAAAGAGTTCCACATGACAAATGTGGATTTGCTCTCCAACAGCTTCTGTCAAATAAGAGTCTCCGAATCCTGCCAAATCTGATTGTAATTAGCCTTCCCCCAATTTAGCACCTTAAAGCCAGGACAACACTCCTTCTTTTCCATCAGTATCTGAAAACTTACGGAATTGTGATCACTGTTCACCACATAATCTCTCACTGCAACTTTGATAACCTGACCTAGATCCAGTAAAGCCCTTTCTCTAGTTGGACTATCCACATATTGTTCCAAAAAGCCTTTCTGAATATACTTAACAAATTCCTCATCATTTGGATCCCTAGCCCAAGGGAATGCCTAGATTAAATGGATTAGCCGTGATGAATGTGCAGAATTATGGGGATAGGGTGGGAGAAACGGCCTGACTAAGACATTGTCAGAGAATCAATGCAGACTTGATGGGACAGATGGCCTCTTTCTGCACAATAGGGATTCTGTGATTTTAACAGTTGAAGGACTTTGGGAAGGAAAAAGGAATTTTGCCATGAGGTTTGGTGAATTAAAATGCATTGAGGTAGACAAATCCCTTGGGCCAGGTAGTATTTATCCTAGATTACTGAGGGAATCAAGAGATGAAACTGCTGGACCTCAAGTAGAAAAGAATTAATTGTTTTTTGAGAAGGGTCATGACACAAGATTTGAATTTGTAGGGCAGAATACCTTAGAACAAAGAAGTATTAATGAACAATAAGAATATAATGTAGTTAGGAGGGAAATTGTGTGGTTAATAGTGGGGAATTGAGTCAAGAGGTGAGTCTCATGAACAAGATGAGCTCAGAGGAAATGAGGGGAGAGAAAATAGTGAAAGGTGCAAGTTCAGAGTTGGGGAAACGGGAGCTTTAGAGAGCACTTAGCCTGGAGAACCAAGGAAATGGAGAATGTCACAGCATATAGGAACTGCAAACAATAAATTGGTTAATCTCAACCTCAGTGACAAAGAAGTCCATGAGCTACTTGCACAAGTGAGGATGAAGGAGAATGTTGCCCCCCCCCACCTTCCAAAAGTGTAGTACTCTCTCACAGCTGCACTGGAAGGGATTCAGCTACCTGATAAAAAATTTGCAGATGGCACTGTAGCTTGCTGCTGATGAATTTGAGGTTTGCACACTGATCAGGGAAAAAATATAGAAACCCTACAGTGCAGAAGGAGCCATTCGGCCCATTGACTCAGTATCGACAACAATCCCACTTGGGTCCTATCCTGTAACCCCACATACTTACCCTGCTAATCCCTCTAACCTACGCATCCCAAGATATTAAGGGACAATTTAGCATGACCAATGCATCTAACCTGCACATCTTTGGACTCTGGGAGGAAACCAGAGTACCTGGAGGAAACCCATGCAGACATGGGGAGAATGTGCAAACTCCACACAGACAGACTGACTCAAGCTGGGAGTCAAACCCAGGTCCCTGGAGCTGAGAGGCAGCAATGGCAACCACTGTGCCACCATCCTATCTTAACGAATTGAGTTAGCAGGGAATGATCTGAAATATACCAGATGCAGCAGCTGACATGCTACTTTCAATGCCCAGCTAAAAAAATTAAAACTAAGGTAATACTGAGTTATTAAAGAGGTAATTCCACTAAGCTGTGCCTCCAGTTGGAAGCTCTGGAGTGTGAATCGGAAACAAATTTACAACATTATAGTCCAAATTCTGTTTTCTCCTGCAATTAAAGATGGTAGAATTATTCTAACAACCAAAATACAAATCTCTAAGCTGGTGCTAAATTCAAATATTCTAGTCAGGACAGACCTATAATACTAGTTCTGCCCATGAGGCCACAAAAATACCTACAGTATCTACATTTCAAGACAGTTCAGAGAAGAACAGTACAAACAATCCCAAATATGAAGAGCTAAGAGGAAAGATTAGAAGGATTAAAGCAGTCTTGATAGGGATTCCTTCGAGAGGTGCCGGAAATATCAAACACCTGTGTGGAAGGCAAGTCCAGATTACCCTTTAACATAAGATAAGACTACCAGATATAAATTAATGAAAAATTAAATGGATATTAGGAAAAACTTATTTTCCTAAAAGATTTAATTTAAATCGTCAGTAGAGTAGTAAAGCCAAAATCATTAAAAAGTTTCAAATCTAAAGGGACGCTAAAATGGAAAAGACAAATCGCTTGACAGAAAAGCTGCTGGATTGAACGAGCTATTCACAATTTGACTTGTGTCATATTCTGGGAGTTAAATATGGAACCAATTAAACTAAGAGATGAGGGAAATTTTAATTCCATAGCAGGAGCTGGTTTTGATCCTGGATCGTAGAGGTGAAGGGCAGCACACAGTGTAACTCAAAGTGCCATGTTGTCTCACATGCTGTGCTATCAAATCCTGGAAATGGGTTATCCATTGAACATGAATGTCCTGACAGCAAAGGGGCACTGTGTTCTCTGTCAGTAAGTAATCTCTTTTTCCACAATAATTATGGGAAGATTCGTGAAATATTAATTAATTTCTATTCTTTTTTAATTTCAATGGAACACTGAGTTGCAATAAAACATATCATAATGTTAGCTTGTTATAGTTTGATAGAACGTTGCCATAACAGCACATATCCATGTCTGAGGTTAAGCTGTAAATTCGATAAATCTGGGCAAAAGTATCCACTTAACATCAATGAACAGATTTATTTAATTCAATCAATTCACGTTATAGAGGAGAAATTATACGTAAATTTAAATAATTCTTTATTGCAGTTTTGCTCAGCTGTGAACTATTAATGAGTCAGGTTGCTTCCAAACTACAGTCAGTATGCCGTTTACTCAGATTCTAGTAAATCTACATCAGAACAATCTAGTGGGAACCCCCTTCTATCCCCCCTTAGGATCTTTAAGATCAGAGACTATTCTGAGCAGTACATCAGGCTGCATCTTTCTGTAGTGTGACATTACCCACATCCTTCAGAGCTTTTCTGTTTTTTTTTCCTTACCATTTACTTACTATAAATTAAATCAAAGGGTGTCCATTTTAAGCTATTAAATTAGATGGCATACCTTGCTGAAAATGTGTATGAATACAGGGATGCCTTCGAGCTGGCATCAACACATTTTTTAAAATTCATTCATGGGTTTTGGGCATCGCTGGGTGGCCAGCATTTATTGCCTATCCTTAGTTGCCTGAGGGTAGTTGAGAGTCAACCACATTGCCATGACCCTGGAGTCACGTGTAGGCCAGACCAGGTAAGGACAGCAGATTTCCTTCCTAAAGGACATTAATGAACCAAATGGGTTTTTCCAACAATCAATATGATTTCGTGGTCATCAGTAGATTTTTAATTTCAGACATGGTCCGGATTCAATTGGTAGGGCAGGCAGGAGTTTCACTGACCCATGTATCCTGCTACTAGTTAATCTATTCACCCTTCCTGGATTAGCCCTCATTTCTTATGTAGAATGAGATAGCAGTACTAAAACATTACAACTGATTAAAGGGCAATATGTTTTTTTTGAATACGAAGCAGTAATATAGTGTTGCGATGAGTGATAATAGCATTCAAAAGGTGGTCAGCAACAGAAATGGATCCCAGATTTATTAATTTCTGAAGCTGGAATACCTTTTGTACCTTTTTTTATTTTACCATTCTGTTGTATATAGATGGGAAGAGTCTGAAATTACCAAGATTAGTACACCCTATTCTCAAAGTGAAGACTTGTTAAGAACAGATATAACATTCCCTGGAGCATATTCTTGTATATGCCATTATACGAAGAAGGGAGAGTGGTGGCATACCAGCATTGCACAGGTCCAGGCTAATACTCTGGGATTAGGAGCTTGAAACCCATTTTGGCAGCAATTTAAAAGTTCAGTTAATGAATACAATATATAATATAAAGGTTTGTGTTAATACTAAGGGAATTAAGAGATAAGGAGATATTGTAGGAAGGTGAACTTGCTATAGAAGATCAGCCATGAAGATTGAATGATGGAGCACACATAAAGATTAAAATGGCCCACTCTACCACTGTTTCTTACGTATCTTTTTAAAGTAGTGCTAAGAGAGCCAGGGGTGAGGCGAGGAGAAATTTAGCTTATGCAGTGAAATCTTGATCCAGATTTTGTTCTAATGACCAGACTTATGATATTCACCATTGTTACCTCTCTGAGGTAATTTCTGGATTCTATATACGTGCTGTGAAATGTGGCAGATAAGACGTTGTTGTCAGTGATTTTTTGTTTGTTGTCAGTGATTCTTTGTTTCTCCACAGGTTTGCTTTTGAACTCCCCACGTTCTGTAATCAATTATACCTAATTGAACTGAAAAAAAGATTTTCCTTTTATGCTGAAGTTTCACTGTCAATAACTCCCCCGCTCCCCTGCACTCATCCCCAATCAAATGTTCCACCTTGTTAATGAAATGTAACTGGGTTTGAACTGAAAATTCTGGCTCTGGAATACCATTTTGTAATTTTAGGGTATCAAATATCAAACATCTCCATTTTGTTTTAAAAGCTCTCAAGTTTCTTAACTCTTGATACCAGATTAAGACCTGAATTAGGATAGGGAAAAGCCACACTACAGATTATTTTTCCAAAGTTAATAGTTAGCATTGTCGCTTTGCTGCTGACTGTAAAATACAGACCATCTGAAATGTACTGCCTGGAAAGATAGGGAAGCAATGACAATTCTCATGTTCAAAAAGCAATTTATATAAATATTGGAAAGGAAAAATAATGTAAGAGTATGGAGAAACAGCAGAACAACAACATTTATTGGTTAGTCATTTCCAAGAGCTGGCTAAAGTACAATGGACTAAATGTCTTCCTTTGAGATTCTATTCCAACTATTTACCTAGTGCCAAAACTAATGTCAAAGCTAAAATCATTCACAGATGTCATGTGACTTGCTAAAACTAGAAAATAGCTTTGTACTTGCTTTTATACAATGATGGCATAGTAAGACTAAATTTAAACATTCAAATAAATGGACTGTAAAAGTTGTTTAAATGCTATTATAGAATAATGCAACTTCATTCAAGTATAAAGCAAGGAAATAGTTTTGTAGTGCCAAAAGACAGAGAGAGATAAAGGTTTCCCACGTGAATTTATTAATAGATCTTGGTTTTATTTACTTTTTACACTGTAAATGAATGACAGTTTGTGTTATTTTTTGGTAATTAGAGATGCTGAATAATGCAGACTACTGACAGTCAAACATGGTTCATTTTCAGTCCCTACAGAAAGATATTTCTTTAGCATGCAGAATGACATATGCATCCAGCTGATGAACCATTTTGTATCATCACAAAATAATTATGTTGCTTGTGGGAGCTGTATGTCTTATCAAGGATTCACGGGAGTTTAACTCCAAATGAAAACAAATTTCCAAACACATCTCGCAAACCAGGGAAGTACTGATTTTCAGTACATTCTTCAGCGGTTGGCACTGCTGCCTCAATGCCAGGGAACCAGGTTTGATTCCCAGCTTGGGTCACTGTCTGTACGGATCCTCCTGTGTCTGCGTGGATTTCCTTTGGCTGCTCCGGTTTTCTCCCACAGTCTGGTTAGGTGCGCTGACTCGAAAAGGTACCAGAGTGTGACAACTCGGGGAATTTCACAGTAACTTCATTGCAGTGTTAATGTAAGCCTTACTTGTGACAAATAAATTGTAAATAAACTTTACTTTCAAACAGAGTAAACTGAATTTAAAGGGTGCAGTAATATAAAGGTTATATTACTGGACTAATGATCCATAAATAAGAGTTCAAATCCCATCATGGCAGTTGGAGAATTTAATTAATTAAATTGATCTGGAATAAAAAGTAGGATCAGTAATGGTGATGATGAAAATACCGGATTGTCGTGAAAAACTATCTTATTCACTATGTCCTTTATCTGCCGTCTTTGTCAGATCTGCTCGTATGTGACTCCAGGCTCAAAACAATACGGTTTTGTCTTAACTACCTTTGACATGACATAGCAAGCCAGAGTCATAGTCAAGAACCAACTCACCATTACCTTCTGAAGGGCATTAGAGCTAAGCAATAAATTTTGGCTTACCTGTGATACTGACATCCTGTGAATGAATTCATTCATGTGTGTTGGTACCTAAAGGTGAATCCTTGGTTGATTGTCAACTGATGTTTCATCCTGAGCTGCTTTTCTTGGCAGCTGTTGTTATTGATCGTTTGTCATTGCCTTCCATTCTCAGGAGAGAGTGGGAGAAGGCAAATCCTAGGTATGCCTTAGCTAAAAAAGGATTTGAAAATTGCAGTTGGCTTTATTCTAAATATGCTCACCAACTCAGCTAAATGCCTCCCACTACCACCTCTCCCATCCTTACCATGGATGAATAGGTTCGGGGAAGGGGTGGGGGGCAGGGGGTGCGGGGGGAGACTAGCCTTAAACAGTGCAGGCTAGCTTTCAGGGTGCTCCCAAGACATAATAATGATAACTTGGCAATCGGCTAATAAACTGCATGGTTACCATTTGCTGAATGCTCCAATCATTGAAATGGCAGACAGCACAAAGCTATACTGCCTATATTGCAATCAATGTGTGCATGTGAATCAAGCATTGTAATGTAATATCTGGTTTTTGAGAGCTGTCCATTTTACCTATACAACCTTTGCATAAAAAGATACAAATTAACTATCTGACTGGAACATATGCTTAATACAAGAAGCAGTAACTTATGAGCCCAAACCTGGTTATTGTCCAGGTCTTGCTGCATTTACAGATGGCCTGTTATAGTATTTGAGAACTGGTGAATGGTGCTGTACTTTATGCAGTCATCAACAAACATCCCCCTGGATGACCTTTTGATCAAAAGAAGGGCATTGATGAAGGCGTTTGGGCCTAGGACAATACCATGGAGATGAACAAAGCCCTCTGTGGGCAGCGGGAACAGGAGGGACTGAGTGTAAAGCTAAGCCGGCACAGAGAACAACATTATGATTGAGTTTGTTTCCGTTAGTTATAATTTACAGCTTCTTAATTTTACCTCCTTTTAATACGAGGCAGGCGGACTAAACAAATCACGTCCTTACTGGCAAAAAAGGAGTGTTCACAGCATTGCATGATGCAATTTAAAAAGAGTGGTTTGGATAACTATTTAAACGAAACGACGAAAGCACGAAAAGTGAAGGGGAGCGAGGAAAATTACAAGATCCTGAGCATGAACTAGTAATGAACTATTGAAGGAGGAGCTGAGAGAGGAAATTGGTGTATAAAAACCGGTGAGAGCGCTCTGAGGGTTACCGTGTGCCACATTGTCCGATCCGAAAGGCTGCTGCTTATTTAGTCACTGACAGAGTGAAGAGACACAATGGGTCACGGAGCCCAGAAAACTGACGAAGGGGTAACGATGATGGCAGCGGAGAGAATGAGGCTGGAACCGGACAAGGGCGAGGAGCCGCCGTCGCCAGAGCTCCGCTGGCCACCCTCCTCTACCCGGCGCGGCAGAGGGACCTGGAGCCGCCAGCTCGAGTTTACGCTGGTGTGTGTCGGCAATGCGGTGGGGCTGGGGAACGTCTGGAGGTTCCCCTATCTGTGTTACAGAAGCGGGGGAGGTAAGCCTGGGGAAACCGGAGTTAATGGATAAGCTTTCTTGGAATAGGGGATAAAAACCTGTTTCTTATGGACGCCTGAAAGGAAACTCCCCAGTGTTTCAGTTACTCTTGCTGCCCTTTATGATTCCAAGATCTAGCGCATACTGCAAGCCAGCGGGGTTTGAACAGAATTTTAAAAAAGAGGGAGAAGTAGCCAAGTCCAGAATAGAAAGCTGGAGAGAATGTATAGGGCCCCAGAGTTCTAGGACTAGGGATGTAATTCTCAGACTGTTAGCTTAGACTTAGGGAGAGATTTTAATTTATTATTGTCAAGTATTGCGCGCTATACAGGCGAAACATACTGTTCGTAGAGTACATAAGGGAGAGGAGTAGGGTGCATAATAGGGGCGATTCTCCAATCCCACTGCACTAATTTTTAGCAAAATGCGCCAGGAGATTTCGGTGTGCCGGATTAGTACGATCCGCGCTGGATATCCAGCCCGAGGAAATCTCTCAGCGTTGAATTTCCGGTACCATCAGCTCTGCACCAGAAGTAGATGGGAGCTGCATTATATATGCAGCCCTTTATCTGAATCTGTTTAAAATGGCATTAGTGGACCCGGTACTGTGCAACTTGCAAACCTGCAGCCGGGGGCCACCGCACATGTGTCAATCTCGACGCTGACAGATCGGTGCATGCACAGTGAGCTGCTCAGCGCTACGCTGCCGGTCTTCCGGACAGGGATAGGCCCAGCCCACGAATTTTTTTCCCACGTGATTCATGCTGAAGCATTTAACAGTGCACAGTGTGTGGGAGATTTTTCTCTCAACTTCCACTGAAAGAAAAAGTGTAACGTACTCCAGTTTTTTTTGACACTTAGAATTGCTTCCCATAGTGTTTAAGTTGCAGTTAGGGTAAAGAGAGATCAGCTCAACGTTAAAGTTTATTAGTGCCACAGATAGGCTTGTATTAACATTGCAATGAAGTTCCTGTGAAAATTCCCTATTTGCCACACTCAGCACCTGTTTAGATACAGGGAAGGAGAATTTAGCATGGCCAATGCACGTAATCAGCATGTCTTTTGACTGTGGGTGAAAACTGGAGCACTCGGAGAAAACCCATGCAGACACGGAGACAGTGTGCAGACTCCACGCAATCACCCACCATGAATCAAACCTGGATCCCTGGTGCTGTGAGGCAGCAGTGCTATCCACTGTGCCACCCATAGCATATAACAGGACATTTTGAAGTCTAATGACAGCAGGGAAAAAGCTGTTTAGTGGTTGATACACAAGTGGTTTTTGAATCAAAGTATTAAGGGAAACATGGAATCAAAAGAAGAAAGCAGTGAAGAAAGAATGGGACTTGCTATGGGATAACATGAGAATGCTAGAATAAATAAATCAGTGCAAGGTTGAGTCTTTCTCATTGTGGCCATTGATCTCCCATAATACTGAAATTGTCAGTACAGGTCAGTAGGAAAGTTGGGATCAGAATTGATCTGAATCAGGTGTTTGTGTCAGCAGTTCCTTGCTACTGTTGATATTTTAAATGTTGGTGGAAATGTCTTGAAAGCCTTTACAGAGATGCCTATGCAATTGCTGTTAACTTCTGTGCACATGTCATAGGAGTGGCATTTTAGCCAAATTGTGTATTTTTTCAAGAAAGTTAGAGGTCATCTCTTTACGTGTGATGGGCCTCTTTTATAACCATTCAATGTACATAACTGTTTCTATATTTACTTCTATAACGCCAAACTCTTTGACCTGCATGTTGCATCTTTTGGATGCAATCTCCAACACCAATAGTTTCAGGCTTTTTGAATCCAGCCTGCAGTGATCCTGGGCAGAAATTTGGGATGGGTTGATGTTATCTTTGAGAAGAAATCCCATTCCATTGGAGAGAGATTTTCCTTCATGGAGCCAAAGGCTTCCAGGCAACAGCCAATCATGTCATGAAGTGGATTGAATGGGAGCAGGGGCCTAGGTACTGTTGTGGCAGGAAGGTTATTGTGGACAGATCCCCACCAAAGATTGCATTAAAATTATTGGAGTAATATAGAACTGTGGGAAGCCAACATTGGTGGGAGAGTTATTTAACATCACATGAAAGATGGTGCAACTTGCAACTTGGTGTGGGGTAGTATGTTTAACAATATTCAGAAACCAGGAATATTTGAATCACAAACTTTTTGGGACTTGATATTCTCCCCATAGATCCGTGGTAATGTTTGATTTGATTTAATTTTGTCACATGTATTGGTAGACAGGAAAAATATTGTTTCTGATGCATTATGCAGACAAAGCATACCATTCATAGAGAAGAAAAGAAGAAAATGCAGAATGTTACAGTCTTAGTGTAGAGAAAGATCCATTCAAAAGTTTTTTGGCAGCAGGGAAGAAGCTGTTCATGAGTTGGTTGGTATGCTTGTATCTTTCTCCCGATGGAAGAAGATGGAAGTGAATATGTCCGGGATGTGTGGGGTCCTTGATTATGTTGGCTGCTTTTCTGAGGCAGCGGCAAGTGTAGACAGTGTCAGTGATGAGAGGCTGGTTTGAGTAATGGATTGGGCTTTGTTCATGACCCTTTGTAGTTTCTTGTGGCCTTTGATAAAGCAGGAGCCATACCAAGCTGTGATACAACCAAAAAGAATGCTTTCTGTAAAAGTTGGTGAAAATTGACATACCAATGTATGTAGTTGACATACCAAATTTCCTCCGTCTTCTGAGAAAGTACAGGCATTGGTGGGCTTTCTTAACTATAATGTCAGCATCGTGCGGGGAGGGAAGGGGGCAGGGATCCAGGACAGGTTGTTGGTGATCTGGACACCTAAAAACTTGAAGCTCTCAACCATTTCTACTACTTAAAGTAATATAGGTTTACAGTATGGAAACAGGCTGTTCAGTCCAACTTGTCCATGCTGGTCTTTTTTTCAAACTCCTAAGTTACTCCCAATTGCTCGCAATTGCCAGAATCCCTCTCTATCTGTCTTACCCATGTAACTGTAAATTGTACCTGCCTCTACTATTACCTTTGATAACTTATTCCAGACACTCACTGTCTTCTGTGAAAAAAAAATGCCCCTGTGGATGCTTTTTTTATATCTCTTCCCTCATTTTAAACCTATGCCCTCTAGTTTTAGACTCCCCTACCTTTGGGAAAAGATATTGACCATCTAGCTGATCTATGCCCCTCATTATTTTATACACCTCTATAAATCACCCCTCAGTCTTCTACACTCCAGACAAAAAAGTCCCAGTCTATCCAGCCTCTCCTTATAACTCAATCTATCAAATCCATGTAGCATTTTAGTAAATCTCTTCTGCACTCTTTCTAGTTTAATAATATCCTTTCTATAATAGGATGACCAGAACTGTACACAATATTCCAAGTGCAGCCTTACCAATGTCTTGTACAACTTCTAAGAACTTGTGTATTCAATCTTCTGATCAATGAAACCAAACATGCTGAATGCCTTTTTACTGCTCTGTCCACCTGTGACTCCACTTTCAAGTAACTATGAATATGTACCCCTAGATATCTTTGTTCTGTAGCTCTCCCCGATGCCCTACCATTAACTGAGTAGGTCTTGTCCTGGTTCAACTTACCAAAATGCATCACCTCACCTTAAACTCCATTTGCCATTCACTGGCCCAATTGATCAAGATCACATTGCAATCCGAGATAACCTTCTTCACTGTCTACTATGCCACCAATCTTAGTGTCATCTGCAAACTTACTAACCATGTCTCCTATATTCTCATTCAAATCATTAATATAAGTGACAAATAACTGTGGACCCAGCACCGATCCCTGATGCACACTATTGGTCACAGGCCTTGAGTTTGAAAAACAGCCCTCTACAACCACCTTCTGTCATCAAGCCAATTTTATATCCATTTAGCTACCTCACCCCAGACCTTGTGAGATGTAACCTTGCGCAACAACCTACCATGCAGTACCTTGTCAAAGGCCTTGCTGAAGTCCATGTGGACAAAATCAACTGCACTGCCCCCATCCACCTTCTTGGTTACCCCTTCAAAAAACTCAATCAAATTTGTAAGACAAGATTTTCCATTCACAAAGCCATGCTGACTTTCCCTAATCAGTCCTTGTGTCTCTAAATGCCTATAAATCCTGTCTCTCAAAATACCTTCCAACAACAGCAACCATAGATGTGAGGGCTCATCGGCCTGTAGTTCCTAGTCTTTTCCCTGTAGCCCTTTTTAAACAAAGGCACAATATTTGCTACCCTCCAATCTTCAGGCACCTCACCTGTGACTACTGATGATTCAAATATCTCTGCTAGAGGATCTGCAATTTCCTCCCTGGCCTCCCACAATGTCCTGGGATACACTTCGTCAGGCCCTAGGGATTTATTTACCTTAATGTGCTTTAAGACTTCCAGCATCTCCTTGTCTCTACTATGTATATTCCTGAAGATATCACTATTTATTTCCCCAAGTTCCCTAACGTCCATGCTTTTCTCAACAGTAAACACTGATGAGAAATATTCGTTTAGGATCTCGCCCAATCCTTGTGGATCCACACATAGATGACCTTGTTAATCCTTAAGAATCCCTGCTCTCTCCCTAGTTATTCTTTTGGCCTCTATATATTTGTAGAAGCTCTTTGGATTCTCCTTTGTATTATCTGCCAAAACAATCTCATCCTCATTGATGTAGAAAGGGGAATGTCCTCTAGTGAATGACTATCTTCTTTGTTTTGTTGACACTAAGGAAGAGATTATTGTCATTGTTCATCAGTTCATCAGGTTCTCTCTTTCTTGCACCTCATTTTGTCATTGTTTTTAGATCTGACTCACTACTGACTACGGTGGTGTCATCAGCAAACTTTAAAATTGAGTTGGAGGGGAATTTGGCCACACAGACATAGAGGTATAAGTGGCTGACAGCACAACCTTGTGGACACCTGTGCTAAAAGTGATTGTGGAGGACATATCAGCAATGGACATGACCGGTTCAAAATTAAGTTTAAAAAGATTATTTATCATTGTCACAAGTAGGCTTACATTAACACTGCAATGAAGTTAGTACGACACATCCCAGCTAATCACCACATCCCAGCACCTGTTTGAGTACACTGAGGGAGAATTTAACATGGCTAATGCACCCTAACCTGCACATCTTTGGAGAAAACCCACACAGACATGGGGAGAACATGCAGACTCCGCACAGTTATCCAAGAACTGAACCTAGGTCCCTGGTGCTGTGAAATGGCAATACTAACCACTGTGCCACCATGCCATCCTAACGGCTAACTTAATTCAGGTATTGTTGGCAATTATAGAATTGTAGAACAGTAGAATTCTTGCAGTGCAGAAGGAGGCCATTCAGCTCATCAAATCTGCACCGAACACAATCCCTCCCAAGCCCTACCCCCATATCCCTACATATTATACCCACTAATCCCACTAACCTATGCATCCCTGGACTCTAAGGCGCAATTTCTTAGCACAGCCAATCAACCTAACCCGCACATCTTTGGACTGTGGGAGGAAACCCACGCAGACACCGGGAGAACTTACAAACTCCACACAGACAGTGACCCAAGCTGGGAATTAAACGCAGGATTCTGGAGCTGTGAAGCAGCAGTGCTAACCACTGTGCTACTGTGCCACCCAATGGATATTTATCACCACTGAAACATGGCATTAAAATTGCTAGCCCTCTTCAATTGTCTTTCAGCCACTAGGAATTAAAATTTAATCTCCTAGACAGTGCCTTGAACAACTAGGGATTTTTTCTTATTCAAATGTTTTATTTAAATGATTCAGGGGGCTGTATTGAAATTGAAATCAGTCACACAGTCTGTATTACCACAAAGATACATGTAAATATTTTCACATACTTCCTCTCCATTTGTTAAAATCTGTTTCCGTAGAGCAGAGTCCAGTTGTTAAATTTCAGTGGCTTTATTCGGTAACCAAAGGTGTCGCATAGTTACATTTCTTGAGCTGTTCCCAAAGTGAGAAAGAGAGCTGTTTGCACGCTTAGTTCATATATCCGTGAGATCACTGGTCTTAACTTCATTGGTGTGTTTAAAATGCACTGCCAATTTCTGATTGGTCTTCACTGGGGCTGAGGTTGTCCTTGATTGGTGGTCGGGATTCATTGGTGGCATGACATCGGTGTCACATGGACCGTGGGGCCGAAATTGGGAGGTGGAGGTGGACATTTTGACCTTGCAGAGGGGGTCTTGGCGGTTATTTTACAAGGAGATGCTCCCAGATTTCCTGATCAAAGAGAGGCTGCTGGCGGAGGGGAAGATCAGGCTCCACCCCTGTAGTCAGCATTATTCCTGGCACAGCTCAGCCCCAATTTTCAGGAACACTCTGAGATGAAGCCAATCCACCCACAATCCCAGTGTCTCAATGGAGCCCATTGCCTCCAACAAAATTGGCTATTGCACATGTGCTGCCTTGGTCACTGTCACCAACTAAGGTAGTGGTTGTCAATTTGGGCCTGATCCCTGTGAAAAGCTCTAGCCAAATCCCACCCTGTCAAACATGGAACCTGCAGACCATCACCATTCTACAGATTAGTTACACTAGTTGGCCCAATCAATACAAAGATTTAGTTAAATAGAAAGTTTTTTGACTTTTCTTTTCCTCACTATCAAGGTTTTTCCTAAATATGGAAAATAATAAGGAGAACTGTTGCCACTAGCAGGAGGATTCTTGATCAGAGATCAATTTTAAGTTAGTTAGCAAAAGAACCAAAGGGGACAATGAGACTTTAAAAAAACAGAATTCTTATGATCTGGAATGCACTGACTGAAAGGATGATGAAAGCACATCCAATAGTGATTTCTCACAAGGGAAAATATGCTGATCTTAAACAGAATGGAGCAACTTTTGATAGCTCTTCCAAAAAATTGGCATTGTCCCAACAGACTGAATAGCTTCCTTACTGCCTATAAATCTCTGTAAGAGTCTGGCAACACCAATTTTAAATCCAACCGATTTATTTGATAGTAAATCTGCTAGCTTTTGGCATTTGTGCCTTCGTCAGGCGAATGAGGCGTTCTGGTCTCCAAAAGCACACATCAGCATGAGTTTATCTCAGTCCAACGCTGGCATCTCTACATTATAAATCTCTTACCATTTCTGTTGCTGCTGCCACTACCATTGATATGTTTGTGGAGACAAGCAAATTCACAATCCTTTGAAATAAGTGTGAGAAGTATTGAAATGGCTGTTTTGTTGACAGGTTTTCTGTATTCTACACAATCTTAAATTTGTTATTAAGCGTACATAGTATGAATAGAGTAGAATGCATTCAGTATGTGGTTTTATCAGAAAAAGGAACAGGTTTTGAAAACCTATAGATCTACAATACCAGCAAATAAATCAGGAGCATGGCTGCTGGAACCATCCGCTGCTGGCCTGATGGATTTCCTGAGGTTAAGGGATGGACTCCTACCTCACACTGATGCTGGGTGTTGTCACATCTCAGACAATTGCCTAATTTCCAAGGCTGCAAATACAACAATGACTGTTCTTGTGATGTTAGTGTATATCTTAGAGATGTTTTAAAAAAATCATGATCTCTGCAGCTCTCAACTTCTGTGTTTCTCATCTCACAACCTTAGCTGATATCATTATGGCACTGGCTTGACTGAAGATGTCCTTTTTACTGCTGCTTAAACAGAGGTTTATTTATTTTTACTGGCATGTTTATGACTCTACATTGTTCGAGGAAAAACTGATTGGCAGGCCAGGTAATATAGGAACTTTTTAATTTTCAGTTTGGAGCTGCAGTTTGGGTTTTAATTTTAGAAGGAACATCAAGCTGAAAAAAAGTCTCTCTCTCCCCGGTCTTGAAAATTCGACTGGTCATCTGAAACCAAGGAGTGAATCTGCTGTTGGTTTGGGAAGCTGTTCTGACTTCAAACTGTTCTCAATGACAACATGTGGGAGGAAACTGGAGCACCTAGAGAAAACCCATGCAAGCACGGAGAGAATGCGCAAACTCCCACAGACACAGGTCCAAATCCATGTATCTGCACAGCACAGCAATAGTCACTGAGCTGTCGTGTTGCCAACTAGTCCAGGTCAAGCGTACACTAATGACATGAAGGACTACGATACTCTTGAAAAATCCAAGAGCAGCCCTCTCACAACCCATTGCATGTATGCCCCTTGTTAGACAAGGCGGACCGAAGTACCTGTAGGATAAAACAAATACAACAATGACTGTTAGACCTTATTTGGAATACTGCGTCCCGTTCCGGTCACCTTACTACCGGAAGGATGTGGAGATCCTGGAGGGAGTGCAGAGGAGGTTTACCAGGATGCTGCCTGGAATGGAAGGTCTGAGTTACGAGGAGAGGTTAGGCAAATTGGGCTGTTTTCTTTAGAAAGACGAATACTTAGAGGCAATCTAATAGAGGTGTACAAGATTGAGGGGTATAGATAGAGTAAACAGGGTTAAGCTCTTTCCTAGTATGGATTCAAATAGCATGAAGGGTCATGGGCTTAGGGTGAGGGGGGTAAGGTATAATTTGATGCTAGAGGGAGTTTTTTCACACAGAGGGTGGTGGGGTTATGGAACGCGCTGCCAAGTAAAGTGGTGGAGGCAGGCACTCTGGAGTTATTTAAGAGATACTTAGATGGGCACATGAACAGAATGGGAATGGAGGAATATAGAAAACTGATTTAAAATAGGCATTGTGAGCCTTGGGAGTTCCTGGGAAGTGTGTAAATTGTCAATGATATTGATGTATTTGTTTTATCAATATCATTGACAACATCTTAAATAACTCCAATGATATTGATAAAACAAATACATCAATATCATTGACAATTTACACACTTCCCAGGAACTCCCAAGGCTCACAATGCCTATTTTAAATCAGTTTTCTATATTCCTCCATTCCCATTCTGTTCATGTGTCCATCTAAGTATCTCTTAAATAACTCCAGAGTGCCTGCCTCCACCACTTTACTTGGCAGCGCGTTCCATACCTCCACCACCCTCTGTGTGAAAAAACTCCCTCTAGCATCAAATTATACCTTACCCCCCTCACCCTAAGCCCGTGACCCCTCGTGCTATTTGAATCCATACTAGGAAAGAGCTTAACCCTGTTTACTCTATCTATACCCCTCATAATCTTGTACACCTCTATTAGATTGCCTCTAAGTATTCGTCTCTCTAAAGAAAACAGCCCCAATTTGCCTAACCTCTCCTCATAACTCAGACCTTCCATTCCAGGCAGCATCCTGGTAAACCTCCTCTGCACTCTCTCCAGAATCTCCACATCCTTCCGGTAGTAAGGCGACCAGAACTGGACGCAGTATTCCAAATGAGGTCTAACCAACGTTTTGTACAACTGCAACATTAAAGGCCAGCTCTTGTACTCTATACCCCTTCCTATAAAGGCTAACATACCATATGCTTTCTTCACAACCTTCTCCACCTGCTCTGTCACCTTCAGAGACTTGTGCACCTGCACCTCCAAGTCCCTCTGCGTTTCTATACTCTTAGTAGGTCTACCCTTTATCATATACTTCCCCCTATGTTCTTTCTCGTGAAATGCATCACCTTGCATTTATCAGGATTGAATTCTATCTGCCCAAGCTACCAGCCTATGTCCTGCTGTATCGCCTGATAATGCTCCTCACTATCCGCAAGTCCAGCCATCTTTGTATCGTCTGCAAACTTGCTGATCACTCGGCTTACTCCCTCTTCCAAGTCATTTATATATATTACAAATAGAAGAGGTCCCAGTACTGACCCCTCTGGCACACCACTAGTGACCGATCTCCGTCTAGAAAAACACCGTTCCACTACTACTCTGTCTCCTTTTATCAAGCCAGTTACTTATCCATCTAGCTACCTGTCCTTGAATCCCATTAGCCTTGACCTTTTCAACTAACGTCCCATGAGGGACTTTGTCAAAAGGGTGGTTAGGGAGTGGAATGCCCTGCCTGCGGCAGTTGTAGATGCGCCAAGTTTGGTGGCGTTTAAGAGGTTAGTTGATAAGTATATGGAAGAGAAGGGAATGGTTTAGTTTGGAGGGTCATTGCTTTTTATATTGGTCGGTGCAACATCGAAGGCCGAAGGGCCTGCTCTGTGCTGTAATGTTCTATGTAAACACCTTACTGAAATCCACATAGACAACATCAACAGCTCGCCCTTCGGCGACCATTTTCGTCACCTCCTCAAAAAATTCTACCAGATAGATTCTTGTTAGGTGAGGCAAAGGTTATTGGTAGATGGGAACGTGGAACTTGAAACGCAAACAAATCAGCCTTGATCTTACTAAACCCTAGAGCAGGCTTGAGGGGCCAAATGGACTTCTGCACCTAGTTCATATGTTCGTATGGATTTAACCAGTTGGGAGTTTATTACTTTTGCTCACCCCTTGTTACACAGTCCCTGTTACTTCAAACTGTCCATTTCTCAGGCAACAACACTAACCAAAATTGACTGCAGACTTCATACAAAGGGTTCAATTCCAGTATTACATGAGCATTAGTCTATGTTGTATTAAACCTGTTTAGCAAGGTCTTCTTTGTGAGATTGGTTTGACTGGGACAACTCCTATATTTGTTAAGGATTATACATTATCGTGTTGTTTTAGTGTTTGTAACTGATAGAAATTATTCTTACTATACATGTTAAGTGCATTCTTAAATAAACTTTGTTTGGTAAAAGCTCCTCTGGGGGTCATCTGAATCATACTAGAAGTGAAACCTATCATGTTTATCCTAGCCAAATTCAAATGCAAAAATTATGATCCAGGCGGCCTCCATAAAACACTTTGGAGTTTCTGACCTGACTTCATGACATGTTGGAAGATAAGTATAGTTCGATAGGTGAAGAGATTCTGAGTCTTATTACATAGTTTAACAGCAAGTATTAACTAATAACTATGTACATATGTGCAATACAAGATCGGATCTAGGAACGGTATCCATGCTTATCTCCACTCTGTTCAGTGCAAAACTGTCCTTTGGAATCTGGTGATACGTTGCTTTACTTCACACTATAGGTGTTATTGTACCGAGTCCCACTTTAACCCTTTCTATGCAAGACTCTCTATACTACAACGCCCCCCATCGCTGCCCCAAATCTTTATCCAATGTTTTGTAATATAGTCCTGTTTATCCAACATATTTCAATTACTTCTAACACCCCACCACCCCAGTCTGGCAGCTTTGAATTCTTCCCAGTTTTGTTTTTACAACTGTTGGAGGAGTGATGGACTCTGTTGTACTTGGTAAACCTTGATAACTAGGGAGATTTGTTTGTTTGGATATGGTCATTCTGGCATTTAGATGGTCAATCTTTATTTTTCCATTCTTGGGAGTTGAACTACTCCTTCCCTAACTCCTTATCTTGTGTTGCCAATAGTCATTGGTCTGCCCTATTACTTGCAGTTCCTCTATAGTGCTATTCTGTTTTTCTTCTTCTATGACTTCTACTTGAGGCATCACGAGGAGGCGATTGCATGGTGATATTGTCACTAGACCAGTAATCCAAAGACCTAGTGTCTCTGTGCATCTGGGTTCGAATCGCAGCATGGCAGATGGTGAAGTTAAAATCAACAAAAGAATTAGAATTAAAATTCTAAATGATCATGAAACAATAGTTTATTTTTGTAACAGCCCAACTGATTCATGAATGGCCTTCAGGGAAGGAAATTTGCCATGGCCTAACAAGCCATGCAGTTCAAGAGGAATTTGGGATGGCAATAAATGTTGCCACAATCAGCAACTCCCACATCCCATGAATACATAACAAAAATCTGAGTGATTTGATTGGTGTGGTAACAAGATCCCTTTTAAGGGGGTGATCTTTTGTGGGCCACGTGATCAGGCTGGATCCTATGGGGAGCTGAGCCAATCAGGGGCAAGGGCTCGCATTCTGGTATGGAGAGGACCCTCCATTTGAGTTAGGGAAAAGAAGAGAGTAGACTCTGTGTATTAGTTCCATTAGAGCCTTACCTTTGTATATATATTAGTTAATAAACCATTTCTTTTTGGAGCCACAGTGAGTCTCTCCCAACTTACTACAGCTGGCCTGACCAACAAGAAGTTCTTGGCAGCTGCAAAGAAAATTGGACAAATCAGGTTTGCACGAGATGAAGACAATTTGGAGCTAAAGTTCCATTTGAGAGTATCATTTCTGTTGCGATTGTTTGTGTAATTCGCGACAGAGGTTGTTGAAGTCTTCTGCTATTTTAAGAAGATTTGGTGCAATACAGGCATCTTTGTTCAGAAGCAAAAAAGACTGGTTGTGATGACAAATGTGATCTGTTTGCCATCATACAATGGCTCCAGGACCATACCTATGGATTAACCTTTTGTGCTGTCTATGTCTGAATCAATCATGCAACTAAGGAGTCTGGGCCTTAGATGAGTCCAAGTTGGGCTAGTACGGTAGATTTTTAATCCACTGTCATTTAAAATTATAACTGTGTACAGATGTGGCATTGCTATACATTCTTTGTTTTCTCAATGAGGTTGCCTTTGCTCATCGATTTTGGTGATGTACTGTAGTAATGGTGTTTCCAATTTCTTTTATAATATTTCCAGCAGCGACTCCCTGGACTGAATGTTCTAGGTTTTTCCTATGTTGTCTGAGGATTTTTGGGTCTTGAAGCCATTGATTCCCAGCTTTTGCTGGGATTTAAAGTGCTTACTTTTTTTTTATTCTACTCTTCGTTTGGAGTAAGCTCAGGCACCATGTGGTTAGGCATCAACTCAGAACTTGTGCTGTTGGCAGTGCATTTTAAAACAGCAATTCTAACTGCCCAGGTCTAATGGCAAGGTGCTGAATCTTGTCAGTATATACAATAGCAGGTTTAATCTAGGAGCTGTCTTCATGCTTGTCTCTACATGTGTCTCTGTACAGTACAAATTGCCCTCTAGACTTGAGTCATGTATTCCTTTATATCACACCTGTGGATGATACTGTACCCAGTCACATCTTAATCCTTTCAATGCAAGACCTTTGTACTGGAATAACTTGCTTTTCTATCGCATCTTTTAACATTGTAAAGCTTTACTGGAATGTTATCAGACAAAATTTGACACTTAGCCACCTTAGGATATTAGGATAGCTGACTAAAAGTTTGCATGTATGCACTTGTGGTGTTAGATTGGAGTGGGTTGGGTAAGGAGGAGTACTCTATGGATTAGTTCATGCAAATAATATTCCTATTACAAGGATCCATGTCAAAATAATTTTTCATTAAGCGTAACACATGTGATCCATTCCATGTCAAATAGTTCTCTGATCTCCAGACAATCAAGATTCGTAGGTTGGGCATGCAGGTTTCAGCCAGTTGAGAGTAATACCTTTTAATGGCAGCTATAATCAAAATTTGAAATGGGTAATATTTTCTCCCTCCCATCCCTTTTAGAATTATCCCCAATAAAGCAGTTAGAGGGTCTGTGGGATGTCCGTGTGGAATACCTCAGTCAATATTTTAAATATCCTATCCCAGTATGCCTTTAAATTTGGGCATGACCAGAATGTGTGTAAATAATGACCAATTGGTGCCCCACAGTCTCTCCAGCAATTTCTTGTGCAGGAGAAGCATCTTTTATAGTAATATGTGGTGTTGTGAAGTACGTCATAATGAGCTTCCATTTATATTACATAGAACATAGAACATTACAGCACAGAACAGGCCCTTCGGCCTTCGATGTTGCGCCGACCAATATAAAAAGCAATGCCCCTCCAAACTAAACCATTCCCTTCTCTTCCATATACTTATCAACTAACCTCTTAAACGCCACCAAACTTGGCGCATCTACAACTGCTGCAGGCAGGGCATTCCACTCCCAAACCACCCTTTGGGTAAAGAAAAAGATTTCTCTTTTTCTAAGAAAAAGTAAAGAAAAGATTCTCTCCAGATCTTTGAGTAAGTAACAGGATAAACCTCAGAGGAGATTTCATTCCAGTCTTCCTTTAATATATCCTGCTATTGTTCCACCTCCCGTTTCCTTTTTAATATATAAGGAATTACAAGTCCTGATGGAGTGCAAAGTTTGATATATAGATTGTCATTGGCAAATCCCAGATTCAAATGGTGACATCATGAACTGAGCATGTTTTAATTTATCTCTCTGCAACAACAAATTTTATTTCCTTGATGCAAAACCCATACACACTCTCTTTCCATTACACTTAATTTGTCAAAATTAAAATTTATTTACTGCTTTAGAATTTAAGTAATTTCCTATTTTTGAGTTGGCTATTTTATGCTCTTAATTTATTCAGTTAAATATCAGAAACCGTAATGCTTGAGTATAACCAATCACTTTAATTCAAAAGATAACAGTGAAAAAATCTGAACCAAACCCTTCAGGTGTCAACTATCACCAGCTTTTGATAAACAATCTTGAAGCTGCTGGATTTATTTATTCTCTGTAATTTACAATCCACATATTTCGAACAAAACACAAAAATATACATTTAGCTTCAGCTGATGTCAAATTAAAAATTAAACTCATAATCCCAATGTAGATAAATTCTTAATTGCCAAATTAGGAACAGAAGATGGTGAAATCTCTGCCATTTAAAACATAAAACAAATTTCAACGTGATGACATCACAATTTCTAAGACAAAGGGCACATGGTTCCCTCCAAGCTTTAAACCCTTTCTTATAACAATTTGAATCCAGGACTATTCAAAGTTCAAATTGGTTATTTCAAACTCCAATTTATGTGCTTTGAAAGCAATTTTTGGAAAGTAAATAGAAATTTTAAAATCAAAATTAACTTCCTGCATATATGTACATCCTATATCTCTTGAGAACAACCACGGCCATCGATTTATACACAAGATTAAAGAATTTCAAAATTTATCTTCTTGCAAGTTACACTTTAATGCAATCCAATTCCCATTTCATTTTAAACTCTATCAAACCCAATATTGTAAAATTACAATTAGATGAAAACATTAAAGCAAACAACATAACAAAGAATATCCATACAAAACCTTAAACACGCATACGCTCATGGAAGCTTCTAACATATCACGTTCTCTGACAATCTTCATCGTTATCCGCAAATTCACCAATCTTAGTATCATCCACAAACTTGCTAATCAGACCAGCTATGTTTTCTTTCAAATCATTTATATGTATTACAAACAGCACGGACCCTTGCGGAACACTACTCGTTAAGACCTCCATTCAGAAAAGCACCCTTCCACCACTATTCTTCCATAGTCAAGCCTGTTCTGAATCCATCTAGCTAGTTCATCCCTGATCCCATGAGCTTTAATCTTTTGTACCAGCCTGCCAAAGGAGGGACTTTGTCAAATGCCTTACTAAAGTCCATGTAGACAACATCCCAGAACCCTTCCATTGTCAATCATTTTTGTCACTACCTCAAAAACCTCAATTAAATTACTGAGGCATGGCCGCTCAGCTACAAAGCCATGCTGTCTGTTGCTAACAAGACCATTCAGTTCCAAATGTGTATAGATCTATTCCCAAGAATATTCTCAACAATTTTACTACCACTGATGTCAAGCTCATTAGCCTATAATTACCCAGGTTATCCTTGCTACCCTTAAGTAATGGGACAACATTGGCTATTCTCCAATCCTCTAGGACCTTGCCAATGGGCAACGAAGAAACAAAGATTTCTGGTGGAGGTCCAACAATTTTATCTGTTTTCTCTTGCAGTAAATTGGGATTGATGCCACCTGGCCTTAATGCTTGTTCTAAAGAGTTTACACACTCTTCCAAGACACCATTAATTGACATATCCCTCTCCTTTTTGAATACTGATGTAAGGTAGATGGAAAGAAACTTTCCTTTGGTTTGGTACCAGAGTTTATCAATTTAAGATGATTGACAAGATCCAAAGACAACATGAGAATCTTTTTAATGCAATGAGTGAATAAGATCTAGGGTGCACTGCCTAAAAACAGATTCAATTACGGGTTTCAAAAAGAAATTGGAAAACTGTTGTAAGTTTTTTTTAAATGCAGGGTTGGGGGAAAGGGTTGAGGAATAGCACAATTTAAATAGCTCTCGCAGAGAGCTGGTGTAGATTTGATGGCTAAATAGCCTTCTGTATTATAACACTTCTCTGATTCAACATTGAATAGGGAGAGAATGACAACAGAAACAATAATTTAAAACAGATTCTTAGATTTTGGGGTATTAAGGGTTATGAATAGAAAGGAGAGTTGAGGTTATGACAGAGCATGTTTAAAGGACCAAATGGCCTGCTCCTGCCCTTAATTTTTCTTAATGTATCTTAAGAAAAGTGCCCAAAAAGCCAGAAATGAGCTACAGCATTTATTTTTAATGCAGTACATTATTGGACTGGGTATTGCAATGATAATGATGGCAAAATTGTCAATGTTTCCTGTTCCTCTGACATTGACAGTATCTTCTGGAATTTGTACATGAGAATCCAGAAGTAAATTGTTTTTAATTATTCTACATTTGTTGCATTCTCCAGGGAGTTCAATCAGTTAGAAATCACTGAATTGGTGAGAACTTCAGCTCTTATGCTGTAATGTTTAAAACTCCCCAAGAAAATTGCATCCTATTAGGTGTAAGTGGATTTTTAAAAACATACTAAGTGGTAAATATTGCTGAAGAATTTCATTGTTCCTGGTAAGCTAATGTTATATTTGTGGAACAACTTTTCATTCTGGTAAGTTTTTAAAATTTTAATACTTGCTTTGGGGCATGCACATTAAAAACTGAAATATAAATCATTTAATGGTAGTATGGGTTACATGGTCTCCTTCTGTGCCAGAACTAAATGATCCTTTTCCAAGATTTTGGCTAGTGCCAAAACCAAGAGACCAGCTAAAGATCATTCACAATTGTCCTATGATTTTCTAAAGATAAAAAACAGTTTTATAAATGTCACTATACAATTTCAGTATTAGACTGAATTTAAACATTATTAATGCAAAAAATTATGCAGTCTAACTCATGGGATGAGACAAGGACATAGTTCGACAGTATCAGAATAAAGTTGTAAAGTGTCAGATTGTTCATAAATGATAGATTATTGCTTTTGTTTCATTTTTGAAATTTATGGTGTTACCTGGAGACCAGATTTGCTGAGTCATGTTCAGACAACTGACAGCTATAAATATTGCTCCATTTCAGTTCATTAGCAGTTCCCCTAGGAGCAAATTTCAATCGCATAAATGCGATAACCAGCTTTGTTTTATCACAAGAGTTAGGCAACCAGTGGGAGTCACGTGTCTTATCAAATTTTCACATGAGCATTTATTCCAAGAAATTTATGTTCGAATCTAGAAGGGGGAAGCTTTGTTTTTCATGGAAAATCAAATGAATGGAAAGGATATGTCAGTATGTGTTGAGCAAGAAGAATTGAGTGGCGGTGAAATGTACAGGCTTAGACGGAAGTAAATGGAAGGAAAGCAATAGAGAAAAGAATGAAACTTGAGAATACAACATTGAATACAATCTTGATAAGGAAATTTGAAACTAAGCCTAGAAAGTTAAAATACTCTGCTCGCCTTAAACATATTTTAATTGCTATTTTCAGGCACCGAACATATTTGGAGGCATTAGCTTGAGAAAAGGGAAGCATTATTGCCAACATGCCATTGGCTTTGTTTTTGGCTTGCTGTAAACAGAGTTTGAAAACCAGGTTCACTTAGAAAAAGATCTGACACAGTCACCAATTCAGATACTGGCACTGCATGTACCTTTTGGAACTGGGATCAGCACATGATAAATCACTGGCCATAATCGAGCCAAATAATCAAGGTAAGGTATTATCTCAACAACATCACTTTCTGCCTCTCCCTTTTTCCAGACAGTGAGCTTGTGGGCTTTATAAATGCTATCCCAGAAATGGACTGGTGCATGCAAATAAACAGAATAGCTGGAGTATCCCTTTATTTAACTCTGCAGGGTCACCAGCTTAGCCCATGTCCCTAAAATCAAATATTAGCATTAAAAAAAAGGAATTTTTCCAAGTGGTAATTGTACAGTTCTCCCAGATACATTTGAGCATGACCCCCAAAGTAGCATTTTAGCCTGAAAGCAAAAGCATTTTTAAGCAAATTAGACGAGCTCCCTTTTCTGTTTGTGGCAGGCCACTTGTATAACAATACATATTTCTTATATCCTGCTCCACTGTTCAGCTTGTATAATGCCAATTTTTGTAACTGTTTGTTAAAGAAAAGCAGTTATGTCAGGTATTACAGTTTTGGAAGTATGTATCTTTTCTCCAAGGTTCACTGATGATTTTCAGGCCCAGTTCAGCACTATTGCCACTCCGCACTGGGATTGCAGGCAGAAGGAGGGAGGAGGTGATTGGGGCTGGCCATCCAGTTTGGCGGGGGGAGGATGTTCAGGATTGTCAGGGGACATCTGGGCTTGCCTGGGGAGGTCCAGAAGGCTAGTGTTGTAGGACTGGCCAGCGATCTGGAGGCTAGTAATGTGGGGCAACTGCATTTGCGCTGGTTTCCACACTGACAGATCAGCATATGCACAGTGGCCCACTCAGGGCTATGCTGCCAGCCTCTCGGGTGGTAACTGGCCCTGCTGCAGATTTCCAGAGTGAATCACGCTGAGGCCTGTACGGTGTGTCAGAGATTCATTCTGGAAATCATGCTTAAAAAAAACCAGCAGGGTTTACTCCCTTTTTCCCACAAATTGGGGATTTCGAACCTTTTTGTTTCTGTTTGTGGCAGGCCGCTTGTATAACAACAGATGCCGATCTGTTTTATATAATCCCAGTCCATCTGGTTTAGATGTCAGCTGATGTTGGTTAGACATTTTTTTCAAATAGTGTCATGGATCTTTTAAGTCCATCTCTCAGGTGGTCTTAGTATCTATTGGAAAGAAGATATATCCAATAGCATAGCATTCAGTTTTAGACTATAGTGTTGGCTTAGATAAAGTATTTTTGTGTCTGGAATGAGGCTTGCAGCTATTGTGTTCTGACTTGAGGCAAGAACCTACTGTAAAGCTAAGGCTGACATAATCCATTTAAGAATCTGGCCTTTTTGAGTCAAAATTGACGGGTATCGGGGATTGTGTTTTTAATTACTTGCATGGTATAATGCAAATGTAATGAACATTGGGCTAAGGCACATCCAACAAGAACAATTTATGTATGTTTAAGCACTGCAAACATAATTAAATATACCAATGTACTTAAAACAATACCAAGCAATGTATGGATATATTTCTAAGAAATAGGTTTTAAGAAATGTATTAAAGATGGAAAGTTAGAAAGGAAATGCCAATGCTTGTAGTCTAGGTTGTTGGAGAGGAGGGGCACCAATGTTTGAGTGACTAAAATTGATACTGAAAAATGCTAGACGCAGGGACGAAGTCAGCTATTGTTTGACCAGGAGCCAATGTAAGTCATTAAGTACAGGTGTGGTGGCTGAATGGGGCTTGCTGCGAGTTAAGATATACACAACAGAGGTTTGGCTGATCTCAAGAACATAGAAGATAAGAATGTGGGAGACCAGCCAAGAGCAAATTGAAAAAATTGTGTCAAGGGCAAAGTCATGAATGCTTGTAGTCTATGTAGGAGAGGAGGGGCACCAATGTTTGAGTGACTAAAATTGATACTGAAAAATGCTAGGTGCAGGGACGAAGCCAGCTATTGTTTGACCAGGAGACAATGTAAGTCATTAAGATTACTGTCTCTGGTGAGCAGCTACCTTTGTGGAAAGGGAAGTGCATCAGTTTGCAGAAAGCCCTCAGTGTTAGAGATACCCACTGGTCGAAGGAATGCATGATTAACATTGGGAATAAGATTTTAATTTAAGAATTGCCGCCTGTCAATCATTGATAACAATCATTTACATTACAGAGGAGTTCACTGTAAGGCAGAGTCTATATTAAGTTCAAGATTGTCCAAAGATGTATGAGTTAGGTGAATTGACTATGCTAAATTGTACCTTAATATCGTAGGGGTACTGGCTAGGGTAAATGTATGGGGTTATGGGGATAGGCCTGATGCGATTGTGATCGGTGCAGACTTAATGGGCCAAATGCATTCTGCATTGTAGGATTCTATGATTGCCCGGATTATTTGAACACACAACCGAAGCAGAATAGAGGCCTATATAATGCAGTTAGCCCCTCCCTAAGTACCCAAGTGAGTGAGCTGATGAATTAAGTATGTTGGAGCTGAGGAGGAGGAGGAGCTGAGAGAGGAAATTGGTGTATAAAAACCGGTGAGAGCGCTCTGAGGGTTACTGTGTGCCACATTGTCCGATCCGAAAGGCTGCTGCTTATTTAGTCACTGACAGAGTGAAGAGACACAATGGGTCACGGAGCCCAGAAAACTGACGAAGGGGTAACGATGATGGCAGCGGAGAGAATGAGGCTGGAACCGGACAAGGGCGAGGAGCCGCCGTCGCCAGAGCTCCGCTGGCCACCCTCCTCTACCCGGCGCGGCAGAGGGACCTGGAGCCGCCAGCTCGAGTTTACGCTGGTGTGTGTCGGCAATGCGGTGGGGCTGGGGAACGTCTGGAGGTTCCCCTATCTGTGTTACAGAAGCGGGGGAGGTAAGCCTGGGGAAACCGGAGTTAATGGATAAGCTTTCTTGGAATAGGGGATAAAAACCTGTTTCTTATGGACGCCTGAAAGGAAACTCCCCAGTGTTTCAGTTACTCTTGCTGCCCTTTATGATTCCAAGATCTAGCGCATACTGCAAGCCAGCGGGGTTTGAACAGAATTTTAAAAAAGAGGGAGAAGTAGCCAAGTCCAGAATAGAAAGCTGGAGAGAATGTATAGGGCCCCAGAGTTCTAGGACTAGGGATGTAATTCTCAGACTGTTAGCTTAGACTTAGGGAGAAATTTGTAAACGAGTGAGGGTTGAACTGAGGTATTTGGAGAACATGGAATCTAAGAAGATAATGATGAGGAAGCGATGAAAAAAAGATCTCTTACGATAAGATCAGATGTCAGAATATGTAAGGCATTCGGCCCATCAAGCTACCTCCACCAAGCAACAAGATCATGGCTGATCTGATTGTGGCCTAATCTACTTCCTTGCTATCCCTCAAATACTTTGTTGATCAAAATCTGCTTAAGTTAGTCTCGAATATATTAAATGACCCAGCCTCCACTGTCCTCTGGGAAAGACCCAAAGATTAACAGCCCATTGAAAGAAGAAATTTCTCCTCATCTCTCCTTAAATGGCAAAATTCTTTATTTTTAAACTCTGCCTTCTAGTTTCTGGACTTATTCACACAAAAAAAAAGATTCTTTAGTATCTATCCTGGCAATTCCCCTTGGAACCTTGTATGTTTTTGCAAGATCATCTCTCCTTCTTTGTCCCTGAAATCTGACTAACCAGCCTTCTCTGAATTGCTTTCATTGCAAGTATGTCCCTTGAGTAAGGAATGCAAAACATACCTAACGTTCTAGTTGTAGTCTCAATGCCCTTAACTTGTGTAGCATTACTTTCCATTTGTATAGAACACCTCTGTTGGAATAAAGGCCAGATTTCAATTACTTTGGTAGTTACATGCTGTGTCTGCATGCTAACTTTTTGTGTTGCATGTCTGAGATCTCCAATCCCTTTATTGTGGCATTCTTCTTTTCGCTATTTAAATAATATTCAATTTTTTTTCTCTATTTTACCTGCTGGCATGGACAATGCACATTTTGCTCCGTCTGCCACTTTTTTTGCCCATTCACTTAACCTATCCTTTCTCCTTTTCAGACTGAGTGCAGTGTTACGAACTGGGAGACCACTTACCATAACCTTGCTCCTGTCAATTGCTCTTTGTACCAGTCACTCCTCCCTCCTGCCCCACCCCCACACATTACCACCTCTGCAGAGCATTCCCTTGGCATGGCTCCAAGCATCTGAGCTGATTCCGCCAACAAAACAAGGCTGGTAAGATTGTGAGGCAAGAACCTTTTCAACTTCTCAAGCGGTTTTTGCCTATCCAGTGGTGAGGATTGTACCAAGGCTTTTTTTTTGCACTGAGTGCTGTAAGATTTTGATTCATAGGTCATCGTTTTTTTTAAAAAATGTCATTCTCTCCTATTTTTTCGCACTTCAGCACTTATTTGTTTTGAGAAATTGCATCCTTTTTATCCTCAGAACTTTCTTTCCTACATATCTTTGTTCATCAGAAATTTGGTTTAATACTATTTGTCCCTTCATCAGACTCTAACATAGATCACCAACAGCTGAGGCTCCAGCCTTGATCCCTGTGGCACTTCAATATCACAAAATCCTACAGTGCAGAAGATGGCCTCTGGCCCATCGAGTTTGCACCGATGCATAAAATGTCCTGACCTGTTCACCTAATCCCACTTAGGTCCATAGCCTTGAATGTTATGAAGTGCCAAGTACTCATCCAGGTACTTTTTTAAAGGATGTGAGGCATCCACCACTCCCAGCCTGCATATTCCAGACCATCACCACTCTGTTTTTTCCTCAAATCCACCTCCCATCCCTCGCTTGTGCCCCCTTGTAATTGACCCTTAAATTAAAGGGAACACCTGCCCCCTATCCACTCTGTCCATGCCCTCAATCTCGAACACCTCAATCAGGTTACCCCTCAGTCTTTCTGCTCCAGAGAAAACAACCCAAGCCTATCCAGCCTCTTTTTATAACTTAAATGTTCCATCCCAGCCAACATCCTCATGGATCTCCTCTGTACCCCCTCCAGTATGTTCACATCCTTCCTATAATGTGGCAACCAGAACAGCACACAATATTCCAGCTGGGGCCTCACCAAAGTTCTTTACAACGCCATCATGACCTCTCTGCTTTTATAATCTGTACCCTGATTAATAAAGGCGAGTGTGCTATTTGCCTTTTTCACCACCCTATTAAACTGCCTTTCTGCTTTCAGATACGTATAGACAAACATGCCAAGATCCCTTTGTTCTTCAGAACTTTCATAGTGTTCTTCCTTGTCAAATTACTCCTTCCAAAGTGCTTCACGTCATACTTTTCAGGGTTAATTTTATCTGCCCATTTGATCATCTTGTCTATGCCTTCCTATAACCCAAGACACTCAACCTTCCTGTTAACCACCCAGCCAATCTTTGTGAGATCAGCAAACTTACTGATTGTTATCTGTCATTTATATAATTGATGAATAATAGGGAGCCCAGCACGGATCCCTATGATACGTCACTGGCTCCAGGCACTGAAGTTGCCGTCTGTCACCATCCTGTCACCTACCATTAAGCCAATTGTGAATCCATCTTATCCTGTATCCCATATGCATTTAGCTTCTTAAGTCTCCCATGTGGGATTGTGTCAAAGGCTGAAATCCATGTAAACTCCATCAACTGCACTACCCTCATCCACTCACTTGATTACATGCTCAAAAAATTCAAATTTGTTAGGCATGACCTCCCTCTGTCAAAATCATGTTGAATAACCCTGATAAAACCTTGTCTGTCCAAATGAAGATAAATTCTCTCCTTCAGAATCTTCTCCGGTAGTTTCCCAACGACTGATGTGAGATTCTGTAGTTCCCTGGCTTGTCTCTACAACCTTTTCTTAAATAGTAGGACAACATTAGCTGTTGTCCAGTCTTCTGGCACCTCCCCTGTGGCCAGAGCCTCTGCAATTTCTTCCTTTGCCTCCTTCAACAGCCTTGGATACAATTCATCTGGACCTGGATATTTGTCTACTTTCAAGCCTGCCAATATCTTGTCACTCCCTATGATTTTCCCCAAAGCCTCAGTCTCTTGCCCCAAGTTCCATAACTACCTCATTCTCATGGATGAAGACAGATATGAAATATTCATTTAACACCCTACCAATGTCCTCTACCTCCACCCATAGTTTTCCTCCTTGATCCCTAATTCCTGGTTATGCTCTTCCCATTGATGTACTTACACCTTAGAATTTTCCCTACTTTTATCATCCAGAGACTTCTCATAGCCCTTCTTTACTCTCCTGATTTTAAGTTCCATCCTGCACTTTCTGTACTAGCCTCCACAGATATACTCCATTTATACTTGTTAAAAGCCTCTCTTTTCCTTCTCATTGTATCCTGAATGTCTGTGGTCATCCATGGTTCTCTGGGTTTCTTACTCTAGAGGGAATAAGTTGGGCCTGTACCCTCCTTATTTCATCTTTGAACACCACCATTATCACCACCACCTCCTTGCCTTGCTGCCCACCCTCCACCACCCTCCTCCCTAATCAACTGCTCTCTGGTAGATTCCCTTCCCCAAGTAACTTGCTCCAATCTACCATGGCCAGATCCTGCCTAACTTTACTAAAATCTACTCTTTCCCTAATCAAAAACCTTTTTCTGCAACCTGTCAATTTCTTTGTTAAAGTTTATTTATTAGTTACAAGTAAGGCTTACATTAACACTGCAATGAAATTACTATGGAAATTCCCCTAGTTGCCCCAGTCTGGCTCCTATTCAAGTCAATTCATCTAACTAGCACATCTTTCAGAATGTGGGAGGAAACCAGAGTGCCTGACAGAAACCCATGCAGACACAGGGAGAACATGCAAACTCCACACAGTAACCCAAGTGTTGTGAAGCAGCAGTGCTAACCACTATGCTACCGTGCCACCATTTGTTATTTGTCCGTAACAAATTTGAATTGAACCATGTTGTGATTACTATCACCAACACATCAACCACTTGTCAAGCTTCATTCACCAGAATTAAGTCCAGCACAACTCCTTCCCTTGTTGGATCTTCGACATTTTGACCTAAAGTTTTCCTGTATACATTTTAAGACCTCTACTCCATCTAAGCCCTTAACATGATGGCTATCCCAATTAATATTGGGAAAGTTGAAATCATCTAATATAATTGATCTCATTATTTTTACACTCCTGCAAATTGTGCACATTTGCTCTTCAATTTCCTGCTTCTATCTGGGGGTCTATAATAAACACCTAGCAATGTAGTTGTCCCTTTATGTTATTCCTAAGCTCTACCTACAAGACTTCATTTGATGCCGCACCAAAATATCATCTTTCCTTACTGCAGAAACTGTCCCCTTAATTAATAATACAATGCCTCCTCCTCCACCTTTTACCACCACTCTGTCTTGCCTGAAGATTCTATATCTTGGATGTTGAGATCCCAGTCCTGTCCCTCACTCAACCATGTCTTTGTGATGGCAATTATATCATAATTACATGTGCCAATCCTCACCCTTAACTCATCTGTTTTATCTTTAATACTCATGGCGTTAAAGTGGAACCCTTCCAGTCTTGTCTTACTCCCTTGAACTTGGTATCACTGTATTCCCTGTGACCAGATTGCTTTTCTGTTATGCTATGTTCTTATTCTGCTAATATCTGGGTTCCCACCGCCCCTGCCAAATTAGTTTAAACTTTTCCCAACAGTATTAGCAAACTCATCAGCAGGGATATTATTCCTGCTGTGGTTCAGATGTAGACTGTCCTGTATGTACAGGTCCCACCTTCCCTAAAAGTGGTCTAGGAATCTAAAGCCCTCCCTACTGTGCCAGTTCTTAAGCCATGCATTCATCTGTGCTATTCTCCTATTTCTGTACTCAGTATCTCATTGCATTGGGAGTAATTCAAAGATTACAACTTGAGGTCCTGCTCTTTAGTTTATTGCCTAACTCCCTGAATTCTTGATGCAATATCTCATCCCTCTTTTTTTTCTATTTGTCATTGGTACCAACATGTACCATGACCTTAGCCTTATCAGCCCCCCCCCCCACCTCAGGATGCCCTGCAGCCATTCAGCAGGTAAAAGTGGGAACGTCGAGGTGGCGGCACAGGCACGCTGGGCCGAAGGGCCTGTTTCCTGTGCTTCTTTGTTCTTTGACACCCCAGACTCTGCCAGAGGCAACACACCATGCTGAAGTCTCTTTCACGAAAATGGAAGTGCCTATCTGTGTCCCTGATTATGGAGTCCCCAATGACTATTCTTCTATGTTTTGACACCTCCTGTCTCCTCCCAACAAGGCCAGCCATACAGCCACAGGGAATTCCAACACTGATTGCCTGTCCTTTCTGGCAGTCACCCATCTATCTGTCTGCACTTCAGGCCAAGATTGGGAAAGTCCCAATCAAATAAGTCAACTGAACTAGGTACTAGAGGGAGCAGGTGTTTAACTTTGCCACAATTGACATTTGGCCCTAATGGATTGTCCTGAACTCGCCAATCCTAGACTCTGACGTGAGCAACTTGGGGTGGAGGGATTGTGGTGGTGGGCAGCATTTTATCTGCCCATTTATGTTCCAAGAGAATCATTGCATTGAACTTGACTTCAGTCTGTTACCACAAGACTGCATACAGATGGTGTTATTCCTTGTATTTTCTCCATTCTACAAATTAACTGCACTAATCTAGCTAAAATGCTTTAATTTAAATTAAAATTCCTGATTCTGCCTTCAAGGGTTTTGCTGGAGTAAATAAGGAGAAATGGCTGCCACTAGCAGGCGAGTTTTAAAATGTGATAACATTTGGAAGATAATTGGCAAGAGAACCTGAGGGAGGAGACTTTTTAATGCAGAGTTACGATTTGAAACGCAGTGCCTGAAACGATGATGGAATAAATTAAACAGTAACTTACAAAAGGGAAACTGGACAAATACTTAAAAGGAAAAAATTGCAGAGCTATAAGTAACAAAAGGAAAAAATTGCAGGGCTATGAGGAATAAAACAGGAGTTGGACTAATTTAATGGCACTTTCATAAAGCAGACATAGTTCGAATGAGCCCCTAAGATCTTACTGAAATTCCACTGATCATTGACCGCCTCGATATTAATATTTATGCACATGCATTACGAGTAACACTAAACAAGTTTGGTGCCTACATCGAAAAAATAAACATTCCCTGTTCTTTGATGCCTTGAGACTCCTCTATAAGACTCGAACATTCTTCTTATTACCATTTGGTTTACCATTCAATAAGTGGCTTTGAAATACCTTGTCTTATAAAGAACAAAACAGCATGGGAAACAGACCCTTTGGCGCAATGAACCCGCACTGCCACCCTTATGTTCCCACCTCTACCCACGATCCTTGTCTATGTTTATAGATCATGGATTAAAAACCAATAAAGCATACTGGTTTCTTTACATTTTTTTATCTTCTGTATTTACCAATTTATTGACTGGAACAACTTTTGCTTTCTCTTTAGAATTAGTCTTTCCTATTCTTCCAGCACCCCTGTGGGTTTACAAATGGAGATCTATTGCTCTCTAACTGCATATAGTCATCTGCCAGACACTGCTTTCCAAATCTTAGAAACCTTACAGTCCTCCAGATGTGACCTAATAGCTATTGGGATGCTGTTTCAAAATACTTCCAGTATCATTAGCTGCATCTCATTTTCAAAATCCCATTAAACAAATTTTTCATTTGGCCTTTTCTTTAAAATCTGTAATTTCAACTGAAATGCTTCAGATTTAATATTTATTAGTGTCACAAGTAGGTTTACATTAACACTGCAATTAAGTTACCATGAAACTTCAGTGCCTGTTCAGGGACAGTGAGGGAGAATTTAGCACTTTCAGATTGTGGGTGGAAACCAGTGCACCTGGAAAAGTCCCACAACATGGAGAGTGTGCAAACTCCGCACAGACAGTGAACCAAGTTGAGAATCGAACCCCAGTTTCTGGCACTGAGGCAGCAGTACTAACCATTGTACTGTGCCATCGATGGTTCCGTAAGATCCTGTTAGTGTAAATGGCAGCAAGATTTCAGTGAATGTTTCAGACTAATAACCTTTAATCAGAATGGATTAACATTTCAAATGTTTAAATTTGTATGCATTAGGTACCATAGGTTTAACTACCTTGTAATCTGACAACTGTTTTTCAGAAAACCTAGAATATACATTCATAGCCTCCCCAATTAAAACATTTTGCAAAATGGAAGTCCATGGGTCCCTTAACTTTGTAGTTTCTCAGTGGAGAGAAAATTTCTTTCAGCTGTTTTTGGTGAATTTAGGCACAGAAATTTTAATTAAAGCAATGGATGGGACTCAATTCCTCATCTGAACTATGAGGGTGCAATCTTCCTGACCTGCTGCACTAGTTGATCAGTGGAATGGGCAAAAAGATGGTGTGCGAGGCTTTGGTGCCAAGCACAAACTGGTCTATGCCAAAAACCATCTTCCCAACACTATTTTGCTGGCATGATTGGCTTCATGCCCTTTTTGGCTTAGTATGTCATTAATATTCCAGCCTTCCAGAACTTCCTCTCTTGGCAAGACATCTTGCCAATGTGGACCAGATGCCTGTGCCCACTCTTTCCTAGCAAACAACAGATAAATTGAAACCCTAGGACTTTCTCAAGCTCCATTGATCTCCATGACAATGTAGCCTTCCTGGGCTCACTGCATTTAAATTAATTGTAGCTTTAACTCAAAACAAAACAATTCTTCTGGCCTGTGTTTCTTTATAGGCACTTCTCCAATTCACCAGCAGAAGTAAGCCATCCTGATGTTTTATGACCTTGCCTATCAACTATTCACCCCCTCAAGTCAAAATAGTCACGTCAGCATACTGACAAATAAACTGCTCAGAATTCCTGATCATTCTTCAAGGAATTCTAGGTATCTGAGCAGACAGTTATGATCTCTCAACACTTGCCATCCATGGGGATCATGAAAGTTCAGAGTAAGCTATTTGGCCTCTTGAGCATACTTTACCATTCAATAAGATTACATGGTTCAAAAGCTGCTAAAGCAAAAAGGATAAATGTGCAGAACCAGCACTTGTTGAAATCAAACATATCATTAATCTGCCAACTCAAATGACTGGAGACATCCTAGAGTTGTAGGCTAGTGATATCATACAGATCAGCACTTGATCTGTACAACATCACCCAGTTTGCCATTTTAAGTAATCAAAAAAGCCACCATTAGTGGTTGAGCTATGAATTTTTTTGTGTACCTGTAATCTATTCCTTAATTCAAAGTTATTTAATTGAAATTCAACAATTTAACATAAAATTCATACTTATTTACTTTTAACAAATTAGCCATCTGCCAGGTAAGGAATCTTACTTTTTTAAGCACTTATTTGTTTTGGTATATTCTAGATTTACTGACAGGGTGAAAGAAAATACTGTGCAGGCAATTGTTGCAAACCAAAATAAACTTGTATTGTGCACAAGAAATACTTGCATTCAATCTTGCACTGGGAAAAGGTCAACATATTTCATGCAATAATTTATTGCAAGTGTTTTTGAACTAGTTGATTTTTGAAACCTTTTGTTTCTTTGCTTGAAGCTGAAAATTTAGGATTGCCATAAAGAATTACTTTACATTGTATGCTCTTCAATGTAGTTATCCCAATTGGTTCCACTCTGATCTTAGCATTTTAAACTGGCCAGCAGAGATCACAGAATTTGTTGTGCTGTGATTGATTCCCAATCTTTTGCTGTGTCGCTGGTACTTTGGGTGTAATTTGTTGTTCTTCTTCCTTCCCTGCTGAATGGAGCTCAAGCTTTGGAGAATCATAAATCCAGTTAAATTACACTTGTTGCTATTGCCAAATGTAAACTGTATTGTAAGACCCTCCCTTTGCAGCCTGATAGTGGCAGAGGGCAAATAGCTGGACAACTTGTCTCCTTGATCACCCTCAGGGTCCAAGGTCCCAGGCCAGGGGTTTTTCTATTCATTCATGGGACATGGATGTCACTGGCTGGCCAGCATTTATTGCCTATCCCAAGTCGCTCAAGGGTATTTGAGAGTTAACCACATTGCTATGGCTCTGGAGTTACATGTAGCCCAAACCTGATGTGTGGCAGATTTCCTTCCTTAATGGACATTAGTGAATCAGTTGAATTTTTCCAACAATCAACTATTGTTTCATGAATACCAATAGATTCTTAATTCCAGATACTTTTAATTGAACTCAAATTCCACCATCTGCTATGGGAGGATTTGAACCTGGATCCCCAGAACATTAGCTGAGTTTCTGGATTAATAATCTAGTGAAAATATCACTAGGCCATCATCTCCCCATGTCAGTGCAAGGATGCAAGGAGTCAATGCACCATTAGCTCTGCCAAGACTGAAAAGTGTTGTAGGGGGAGGAGGGTGGGAATCTCTGGAGTTTCGGTTGTGGGGTTGAGTCATTTGCATGCCACTGGTGGGAGGAAGAATATGACCCATTTTGAGTAGTAGTGGGGAGGATACCCCTCTTTGCTGGGTCCTGCATGCCAAGCTCACACTGTCATTACCAGCATAAAGCCTCCCTTTCTCACTGGAGATCAGACGAACAGTAGGGAGCTGGTGAATGGACTTCAGATCCACTAATTGTATTGCAGTTAGTGGGTTTGCATAATTATTGGGTTGTCGTCTGCTATGGGTGAAATCCAGATTGGGACCTGCATGCTGAGAACATTGTGCCTAGTGCCAAATCTGTTCTTTGCCTGATTTTTTTGCTAGCAGGCCCAAAGAATCCCTCCTAACAGGAAAGGTGAGTTGCCCTTCCTTGTTGACTCCGCATTGGACTTAATGAAAGTCATCAGTGCACCAGAGTAGGCTGCTTTTTTTTTTGAGACAGTTAACTGACTTAACCTGAGGGTCACCTCACCTCAGTTGAGGAATAAGGTTGTGACAATGGAGTGTTTTATGAAGACAGAGTTGGTACTGGAATAAACCTGTGCTGTTGGTGTCACTCCACATCATTTGTCTAGCTAACTGAGGCTTCCCCCTCATTGACCAAACAACAGGCTAGTAATTAGCACGTAAGACTTGTTCTGATATTTTAACAATATAAAAACACTTCTAAAGCAAATTTTGCCCAGTTGTTGCTGTCCCAATATAGTTTTATTCCAATACCATGGCCAGTGGGATCAAGCTATGTCATCCTATGTGAAGGAATATTATTTTGGTTGGTATATCTGGTAAATGAATAGTCCTGCCCTGTTGATTAGAAAAGTGAAATTAAGATTTTTAGCTTCCATCTCCTTGACTATTTTTCTTTCCCTTCTCTGCTATGAAAAATGTCCAGA
Organism: Sphyrna mokarran; assembly: GCA_024679065.1. Lineage (NCBI taxonomy): Eukaryota > Metazoa > Chordata > Chondrichthyes > Carcharhiniformes > Carcharhinidae > Sphyrna > Sphyrna mokarran. Next base: position 37,125,887 of record JAGIQG010000020.1, on the reverse strand, counting down.
CTGAGGAGCTGGCAGCTGATTTGGGCTAAGCCTTTATTGCCCCTGGCAGTTTGCCAGGAAACTGAACAATTCAGTTGACTTCAACAACCAAAATCTGTTTCATGAGACACCTCTGGTATCTTAACCAGATTCCATATGATAGCAGAATATGGTGCCATATATTGGATGGAATTTGTAAGCCTAGAGTATTGCCCCACATTCAATGACATTAAAATCACAATATGGCAACAGGCTATTTCGTCCAACGATTTGATATTCATGTTTATGTTCCATGTGATCAGTAGTACTAATCCCAAGTAACTTTTCCTGTAATGTTCAAAGTCCAACCCTTTTCGTTCAGCTGCCTATCTGATCTATTTAATTGTTGACATCTTCTCTGTTCAGTTGCTTACTCCCAAAGGTGAATTCTACAGCTTCTCAAACTTTTGGATTTTTAAAATAAAAGCAAAGTCTGAATAGAAGCTAAAAACCTGAAATGAAGTGCTAATATAGATTAGCAGATCTGGCTGCATCTATGGACAGGATAACATAACGTTGGAGTCGAGTACGACTTACTTGGAACAGGACTTTTTTTTTTAAGTTTCTCAATTTTAGTCCTTTGCCTTTTATAATCTTCTACATGTCCCTTCAAGACCCCTCAGACTCAGAATATATTTCTGTCAAACCTGCCTAATGGTACTTTATCAAATTGGCCCATTGGCAGCTAAAGTTCTTCAATTTCTATATTTTTTCATTCCAGGCCATATCTGAGTCAGTGTGCTGTTTTCCCTCAATTGCCTCAATATTCTTCCTTTAGTGTCAAACTGAATTATACACACTATTGCAGTTGGGGGCTTAATATTTCATAAATAAGTTTTTGTCAGTCTTCACGGAGGAGGACACAAATAGCTTACCAAATATTAAAGATAGAGGGATGGTAGGAGATGAGGTCCTTAATACAATTACTGTTACTAGAGAGGTAGTGCTTGGTAGATGAACAAGACTGAAGGTAGACAAGTCCCCGGGACCATATTTTGATTTTAATGTCATTTTGAATGTGGGGCAATACTCTAGGCCATGCAAATTCCATCTAATATATGGCACCATATTCTGCTATCATTTGGAATGTGTTTAAGATACCAGAGGTGTCTCATGAATGCATCCCAGGATTCTGAAAGAAATGGCAGATGCCTTAATAATTATTTATCAAAATTCACTGGACTCTGGGGAGGTGCCAGAGGATTGGAAAACAGCTAATGTTACACCGCTGTTTAAAAAAGGTAGCAGACAAAAGGCAGGGAATTATAGGCTGGTTAGCTTAAAGTTCGTAGTTGGAAAAATGCTGGAATCCATGTCAAAGAAATAGCAGGACAGCTAGAAAAGAACGATTTAATCAAACAGACGCAGCACTGATTCGTGAAGGGGAAGTTGTGTTTAACAATTTACTGGATTTCTATGAAGATGTGACTAGTGCAGTAGACAGAGGGGAACTGGTGGATGTGGTGTTTTTAGATTTCCAAAGGCATTTGATAAAATGCTTCAAAAGGTTGCTGCAAAAGGTTAGGGTACATGGGGTCAGGGGTAAAATGTTAGCATGGATTGAGGATTGGTTATCTAATAGGAAGCAGAGAGTTTACATCAATGGATGTTTTTCTGGTTGGCAGTTGGTGACTAGTGGAGTGCCACATGGATCAGTGTTGGGGCCTCAACTGTTTACCATGTTGGGGCTGGGTGTAGGGTAACAAAATTTATCAATGATATGAAGATGAGTGGAAAAGCAAATTGCATGGAAAGTACAGAGTCTGCAGAGATCTGGATAGGCTGAATGAGTGGGTGAGGACCTGGCAGATGGAGTATAATGTTAGGAAATGAGGTTATCTACTTTGGTAGAAATAATAGTAGGAGGGATTATTTAAAGGATGAAAAGCTGCAATATGCTGCTGTGCAGAGGGACCTGGGGTCCTTATGCACAAATCGCAAAAATTCAGTCTGCAGGTGATCAAGAAGGTGAATAGAATGTTGGCATTTATCGTGAGAGGGACAGAATATAAAAGCAGGAAGGTCTTGCTGCAACTGTACAAGGCAGTGGTGAGGTCACAACTGGAGTACTGTGTAGTTTTGGTCCCCTTATTTGTGAAAGGATATATTGGCCTTGGAGGGAGTACAGAAAAGGTTGATACCGGAGATGAGGAGTTAGCTTATGAGGAGAGATTGAATTGACTGGGCCTGTACTTATTAGAGTTTAGAAGGCTGAGGGAGGATCGTATAGAGACGTACAAGATAATGAAGAGGCTAGATAGGGTAGAGGTAGAGACATTCTTTCTGCTTAAAAAGGAAAACAGAACTAGAGGGCACAGCTTCAAAATAAGGGCTGGGGCTGTTTAGAACAGAGTTGAGGAGGAACTTCTTCACTCAAAGCGTGGTGAATTTCTGGAATTCTGTGCCCATTGAAGTGGTGGAGGCTACCTTGGTGAATATATTTAAGTCACGGGTAGGTAGATTTCTGATAGACAAGGGAATTAAGGGTTATGGGGACGAAGTGGAACTGATCCACTTCAGATCAGCCATGATCTTATTGAATGGCAGGGCAAGCTCGAAGGGCTAGATGGCCTATTTCTGGTCATGCACTTATGGATTCACCATTATGTCTTGACCATTGATTCTATTCCCTGCCATAAAAGTTAATATTCCATTAGCTGCTTTTTTTTTTGCAACTATTTTACTTGCATTAGGCATATTTTAAGTGCCTTTTGAACTTAAAAGCCAAAGGTCTCTTTTCCACATCATCCACCCTGCCTCACTTATTGAAATAGTATTAACCAAAAAAACTACCAAATTTGCTGACATTGAATTTCATCTTGCTCAACCTACTTCCCTTTGTAGTTTCTTCATTGTTCAGAATTATTTGCTATACCTCCTTAATTTACTATTACCTTCAGTACCTACTCTATCCCAATTGTGATATTAGTGTACCTTGAAATTTTAAAAAAAATCATTGCTATGCCTCAGATGGTGAATATGCTACCTTGGTGAATATATTTCACCAAGGGTTGTACGTTAGTGTGGTTGTTTTATTTTGTTTGTAATTGTTAAAGGTTCCTGCTCATTTTCTTTCTATTCATGTTAACTATATTCTTAAATAAATTTTGATTCAAAACACCCACTATGGTGTTTCTAATTAGTGTTTCTAATCAACTGAGGTGGAACATGTCATGCTTATCTTAGCCAAATTCAAGACGCAGAACTTGTGGTTCAGACAAACTTCATAACACTGTCGGTGCCGAAACTTTAATGTATTTAGTGTGGGACATTTCAATCCATGTCCAACCACTCTGGGAAGGTGCCCTTAATTCCCACTTAGCTTACTCCCTTCTGACCAGTTCATAATCCAATTTGCTACCCTCCCTACTAATTCCATAGCCCTTAATTTTCTCTAATAGTCTGTAACATGAGTAGCTGTTGCAACAGCTTTCTGGAATTAAGTCTTCATCTCCTTTGGCAGTCCCTCACAGTCAAGGGTGGCTTGCTTCTGCTCTGGGGAGTTGGGTTCTATGGAGCCTGAATAGTCTAATCCTGGAGCCCCAGACTCTGCCACAGAATTAGCAGGTGGTGTTTGAGGTGGGTGGGCAGGACATTCTGGATTCTGTGCTATCTCTGCTGTTTTCACTTGGCCTCTGTGGTCCACCTGGTGATGCGTGAGGTAATTGGTGCCTTCGTGGTGCTTCTCCATTTTGTTTGAGCTGGCTGAGAATGACCAGGGATTTAATAGTGGAGATGTTGGCCTGAGAAAGGACATACATTGGTATGCCTATCCCACCAATGGATTTGGAGAAGCAAGATTGGTGATATCTCCCCAGGGATTTTGGGTGTCTGCTATATATTGCCCTGTGGTGGGGATGATGTTACTAAAAACATTCAAGTCTGACAATGGGGTTGTTGCATGCCTGACTTTTTGGATGAATTCAAAGAACAATATAGCACAGGAAGCAGGCCCTTTGGCTTAACGAGCTCACGCTGCCATTTTAACATTGAGTGCTCTCTTCTACCTATGATCTTTGTCTATGCCTATTGGGGAAGATTGAGGAAAGACTAATTTAGGGACAATTTGTTAACACCAATCAGCCTAACAGACGTTTTTGTGGTGTTGGAGGAAACAGGAACACCCGGAGAAAACCCACACAAGCACAGGACGAATGTGCCCAAATCCATGTACCTACACAGCAAACAGTGATAGTCACTGAGCTGTCATTTTGCCTGTCAACTGGTCCAGTTTAAGCGTACACTAACAATGTGAAGCACTAGGCAAGTCTTGAAGCAACACCCAAGCGCAGCCCTTGTAATACCCACTGCATGTATGCTCCCTGTTGGACAACAAGGTGGACCGAATCACCTGTGGATTAAAAGAAGTTTGACTGCGATCTTCCCACATTGTCAGCTTATCTTGCAGCTGGGAGATTAGCATGAGGGAGTTGGAGCTTAAGGAAGCTGGCTGCAGCAGACTACCTGCTGGTGCCCCAATTTGACAATAAACCAAAAGATCTGCCAACACTGCCTCCTCCCAAAGATCAGATATCTCTGGAGGCATGTTCTCCCTTCACACTAACGTAGATTGCTGGCAATGTGGCATCAGGACTTTGCCAATGAGCCCTCTAGAACTCATTTTACCAGGCACTGCCAGGATGCTGTGTGGGCAGTCGGCCAAACCCTGACTACACAGGGGCTTCAGTGGCTTCCTGTTTTGTCAGCCACCACACATGTGCACAGTCTTCCAGCACTTCCTCAGAAGTCCAAAGACTATACTAGTCCATTTGAAGTCAGTGCCATGTTGTCTAAGAACTCACTAGATTTTGATGGTCAGGGGACAGTGTTCCAGGAACAGGCTGGCAAAGAACCTTTTGTTTTCTGGATGTTTAGTCTGAAGCCCAGCCTCCTTTTGCTTTTGTAAATGCAAAATATACTGAAATTTGTAGATTGGCCTTTGTGCACACACATGGCATCTGCATATTGTAGCTCAATGATAGCCATTGGCACAGTCTTGGTTCAGGCCTGGATGCTTCAGTTTGAATAATTTCCTATTTGTCCACTTCAGGAAATAGAATCTGGCAAAATAGTATGAGGACAATAATTTTTCTCCAATAGCAAGAAAACAAAGGACATAATCATCAACTTCAGGAAGTGTAATAGAGGGCATATCTACATCAATGTGGGTGAAATGGAAATGGTTGAGAGCTTCAAGTTTCTAGGTCTCTAGATCACCAACGATCTGTCCTGGTCCCTCCACACTGCTATAGTTAAGAGAGCTCACCCCAAGACTTTCTTGGCTGGATTTCTGACCAATAAGGGAATTAAGGGTTATGGGAAGCAGGTAGGTAAGTGGAACTGAACAGCTATCAGATTAGCTGTGATCTTACTGAATGGCAGGGCAGGCTCGAGAGGCTAAATGGCCTGCTCCTGCTCCTTTTTCTTATGCTCTTAAGGCATCTCCTTTCTCAGAAAAATTAGGAACTTTGACATTTCCGCAATGATTCTCAGCAGCTTTTACAAATACAACCATAGGAAGCATCCTTTCTGGATGTATCAAAGCTTGCTATAATTCCTAAGACCACAAGTGACTACAAAGGATTGAGTGAAGCTCAGTCCATCATGCAAACCAGAAAAGCAGCCAGCATAATCGAGGACCCCATGCACCCTGGACGTTCTCTCTTCCACCACCTTCTGTTGGGGAAAGAAATACAAACGTCAGATCACCTATCAACTAATTCAATAGCTTCTTTCCTGCTCATCAGACTTTTCAATAGACCTACCTCATTAAATTGATCTTTCTCTACATCTTTTCTAAGACTGTAAAACTATATTTTGCATCCTGTCCTATGTACAGTATGCTTTGTATAGCATACAAGAAACTACTTCACACTGTATACCAATACACGTGACAAATCAAAAAGGTTAGTTCCACTCCAGCAAGTACCTTCATGATAGAAGATGGAGAAGAGGTTGGTATAATATAGCCCTATTTGACCCTAAATCTTACAGATTATCCATATCCAGGACTAACCATATGAGTACTATGCATTGACTTGTAGCAGGTCAGAAACTGAGAAATCTGTGGTTTTGCTAGTATCCCGTGAAAGAATTCTAGGAAAAGAGCTGGCTTTGAGTGTTGCAGCCTGAAATGTTGTGTTGTACACGTCACTTTAAGGGAGCATCCATTTTACAGGAATGTCTAGAACAGTGGTCCTTATCTTTCAACAACACTCCTTTTTTTTCCAGAACTGCCCTCTAGCAAAACTTTGCAATTTTCAGTCTGTGTTCACAATCAGAAAATGGCGACATGATGGAAAATCTGGAGCAAATTAGGAAGTGTGGGTTTCCATGTTTTACAGTGGAATGTAGACACCAAAAATCTAACACAATGTTAAGTGCTGATACCATCAGTAACTATTGCAAAACCTGGACCATTGACTTTGAAAAATGTAAACCATACAACATAAATAAACTGCATAAAGGGAACCTTTATTTCCTTTAAAAACACAAATGGTCATCTTTGTTTTTTCCATACATACTGCCTGATTATTGGTGGTTTCACAGCATTTTTCTTGTATCAAATTTGCAATATTTTAGTTTTTGTATTAATGTGAAGTACTATAGCCTTGGGGAGAAATAGGACATTAGCATTAGCTAAATGTATCTATAGATACAAATTATTGGCATGGTTTTCATAGTATGATTTGTTCACAGTAGTGTTTGCTGTCTTTTTTAAAATTCTTGTATGTCTGTCTCGAGTTCTTATGCTTGTTGAGATTTTGCTTTTCTCGTGGAGCCTTTGCCTTCAGTTCCAAGTCCTGTTGGTCATGGGCCTGACCAACAGAAACCTAAACTGTGCAGCCCTTTCCAACCAGCGCATGCATGGGGGAGCCTGAGGTTCAAGTTTGGAGAAGCTAACGACAGAGCTGAAGACATTCTTTTAGTGTAATTACATGAAATGTTAATTTGGAATAAATTTTAATGGTACAATTGGTTGTAATGGGGTGCACTCGGATCAGGAACCACAGGCCTAGAATGCTAAAATTTCATAGATCCCTACAGTACAGAAGGAGGCCATTTGGCCCATCAAGTTTGCACCGACCACAGTCCCACCCAGGCCCTATTCCTATAACCCCACATATTTAACCTACCAATTGCCCCAACATTAGGGTTAATTTAGCATAACCAATCAATGTAATCCGCATATCTTTGGATTGTGGGAGGAAACTAGAGCAGCCAGGGGAAAAAACCCACACAAATGCAGAATGTGCAGAATCTGCACAGACAGTGACCTAAGACCAGAATTGAGCTCAGGTCCCTGGTGTTAATCACTGCCTCTGTGCTGCCATTTTGGTCTGATCAAATTTTGTATTGGAAAATGATGCCACCATTACTTACAGGTTACTATAAGGCCTGCATAGAGTGGACATGGAGAGGATATTTCAATTTCTAGGAAAGACTAGAGAGCACAACCTCAAACTAAAGGGACGATCCTTTAAAATGGATGAGAAGGAATTTTTTTCAACCAGAGAATGGTGAATCTGTGGAACTCTTTGCCACAGAAGGCATGAAGTCCAGGTTATTGAGCATCTTTAGGACAGGTAATTGATAAGAGAATCAAGAGTTGTGGGGAAAAGACAGAGAATGGGCATGAGAAAATATCAGCCATGATTGAATGGCAGAGCAGACTTGATGGGCTGAAAGGAGCAGAATTAGGCCAATGTCTTATGGTCTTGTATTCAAAGCACTAATTACAAATTCTAGGAGGAAGTCATTCAGCCCATCAGCCTGTGCTATTTCGTCAAAAAATTAGTCCCATAGCCTGCTCTATCATACGTCCAACATTTTCTTCTACTTTTGTATCCCATGCATATAATTTAAATAACAATTTTTTAAGTTTTATAGTTCTGCCACTGAGAAGGAAGGAAGATATGAGGAGAACAATGTTCCGAAGCATTAAATTCTGCACCCTCTCTTTTCTTTCTTCATGTACAAAATTCTTTATATAGCATGCAAGAAACAATACTTTTCACTCCTCTGTGATAGTAATAAATCATTTAGCTGCTGTGCCTTCCTTGGTCTCCTAAGTTCTTGTGTAACATAAAGGAAAGAGTCACAAATGGTGTACAACAGCTGCAAGTCATGATTCCCTTGGCATTTTGTAGCAAATTTGTCAATGACTTATTTTTTTAAAAAAAAAATCAATATTCACACTTACAAAGCAAAAATTCCCTCAAATCTCCCTTCTTCCTTCCCTTGTTTCCACCACCCCCACTGCCCCAACACTTAAATCTGTTAATATATGCAAAGAATAAGTTTTGCTCAGAAGTGGTTTTATAATGAAGTGGATTTTGAAATAAAAATGAATCTGTCAGCACACATTGCTAAAAGTGTAATCAGACAGTCCACTTTGGTGACTGCCTTTACATTGAAATACAGTTTTAAGTTTCCCTGCTTGTTCAGAAACTGTGCTACATCAATAAATCATTGCAAGACTTTGACTTCTATGATGTTCCATTATTTGAATACAATGTATTTGTGATAAAACATGCTAGAAAAATTGAGGCTTATCCAATGCATGAGCCTGTTTAATTAAGTGATAATTTTTAATAGTTAACAAACACTCCTTTGTCGCTCAAAAGGCTTTTTTCATCTAGATTTTAGATTATTGGGATTGAAAAGAAATAGAATTTAAAATGTTAACTTTTATCTCTGCCAGTCCTATCTTTCTCTCTGTATTTTGATGTCTTTTTAAGAGAGAGATCAACGCAGCACGGGAAACAGGCCCTTCGGCCCAACGAGCCCATGCTGCCGTCATAACTATATAGTAACAATTCCATTATCCTATTCTAATTTTAGGTTATTCCTAATATGGAAGAGTCTCAATGTAGGGACAATTTGTTTCCCAATCAGCCTAAGAGCGAATTTTTTTTGGGATGTGGGAGGAAACCGGAGCGCCCGGAGAAAACCCGCGCAAACTCCCGCAGACACCGGCCCAATTCCAAGTGTCTGCACAGCTACAGCGATAGTCACTGAGCTGTCATGGTGCCCTTCAGATGGTCCAGATAAAGCACTCATTTACGACATGAAGCACCAGGCAACCCATGAATCAACATCCAAGAGCTGTCCTCGCACCACCTGCCAAATGCATGCTCCTTGTTGGTCAAGTATGGACCGAATTACCTGTGGGGAAAAAAAAAGCCATAGTTAAACAGTCCTACTATATCCCTCTATCTGCATACCGCTCATGTGGCTGTCCAAGAGACCCTTAAACAGCCCCAGCGTGCCTGCTCCCACCACCTTACTCGGCAGTGCATTCCACACCCCCACTACCCTTTGTGTGAAAAACTGCCCTCTAATATTCGTCCTATACATAGCCCCCCTCACCCTATGGCCATGACCTCTCGTCCTATCCATTTCTAAAGGTGGAAAAAGTTTACCTCCATTTACTCTATCTATACCCCTTATAATCTTATACACCTCTATGAGATCCCCTCTAAGCCGACGTCTTTCAAGGGAAAACAACCCCAGTCTATTTAATCGTTCCTCATAAGACAGTCCTTCCATACCAGGCAGCATCCTGGTAAACCTCCCCTGCACTCTCTCCAAGGACTCCACATCCTTCCGATAGTCATACATGATTTGGCATTTAATAAAATACCCTAACTGGCACATCTCATCGTAAATTCCCATTAACTAAACAGATTAAGAATGTTCTTATGGATTGCTCCATACAGGTTTATTGGCCACTATATGTTTGAAGTTGTAATATCTGTCGTTTACTGTTTGGACTATTTTTTTCTCTCTGCGTTGTGCCTTCTGATTCTGATGAACCAGTTACAATGTGAACGGGTCAGAATGTACAGGCAGTGCTCCCACTCTTATTTTGATGGTCTATGAAGATAGAAGAGATTAAACTGCATAAGGAGACTTATTTATTAGTGTCACAAGTAGGCTTCCATTAACACTTCTTAACAAAGAACTTACTGTGAAATTCCTCTAGTCGCCACACTCTAGTGCCTGCTCAGGTCACCTAACCAGCATGTTTTTTAGACTATGGGGGGAAACCAGAGCACCTGGAGCAAACCCACATAGACACAGGGAGAACATACAGTGAGTGACCCAACCTGGGGACCCTGGCACTGAGGCAGCAGTGGTAACTACTGTGCTACCCACAGTGTAGTATTTTTAACGGGTAACAAGCAACAAGTTTCAGTTATAAGGAAGCTAGCTGCTTGCATTCTCATTTCAGTCTCATTTCTTCCATCCTGCAATGTTAACAAGCATACTCATACCAAAAACTGACAGTAATGGTGTTTGATTTTTAGATCAATTATAGTCTAAATTAGGTCAATCTGATACAAATCATATCATACCGACATAATCTCTATTATATCTTTCTTTTTTAAGGCCGCTAACCTAAGCACAGTCTGAATTATGGCAAGAAGTATGAGCAAATCTCAAGAATTATTTTGTGGCTCTGCAGTGCAAAGTCACTTTTTTTTTAAGTTTGAAATGTTTCCAAGAGTTCTGTCTGAATGCTTTTGTGTCTGGAATCATTAAAATGCCGAAGGAAATCACTGACCCATGGTGTTTGTGTCAGCAATTTAAAGTTAGTAATGAGCCGATCAGACCAGTCAGCTCCAAAGTAATGTTATAATTTCGACAGTCATCCATGCTACCTGTTGTGCAGCTTCTACTTCATCTAGTAACAACAGGTGCAGCATGCATTCAATGTCTATACTGCTGTAAAGTGGGCATTATGCTGCATTGTCAAACCTATCCTTGTAGGATAACATAAGTTATTCTGTTCTATAGCTTTGAGCCTAATCGATATAGTTCATATGCAGCAAAAATTCATTTTTGGTATCTTTTTTGGATTTTCTATTGGACTAATAATGGCAGTCCTGTGGTAACTGCTACAGTCACACAGTTGCTGACTCATACTATTTGAATTCTAATTTGCTGCTGATGTAAATTGCAGAGTCATTCTGACTTTGAATTTTGGTTGCAGATTAAATGAAGCTAGAAGACATTTTGTTACGATCTTTAAAAGGATTTCAAATATCTGGTTTTAAATTAGCTTTATTGTGTAATGGTGGTTTGAGGCAATTGTCTCTTAAGGGCAACATAGCAAAGTAAAAGTCTAATTGGAACTAATTGGGGCGCAGAGTAGATAATTACCCCAAGGAGTGGCATCCTCTGATTCTTAAGCTAGAGATATTTAGTGGATTCTGCAGCTTTGTGGTTGCTGAACTGCTGTTCCGTTCATAATTCTTTGGGCACGGCAGTTAACTGCATTTCAAAAAATGTTTGAGGTTTTGAGGAAGAAAACGACTGCTGAATCTTTTTTAAACTTGATGAAAACCAACAGTTGGTGTGTGGGTCTGAGAGTGAGGTGCCCCCCCATACGCACGTGCGTGTACACACATACGCACAATATCCCCACCGCCATGGGAATCATAGGTGGAGGAATGGGGGAGAAACCATTCAAATGTCCATTGAACTCAGGTGAGGTTTTCCAGACTTGGGGCAAGCATGGCTGGAAAATCCCTCTGTCATGTACTGTCCCTCATTTGGCTCATGTTCTATTTGTTCTCTTTTTAAACTCAAATGTTGACTTTCCTTTTGCTAATTTCTAAAATTCCATCAACAGGTTCATTACTGTTCTTCATAACATTGTAATTCTTTTAATCTAATATTATTCTTAATTTTAGTCAGCCATAAATGCATCGTGTGTTTCATGATGTTTTTATTGCTCAATGGTCCTCGCTATACACGCACACTTTCCATTCCAAACTTGACCTCACTCTTTCTTCTCCCCTTGGAGAAGAAAATTGAAACTATTTGGGAAGTTGTAGAGGTTTAACAGCCCGTCGGACCAACTTCTCCATGCTGCCCTTTTTTTTTTAAACAATTTAAGTTAGTCCCAAATGGGCCAAAAGCAGATATGTCCGTCTACGTCCAAATCTTATCCATGTAAGTGTAAATGCTTTTTAAAAGACAAAACTTTATTCACCTCTACTACAACCTCTGGCAGCTTATTCTGGACACCACTTCTGTGTGATACCCCAGCTTTTGGGAAAAGATGTTGACTATGTATGCCCCTCCTTATTTTATAGACGTTTATAAAATCATCCTTAAGCCTCTTATGCTCCAGACAAAAAAGTTCCAGTGTACCCAGCCTCTCCCTATAACTCAAACCAAGTGCTGGTAGCATCCTAGTAAATCTTTTCTGTACTCTTTTTCCGGTTTAATATATCTTTTCTATAATAGGTGTCCAGAACTGTGCACAGTAATCCAAGTGTGGCCTTACCAATGTCTTGTACAATTTCAAGACGTCCCAACTCCTGATATTCAATGTTCTGACCAATGTAGTAAGAAGTCTGACAACACCAGGTTTAAATCCAACCGATTTATTTGATAGTAAACTCACAAGCTTTCGACCCTTAGGCCTTTGTCAGGTGAATACGTTGCAAGAAAGGATGTCCCGAAGCATGGTACATTGCTTCGGGATATCCTTTCTTGCATCGTATTCACCTGATGAAGACCAGAGGGTCCAACGCCGGCATCTCTACATCCTGACCAATGAAACCAAGCATGCTGAATGCCTCCTTCACCACCCTGTCCACCTGTGACTCCACTTTCAAGGAGCTATGAATCTGTATCGCTAGACTCTTTGTTCTATAGCTCTCCACAATGCCCTGCCATTAACTGAGTAAATCCTGGTGTGGCTCGATCAACCAAAATGCATCACCTTATATTTATCTAAATTAAACTCCATCTGCCAATCATCAGCCCACTGGCCAATTGATCAAGATCCCATTATAATCCTAGGTAACCTTCACTGTCCATTAAGCCACCAACCTTGGTGTCATTTGAAAACTTGACTACTAAGTTCTTATCCAAATCATTAATATGAATGACAAATAACAATGGACCCAGCACTGACCTCTGAGGAGCACTGCTGATCTTAGGTCTCCACAATTTGAAATACAATCATGTCATCAAGTCAATTTTGTATCCAATTGGCTACCTCACCCCGGATCCTGTGAGATTATGCTACAATCTTATGCTACAACCTACCATGTGGTACCTTTTTAAAAGCCTTGCTAAAGTCCATGTGCATAACATTGACTGCATTGCATTGCCCTCCCTTATCTACCTCCTTGGTTACCTCTTCAAAAAACTATCAAATTCATGAGACATGATTTTTCACTCTCAAAGTTATGCTGTTTGTAATCAGTCCTTGCTTCTCTAAATAACTGTAGATCCTTGTCCTCAGTTCTGAGCACCTTTCTCTCTTGGTTTTTCTCTCTCTCTCTCTCAATTTCCTCTTTCTTGATTCTCTCTTTCCAACTCTCGTTCCTCTCTCTTATGCACACTCTCTTGTGCTTAGACACTTTGTTACACTTGTATGCCCTATCATGCTCCGTCCTGCCTCCCCTAGCATAGCCAGTCATTTACACTCAAAACGTTAATTCTGTTTTATCCCCTTTTCTATAGATGCTGCCAGATCTGCTGTTTATCTAGAATTTTCTTCTATCAGATTTCCAGCATCCACAATTTTTTTACTTAAGGCTTTAATGGAAGATTGTGTGTGTTCATTCTTTTCTGTCTGCCACATATTGAGTTTTGACCTACTCTTTTGTCCAGCATTAAATAAGGAAGCAGGCAGTCTAGAAATTCTATAGCCCTGCTGTGATGGGATGCAAGCGTTGCTGGCTGGGTTGGTATTTATTGCCCTTAAACAGAATAGTTTGCTACGGCCATTTCCGAGTGCATTTTGAGAGTCAGTTGCATTGCTGTGGGTCTGGAGTTGCATGCAGGCCAGATCAGGTAAGGACAGCAAATTCCCTTCCCTAAAGGACATTAGTGAACCAGATGGGTTTTTATGACAACAGTGGTTTCATGGTCATCATTAGATCTGTAATTCTAGATTTTGTTTTAATGAATTCAGATTTTACCATCTGTTGTGGTATGATTTGAACAAGGGTCCACAGATCATGATTGAGTCTCTGCATTACTTGTTCACTGACAATACCAATACGCCATTGCCTTGGCAAAATACCACAAGTTTGACTCATGGGTTGAGGCTCATGGGTTGGGATAATATAGGTATGAATGGAAACTGGTTAACAGACAGAATGCAGAGAATGGAATTAAAAGAACATTTTCAAGATGATAGTGGGCTGCTACAAGTATTAGTGCTGGGGCCTCAGCAATTTGCAATCTATATTAAAGACATAGATGAAGGGATCGAGAATATTTGATTCAAATTTACTGATGATTAAATTTCAGTGGAAAACAGGCCTTTGGCCCAACTCACCCATGCTGACCAAGTTTCCTAAACTAAACTAGTCCAATTGACCTTTATCTTTTAAATATTGTATTTGTACCTGCCTCTGCCAACACCTCTGGCAGCTTATTTCATATACACACCACCCTATCTGTGGAAAAAGTTGTCCCCCAAGTTGCTTTAAAATTTTGCCTTCTTACATTAAAGTCACATGCCCTCTAGTTTTGGACTCCCCTACGTTGGAGAAAACGCCGTGGCTATTCACTTTACCTATGTTCCTTGTGATTTTATAAGGTCAACCCTTATCCTCAATGCTCTAGAGGAAAAAGTCCCAACTTCTCCTTATAATTTAAACCTTCCAGTCCCGGGAACGTCATTGGAAATCGTTTTTGCACCCTTTCCAGTTTAATAACATACTTTATGTAGGAGGACCAGTAGTCCTCCAAATGTGGCCTTATCAATGTCTTGTACAATTGTAACATAATGTTCCAACTCCTGTACTCAGTGCTCTGAGCAGTGAAGACAAGTGAGCCGAATGCCATCTTCATCTCCTAACATGTGCTGTCATTTTCACAGAGCTATATATCTGTACTCCTAGATCTTTGTTCAACAACACTCTCCAAGGCCCTACCATTAACTGTGATATTATGTCTTACAATAATGTTCACCTGATGAAGAGCAGAGCCTCAAAAGCTTGTGTGAGTTTACTATGAAATAAATAGGTTGGACTTAAACCAGTTGTTGTCAGACTTCTTACTGTGTTCACCCCAGTCCAACGCCGGCATCTCTGCATCATTACAATAATGTTGCCAAGGCATAGTAAGTAGCCATGGATGAATCAATGGCCAAACCTGTCTGCAAATATTGAACTATTGATTTCAATAAGCCAAAGCCCTAGATCAGCCTCCTGTTTTTTCTCAAGCATGTTGTTTTTTAACATCTGATTTTTTTGTTCTTACAGGTGCTTTCCTTATCCCATATCTGATCATGTTGTTGTTGTGTGGGATTCCGTTGCTCCTCATGGAATTCACCATTGGCCAGTTTACACGTTTGGGTCCTGTTCATGCCTTGGCTAAGCTCTGCCCTCTTCTGAAAGGTTTGTTCGTGCCTGTTCCTGCAATATTACTATAGTAAAACTCCTCAATTAGAGCTCCTTTGCAATGAAAGCATCAGCTCATCTCATTGACTCTGTTATTAAAATTGTTTACAAATGCTGGAGGTAGTTTTTCTCCTCCGTACTATTAACTGAATTGCTAAAACAATTTGCATTTTATGTTCCTTTCAACATAAAATGTCCCAAAGTTCTTTGCAGATGAAAAAGTGTAATTCCTCATAGTGGTGATCATTGACCAAATCTCTCATTTTATTAAAATGACCTGCTTCAATCAGACCATTTTAATTTATCTCTTGGTACATGCTATTGTAATAAGTCCCACTTGCCATTAAACTCCTGAAGCCATCATTGGTATTTTTGAAAGATTTGATTCTTAATGCCAAAGCTGCTTGTTTTTATTTAATATTAAACTGATGAGGGTTTTATAATAAAAATGGTCTGTATTAATGGAGCATTCTTTCTTGAATAAACTTTGAGGCGTATAGAACTCTGTGGCTACGTATTGCCTTTGAACAGTGATGCCCATTTGGTTCCTCTCAGCATAAATTTCAGTTGGTTACTCATTCCCAAATCCTGCTATTGGATAATTTGTTGCCTATAAAGCTGAATTAAGTGCAGACATTGAATACCAGAGTTTTGTGGTTTCAACTTTATTAAGCTGAATGTGAAAAGAAGTTACTTGAGCAGGATACAATCTTTTGTGTTATCATCCACTGTTCAGGTATCACATCAGTTTATTTACTTCGTTAATGACTTCTGATAAATACCTTACTCTTCCCTGTTAACTCCCTTTTGCCATAAGGTCTCCTGTGATGCTTCCCGTGGATCAGCAACTTATCTCCATGTCTGAGCAGCATTTCATCATGAACAGCTTCTTGTTGTGAACTTCAGTTTATCTATTCAATTGTGGTTAGAGCCTTCTCCCTGCTTTCCATGTTTTAACATTCCTTACTTTGCTCAGAAGAGAGGTTCATTTGTCTTCCCCCTCCACCCCATTATTCATTTATATTGACTTGGCTATCCCATTCCTATCTTGGATACACTTGTGGAGTAGGCACATCATAATCATTCTGATGGCTAATACTAATCAAATGAGTAATAGTCTCATTTGGGCCAGTCTAGCCCAGGGATGTAATTCTGCACTTCTTGTTATCTCCCACTATTAATGGTTTCCTTTTTCATGGTTTTTGTGAGGTTCCTGTTCTGTGGGCTGTGGATTTCAGACAGGGATAAAGGATGTTATAGAATGCCTGACTTGCAGGATTGCTTTGCCTCTTTTTTTCCCTCATGCAGTTTGATTTGATAAGTTACATTTTATGACAATGCACCAGAATTTTATCACCAATTTGATTTTCAGTTGAAAACCTTCAGAATTGGTGTTTTTGACATGGGTATCTTGTCAATCCAAGAGTCATAAAGGCAACTGTTGTGTTCGTGTGGTATTTTCTCCTATCTTTTGTATTATTGACTTGTTCCTCTTCCCAGAATCCTAGACTTCTCTTACAATTGGGTAATTCCTTGTCAACTGCAAGCTGAACTGGTACGTTACTCTATCACGTCCAAGTGATCCCCTTTTGGGGATGTGGCTTTGCATGATCAGTGCTATTCACATTCTGTCCTCTATTGTCATTCTTAATATTTTTTCTGCACCTAGCTTATTCTAGAGTCTTCAGATACTGATGGACTCTATCCAAAATTGGCTTTGATTTAATTTCTTTACGGAGGCTCATGTTCTTATCCACACCCTTATCTCATTGGGCCAAGAATACCATAATTCATCACTGTCCTCGTCCACCAAACAATGGATACAGGAAAGGATAATTTCCAAAACACCTAGTCCTTATTTGAAGCACACGTTTACCACAGTGACACCTGTAGTAAGATTTTAGTTCTGGTTGACCTTAGCATTGGCCTGTATTATTTCATCAATTGCATCTTGACGCTTTAAGATTCATTACTAATTCCTTATTGAACAACAGTGTGTTCTGATGCTCCTTCCTTCATTTTAGGCAACAATCCTTTTTTCAATTGGCTTTTCTTTACCGCATTCTACTGCTACATGTTTGTTATATCTGGGCTTATCGTTCTCTGACTTGTGTTCCTGATTTACGATGAGAAATTCTTTTACTAATTTTCTTATCGTTCTGTCTGTCAATTGTGAATAGCTTGGTATTCCATTTATATATTCCAGCTCTTGTTTAATACAACAGGTGAAAACTGAATGCATATATTTTAAAATATGGTTTCTGATTTCTATTTAGTAGGACTGGACAAGTGGGTTCTTTCTCTTCTGGCTCTGCTATGATTCACTTGTTCCAACGCAATTTTTTTTTTTATTTTTGAGGATTTCACTGTTATATTGCTGTTCTGTCATCAACATAGATGCTTCACTTTTTTTTCTTTCCGTTAGTCACCTCTACATTTGTGACTATTGTTTACCTGTGAACATAAGACCAACTGTTGTAGAATAGTAACAGCACAGAACAAGATCCATCATGTCTGCCAATAAAAAAAACTGCTGAGTGAGTCCCACTTCCATGCCTTTTCCCCATAGCCTTGCAAGATTCTCATCAAATAATGATTCAGCTCCTTTTTAAGATTGGCCTTGCTAAATTGTCCCTTAATGTCAGGGGATTAGCATGGTAAATACGTGGGTTTACAGAGATAATCCTGGATAGGATTGTTGTTGGTGTAGGCTCAATGAGCTGAATGGCCTCCAACTGCACTTGTAGGTATTATGTATCACAGCTTGGTATGCCTCCTGTTCTGACCAAGAGCACAAGAAACTACAAAGGATGATCATGCAAATCAGCTTCCCCTCTATTGACTCTCTTTGCTGCATTGGAAAAGCATAATTAAGGACCCCATGCATCCCGAACATACGCTCTTCTGTCAGGAAAAAGATACAAAAGTTTGCGATTATGTGCTAATTGACTCAAAAACAGCATCTTCTGTGCTGCCATCAGACTTTTGAATGGACTTACCTCCTATTAAGCTGATCTTTCTCTACATCCTAGCTATGACGCTAACGCTACATTCTGCAGTCTCTCGTTTCCTTCTTCATGAATGGTATGTTTTGTCTGTATAACATTCCATTGTAGACCAATAATAAGAACATATGAAATAGGAGCAGGAGTAGACATCTAGCCCTTCGAGCTTGCCCCGCCATTCAGCTGATCTGAAGTGGATCAGTTCCATTTTCCCGCTTTCTCCCCATAACCCTTAATTCCTTTGTCTATCAGAAATGTGCCATCTAAATAATAAATCAAATCAAAATGGGAACAGTTTCTCCCTGTTTATACTGACCAGACCGCTCTTTCTAATATCCATTTCAATACAACAATTCCAACTTCACCAATCTATTCTTGTAACTGAAATCTCTCATCCCTGAATCCATATGTATATATCTTTCCTGCACACTTTTAAAACCTTCACGCTCTCCCTAAGTGTAGTGCCCAGAGTTGGACGCAACATTCCAGTTCAGCCTGACCCAGTATTTTATAAATAGTCAACACAACCTTTTGGCTTTGTTCTATTTCAGCTAATAAAGCTCAGGACAGTGTGTATGTCTGGCTAGCCACTTTCTCAATCTGATTTTTGCACAAATAACCCCCAGAAAGTTCTGCTCCTGTACCCCATTTAGAATGATATCGTTTATTACTGTGTCTCTCCGTTCTTCTGACCAAAATAATCACTTCCCACTTGTCTGCATTAAATTTCATCTGCCACATGCCTAACTATTCCACAAGTATGTTTATGACCTCAAGGTTTATCACTATCCTCCTGCTCACAGTCACAGTACTTTCAAGTTTTGTATCCTCTGCAGATTTTGAAATTGTGTCCTGCTCAAATCTAGGTTAGTTTAATTAGGTCAAGAAAAGCAGAACTGCTCATACTGACCCCTCTCCCACTCAATGAGAAACCCTACTGCATACTTTCCCTCAGTCTGCAAAATGGCTGTCTACCATTGCTCTACTTTCTGTCACTCAGCGAACTTCATAACCAAGCAGATACTATCCCTTTTAATTCTACAGGCTTCAATTTTTCAATTTTGCTAACAAGTTTTTTTTTGTGCTAATTGTTCAAATGCTTTTTGAAAGTGAAAAATACATGATATGAATCACATTGCCTTTAACATTCTTTTATTTATCTGACATCTATTTTTTCAGAATCTACAATCTTCAATCATTCCCTTTTATATCCATGATTTTGTATAGCCCTGTAAAATCTTTTGTAAATGTACTTAGCACTTGAATTTCAGTCCAAATAAATCCACAACATATGATTTTAGCATGTATAAATGCAATTCTCAAGAACACACTATTCCTGGGGTACAAACCTTAGGTTGAAAAACACCACCATTAATCCAAAAAACTCATCACTCATTGGCTTCTTCTTCTGAACTGCATCCTGAACTTCCTAACCTATAGACCGTAATCAAAGGATAGGCAATAACACCTCATCACAATCATCCTCAACATTGGGGCCCCAGAAAGCTGTGTTCTCATTATATTCCTTATACACATATGACTGTGTGGCCAAATTCCCCTCCAACTCCATTTTCAAGTTTGGCGATGACACCACCATAATTGGTGGGAACTCAAAATAATAATGATATGGAGTACAGTGAATTGGTGTGATGACAATCTCTAACTCAATGTCAGTAAAACAAAGGAGATGGTCATCAATTTCAGGAACTGAGGTAAAGAACATGCCTTTGTCCACAACAATGGGGATGAAGTGGAAATGGTCAAGAGCTTCAAATTTCTGGATATCCAAATCACCAGCACCCTGTCCCGGGCTGTCCTCGGCAATGCTATAGTTAAAGTCCACCAATGCCTCTCCTTTCTCAGGAGGCTAAAGAAATTTGGCATGTCTGTTACAACTCCCTCTAACTTTTACAGATACAACCAGAAAGAGTGCTTTCTATGATGCATCATGACTTTGTTTGACTCCTATTTTATCCAAGACCACAAGAAACTACAAAGGATCGTGAACAAAATCCAGGCCATCAAACAAACCAGTCTCCCAAAGCAGCCAGCATAACCAAGGAGCCCATGCACCTCAGACATACCCTCTTCCAGCTTCCACCAGGAAAAAGATATAAAAGTCTGAGGTCACGTACCAATCAACTCAAGAACAGCTTCATCCCTGCTGCCGTCAGACTTTTGAATGGATCTACGTCACATTGAGTTGATCTTTCTCTAAACCCTAGGCATGACTGTTGCACTACATTCTGCTCCCCTTCCTTTCCTTCTCAGGAACAGTATGCTTTGTTTGTAAAGCACACTAGAAACAGTACTTTTCAATGTTTGCTAATACATGACAATAATAAATCAAGTCTTTATCTTCTGTCATGCTACAGTCTTACCCCTTTACAACAACGTCTTTACCTAGATGAGTGTAGAGTTGAGATGGTGCAACTAGTTTAGTAGCTTCGTCAACCACTAGTACATCATCATGTCATCCAACTTTGCATTTGTTATACTTCACTATCAAATTTAATTACCATTCATACATGATGTAATTTTTAACTGTCTTTCTCCATTGTTATTTGTGGTAGAAGTAGCCATCTCATGTCCCAAAATTTGACTGGATTGAGTTCCTACCCATTTAGGTTTTACTTCAGTTTGGTGTTAACCATCCCTGGTTTTCAAAAGGAACTGAAACATCTCGTGCATTCAGCAGGTGAGGTTAGCTTGCCAATATTGAATTATTTTGATTACAATGCTGAATTAAGCATGACTGTTGGATTCCAGACTATTTTTGTTTGGCCCCTAAAAAGCTTGGCGTGTTTAAAAGATGAATAGAATATGATTAGCAGGGTCACCCATTCTTTGATTTAGATACTAGCAGCTCCTTCAGCCATTGTACTCCTGAAAATAAAACACAGCCTACTTATTTTTTTTAACAGGTTCTGCCCAAGTCCTCTATCCTCCCCTATTAACTTCCTTTTGCTACGTGTCCTCTTGATGCTCCCCCACTTCAGCAATTTTCCTTCAAATCAAAACTTTATATCATGAACCAAAAAAAATCAAAGTTGGGAAAGAAGTTTTGCTTTCTAAACCCTTCCATGTTTGTGAAGCAAAGCTTTGGGAAGAGTACAAAACCTGATTTCAGGAAAAAAACATTTTATATATGGAATTAAAAATATGCTTGTAATTTTTTTGGCTGCATGATATTCTGGTTTATTCTGCAAATAATCCAGTCAACTGTTGCTAGAGTTCTTATTCCAGACCTCCTTCCTACCTTCCATGTTTCAACACCCAGATGTAAAGTGGGAGAATTGGAAACATTACCTTAGCAGGCACAGACCAACTACGCCATGGCCATTTTCCATTGACTACCATCTGTCCATATGCTGTATTTACCATGGCAGAGTTCTAGTTATTTCAATGCTCAGTTTTCTGACATCAGACAGCCTTCTGGAAACATCTTCATGCCAAAAGTGAATAGAGCATCTGATATTTTGTTTCAGCAACTGATTTAAACGATTGGAAAATCACCGAAATAATATCCATTGTGCACTTGGCAGACAAAACCTAGCAGCAAAAGTTGTAAAATAAATTTGCTAATGGAAGTTGTTGTCAGTTTGCATATATTTGCACTGTTATATGCATTCATGGTCAGATGCAGCCATTTTGAGCACAGCAGTTGTGTGGATGGCAGATAATATAAACGGTACTGGTTGCTGACAAATGTTCCAAGGATATTTTTCTGCTTATTTTTCCTTTTGTTCTAAAGTTCCAATAAAAACATCTTATAATTGGTAAGTTGCTGGCATAAAAAGTGTTTATGTTGCATATTCCCCATTAAAACTTATCACACTTCTGGAAAAGATTATGCTACTGATTATCTATCTAATGTAAAAGAAATCTTCTAAGATGCACTTATGCACATGGTGATTGCATGCCACTCTTTCCTTTTATACATGTTTTGCCATGCAATCATTCATGACACGTTTAACATCTGATGTTTATTGACAATGGAAGATTCCCTAGGTTATATTCAATGCTGTGGGATCAAAGTCAGTTTAACATTTATTGACCTGGTTTATGGTTTTAGCTTCCCAAACTGGAGGCTGCAGCATCTGGTCTCCACTGAAATGAGAATAGAGAAGTTGGCTGAGTCATGCCCAACAGCCTGATTATTTCTAACCCCTACGGTGAATTTCCCGTGTTTATTGCATTCAATCATTCCTATCTTGTCACTGTTGTTCTATTTCATAAAGGTAGACCTGCTAACCACATACTGGCCATAAACACAAGCTACTTCCTGGAATAATGAGAATATTTTCTCATTCTTGTTAAAAGCTTAAACAGTTGGTGTTCTGTCTGGTTTCATTTATAGGAGTGTTTCAGAGAAGAACACATTACTGTTCTTTTGTAACACAAATGGTGTCAATTATGCTAGTGTAGCCTTCCAGTTAAGCTTTTGAAATAGTTTCCATTTTGAGCCTCTCTCCACAGTGTTTTTCAATTCTTTAATGAATGGAACCATTGCTACAGCAACCATCACATGGCTGAAATATACTTGGTTTGGGCTATCTGAATACTTTAAATAATGGCTGAGGTTGTTCATGAAAGAATGCTCCTCTTTAAAGGCAAACATGGGGTGGGGGGATTCTCTCAAAACGATTGTGTTGAATTTGCATGAAAACTGGAGTAAATCATACTTTTTTTTCAATGGGAGTTCCGACAAGAATCTCCCACTGCAGAGTGCAACAGTGTAAATAACCTAAGAAATCTGAGTGGATTTATTCAAGCTGGATTGGCCAATTTAGAATAATGCTAAGCAGGCTCCTGCTCATGCCCCGATTTTGTCAGCGCCAAGATCGGTGCATGTGTAATAGCCCCTGTCTTCAGTCTCCTGATTTGCTGGCCAGCTCCGTGACCCCACAATGCTGGCTCTCTTTTTTCCCCACACTCCCCCAAGTATGCCTAGACCTAGCCCCACTCTGTAGCCCCAATCACCTGATCAACAACCCTGACTGCCCATCCCTGATTGCTGGCCTCTCTCTTTCTACTCATGATCCCGAATGCAGAGTGATAGCAGGGCCCTGCTCCATGCCTAGTGGGCAGTGCCAGAGGGCCCAGGCTAGCACTGCAAAAATGTTAACACCCGGGAACATCTCCTCACAGCCACACTAGCGGGCCAGGAGACTTCAGTCTCAGACCTGTTAACAGCGTTTAAAATATATTTAAATGAATGTGCAAATTAATGCAGCCCCCACCTATTTCTGGACCATGCCGGAAATCAAACGCTAGGAAATGCACTTGGGATCAGGCACCCAGTGCAGATAGCACTAATCTGCGCTGGGTGCCTGAAATCTGCCGGCCTGCTATGCTAAAAATCAGCGCAACAGGATGGGAGAGTTGCCTGTATCTTTCCACAGAGGGGAGCAAGCTCAATTCTTTTCTTTAACCTTTTAAACAAAATGAGATTCCTGATAGTGTTATACTGTCACTAAACCAATGATGACCACTGATGGATGAGGTTATGTAAGTGCTGTCTTTTCCTGTTGCTGCTATCCTTAAAATGGAGCTACAATTGTGGATTTTTATTAAATTCAGCTATTAAACATAGATTTTAATTTTTAGTGCAGACATGCACATATTTTGACTGTAAAGTGTGTCAACCTAAATTAAATAGATAACTTAGCTTAATGGATAACTTTTATAAATAGTTAGGGGTGACACTGTAGTGTTTTGTTTTGCAAACTGGTTGATACATTTTAAAAAGAACTGCTTTGTATATGTGATTTAAATTGGTAACATCTTTTAGGTGACATT
This sequence comes from Sphyrna mokarran, assembly GCA_024679065.1. Classification (NCBI taxonomy): domain Eukaryota; kingdom Metazoa; phylum Chordata; class Chondrichthyes; order Carcharhiniformes; family Carcharhinidae; genus Sphyrna; species Sphyrna mokarran. The sequence goes on along the minus strand of JAGIQG010000020.1, from coordinate 37,101,679 downwards.
TCCGTGTATTACACGCACAGTAACTTTGCAAAAGTAAATGAACATTAATGGTAAAGATGAGGAATTTCATCCCTCAAGCATTTGGTATTAAAAGTTTTTTTCCTGAGCAAGATGATCAAGATTATTTATGGTTTGCATTTAAGATTTAAAATGGTTGAACTGAAAAAAGGATTTCCAAAAAACTATTAATTTGTTGTGCCAGATTAGTCTCATTTGGAGATGTGTTTGACTGTACAACGTTGATCCTTTTCTAATGTGTGAGTATGTCAGTGACTGAATCCCCACCATCCAAAATAAAATACAACGGGTCTGATCAGCAGCAAGGCTTGCAGTGAAGATCAAGTGGACTTCCATCAATCAGGTGTCCTCCATTTGAAGTTTACTCTGCATTCTTCCTGTTTCTGCACAGCGGCCTGTCTTTGTGTCACATTTTATTTTGTTTTCAGTTTTTTAACCTCCCGGTGGTATCTAAGAGAGACTTGTCCTATGGAACCACTTCTCTACCTTATTCATAAAATCTTAATATTCTCTTTCATAATGCCCCTTTTCCCCCTGTGCTGGATTTAAACTTGCACACCAGTGCATTCTGGAACCCAGTGATAGCCAATGCTATCAGTTTGTTGTCTGCAATCTGTCAACCATCTTTGCATTTAATTTTGCTGTAGTATGGTGAAACCATGTTTCATGTGTTAAGGTATACTGCAGTGAGAAACCTTTCATGATATCCCCTATACAATGGTATCTTGCCTGTGATGAATGATGCCAGGATCAGAAAGTTCCACAGTGCAACTTGAGTATTGCTTTACAGATTGGCGATCACTGAATGTTGGTTTAACCAAACCTCATTGTGCATGTAACTGCTGCTGTTGACTGTTTTGATTACAATTGTGGCGCTCAAATTCTGAACAGAAATGAATTAAGAATTTTGGCTGTCCTTTTTGAGGGAAGCAGTTGAGATGTTGGTAAAGACATTTTGAAGAAATCCCAACCTGTCATAACTGCAAGTGTAATTTTCTAGCACTTTTCTATTGATATAAGTCATCTAGCACACAGCTATGTCTGTGTACATTGGCCTGTTTGTTGCTGTCCTCTTTCTCATTGTCTTCCCAAGGAATGGCAGCTGCTTTGCAACCTTCATGCTGTGCTACTTGCTCACTCTTTTGATTGCCAAACTTGTACAAAGCGATGAAGATTTTTGGAAATCTTGGAATGTTTATTTTTACATTCATATGCTGTGCTGAACACTAATTCAGGTAGGCTTCGTTACATTTACTAATTTGGATTTCTAATTGGCACCATCAAGATGATCAAAACAGTAGCCTTGGTCTCGTACAGCTACACTCCTTCCTTCTTTCAGATGCTTCAAATAATTTAAGTACTCTGGATTTATAATAGTGGGCCGTCCCTAGATAGTCGGTATTAATGTGCACTGTTTGAGGTTTTATGGATAGATATCAACTGAACATTCAAAGTGGAATCCCTTCCTGTACATATGTATTATTGTAGATGCGTAAATGAGTGGCTACAATATACTACCTACAATTTCTTGGACTCTTGGGAAGCCTGCAGACTGATTAACACTATCTGCAGATGGTATTTCCACTTCACAACTTTTCCAATAATATTTTCCCTAGAAAATTTTGCATCAGCCACTTTTTTTAAATAGCTGCAATAACTGACTTACCTGGCATCCACTTCCTGTGAATTCTTAACATTAAAGCTTATGTTACTTGAATGCCATTCTAGTCCTTTATGTTGTCATGCACTTTAGGATTTTTCTCCCTTACAAAATGATCTGTTTCTAATCCGTGCACTGTGAAAGAATTCCATTCACTATTTTAAAAATTCATTTATGGGATATGGGTGTTGCTGGCTAAACCAGCATTTGTTGCCCTTTGGAAGGTGGTGGTAAGCTGCCTTCTTCAACCATTGCAGTGCCTAAAGTGCAGGTACACCTCTAGTGCCGTCTGGGAACAAATTCCAAGATTTTGACCCAGTGACAGTGAAGGGACAAAGATCTATTTCCAAGTGTGGATGGTGAGAGGCTTGGAATGAACCTGCAGGTGGTTTCCAGATATTGCTGCCCTTGTTCTTCTGGATGGGAATGAGTTTGGAAGATGCAGCCAAAGGAACCTTCGTGGGCTCCTGCAGTCTTTCTTGTAGATGGTACATGTAGCTGCCAGTGTTTGTCAGCAGTGAAAGAATTGAATGTTTGTGGAAGAGATAGCAATCCAACAGACTGCTCTAGCTCGGATAGTGTCAAACTTCCTGTTGTTAGAATTGCGCTTGGAGGCAAATGGAGAGTATCCCATTACACTCCTGACTTGCACTTTGTAGTTGATGAACAAGCTTTGGAGAGTCAGGAGATGAGTTATTCACCGCAGGATTCAAAGCCTTTGACCTGCTTCAGTAGTCACAGTATTTGTATAAATAGCCCAATTCACTTTCTGGTCAGTGATAATCCTCCAGGATGTTAGTCGGGGATTCAGCGATGGTAGTGCTACTGAATCTCAGGAGATGATGGCCTTTGCCTGGCACTTGTGTGAATGTTACAATGCAATTTGTATTGCTGCAGCAACTATCACTTCAAAGTATTGCCGAGTCAGCTAAACTTAAAAGCTCAAATATAAGAATTTTAAAAAATACTGTGCACTAGAGATGAAGATGTATGTTGACTACCCAAAAAGCTGCAACAAAATACCAATAACTTTGTTTTCAAAGTTTGGCCAACATAGCTAAACCTATTGAGCTATAAATAATATTGGAGCAATGTGTGTGCTTTAAGGCAGAGGTTTGCCAGAGTTTGTGCAATTTGTGTGGAATTGATTTTAAATCTACAGATGTTCACCTTTGTGCAGTGAAGTAAAACATCATTGTAAACATTCACACCTGTCACCACCAACATACAGTGGCTGCAGTGTGTATCATCTAAAAGATGTAGTGCAGCGACTCGCCAAAGCCCCTTCAACAGCACCATCTAAGCACGCCATCTCTTATCTAGAAGGATAAAGGCAGCTGATACATGGGAACACCACCATCCTCAAATGCCCCTCTAGTCCACATAGCCGTCCTTCTTCCTTCACTATGGCTGGATCAAAATCCTGGAGTTCTTCCACAATAACACTGGCTGTTCGTGTAACCCATGGACTGCAGAGGTTCCAGAAGGTAGCTCACCACCATCACCTCAAGTTTGAGCAACAAACTGTGACATAACCAGTAACACCTGCATCCGTGAACAAATATATTTAAAAAGTGCTTGTTCTATAGCACTATCCTGTTTCTTGTATTTAGACATGTCAAAACTGAGTGGCAAGGCCATTGATCTCAATTTCCCTGCTTTCAGTAGAACCTAGTAAAATCAACCCTACAGAACTGGCTACCTTTTTTTTAAATTGAATCAAAAAAGTCTCATAACTTATAGGGAATAATGATCATTCCTGATGAGTGATGCTTGGTGAATCTGGTGAAACATAAAGAAGAACTTGCACTCATATGGCACCCTTCATGCTCCAATGAAGTACATTTGAAATGTAGTCATTGTTTTAATATCAGAAGCTTAGAAACCAATTTTCACACATCAAAGTCTCAGACAGCAGAGATATATGACCAGAAAAATATATCAGTGACTCTCTATTTGAGGGATACGTACTGGCCAGGACACTGCGGAGAATAAAGTCTCATTCGAAATACAGCTACTCCAACAGCACTACACTGCCTCTAGGCATTGAAATGTCTAGATTTTGTGCTCTGGCCTCTGGAGTTATGACAAAAATGTTTTTTTAATCTAGTAGAATAGGACTTCTACTGAATCAGTTATTAATACAGACCATGTTTGCCAATACTCAGCTGCTTTCTTTTATGAAACTGAAATGTGACCTGTCTTTAAACCAAAGAAACTGGGATATGAAACAAAAAACTCAATTTGCAATAATATTTGCCACATCTGTGTCTCATGTCAGTAGCAGTGAACAGCAGCAGCACAGTACCGATTAGATTTCTGAACTGAAATTGCAACAAAATATGTGTCCCATTGTATTAGGGCTGGCACTGATTTAAATAATCTCTTAATTGTAATATACAAAGTAAGAGGCCAAGTCCCTGTTCCAATATGTGCTAATTTTGGCACCAAAGTACTTTCCTTTAAAATATGGCCCCACCACCAAAACTCTCTTCTGTTGTATATTAGACATCTGGCCTGTCTTGAAACTGGGAAATGCAATGTATTCCCAGAAGGAAAAACTAGAAAATTGTGAAAATGATTGGTATTGGTCCAAACTGTAGTTCCGTCTCAATACAAGACCAGTACTATTCATTTCCCAAATGTAATTTTTGTTTTTCCTTCTGAGCTAATGGGGGCAATGTCTTCTTTATTGAATTGTATTTCAGGCCTAAACTTAAGGAAATCCTGCCATTGTAATGTGTTGATTTTTTTTTCTCTATACCAGTTACATATAATAGGACCTGGTCTTCAGTCACTGGCAGAAACTGGTGTCATTTACCGTATTGCTTTTCTCAAGGGGTTTGCTGCTTTATTTTTCTAATTCTAACCTGAAGACTTTCTCCTCAGTTTGTTTTTTTGAGACAGAGATAGTCTACCCGATCAAATCTGTTAACCGCTTGATCATTCACGTCTGTGCTAATCGAAGGGAGAGACAGGTAGTGAATTCGCATCTTCTTTACACACAATCTCAAGTCACACTGTTGTCACATTTTCCATGATTCTCCTGACTCTTGCATGTGACTCTTATTGCTGAACAGAGCAGAATTTAATGCATTTGCCCCTAGCAACATTACATTAGAACAAACACTGACAACACAACCACCTATTTAAACCCATTTCAGGCAATTTTTAAATACAACTAAAGTTCAGTTCCTGGGGTTATTGGAAGCCCAGGAAAGCCTGCATTCTAGAACTGCTTGCAGCAATTTTCAATAAAGTGCAATAGCCAGTTTTGTTTTAAATCGTAAGAGCTTAAATTCCTGACTATTGTGCAAGTCACATTCATCCATTATACATTTCATTTCACAATAGCTTGAAAACTACTTGCATCAATGTGGTTTCCATTCTGTTCACCCACAGAAGGATTCAGCAGTTCCAGTAAAGTCAGTCCAATAATGAAATATGTTATTCTCTGGTGTTGCAGTAATTAGGAATGGAAATTTATTACCTTTTACTGTTATACAGAACTGTGCACCTTTTTGATTTTTCAGACAAACTCCATTTTTAAACAAGCCTTTTTCCCTGTTGTACTCTAGCAAATATTCAGCATTGTGTAAATGAGTAAAAGTCTTCCAATAGTGTGTGTATATTTTTTTTCATTTAATTTGCAAAGAAACAGTAAGGATCATGTTTTCAGCCATATCTATCTAGTGAGGCCCAGTCACCTCTGCAGCTACAGTTTCCAGTAATCAAACCTAAACAGAAGGCTGTGAGTGCTTTTCAGCTCTATCCATGAGGCTTCATTGCTCAAGGTGTGAGGGTGGAAAGCAAGAAATTTTGCTGAAAAGGTTACTAAACCAGAATAAACTTTGCAAGTACTGTGACTGGAATGCACAACATTCAAACTGAGTTAACATTGTTTTTCTGGTTTGATGGTGCTTTAAAGTGATTGCAACATGCTGTCATTTATTTTTGTATATAAGTCTTTTTTTAGAAATGTGACTACTTGTTCTTAACTTCAAATTTAGTATCCCACCCCCATCATAGGCAATTGTTCTAAACTGTTGAGGTTGAGTAGTTACACAACTAAGTCACAGGCTTCTGTAAATGAGTGTCTATGCTCACTGGAATCTGAGAGGTGCATGGCTTAGATTAATGTTCCTTTTTTAAATTTTTTTACACACAATTATGTTAAAATGTGAGTGCTGGAAGAAAAAAGCATTTTAACTCGAGGCAGACGGTATTCACATCAAATTGCCCAGGCCATGTGTTGTATGGTGTAGGTTCACAATGCCAGGGACCCGGGTTCGATTCCCAAATCAGTCACTGTCTGTGAGAAGTTTGCATGTTCTCCTCATGTCTGCGTCGGTTTGCTCCGTGCTGATTAGGTGCATTGGCCCGAACAAGTGCCGGACTGTGGCAACTAGTAGTATTTTGTAATAACTTCATTGCAGTGTTAATATAAGCCTTACTTGTGATTAATAAATAAACTTAAGTTTGCTGTCCCAGCAGTATGATTGGCCTGAGCCCATAGCAGCCTTTCACCCTGTTTGCACCCATGTAACCTTGTTTCCTTTTCCTACATTAGAATTCTGTGACAATGAAGTGTATATCAATTAGGCATAGTATAATCCTTTTTGGCTAACTCTTACATGGAACCAGATTATGACTACCCAAACTCATTTTGCAGAGGACTCTGGTAGCAATTGGTAGAGACATTCAGCCCATCAGTTTGAGCTGCTTTTGAAGTCTTGTCCCAGAAGTGCAAGACTAATGTAAAATGTTTATTTATTGACTTTCCTGTTAAGAAGAAAAGAACACACCAAGAACACACTCAATACTTATATTGCCCATGTACAGCACATTTGGATTTAGTCTAAATTGCAGTCATAAATTTTCTTCTTGATCTTTTGACTTGGGTGAGATACTGGAGACCTTCCTTAAAACTGTGGAATTGTTTTAGGATGGGAACAAACATTATAGATCAAAGCTTTGATGAAATGGTGTTTATAGAATGGCTTCCATTTTTTTTGTGAAACAAATAAAAATGAAGGCTTTTGACGTTAACTGCATGATTACTGAATGTTCAGTGATGGAAAACATTGTTTTGTTCAACATCTTCCGTTCATCTTCATCCTGTGGAATCCTGGAATGACTTTGTATTTGTCACTGTATGTTTAAATTATTGGATGCCAGCTGTGCAAACTCATACGTGAGTATTGTAATAGGGAATGATTGGTCTTTCTCTAAACAGAGAAAAGTAAATTAAATATTAAACATGAAGGAATAGAACAAATTTTAGATCACTAGTTCCAATCATATTTGGAATTTGCATGGATACAAATTTTAATTATGTTCAATTGTTAAATGAATAATCATGGAAAATTTGCAAGCTGCAATCCTAAATGGCCCTCATGCATGAACTCCAGGATTGATCCAATATTCCAAGCTGTTATTCAACTCTGTTATTTTAGAAATGTATAGTTGATATTGTAATGGTCTTGTGACTCAGACCATAGTGCTCATGGCGAATATATGGAAGAGAGACAAAATTTTCTTTCATTCAACAATTAATTATGTGGTGTTATCTTAGTAAATATTTGAATCTAGAATCCAAACAGAAGTATGTTGTGCATCTATTCATTTGCATACAAGTAGCCTAAATCATTCCTGTACACAAACACAAATTGAAAAGCAATTTTTTGAAAAAGTAATGAGTTTTTGAATTCGAGGTGAAGAATGTTAGTGCTCAAAAATGACATTTTGGGTGGGGATTTCTGATCCCACACGTGGCAAGCCAGTCCAGAAAATTCTAAGCACGGCCAAAATTAAATTTCCGTTGGCAGGAAGGCAGGTTGCAATTTTCCCTCCCAACTTCGAGGATGGTTTGAGGTAACTGTTGCACCATGTTGGGAAACGTTTTTGCATCTCATAAATGCTCATTAAAAACCCAGCTTGCCAGACTCATGTTTGCAGGCTGAATATAATTACCTCGTCAGTGGATAATTAGATCCGTGTTAATCACAGTTGGATGTAACAGATGTGCACCTTGTGAACTCAAACTGCGCTTCACTTGCAACTTTGAAGTTTGGACATTTGCCTACCTTTTGCTGAGCTGCTCTTAAGGTTGTGCCAACTCCATGCCAAGACTGCTTGGACGCCAAGAGAAGGGAAGAACTGGAAGGCACACTTGACTCAGCGAAGATTGACAGAACAGAAACAAGAAAAGGCAAATGGGTGGGGGTTCTTGCACTACTGCTAATCGCTTTATCCTGTTGTCTGAGATGACCCTGGCGGGCATCCTCCAGAGGCTGGAGTCCAGTCCTCTACTGTGGTTAGGTGCATTCTCTTCAACTTGAGCAGCTGGAGTTACTGCGGCCACAGGTGGATTTGGAATAGCTGGACAGCCTCAGAGTCTTGGATGAATTGCCCTGGGGTGTCTAACTGATGTTTGTCCTCCCTTTTGGTATACGAGGGCTCTCTTTGATTCCTTGAGGAAAACAGACTCCAGAAGAGTGATTGAGGTGTCCAGTCAACCTCCCACATACCCTACTGACGGATCCCACACGTGAACCTGCATAGCACCACTCTAGCCAAGCACATATGCAGCTGGAGCCTGATCTCCGGCAGTCCTCCAAGTATCAGCGATCTTGTCTGTCACTGCCTGCACCTTCTGTAGACCTATATCTGTGTTCACTAAATGAGCACCCCCAAGCCTGCTCCAGAATTGACTCCCACTGAGATGTGTCTCTGTGCTGGTGGTGTGTGTAGGTGAACAAAATGACGGGTTTTTGGTTGTTTGTTTTTGTGATTCTTAACTGAGGGACTGAAGTTGATGGGCTGCCTCACTATATCCCTCTGCCTTTTCTTGCAGATGCTTGTAATACTGAAAAGCTCATTAGTGGCTGGAGAGTCACCTACATTGAAGACCACTCAGTTTCAGGGGGTGGCCGAAAACTCCTTTGATGGATCCTTGCTGGTTTATTGGGAGATGCTAACCTTATCTTTGGCGCAAGAAATGTTAGCATCTACCAACAAATCACCAACCCTTGGATGTTGAATGGCCTTATGACCATATGAGTTGAGAGTGAGGAGAAGGTTAACTTACCTTGGCAGAGCACATGAGATCATTCATGTTCTTCCAACGTTGGAGAGCAATCCTCTTCTCAGATCCATGGATGCTGACCTGCCAAAGCTGCATAATATGGTTGGACCTCTGCCTCCCATCACAGAAGTAGGGGAAATCCTGCTGGTCCTTGACTGCCTGGAGAAATCTCTTGGCATCTGTTTTTGAAGTTTGGGGCAAAGCAGTTTTTTTTGAGTGGGGGGGGGTATCATCACTAATCACAAGAAATCCTGAGCTACAGAGAGTGAATGTGTGGAGGAGTGTTATTTAAATATGGGAACGTTGATCTGATGAGTTAATGGTGGGGTGGATAAATCCTAGCCCATCCTGCTACAAGATGCAATGAGCTGCTTGTTTATGAATACAATGAGCAATCAAGTGAATGATTTGGCATGGCAACTTGTCCTGCCAGCCAGAGTGTGCCAAGCCAGCTTTCCTGCCTGCTGCAGCATTTGATCTCTGGAGTGGGAAGTTTCATGCTTTGACATCTTAAGCATACAATATCAGCATTACTCTCCTATCTGATATAACTCAACTAAGTGAATCATCAAACTTTAATGATTTTTAGACTTACAATTGCTTTTTCAGGTTATCAGTACCCCACAGGTTCCAATACCAGTAATCATACAACTTTTTTGTGAGGCTGCACTTAGTGCTGAATTAGGGATGGTTTTGCTGTGGGCCCTTTGGCCACTTTCAACCTATATAACAACCTAATTTCAAAAGAACCATTCTCAACTTTTTTTAAATTTTAAATGGAGTTCCTCTCCCATCCTGCAGCGTTTTTTTTTAAATTAGCATATGTGTAGATTACAGCTTCGAAAAGATGCTATATTCCATGCTGCTTTCACTGATTTGTTTGCTGTGGAGCAAAATACCATGATTGGTAAGTTAGGCAGTGAGGAATAGTTTCATTGTGTATGTCTTCATCAAATGTGAAGGCTGTATCTCAGTATTAATGAGGCACGCAATATTTTGTCTCATAAATCACACGATATAGTGCTTCATTAAATTTGCTGTATTACAGCTTTGGATGATCCATTTAATCTTCAACTAACCAGTAAACATCACATACCACTTACAGGCATGGATTACCCAGGAGCAGTGCCACAACGGGCTAATTTTCTGTGCTGTCTGACTCTTAATCGAACACATTTTTACATTGATGCACCATGAGTTAACATTTTCCTCATAAAAATGATACTACACTTGGATCAATTATCATAGAATCATTTTAGTTGTGACTTTGAGCATACTTCAGGACATGTGCAGTAAGTAGTCTCACAACACCAGATTAAAGTCCAACAGGTTTATTTGGTAGCATGAGCTTTCGGAGCACTACTCCTTCATTAGCTGAGTGCAGAATTTCTTTCACAAACAGGGCACATATAGGCACAAACTCAATTACAAGATAATGGTTGAAATGTGAGTCAACAGGTAATTGCTGAGCAGAAAGAGATAGCCAGGTTCAACACGCATGAGGACGGCCTCAATTGTGATCTTGGGTTCATGTCACACTATCTGTAACCCCCATGACATGCCTGGACTTGCAAAATGTCACTAACTGTCCTGCTGGAGACAATTCACATCTCTTTAACCTGTGCTTAACCCACTCATGTTGTTTGCACCTGTAGAGATTTGATTATCTATACAACAGATGCTGCACTCACCTGATGGAGTGCTGCTCCAAAAGCTTGTGCTACCAAATAAACCTGTTGAACTTTAACCTGGTATTTGGTTAGACCTCATTTGGAATACTGCATCCGGTTCTGGTCACCTTACTACCGGGAGGACGTGGAGACTCTGGAGAGAGTGCAGAGGAGGTTTACCAGGATGCTGCCTGGTGTGGGAGGTCTGAGTTACGAGGAGAGGTTAGGCAAATTGGGACTGTTTTCCTTAGAAAGACGTAGACTTAGAGGAGATCTAATAGAGGTGTACAAGATTATGAGGGGTATAGCTAGAGTAAACAGGGTTCAGCTTTTTCCTAGGATGGACTCAAATAGCACAAAGGGTTCACGGGCTTAGGGTGAGGAGGGCAAGGTATAATTTGGATGCTAGAGGGAGTTTTTTCACAGAGAGGATGGTGGGGTTATGGAACGCGCTGCCAAGTAAAGTGATGGAGGCAGGCACTCTGGAATTATTTAAGAGATACTTAGATGGGCACATGAACAGAATGGGAATGGAGGTATATAGAAAACTGATTTAAAATAAGGATCATGAGCTTGGGAATTCTCAGAAGTCTGTAAATTGTGGATAATATTGATTTATATTTTTTATCCTACAGGTACTTTGGTCCGCCTTGTTGTCTAACAAGGGGCATACACGCGATGGGTCGTGAGAGGGCTGCTCTTGGATTTTTTTTTCGAGAGTATCCTAGTACTTCACGTCATTAGTGTACGCTTGACCTGGACCATTTGATGGGCAACACAACAGCTCAGTGACTATCGCTGTGCTGTGCAGATACATGGATTTGGGCCTGTGTCTGTGGGAGTTTGCGCATTCTCCCTGTGCTTGCGTGGGTTTTCTCTGGGTGCTCCGGTTTCCTCCCACATCCCAAAGATGTACTCTTAGGCTGATTTGGCAGAACAAATTCTCCCTTAATTGTCTCAAAGCATAGATCTATAAACACAGACAGGGATCATGGGTAGAAGTGGGAACATGGAGGTGGCGGCGTGGGCTCGTTGGGCCGAAGGGCCTGTTTCCCGTGCTGTTTTGTTCTTTGCTCTTTGTTGAGATTACTAGTCTCCAACGCCAGCAACTCTACATTAGGACAGATGGGCAGCATGGTGGCACAGTGTTTAGCACTTCTGTCTCTTGGTGCCCGGGATCTAAGTTCAATTCCAGCCTTGTGTGTGTTTTGCATGTTCTCCCTGTATCTGCATGGGTTTCCTCCAGGTGTTCCAGTTTCCTCGTATGCTCCAAAGATGTGAGGGTTAGGTTTATTGACCATGGTAAACTTCTCTTAGTAAAGTTTTACAACACCAATTTTAAATCCAACCAATTTATTTGATAGTAAATTCGCAAGCGTTCGACTCTATGGCCTTCATCAGGCAAATGCAGTGTTCTGGTCTGCAATAGCACTCATGTCAACACAGACAGTCACAGATTGCTGATTAGAATGCGAATCCTTACATCTAACCTGCTATTCAAGTGTTAAAATGGCTAACAATGTGTGTGAAGGGAATCTTGAGCATTGGTTAGAGAATTGTGTATTTTCTCCAGACAGCACAGTAAGTGAGGTTTTTTGCTAACCCAGGCAAGTTACGGGGGTTACAGATAGTGTGTCATGAACCAAGATCCCTAATAAGACCATCCTCGTGTGCGGAACTTGGCTATCAGTCTCTGCTCAGCGACTCTGCGCTGTCATGTGTCACGAAGGCCCCCTTGAAGAACATTTACCCGCAGGTCGGAGGCCGAATGCCCATGACTGCTGAAGTGTTCGCCCACAGGAAGGGAACTTTTTTGCCTGGTGATTGTTGAGCGATGTTCATTCATCTGCTGTCGTAGTGTCTGCATGGTCTCCCCAGTGTACCATGCTTCGGGACATCCTTTCTTGCAACGTATTAGGTAGACAACGTTGGCCGAGTTGCAAGAGTATGTACCGTGTACCTGGTGAATGGTATCCTCACGTTTGATGATGTCGTCCATGCCTATGATCTGGCATGTCTTGCAGAGGTTGCTGTGGCAGGGTTGTGTGGTATTGTGGTCACTGTTCTCCTGAAGGTTGGGTAGTTTGCTGCGAACAATGATCTGTTTAAGGTTGTGCAGTTGTCTGAAAGCAAGAAGTGGCGGGGTGGGGATGGCCCTAGCGAGATGTTCATCGTCATCAATGACATGTTGAAGACTCCAGAGAAGATGTCGTAGCTTCTCCGCTCCAGGGAAGTACTGGACAACAAAGGGTACTCTGTCCACCGTGTCCCGTGTTCGTCTTCTGAGGAGGTCAGTGCGGTTTATCGCTGTGGCACGTCGGAACTGTCAATCGATGAGTCGAGCGCCATATCCTGTTCTCACGAGGGCATCCTTCAGTGTCTGGAGGTGTCTGTCACGATACTCCTCATCTGAGCAAATTCTGTGTATACGGAGGGCTTGTCCATAGGGAATGGCTTCTTTAACGTGTCTAGGGTGGAAGCTGGAGAAGTGGAGCATTGTGAGGTTGTCTGTCGGCTTGCGGTACAGAGAGGTGCTGAGGTGACCGTCCTTGATGGAGATGCGTGTGTCCAAGAATGCAACTGATTCTGGAGAATAGTCCATGGTGAGTCTGATGGTGGGATGGAACTTGTTGATATCATCATACAGTTGTTTCAGTGATTGCTCACCATGAGTCCAAAGGAAAAAGATGTCATCAATGTATCTAGTATATAACCTTGGTTGAAGATCTCGTGTGGTGAAGAAGTCTTGTTCGAACCTGTGCATGAAGGTGTTGGCGTATTGAGGTGCAAATTTGGTCCCCATGGCTGTTCCATGTGTCTGGATGAAAAGCTGATTGTTGAAGGTGAAGACATTGTGGTCCAAGATGAAGTGGATGAGCTGTAAAATTGCATCCGGAAACTGGCAGTTGTTGGCATTGAGTACTGAGGCAGTTGCAGCAATACCATCGTTGTGGGGGATGTTGGTGTAGAGCGCCGAGACATCCATTGTGACAAGGAGTGTCCCTGGTTCAAATGCTCCATGTGTGCTGAGTTTCTGTAGGAAGTCCATAGTGTCAAGACAAAAACTGGGGGTTCTTTGTACGATGGGTTTCAGGATGCCCTCGATATAGCCGGAGAGGTTCTCACACAGGGTCCCATTGCCTGATACAATGGGACGGCCAGGTATATTTGCCTTGTGTATCTTTGGGAGGCAGTAGAGATCTCCAATGCGGGGAGTATGTGGAATGAGAGCCCGGAGGGTGTTCTGAAGGTCCGGATCAAAGGTTTTGATCAGAGTGTTGAGTTGACGAGTGTGTTCTTTGGTCAGATCCGCTGGTAACTGTCTGTAGTGTTTCACATTGTTTAGTTGTCGGTACACTTCTTCACAGTAGTCCGTTCTGTTCAGTATGACGGTGGCGCCTCCTTTGTCTGCTGGTTTGATGACAATGTTACGGTTGGTCTTAAGAGCACGGATGGCCTTGCTTTGTACTTGGGTGATGTTTGGGACTGTCTTGTAAGTGCGGTTGATGAATCTGGTGTTCACGCACCTCCTGATGGCTTGGGCATACATGTCCAGTCGGGGGCAGCAGCCTTCCAGAGGAGTCCAATTGGATTCATTCCTCTTTGGTTGCTGCACTGCGGATCCCTCTGTCGGCTGTTCTGGTTCATTAGCTATCTCATTGAATCCGCTATTGGCCTCTTGGGGTTTGTGGAAGAACTCACGCAGCCTCATTCGCCTGATGAATTCCTCTGTGTCTGCTGCAAGACTGATGAGGTCCATTTTGGTGGTGGGACAGAAATTGAGCCCTCGGCTGAGAACTTCGATTTCCTCTGATTGAAGTGTGTAGTCCGACAAGTTAACAATGGACCTCCCTGCGGTAGTGTTGTTTTCTACTGTGGTGCCAAGGGAGGCTTGGTTATTGCTGGTGGCGATGCCGAGTTTTTCAAGTTTCCTGTTCTTGGTGTGATGTAAATGGTGTAGTTTCTTTGTCTCATCTGCTTGGCAAAGTTTCGCAGCTGATCTGCTTCCTGAGCACAAGTTGAGAATATGTATTCCATTTTACTTTCCAGGGTGCGGCGTTTGCTATAGAGCTGGTGTATGAGGTGATTGAGGAGTGTGAGGGAGGTGCAACGGCAAAGCCTCTCAGCGTAGAACACTACAGACAGTTACCAGCAGATCTGACCAAAGAACACACTCATCAACTCAACACTCTGATCAAAACCTTTGATCTGGACCTTCAGAACACCCTCCGGGCTCTCATTCCACATACTCCCCACATTGGAGATCTCTACTGCCTCCCAAAGATACACAAGGCAAACGTACCTGGACGTCCCATCGTATCGGGCAAAGGGACCCTGTGTGAGAACCTCTCCTCCGGCTATATCGAGGGCATCCTGAAACCCATTGTACAAAGAACCCCCAGCTTTTGTCTTGACACTACGGACTTCCTACAGAAACTCAGCACACATGGAGCAGTAGAACCAGGGACACTCCTTGTCACAATGGATGTCTCGGTGCTCTACACCAACATCCCCCACGAGAATGGTATTGCTGCAACTGCCTCAGTACTCAATGCCAACAACTGCCAGTTTCCGGATGCAATTTTACAACTCATCCGCTTCATCTTGGACCACAATGTCTTCACCTTCAACAATCAGCTTTTCATCCAGACACACGGAACAGCCATGGGGACCAAATTCACACCTCAGTATGCCAACATCTTCATGCACAGGTTCGAACAAGACTTCTTCACCACACAAGATCTCCAACCAAGGTTATATACTAGATACATTGATGACATCTTTTTCCTTTGGACTCATGGTGAACAATCATTGAAACAACTGTATGATATCAACAAGTTCCATCCCACCATCAGACACACCATGGACTATTCTCCAGAATCAGTTGCATTCTTGGACACACGCATCTCCATCAAGGACGGTCACCTCAGCACCTCTCTGTACCGCAAACCGACAGACAACCTCACAATGCTCCACTTCTCCAGCTTCCACCCTAGACACGTTAAAGAAGCCATTCCCTGTGAACAAGCCCTCCGTATACACAGAATTTGCTCAGATGAGGAGTATCGTGACAGACACCTCCAGATGCTGAAGGATGCCCTCGTGAGAACAGGATATGGCACTCGACTCATCGATTGACAGTTCCAACATGCCACAGCGATAAACCGCACTGACCTCCTCAGAAGACGAACACAGGACACGGTGGACAGAGTACCCTTTGTTGTCCAGTACTTCCCCGGAGCGGAGAAGCTATGACATCTTCTCCGGAATCTTCAACATATCATTGATGACGATGAACATCTCGCTAGGGCCATCCCCACCCCCCCACTTCTTGCTTTCAGACAACCTCAAACAGATCATTGTTCGCAGCAAACTACCCAACCTTCAGGAGAACAGTGACCACAATACCACACAACCCTGCCACAGCAACCTCTGCAAGGCATGCCAGATCATAGACACGGACGACATCATCAAACATGAGGATACCATTCACCAGGTACACGGTACATACTCTTGCAACTCGGCCAACGTTGTCCACTTAATACGTTGCAAGAAAAGATGTCCTGAAGCATGGTATATTGGGGAGACCATGCAGACACTACGACAGCAGATGAATGAGCATCGCTCAACAATCACCAGGCAAAACGGTTCCCTTCCTGTGGGCGAACACTTCAGCAGTCATGGGCATTCGGCCTCCGACCTGCGGGTAAATGTTCTTCAAGGGGGCTTTCGTGATACACGGCAGCGCAGAGTCGCTGAGCAGAGACTGATAGCCAAGCTCCGCACACATGAGGACGGTCTTAACAGGGATCTTGGCTTCATGACACACTACCTGTAACCCCCGTAACTTGCCTGGGTTAGCAAAAAACCTCACTTACTGTGCTGTCTGGAGAAAATACACAATTCTCTACCAATGCTCAGGATTCCCTTCACACACATTGTTAGCCACTTTAACACTTGAATAGCAGGTTAGATGTAAGGATTCGCATTCTAATCAGCAATCTGTGACTGTCTGTGTTGATATGAGTGCTATTGCAGACCAGAACACTGCATTTGCCTGACGAAGGCCATAGAGTCGAAAGCTCACGAATTTACTGTCAAAAAAATTGGTTGGATTTAAAATTGGTGTTGTAAAACTTTACTGAGTTTACCCCAGTCCAACGCCGGCATCTCTACATCAAAACTTCTCTTAGTGTCAGGGAAATTGGCAGAGTAAATATATGGGATTGCAGGGATAGGGCCTGTGTGTGATTGTTGATGGTGCAGGTTCAATAGACTGAATGGCCTCCTTTTGTACTTTACGGATTGTACGAGCATGTAATGTAGATGTGCAGGACAATACTAAAGGGTTATTGCATTGATCTTTAAAAATGTGTTCCTTAGCAGAGATGTTTCTGTTGAATTCTGTCTGTCCATTCAGATGTCTGATAAGATATTAATATCTGGATTTGGAGTGTTGAAATCTAATTAAAATCAAATAACCCTTCAGTTCATCTATTGTAAGCGTAGATGTATGAAAAATCTTTCCAAATTCTATATTTAATAGCCAAGAGAGACACGTTCAAATGGGCCTGAGGCTTCCTGGGTGGCCGCAGCTTCAATAAGTATCATTTTACTTGAGCTCCTGTAACTTACAAAAGCATCGCTAAAACATTTGAGGTCATTTTCCAACCCGATCTCTCCGTTTACTAAATAGTAATTAACTTTTCAAACTTCCATCTATCTTTTTGGAACCGCTATTTTGTTTTCTGCCATATTGGACTTCAAACTTCACAAATTTCTAAATGTTTAAGAAAATCAGTCAGTTTTATACAACTGTTATTTTCATTTTTAATTCAAATTTTATTCTGTTTTTGGTATATTTGGTATATCATTGAAGTTTTCCGAAATGTTACAGTTGGTCTCTAACCTTATGAGCACTGCCTGGTTGCTGGTCCTGCCATACAGTGATATGTGTATTATCAGTGCCTAAAACCAGATTTAATGACAATCCGGATGTGTCTGTCACTATTATGGGCACGTTTGATGTTTGACCCACAGTTATGCAGAATATAATCCAGCCATATGATATTATTGTAACAGTTATCCAGCACTGAGTTTGAGATTACTGAACTGTGTGAGATTACTGTCAAACTGAACCAGACAAATGTTGCCATGGCACTGATGAGTTCAGTTTTGATTATCATAAAGGACTAAAACCTCATGTTTTAGATGTTTGCTTGCTGAGTGAAAAGAAGAATGACTATTGAGTGCGATTTTCAAGAAGTACGTATACAATTATAACAGGAAATGTGATTTTCTGATGTGAAATGTGAATATCCTGCTAACATATTATCCATTTTAATTTGAATCTTTAAAGAATAGTGGGACCTAAGTAAGATTTTATGCCCAAGATGGTCACGCTGATATCAAATATTGAAGTGCATCAAGCTCTGTTGAGGCTTGTACTCCACACGCATTACAGACCTTTTGTGTGAATTTTCCTTTTCAAAAAACAATGCATTATTGCATTATCTTGTTAGTAGGATAACCCAGGAAAACTGATGAATATGACTGCTTCCCCAACACAAACACACACCATATTTAGCAGCTAGCTTGAGAATGAGGTTCAGGTGAAGGAATTGGGGTTTAAAATGGTTAGTATCTATTTCCATTATTTTTGTTTTGGTATATAAAGTGACCCTTGGATGGGGTGTGTTGGTTTTGTACACTGCTATTTTTAAATGTTTTCCTATTGTCACTTCAAGTTGAGCTGGACATCTACAAATCCAAAAGCTAGTGGGCAGACTGCTGCTTTTTAGCTATAGTAAGAAGTCTCACAACACTAGATTAAAGTCCAACTGGTTTATTTGGTAGCAAAAGCTGTCCTCCCATCCCAACCCCTCACATCAGGCAATAGACTGGACACAGAAATGACAGCTCATGAGATTTACAAAAGTCAGGATCTCTGTTCCCAAGCCTATTAAGAATGAACTTAATGGAAGCATGCAGTGACCCACCAAATAAATTTTAACAATGTCAAACCATCTTTAAACTTTGGTTATGAATCATAAGCATCTGATTGCTTAGAAGGACAAAGTCATAATGACCTGTTTTAAATGTAGAATATAAAATCTTTCTTGTTACAACAATCTGCATAAGGAGCTTTCAAATACGACAAAAAGGAACATTGTGAACGTTACTGATGGATGTGATGGGAGATTGAGCGGCAAGGCACCAAGATCAACAGCCCATTTACATACAAAAACATCCTAAGGCACTTCAGAGGCACAATGCACTTTTAAACTAGAGATTTTAAAAATGGTGATCAAAAGATTAGTCAGACAGGTGGCTTTTAAAGAGGTTGAGTTTAGGAAGCGAATTCCAGACTATGCCATTCATGACACTGCCTTCAATTGCAATGTCAAGGAAGCAGTAAGAAGATGCATGGCATAACTCCATAGAAAAATTAAAACATTCTTGATAAGGATTTAAATTTGAGGCCTTGTGGGACTTGGAGCAAATTTGGATCATTGTTGACAGACAGTGGGACTCTGAGATAGGTGCAAGGTATGGGGAAGCCATTCTGGTGCACAGAAAACAACGGCTTGTTTTATGTAGTGCCTTTTAATGTAATAAAATATCACGTGTTTCATTGGAAAACAACATATACATTCACTGTTGACGTTATTGTATTTTTTTTTGTCTGGTGTGCACTTCTAAAGGTAAATTTTCCCTTTGGCTTTTTTTTTTAAGTTTCCAATTCAGTTCACAGTATCGCATTTGAGAACATACAATTTTCCATGAGATACTGAGATAATTCCTATTGGTGCAGAGAAGAAATGCTGCACAAAAGCTGCTCTGACCAGAGAATGACATGGTCTCAATTGTGAACTTGTTCCTGAATAGTTTGTTTCATTTAACAGATTTGTTTTTTAAAAAATGTGTTTTGGCTTAAATATTCAGTGACGGTACAAAGTTCTTTTTTGATTCGCATTCAGTAAAAGGTGCTAAGGATCATGATGCAAGCTGTGATGTGCTTAGTGATCAAATTATATCTAAAACCATTGAGTTGTTCTGGATGTTTAAGAGCTTTTCTGAACTTTGAGCATGTGTTTTCATTTGTTGGTTTTACTTGTTAAAATTTCTGCAGTCTTTAAATATTAGAAGTTGGTTATTGTTACTACTAGATTTCATGACTTCCATTACAGCTTGATTTTTTTTTTCTTTTTTTTCTCCTTTTAATGCCACCATCACAGCTGCTACATTTTATCAGGGCGGGCTCGCAACACATTGCACAAGGAAAATGGCTACAAGATTCATCTGGACCTGGATTGTAACAGCAGCAGCTAATGACGTTTTTACTGAAAAATACTACTCTTTCAATTACTGAATTATGATACTGTGTATCTGTAATAGTCATCTCACTGCATTGTTCATATTCAGGGTAGGCTAATTTACATCTGTCTCCTGTCCCCAACTCTAGGTTACTGTGCAATGAGCACCGAGTGTTGTCTCTGGATGCAGAGGGCACAGTCACAGTTGCAATTATTGGATTACAAATCTGCACAAATTCTAGTTAATTTTCTTCTTTTGTGGAAATGAAAGTTTAACACTTTGTACTAACTCCCTTCCCTGATGATGACTGTAACAGCACCTTCTGTATACAATACAGGGTCTTTGTCAGGCCTCAGGATTGGATTCTCATCAAGTTGCTTATTGTGTTGGAAAATATTTCTGTTTCTCATCTATTATTCCTTTAGTTGCTCAAAAACTGAGGGAGCTTGGGTTACAAGTGAGTCTTTATGCTACCATTTGGTAAATGGGAAGGATGAATATTAAATATTTTATACATTGACTTGCCTATAGCAACAAACTGGTAATTGCTCTGTGCCCTGATTTTGATTGGAAAGATGAAATGGTTAACAATTATACTTTTTAAAAATATATTACCAGACAGAATTAGAGGAGAAGCAGGAACTTTTTTTTAAATTTTGTTCCATCTGATGCTTGACTCTTTGAGTACTGAGTGGCACCCTCAATTTCAAAATGTACAGTTTGTCTATCTGACATATGCAAGAAACATTACATTAGTAGGATTCCCCACTGTTTCAAATGAATTGGCAAATAAGAGGGAGAAGAACAATAGGTATAATCCAAGAAGTATCTAGAATACCCACATAATGCAATCTATGTTCAAAATAAACAATGGGTTTAATTCAAAAAAACAATGCAGAAAGTAATAGATTATTCAAAGGTTATTTCAAAGGGAGTGGGGTAGAATATTAAAACGTTTGTATTTTTAGTAAGTGTTCAGTCCAACAAATTGAGTTACCGAGAGAGAGAGAATGCTCTTGAAATTTGCATTTGAACTTGATTGAAGTAGTATGGGAGGGTATTCTGATGTTTGAAGTAAGAACAAGAATTGTTAAAATGGCAGCTAGTGGTGGATCAAAGTCATTCTTGAATAGAGTTAGACATATTTGAGCCTCTCAGTTACATTTCAGTAAAGGAAACACGAGTTCAGCTTTTTCATAAACTACCTTATTTCTTTGAAACCCTGAAGGTGAGAAATGGGTGGAAGTAAGAACTGTAATTTGTGAGCTTCTCTAGTTTAGAACGACGTCACCTACTGGATTCCTGGGAAGCTATACTGTTTCATAGTTGGTTCTAATGCAAACTCACAAGAACACTTTTCTTGCATTGAATTCTTCTCCGAAAACACCATTCTACCATTCGTTATCAGTGAAACTTGGAATTAAGATCCAACTTGATCTGAACTTGATACTTCAGCACACAAAATGCTTAGACAGCCGTAGGAAACAATTAAATTGGTAGCAGAATTATTTGGGTCTTAACTTTATTCTTCAAGTGCAATGCCATTACCTTCTTTGAGTTTATCCTTTCCCATTAGCTAGCAAGACGGTGGTGTATTACCTGGTAGGAAGAAGCTCCTGACAGTTGCCTTGGGAACTTGTCTGGTCTTATGGATTCAGGACCAATATGAATTGGAGAAACTCTATTAATCATTACCCATCTTCATCTGATAATCAAGGTGGATGTCGTCAAGTTATGCAGTCTTCACAACCTGCAATCCAGAACTAAAATTCGTAAAGAACTTGTCCAAGAGCTCTAGGTTTCTGATAATTGTGTCATTCTTGTGCAAAGGAGGACTGCTTCATCCTGAACATTTCTCAAGGATGTATGAAACGTCAACCTTTTAGTCAGTCTACTATCTTGTATTCGATGTGGGCTTTCTGGTCAAGACAACATATAGTCTGGATTGAATTAACGATGATTCATTGACTCATCAACAACAATGGACACAATATCAACACCCCTCTATTCAACATCACTTGAACAAAGCACTGAGGATGGCAACTGCACAGAATATAATCTAGGGATACTGGAAGGGTTAGGGAGACATTTCAGTATTAAACATGGAAAGTAGCTTATTAGTAACTGAACTGGCTGAATCCTAAAGGACTTAGCTGCCAGACTTTATAGTATGTGGTGAGAAAACCACAATGGATTAACCTCTTTGAAATATTCCTCACTAAGATGCATCTGTATATGACAGCTTTGGTCAAAGTGACCAAAACCCATAGAAACCTAATTCTGTTTTTTGCACACTGAATATCCAACCCCTCCCCAATCATATCATATATGGGATTACCACTGTGCCAAGTAGGACATATTAAGAACTGATTTGGCAGTTCAGTACTTGAATATAAATAACATGTGGCCTGGCATATCTCTCACTTCTCCATCATGAAGCCAAATTTCAATGTTCAAGGAAGAATGCAGAAGAGCATGCAAGCACAGCTTCTACTGTTCCTGTCAATGAATTGCCAACCTAGCAAAATTACAACACAGAATGGTGCCCTGTTAAACAATGACAGCAGCGTTCAGACCCATGTATGCCCAAACCAACAGATCAGACCACAGCTCTGCAATGCCGCCACATTCAGTCATGAATGGTGAGCAATCTATAATTAATGGATAACTTAATAGGAAATGCCACTAACATCCTTGTCCTTAATAATGGTGAAATCCAATATGCAAAGGCAAAAAAAAGACATTTGCAACCACCTGATCCAAAATGCTGAGTGAATTATCCTCTTCTACTATCTTCTGACGCCCCATAATTACGTACATCAATGTTCAGTCGGTTTGACTTATTGTCACTCCAACAAACAGCTGAATACAATGGGCATAATGTCCTGCCTGAGGGTGCCGAATGTTTGAAAGACTGAAATAATCATGCCCTTTACTAAGCTGTACCTGTTATAGCACTGATATCTAGCTAAAAAGTACAGAATTGCTGAGGCATGTCCTGTGCACGAGAAGCACCTAATCAAATTGTCATCTCAGCGGCATTCTCCTTATCATCTGCAAAGTGAAGCATGGAATCATCAACAGTGATAGCAATGTCGTTTAGTCGTTTATACACTGCTAACTAATCTTCAGTTTGGAGTCCAGTAGAAACATTTGACTCCAGACATTGTCTCTCGTAATCTCATTGCAGCCTTTGCCCAGAACATGAACACAAGCTGAATTCTGAAGGTGTGCTGAAGCAACAGCCTTGACAAAAAGGGAGCTTGAGACAATCTGGCACCAATGAAGTCAATAAGGACGAGGGCTACCTCTCCAATGCCAGGAAGGATCTCTAGAGATAAGAAGATAGTTTGTGGTTGCCCAGAACATTGCTGCAAGAGTTCCTCAGGATCACACCAGTTCTAGCTATCTCCAGCTGCTTCGTCAATCTTTATGACTAGATTGTGCAATTATTAAATATCTGACTCCAATATTCCATCCATTTGCAATTCATTAGGTAATGGAGCAACAAGATCTGGACAACACACAAACTTATGCTGATATGGCAAATAATTTTGTTTCAAAAAAGTGATAGACAATGACAGTCTTCACTTCCCCTTGAGAGTCAATGATTTTTGCATTGCGAAGTACCTCACCGTCAACATCATGGATGTCACTATTGGCCAGAAACTCAACTGGATTCCCCTCATAGATGCTGTGATGACTACAAATCCAAAGTTAGGTATTTTATAACAAACGGTTCATTTCATGACTTCAGAAAGCCTCTCCATTATCCAAAAGGCACAAGTCAGAAGTATGATGGAATACTTTCCATTTGTTTGAATGATTGTAGCGGCAAAAGCTCAATGCTATAAAGGACAAAGCGAATTGCTCGATTACCACTTCATTCTCTAAACTATCACCATGGTATACCTTGACGAAATTGTATTATCAACAGAATACACTGCATCAAATTGTAATGACTTTAGAAGCACTTCTCAAACCTGCATCTTTCGCCACCTTAAGAGGTTAAGTACAGTAGAGACATGGGCATGCATGACAGAAGACAGTCCCCTCCAAGTTACATACATACTAACTTAAATGCATATCTCCAATTTTTTCATCGTTGCTAGTCAAAATCCTGGAACTCTTCTTAACAGATTTATTGGATCACCAGCACACCATAGTTGTGTTTCATGAAGAAAGCCCATCTTCCTAAAGGCAAGTAGGGATGACCCATAAATGTCCTTGCCAGCTACATCATCATCATGAAAAGTAATTTGAATACAACTTGAGGCAGCAACTCTGTCCTGCCTGACTTTCCACACCATGTTGTATGAGAAAGGAACTGCTTAATCTTGTGTAGAGCAAGCTTATTAATATGTGATTCAGCCAAATTGAATTGGAGTTCTGCATCATTTTGAGTTGTCACTGATTGATGATAAGTATTCAAGTATATTTCGGTGTGCTTTGAGCCCTACCTTCACTTATGAAAGTAGTATTTTGTAGTGTATAAAGAAATGGCATTCTGATTTGACTGAATTTGTGCAGGAATAAATGAATATTTAATTCCTTAAAACTTTGAAGAACTGATTTGGTTTGAAGCCACAATGGAATTGGACCTACTCGAAAGGATTATTCCCAAGGTGCCATGACCTGGATCGAAAAATTCTATTTAGTGGTTAGATCTGATTATTCTTCTGTAACTTTAATATATATAAAACCTACCTATTCAATCAGCTTGGGCTTGAATTAATTGTGCGGCATTAAAAAATCCATTATTCCAAAAATGTTTCCAAAATCTGATGGGATGTTGGGTGGGGGTGAGGGGTAGATTTAAATGCAGGAGATAAATTTGGAAACTATATTACTTACAATGCTTTCCTCTTACAGCATTTTGATAACGAGCCACTACTACAGTTCTCAAAGGGTTAAATTAGGCTTGAATATTGATTCTCATTCATCAACAAGGTTTCGTATTGGAACTTCAAACTGACTGTGTGTCACTTATTCACAAGTATTAACTGTGCAAGCTACTTTGTGTGTTTTTTTGTTAATGGCCTTTTCTTTGCTGCTATGCAGGTGTCGGCGTGGCGACGGTTGTGATTTCATTCTTGCTCTGTACTTATTACAATGTTATTATCACCTGGGCTCTATACTACCTATTCCACTCATTTCGATCATCACTTCCCTGGCAAAGCTGCAACAACACATGGAACATTGGGGAAAACTGCTCTGACGGTCTTCCTGGGAACGCCACTCACCTTCAATCTGCCAGTCAACAATTTTTTGAGTAAGTATTAGCAAGGAAGGAAAAGGAGATTGCTTCTAATGGTCTAAATTATAGACCATTTTAATGTGCAGTAATATACAGGTTATGCATGGTATATATCTGCTCAGATATTTTTATTTGCTGAGACATTTTCCTGGTGTTTTTTCCGTCCATGCCACCAACATCCTTACCACTTTTCCAATGAGTCCTTCAACATAAAGGCCAGTATTCCATTGACCTTTTTGATTATTTTCTGTACTTGTATATGGCCCATCAAGTCTCTTTCGACCTACACTGTTTCTTGTATTCAGCATTTGGAAAATACTCTGTTTCATCGTTTTTAGGTGCAAAGTGGACAGTCTTCCATTTGCCTACATTCAAATCCATTTGGCATAATTTTACTCATTGCCAATTTAGTGAATTTGTTAATATTTCTTTGTAACATTATGCTTCCATTTACACTACTTAAGTGGTGTACAGTGTAATCGGCAAATTTAGACATGAGGCTCTGTATCCCATTACCAGAGCCATCAATAAATACTGTGAGAAATTGAAGCCGCAACACAGATCCTCACAGCACACTCTACTGACACTCTACTAATCAAACAAATACTTTTCCTTTAATTCCATGAGAATCAACTCTTATCAGGGACTTGCATCAAGTGCTTTTTGGAAGTCCATATAAATAACATTTTCTTTGTTGTTAATGCATGGCAATGGTTGTGATTTCATTCTTGCTATGTATTTATTACAATGTTATCATCATCTAGGCTCTATACTACCTATTCCACTCATTTCGATCATCACCTCCCCCGGCAAAGCTCCTGTGTACTATCTTAGTCAATTCTTCACTCTATCCTTAATTATAGATTCTAATAAAATTTCACAACAATGGATGTTGGATTAATTAGTTTATAATTTCCTGGTTTCTTTCTGTCATCTTTCTTAAATTGGAGGTGGGTTCACCTAGTAGTAGTGAATGTCCTAGTAGTTTTAGAGCATTCGTGCACTCAAAGTTGGAACATGTCCAGTTATGAAGGCAGAAACAAAAACTGGAAAGTTTCTCTCGGTCCTAACTAGTTTAATACAACCCAAATTCAAGCAGACCATTGGAAACCATGAGAATAGTCTGTAGTAAGCGAACTTGATTCTCTGTTCTCTAGGATTATTGCCATAGCATCCCAACTAGTGGAGTTTCTAAGCTTACACAAGAACGCAAGAGCCAATGCAACAGTATTTAGCATTTTTCATAATCCTAAAAGTTCTTCCATGAACTCAGCAACAAGAGCTTCTTCTGCCTCCAAAATATGCCAGGCAATATGGTTGAATTTCAAATGCAGTGTGACCCTTCATGTAATGCCTTTCACTATCTCCCAAAACACCTCATGACCAGTTAAATACTTAAAGTATCATCATTTTTATGGTGTAGGAAACATAGCAGTTGTACGTTCCAGGGGCTCCTGCAAACCACGTCATGATACCAACAAAATAATACATATGTTCTGATAAAAGTTGGCCAGGACACTGGAGAGAATTATCCTGTTCTTCAAAATAGTAACATAAAGTATTTTACACCCACCTGTGGGTGCAGATAGGATCTTGGTATAATAGCTCATCCAAAAGACAGCGCTTTTGACAATGCAGCACTTGTTCAGTCAACCTACAATTTTCTACTCCAGTTTCTGCCATTGGACTTGAATGCACCATCTTATGATTGAAAGATGAGAGTGCCAAATGTTTACTGAACTATGGATATTAACACATTAGGCAATGGAAAGGTGAGTGATTTGCTTATTAGCATCCAGGTGTAATTTGTCCATGTCTTGCTGCTGTATAATAATTGGTCTTGTATAATTATTTTTGCCTGCTGCAGCCTGTTGCCATGTTAACTAATATACCGAAGGATTGGAAAATCACATAAACGTTTTTAATATCCAACACTGGATCCATCGGATAGGTTAAATTTTCCTAGACTGCAGGGATTCTTGTTTTGAATGTATTCTTTCCCTTGTATCTCACACTTGTTTCCTTGTGTCACTTCCCAACGACAACCAGGCAGATGGGAAAACACCAACTTACCCTTAATGAGTTGCTTTAACATTGCACATCATGGTGCTTGTTACTCATTAATTTTATTCCTAAAGGTGTGAAATAGATAGAGTGTGAATATAAGTATAACACTGCTTACCCCATCACTATGATTGAGGCTGGTAATTCACAACAGACCATTGGCAGAGAGTCATTTCTGAATAACGACTGCTTCCCACAGGAGTACAAGTTCATTGCGAAAATGAGAAATAAATGTTCTAGAACTAAAGGCTCTGCAATTTAAATGAAGACCTGCAAATTCATTGTTTTTTACAGTTACAGGTTATTGCAGATGAGTGAAGGTATTGAAGCAATTGGCAGCGTACGCTGGGACTTGTTTGGCCTGCTCCTATTGGCTTGGATCATTGTATATTTCTGCATATTCAAAGGAGTTAAATCTACTGGAAAGGTGAGGAGCAGAATATGTCATTGCTGGACAGAAATTTTCAGACTATTGTTCACTAATTTTGATTATTGGCAGTTTTGAAAACTAACCTAATTAAAATGTTATAGTACTCCTCAGCGCCCGAAGTACACAAGTAGAAAGTTTCATCATAATTGTATTGCTAGTCCCTTTAAGGGACATGCATC
This sequence comes from Sphyrna mokarran, assembly GCA_024679065.1. NCBI lineage: Eukaryota > Metazoa > Chordata > Chondrichthyes > Carcharhiniformes > Carcharhinidae > Sphyrna > Sphyrna mokarran. Next base: position 37,073,996 of record JAGIQG010000020.1, on the reverse strand, counting down.
AGAAGAGTCAGAATTGATCAATGGGGAACAAATGCTTTGAGCAGAGCACTGGCTTTGCAGCCAGCTGATCCAAGCGCTGAGAATGAACATATTGATTATAGTACTCTGTATCCAGTTGTAAAGTGTAATAAACCCGTTGCTATTTGTTAGCTTACTAGTGGTTGCCAATGATTGCACTTACTACATTGGCAACAGAATAAACAACAACACCAAATTGTAACAAAAAGAAAATTTGTTTGCAAGAATTGCAAAACATTCCAATCGAGTCCAAAAGAGGAAAAAAGTACACATATCTCTCTTCAGAAAAGTACAAGTTTTCAATGCTGCTACAGAAGACTGGGTATAGTATATGGAGTGTTCAAAATATATTTTCCGTGCTAATGGAATAGAGAGGTAGGTTAAGAAGAAAGTTTTTTTTTGTTGATTTGCATGTGGAACCCAGACATATAAATAATCCTAAACCTAACATCCCTGGATGCTCCTGTCACAAAAATATTTTCAGAGCTCATTGAGTTAGCAACAGGGCATTATCATCCTAAGCCCTCAGTAATAATTATAAAATACGAATTTAACCCCACAGAGAGCCCCAGGGAAGCCCATTGCAGCCTTTATATCAAGGATAAAACAAATCAAGGAGCATTGTGATTTTGGATCAGTGTTGAATGACTTGTTAAGAGATTGATTGATATGTGTGGTGTACAGAATGCAGTTATACAGAGAAATTTGTTAGTTGAATCAGAGTTAACTTTTAAAAAGATATTGGAAATGACATCAGTGATGAAGAGTGCTGAGAAGGGCACCCAGAAGCTACAAAATGCATAAAGGAACGAGGTTTACCAGTTAGGATGGGAAACTGTGAGCTGCAGTGACATCCGGGAGCGAAGGCACTGGTTTAAGAGAGATGGAAATGCAGAAGCCGGAAGAGTGATACAGTATAGAAGATTTAAACAGCAGTCTAAAAATAATAGTGATATCTTTGACAGGGAAATAACTCCCCAAGAATGTGTAGATTTAGAGAAGCAGAGTGCTTTGTGTGTGAAAATGGCACAAGTGTAAAATCAAGCAAGGCCTGCCTAGTACCAACAGAGCAAATAATCCAGTCCCAGTATGAAGGATTTCCCAGCGGATGAATGGAACATGTTGTTGCTAAATAAAATGAAAGCCACCATCATAGTGGTATTGTTAGTGAATGGCCAGCCGTTGGAGATGGAAGTAGATATGGGAGCATCAACTCCTGAGGTTGAAGAACGTTGCAGCTACACCAGCTATATAGATTGGAGGGGCCATCAACGTAATAGGGACGACCATGACTCCAGTGAGTTATAAATAACAGCCTGCGCTGCTTCCATTGGAAGTGGTGTCAGGCCAAAGGCTGAGTTTAATGGGGTATGATTGGCTCCAAGAGACCAAGTTGAATGGCTAAAAGTTTTTAAAATAAGAGGGGGGCCTGCACAAACTCATCAGAAAATATCAGGGTGTGTTCCAGAAAGAACTGGGGAAGATCAAAGAATTGCAACAAAAATCCATGTGGATTCAGAAGCCACTCAGATTTTAGAACAAGACCTGTGCCTTTACGCATTAGTAGAGAAGGAGCAACAGAGCTAAAATGATTGGAAAACTAGGGCATCATTAGGCCTGTATAATTTGCAGAGAGGGCAGTACCCATTTAACTGATCTAATTAAACCAGAGAAGATAGTCCCTGTCTGTGGGGCGTACAAGCTGAAGGCTGCATTACTGGATAGTATGTCATCCCCAAAATAGAAGTTCTGTATGTGAAATTGGCTGGGTGTCTGACATATAGCAAGTTGGATATGAACGATGCTTTCCAACAGTTAGAACTGGATGATGCATCAAAAAGATATATCATTGTAAATACTCATAAGGAGCTATACCAATATACACATCTATCACTTGGGGTTTTGTCGGCTTGTGCCGCCTTCCAGAAAACTATGATGAGTTTGCTCCAGAGTTGTTATTTATTCAAACAATGTTTTAGTAACAGGATCCATCAAACAGGAAGATTCAACCAATTTGGACAAAGTTTGGAAAAGGTTTCAGGAGGCAAGGGTGTGCCTAAAAGAAAGAAAAATGCACCTTCCAAGCAAATTAGGTGGCTTATCTTGGTTATGGGATGGATACTCAGGGGTTTGCACGATATGGAGGACAAAGTGAAAATGATTAAGGAGGGACCAGCCCTTAGAATTCTCTGAACTCAGATATTTCCTTGGGATGGTCAACTGTTAGTGGTAAGCGTGGCTGATATCCAACTTGCTATATTGTTAGACACCCAGTCAATTCCACACACACACTTTCTATTTTGGCAATGGATTACCTATCCAGTTTTGCAGCTTGGTTTATTGTCAGTGTGTAGACCCCACAAATAGGAACTGTCTTGTCTGGTTTAACTAGACGAGATAAATGGATGCTGCCCACTCTGCAAATTATACAGGCCTAATGACGCCCAAGTATTCCAATCATTTTAAGCTGTCACTACCTTCTCTACTAATGCATAAAGGCACAGGTCTTGCTGTATAAAAAAAAAATCTGAGTGGCTTCTAGATCCACATGGATTTTTGCTTGCTATCCTTTGATCTTCCCCAGTTCTTCCTGGAATACATCCTGGTATTTTCTGATGACTGTGCAGGCCCCCCTCTTTTATTTTAAAAATTTCTAGCCAGTTCAATTTGGTCTCTTGGAACCAATCATGCCCTTGGCCTGACGCCACTATCAATGGTGGCAGTCATGGTCATCCTTTGCTAGCAATGTTAACAGAATTGGGAGGAACTACCTATATCTGCGGGACTACAAGTTGATGGTAAAAAGGCTGCGCAATGCAGGGACAACCATCAGCTTGTAGATATGGATGGTTCCTTCCAATTCTGTCAACGTTGCTAGCAATATTGCATGTGCTGTTATAGAAGCATCAGACATGATTCCAGGAAACACCACAAAAAGAGGCTTTTAACCAAGTTAAGTAAGTACTTCAGTCAATGTCCTTATTAGTTCATTTTGACCTGTCTAAGAAGATAATATTTGCAGGCAATGCATCACCGTATGGGGTTGGGCAGTGTTATCCTATACAATGAATGATGGATCCAAGAGACCTCCATTAGTTATCTTTTCATCAGCCATGGAGAAAGCATACTCCCAGATTACTGCAGCAATAAGAAGTTTCATCAGTACATTATGGGAGATTTTTTACTATTATCACAGATCACAAGCCACTTTGCTTCTGCTAGAATACAGCGATGGGTACTGCTCTTGTTAGCCTACGAATATAGATCTGAACATCAGCCAGAGGCTCACGTAGTCACATAGCCTTAAGCCACCTTCCATTTACAGAAAGCATTCACTATCTCTAGTACTGCAAGACATTGTAATGGCCCCATGTCAAATGAATTGGCTGAGCACACAGTTCAGACTTTCAAGGCTGATTCTTCAGAATCAATCTCAAGCACCATCAGAAACCAAGATAGCACGTTAGCCTATAAATCCATCACTCATCTCTCTATTGGAATTGCTCCAGCAGAACTGCTGATGAATCTTGAGAATCGAGTTGAGCCTAGTAGTTCCAAAATTGGTGCAGACAAGTCAGAGTTTCCAGAAAAAGAACCAAGCAGAAAGAAGGTTTGAGATAGATAATCCAGTTTTTGTAAAGAATTTTGGAAGTGGATCAAGTTGAGTCGCAGGAGTTGTGGCCAGGTCAGGGCATTGTCCTATAAAGTTAAAATACAGGATAAGTTTTTGAAGAAACCTATAGATCATTTGTAAAGATGGGAGCCATGCCAAGAACCAGTGTTACTATTTGATCCAATTGCTTATCCAAGAAGCGAGGTGGCTGATCAGCCAGTCACAGACCAAAGTACTGCTCCCATTGAAACCAAGAGAATAGTGAAAAATGATGTGCTGGTGCCAGGAGAGAGTCTGGGATAGCAAGTCCAACTGAAATTATCTCTCTGGTTGAACCTCAACCAGTTGAACTACTTTGCCCCCAGAGAAAAAGGAATTCTCCTGACAGACTGAGTTTCTGTTAAACTGTGTTAATACTGTTTATTATTATTGCTAATGGTTTGAAAATTGTACATAGTATCAATGGGAGTGTGTAACAGGGGACTTAAAGACGGAGTGATGTAGTAGATAGCCCCTTTAAGAGGTGTGCATTTGAAAGGTCAATGGACCAAATCAACAAATTGGGAACAGGCATGGAGGTTTTGAAGCAAAACGCTGGCTTTTGCAGCCAGATTAATCCTAGCGCTGAGAGTGAACTCATCAATTCTAGTGCTCTGTATGTAGTTATAAATAGTAATAAATTTGCTGTTTGTTAGCTAACTGGTGGTCACCAAATTTTCCATTTACTGCCAAACTATTTCATTAGTAAAAGTACAAACCCCTTTAATTCTAGACAAAAACCTGTCCTGTAATGTTTAATTTTGGCCAAGTGGCCAGACTTTCCACTGTATTTTTCCACTATACAAATGTTGGTATGAGCACTGCAATAGTGGTTCCTGAATTAGATAATACATTAAGGAAGACATTTTGTTCCCTGTAACTGAAAGTTGGTTTTACTTCGGCTGAATATCAGTTGTTATCTTTTTGATGCTCTCCAGGAAATTCTATTACAATCTTTTTCTGCAATCTTAGTCGACTTGATGGACTTTGGATACAGATTGCCCACGGGGAATTATTCCATTCCTATCTTGTGAAGAGGTGACAGAGGGTATACTAGGAGAATTAAGGAGGGAGTCCAAAATTTTTTTTCCTGTGTGATAATAAGCACTCTGTAGGTTATAAGAAATTATTTGATTTCTCTGTATGTCATTACTTCATAAAGCTGCATTTTCTCTTTTCTTCCCTACTCATTCCCCACTCTAAGGTGGGAGAATAAAAGAGATTCTTCATCATTACAGGAAGAAAGTGCATAGTAGTGGGGAAACACATGGAGGAGACAAGATGGTCAGCAATCAAAGAATAAAGGACACAGATTGTAATAAATGTTCTGTGATTCTATGTTGAGTCATTTTGGTTCCTGTGTGTCATTCCCCCTAGCATCCTCACAATGTCCCTGATGTAAAAGACATTTCTCTGCTGTATGAAGAGGGTTACAATCCACAGCTAAAATTTCTTTGTGCTGGAATCAGAGTAAGTGCTAATAGTTACCATGTCTTGGTGTTGCTGGTGCACAGGTTAAGAGATGCGTTCTGTTGCTGAACAAAAGATCATCCAACTCAGCTCAGCTTTGGACCTAAAAGCCTTTGTGTGTTTTTAGCCAAGATAACACTGAATAAACTTGCCCATCCATTGGGGAAGGGAATGATCTTCGTTTATTAGCCTCGCCCATTCTTCTGGGCGTTGTGCCTGAACTTTCTGCCACCTACTCCCTGGAATAATTGGGATTAACAGCTATGACTGTAAGGGAGGGATCACGGACTGCAATTGATTTTTTTTTTTGTTCTGTAGTAGTTGATAAGCAACACAATATGCAGACACACTTGAGTTTGAAAACATGCAGGAACTAATTATCTGATCAGGAGAATTGCAAAAAGAAATTAAAATGGATTTTTAAGCTGAGAGTTACCCTGTGTTTCAAATAAAACCTGTTATTTTTGTCATTTTTATTTATGCACAACTAATCTTTCTCTCGGTCTTTCTAGGTGGTATATTTTACAGCCATTTTTCCATATCTCATCCTGATAATACTACTAATCAATAATGTGCAGCTGCCAGGAGCCAAGGATGGAATCCTCTTCTTTCTCACACCCAAGTGGAGCAAGCTGCAAGAAGTCCAGGTAACAGCTACAATAGTTATGTTTTGCATCAGCTCAAGTGGGTGGCTAGAAGGTACAAGTGAGAAAGACAGTTTGCAATCATTTTGTGATAAAAGATACCAATTTTTGTATACATTAGTGAAAATCTTAGAACCCCAGACTCCACCTGAATTTGATTTTCTGTTTGTCACAATTTTTCTTTGAGTAAACGAAATAAATGGTTTCTAATCTGATGTGAACTATGTTGTCATTATTAAATTGGTGGCAACAGTGTTAAAATGGAAGACAGTGGATTGATTTAAAGGAATTGGACTATGCTAAATTGGGGTCCCCTGACTCCTTCCACTCTGAAGAAGGGAAGTTGGATTGTAAAAACTAAAGTCTTAGAAGGCTTAGGGAAAGAAGGAAGGCCAATAAATTTGTGTTGTCATGGTGTCAAACCCATGACAGGATTCTGAGGAAATATGTTTCCCACTATACAAGACTATTTCAAATAAACTTTATGTCCAGGTTTTGTACTTTTAAAGTAAAATTTGTCAACATTTTATTCTAATATTCCAAGAATGCAGATTTGCTTCATAGATTTTAATGAATCAATCAACTTTCAAGAAACATATTGTAATTGATAACATTTTTGAATTTGAACTCGTTTTGTTTATTTTTAATGTGGATATATAGTAAATTAATTAAATTGGACAAATATAATTGTCATTATTGGATTTTCTCAGTCTGAGAATCTCCTTGTTTCTAGATCAATACTGGATATAGAGCAGAATTCTCCAGCCCTTCCACAGTGGGTTTTGCCATAGTACAGCTAGCTCATATTGGCTGCCAGCTGGAACTTCTGGCCTTCCCAATGTCAATTTACATTTCTTGCCTATGCCACTTTCAGGGAACCCGAGTAGGAGTCAAATTGGCAGGACCAGAAGATCCTGCTCAAAGGAAGGGCTGAAGAATTGCACTCATAGTTTCCCAGGAGTTACATTCCACTATCTTCCATTCCTTTTCCATGCTATCGATATTATCCTTGACGCAGCAATAAAATAAGAGCAGTTTGGCAAGTGCAAGTTTGGATCTATGAAGTGATATGTTTGAGATTCTTAGGAAGACAAACAGGAGAATATTTCTACTCATGAGAGAATGTAGGACTAGAGGGCATTGTTGCAGAATAAAGGGATTCTTATTTGAAAAGGATTTGTTAAAGATTTTCTTTCAAAGTGGTGAATCTTTGTAATTCCTTACCCCGGAAACTGTGGAGACGATTCCTTGAATGTTTTCAAGGCTGAGATTGATAGCTTTTTAATCAGCAGGGGAATGAAGGGTTATGGAGATAAGGCAGGAAAATGAACTTATTGACGGACTCGGCCACAGCCTTATTAAATAGTGGAGCAGGCTTGCAGGTTGAATGGCTTACAAATGTTCCTATTTCTTATGATCAAGAAAGTTTGTTATTATGGTCATTTGAAATTGGTTAAATGTTTTGATACATCAGAAATATTTTTGGCTGCCGGAGTACAGACTTTTCGTGTTCTTTATGGGTCACCAAGCATGCAGCGATGAGAGAAGACAGAGAACTCATGCACTTGAAGTCATGAATAATTGTGGATCCTTTAGTTTGTGCATCAAAAAATTTCTTTCCTACAGAAAAATCTCCTTTAAAAAAAGAAGTGAGTGTCTCCAGAGGTTCAACTGGTTAGCAAACCTGATAAACTGATAGGGAAAATATCCAGATATGAGATCAGGTAGTTACATTTCTGAAATATGTGTTCATGTTTGCTGATGAAACCTTTGGACTGATCTTTGCTACCAATAACTGCATTTTTTGATCTGCCTATTTTTCTTAAATTCACTGAAAATGAATTAAAATTAATTGATTTGGAAATTGATACAGAAACTGAGTCCAACAGAAGTGTGTTAAGATCCAGTTGGTATCACAATTGGATAGGAAGATCCCAGAATGGAACCTTGACTCAAAGAACCCTAAAATTTACCTTTTTTAGAAAACACATGAACAGTCACTTGGAATGCCACTTAGTTCTTAACAACAAAATATTTATTGAACATGAATAGTTTGACTACAATAGTTCTTCACAAATGTACACAGAATTTGACGATAGTGCAGGTTACAAAAGATATCTTGTGTTATAATTTTTAAAATTCATTAATGGGATGTGGACATTAGTAGCTGGGCTAACATTTATTGCCCATTCCTGAGGGTATTTAAGAGTCAACCATATTGCCATGGATCTGGAGTCACATATAAGCCAGAACAGGTAAGGATCAATTGCTTCAACCTTTTACTTCACAGGGCCGTAATAAGTTATTATCAACCCTAGGAGTGCTTCAGGTATCAATAGCTTTACCAGCTAACTCCCCCGGGACTGCACTTTTCAGTTTGTTTAACTTAAACAAACAGTAGCCTGTTCCAATAGCAGCTCTTTTTTCTTCCCTTTCACGCAAACTTCCTGGAAACCTCTTCATTTTCTAATTTCTGGAACTATCTGTTCTTTAGCTTCAGGACTTGCTCCATGGTATGGCTTTTCTGCTTCTAGCAGAGATTTTTTTTTAGAGCTACCTTCTCTTTCAATACTAAGCTCCAACTACTACGAATTCAGCTAAAGCTAAACTTAAAGGGCTTTCTCACCCCATAGGTGACCCAGGTGTGAAATTCATTCTTTCTCTAAGCTCGCATTTACTTTCTGTATCATAAAGTCTTTAAGCACAATATAGATATGGTTTGAATGGAAATCAAAACTCCTCTCATTCATGCAAACACCTTGCTTAACATAAATTTAAGTAGAGTTTTACTCTTTTTACACAAATACACTCAATTAAACTCACTTAAATCTATATCTTATGTCTAATATCCAACAGTTCAACCATAGATCACTACCTCTGTTTCCTGACATTAAAGCACAAAAAAATGCACATGCATTCCCACTGGAAAATTCTAGAATTCTGATTTAGTATTACCAATACTAACCTCTATGATTAAAGCAACAGACAATGAAGTTTGTCTCCAAGCAGACGTGAAGAATTACGACTTATGAACTGAAATACTGGGAATACTCAACAGGCCAGGCAGTAATTATGGAGGAAGAGAAGCAAAGTTAACATCTCAAGCCAATGACCTTATGTCAGCAGTTTGCTCTCGGCCTGAAATATTAATTCTATTTCTCCCTCTCACTTTTCATAGATGCTGCCTGACCAATAAGTAGGAGCAGACGCAAGCTATTTGGCCCCTCAAGCCTGCCTCACAAATCACTCACATCATGACTAATCTGATAGTGACTTTTTCTCTCCTTTTCTACTTGCTCCCCATTCCCTTATAGATCTGACTAATTCAGCCTCAAATACCCTACTCTAGATTCTCCCATGAGGGCAAACATCATCTCAGCATTTATCCTGTTAAGCCCCCTCAGAATCTAATTCATTTAAACTCCAGTGAGTATAGACCCAGCCTGCTCAATCTTTGTGCATGAGAATCCCTTGGAATCAACCTAATGAACTGCTACCAATACAGGTATCTCCCTCCTTAAATTAGAAGATCAAAACTGTATGCAGTATTCTAGGTGTTGTCAATGTTATGTACAATTGTAGCAGGGTGTATTCAACATTTTCAGTTTAGATTTCAGATTCTCAGCACCCATGATGTTTTGTCAGTGATTTGTGACAGATGCACATTTTCTGTTGACTCAACAGATTGCAGTCAAGTGCATTGTATTATATGTGCTAATCTTAAATCTTGTCATAGGTATGGGTGAATGCTGCTGCACAGATTTTTAACTCCATCGGAATCGGGTTTGGTACCATGATGTCAATGGCCAGTTACAACAAATTTAATAACAATGTTCTGAAGTAAGAGTCTAATTTCTGTTTTATTTTTAAAGGAAGGTGGCATTGTGTGTTGAGAGCTTCATCAAAGCTTATTACACAACAACATGGAGAGGGGAAAAGAACTTAGCTTCATGTTTATGTGGGGTTCACACAAGGGCAGTTAGGGATGAACGACAAATGTTGGCCTTGCCAACAACTCTCATCCCATGGGGAAAAAATGCCAGCTGGGATTTAAGGAACTGTATCAGTGGAGTGAGCTTGAGAAAATGAGCAAGAGACGAGGGGTTAAAAGATTTTAAGCACATTTCTTTCTTGATGGGAAGAATTGTGAATTCAGTTATGTTTCAAAACACAATGAATTGGCACTCCTCCTTGTGTGGAGGTACTTCCCAACATTGTCACTAAATGGCCTACTTCGAATCATGCCCCATTGTTCTAGATTTGAGCATCAGAGTAAATAGTTTCTCTCTCATCTACTTTGTCAAATTCTATAATCAGTTAAGTATTTCCATTATATCACCCTTAATCCACTTTCCTCAAGGGAATATGAATCTGGCTTACACATCCTGTTCTTAATTTGACTTTGGTGCCATTCAAGTGTATCTGCTCTGTGATGCTTCCAAGTCAGTGTATTCTTGATGTGCAGCTCCAACAGTCAAAGTAGTACTCCAGATACAGTCTAACTAGAGCTTTATGCAGCTGAATTCCAGTTCCCCCCCTCCCAAAATCGCTGACTCTTGAGATTCTGTTTCCAATAACTTGTCTTTGAACGCATCTTGCAAACACTGCTTTGCCCTGTGTGTCACCCAACTGCTTCCCCCAACGTGACAATAGATGTATTTTGTTGACTGTAAGGTGCTCGAGGATGTCCTAAGGCTTTGAAAGGTTCTATCTTAATTTATTTTGATTCACTATTTGAAATTGCTTTATATGTTTAGTTTGGAGCTTGCAAATGGTCCAGGAACTGGGAATGCATCAGTGGCTAGTGGTGTATTGCCAATCATTGATCAGTTATAATGGGATCAGTTCTTCAGAGTAAAATATTTAGTAACGACTCAAGATTCTTTGGCTCTTTTAAAAACTAACATTCTCTTTGAGACAGGATAAATTTCTACTTTGGTTTTAGGAGAGGGAGGGTAATGGAACATTTCAGAGCAAAATGCGTCTTTTCCCTGACTATGTAGTGTCAATTTATACCATTTTTTTCCTCCCTGATATAGTGTCCTCATGGGAGACTCAATAATACTTGCCTAATTTGTGAATGTATATAGATGACCTCTGACCTCAATTGCCATGCACATATAAAGGGATATAACATGCTGACTTAGGAGCTGGATATCAAACTATTTTTTAATTGATGTTTTGTTTCGTTGCATTGTGAATTTGTATGTTTACACATATTTGTTTTTTCCCCTCTTCCTAGAGATACTCTTATTGTTGCAGTGACAAATTCAGCCACAAGTATTTTTGCAGGATTTGTGGTTTTCTCTGCAATTGGGTATATGGGCCACCAGCACAATCTACCTGTTGACGACATCGCCACTGATGGTAGGTTTCATTTCAGTGAAGCTAGGGCATTGTGGTACTCCTTAGTATGCAGTGAAATTCCCTAGTAAGCAACAATTGCAATTTGAAATTGCAATTGTTCCCATTTCTTCCTATCCAATTAGAATGGTAACGTACACAGGACAGAGCAGTGATTGTATAGTGATTTATGCCAGTCCCTGAAAAATTCTTGAATAAATTGGAATGGGGACTAGCAGAACAGATAGTAGTCACACATTGTTGGCCAATATCTGTTGGACAATCTTCTCACTAATGTACTTTTCATGTCTTATTCCCTTACTCAGGCCCAGGACTGGTGTTTGTTGTTTACCCAGAAGCATTTGTCACCATGCCGTTTGCATCACTGTGGGCCTCACTGTTCTTCTTCATGCTTCTCTGCTTGGGTGTGGATAGCCAGGTAAGATGGCAAATGTGATCAGAAAGTTGACAGAAGGGCTCAGAACTACATAGTCAGTGCATGGAAGAGTAGGAAGCATAACAACATTCAGAAAGCAATTGGACATATGCAGTACATGTTTGCAGTTTGAGTTACAGAAGCAACCCCATTATGTCATAATAATGACCCAAATTTTGCAACCAGTGGCAAAGCAAGGATGGCTTGCCACCGTTCTAAAGGAAACTGCCCGCAAAATTCTAGCAATCTTTTCTAATTATTTAAATCTGGCAACTAGTGAAGTGAACTATTCACACAGTAAACATGCAAGTGCAAGGCATTCAATATTCATAGAATCCCTACAGTGCAGAAGGAGGCCATTCGGCCCATTGAGTCTGCACTGACAATCCTGCCTAGGCTCTCTTCCCTTAATCCCATGTATTTACCCTGCTAATTCCCTGACACTAAAGGATAATTTAGCATGGCCAATCATCCTAACCCACACATCTTCAGAGTGTGGGAAAAAAACCAGAGCACCTGGAGGAAACTCTTGAGGACAAGGGGAGAATGTACAAATTCTATACAGAGTGACTTGAGGCTGGAATTGAACATGGGTCCCTAGTGCTGTGAGGTAGCAGTGCTAACCACTGTGCCACCATGCCGTGACTGATGAGAGCAGGACAATGGATATTGTCTACGTGGACTTTAGCAAGGTCTTTGACAAGGTCTTTCATGGTAGGCTGATACAAAAGGTAAAATTACATGGAATCTGCAGTGAGCTGGTATATTTGTCTGATTAGTAAGTTTGTGGATGACATAAAGATTGAGGATAGTGAGAAGGATTGCAGCAGAATAAGATAGACTGGAGGCTTAGACGAACTAGCTTGGTCATAGTGCATGGAGAGTAGTGGTGGAAGGGTGTTCCTCTGACTAGGACATCTGTGATCAGTGGTGTTCTGCAGGAATCAGAGCTGCAACCTCTTGTTTGTAATATATCATGTGATCAAGACAGCTTTGGACTCACCATCAACATTAAAAAGACTGAAGTCATGCACCAGCCTGCTCCTCATGCACCATACACAGAACCCATAATCACAATCAAAGGGCTGAAACTACAGGCAGTAGATCAGTTCATTTATCTTGGCAGCACCCTCTCCCAAGCAGTGACTATTGATACAGAAGTTAACTGCAGAACAGCGAAGGCAATTTGTGCTCTCAGAAGACTGTACTCCACTGTGTGGGAGCGTTGAGGAATCAGCCCAGCAACAAAACTGAAGGTCTACAGCGCTGCGGTACTCACTACCCTCCTATATGCTTGTGAAACATGGACTGTGTATCGAAGGCATGGAAGACAGCTCAATCATTTCCACGTGACTGGTCTTTGCAGAATATTACACATGAGATGGCAAGACAAAGTACCAAACACCGAAGTTCTCTCTAGAACAAGTCTGCCATCAGTCCTCACACCAGTGATGAGAGCGCAAACCCGGTGGGCAGATCATTCATCCATAAGTCCAGAGTCACCAGCACAACCACTGCAGTATCTATGCAAGTCTGTCCAATGTGCCAGGACATTCTGTGCCCAAATCAGCCATCTTCAAACACACCGCAACCAGCCTCAAAATGATCAGTGGTGTCGAGGTCCTCATCGATGACGATGGACGAACAATATATGTATGATATGGAGGAATTTAGATTTGTCTGAATAGTAAGTTTGTGGATGACACAAAGATTGGGGGAGCTGCAGATAGTGAGAAGGTTTGCAGCAGAATTAGATAGACTGGAGGTTTAGATGGAGAAATGGCAGATGGAATTAAATCTGGACAAAAGCAAGGTGATGAATTTTGGAAGGCCAGATGCAAGAGGAAAGTATACAGTAAATGGCAAAAGCAGTAACATAACAGAGAACAAGGAACATAGGTCCACAGTTCTCTGAAAGTAGCAACACAAGTGGATAAGATGGTCAAGAAAGTGGATGGCATGCTCACCTTCATCAGTCGGGACATAGCGAATGGGCACAGTTTGGCCGTCACCACACTATCAGAAGGATGTGGAGGCTCTGGAGAGGACACAAAAGAGGTTTACCTGGATGTTGCCTAGTTTGGAAGGTATTGCCCATGAACAGAGATTGAACAAACTTAGTTTGTTTTCACTTGAACATTGAAAGCTGAGGGGTAAGCTGATAGAAGTTTACAAAATTATGAGAGGCATGGATAGTCGGAGTCTTTTGCCCGGGCTAGGAATGTCATGTCAATTACTAGGAGGCATATAATTAAGGTAAAATGAGATCTACGTTTTTCACACACAGGATGGTAAGCACTTGGATTGCAGGGCCAGAGGAAGTGGTAGAAGCAGATACAATAGCAACGTTATACAGATCAAGTAGAGGCAAAAGGCCTTTAGAAAGGCATCATGTGGCAGTGCAGGCTTGGTGGGCCAAAAGGTGTGTTCCTATGCTGTACTGTTCTTTGTTTCTTTGATGGCAGAAGCAACCCCTGTGCGACTGCCCCTTACCAGTATGGTTTTGGTCTCCTTACTTAAAGAGAGACAATAATTGCATTGGAGCCGATGCAGAGAAGGTACACTAGGCTTCATTTCTGGGATGAAGGGGCTGTCCTGCAGGTTGCACACATACTCAGTAAAGTTCAGAAGAATGAAATATTTGTGAGATACAAAATTCTGAGGAGGCCTATCAGGGTAAAAACTGAGAGGATGTTTCCCAGAGAATCCAGGACTAGGGGTTTCGTTTGGAAATAATGAGTCTCCCATTTAAGAAGGATGAGGATTTCTAATTCTGAGAGGATGCTTTGCCTTTGGGATTCTCTCCCCCAGCGTGCAATGGACGCTGAATCATTGAATATATTCAAGGCTGAGTTGGAAGAGTTTTTTGGACAATCTTGCCCTTAAAGGGCACAACAAGAGAGTCGAGAGTAACGGGGGAAGCAGGGAAGCGGAGTTAAGGCCACAAGAAGATCAATCATGATTTTATTGGCTATTAGATCAGGCTCGGGGCCAACTGAACTGTTCTGGGTGTATCGCTGCATTCCACACCAATCTATTAGGACATCTGGGAGCAGAAGAAGGGTCAGGTAATCATCTTGTCTGGAACATAAAGGATTTGACTGGCTTCCTGACGAGAGAGACCATTGACTGGAATTGTGAAAAGTGGATCCGAGAGAGAGGGGGGGAGAAAAAAATCACTATTAAATGAACACGCATCCACACAAACATTGGACATTATTTGCAGGTAGCTGTCATTCAGTGAAATTGACACAAGTCTCAGTTCTTCAGCAGCAAATGAAAAACACAGCTTTCAGATACTGATTCAAGTTGTGCAGCACCATTCCCCAGCTCCGAATGCAGAATAAAATCAAACTTCTATCTATTATTAATACTCACTCCTCCAGCCTTGGGCTGCAAAGCTGTAGACCTGACCAGCATGAGGCAAATGGATACTGTTCCCAGTTATCACTGACTTGAAGTCTGTAGTTACCGGCTCACGAAATTGACTAATAATTAACCAGCACAATCCTACCTAATATTTTGCTGCTGAACATTGTTGCATCAAATTGCAATGAGAAGTGTTCTTCACTTCCCTTTAATGTTTGTGAGGCAAAGTACCTTCTGAGTTAAGTTAACATTTGCCCCACCCCTGATAATGAGCTATGAGTTTATCAGCATTTTTGCAGCAAATGACAGTTCTTAGTCCTGATGCTCTTGCCCACACAGGATGATCCAGTATCAAGTCTCTGCCTAGAGCCGTCTCCATCCCCAGATCCCACAGCTGATTCTTTCTTCAAAGAATTCTTGTATTGTTCTTCACTTCTAGTTCAAATTTTCAAATTGTGAAATAAGTGATTACAATTGGAATAAGTTACAAGCTACAATAAAGACAAATTTTATACTTTTTTTGAAAAAAAATGTATATCCTTGCAGAGAATGTAACAATCCACAAATATAAAGTAGCTTTTCAGGACCATGTTTGGAAAAGTGCCTTTGTGTTCTGTGGTATTTCATAGGCATGTGACTTTTTATTTCATCCTTTATGTATGACAGCTTGATAGCAGAAGTTATTTCATCCATGATTGGATGACTGGGTACATGCTGTCAAGAGTGGGCAGCTGAAACTCAGTGGATTTTGATAGCTGGAAGAGAGCCAAGAATTGGCCGTTGTTGATGATGAGAAACAAAGCTCTATTCTACAGGACAATATCCATGGACTAGTCAGGTGGCCGAAAAGCTTGGGCCAAGGAACCTTGGAGTGTGTCCAAAGATCTCTGAAGGTAGCTGGACAGGTAGATAAGGTGGTCAAGAAAGCATGCAAGAGTCTTCCCTTTAGTAGCTGAAGCACAGAAAATAAGGGTAGAACACAGTTAGGTGGCACCTGGAATATTGAATATAGTTCTGGTCACCACATTGAAGGAAGGATGATCTTACAATCTAGAAAGGATACAGAGGGGACTTATGAGTTTGTTACCAGGACTGGAAAATTTTAGGTATGAAGAAAAATTGGATGGCTGGAGTTGCTTTCTTTGGAATGGAATAGGTTGAAGGGAGGTTTACTTGAGGCATATAAAATTAAAGGGCATGAATAAAGTGGATAGGAAGGACCTCGATCCTTTAAAAGATGGGTTAAAACTATGGATCTTAAACTGGAAAATGGGAGTAGGCAGATGTATTTTTTTTCAATTGACACCAACATAATGGATTGAATGGCCTCCTGTGCTGTAAATTTCCATGATTTATGAGTCAGCAGATTCTTTAACTGAAATGCAGGCTCCTTTTTTGCAATGTATATTTCTGATGGCAGCCAGACTGATCCTGTGTTTGTGATTTTTTTTTCTTGTAGTTTGCCATGGTGGAGGTGATGGTAACCAGTTTAATGGATGCTTGGGAAAAGAATTTGCTTCAGTTCCTCAAACACAAAGAGATTGTGGTTCTTGTTGTCTGTTTTGTTGCTTTCATGCTTGGGATTCCCAACATCACACAGGTACCCTGCTTTCTTTCTGCTGCAAAATTTTAAACGGACATGTACAGAAATCGCATCAAAATTGGCTTTTGAACATGATCTTTATCCAGCATGCAGGCATAACCATTTAATACTCCAGTTTAGTAAATACTGTAGTCAATGATTATAAAAGGAAGATCAATAACATAACAGCACATGAACATAAGAAATAGGAGCAGGAGTAACCCATCTAGCCCTTCGAGCCTGCTGTGCCATTCCATAAGATCATGGCTGATCTGAAGTGGATCAGTTCTGCTTTCCCACTTTCTCCCCATAACCCTTAATTCCCATATCTATCAGAAATTTATCTACCCGTGACCTAAATACATTCAATGAGGTAGCCTCCACCACTTCAATGGGCAGAGAATTCAGAGATTCACCAGCCTTCGAGTGAAGAAGTTCCTCTTCAACTCCGTTCTAAACTGCAGCCCCTCCCCCCCACCCCCACACTTATTTTGAGGCTGTGCCCCTGTAGTTCTGTTTTCCTTTCTAAGCAGAAAGAATCTACCTGTACCCTATCTAGCCCCTTATTATCTTGTAAGTCTGTACAAGATCCCCCCTCAGCCTTCTAAACTCCTTTAGCCTTCTAAATGAATTATAAGTTGGTTCCCTTGTATTATTTGGATGCTACAGTCTCACCTATCGCTATATGCGGTATATATGGAAGGCACAATTTCCTAAGATCAAGTAGTTTAGCACCAATTCAGAATTAGACCTGAGAGGATCCTACTCTGTATGTCACATTGTAACAAGTTGTTCTGAGCCTCTGAGAGCTGTTTTGTCAACATTCCCTGTAAATTCCCAAATAGGACCTTGGGTTTAGGTTGATGCATGGCGATCAAGCATTACAATTACCTGACATCCAGACTAAAAGTTAGAAACAGTTAATATTGGAAATTGGAACTAAAAATGCCGGAAATATCCGGCAGATCCATTAGGACAGATCTACACTAAGCATTTTGTCTTTTCAGAGTTGGTGAACCTATTATGCATTTCCAGAATTTTATTTTATTATTATATTGTGTCCTTTAGATCTTCAGGACTCTTTTTAAAAATGAGATATGCACACTGTGTAAAGCTGGAGATAATTAAGTAACTTCTACATGCTTTTTTTTTAAAGGGTGGAATTTATGTATTCCAACTGATGGATCATTACACAGCTGTCGTCTCTCTCATGTTCCTGGCTTTCTTTGAAGTTGTGGCCATTTGTTGGTTTTATGGTACAGTTTTTATTTTGCCTTGCCAGCATTTATTTAACTGCTGCTGTGTCCTACCCTTATCTTCCTGTTGTGCAAGTCGTTCCTCTCCCTTTATCTAATTCTTATCCTCTACCACATCCGCTTTCTTTGCCCTATTGTTTCTTTCCTTGGCCTATCAGTGCAGAGAATATAGATCAATTACAAATTAATTTTTCATTAACTTGGAACCAGTAATGGACCTGTTTCTTCCCAAAATTTTAAATACACAACCATATTTTCAAGTTTCCTATATTTAACACTGACTACAATTCAAAAATATTTCATTAGCAGCAAAATATTTGCGATATCCAGTGCTCATTAGAACATAGAACATAGAAAAACTACAGCACAAACAGGCCCTTCAGCCACAAGTTGCGGCTTACCTATAACTCTCAATCCTATTAAGTCCTGTGTACTTATCCAGAAGTATCTTAAAAGACTTTATCGTATTTGCCTCCACCACCACCGATGGCAGCCGATTCCACACACCTACCACCCTCTGAATGAAAAACTTACCCCTGACATCTCCTCTGTACCTACTTCCCAGCACCCTAAACCTGTGTCCTCTTGTGGCAGTCATTTCAGCCCTAGGAAAAAGCCTCTGAGAATCCACCTGATCAATATCTCTCAACATCTTATACACCTCTATCAGGTCATCTCTCATCTTTTGTCTCTCCAAGGAGAAAAGACCGAGCTCTCTCAACCTATCCTCATAAGGCTTGCCACCCAATCCGGGCAACATCCTTGTAAATCTCCTCTGCACCCTTTCAATGGCTTCCATATCCTTCATGTAATGAAGTGACCAGAACTGAGCACAGTACTCCCAATTGCGATCTGACCAGGGTCTTATAAAGCTGCAGTATTATCTCCTGACTCCTAAAGTCAATTCCTCGATTGATGAAGACCGTACACCATACGCCTTCTTAACCACATCCTCTACCTACGAAGCTGATTTGAGAGTCCTATGAATCTGGACCCCAAGATCCTTCTGATCTTACACACTGCTAAGAGTCTTATCCTTAATGTTATATTCCTTCATCCCATTTGACCTGCCAAAATATACCACCACACATTTATCCAGTTTGAAGTCCATCTGCCACTTCTCTGCCCAGTCTTGCATCCTATCTATGTTACGCAAGTTCTGACATCCCTCCAAATTATCCACAACACCTTCGATCTTCGTGTCATCGGCAAACTTACCAACCCATCCCTCCACTTCCTCATCCAGGTCATTTATAAAAATCACAAACAGCAAGGATCCCAGAACAGATCCATGGGGCATGCCACTGGTGACCGACCTCCATGCAGAAAAAGACCCATCTACAACCACTCTCTGCCTTCTGTGAGCAAGTCAGTTCTGGATCCACAAAGCAACATCCCCCTGGATCCCATGCCCCCACACTTTCTCAATAAGTCTTGCATGGGGACTTTATCGAATGCTTTACTGAAGTCCATATAAACCACAATCTTCCTTCGTCAATGTGTTTGGTCACATTTTCAAAAAACTCAACCAGGCTTGTAAGGCAGATCTGCCTTTGACAAAGCCATGCTGACTATTTTTGATCATACTATACTTCTCTAAATGTTCATAAATCCTGTCTCTTAGGATTTTCTCCATCAACTTACCGATCACTGAGGTTAGACTCACCAGTTGATAATTTCCTGGGCTATCTCTATTCCCTTTCTTGAATATAGGCACCACATCTGCAATCTTCTGGGACCTCTCCCGTCTCCATCGATGATGCAAAGATCATTGCCAGAGGCTCTGCAATCTTTTCCCTTGCCTCCCACATTAATCTGGGATGTATCCCATCCGGTCCCGGCGACTTATCTATTTTGATGCTATTCAAAAGCTCCAACACGTCCTGTTTCTTAATGTCCACATACTCAAGCTTTTCAGTCCACCGCCAGCCTGCACTATAACCCCTGAGATTCTTTTCCACCATGAATATCGAAGTAAAGTATTCACTGAGCACCTCTGCTATTTCTACTGGTTCTATACAAACTTTCCCACTGTCATATTTTATAGGTCCTATTCCTTCATATCTCATCCTTTTACTCTTCACATATTTGTAGAACACCTTCAGGTTTTCCTCAATCTTATCTGCCAATTTTCTTCTTAATTAAGTTCCTTCCTACAAGCCGTATACTCCTCTAGATCCCTAACATCACCTAGTTTCCTGAACCTTTTGTACGCTTTTCTTTTTGACTAGATTCATTACAATTTTCGTGCACCACGGTTCTTGTAATCTACCAAAACTTCCCTGTCTCATCAGAATGTTGTTGTGCAGAACTCCAGACAAACATTTCTTGAAAATCTGCCATCTTACTTTGGTACATTTCCCCAAGAATATCTCCTTCAAGTTTACGCCTCTAATTTCCTGCCTGATGGCTTCATATTTCCCTTTACTCCAGATAAATACTTCCCTAGTTTGCCTGATCCTATCTCTCTCTAATGCAAGTGTAAAGGAGATAGAGTTATGATCACTATCCCCAAAACGCTGTCCCACTGAGAGATCTGACGCCTGATATATTATCAGATAATATATCTGATATTATCCAATACCAGATCGAGTACAGCCTCTCCTTTTGTAGGCTTATCCACATACTGTGTCAGGAAACCTCCTGACAAACTCCTCCCCATCCAAACCCCTTATCTTAGGGATATTCCAATCGATATTTGGGAAATTAAAGTTTCCCATCACAACAACTCTTATTATTACATCTCTCCAGGATCTGTTTCCCTCTCTGCTCCTCAACATCCCTGTTACTATTGGGCGGCCTATAGAAAACATCCAGTAAAATTATTGACCTCTTCCTGAAGTGCTGTATAATTACAAGTCTTTCTTCTTTCTTTTATGCAATTCCTCCAATTTTCCAGGGAGTATTCCTCAAATGTAGTCACATGCTGAATTCAGGGGAGAGGGTGGTGGGAGATTGCAATGTCATTGATGCAAAATAAAATCTGTTATGCAGGTTCAGCACGTAAACGGAAGGATAAATAAGGGATCTCATAATGTTCAGTCACATCCAAAAATTTGTTGTTGCAAAATGTTCTTTGTTGTTAGTCATTCTGAAACAAACTTACTTATGTAAAAGTTCAATTATTCATAAATTCGTGAATGGCCTATATCCCCCAGCTCACACCCTGATTTTTCTTACTGTTAGTCCTTTCTCTCCATCCATGTCAGCAGCTGAATCTTCATCAATGTTCCCTCTAGCATCTGTTTGCTGTGAATCCATCAGCGAGTTATATTGCTTAATAAGTTCCCGATTCCTGTGCAGTCATGCACTAGCACTGCTTAGAGAGAACATTGGTCTTCAGCCATTCAGGCTGCAGCTGGAATATATTTATCACGTCGTATCATATACTTCACTCATGCAAAACCTGCTTATTGAACATGATTCAATCGCCTCTCCTAACTCTTCTAACTCCTGCTCTATATCTGATTTCCTTTTTAATGTTGTGAAGAATCTCTTCACATTTCATGGATTGAAATTACACTTAAGGGATAGAGGTCTGTGTTCTTTTAACTGCTTCCCTCTGAATTACCCCCATGTCAGATTCAGAATTTGTGTTTTGAGGCAGTCTGGGAGCGGTGAAACTTTTGGTATAATCCTCCCTTCTTGTGATTTGAAATGACTACTCATACTGTTCACAATTCACCATCACTATTCATGATATCAGATGATGAGAACATTCTCAGGGGCAAATTGTGACTGGCACCACGAATTCTCCTGCTTAAACAGGGTAACAATTGGGCGGCATGGTAGCACAGTGCTTAGCACTGCTGCCTCACAGCGCCAGGGACCCGGGTTCAATTCCCAATTTCCGTCACTATCTGTGTGGAGTTTGCATGTTCTCCCATGTCTGCATGGGTTTCCCCCAGGTGCTCTGTTTTGCTCTCACATTCTGAAAGATGTGCTGATTAGGGTACTTTGACCTGAACAGGCGCTGAACCTTGGTGACTAGGTGAACTTCATAGAAACTTCATTGCAATGTTAATGTAAGCCTTACTTGTGACTAATAAATAAACTTAACTTTAATCTATGACTGACTGACTGAGCAACAATAGTCTTAACAATATTTAAGTTTTGTCAAAATTCAGTTGACTGTACACATCCTATATTAAGGCAAAATACTGTTTATAAGACAAGGTTTGTTTATAGAATAACAGCCTCATTGGGCCCGGCATTTGATCTTTTGCAGGTGTCCGCAGATTATCTGCCAACTACAAGAAAATGCTGGGGGCTCCTCCAGGTTTCTTTTTCAAACTGTGCTGGTGGTTTGCTTCTCCGCTCCTTGTTACAGTGAGTAACTTGCCTTTCCCAGTAAGTTTTTTTTCCACCCATAGGGGTCTCCTGCTGAAGTAGAGAAAAATTAAAGTACTGCAATTAGAGATTCCTGGGAGATATTGTTCAGTGTGAAATCGATTATTGATGATACCAAGAGGAAGATTTTGACTATCAGATGACTAACCATTGGAGTACATCTGCCCATCACCCAGTGCTGCCAGTGGAGACTGTGCCACATAACATGCCTGTGGCACATTGTGGACATCATACTGGGGTTTGCTGGTTTCAGACCAGCAGAGAGTCGGGTAATGGTAGATCTATAGGCAGCAGAAATCTACATTTTCAGGAATTCGGAGGAGCATCGTTGTTCCACCTGGCCTCTCAATTTTTAACTTAAAACGCTGTGGTGACTGTCTGCTGAAATTAGGCATAAAGTCCATCTGGCTGTATAACAAAATGGTAATCATAATTCAATGTATATTATAGGACTCTGATCGCTTTCAAATAGGTATATTTAGAAATAAAATGTTCCTACACAAAAAAAAGGGACAGAAACCCAATCAACCTTGGATTCATGTTACTCAATGTCTGGCAATATGTGAGAAATGTTTGTGAACAATTTTGTTTTTTTAAAAAATATTATATGTTTTCAGACAAAAGGCCCTAGATTTAAGTCAGAACAAGGAAGTGACATTCTTCTTTAGGCCTCAGCGTAACCTCTTGAGATAGGAGGCTATTAGGGTCTCCAGTGGGAGAGTGAAACAAAAACCCAAAATATTGCAGATCCTGGAAGTCTGAAATAAAAATTAGATCATCATCCAGCAAATCAGGCACTGCATCTGAGAAGTGACAAGTTTACAACTTGGACATTTCATCAGAACTTTGAACGCTCAAGCGTGGAATGATGCTGGCACTATAGAGTGCCAGGCTGCAACTCTCGCCAGCACTGTATGGGGAGGGAGTGGGGGGTGGGGTTAATGGGTGGGAGGTGAGGAGGTTTGAGGGAGTGGGAGGGGGGTAGTTAAGGAGTGGAGGTGAGGAGGGTTAAGGGGTGGCGGAGTGAGGGGGGTGGGGGTTGCTATAAGATTGCATTTTCAAATTCACCCATTTCCTTGCTTGTTTAACACTTTGAATTTATTTATTGAATCCACAGTCACGAGTTTATCAGGTGACTGCTGGAGGAGTGGGGGGGAAGGATAATATGCATGTGAAAAATGGCCACTTGGACATGCTAACAGTGATATCTGTAAAACTAACCCAGCATCTCACTGCTTTTAAAGGTCAATGAAACTCTGATGGACACTAAATTAGATTAAAGTATTTATAAAATTACTATTTTTTTTCTAAATTTTCTAGTCTCTAATGCCCTGTGTGTTGATTTCCTATAGGTTATACTTATTTCCAGCATAATCCGTTACACTCCTGCCCGATATGGCAAAACATACATCTATCCAGCTTGGGCTGAGGGCCTTGGTTGGATTATCTCCCTCTGTTCGATCATCTGGATTCCACTTGGAGCTGCACACACCCTATATACTAACAAAGGCTCATTTATTCAGGTGAGAGAGAGGGAGGGAAAATAGAGAGATGGTTTTAGTACATTACATATGTAGCCATTCCCTTGAAGATCAAGTCTTGCTGATTCTACCATTTTGCATGGTATTGAACTAATACTGCAATATTTGTACCATTGCAACAGTATCAGGCTATCCACCTTCCATTACACACTAAAATTACACACACACACAAACATACCTAACCTGGATTTGTATAAAATTTGTATTTTCTCTCCTTGCTACCTCATCACTAAGAGGCAATGATTCACGTACAACCTCACAAGCAATAATGTAACCAATGAGAATGGTCATTATTTGAAAATACAGGTAATGATTGTCAGCAAACTATTTGTCAGTAAGAACACATGCAATCATGTGCTCAACTGAAGTTCACCATAACACACTTTGCAATAGGTTTCTCAGATGATGAATAGGAGTAGGAATCTGGATGGCTTTTTCAATTTGCGTGCAACAAATTTCTTCTACTTGACGTGCAGAGATATGCATGTCTGTGGTGAGAATTCCACATAGATAAAGGTTCTGTTTGTCAGATATGGAATGTCTGCTCAGTCCAAATCCAGAGAGCTTTCATTCAGGTTGGCAAGTTCCAAGATTGCCCCAAGTGTGTACAGTGACTTTAACAGTTAAAAGGTCTGCTGCTGTACACTCAGTGGCCTCCTCAGTTAAGACTGGGTATTTGGGGGAGCCAATGGAAAGCATCTAGTATCCTTAAAAACCATATTGGAGAGGCATTAATGTTTTTAGGAAAGAAGTTAGCTTGCCATAATTAAATTTACTTTCCATTTGTATCAAGAATTGTAAACAGTGCAATCATTTATGTTGACATGATATTCACTTCTACCTTCAGCAAAGATTGCTGGATAGAGATCCAGAGTAGGAGCCTTGGCTAATTTTTAACAGGCTGCTGGTAGTTGTGAAATCATGTCTATAGTCTGCCCAGCTCTGCATCCTATCAATGTTTCTTTGCAGCCTGCAAGAGCCCTTCACCTCATCCACTACCCCACAAATCTTGGTGTCATCAGCAAATTCACTAACACACCCTTCAGCCCCGTCCTCCAAGTCATTGATAAAAATCACAAGTAGTAGAGGACCCAACACTGACCCCTGTAACTGCTGGTAACTGGCCTCCAGTCTAAAAAATTTCCTTCCACCACCACCCTCTGTCTTCTATGAGACAGCCAGTTGCTTATCCAATCAGTCAAATTTTCTTCTATTCCACACCTCTTTCTTCATGAGTCCACCATGGGGAACCTTATCAAACGCCCTACTAAAATCCATGTATACAACATCAACTGTTCTTTCTTCATCTACACACTTGGTTACCTTCTCAAAGAATTCAATCAAATTTGTGAGATAGGACTTACCCCTGACAAAACCTGTGCTGATTATCCCAGATTAAACTGCGTCTTTCCAAATGGTCATAAATCCTCTCTGTCGGGACCCTTTCCATTAACTTACCAACCATCAAAGTAAGACTAACTGACCTATGATTACCAGGGTCATTCCTATTTCCTTTCTTGAAGAAAGGAACAACATTTGCCACTCTCTAGTCCTCTGGCACAATCCTTGTGGACAGAGAGGATCCAAAGATCAAAGCTAAAGGCTCCACAAATGGATGTAGAATGGTAAAAATGGTCTGTGACATAATTTGTCCACTGTCCTCCCATGAAAGGAGATCAGGTCTACCCTGTGAAAATTCAGGGCTATAAACTTGATGAATTTTCTACAAAGTTATGTTTAACGTAAATGAACAGATTTTCTTTCTTGACTTTCAGCGCCTTCGTTCTTCAGTATCTCCAGTAACTGATGTCATTCCAACAGAAAACCGGGACCTGATGGTTAAGTTAAAGTCTGGAATATACAGCCCTTCATGTTCTGCCGTCCATTTTGACAGCATTAGCCTTACAAAACAAGCTGATGTGTGATTTTTGTTTAAACTTATGGAAGGACTGTTGGGAAAAATTAATTTCACTGAAACTTTCTTTGCTTAAGCTTGCACTAAAAACAAATGTCATATTCTGATGATATGTTGACAGACTAATTTAATGGTCCATTCATTTTGGAATTTTGTGGACATGTATAATTAGCATCTCTGTCCCTGATTCCTGGGGACTTTAATCGTAATGACTTGAGCAGATGATAATGATTTGACAGCACAGTGTAAGAAGCAGTTAATGTCTACAATTGGAAGGTACAGTGGTGGTTAGTGAGATGTTGGTATTATGCTTATTTAGGAAAATATATATGTGAAATTATCCAGCAAAATGTGTTGGCAATATTAAAACCGACTGATTCAATTCAACATCTCAAATAATAGTCACCACCATAACCAATACTTCAGCCTGTGTTGTACACCTCCCAATAGTTTCTAAAGCCAAAGCTTTTTCCACACACTAATGAAAATATCAAATGAATGTTTTCACTAAAGTAAAGCAATTAGTTCTTTTATTGAAACTACTTCTCGACTTCATCCTCAAAATTAAACTTCCAGTAATCCTTTCAATTAAATTAGAGGTCTGCAACCTTCCATCTGCACGCTTCTGGTGTACAGTCTGCATTATAGTAAACACTGCTGCTCATCTGCTCTTATTCCTACAGATTGGTATCATTGCTGACCTTTGAGTCTTACACCCACTTGCACCTGAGTTGAATGTATATATCAAAGTTAGGTGCATCAACTTTATCAGATGTTCTCATAGAATAAAATAAAATCCCTGCAGTGCAGGAAGTGGCTTCTGGGCCTATCAAGTCTGCACTGATAACAATCCCATCCAGGTCCTATCCCTATAACCCCACGTATTTACCCTGCTAGTCTGACACTAAGGAGCAATTTGGCTCCAGGCAGTCTACCTAATCGGCACATCTTTGGAGTATGGGAGGAAATCCATGCAGATGCAAGGAAAATGCACAAAACACACACAGTAACCCAAGGTCAGAATTGAGTCCTTGGAGCTATGAGTTATCCCTTGTGCTGTCACTACGGATGTTAACTTAATGCCGGTAATCTTGCTCTTGCGAAGAGCGATAATCTCTGTTGATGTCTTTTCACAGATTTGTTTGTCGATGCTTAAACCTTATCCATCTTTATGTGACTAAGTACAAGAATTACCATGATATCAACAGTCTTAGTGGGGAGCTTCATTTTCTCCCTCTGTTCCCCCCATGTACTTTTTACTTTTGTGAGCAAATATTCAAACCTCAAGTCTCTCATTTTCAATCTGCATATAGTATATTGGAATCACTCATCCAAATTTCTTTCTTCCATTCCAGGCTATCGTATTGTAGTTTCCTTCTTTTCTATATTTATAATGTTTGGTTTTTTAAAAAACTTAATAAAATGCTTGGATTTATAAGATTAAAAAGAATCAATTAAGTTAAAAATCTGGAGAATGCAGTTTGTTTCCAATTGCCAACATCTCACTGACTTAACATTATTATTAATATCTCTTCTGTTGTTCTAGCTTGGTCACCAGCGTGTCCAGTGAATTGATCTTGTCCAGAGCCACAATGGACCTGGCAGCGTTCCCACTGCTAGCCATTATCCAGAAGCTCCCTTGCTGCACGTGCAGGTGTACAGATGTTTGATTTAGGCAGGCTAGACTGCTGTAGCCCTCCATCTTAAACACATGAACAGTTACCAGACAATAACTGGTACCAGTGAAAATTGGCATTCAGCGTGGATTTCAGTGAGTTGAAGCTCAGGGGAGGAACAAGAAAACATTCTTTAAATCTGGGAAAGTTACAAAGCAGCCAATCTTCACCTGCTTCAACATCTTTTAAAGATCTGTTGAGCAGGGCATTTGTAATGCCTTTTCTGATAAAATTCCTTTCTTTGCTTCTCTGTGACATATATTTAAATCACTCATCCTGCAATTTCTGAACATGTTTTGATGGATGGTTCAGAAAATATTTGTTAAATTTAGGTAGTTAGGAATAAGATTTTTAAATTTTTAAAGTTACTCCAGAATCTGTTTGCATTGTTTGTATTAACCACTTATGCATGAAATTTGATTTTTAGTTTTCGGTGCTAATGTAGCAAATTTTCTGCTGAATGAAAGTCGAACAACACTGAGTTCAAGAAGGTTAAATTACTTGGCAGTTGAATTTGGGAGAAGGTGGATTGGGTTTGTTTAAAGAAATCTCAGCTGACATTCGCAAAGCTTAGTGACTACCTGAGGCCAATATCTGGAAAGTGCAGATAAAAAATGTCCTGACAGCTGGTTTGTGGTCCAAGGAGAGTGGGAGGATTTTACTTGATAGTTAATTTGCAGATGTTTATCCTCAACTGGGGGAAAAAAGGAATGAGTCTTTATTTCACACTGAACTGGATTTTGCTGCAACTTTGTCTCAATGTTGCTATATTGGTAATTACTGATTTTTCTTTAAATTTGTTTATTTTTTTCTGTTAAAACAAACATATAATTACCAAAACTGCTGTCAATAACATTTTTTGTACCATAAAACTGTTGTGATCAGGAAACTGAAGAGAATCACATTAGAATTTGTCAGTATTGTCGTTGCTTTTTTACTTTTGCAAGGAAAGGATATAGTTTAGTTACTACACAAATACTTTTATCATGTCATTTCTGTGTTTTAAACCATGAACTGCATTTATGTTTTTTCTTTACATTCCTGAATACAACTTGACTACAATGGATTGCTTTGTGTTTACAGTCATAGTTGTGACCAGTGGATGATTACTCATGTGCATGTATAATGAGTTACTAATATACATTAAGTTTAAAAATCTTCTCCAAGGTACCGTTGTTGGTTACATAGATATCAGTAGCTGCTTGGGGAGATGCAGTTGTAAATTCCTACTGGAAAGATAAAACAAGACCAGTAGTCCTTTCTTTTCATCCAATGTAAAAACCCAATGTTTAATTGTTAGACAATGCAACCTCATGTACAATCAAACTCTACATCTCCTCTCCTAGTACTGCTAACTCCTGAGGCAGGTGAATGGAGAGGCCAGGGGACTGAACAATTTCCAGGAGCAAACTGGGACTTCTCTTTCCAACTCCATAAGATGGTTGAGGAAGCTCAGGAGAGCATGAAAACTCAGAAGAATCGTGATTTTGGAAATGTACTTAATTCCCTCCACCTACTGCAAGGTCATCTTCATTCAGGAACTTGTCAAGTCCACGAGCACAACTCCCAATAGCCAGATCTGGAAGACAAAGCCCTCTTCAAAACAAAAATCTCCCGGCAACTAATTTAATTTTGTGCTTTCATATTTAATCTTATCCTGTCATCCATTCGGAAAAACTTCATCAAATCTGCACCAATTTATCCTTGATTTCTAAAGGGTGATCAAGTGCCCCAATCTGAATAATCCACATTCTAACCTTGTTCTTAAAATGAAGCAGTGAAGGATTTGGGATCATCCTTGTTTCCTTTCTCTGCATTCCTATAGAATCTTAATGATACAGCAATACTGGGATTTAAATTCTATGTAATGCTTCAGATTGTTTTAATGAGAAATTAGTCTTTCACAGGTTTCCCCTTCATAAGTGTTGCACATCTACAGTTTATGAAGTGTCCCAGGCACTGATGTTGGGATTCGTATTGTTTCCAGTCTACACAAACAACTTTGATTCAGAAGTATGGTGCAAATTGGTGGTCTGATAAAACAGAGCTATAGAAAGATCAAGATAAATTTATTAAAGGGCAGAACTGTAGATTCAAATTCAACAAGAGTATCGGGTCCTTAGGAAGAAATTGTGGGACGTAATTGATGAATATTTGAATATTGTTGCAGTCATGAAAGAAACCTAGGAATATCATTAGATATTTTATTCAGTCTTGGCTTACAAGACATAAGGAAAAGTGCATAGAGTAGGGCCACGAGGCAAATCCCTATCCAATGATATTTCTAGGTTTCTTTGTGAGGAACACAAAATCCTGATGCTTGACTGAAAGGCAGAGGCAAAGCATCTGTGAGGAAAGATTAGAAAACTCACCCTTTAAAGGACAGTTGACTTATGTCCTTATCAAGTAGTAAGTGGAATGGAAATGGTGAAGTCCATTTCAAGTTAGAACTGTATGACAAAGGTACACATTAATAGAGAGAACTTAGAGGACTGATGTCAGGGAGCACCCTTTCACTATGAATAATGGCAGAATGGTATAGGGAATGTCATGGAAGCTGAAATGCTGGAATTGATTTGTAGAAAATTAGATGCTGTGAATGACAGGATTGGGCAGAATGATCTCCCACAACTGTATTCAATGACAATGGATTAGTCAAATTTTATCTTGTAAAAAGTGACTCAGATTCCAAATCAGTTTGTAATTTTCTTTGGATGTTTCTAACTAGCATTCAGAATTTTCTAACATAGTATCCTCCCCTTAAACAGTCCATCTTCATATATAATTGTACAGACCAAAAAAACAACAGTTTATCTACTAATATCACAAGTAGGCACACATCAACACTACAGTGAAGTTACTGTGAAAATCCCCCAGTTGCCACACTCCAGTATTATTTAGGTACAGTGAGGGAGAATTTAGCGTGGCCAATGCACCTACCAGCGCATCTCTTGGACTGTAGGAGGAAACCGGAACAGCTGGAGGAAACTCCCGCAGTTCTGATCACTATATTGCAGAAAAGATATTATTAAACTAGGAAGAGTGCAGAAAAGATTTACTGGGATGCTACTGGGACATGATAGTTTGAGTTACAAGGAGAGGCTGGATAAACAGGGACTTTTTTCCCTCGGACGCAGGAGGCTGAGGGGTGATCTTATAGAGGTTTATAAATTAATGAGGGGCATTGATGAAGTAGATTGTCAACAGCTTTTTTTCAAAGTTAGTAGAGGCTAAAACTAGAGGGCATAGTTTTAAGGTGAAGGGAGAGATACAAAAGAGTCCAGCGAGGCAATTTTTTCACACCGAGGATGGTGAGTATTTGGAACAAGCTGTTCAGAGGTAGTAGCAGAGGTGGATACAAGTTTGTCTTAAAATGATTTCGACAATTACATGGGCATGAGGAAAATGCAGGCAATTGGGACTAGCTTAGTGGTTAAAAACTGGGCGGCAGGCACCAGTTGGGCTGAAAGGTCTGTTTTCATGCTGTAAACTTCTTGTGATTCCATACATGGAGAGAATGTGGAGACTGTGCACAGATAGTGACCCAAGCCGGGAATCAAACCCAGATTCCTAGTACTGTGAGGCAGCAGAAATGCAAAGTAATGCATTCTGGAAGGTCTAACGCAGATAAGAAATATGCAATAAATGGCAGAACCCTTAAAAGTATTGATAGGCAGAGGGATCTGGGTGTACAAGTACACAGATCACTGAAAGTGGCAAAACAGGTGGAGAAGTTAGTCAAAAAAAAAAGGGCGTGCTTGACTTCATCGACCGGGACATTGAATTTAAAAATTGGCAAATTATATTGCAGCGTTATAGAATCTTAGGCTGCACTTGGAATATAGTGTTCAATTCTGATTGCCACACTACCAGAAGGATGTGGAGGTTTTGGAAAGGAGACAGAAAAGATTTACCAGGATGTTGACAGTTTTGGAGGGCATTAGCTGTGAGGAGATACAGGAGAAACTTGGTTTGTTCTCACTGGAATGACAGAGATTGAGGGACAACCTGATAGAAGTCTACAAGATTGAGGAGTATGGACAGAATGGGTGGTCAGAAGCTTTTTCCCAGGGTGGAAGAGTCAGTTACTAGTGGGCATAGGTTTAAGGAGCAAGGTTTAAAAGAGACATAAAAGAGGCAGGTTTTTTTTTTACACAGAGGGTGGTGAGCGTCTGGAACTCATTGCTGGGGAGGGATTAGTAGAAGCAAGTACAATAGTGACTTTTAAGGGGCATCTTGACAAATACATGAATAGCATGGGGATAAAGGGATATGGTCCCCAGAAGGTTAGGAGTTTTAGTTAAGTCAGGCAGCATGGTTGTTGCAGGGTTGGAGGTTCTAAGGGCATGTTCCTGTGCTGTAATTTTCTTTCTTCTTTTGTCAGTGCTAACCACTGTTCATTTCGCATTTGTATTAATTTAAAAGTTGCCACTTAGAATTGAGCATTTCATGCAAGCCTGGCAGAATCAGGTGTTTATTCAGTAGTTTGTGCTTCATCAAGGTGCACTTCCTTTGGATACTTCAGTCTATAAACCAGAATTCCTGGAACTGACACCAACAATATAGGAGAGGTGCTGGGTGCAACATGAGCCCACATTGGAAGAGGGAGAACAGGGTCTAGGCAGTGAAGAAATTTGTGATAGTGCTGACTGATGTTAGCTCTGGAGTTCTTGCACTTTGTGTTTTGAACCAGCACTCTTTAAAAAAAACTAGACTGGGAGGCCATCACAAAGAGAGTTGAGCATCCATACTGCCAAAGATAGCCTGTATAAACTTGAATACCAAGGTTCTTTGGTGGTGACCTGTAGGAGTACTGTGTTGCAAATTTCTAATTAATTATATTTTAATGTGAAACTAATTATTTTTAAAACCTTTTTAACAAAATTTTTAACATGCATTTAACTTTATGGAAGATGTGGTTTAAATAAAGTTGTTTTCATTATTCACAGTGTTCAATTATTTCCATGATTGACTACAGTCTTAGTATCCAACCTGCGTAACAGGGATTGTATCAGCTCCAACATACCCAGTCAGAAGTGGTGAGGATTGTACTTTACACTGTTAAATTTGAATTCACTATCCAAGAGCCAGTTTCTGGCACTTATGGTAAATTTGTTTTCAATCAGCCTAGTGGCAGAACCTGGACGTGTGGGACTCCCAAAGCTTACTGAAAATGGATTTAACACTGTAAACTTCACGAGCTCATTCACTGATTCTAGACTTTGAAAAGAGCAGAATAGAATAAAAACAACTTTTGGTTTAGTTCTAAATTATAAGATGCAATGGCAAAGAATAATTTAAGGCAGGAAATTACTATTGTACCAACGCTTGATGTATCTGTAATCAGTAATGTTTTAACAATGATGTGATTTTATTAACTACAAGAGCTTTCTATATCGGTCTAGATTTAGCTTTCCATGTAAAGTAATGCAGTTATTAATAATTTGTTGAGACAATATTTATATGCATGATGTTGCATCTTATTTGGTTGTCTTGTGATCTTTACTGAACTCTGTTTGTAAACATAAATTCCAGGGATTCAATTTTTGGAAAGTGTACTTATTTTTGTAAAATATTTCAAGCTTTGCCTTCAAAATAAACAATGCAGTAAGAATGTTTCGGTGTCCTGCATTCATTGTTTGAGATTGTGGTTCCAAAATGTGTTGTCAGTTTTTTCGTATATACACATGTATACTACACTATATATTTAAAATCTGGTCAGAACAGCTACAGTGGATACACTTCGGTTGTGAAGGTCAAGCATTATAAGTTCATAATTTACATTGAATTACTTATAAACCCTTTTACAATCCCAGCTAGTATTAAGATTGGAAGATTCCAGAATGCAACCCTGGCTTAAAAGTTAGTAACTTTTACTTTTTTAGAAATGTAGGAACAGAGTCACAAGATTGCTAATTAGTTTTTAACAAGAAGATTAAAAATTATTAAACATGAAATGTTTGATAATATAACACTGCTTCACCAATCTATCTGGTTTTCAAAAAATAGGTCCCTATTCTGAACCAAATGGCTGATGCATTTCGACCGATCAAAGGCAAATGGAATGTTGGTCTTTTATAGCGAGGGGGATAGAACATAAAAGCAGGGAGATCTTGCTGCAACTGTACAGGGCATTGGTGAGGCCGCAACTGGAGTAAGTACTGTGTGCAGTTTTGGTCACCACATTTGCAAAAGGATATATTGGCCTTGGAGGCAGTACAGAGAAGGTTCACTAGGCTGATACCAGAGATGAGGGATTAACCTTGAATAGACTGGGTCTGTACTCGTTAGAGTTTAGAAGGCTGAGGGGGGATCTTATAAGATAACAAAGGGACTAGATAGGGTAGAGGTAGAGAGATTTTTCCCTTTAGAAAAGGTAGCAGAACTAGAGGGCACAGCCTCAAAATAAGGGGGCAGCTTAGATCAGAGTTGAGGAGGAACTTCTTCACTCAAAGGATGGTGAGTCTCTGGAATTCCCTGCCCATTAAAGTGGTGGAGGCAACCTCGCTGAGTACATGGGTAAATAGGTTTCTGATAGACCAGGGAATTAAGGGTTATAGGGAGAAAGTGGAACTGATCCACTTCAGATCAGCCGTGATCTTGTTGAATGGTGGGGCAGGCTCGAAGGGCTAGATGGCCTACTCCTGCTTCTATTCCTTATGTCTTATGATCTTTTGTGGATTTCTTTTCAAATTCCCACCAGATTTTATTGTCACATGAGTGTTTCTAAACTCCACCCCCAAAAGATCAACACTTTAAAATTTTTCAAACAATGATTATTATAATATAATATATTATATATAATATAATGTCATAATATAAAAGCAAAATACTGAGGGTGCTGGAAAATCTAAGCACATCTGGCAGCATCTGTGGAAAGAGAATAGAATTAATATTTCAGGATGCTGAGATTTTGCAACATTTTAATGCTTTCCACTGGCTGTTTTCACATTAAGAATCCATTCCAGGTTTTTCAACTATCCTTTCAAACAAAGTTTTTGCTACAGCTTTAACAAGAGATCCAGCATCAGGTTTTCCACTTCTCCTTTCAGGCTTCCTTTTATCTTGAGTTGCAACACACATCCAAAGTTCTACACAAACTCAGGTTCTCAGCCCCAAACAGAATATTATTGCTTCAAAGAATAGAAATATGGGCAACAAACTTTACAAATGCTTCTTATACCTGGTTTGCCTATAGCCAACCTCATCAGTACTTCCTGGGTCTGATTATAATTTCCATAAACAATACCCTATTCCAAAAGTAGTTCCTCTGATTCTTATTATCTCAATAGTCCTGGAGCTTTTCCATTTCCTGCTTTCTAGAACTAACTGTCCTTTAGTTCCCCTGGAGTTTGCTTTCATACACATTTCTCAAATTTACACTTTTTCTGCTTTTAGAATAGCTGAGAGCTATTTGCTGTCTTGTGCCTAGCCCCAACTGCAATAAATTCGGTTAAAACTAAACTCAAAAGCACTCCTACTCTAAAGATGCCCCTGCTTGCTAAGTAATGACTCAATACTTCTCTCAGCTTGTTTACTTTTCATGCTGTAACCCTCTTGAAGCACTGTTTGTGCTGATCAAACACTTTTGTCTAGCATGAATTTAACTGTAGGCTTATCCTTCCTTACATGACAACACTTAATTAAACCTACTTAAGTTTGTACCTTATTTCTAATTAGTAACACAAATAAAAATTTCTGACAACCCTAGCACTGTTCTTTAATGGGTCAAGTAGCAGCTGTGAACAAAATAGTCTTTATTTAACAACTTTGTGATCATCATTGATTTTAACTACCACTTACTGCTGATGACCACTGCCATCTCGAAGGGCAAGACCAACAGATACATGGGAACAACACCATGACCTGAAAGTTCCGCTTCTAACCATTCACCATTTTTAGATATTTTGCCATTCCTTCACTGTTATTAGACAAAAATCCTGACACTCCTTCCCTGCCATTGTGGCTATACCTACACCACAAGGCAGTTCAAGAAGATAGCTTATTACCACTTACTCAAGCACAATTAGAATGGGCAATAAATGCTAGCCCAGTCCGCAAAACCCACATCCCATGAGTGAATAAAAAATACTTCTACAGCAGAAAAACAGACCATTCAGTACTTCAGATTTGTTTGTACCAGTGTTTTTCTCTATCTGTGTATGATCCAGCATCTCACATTAAAACAATAAAGACAATATTTTGCCCAAGTGATGTGCAGACAAGGGGAGAATGTGCAAATTCCACAGTCACCTCAGGCCTGGCAGAGACAAAATCAGCACTTCAGCCTTATTCTCTAGCAGTATACAATAATGGTATATAAATGATGCAGACTTTACGGAGGCATAATACAATAAAACCCAAGCTGTTAGAAATATGACAGATAAGGCTTTAAGAATGATTTAATGTATTTATATTTTTTACTTTCACCATTGATTTTAATATTCATTTTAAACACTAACACCCCAATTAACTTCCCCTGCCTGACTGAACAAATAGTGTGACAATTCAAATTGAATAACGAACTTATCACTTTCTTCCACACTCCATATAGGCTCTCTCTGATCAGCTGATAAATTGCAATCTGTCTCTCATTCTATCCTTAATTATAATCTCTGGTCATTTCCAGGCAACAGATGTTAGGCTAACTGGCAATAATTCTCTGGTTTCCCTCTCTCTTGAAGGGTGGAGTTGCATGCATAATTTTCCAATCCCAAAGGGATAGTTCCCAAAGTGAGAGGATGTTAGAAGAGCATGGGGTCTCAAAGAATCCATAGCATTGCTGACTCAGAAGAGACCTCCAAATATGGGAAATTTTCATGAGATGTGGACACCAGCACATCTGCCAGCAGTTATTGCCCATCCTGAGTTTTTGCAACAATCACTGAATAGTTTTAGGATCACCATTACTGAGAATTGTTTTCAATTACAGGCTTAGCGGGATTTGATCCCATCTCCTCACAGCATTAATCTGGGTCTCTGGGTTACTAGTCCAGTGACATTACCACACCACTGTCTCTCCCACAGCACAGTGAAGGAGGAAAGTGCTACATAGAAAATTTACAGCACACTATATGTTTAAAGACGATGGATAGGCAGCAAATCAAGACTTTTGGTGATGGGGTACCTTAATGTAGTACACGTTTGCTACTGGCGGAAGAAATCAATCCACGAGAGGCAGATTCTACCACAAGTTCCACATATGAAATGTTCAAGCGTTGGATGTGTTGGTGTTTTCAATATTAGTGTATGTTCAGCAGGTGTTATTTAGGTTGATGTTTTCAATATTAGTGTCAGGTTTTGTGTGGTTTGCTGTTTTCAGGGTTGCTGTCTAACCATTGATCGTCACGGTGACGCACATAGGCCTACATATGATGATATGAAAATGCCGGTCTTGGACTGGGGTAAACACAGTAAGAAATCTCACAATACCAGATTAAAGTCCAACAAGTTTATTTGATAGTATACATATGAGCTTTCAGAAATGCTGTTCCTTCATCAGGAATGTGGAAAGTTCTGATCAAGAAGGGCATATACTCGCATTCTAATCACTATTCTGTAAACTGTGTGCGCCTTTACATGCCCTTTTCTGATCAGAACTTTCCACACTCTTAACAGCATTTCCGAAAGCTTGTGGGTTTACCACCAAATACACTTGTTGGACGTTAACCTGGTATTATGAGACTTCTTACTGTGTCTACAGATGTAAGACCTCTTACTGAGTTTACCCCAGTCCAACGCCGGCATCTCTACATCATGCCTACAGATGCTGACAGCCTGACCAGAACTGTGCAGTTTAATTTCATTTTCCAACTCTTAGCAATCTGGAAATCTCCAGTTACAGGAACAAACAGTAGGCCATTCTGCCACTCGGACTTGCTCCACCATTTAATAAGATCATGACTGAACTTCAACGTTTTTATAAACCGGCTCCGGAAAGAAACGCCGCCTTTTGAATTTTGGCCCTACCTTTACCAAGATGGCAGAGTACCGCCTCGTCGCGGCGTGATGATGTTGGCGGGCCGTT
Organism: Sphyrna mokarran; assembly: GCA_024679065.1. Taxonomy (NCBI): domain Eukaryota; kingdom Metazoa; phylum Chordata; class Chondrichthyes; order Carcharhiniformes; family Carcharhinidae; genus Sphyrna; species Sphyrna mokarran. The sequence continues at coordinate 37,036,717 of JAGIQG010000020.1, read as the reverse complement.
TAGGGTTGTCGCGTGATGATGATGATGATGACAGCAGGCCGGCTGGTGTTGTCGCGTAGTGATGATGTCAGTTCAGGCGTCGAGTTGCAGCTGGAGCGGGATGAATCCTGAGGGCGGCAGTGTGAGGGTGACATGGCGTCAAAATTAGAATCTACTTTGCCCTAGTACACCTGACTGGATATAAAGTTCAGTCAGAGATCTGAGTAGCTCCTGATTCCTGCCCAGTGACCAGGCAAACTCAATTGCAACTCATTCTTCAGCATCAAATCTAACTTTGGAAAAACAGTGAGAAAGATTTCCATTTACTTTAAATTTGTTTTTTTTAAATAATCAGGCGCATCAAAGTAAATTATATTTTAGAAATTTGAGTGGGTTCTATATATTGTTCAAGCCACCAGTTCTATTTAATATGAAAACGGAAAACGCTGCTCAGGCAGTATCTGGAGAGAGGTAACTCCACCTAACATTGCAGGCCGAATTGTGCCTTTACATTATAATTTACATATACTGGTTGCCATTTTATTTTTTTACTAATGCCAGTGTTTGACTAAGTCACTGCGCCTGGGTTTCGATGTGTGGTTTAAAATCTATGCAAGAGAGCTGGCTAATTCCGAATGCAGACACTGGTTTCAGATTGCACCATGTATGAAATTGGGAACAGCATCAAGACTGTTATACTGTGAAGTATGAACGTGGTGTACAGATAATTGGTGTTCAACACTAGAAGAAAAACTAGACTGACTTGAAGAAGAAATTTGACAGCGCTGTTGAGGCAAAAGGAGTCAAGGGATATGGGTGGAAGGGGAGAATCAGGATATTGAATTCAATCAGCCATGATCAAGATGAATGGTGGGGGAGGCTTGAAGGGCCGAATAGGCCGAATATTCCTGCTTCTAGTTTCTGTGTTACTCACAAAGCCTCTTCAACAGTACCAATCAGACACGTGGTCTTTATCACAAGAAGGACAACGACAAAAGATGCAAAAGAACACAAGCAGCTGTACATTCTGCACAAAACTGCACATTCCCCAGCAAGCCACACACCATCCTGACTTGGAATTATATCACTGTTCCTTCACCATTGCAAAATAAAAACTCTAAAGCTCTTTTCCTAACAACACTGAGGGTATATCTATACCACATGGACTGCAGAGGTTTAAGAAGGCAGCTAGCCACAATTTTCCCGAGCAATCAGGAGTGGACAGTAACACTGGCCTAATTGGTCACATCCACATCCCATGAAAGAATTAAAGCTGATTGTAAAGAAATGCTACCTGTGCAGCTTGAAGAATTGTACTACATTAATGTAAGATAATGACAAAAGAGAGGCAGCGGTGCTCGGTGAATAACTACTTGTGAATTGGCAAAAGGAAGTGAGATTTTGAGGATACCTTAATATAGTGCATTTTTGCTAATGGCTGAAGCAATCAGTCTGTGAGAGGCAAGTTCTGCCACAAATGTCACATATGAAGTATTCACAAAGTGTTGAGTGGGTTGGTGTTTTCGGTATTAGTGTTCGCTGATAAGATTTTGTGTGGTTTGCTGTTTTCAGCATTGGTGTCTGTTGCCACACTACAGTAGCCACTGATCATCATGTGACACACATGGACCCACTGATGATGTCAGTCTGTCAGTGATCAAAGTCTCCTGGATGTGAGATATTTAGGGCCTTCATGTCATGCTTGAAAGCATCCATGAAGTGGAGCTTTGACTGTCTGACTGAATGTCTGCCTCTGGCTAACTTGCCACACAGAAAATTATGAGGTACTTGCCCAACTTCTAACTTTCATTGACAAAGCTGGCCAAGTCACTTCTGCTTCACGTCTACCAAGATTTGGAAGATTTGCTTTTGAGAGAACTGCCACCCTCATGATTTTGTCTTTCCATGAGATGTACAAGATAACCACAAACAATGAAAATGAAAGTTATTGAGTTTCCTTTCTTGATAAATAGCTGCAAGTCCTTCCCCCAGCAGTGCCAATACCCCCGGTTCCACTGACCAACCCTGATATCTCCTGCCAGTCCCGATTTCCTGCTGACAGCTCTGAACACATCCTGATAACCCGCCTGACAGCCTCAATCGCTCTTTCCCTTCCTTCTGTCTTCCTGCAGAGCGTTAGCAGGTCCATCCCCGACCCAAGGCTTCTTCCAATAACCTGCCTTCCCCCCCACCCCAAAGATCCCCTTGCCCTCTCCCCATTCCAGGTGGGCTGTGCCAAGGTGACCTTTGGGCAGTGCCACATTGTCATGCTCAAGGGTCGTTCTTCCCTTACCCTAATCTCTGGGGTGGGGTCAACGACCTTTGTTCCCTCCAGAGGCCTATTCGCCCAAGAAAGGGGAGCAAGAGTAAATGCTGCTGTAGTGAACAGTTCTCGGGGGGACACACAGGCGCTAACAGGCCTGGAGCTTCAGTCCCGGACCCACTAAATAGATGGAAATGCTGATTTCCATAGGAGGCCATATGGAAGCTTGGGAAAGGCCTCTTACTAATGTCTTCTGGCTTGCTGTGCTACTCGAGCACCACAGTGGGTTTGAAGAATTGCCCCGTACATTGCAAACAATGTACGTGCAGAACTATACTGAAATTTCAACTAAGATTATGTGGCTAAACTGAGGCTTGAGTTCAAGACCTACCAATAAGCCAGGACTGACTCAAGAGCATCATTTATCAGAAAACAATGAACATCTGAATCAAAATTTGCCCCAAAGTTTCTTTTTCAGCTAAACATGCTGTATATTTGTAGTTAGAGCATAAATATTTGGAATTATTGTAACAAAAAATAGTAGAAAATTGTTATTTTGTCCTCAAAAAGAGCCAACTTTGATCTAGGTATGGATTAGGAACGGGATAAGGCTTGTGTCCATTTTGCCATTCAGTTAGATCATGGCTGACTCATATCATTAGTGCCATAACTTTTATCTTGTTTCCATAACCCTTAATATTCTAACAAAAATGCATTATTCTTAGTTTCAGATTTTTCAATCAATCTTGTTTTGTTTTTTGGGGAGAAAGCTACAGGTTTGTTTTGTAAATATTTTTATTTGAGTCTTTTTCTTTAAAAAAAAAACTACATACCTATAAAATTGGCACAGTACAGCACAATCATTTCACTGTCTAGAAAGAAAATACACATGACTCATCTAACCCAGCGCTTTAACATAAAAAAGAATAAAATGATGAAGAGAAAAAAATAAGATAAAAAAGAGAAGGAGAAGGGGTGCATATCCTCCCCAGTGGAATATAAGGGACTGGACTACATGTTCTACAAAAAGTCTTGTAAGAGTAAATCTGACACTGCAACCTGTGTATTTAAGATAGGGACCCTTCATTTTTTGGAATGAATTAGATCAAAGTATGGGGTAGCACAGTGGCTAGCATAGTTCCAGGGATCTGGGTTTGATCCCCAGCTTTAGTTATTATCTGTGTGATGTTTGCATATTCTCCCCTTGTCTGCGTGGATTTCCTTCGGGTGCTCCGGTTTCTTCCCAAGCCCAAAGATGTGCAGGTTAGGTGGATTGGCCATGCTAAATTATCCCTTAGTGTCCTGGGATGCATAGGTTAGAGGAATTGGCTGGATAGATATGTAGTTATGGAAGTAGGGCCTGAGTGAGATTGTGGTTGGTGCAGACTCAGTGAGCTGAATGGCCTTCTTCGGCACTATAAGGATTCCTATGATACAAGTTAGAAATTCCATTGGAATATACTTTTGTGCCTATTTTATGTACAGAAGCTGACTTGTCATTAGTCCAAGAGTATAATTTTTTTAACTGTAAAAGTTGGAATACTATACAACCTTTTTCTTGTTTTTGCCAATAATCACGTTTATCTGGAAGCCTCAGAATCAAAAACGCTGGCTTCCTCTTCAAGGTTATATCAAATATATTTTCCAGTTCTTTAAGTGTACCTGACCAATAGTTTTTTATTTTTACACAAGACCAGACACTGTACGTAGTTTCCTATTGCAGATTTACGTGTTTGGCACAGTCGAGCTATGGTAGGGCCACCTTGGCAGAAATTCCCCAACCTCAGCCACCGCCGGGATTCTGCAATCCTGCTACCGTGAACGGAGATTTGGCTGAACACCAAATTCTCCATTATCGGTGGCAGGATGAAAGAGATTGAGAATTTCTTTTGACTTGATTTATTATTGTCACACGTACTGATACACAGTGAAAAGGATTGGTTCTTGTGCATTATACAGACTAAGCATACCGTTCATAGAGAAGGAAAGTAGAAAGTACAGAATGCAGTGTTACAGTCATAGTTAGGATGCAGAGAAAGATCGAATGTAAAAGAGTTAGGATGAAATTTTAGAAGCGTAGATGAAGTAAAAAAATTAGAAGGTTTGCTGGGCACAGCTTGCAGGAAGTTGCCTCACTCGGGCATCGTCTTGGAAGAGATTGGCCCTTGTGTCTTACATTTGAGTGGAATTTTCTGGCCATTCACACCAGCGAGATCTTCTGGTCCTGCTGCAGTGAACAGAGATTTGTCTGAACACGAAATTCTCTGCCCTTGCTTGCAGCTGCAGCAGGGCATGAACAACTGGGAAGATGGTGTTCTTGCAGATGATCTAAAATTTTTACCTGAATTGCCTTCACTATTTTACAAACAGAAATTTTATTTGCATTCTCCCAGATCTCTTCACTGCGAGATCTGTTTCTCAAATCTGCAGCACCTCCTGCATTTTAGAACATAAAGTGTCATAAAACTTACTAATTAATCATTTAGATTCCATGAGTAGTAATAGTTTTTTTCTACAAGGGAGGCACTGGCATTTAGATATAAGTCTTTATTAGGAATGAAGTCTCTAGGTTATAAGTATCTAAAAAAAAGAATGTCAGGGGCTATCATATGTTGACACAGTGATCAAAAGATAAAAAGGAAGCAGTCTAATCAGATCCACCAATCTTTGTGAGTCCCCTATCACACCCAGTGTCAAAACTATGGTCCATGAGACCTAGAGAGAAATCAGGATTTCCCTGTATAGGAGTAAAAGAAGAAGTTAACATAGATCTTCCCTCTGAATTACAGACCCTCTTAATGTTAAAATTATTGGATTCTCACCATTTGTGTGTTATTGTCTTGAAATTTCATAGAAGCAAAAGCATTTGTAAAGTATATTTAGTCTGACAAGCCTCAGTTTCAAGCCAAATGGAATTCAGGTCCTTTATCCATTACTGTATAAATCTAAGGTGAGAACATGAGAACATAAGAATTAAGAGCAGGAGTAGGCCATCCAGCTCCTTGACCCTGCCCCGCCATTCAATAAGATCATGGCTGATCTGCAGTGGTTCAGTTCCACTTTCCCGGCTTCTCCCCGTAACCCTTAATTCCCTTGTCAATCAAAAACCTATCCACCCTTGACTTAAATATATGCAGCGAGGAAGCCTCCACCACTTCAACAGGCAGAGATAGGTAAGTGATATTATTTTAGGCACATCAAGGCTCCTTTTTGAACTTGAAACTGGCAATTTAGCCAATTTCAAGTGAAGTTTCTTTTTGTTATTTTATCTTTTTTTAGGGGAGCCGGTATCAAAGGAACTGTGGAGGGTAAAGCAACCTTGGTAATATACTCATCTTAATTATAGAATCCCTGTAGTGCAGAAGGAGGTCATTTGGCACATCAAGTCAGCACAGACTGACACAGTCTGTGCTCAGATGTGCCTGAGCATCCCACCCATGTCTTCTGCCTGCCATATCCTGTAACCTCTCACATTTACTTTGGTTAATTCATTTAACTTACACATCTTCGGACTGTGGGAGGAAACTGGAGCATTGAGAGGAAACTCACCCAGACATGGAGAACGTGCAAACTCCACACAGACAATGACTCAGGGCCGGTATTGAACCACTGTGTCACCGTGCCGCCCTTTCCTTGCCCATCCATGATTTAGGTCCAGTGATGTCGATAACACTTTATGGATATGAGTAATGGAGTAAAGTTTGCCTTTACAGCTGACAGAATAAGAGGGTAATGAAAATACCAAGAGTAAATCCAGAAGAGATACATCTGAAGGGGAAAAGAGAAAGGGGAGGGGACTGCCCTCTAAGCCTTCCTAATGGCATAGCCTCAGACTTGGCTAAATTTACTTTGTAACCTGAGAAGGAACTAAATGATTTATATTGCCAACAATGGCAGGAACAGATATTTAAGCTTATACAAAAATAGGAAAACATCATAGTGTACAACATAACTATGTGCTGCTTTCCACCAATATTTAAACCAAATTCTGAAGGGGTCTGTCTAATTGCCTCAGCCAAGGGCTCTATAGCGCTTGCAAATGCCAACGGTAATAGATGACAACCCTGCCTGAACTCCGGCTAAATACAAAAATTGTTAGATTTATAACTATTAGTGAGAACTGCTGCAAGTGTAAAGCACTTGTGGCCATTTAATAAAATTATCCCCTTGTCCAAATTTATCTAATGTTTAAAATAAATAGTTTCACTCCAGCCAATCAAATGCTTTCACTGCATTCAATGAAAATACTGTTACTGGTTTTTGAGAAACCTGAATGATATTAATCATTTGCTGACATTCTTAGATGAATTTTGGACTGTTATAAACTCTTGGATCAGCTTGGATAATTAAAAGAAAAATTTTTTCGAGACAAAGGCTAGTATTTTAGATAGAATATTCAGATCTATATTTGGAAGTGAGACTGGTCTCTAAAAGATGCAATCTTCCAGACTTTTGTATGTCTTCAAAATTTAAGGAGTATTTGCTTCTCTAAGAGATTGAAGCAGCTATCCTACTTCAAGCGAATGGTCATACATCCCAATCATAGCTTCTTTGAATTCCTCATAAAATTCATTTCCAAAACCATCAGATCCCAGAGCCTTAGCAGACTGGAGGTTTTCCAATGCAGATAATACTTCCTCTTTAGAAATAAGAGCATTTGAGATCGACCTTTGGTCTTCAGAACTTGTTGGAAGTTAAATAAAAGAGAGAAAAATCACTTCTTCTGTATTAACTATACAAATTCACATAAAAATATTTAAATGCTTTACTAATATCCTCAATCTTAAACATCCTATTGCCCTTTGAATCCAATACAGAAGACATAGTCCAAGAGTCTGCTTTCTTATTTATAAGGAGAGCTAAGTATCTATTTGGGTTACTTCCAAATCCATTTAATTTTTGTTGGGCAAATTTTATGCTCATCTCAGCACTTAGGGTCAGAAAGGAATCCAAAGTTGTCTGGATGGTACTAATATCTTTCAACAATAAATAGTTAAAATTTTTGACAAGGTCTGTATTTCAGCAAGTTTTATTTCTAACTGACACTATAGTTCCATAAAGGTAATTTAGGAAATGACCAATCCTCTTGCAAATGCCTTCCATTTGTACGCAGAATTGAGGGGTCAACTTCTGAAAGAGATTGATTGAATAAAAAAAATCCAAGTCAGATTTAAAATAAATAAATAAATCTCCATAATCTAAATTGTAAATATGTCCATTAAGTGAAAATTTCACAAAAAACTATGTAACAGGAAATCACTGAATGTTTTAGATTTGAAAAAATGGTCAATTCCAATATTACATTGGTGGTGAGCAGAGAAGGTATAAACTCTCTGTCCTGAATGTATAATGTTGCCCAAACATCCAAATGTCCAGTTCATTGTATCATGACATTAGTGCCTTTGCCTGTTGTGTACATGGATTCCTAGTTACGGGAAGTTTGTCAGTCAAAGAATTTAGATGGCATTGAAATCCTCTCTTATAAATGAATTTGTTGTTGCTAATTCAGCAAAATGCCTAACGACTTTAGTAATAAAATCAGGAGAATAATTTGGAGAACCATAAACTTTAATTATCTAAATACTTTCCCCCTGTTTTGCTAATAATCATCTATCATCCCCCTTTATCCTTCACCCAGTTCTCGAGTCTAAATGGCAGGTTTTTATTAATCAAAATTGTGCCCCCCACAGCTACTCATAAAAAAAAGTTTATATGTCACAAGTAGGCTTCATTGACATTGTAATGAAGTTACTGTGAAATCCCCTAGTTGCCACACTCCGGTGCCTGTTCGGGTACACTGAGGGAGCATTAGCATTGCCAATGCACCTAACCAGCACATCTTTCAGACTGTGGGAGGCAACCGGAGCACCTGGAAGAAATCAGTACAGACACAGGAAGAATGTGCACACTCCACACAGACAGTAACCCAAGCCAGGAATCGAACCTGAGTCCCTGGCGCTGTGAGTCAGCAGTGCTAACTGCTGTGCCGCCCCAGTCAAAAGTGAGGCAGAAACCATTTGTCCAACCCATTACCACTTCAGTTTCAGACGTTCTTTATCGTCCAAGTGAGTCTCTTGTATTGGAGCTGTTACAACTTTCTCCTTTTTGAAGCGAGATAAAATCCTCTTTCTTTTAATAGGATCCTCTGTGAGCAGACTTTCAATGTAGTTGCTGCCATTACTTATCCTACATTCTTTATCAGCAAATAATAAAAGAAAGTTGGCCTTTTATGTAACATTGCCTTTTCTCTTGGGTGTGCATCAAAACTCACAAGAAGCAACATTTTGGAGCATTGCCAAAGCTCAAAGGAAACGCAACAACATCAAGTCTTGCATCACATGACCACGAGCTCCAGATTTTTATTACACTTTGTATGAGCAAGTACTTCCTGACAGCACATCTGTTTGTTGTAATGCTGTGACTGACCCATTACAACCTCATAATTACAGTACTTAAGCTAAATCTGGAGAGTAGTTGCCTTTAATTGAGTATCAAATAATGAATTTTCATGTACACTTTAGAGTACTAACCTGAGCTCTTGCCATGTAACTGAAGAAGCAAATTAATTTTAGCTGCAGAACGATCTCTTTACATGACAGTTTTTCCCATGTGCAGTTGTTTCAGAATCGAGAACTAGGTATTAGCATTTAAGTTGCAACATTTTAAAAAAAACCAAAGACCTAGGGGATGTAAAACTTTCTCCAACAGATATGAATGTTCGGGTAGCATGGTGACACAGTGGTTACACTGCTGCCTCACAGTGCCAGGGACCTGGGTTCAATTCCACTTCGATGCGAAGTTTGCACATTCTCCCTGTGTATCTGTGGGTTTTCTCTGGGTGCTCCTCCCACAATCCAAAGATGTGCGGGTTAGATTGATTAGCCATGCTAAATTGCTCCTTAGTGTCAGGGAGATCAAATAAATATGTGGGGTTATGGGATAGAACCTCGGTGGGACTGTGGTCGATGCAGATGCAATGGGCCGAATGGTCTTCTCGTGCATGGTAGGATTCAATGATTCCATGATTTATAAAGCTGGGACACTCTGTAATGGTGCAGGGACATTATGAATGCAGTATATGACATACATGAATGGAGTATTTGGTTAGTACAGCTTCCTCATCAGTTTAGCAAAATAGTGGTTAAAACATTTCAAATCTAAACTGCCCCAGAACCACAAAACAATTATATGAAAGAGTGAGTATCAAAAGTATTCCTTTCTTTGCATTTGTATTGTATGGGTGAGTATGTCTTTAATATATTTAATATTTTTAAAATCTCCAAAATATGTTATCTTTGGATCATAGTAAGATCTACATTTGATGCAGCTATTTTAATTCAGTCGCAGTCTGTTACTGTCAGGGCAGCTGTATTTACTACATCACACTAGATAGTAATAGAATAAACAAACAGATGTAATCAAAGCATGAGAGTGTGAAGAGAAATGATATAGAGCTGTTGATGGTTGGAATTGAGTGAGTCAGAGAATTTATAAATAGCAGCAAATACCTGGGAGTGAGATAAAGAGTAGAATCTACTTAAGAAAATTAGATTGACAGGTATGGGATTCTTTCTGTTGCCTTTTTCTTAAAAGTGGTGATATGTTGTCATTCACACTGAGTAGAATTGTAATCTTTTGCTGAGGTCAAAACTTGATAAGATCTTGGCTTGAGTGGAATTATAGCTTCTGATATTCATAGAACCCCTACATGCAGAAGAGGCCGTTTGGCCCATTGGTTCTGCACCAACTCTGTGACAGAGTATCTTAACCACATCTATCTCCATAACCCCACACATTTCCCATGGCTAATCCATCAAACCTATACATCTTGGGGCACTAAAGAGCAATTTAGCATTGCCAATCCACCTAACCTGCACTCGTTTGAATTGTGGGAGGAAACTGGAGCACCTGGAGAAAACCCACACAGACTTCAGTCACAGTCACCCAAGACCAGAATTGAACTCAGGTCCCTGGGGCTGCAAGGCAGCAGTGTTAACCACCATGCCACCTTTGCTGTTTTGTTTTGCTTTGCTATTCCAGATACAATGATGGCAATAAGAACACAAAAGCAACCATTAAGTCTCTGAGCCTTTCAGTTCCAAGTCAATTTCCCTTCTCCTTGCTTTTCTTTTCCCGATTTTAGCCAGTAGGGCCTGGAAGTATTCCAGTCCAGTGTTCTGACTGTAGAAGCTTCAGCATTTTCAGGCTTGCCAGTCAGAAATAGAAATATTTGCTGTGGTTTGTTTTGCAGCAGCATCTTTATTGCCCGTTTTCTTTCCACAGAGATACCTGTCAGCATGTCTGTCACCAGAATTATCCATATTCCACAATATTTCTTGGCCAAATCACGAAAAGTTGTGCACCTATGCAGTCATCCACATGTCTCAATGTGGATCTTACCTCGGTGGAAACACTCCAACGCTCAGCGGTACAAGGCTGTGATTTTTGACATGGGTGGAGTTCTGATTCCTTCTCCAAACACATTAGCTGCTGGTGAGTAATTGTGCTGGATTTTTATTTCTTTTTTTCATTAAATACTTCTTAATTTTTTAAAATGAAGTAACATATACAATCCCTACAGTACAAAAGGAGGTCATTCTGCCCATCGAATCTACGCCGACCACAGTCCATCCATAGAAAGTGCTTTCTAGCTACTTTGAATGAAACAGAACTAAAGAAGATAGCAAACAGCAGAATCTACAACATTTCATAATCTCCTACATACTAAGAATGACTTTTGTACAGGTATTCTGTTCCCCCAAACCTATTCCCATAACCGCTTATATTTATCCTGCTAATCCCTAGGGTTAATTCAGCAAGGCCAATCAACTTAATATGTTATCTGAAAGTGGTCACACAAGAATGATTACTACTCCCTCATGGTTCAGTGTGACTATTAAGATGGCAGCCGCCATGCCTGAATTAACTGATCTCATCTGGGATAATGGTTGGGATTTAGCAACACCAATTTTAAATCCAACCGATTTATTTGATAGTAAATTTGTGAGCTTTCGACACTCTTGTGCCTTCGTCAGGCAAATGCAGTGTAAATAAATCGGTTGGATTTAAAATTGGTGTTGCTAAATTCTTACTGAGTTCTTACTACCCCAGTCCAACGCCGGCATCTCTACATAATGGTTGGAGCCCAATCTCTGCTGGAGTTGGATATATGCAGATGCTGGGAAGAAGACTGCTCTGTTCAATGAGAAACAAAGGAGACATGTCCTGAAAGCAGCGCAGAAATCAGGAGAGTGATTCAGGAGCACTTGAATATTGAAGCTCTGAAGAAAGACTGGAGAAACCTGGGCTTTCTTATTTGAAATGAAGTATCTAAGAATGGTTTTATCAATGTCTTAGATAAGGGGATGGCAAGGTAGATACAGGATATTGCTTTTAAGTTAAACTGAATAACATGAGGAATCATAGGTTCAAATTAGTGAAAGGTAAATTTTGACAAATAAAAATAGCTCTGCACGTAAAGTGATTAATGTTATCGACCATGGACTCATTTAAAATAACAATTGGAGAATGAAATATGAATGTTCATAGTGTGTTTTTATATGCATTAACTAAGATAGTTAAATGACTCTTGCAATCTTCTGAGCCTTAGGTTTGGCAGTGGTGCCAACTGCGGTTGAATAATTGCAGGACTATTAAAATGCATAATAGATTTGCAGTTAGATATAATGGAACACAAGTTTGCGTTTATATATGTTTTAGGATCAGCTGACAGGTGGTGAGATGGATCAAAAGTTGCCTTAGCAATTCTGTATTCCTTATGCCAGCTGTACCCTTATTAATGAAGAAATGGGTTAGCACCAAATATTTCTTCGCATAGAACGAAGCAGTCTGACGGACAGACTCATTGCATGGCTATTTTTGCACCTTTCTTCCTGTGGAGTCTCAGTGTTATAGTGACAAACCAGGAACAACAGGCTTGGGGGAACAGAATACCTATACATAAAGGCATTGTTATTATGTAGAAGATATTGAAATATTGTAAATTCTGCAATTTGCTACGTTCTTTCATTCTGTTTCAATCAAAGAAAGCATTTTCTATAGGATTTATAGCTCCTCCACTTCCAATATTCTACAACCTGTGACCTCATTTGATTTGATTTGAGTTATTTTTGTCACATGCATTAGTGTACAGTGAGAAATATTGTTTCTTGCACGCTATACTGACAACGCATACCATAGATAGGCAAGGAAAGGGGAGAGTGCAAATTATAGTGTTACAGTTATAGCCAGAGTATAGAGAAAGATCAACTTAATACAAGGTAGATCCCTTCAAAAGTCTAATGACAGCTGGGAAAAAAACTGTTTTTGTGTCGGTTAATATGTGACCTCAGACTTTTATATCTTTTTCCTGATGGAAGAAGATGGAAGAGAGTAGTCCAAGGTGTGTGGGGTCCTTGATTACGCTGGCTGTTTTTCCAAGGCAGCAGGAATTGTAGACAGTATTACTACATGGGAGCTGGTTTGAGTGATGGATTGGGGTTCATTCACAGCCTCTGCTCTTTGCATTCGATAGAGTGGGAACTGAAAAATTGTCTTCATCCTGGGTGGATCTGGAAAGCCCTATTATCAGGAGAGAACCATGTTGCCTGGGACAGCTGCATGCGAGGAAAATTGACATTTGAAGAATTTGTAGAAGTGGTAACTGCAGTAAGTACTATATATTGAGTCTGATGTCTCAAGTTTAATTAATGTTTCTCCCTTCTCCCCCATCAATTTTCTTCCATTCTGTCTGAGGATATTGGCTGCCGTTGCAGTACTTGCCATGGTTTTCTAGTTCCCTTCATGAGACTTGTTTTGTGTGTTTTTTAAAATTAAGTGATCAATGAGCTAAAGCATGATGCAGCTTGCAGTGCAGTAATCGTACATAGCAACACAAAGCAATGTTTTTATTATCCTGTTTGATGCTCAGTATGTTGATCCCAGCTGGGCCCATAAATGTGTACTTCAATCAAATTTAGTGCTCTGCATTAGGGAACAGTTAAAAACAGTCAGCCTTCTTAATATGTCCATAAATGGCTTTCTGCGTTGTCCTTGATTTTAAAATTTGTGTTTTTTTAAATTCTTTTTAAATTTTTAAATTCTTCCAGTGTCTCACTTCTCCCTAACTCTGCCTTCTCCAGCTTCAAGCCCTCAAGATATCTGCGCTCCTCTAATTTTGCCCTCTTGACCATTCTGATTTGAATTGCTCTATCTAGTGCCCGTAAGCTCTGGATTTCCCTTCCTTGACTTCTCAAATTTGATTTCCTACTCTAAGAGGTTCCTTAATGCCTAACTCTTTGACTGAGTATTTGGCCATATGACCAAAAAAAAACTTAAATTGTATTTGAATCTTAGGATGTGGGGGAATTCTAAACACAAATCCTTAATCCACCAGCAATACGTTGCACCTCAAAGTCTCAGCCCTGTCTTGCTCCTTCTGCATTTCCTTGTCTTGTTTCCTTGTCTTATTTATCCTCCCCTTGGTTTCTCTGGTTTTGCACACATGCATTCTCTCTCCTTTTCATTCCCTACTCCTAAATTACCACCAATCTCTCACCTTTAATTTTTCCCTTACTTCTGGTTCCCCTGCCAGCTATGCTCAGACTGGTATTATCTTGTTGTCATTCATGTTCTGCCTTATCTTAATTTTTTTCTCTTTTTCTTGTATACTGCTTCTTACTCTTACCATTTCTCTTGCTTGCATTTCTTTCGGTACTTCACTCTCAAGCTGTTTCTCCCTCTCCCTGACTCTTACTAGCTTCCCTTTTCCCTGCAGGATCAGACCCCTGACTTACTCAAGTCCTACTTACAAGCAATAGTAAGTCAGCAGAATTATCAGATTCCTGAAACCAGGGATGTAGTCCAGTGTATCAGAGCGGAGGGACTGCAGACTGCTGTGCTGACTAATAATTTCTGGTACAAAGGCCAGAGCTTCTTGCCTGTGGAGAAAGCTGATTTTAATGTGGTGAGTACAATTTATCAAGCATTCCAGGATTTTACTTTTTTTCATGCATCTCTTCTGTGGTTTGGTATATAAGGTAGATTTACTATGTTGCCAAACATTAGCATTTAGCAGTTAGTGCCACAGAGTAGGGGAGAGATTCTGCATCAAGTCCTGCTGCAATCATTTCTTGATCTGAATTGCATTGTGCAGGGCAACACCAGATGGAGTCTGTGATGTCGCTGAGCAATCGGGAGGGAAACTTGGGCATAAAGGATGGCACAGTGCCAGGCATCTGGCTTCAATTCCAGCCTGGGTGACTACGTGTACGGAGTTTACACATTTCCCCGTATCTGTGTGGGTTTCCTCCTGGTGCTCTTGTTTCTTCCCATAGTTCAAAGATTGTGGATTAGGTAGATTGGCCATGTTAAATTTCCTCTTAGTGACCCAAAATGTGTAGGTTAGAGGGATTAGCTACGGTAAATGTATGGAGTTATGGGTGAGAGGCCTGGATAAGATGCTGTGTCAGGTGTCGGTGCAAACTCGATGGACCAAATGGCCTCCTTTTGCACTGTACTGATTCTGTGATTCTATTATGTGTTGTCAGTCTCTTAGTGGACAGGTGCAGTGTTGTTAGTGGTACCTTGGAAATGACATGTGAATTTACCTTTCAGCTCCATCTGCAGGGGACGAAAATGCAAAATTAAAAGGATTTTCACTGAATGCTGTCTCTGTAAACATTGTACTGTTGTCCAAGAGATGGTCTTGATGGATATTCTTGCTTGTCCTTCTTGAATACTGCATCACCATCGATGGGAAATGTTAGTTAAGCAAAAACATGTCTGTTCATGTATATTTTTCAAAACTCTACAACTATCTTGGTAAGCGTTGTCAGTTTGGATTTCTATGGCATTTGTCACAAAAAGAGATGTCAGGAGACTCTACTGGAAAATCAGGTGTTGGAAGTTGAAAGGAAAACATTCGGGAAGCTGACAGAAGTTTGAGTTTACTTATTATTGTCACAAATAGGCTTACACTAACACTGCAATGTTATTATGAAAATCCCCTAGTCACCACATTCCGGCACCTGTTCAGGTGCACTGAGAGAGAATTTAGCATGGCCAGTGTACCTAATAACTCATCTTTCAGACTATGGGAGGAAACTGGAGCACGCAGAGGAAACACACACAGACACAGGGGAATGTGCAGACTCTGCACAAACAATTCCCAAGCTGGGAATTGAACCCTGGTCCGTGGTGCTGTGAGGCAGCAGTGCTAACCACTGTGCCACCGTGCTGCCCAGGCCTGGTCAAAGGAGATAAGCACTGTGAAGACTGAAGAAGTTAGAGAACTAGCAAGATGAAGCAGCAGGGGAAAGGTATTCTGGAGTGCAGAGGCCTAATCTTTGGACCAAAGGAAGAGGAGCAAACCTGCCTCCTGGAACAGTGCGGATAGATGTTTGCAGGGGTAGAATTGATTAAAACCACGATTGTTTTTAAATTCTGAATCAGGAACAGGGGATGGATGGGCAGGACTCTGTTTAAGATAGGATGCAAGTCTTGGGGATCTGGTTGGTTTGCCAATATGTAGCGAGGCTGTTGAGGATCATGTTGGAATAAGTAAGTCTTAAATTTTTGAAGATCTATGAGGCTGGCAGAGGTGTTTGAGCTGTTTCTGTTGTAAATGACTAAAGATTGGGTTGTAGTAGTCCCCCTGCTGATATGTTATGCAATCATACTGTGGTAATGAAATTATGTATACTTTTTCAAGTTGCATGCTTAATCATCGTGTGTGTGTGTGTGTGTGTGTGTGTGTGTGTGTGTGTGTGTGTGTGTGTGTGTGTGTGTGTGTGTGTGTGTGTGTCACGAGTACAAAAATGACACAGGTTTTTTAAATTGTGGGCAGTAAAATTTGGGCGAGATCTTCCGTCCTTGTTCAAGGCTGCAATTTTCCGATGCCACTGATGGTGAATAGAGTTTTGGCTGGAACACCGCTCACAGTGGGTCCTGCCACAGATGAGACCGGAGAATCCCACCCTATGTATTTGTGTGTAAGTCCCTGGGGGTTATGAATAAATTTTGTCACACAAAGTTTTGAAAGTCTGATCTGTTTTTTTGTTGTTTGATTGCCACATAAATAAGGATGCTTAATAGTTGAAAAAGCAGACTTTAATTGACAATTTTGTAAAGGTACGCCAACCAATCATGATGACTCTAAACACTGTCATTTGTGTGGCTCACCAAGAGATCAGCCTCTGATCAATGTAACAGAGACAAGTGAGCACATTGTGAGTGTTGGTTGTAGAAATGAATTTGGTTTGAAAACTGAGAACTTTACTTTCACTGCTTTCTTATTGTTTCTTCAATATTTGCAGATCATTGAGTCATGCCGTGAAGGTATTAGCAAACCAAACCCTGCAATCTACAAACTCTGTTTAGAACGTCTGAGGGTCCACCCTGAGGAATCAATTTTTCTCGATGACTGTGGACTAAATCTGAAACAAGCAGCTCAGCTCGGAATGGATACTATTAAGGTAACACTATCTAAGGATAGTTGATGGACACAGAAAGATAACTTGCAGAGTCGCAGCACACAATGAAATAGTGATTGGAGAGACAGGTATAGTATAAAGGCCTCATTAATTTTGTGTCAATTAATTACTTATGGTTTTTCTTTTCTTTCTCCAAGATTTGAGAACACTTTCGCTCCTAGAGTGAGGTTATACAATCTACCTGAGACCTTGGTCAACTTTATATATGAACTGGACAGTGACTCTCAAATGGTAGTCAGCTTTTGAGACATCACTGGAACCTGATTTCCTATACACGCTAGTGTATATTCAAATCAACACTTGGTAATCAGGAGTGAAAACAATGGCTTAAATCTTTCCAATATAGGACAACAGCTCTTCCAGCTTGGGCTACAATCAAACCTGGAACCCTTTTAGTCTGAATGATGGTGGAGGAGGTAGTGCTTTTAGTCATGAAGCCAGTGTAGAGTTTATAATTGCATTTATCTTTAAGTTTATACTGCTGCATGGGAACCAGGCGTCACTAGCTGGAAAAGATATTTCATTTTAATTTCTAGGTTAAAGACATAACTACAGCCATTCAGGAGTTGGAATTAGTGCTGGGATTCCCATTACTTGGATATATGCATGATACACAAGCTGTTCGTAAGGACATGGAGATTCCTACAGGTCGTCTGAAGGAATACCTCCAGATTACTCTGGGGCTAAGTTCAGCAGGTAGGTTATTCATCCATCAGGAGCATGCAGCAACGCTACACCAGAAATGTATGTATTTGCGGAATAATTTCATTGCTGTGAGACACTTAGTTTTGGAATGATTCCTGTTTGAATAGCTAAATGGCCTGATCAGATTCATTTCAGCATGTCATTCTATGAAGATAAATATGCAGAATATTTTTTTTCGATGGGATATCGCTGGCTGGGCCAGTATTTATAGCTTATCCCTCAGGGCAATTAAGAATCAACCACATTGCTGTGGATCTGGACTCACATGTAGGCCAGACCAGATTTTCTTTCCTAAAGGGCATTAGTGAGCGCTTTGTTTTTACAATAATCGGCAATGGTTTCATGGTCATCATTAGATGTTGTGAAATAATAAAATGTAGCTCAGGAGGTCACCTTACTTAATGCCTTCTTTCCTCTTGGGATTTCAGTTATTGAAAAGAAAAAATTTGAGATCCAGTGCAAACTTTCTAGCTTGTTGCAGTTTGTGTAATAATGTCTGCACAGCGAAAAGTTTTAGAGATACCATCACCTGCAGCTCTCTGGTATTTCAGTAAATGATTCGCAGAAACTTGAAACCAACTAACATTCTGTTGCTGCCGGATCTCTCATTTGCAATTTGTGATTTCATCACTCCAGTGTTTGTCGATAACGAAGTTAAATTCAAGATAAGGATGAAGTCTCGAAGAACCATTGTTTAATCACTCATTTTTTTCAGGGCCTTGGCAGCTGAGTTGTTTGAAGAGAGTTGGAAATCTCTCTGGTTGGCTGCTGCAGTTTCATTAGTCAGTGTCTCAGAGCTCCGGAGGGTGTGATAAAGTTTGCCTCAGGAATGAAGTGACCCAGTGGCCAATTGGCTGTCTCACATGCATATGGTGCCACCAGAGTCAAATTGCCCAGCCAATGGCCAGGCCAACCCACTATGTACTTGAAGAATGGTTTTTGGAATAAGGGCCTGCAGAATGCCGGTGTGCATGAAACTGTTGTGGCCTTCAGAAGAGGTTGGGGAAACACTGGAAGGGATCAGAAACCATTAAAATGTCAAACTAGAACCCAGCAGCATTTGAGTGTGCCATCTGGTATCTGATTTTAAAAGCAGCAATGAACAATCAGACTATTGCATTCAGTTGTGGTCTCCGGATGTTATGAATGATAAGTGGGTTCCCGAAAGTGTTGTAGAGGAGATTTACCAGAATGGCTTTTGGGATGGGGAAGATTTAGCTACAAGGTTAGTATGGAGAAGCTGGGGTTCTTATTGGAGCAAAGGAGATTGAGGGGAGATTGCAGAGGTGCACAAGATTATGACATATTTAGGTAAAGTAGATGAAATATTGTTCCAATTGATGATACAAAGAATCGGGGCCATAGATTTACAGTTTTAGGCATGAGATGCAGAGGGATGTGAGGAAGTACATGTTTAAGCAGCAAATGCGACTGACATCTTGTTGAAGTTGTACAAGACATTGGTAAGGCCATAATTGGAATACTGTGTACAGTTCTGGTCACCCAATTATAAAAAAGATATTATTAAACTAGAAAGAGTGCAGAAGACATTTACTAGGATGCTACCGAGATTTGATGGTTTAAGTTATAACGAGAGGCTGGATAGACGGGGACTTTTTTCTTTGGAGTGTAGAAGGCTGAGGGGTGATGTAGAAGTCTCTAAAGTAATGAGGGACATTGATAAGTTAGATAGTCAATATCTTTTCCCAAAAGTCGGGGAGTCTAGAACTAGAGGGCATAGTTTTAAGGTGAGAAGGGAAAGAACAAAAGGGTTCAAAGAGGCAATTTTTTCACACATGGGTGGTGAGTATCTGGAACAGCTGCGAGAGGCAGTAGTAGAGGCAGATACAGTTTTGTCTTTTAAAAAAGCGTTTAGGCGGTTATATGAGTAAGATGGGTGGAGTGGGATATGGGCCAAATGCAGACAATTGGGACTAGCTAAGGAATTTTAAAAAAAGGGCAGCATGGACAAGTTGGGCCAAAGGGCCTATTTCCATGCTGTAAACCTCTATGACTCTAAAATTGTTTGGTTAATAGTTTCCTATTCATTGTTGCGCCATGTCATGCCTTTTATTGTATATTGAGTTACTGCCCAGTTGTCAACTCTGTTTACCATCAGTACCTTTTAGTTCCTATGTGAAATTTCATTTCAAGGTAGCAACTGCAGATTGCTTTTTGCATATACTCACTCACTCCCTGCAACTGTTTAAATATTTTTTCCCAGGAGGGAAGTAGCAACAACATGACCACACTTGACCAAGTAAAGACATAACTTGGATGCCCAGGATTGGAACTTACTGCACTTCCAGATAAAGGAAGTAATACGAACATGCTTGCCTAATTTTGAAGGGATAATGTGGTTCTCTTTATTTTAGTTTTGATAAATGAGTTATTAGAAAGTGTCGAGGTTCTTTACATTTTTGAGAATTTGTGTCTCCAAATGGGCTGAACTGATCCCCAAAGCATCTCCCTATTTGAGATGGTTTGATCTATTGTTAGGGTGTTTACCCATTAAATGTTAAGAGGTGTCCACCTCTTCTAAACACAACCAGGCCAACATCGGAAGATGTTTCTCAGAGAGAACCAAAAGCCTATCATGCTTTCGAGCAGTAATGTAGTTTTAGCAGTCCATCATGCCCCTGCTTTGACCAAGTTTAATTAAGTGCAATGTTTTGTTTCAGAGCCTTTGACACTCCGGCAGTTTATTCATGGCCAGTCCAATCCTACGTACCACGTGCGGAGTGGCAACCAACAGCTGGTACTGAGAAAGAAACCGCCAGGAAAACTGCTGCAATCGGCACATGCAGTGGAGAGAGAATACAGGTGTGTTGTGGATAAAATGGAGTCACTAAACCGATGATTCCTCTTCACTCAGTGAGCCAAGAGTTCAGTTCTTAACCTGTTATCTGTTGCCAAGAAATTCAGGCTCATTTGGCCATCCATTTTAGAAAAATAAAGCTTTCTACTCTCAACTTATTAGGTAACTGTGCTGCCTCGTTTTAACCATTCATAATCAAGACAATCCCAAGTTTGATTCCATCTATGCCAATTCAGTGGCTTTCAGCCAGATTGTCACAATTGGCTTCAGTGTCCCTGGAATTGACTTCAGTGTCCCTGGGATTGGCTTCAGTGTCCCTGGGATTGGCTTCAGTGTCCCTGGAATTGGCTTCAGTATTCCTGGAATTAGCTTCAGTGACCCTGGAATTGGCTTCAGCATCCCTGGGAATTGGCTGTGGTGTCCCTGGGAATTGGCTGCGGTGTCCCTGGAATTGGCTGCGGTGTCCCTGGAATTGGCTGCGGTGTCCCTGGAATTGGCTGCGGTGTCCCTGGAATTGGCTGCGGTGTCCCTGGAATTATTAGCTTCAGTGTCCCTGGACCAAGCTTGGGGAATTTAGACAGATCTCTCCATTGGCAGAGAGGCAAGTCTGCCAGTTTGATCTGACCACCAGGCTCACCAGTTTTCTGCGTTGTATATGTGTGCACTGGTTAACAATGAGTTCATCCATTGTTGTGATATCCCTGACAGTAAGATACCCTGCCAGCACTCTGCTTAGGCTTGGGCGAACGTTTTCAGTACCCAGTGAACTAAATGTCGGCGAAAATGAGCACCTTCAGGGGATAAGCAGAGAAGATTGATTGAAAGTAGAGCAGTTATACTGTTAATTGTGCTCCATTTGGAATTATCATTTCAGTCAACTCATTGTCGATTGTGTTTTGTTAAACTTGAATTAAAGTTCAAATTTTCATTTTTACTTCATGGTCCACTCAGGGTGATGAAAGCTCTTTCAGCCATGGGAGTTCCTGTTCCCAAGACACTTGCCATCTGTGAGGACCCCAGGTAAAAATTCAAACTACGTCATTGCCTGTGTATCCGTAACATGGCAGTTAATAAGTGGTATGGGAAAGAAGGAAACTCAGAAGAAACAAGCTGCGCAATTATCAAACTGCGTTTGATAAGGTGGCCCATGGAAGACTTCTGCAGAAAATGCAGATGTATGGGATAGAGGGTGATTTAGCTAATTGGGTTAGGAATTGGCTAGCAGATAGAAGACAGAGGGTGGTGGTTGATGGGAGATATTCATCTTGGAGTTTGGTGACAAGTGGTGTACCTCAGGGGTCTGTTTTGGGGCCCCTGCTGTTTGTAATTTTTATAAATGATCTGGATGAGGGTATTGAAGGATGGATTAGTAAATTTGCAGATGACACTAAAGTCGGTGGAGTGGTAGATAGTGAAGAGGGGTGTTATAGTTTGCAGAGGGACTTGGACAAGTTGCAGAGCTGGGCCGAGAGGTGGCAAATGGAGTTTAATGTGGAAAAGTGTGAGGTAATGCACTATGGCAGAAATAATAAATGTGTAGAGTATAGGGCAAATGGTAGGATTCTTAGTAGTCTAGATGAACAGAGGGATCTTGGTGTGTATGTGCATAGATCCCTGAAAGTAGGCAGTCAGGTCGAGAAGGTTGTTAGGAAGGCATATGGAGTCTTGGCTTTTATTGGTAGAGGGATTGAATTTCGGAGCCGCAACGTCATGTTGCAACTGTACAAAACTCTAGTGCGGCCGCACTTGGAGTATTGTGTGCAGTTCTGGTCCCCACATTATAAGAAAGATGTGGAGGCATTGGAGAGGGTACAGAGGAGGTTTACCAGGATGTTGCCTGGTATGGAGGGCAGGTCTTATGAAGAGAGGCTGAGGGATTTGAGGTTGTTTTCGTTAGAAAGGAGGCGGCTAAGAGGGGACCTGATCGAAACATATAAGATGATTAGAGGTTTAGATAGGGTGGACAGTGATAGCCTTTTTCCTAGGATGGAAAAAGCTAGCACGAGGGGACACAGCTTTAAATTAAGGGGTGATAGTTATAGGACGGATATCAGAGGCAGGTTCTTTACCCAAAGGGTGGTTCGGGAGTGGAATGCCCTGCCTGCAGCAGTTGTAGATGCGCCAAGTTTGGTGGCGTTTAAGAGGTTAGTTGATAAGTATATGGAAGAGAAGGGAATGGTTTAGTTTGGAGGGGCATTGCTTTTTATATTGGTCGGCGCAACATCGAAGGCCGAAGGGCCTGTTCTGTGCTGTAATGTTCTATGTTCAATGAAGCTGGATAGACTTGGGGGTGCAGGTGAACAAGTCTCTGAAGGTGGCAGAGCAGATGGAGAAGGTTGTGAAGAAAGCATATGGTACACTATACTTTATAGGAAGGGGTATAGAGTACAGGAGCTGTCCTTTAATGTTGCAGTTGTATAAAACGTTGGTTAGACCTCATTTGGAATACTGTGTCCAGTTCTGGTCGCCTTACTACCGGAAGGACGTGGAGACTCTGGAGAGAGTGCAGAGGAGGTTTACCAGGATGCTGCCTGGTATGGAAGGTCTGAGTTACGAGGAGATGTTAGGCAAATTGGGACTGTTTTCCTTAGAAAGACGTAGACTTAGAGGAGATCTAATAGAGGTGTACAAGATTATGAGGGGTATAGATAGAGTAAACAGGGTTAAGCTTTTTCCTGGGATGGACTCAAATAGCACGAGGGGTCACAGGCTTAGGGTGAGGAGGGTAAGGTATAATTTGGATGCTAGAGGGAGTTTTTTCACACAGAGGGTGGTGGGGGTATGGAATGCGCTGCCAAGTAAAGTTGTGGAGGCAGGTACTCTGGAGTTATTTAAGAAATACTTAGATGGGCAGATGAACAGAATGGGAATGGAGGGGTATAGAAAACTGATTTAAAATAGGGATCATAAGCCTTGGAAGTCCCTGGAAAGTGTGCAAATATATGATGATATTGATGTACTTGTTTTTATCCTACAGGTGCTTTGGTCCACCTTGTTGTTTAATGAGGGGCATACATGCAATGGGTCGTGAGAGGGCTGCTCTTGGATTTTTTTCGAGAGTGTCCTAGTGCTTCACGTCGTTAGTGTACACTTGACCTGGACCATTTGATGGGCAACACGACAGCTCAGTGACTATCGCTGTGCTGTGCAGATACATGGATTTGGGCCTGTGTCTGTGGGAGTTTGCGCATTCTCCCCATGCTTGCGTGGGTTTCCTCCGGGTGCTCCTGTACTCTATAGCCCTTCCTATAAAATATAGCGTACCATATGCTTTCTTCACAACCTTCTCCATCTGCTCTGCCACCTTCAGAGACTTGTTCACCTGCACCCCCAAGTCTATCCAGCTTCCATGCGCAGCTTGTTTCTTCCCAAAGATGTGCTCTTAGGTAATTGGCAAAACAAATTCTCCCTAAATTGGCTCAAATTTGGTTTTTAATCCATTGATCTATAAACATGGACGGGGATCACGGGTAGAGGTGGGAGCATTGGGGTGGCGGCGCAGGCTCGTTGGGCCAAGGGCCTGTTTCCCATGCTGTTTTGTTCTTTGTTCTATTTCAGATTTGATCTCTGTCCTTTCACCCCGGTAGGATCAAAGCCTTTAAAAACAGTGCGTGGAAATTAGATCTCCAAAATAATGACAATTTGCACCTTTATATTACACGTTAAATAGGCATAAAATGTGTCAAGGCATTTCACAGAACATTATCAGACAAAATATGGTCCAGTTTTGGTGGATATGAACACAAAACACAACGTTCAACACTAAAGCAGTATTTTGCAATCAAATACTAAAAGGATAACATAGGTAGACACATTCAGTTTTCTGATGCTGTTGAAACATATGAAGAGGTGGCATGGTGGCACTATGGTACAGTGGTTAGCACTGCTGCCTCACAGCGTCAGTGACCCAGGTTCAGTTCCCAGCTTGAGTCACTATCTGTGCGGACTCTTCATGTTCTTCCCGTGTCTGTGTGGGTTTACTCCAGGTGCTCCGATTTCCTCTCACTGTCTGAAAGACATGCTGGTTAGAAGCATTGGCCATACTAAATTCTCCCTCAGTATACCCAAACAAGCATCGGAATGTGGCAACTAGGGGATTTTCACAGTCATTTCATTTCAGTGTTAATGTAAGCTTACTTGTAAATAAATAAACACATATGGATGGTTGTGATGGCAGCAGTTGCCAAAGCAATGTGGCTGGAGATCCAATTGGTTCTATCCAAGCAGCAGCGGGAGCTTGTGCCTTGGGAGAGTAGGTCCAAGAGGGTGGCGTAGACCCGGGCTCTGCTGGCTGATGTAACTTGATCACCTGGAATCAGCCTGCAGCAGTTGCCACCTGAGCCAGCTCTGCAGCCTGATGCTCGGGTCAAACCGGCAGATTGGCTTCTCTGCCAGGCTGGGCTGCCTGCTCCCTGTGGACCCTCGTGCATCCAGCAATGAGCTCTGTCACCTGCCCAACAGCCTGGGCCTATGTAAAAACATGAATGTGAGTGCTAACTGCCTGAGGCAGCTGTGATCTCTCTTCGCAATCTGGCTCATAGTGCTTTCTTAGAGTTTAATAACTTAAATAACTTTTATATATAATATTTAATAACCTTTTTGTGATGTGATAACTAAAGCCCAACTCTCAATGTGGCCTTAAACTTTGTTAGAGTTCTTTATTCTTCAATAAGATGTGGACATTGCTGGCAAGGCCAGCATTTATTCTGAAGAAATGTCATATCAGACACAATGAATTAATTATGTTTCTGTCTTTACAGGTGCTGTCACACTTGTTGAATTTTCCAGCACCTTCTGTTTTTATTCCAAAAATCATTGCCTTAATTTGCCTTGAGAAGGTGGTAGCTATCCACCTCTTGGGCATCTGAGTGTTAAGGTTAGAGTGAATGGCTCACTTGCCTATTTCCAAGAGTTGTTGCTGGGAAGATGTTGCCTTTCATGGGGCAGTGTAGAATTGGGGGCAAAGTTTAAAGATGAGGTTTCCCATTTCTGATAACTGATGCCTCGCATTCTCATAAATCTTTTCTGCATTCTTTCTAAAATCTTCACATCTAGTCCAAAGATGTGCAAGTTAAGTTGATTGGCTGTGCTAAGAAATTGCCCCTTAGTGTCCAGGGTTGCGTAGGTTAGAGGGATTAGTGGGTATAATATGTAGGGATATGGGGGGTAGGGCCTGGGTGGGATTGTGTTTGGTGCAGACTCGATGGGCAGAAGGGCCTCTTTCTGCACTGTAGGGTTCTATGGTTCTATTCCATTGAGGCTGAACCAGTGTTTCATAACTTATTTGTCTTTATACTCTATGCCCCTATTTATAAAACCCAGGATTCATATAATTTATTAACTGCTTTCTCAACCTGCCCTTCCACCTTCAATGATTTATGCATGTATACACCCAGCTCCTTCTGCTCCTGCGTATCCTTTAGAATTGTACCCTTTAATTCATGTCACCTTTCCTCATTCTTCTGACCAAAATGTATCACTTCATACATCTCTATGTTAAATTTCATCTACCGTGTTCAAAGATGTGCAGGTTAGGTTGATTGGCCATGCTAAATCACCACTTAGTGTCAGGGGGACTAGCAAAGTAAATACATGGGGCAACGGGGATAGGGCCTGGGTGGATTGTGATCGATGCAGACTCGATGGGCCGAATCGAACCAAATCGAATCTTTCTGCTGTGGGATTCTATGATATTTCTGCCTGTCACTCAGCCTGTCTATATCCTGTGGAAATCCATCATCATTCTCACAATTCACAATATTTCCAATTAATACCCACTGCATGAATACAATTATTATTGCATATTCAATTATTATAGAAGTTAACACAGATGCTGAAATATGTTGTATCAGCTTGATGTACCACATATCAATACAAACATGTAAAATGTGTTTACTTGAATGTTTCATGACAACTTGAGGACCTGATGAATCTGACTGTACAATGGTGAAAATGCTGTTCTTTCCCATGGTGGATGTAGAATTAAACAATAACATTCCAGCACTTTATAATGTGAGTGATAATGAAGTGGCATAGCCATTCCATTTTTGAAACTTGCTGCTGTTTCTTCAGGAATGTGTTCAATAAACCAGGAGTCGATAGTTAGGATAGCTTGATTTGGGTAATCAGATACCATTGTAAGAATTGCTGTAACTTTTCTGTGATTTGAAGCCCAAGTTTTACAGTGGCAGCGTGGAGGGCGACACGCTGGCACAGTGGTTAACACTGCTGCCTCACAGGGCCAGGGACCCGGGTTCACTTCCTGACCTCTGTGTGGGATCTGCACATTTTCCCCTTGTCTGTGTGGGTTTTCTCCTGGTCCTCTGGTTTCCTCCCACAGTCCAAAGATGTGCAGGTTAGGTTGATTGACCACGCTAAATTGTCTCTTAGTGTTAGGGGGACGAACAGGATAAATAGATAGGGTTAAGGGAATGGGGCTTGGGTGGGATTATGGTCGGTGCAGACTTGATGAGCCAAATGGCCTCCTTCTGCATTGTAGGGATTCTATGATTCTTTCCATTTTCCCAAGAAGTCATGGGCTTATGGTGCAAACTCAACTTTTAAACAAGATGATGGCAGAAAACTAAAGAAAGAATTTGCACTTCATAACTAAGAAATTACTTTCGAAGTGTAGCCAATGTTGTTTTGCAGATAAATGCAGTAGCCAATTTAAGACAAGAAGACACTACAGTAAGTAAATTACATAAATATCTGTTAACCTGTTTTGGTGGTGATAACATCTTGGAGAAATGCTGACCATGGCAGCAGTGGAGCACAGAATATTTCCTGCCCACTGGAACAGGCAGGTGGGGACTTGGTTTGACATCTCACCTGAAAGATGCACTTCCTCAGGCTAGATTGTGTGCTGAAGTCCTGGTGTGGGGCTGGAATCCATGACCTTTGCTATCACTGAGGCAATTTAACACAAGTTGTGGCATTGTCACAAATTGGCACTTTCACAAACTCAAGATGCTGAACGAGAGACAGAAAGAATGAGAACTAGGAAGGAAAACAGATAACAAGTGGAGAAAAGGAGGCATGAAAAATTAATGGAGGATAAGGAAGAGAATGAGAGATACCTGAGAATAAAGGAGAATGAGATTATAGTGCAAGGAATTGAGAGCATAGTAAAGAATACAATTTCATTCAAATACATGTAAGCAAATAAGACAATCTCAAAGGCAGCTAGGGTTGAGCAACATAAAAAATAAGGAAAATGACTGGATTTTTGTCAGTATGTATATTGATTGCTGTTTTTAAGTATTGAAAAGTAGGCTGCACCTATTTGGATTCTATTGGAACTCATATTACAAAAGCTGTTGACTAAAACTTGCTCAAATATAGCTGTGTTCTGGGACTCAGGTGGTGTGGGCTGACCAAGTTATATAAATTAAAAAATTAAAGTTTATTTATTAGTCACAAGTAATGCTTACATTAACGCTGCAATGAAGTTACTACGAAATTCTCCTAGTCGCTACATTCCAGTGCCTGTTTGGGTCAGTGCACCTATTACAGTCCAGCACATCTTTGGACTGTAGGAAGAAACTGCAGCACCTGGAGGAAATCCAGCAGACAACAGGCAGAATGTGCAGATTCTGCACAGACAATGACCCTAACTGGGAATCGAATTTGGGTCTCTGGCGCTGTGAGGTAGCAATGCTAACCACTGTGCAATAAATTGCAAGTATTAAATGATATTTCCTTCTTTATAAACAGAGATGATGTTCTCAGTGATTTTCCCTGTTTTCCAGTGTTCTTGGGACTACTTTCTACTTAATGGAATACTGCCCGGGAAGGATATTTAAGGACCCAACACTGCCAGGATTAACTGTCAGCCAGCGGAGAGATATTTACACAGCCATGAACCATGCTCTCTGCCAGATTCATCAGGTTGATATCCATGCAGCTGGATTAGAGGATTATGGAAAATATGGTAAAGACTGTCTACTGATGCTAATCCATTATTACATATGTATGTTCCTCTGGTATGTATTTGGTTTTGAATTTTCCTCCACCCCCAGCCCACTTCCCATCACCTTCATCGTGACAGTTGCAAACCAGGTCTTTCTACCAGATAAACCAGAGACATAGTCCCACTCACTACTCTTCTGTAGCTGCAGTTTGTCAGAATACCAATGTATTTTGTCACTACAGTTGGCCTTATATTTGCACAACCCTAATCAATGATTCTTACCAAGTATGTGTTATATTGAGCATTAAACTGGTTGATTTTGATTCCTTCTAACAACGGTACGAAGACAAATAGTGGCAATCTAAATAGAGCCCATGGGGATGTCAGGGGAAAAAATTGGCAGATGAGAATATATTGTGGAAAAATGTGAATTAATCTATTTTGGCAGTACATTATTGAATGCAGAGTGACTTAAGAACTCTTGTGGTACAGAATGATCTGGATGTCCTGGCACAGAGGAGATGTCAGGGGTAAGTTTTTCACTCAGAGGGTGATAGGTGAGTGGAATCGACTGCTGTCGGTGGTGGTGGAGGCAAATTCGATAGGGTCTTTTAAGAGACTTCTGGATGAGTACGTGGGACTTAATAGGATTGAGGGTTATAGGTAAGGCTAGGAGGTAGCAATATGATCAGCACAACTTGTGGGCCGAAAGGCCTATTTGTGCTGTAGTTTTCCTATGTTCTATGTTCAGCACTAATTAGGAGCAAAAACTCAGCATGTGGACCTGCTCAGCAGTTTGATAAGACTGTGGCTGTTCTGAATGTGGTCTCAAGTCTAATTTCCTCTCCTCCCTCATAACCCTTGACTCCTAGTCAATCAAAAATCTATATAATTCAACCTTGGATATATTCAATGACCCAGCCTCCACTGTTCTCCTGAAGAGAATTCCACACACAAATCTTAAATGGAGTACCCCTAGTTTTTAAACTGATTTCTCCCATAATGGGAAACATCTTCTCAGCATCCATCCTGACATGTCCCTTCACGCTGTTATATGTCTTGATAAGACCACTCTCATTCTTCTAAACTTTAGTCCTATCTTCTCAACTTTTCCTCATAAGGTAACCCCATCATTCCAGGAGTCAGTTAATTGAACCTTCTCTGAACTGCTTCTAATACAGTTATATCCTTGCAGAAGTATGGAGCCCAAAACTATCCATAGTACTCCAGGTGTGGTCTAACTAAGCCCTATAAATTCCGCTACTTGCATATAAGAAAAGAATGAGTCTGAAGCATCAGACAGAGTTATTTCCAAAACTGCAGATAATACACAGACTCTTCCAGTTTCCCCAACACCCAGGGGATAGGATCATATAATCCTTACAGTGCAGAAAAGCCATTTGGCCCATTGAGTCTGCACCAACCACAATCCCACCCTGGCACTACCCACTAATCCCTCTAATCCATGCATCTCAGAATTCTAAGGGACAATTTTTAGCATGACCAATCAATCTAACCCGCACATCTTTGGACTGTGGGAGGAAACCCACGCAGACACGAGGAAAATGTGCAAACTCCACTCAGACAGTGAGCCAAACCGGGAATTAAACCCAGGCCCCTGGAGCTGCAAAGCAGCAGTGCTAACCATGTGCTACTCCAGCCGTGCTCACTGTGAAACCGGAGAATCCCTCCTGAGGTTGATGGACCTTCATGAGGTCCATCACCAACCAACCCCCTCCAGCCTGCTACAATTCCCGTAGTGGGCAGAACGGGAGAATCTCCATCCTTCCCTCAGCACTAATACTTCCCCAATTGAAAACAATTTTAATTGCTTTTAATTATCAATGTAAAGCACATATCACATTGATACTCGATTCCTCTTATAACAGAGGCCAACGTTCACTTTGCCTTCTTAATCATTTGTTACACATACATGCCAGCTTTCTGATATTCATGTGCCAGGACATCCAGATCATTCTTTACCACAAGAGTTCTTAAGTCACTCTGCATTCAGTAATGTACTGCCAAAATAGATTAATTCACATTTTTCCACATTATATTCTCATCTGCCAATTTTTTCCCCATTCACTTAACCTAGGTGCATTGGCCAGACTTAATATTCCTTCAGTGTACCCAAACAGGTGCTGGAATGTGGCGTCGAGGGGATTTTCATTGTAACTTCATTGCAATGATAATGACACAAATAAACTATTTAAATCCTTTTGTGGAGTTTTTAATGTTCTCCTGACAACTTGAGATCAGCGAATTCAGACCAGACCAGGAATGAAAGCTCCAGGAGTTCTGATCTATGTGCCTGTGCACCACAATGAACATTATTCCACAAAACCATTATGGGAAATCTAGTACATAGCAATATGAGATACCCAGGCAAAATAAATTGCATCTGCAGAAGTTGACATAGATTGTTGGCTTTATCTGTTGTTTTTTCCGAGTTTGATTTCCCCCTCTCCTGACATTGTTTTGCTCTGACTTAATAATATTTATTTTTAGGCAACTACATTGAACGTCAGATACGCGTATGGACGAAGCAGTACCGTGCAAGTGAGACTCATGTTATTCCAGCAATGGAAAGGCTCATAACATGGCTTCCAAACAACCTACCAACACATGAAAAAACCACAGTGGTGCATGGAGACTTTAGGTACGTAATGTAACTGTTTAAGTGATGGCAGCTTTAACAGACAAAAGTTTAGCCACATGCTTCAGAGATAACAATTCACAATGACTTTTAATTTTATTGTTTAAGTATTATTGAATTGTGAAGACGTGATTTAAACTATGGAACACAGTGAATCCCCAGAAACCTGTCACCAATACAATTTGCACACTTAAGAATCTAATGTAGTATTACATTATGTAAGTTAAACTGCAGTTAAACACACATCTTTTCTCTTTTCTTCTTTCACCTTCTCCATTCTCTTCTTTTATTTTTTATCCTGACTTCCTTTCCTGTATCTCCTTTCCTATACATACACTTTATTCTCAACAATTTAGATTGGACAACCTGGTTTTTCACCCTGACAAGCCTAAGGTGCTGGCGATTTTGGACTGGGAACTGTCCACGCTGGGTGACCCCATCTCTGATGTGGCAAGTAATTGTTTGGCACACCATCTCCCACCAGAGTTCCCCATCTTGAAAGGTAATGTGAGTTAAGTTGCTTACTAATACTGGGGCTTTGATGTCTTTTTTAAAGGAAGAGCTTGTATATATATATTGTACCTTCCCCCACAGTGTAACTTACTTGTTTTATAGGAAAACAAAGCAATCAACTTGCATACAGCGGTATTCCACAAATAACAATGAGACAAATCTACAATTCATCTATTTTTGGACAAGAGCAAAATACTGGAGGTATACTGAAATAGAAACAGAAAATGCTGGAAATACTCAATAAGTCTGACAGCTGTATAGAAGGCAACAGCGATAATGTTTCTGGTCTATTTCATATTTCCAGTTTCTGCAGTATTTTTGTTTTTGTATATGTGTCTGAAGACGGTCTGAAAGATAAATTCCGCAATAGCTGCCATCCAAAAGCAATTAAAGGAATTTATAGAAACAGCACTGAAATGCCAGTATAGGTTTTACACTTAGACTTCATAGTTCCACATCTAAAATGCATGAGGTAAACAAAGTATTGCATTTGCCCCTTTCCAACACCATTATTCTCCATGTCACTCCAAGATCTGCTGGCCAGCTGGAGATCTGTGCTGACAGTCATAGAGTCCTTCAGCACTAAAGAAGCCATTTGGCCTATCAAGTCTTCACCAACACTCTGAAAGGGTATTTTACCCAAGATCTCTGCCACCCTAACCCTATAATCCCACAGGTTTGCCATGGCTGATTCATCGAACCTACACATCTTAGA
This sequence comes from Sphyrna mokarran, assembly GCA_024679065.1. NCBI lineage: Eukaryota > Metazoa > Chordata > Chondrichthyes > Carcharhiniformes > Carcharhinidae > Sphyrna > Sphyrna mokarran. Next base: position 37,004,661 of record JAGIQG010000020.1, on the reverse strand, counting down.
ACATTAAGGGGCAACTTAACTTGGCTAGTGCACTAACTTGCACATCCTCGGACTGTGGGAGGAAATTGGAGCACCCAGAGGAAACTTACGCAGACATGGGGAGAACAGACTACACACTGTGTAATTTAAGGCAGCATTATTAATCATTGAGACATTGTGCCACATTATTTGTTGCTAATTCATCTTGATGTTAGGAAAACGAAGTGGTTTTAGGTAATCTATATTTGTATTAGAAATAAGGTACAAGTATAATTTTGTGTTTCTATTTAAGAAAAGGTTAAAATATTAACTAGCTTTTAAGAAACACAGCCAATTAACTTTTAACAAAAGAATAAAACATTTATTAAACATGGAAAGATTGACTATACTATAATACTCCCTTACTCTACCTATATCTTCACAGATATATACTGATGTTTAACGATAACACGAGTTACAAAATGTATCTTGTATTTTAATGTTCTCAGTAAGTGCAAGTCCAAAATAGGCAAAATGTGGTCAGATACACCGCACTGTGACACTAAATGGTAGAAGCCACCCAATACAACTTCCATGGAATACTTCAGACATCAGAGATTTTTGCTTTCATTTCAAACTGTGCCTGCATTGTAATTGAAGATTTACAATGTGAAAACAATCAGTTTTAAAGAAAGATATAAGCAAATTACTGCAGATGCTGGAATCTGAAACAAAAACAGAAAAAGCTGGAAAATCTTAGCAGGTGCGATGCTAGTTCCAATCTCCACAGATGCTGTGTGACCTGCTGAGATTTTCTACAGTTTTCTAGTTTAAAAGAAAGACTAGGCTGACTCTTGCTCAGCATCCAGGGGCTCTCACTGAAATGCATAAGCTCTTATGGTTTAGTTGGAACCAAGTTTCTGAGAAGAAAGCAGCTGTCACAGAAACAGCCAACAGAGAGATAGGACAATGGGGTTAGCGCCAGAAAGCATGTCCGAGAAGCTAAAGAACAGATAGTTCTCAGAAACCAGGGAATGAAAGAGAAATCCCAGGAAGACTGAAGTCAAAGAGATAGAGAACAGAGTCTGAACAGGGCGGCACAGTGATTAGCACTGCTGTCTCACAGCACCAGGGAACTGGGTTTTATACCCGGCTTGGGTCATTGTCTATGTTAAGTTTGCACTTTCTCCCAATGTCTGCATCGGTTTTCTCCGGGTGCTCAGGTTTCCTCCCACAGTCTAAAGATGTGCAGATTAGGTTGATTGGCCGTGCTAAATTGTGCCTTAGTCAGGAGGACTAGCTAGGGTAAATGCATGGAGTTATGGAGAAAAGGTGGGATTGTAATTGGTGGCAGACTCAATGGGCCAAATGGCCTCCTTCTGCAGTGTAAGATTCTAAAGTACTGTTCACTGAAGTAAAGAAATGGGCAAAGAAAGGTTCCCAGTTTAAGACAGGGCTGAATGATGCAGACCTGGTAATGTTGCCTAGCAAGAGGCCAGACATATGAAGTATTCCATGGAAGTTGTATTGGGTGACTCTGCCATTTGGTGTCAGTATGTGTTGTGTTTGACCACATTTTGCTTCTTTTGGACTGTGCACTCACTGAGAACATCAAAGAATAAGGTATATTTTGTAACTCACGTTATCCTTACAAATCTGTGTATAACTGTGAAGGTATAGGTAGAATGACAGAGCATTATTGTATTGTCAATTTTTTTCTTGTTTAATACATGTTTTATTCTTTTGTTAAAAGTTAATTGGCTATGCCATAACTCTCTTCATCCACATCTCTAAACAAAAGCTAGAAGTTACAGTTTAATGAGATACGGTTCCATTCTAGGACCTTCCTGTCCAGTTTCATCAGCTGGGATTGTGACAATCACCCTCTTCTACATTCAGTAGGAGCCCAAGCGTGACTGGATGGGAAGGCCACAGTGATAGAACTCAGATGACAAGCCAGCTGAGCTGCCTTGATGGATGAAACTGGAAGTTATTCTAAACATTTTCTTACTCCAGTTTGGGTATAAAATCCCTCTAATTTATGCCTCGAATCCTTCAAAGATATTAGGTATCAAAGGCACCCAATCTCCTTTCTTGGCAGGATTTCAGGTTCAAATTTCATAACCATATCGAAGAATGGAGAGCACATTTGCATTGTAAAGCCTGAACTTTGTTTTCATAGAAATGTTTTTCAGTTGTTTGAAACCTGACAATGCTTTATCTATGTTTGCTTTGGCTTTGGCTTTCTGGGTATTTAACGGCACTGTGCAGATAAGTGAAGTCATCTATGATATCATGATTAGATTCACTAGGTTGATTCCGGAGTTGAGAGGCTTGGCTTATGAGGAGAGACTGAGTAGACTGGGACTATACTGATTGGAATTCAGAAGAATGAGGAGAGATCTTATAGAAACATAGAAGATTATGAAGGGAATGGATAAGATAGAAGCAGGGAGGTTATTTCCACTGGTGGGCAAAACTACAACTAGGGGACATGGCCTCAAAATAAGGGAAGGCAGATTTAGGACTGAGTTGAGGAGCTACTTCTTCACCCACAGCACTGTGTGAATCTGTGGAACTCCCTGCTTAGTGAAACATTGAGGCTACCTCATTGAATGTTTTTAAGGCAAGAATAAATAAATGCTTGAACAGCAAAGGAATTATGAGCTATGGTGGGTGCATGGGTAAGTGGAGCTGAGTCCACAAAAACATCAGCCATGATTCTATTGAATGGTGGAGCAGGCTCAAGTGGCCAATGGTCTAGTTCTAGTTCTAGTTCTCATGTTCTTACATCATACATACATGCATGTCAACTTTTGTTTTGATTTTTATAAACATTTGTTGGTTGCTGTTAGTGGTCTTCTGTCATCATGCTTTTTGTTTTCTTAAGGTTAGATTTTTAGGATGAGCTCTCATCATCCTGGGTTGATGTGTAATGCCCCATGTGTAATGCCCCCAACTCTCAGAACCCATTGTCATTCAACACTCAATTAAGTGTTGATTGGCAATGGCGGAACTATGCACATTTGGAAAGATGTCCTGCCTTGGGCAGCTGTTGGCCAATTAGATTGGCTGACAGCTCTCCACCACCTCCAGGTAGGAGGCCAGAAGAGGTATTGCGGCATTCTTACCTGGAATTAAGTCCGAGGACTGTTCCCAATGTAAATCATAGTGGTCCCAGGGAAGGATGGTTGGGAATGCCCTGGATGATCAGGAAGGGGACAGTTGCAACTTTAGGGAATATGTCAGAGGAGTGAAGGTTAGAGCTCCCAAGACCCGGATGGGAGGGTGCCCCATATCTGAAGGGGCCCTCAGGTTGTGGCTCTTCTCAGTTCACATCCATGATTGAGGAAAGTTGAAAAACAAATTGCCTGCCTGTCCATTCTGCTCATATAATGATCTGAAAATCACATGGACAATATAATGTTCTGGGTAATGCAGATAATCCCTTCAAGTTAGCTCCATAACTGTCTGCGGGCGGTCTGCTGATCTGCACTTGCCAATTCATGTGAGTGTGGGATAATGTGCAACTTTATCACATGCTATTTTATAGTATTCTGAATCAGGTATGTCCAGCTGGGACACAGAAAACTATGCCGTTGTGTTTATGATGAACCCCAACCTCTCAGTCTGATTGCTGATTGAGTTGATGAGCTGTTTATATCCTGTTATGTTGTTTGATAGGGCAGCAGTGTCATCAGTGAAGTCCAGGTCTGTGAGCTGACCATTATTTCAATGCAAGAATATCCTTGGCTATTACCCAGTCAATGAAAACAACCGAAAGAAGGGAAAGATTGCAACTTTGCTTGATAACAAGCACATTGAACCAGTCACTGTAATGATCACCTATCCTCTGACAACACTTAGATTCCCATAGATCTTGTCAATAGTTGAAACTGCCAAATAAAGAAAAAATTTTCCAAAATGAAGACTGACATATGCTATTAAGGGTCTTGAAATCAATCCAATTGATAGCCAGACTGATTGGTGCTCTTGACAATTCTCAACAGTGTAAAAGTCTGCTTGGCACAAAAGTGACTGGGTCTGAAAGCTGCCCATTTTTTTCAAGGTTCATCATCCATTATGTCTTGAATATAGTTAAGGATCATTTGGCAGCATACTTTACATGGTATTGAAAGCAGAGTGACTCTCCTCCTATTGTCACATTTGGTTCTTTTGTTTAAAACAATATAGAAAATTGGCCCATCTTTCCAGTCTTGTGGAGTAACGCTATAGTCCCAGACCTGGTTGCCAGACTGATGAAGCCACTTGACAGTTGTTTCTCCACATGCCTTGAGTGTTTCTGCAGTAATATCTATACCAGGAAATTAGTGGTCTTGAGTGCAGCAATTACCTTTCTTCAGTCCATTTTCAGTGAACTTCTCTAAATGTACTAGAAGCTCAGTCAGGTACTGCATGACTTAATTTGGGTTGTTCAGATCCACCGAAGACATCTTTGAAGTGTTCTGCCTACCTCTCCCAGTCTTTGATCCAGGCCTTACTTTCCTACTGCTTGGGACATTCTTTCCAATTTGGGACGGCGATCTCATGTTACTGTGGACAAATGTTCTTCTGCCTCTTGCGCTTATTTGTTTATCCATTCTTGCTTTTCGTTGGAAGTTCTCTTCACATCTCTTTATTTCCGTAAGCCTGATGGAAGGCAGTACTTCCTGTTTTATTTTTCTGTCATTTCTGATGAAGCATCTCCCCCCACACCTTTCCTTTAAAGACTTTTAGTATCCTTGCACCTCTTCACCTGAAACTTTTATTGCTACCTTCAGTTTCTCCCATCAGTCTACTTTTCCAGCTGAAGGGTAGGGCTGCTAACAATTATGTCCATGTCCCAGTTTAAAAGCTACATTGGATTTTCTACTGCTACCCTAATGTGATATGCCAGAATAATGTCCAACAAAATAATGTTTATATACTGGTGCATAAAGAAACACCCATACGGAAAATAGTTGAGCTTCAGCACTTGGTCAGGAGGAACTAATGATAAAAAATGTTAACAACAAATGCACTGTAACAAAGTGCTGCTGATACTGAGACAACGATGCATGCTTTACTGATGTACATATTTATTAACACGTATTATCTTAGTGAAAATTATTTGCCAAGATGGCGACAGCCTGGCAGGCTGGAGGAGGCGGAATGCCTCACATCCTTTAAAAAGTATCGGGATGAATACTTGGCATGCCATAACATTCAAGACTGTGGGCCAAGTGCTGGCAAGTGGGTTTAGGTGGACATTTCATGCTTTGGTGAAGAGTCGATGGGCTGAAGGACCCCTTCTACACTATAGCATTCTGTGATTCTGATTCTGAGAAGTGCTCAGATTCTTGAGTTGGGGCCTGTCAGGTACCATCAGTGGGTGGAATGTTTTGCTTAATGTTGAGTTTTGAGGTTTAATATTTATAAGTAGTGTGTTCAGCTTCTTGCATAGCAGTGATTTGATGATTTTGTAATACATTAAATGTCAATTTTCAGCAGATTAATCCACCTGCTAATCTTGGTTTCAGTCCATAACATTATTTTCTGTAATTACTGTAATATAAATGTCAAAGCTGTCAGGATCCATCTGATATATAAGTTACTCAGCAGACCAAAGTAAATGACTAATGCGTCAGTTGCTTAAGTTTGTAACTGAATCTCCAATTTAATTTGTATATATCCAAAATTCCACCTGACAGATTTTTCAAAATATTTGTTTTTCTGCCTTAAATTGAAACGTAACTGAATCTGTAATTTCTTTGCAAATCTATCTATCAGCAGCTGTCTTGAGAATGTAAGAGCTAGGAGCATGAGTAGGTAATTCAGCCCCTCTCTCTTGCATCACCATTCAATACATTCGTGGCTGATCTCATTTCAGCTTCAGCTCCGCTTTCCTGTTCGTTCTCTGTAATCATTCAACTTATTACTATTTAAAAATTTGTCTATCTTCTCAAATTTATTCCCTGTGTTCACTCCTGTCTGGGGTTGTAAATTTCACAGATTCATGACTCTTTAAGAGAAATACTTTCTCCTTATCTCTGTTTTAAACTTGCTATCCTTATCCTAAAACTGTGATCCCTTGTTCTAATTGCCCCACAAGAGGAAACATTCCCCTTATGTCTACTTCATCAATACCTTTTAGCAACTTATATACCTCAATGATATCTCCTCTCATTCTTCTAGACTCTAGAGAGTATAGGCCTAAACTGCTCAATCTCTCTTCATAAGACATGAGGTTGTTTAATTTAGTGTATACCCATGTAATACCTTTTTCCTTTCTGCCATAGGATTGAAGAATTATGATTTGCTTGAGTTTGGAATCCCATCTGATTTGGAATACCTTTCTCTTTACTGTGATAACATGGGAATTAATCCTGTTGAAAATTGGAATTTCTATATGGCTTTCTCCTTTTTCCGAGTCACAGCCATACTCCAGGGCATCTATAAACGATCACTACAAGGTGAGAGCCTTAAGAGTGTTTTCTGTTTGTCGCTGGACATCAGACATTTTAGGACCAAATGAAGAAGAACTGGACTTTCAAACCTTGCCCAGTCTGGCTTTGGAGGAGTATTACAGACATCTACTGACTGAAGTGTCACCAATGACTCAAAGATTAAAAAAAAATACACATGTTGTACTGAACTGCACAGATCATTATTCAGCCACACTCGCCACAAAAGTTTCATGGCAGCTGTCAGCTGTGATGCCAAAGCTGACAACAGCTACTAACCGTGGGAAAGACAGTGAGGATTTTCACTCTTCCGATCACTATCCAATGTCATCTACTAGAAAGTCCATGTATAATATGAAAAAGTTGGTCCACCTAGATTGTCCCATTCAGCCATGTTGTAACTAGGCAACACAATCCTGAATAGTCCAAACATCAACAGCTATTTGTTCTCTCAAGAAGCCACAGAAACAAAATAACTTCAAGCTAATCCAGGAAAAAAGAGAAATCGCTCTCAAATTGAGTGCTAGGAAATATCACGACTAGGAGACATATTATATAACATCCTATCTACTTTCAGTGTGGCGATATATCAAATTCTTCAGAATCTTTCCTCTTCCTTTTTAAAGGTTTGCAGTAACTCAACATTCACTATAGAATCATAGTATCTCTATACTGCAGAAGGAGGCCAGTCGGTCCATTAGGTTTGCACTGACTCTCTAAAAGAGCATTTACCTAGGATCAACCTCACCCTATCCCCATAATCCCATGCACTTATCTCCCAGTGATCATTTTGCGCACAGTAAGGTTCCCAAAGAGAACTTTAGTTTAATATTTCAGCTGAAAGATGACACCAAAATTGCAATTTATGATTCTGTATTCAAGTCACGCAACGGAAGTGTTGATTCAGGTGAGAGAAGTAACAATGAACTGACTTTGTAATTTTATATCTTAAATGATGAAGCAAAATGAATAAATGATCTTCTATTCCTGAATATCTCAAGCGTAGTTTTTCAATATAAAGGACAACAGTACTTTATAAATATTATATAGTGACAGTACGAGAGTACTCCAATGGCCTTTATATTTTTATTCCATTAAAAGTTTGCCCAATAGGGACATCTGTGATTTATTCTATGGAATCCAGATGGAATGTTGATCACAAATGCCTCATTCGGTGTACACACTTCCATAGTCTCATTTCTCTTTTGTTATTGTTTTGTTTAGGTCAGGCAAGTTCCACAAAAGCTGAAAATGCTGGGAAATGTACTGAAAAAATAGCTGAGTTGGCCTGGGTGTTTGCCATAAGGGAAGGATTCCGAAAATTCAAATCGATTCCGATGAAAAATCCAACTCCTCCAGTGAGAAAATACTCCAGCTGGAGCAGACAAAGTTCATCAGCAGCCTCTTTGCTTCATCACAATTCTCGACAAACGGCATCAGTCCCTAAAGGGCATTTAATTATCTCATCTGATGGACTGCCTGCCCTGGCCCAAGAGTTGTACCTCAAGCTGACTGCATTCATGGATAAGCATATTTATCCCCAGGAGCAGGAACTTCTGGACCATCAAAGGGCTGAAAACCGATGGATTCCAAATCCTAGAATGGAGGAACTGAAAGTATGTTTAACTTGTGTAAAGTACATTTAGGTGTACCTGCATTCTTATTTCCCGACAAAGCAGACACTTCTACCATCCCAGAATCTCTGCATTCTGAAATCATTTAATCTGGGCAAGAAACAACTTTTAAGTAGGATGACTTGGGGGCAATTATTCTGCTTTGGTGTGAAATATGAATGGAAGAGAAATAAGTATAAAATGATGATATTTTGGGTTATGGACTAAGCTAAAGAAAAATACAAGAAGGAGTATTTTGGTTTTAAAACGCTTTCTCTAATTTAAAGCAGTTTTGAAAAATAAATTCTTAAAGAATCAGGAATGGTAAATTGCTCCTTAGTGAAAGGAACTAGCTAGGGTAAATGCATGGGGTTATAGGTTTGGGGCCTAGGTGGGATTGTGATTGATGCAGACTCAATGGGGTGAAAAGCCTCCTTCTACACTGTAGGATTCTATATGATCTATGCTTGCAATAATTTTAATTTCTCTTACAATTTTCACAAAATAGCTGAGAGATGCTTTATTCAGTTCAGCAATGCAGTCTCAGAACATTCTGGGCTGATCTTTAACACGCAGACAAACTAATACATAACAGCACATTAGCACCAGGCTGAGATGTCACTTGATTGGGCCTTTTTGTCGCATATTGACCTAATATGTGGAAACTCAAAAGAAATCAGGGAAATATTGAAATAGAAGGATTTAAAAAGTAACTTGACGCATGAGATTTAAGAGACTTTTGAAAGTTTTTTCTGGGCACCGTTGCCTGGGCCCATCCCTGATTTTCCTTCAATTGAGTGAATCACTAAACCATTTCACAGGCATTTAAGATCTGGAGTCATATGACCAAATGAGACCAGCAGATTTCCTAAAAGATATAAGTAAACCAGATTCCAAGAGCGGGAAATTCTCCTTTTGAACTGCCACAAGAATTGTAGCAGGCAGGGGACGGATCATGTAAAGGTCCTTTGACCTTGGGCGGGATTCTCCAATTTTACAATGAGCGAGGCTGGAGAATGCCAGATTTTTATTCAATTCAAATTTCATCATCTACTGAGGTGGGATTTGAATCCAGGTCCCTCAATTATAGTCCACCAACCTTTCCATTATGCCATATGGGGAAGTGATTTAGCCAGAATGTTCACCATTGTTTACCGTTTCATGTTTTCACCTTTAGGATGGATACTTTTGTATTAAAATTATACTCTCAAACATAGCATTCAATAATAAGTAGAAGCTGCCTGTGTTAAACCTTCTCAGCAGAACTCCAGCAAGTCATTCTGGTTTGGTGGCAGATGTGAGTTTTTTTGTTTTGAGGACCTTTGTTCATCATTTTACGTGGTAGATGACGACTACGTTTGGATGAGAATGACCTGAAAATATTTGCTGCAGATAGTGACTAAGTGAAATGATTGCATTTTTATTTTTAGTGTGAAGCTAAAACGAATGGTCTCTGGAACCTGTTTTTACCCTTGAAAACTGATCCTGAGATTAAATATGGAGCCGGGCTGACAAATCTGGAATATGCACATCTTTGTGAAGTTATGGGAAGGTCTCTGCATGCTCCTGAGGTACTATAATTATTAATGAATCATTGTGATAAAGAATGTATTTGCTACTGCGACATGGCCTGATTAAATTCATGCGCATAATGTTTTGTTGTCATTCCACGATCCCTGTTTTACAGGTTTTCAACTGTTCTGCACCAGATACAGGGAACATGGAGATCCTGGTAAAATATGGGACTGAAACACAGAAGGAGCAATGGCTTCGACCATTATTAGATGGGAAAATCAGGTCATGTTTTGCCATGACTGAGCCCCAGGTATAACACATACTCTGACTATAGCTCCTCCCCCACGTTAAACAATCAGTGAAATCCTAAAAAGGCCAGAACTATTTTACTTTGGAACATACTCATTTCAACAAGACATACAGGGTACATTGATGGATAAATTGGTATTAAATGAAACTTCTTGGTCCCCCTTGTGCATTCAAGTTCAAAATATAAGCTCAGCTGTAGCAATGCTGGACCATCATGAATGAATGAAATATGTGTAATTTTGGATCAAGATTAATATGTATCTGCACCTTAAGACCGCAATAATGAGACTGGCAGAAGGTTCACATAGTAAAGTAAAACTGTAAAAAGTTAGTTTCCTTTGACCACCTCTGTTAGCAGAATAATAGGCCTTAGTAGCAGCTATTGGTAGAATTATTTCCAAATCCTACCAAAAATGGACTGATTCAATAATTTATGATTTGTATTGTAATTATTTAAAAAGGACTAATTTCACAGACTAACAACCCTCTGAGAAAAATAAATTCTCCTCACTTCAGGGTTAAATGGAAGATGACTAACTTTTAAACTGTGTACCTTGTTGTAGATTCCCCCCAACACAGGAAATCCACCCTGTCAAGTCCCCTCAGGATCTTGTGTTTCAATAAGACCGTCTCTCATTCTCCTAAACTCCAATGCATATAAGCCCAAGCTGCTCAACCTTTCATCATTAGCTAAGCCCTTCATCCCAGGAATCAGTCGAGTTAACCTTCTCTGAACTACTTTTAATACAGTTATATCTTCCTTAAATAAGAATACCAAAACTGTGCCTCTTTAAGGCCCTGTAGAATATCATAATACTTTCCTACTTTTTATATTTCATTCCTTTGCAATAAATTCTAACATTTTATTTACCTTCCTAATCATTTGTTGCCCCTGGATCACATTACACTATGATTTGTGCACCAGGATACCCAGATCCCTTTGTACTATAAACATCTGCAGTCTCTCCCCAGTCGGAAAAGTAGATTTTACACTATCAGTAAATCAGCCATGATCTCATTGAATGGCAGAGCAGGCTTGAAGAGCCAAATGGGCGACTCTTGCTCCCATGTCCTGCATTCCTTCTGCTTTTCTATTCTTCGTACATTTTCACATTTTCCCACATATACACCAGATGTCAAATTTTTATACATTCTCTTCTAGACTCTTCATGTCCTCTTGATAACTTACTTTCCTACCTATCTTTACATCATCAACATATTTAGCTATCATAAATTTAGTCCCTTCATCAGCCAAGTCATTGATATAGATTATAAATAGTTGAGGCTCCAGCACTGAGCTCTTATTTTGTGTAGTAATCTTTGATGTGATACCTTTTGGCATCCAAGTATACAACATCTACAGGTTGTCCTTTAAGCTGCAGAGCTGGGCTGAGAGTTGGCAATTGGAGTTTAATACGGAAAAGTGTGAGGTGATTCATTTTGGTAATTTGGTGATTCCATTTGGGCTAATGGAAGGACTCTTAGTAGCATCGACGAGCAGAGAGATCTCGGTGTACATGTGCATAGCTCTCTGAAAGTTGGCACCCAGGTTGATAAGGTTGTAAAGAAACATACGGTATGTTAGCTTTTGTAGAGGGATTGAATTTCGGAGCCATGAGGCCATGTTGCAACTGTACAAAACTCTGGTGCGGCCGCACTTGGGAGTATTGCGTACAGTTCTGATTGCCGCATTATAAAAAAGATGTGGAGGCATTGGAAAGGGTGCAAAAGAGGTTTAGCAGGATATGGCCTGGTATGATGGGAAGGTCTTATGAGGAAAGGCTGAGGGACTTGAGGTTATTTTCATTAGAGAGAAGAAGGTTAAGAGGTGACCTAATTGACACATATAAGATGATCAGAGGGTTAGATAGGGTGGTCAGTATAAGCCTTTTTTGGATGATGATGGCTAGCATGAGGGGACATAGCTTTAAATTAATGGGTAATAATTATAGGATGGATGTCATAGGTAGGTTCTTTACTCAGAGGGTAGTAAGGGCGTGGAATGCCCTGCCTGCAGCAGTTGTGGACTCGTCAATTTTAAGGGCATTCAAATGGTCAGTGGATAGGCATATGGATAACATTGGAATAGTTTAGGTTAGAGGGTCATTAGATTGGTTCCACTGGTTGGCGTAACATCAAGGGCCGAAGGGCCTGTACTGCACTGTAACGTTCTATATTCTAAGTAAGAAATAACTTGTGGAAATAGCTTATAAGTCTCTCACAAACTTCACTGTAGGATGAAGTAAATATAAAGAAATAGTGGGGGCTTGTAAGGAAAGTAAAGCAATAATTGTGAGTGATTATCATCTATACATAGATTGGATGAATCAGATCTAAAGATGTAGACTGGAAGATTAATTCATACAATTTTCTCGACATTTTCTTAGAGCAGCACGTTCTAGAGCCAACAGAAAAAAGGCTATTCTAGATTTTGGAGTGTACAATGAGGCAGGTTTAATTAATGACATTATAGTAAAGAAGCCTCTAGATAACAGTGATCATAATTGAATTTTGCATTCAAGAGAGGGAGGAACAATCACTAGGGAAAAGGTACTAGGAAAACTATTAGAATTAATCCCCTGGACCAGATAGTTTTCATCCTAGAGTCTAAAAAGAAATGGCTACAGAGATGGTATAGTTTCAGCAGCTGCTAATGTTGTAGATTCTGAAATAAGAAGATTACAATGATTATCACATTCCAAGCATTAATCCATTTTACCTTGCTCTTCTTCCATGCAATGTGCAGGTTGCATCTTCAGACGCCACAAACATTGAAGCTTCAGTTGTCGAAGAGGGAGACGTTTATGTCCTCAATGGCCACAAATGGTGGACATCAGGTAAGAAAGGTCAAGCAAATTTGCACATATTGCTTAGGAATAATGATAAACTGGTGTGAGATTAGTACATTCTCCATTTATTTCTTGGATCTAAATTTTGCAACAAAGCAAAATTTTGGATGAGAAAAGCCAATTTTACCAATCCACATTCATCCTTCTGTGACCCATTGTGACATTTACCTATGTTAAATAACCCCAATGTTTTACATATCTACTCTGAACTAAAGGTCTTTCTCCTGACTTCAGCTATTTCTATTATTTTTACTCTCGCGACATATTTTGAAGCATTTGTTTGGGTTTAAACTATCCATACTACTTATGTACATTTTCAGAAATGTTTTAATCACCTCTTTCTTAAACTAAAGCTTCTCTTTGTTCCTCATTGTTCATCAACTTTACATTTAGTATTAGTCTTGTTGCTCTTCTCTGCACCTTTTTTTATGCAGACATCTTTTTTTTAAAGTTTACTAGCGAATATTGAGCACAATATTCACGATCTAACCCAGTTAATTTATAAAGAAAGAGAACTGAATAACTTAGAAAACCAGGTTTGGAAATTTGTAAAAATATGTTATTGAATGGCAGTGCTACATAAGTCATAGAAAGATATGATAGCAGTATTTAGGACAAAGCAGCTCATTCCATCAGCATCCCATCGACTACCTTTAACATTCACTTCCTCCATCACGATGCACAGTGGCAGCAGTGTGCACCATCTGCAAGATGCACTGCAGCAACTCATCAAAGCTGCTTTTCAAACTCATGAGCTTTTACCACTAAGGAGGATAAGGACAGCAGACATATGGGAGCACCACCACCTCCAAGCCTCTCTCCAAGTAACACACAATGTTAGTGTGGAACCATATTATTGTTCCTTTGATGTCACTGGATCACAATCCTGGAACTGCCTTCTAAACAGCTGTTCTTAAACCAGATGGACTGCAACAGTTCAAGAAGGCGGTTCATCACTACTTTCTCAGGGGCAGCTTGGGATGGGCAACAAATGCTGGCCTTGCCTAAAATGAGCTCATCCCATGGAAGAATATTTTAAAAGTTAAATGTTATGTAAGAAAAGTTTTAAAAAAGATTATTCACGTCATTATGCTTATCTAGAACTCGAGATCTTTAATTATACCAGCCAGCTCTGATTTGAATTTGTATTTGTGTCTTAACTGTCCTAAATAGACTTTTACAAACATTTATTACTCTACATGAATAGATAAGTTCTTCATCTTGTTACAAAATCCTTGTGATTTTATGTGCACGAGTGTTCCAACCAACCTGAAACACTGGTTTCCCGAAGTGTTTTTTTACTCATAGAAACATAAAAAAAACTACAGCACAATACAGGCCAATTAGCCCACAGAGCTGTGCCGAACACGTCCCTATTTTAGAGATTACTAGGCTTACCTATAATCCTCTATCTTACTAAGTTCCATGTACTTATCTAAAAGTTTCTTTAAAGATCCTACTGAATCCATCTCCACCACCATTGCTGGCAGCCTATTCCATGCACCCACCACTCTCTGAGTGAAAAAATTACCCCTGACATCTCCTCTGGTTCTACTCCCCACCACCTTAAACCGGTGTCGTCTTGTGGCAACCATTTCAGCCGTGGGAAAAAGACACTGACTATCCACTCGATCAATACCTCTCAATATCTTATACACTTCTCTCAGATCACTCCTCATCTTTCATCTCTCCAAGGAGAAAAGGCTGAGCACACTCAACCTATTTCACAAGGCATGCTCCCCAATCCTTGTAAATCTTCTCTGCATCCGTTCTATGGCTTCCATATCCTTCCTGTATTGAGGCAACCAGAACTGAGCACAGTACTCCAAGTGGGGTCTAACCAGAGTCCTATATAGCTGCAACATTATCTCTCGACTCCTAAACTCAATTCCTCGATTGATGAAGGCCAGTACACCAAAAGCTTTCTTAACCATAGCTTCAACCTGCGCAGCTGTTTTGAGCATCCTATGAATTCGGACCCCAAGATCTTTCAGATCTTCCATACTGCCAAAAGTCCTATCATTAATATTATATTCTGCCATCCTATTTGACCTGCCAAAATGAACGACTTCACACTTATCTGGGTTGAACTTCATCTGCCACTTCTCCACCCAGTCTTGCCTCCTATCTGTGTCTCGCTGCAACTTCTGACATCCCTCCACACTATCCACCACACCTCCAATCTTTGTGTCATCAGCAAACTTACTAACCCATCCTTCCGCTTCCTCATCCAGGTCATTTATAAAAATCACAAAGAGTAAGGGTCCCAGAACAGATCCTGGGGCACTCCACTGGTGCCTAATCTCCATGCAAAATATGACCCATCTATAACTACTCTTTGCCTTTTATGGACAAGCCAGTTCTGGATCCACAAAACTACGTCCCCTTGGATCCCATGCCTCCTCATTTTCTCAATAAGCCTTGCATGGGGCACCTTATCAAATGCCTGGCTGAAGTCCATATATACTACTGATCTTCCTTCATCAATATGTTTAGTCACATCCTCAAAAAATTCAATCAGGCTTGTAAGGTATGATCTGCCTTTGACAAAGTCATGCTGACTACTCTTAATCACATTATACCTCTCTAAATGTTCATAAATCCTGCCTCTAAGGATTTTCTCCATCAACTTACCAACCAATGAGATTAGACTCACTGGTCTATAATTTCCAGGGCTATCTCTACTCCCTTACTTGAATAAAGGAATAACATCTGCAATTCTCCAATCCTCTGGAACCTCTCACATCTGCATTGATGATGCAAAGATCATCGCCAGAGGCTCAGCAGTCTCCTTCCTCGACTCCCATAGTGGCGTGGGATACATCCCATCCAGTCCCAGTGATTTATCTAACTTGATGCTTTTCAAAAGCTCCAACATATCCTCTTTCTTAATATCTACATGCTCAAGCTTTTCAGTCCGCTACAAGTCTGCACTATAACCACCAAGATCCTTTTCCATAGTGAATACTGAAGTAAAGTATTCATTAAATACCTCTGCTATTTCTTCCGCTTCCGTAAAACTTTCCTACCGTCACACTTGATAGGTTCTATTTTTTTCACATCTTATCCTCTTGCTCTTCACATACTTGTAGAATGCCTTGGGGTTTTCCTTAATCCTGCCTGTCAAGGCCTTCTCATGACACCTTCTGGCTCTCCTAATTTCTTTCTTAAGATCCTTCCTATTAGCCATATACTCTTTTAGATCTCTAACATTACCTACCTCTCTAAATCTTTGTAAGCTTTTCTTTTCTTCTTGACTAGATTTATTACAGCTTTTGTACACCACGGTTCCATAACCTACCATAACTTCCCTGTCTCGTTGGAACATTTTTATGCAGAACTCCAGACAAATATTCCCTGAAAATTTGCCACATTTCTTCTGTACATTTCCCTGAGAAAACCTCTTTCCAATTTAAACCTCCAATTTCCTGCCTGATAATTCCCCTTACACCAATTCAACACTTTTCTAACTTGTCTGATCCTATGTCACTCCAATGCAATATAAATGAGATAGAATTATGATCACTAAATCCAAAATGCTCTCTACTGAGAGATCTGATGCCTGACCAGGTTCATTTCCCAATACCAAATCAAGTACAGCCTCTCCTCTTGTAGGCTTATCTACATATTGTGTCAAGAAACCTCCCTGAACACATCTAACAAACTCCCCATCTAAACCTCTTATTCTAGGGAAATTACAATCAGTTTGAGAAATTAAAATCTCCCATCATTCTGTTTCCAGGATCTGTTTCCCTATCTGCTCCTCAACATCCCTGTTCCTATTGGGCGGTCTCTAGGAAACACCCAGTAAAGTTAGTAACTCCTTCCTGTTCCGAACTTCCACCCACAGAGACTCCATAGACAATCCTTCCATGGCATCCATCTTTTCTAAAGCCACGAGACTATCTTTGATCAATAGTGCCACTCCCCCACCTCTTTTGCCTCCCTCCTTAATGAGAAGCATTTCCCAAAGTAAGAACTCAAACCCCTCTTTAAACAACAATAAAAGTATTTATTAAAGTAGAAGAATGATAATAACACAATACAAAGAAACAATCTTATACTACAGAAAATTACGGTGGCACAGTGGTTAGCATAGCTGCCTCACGTACCAGGGACCCAGATTTGATTTTAGACTTGGGTTACTGTCTGTCCAGAGTCTACACATTCTCCCTGTGTTTGTGTAGATTTCCTCCGCGTGCTCTGATTTCCTCCCACAGTACAAAATGTGCAGGTTTAGTGAATTGGCCATGTTACATTCTCCCTCAGTACCTGAATATGCACTGGCGTGTGGCAATTAGGGGATTTTCACAGTAACTTCATTGCAGTGTAAATGTAAGCCTACTTGTGACAGTAATAAATAAACTTTAAATTTTAACAGTATGCCCTTAGCTCTTCACAAAAGAAACCCAAAGCATCCAGTTTCCTTGTAACTCTACTAAGATCCGTCCATTTCCCAAACAATATCCATATAAGGGTGGCACAGTGATTAGCACAGCTGCCTCACAGCACCAGGGACCCAGGTTCGATTTCCGGCGTGGGAAGCTTTAAGTCTGTATGGAGTTTGCACATTCTTCCTGTGTCTGTGTGGATTTCCTCTGGGTGCTCCAATTTCCCCCCAGAGCCCAAAGATGTGCAGGTTAGGTGATTGGCCGTGCTAAATTCTCCCTCAGTGTACCCGAACAGGAGCTGGAGTGTGGTAACTAGGGGATTTTCACTGTAACAGTGTGAATGTAAGCATACTTGTGACTAATAAATTAGCTTTACATCTATTAGTCAAATCTAGCCAGTGACTACCACATCATACAGCTTAAGTGTCTGGGACTTGGATTAGTCTTTGGTTCCGTGCAGAAAATGATCTTTTGCACAAACAACTTCAGCATCTCATGTTTAGCTGAGCTGTTGAGCTGTTTTCTGAAAAATGAATGTCTCTCTCTCTTATAACTTCTTCAGCAGCCCTCCTGCACCTGTGTGCTACTTCCTCAACATAGGCCTTTGACTACAAAAACATATCAATCTCAAAGACCATTCTGTTCCCTTATTTCCTGCTCAGTTAAAAATATACGTGGCAGTTTTAATTCCACTTTTGCACAAAACAATACTTTTATTTTACTGGCATCCTAATCTCTTATGACAATGCATTTTTTATTTATTTTTACTTTAAATAATATGTTACTAATTCCTGATTGCAAGGAAACAGGTAGTTTTAAATAATCTGCATTTGTATTTGTGGGTATTCAAAATAGCTATAACCGTTGAGTCATAGAATCAGAGACTCTGCAGTGCAGAAGGAGGCTATTTGGCCCATCGAGTCTGCACTGACAACAATCCCACCACGCCCTATCTCTGTAACCCCACATATTTACTCTCCTAGTCCTCGTGATACTAAAGGACAGTTTATCATGGCCAATCCACCTAACCCACATTCTTTGGAGTATGAGAAGAAGCAGGAGCACCCAGAGGAAACCCACGCAGACACAGGGAAATCATGCAAACTCCACACAGACAATGACCCAAGGCCAGAATCGAACCCAAGCCCCTGATGCTGTGAGGCAGCAGTGCTAACCATGTGCCGCAGCTTATAGCTTTAAGTAAGTTCAATTTTGTGTTCCTGCATTTGAAAGAATTGACAACTACAGTTTGTTTTTGATGTATGCTTCATAATTAGGGTTTAAGATATGAAAGCAAATAGGGTTTAAAAGAAAACTAGGCTGGTGCTTGGGAACCAGGGGCTACCTTTGGACAGGAAGAACTTTTCAGTTAGCTGTAAGCTAGAGCCAGGAGAAGCTGGACAGAACAAGGGAGTTGCAGGGAGCAGACTTCCCAAAAAACAAAACAAATCCTAGAAACAAAGAGGTTGGGATAAAAAATCTCAGGAAGACACTTAAGTTAAAGGCACAAAGAACAAGTTGAACAACGTCCAGTTCAGGAGAATTCAAGTAAAGAGCAGAGAAAGTGCTCTGAATTTAAAAAAAAGCTGCAAGGTGAGAAGCCAGTCATCCAAGGTAAATCAAAAGTTTGGTGACATTTCAGATCTGCCTATGAAGTTGTAGTGTGCTGTTGGTATGCCTGATTTCCTGAGAAATTGTATGGGAGCTTGAATGCATATGGCAATCCAAAGCAGAGGAATACCAAAAAGAAAAGTCTTGAGGTGGATCACTGGGGAAGATATCCAAGAGAAGATTCCAAGCATGTTCTTCAAGAATGGAATCTGAAAATCCTTATGGGAAGTCAAGAATTCCAATGGAACTAGTTGGCTCAAAGCGTGATAAGCATCTGGGGGATTTTAATATGAAATCCACAGAAGTTCTTTTGGTTGACATCTCTCACATGGTGTCAGAGCGTGGTGTTCCTAACCATAGTTGGCCTGCCGGATACATGGCAGTATATTTTCTGAGAACATTTAAGTATAACATCCATTTCATAACTTGTGTTGTCCTTACAAATCTGTGTACATTTGTAAAGATATGGATGAAGTGAAGGAGTTGTGTATCATAGTGAATGTTTTATTGTTTAATAAAGATTTTATTCTTTTGTTAAGTTAATCAGCAACCCTACAACTCTGTTTAGCCACATCTCTAAACAAAAGAAAAGCTACAATCTATTGAGGCAGGATTTCACTTTGGGAATCTGACTGTCCAGTAATTACACCAGCTGGGATTGTTACACTGACTCAAAGTAATATGTTGGGATATCTTGTCTATGCTGTGTACTGCATCCTATCAATCATTGATGTTTCTCAGGACCTATTTAAATAGGCTCTTCTTTGGCCATAGGAATTAAGCTTGAGTTTTCTGGTCAGCTTAACACATTCTAATAACCCGCATTGCTGTTGTGGCATGGAGACCAGAATTAAGAAGGAAATTATACATGCATTAAAACTGAATTTAATGTGAGCAGCATGATCACTATTACATGATTCTTACTCTGATAGCATCATGACAGCCACCTGTGATTCTTTGCTGTTGAATGTCATTATACCTAGATTGTGTTTTGACAGGCGCAATGGATCCTCGGTGCAAACTCTGCGTGTTTATGGGAAAGACGGATCCCGAAGCTCATCGCCATAGACAACAGTCCATGATTCTGGTTTCTATGGATACACCAGGGATTAACGTTATCCGACCTCTCTCCGTTTATGGGATGGAAGACCCTCCAGGTGAGGCGTCTGCGTGAGGTAAAAGTGTATTATACAATTGAGAGACCTGTATGGACCAATGACACAAAATAGATGGGCAGGGAAGTGGAGAGAATGGCACAAGGAGTTGACAGAGGAGTATAGAGAGGTTAAGCGAGTGAGCAAAAACTTGGCATATGGAAGATAATGTAGAAAATGTGAAGTTATGCACTTTGGTAGGAAGAGTAAAGGAGTTGAATATTATTTAAATGGAGAAAGTTTGCAGCATAGAGAGATTTGGGCTCCTTATGCATACATCACAAAAAGCTAGCATGCAAATTCAGCAAGTAATAGAAAAGGCAAATGGAATGTTGGCCTTTATTTCAAAGGGAATGGGAGAGTCTTACTAAACCTATACAAGCTCTAGTTAGACCATGCAAGGAATACTGTGAACAGTTTTGGTCCCTTTTTCTAAAGAAAAGTAGACTGATATTGTGGAGATGCCAGCGGTAGACTGCGGTGGGCACAGTGAGAAGTCTCACAACACCAGGTCAAAGCCTAATAAGTTTATTTGGTACTACAAGCTTTTGGAGTGCTGCACCTTCATCAGGTGAGTGGCTCACCTGATGAAAAAAGAACAAAACAGCATGGGAAACAGGCCCTTCGGCCCAACGAGCCCGCACCGCCACCCCGATGTTCCCACCTCTACCTGTGATCCCTGTCTATGTTTATAGATCTATGGATTAAAAACCAAATTTGAGACAATTTAGGGAGAATTTGTTTTGTCAGTTAGCCTAAGAGCGCATTTTGGGATGTGGGAGGAAACCGGAGCACCTGGAGAAAACCCATGCAAGCATGGGGAGAATGCGCAAACTCCCACAGACACAGACCCAAATCCATGTATCTGCACAGCGATAGTCACTGAGCTGTCGTGTTACCCATCAAATGGTCCAGGTCAAGCATTACACTAACGACGTGAAGCGCTAGAATACTCTCAAAAATCCAAGAGCAGCCCTCTCATGACCCATCGCGTGTATGCCCCTTGTTAGACAACAAGGTGGACCAAAGCACCTGTATTATAAAAACAAGTACATCAATATCATCGTCTATTTACACATTTCCCAGGGATTCCCAAGGCTCATGATCCCTATATTAAATCAGTTTTCTACAGTACTCTGAAAGATTGTGATACCAAATAAACTTGTTGGACTTTAACATGGTGTTGTAAGACTTATTACTGAAAAATGTACTGGTGTTGGATGCAGTTCAGAAAAGGTTGATCCCGGGTATAGAGAGATCTCCTTATAAGGAGAGATTGAATAGGTTGGGCCTGTACTCATTGGCATTTAGAAGAATGAGACGTGAATGTATTGAGACATATAGGATTCTTAGGTGGCTTGATAGGGTAGAGGCTGAGAGATTGTTTCCCCTTGTGGGAGAGTCTAAGACCAGAGGGCATGATTGTTCTGAAATCAAGAGTTTGCCCATTTAAGACAGAGATGAGAAATTTCATCTCTGAAGGTAGCGAATCTTTGGAATTCTTGACCATAGAGAGCATTCAGAGGCTTGATCATTAAGTATATTCAAGGCTATGATAGATGGATTTTTAATCAGTAAGGGAATCAAGGGGTTATGGAGATAGGTGAAAAAGTGGAGTTGAAGATGATCATGTCAGATCAATCATGATCTCATTGATTGGCAGAGCAGACTCGATGGGCCAAATGGCCTACTTCTGCTCCTAATTCTCAGGAATAGTGTATGAGCTTGGAGATAACCCTGCAAAAAAGATCACATTTGAAGGATGTAGAAGGTGATACTGGTATGGTGGATATATTGGATGAAGCAATGTTAGAAATTCTCTTTGTCCATTGGTTGTAAGAGTTCTGTCAAATAAGTTTACTTAATCTTAACTCGGTTCCTTGTCAACATGTTCCAAGATTCTAAAATGTCCCTAATGTGATGTAAATATGCAGTCTTGTTTAGGGAAACCACCGGTTGGTTGGTGTAAATGTGGGAAGTGTCCCACTGAATTAGAAGTGGTGCTTTTTTAAGGTTGGAACAAGGTGGAGGAGAATTATTCTGTAAATTTGTTGTGTTTGATCAGAGGGTGCTTGTGGCTGATATTGTGCTCTTGAAATAGGAAAACGTTTCACTTCCTAGCACTGACATCCATTACTTGGTAAACATAAAATTCACAAAACTTAATTGTCTTCAGTATTGTTCTATGTGCACAGTTCCTTTCAGCTAACAAAGAAAGTAGAACAACCAAGGGCTTCCTGTTGTGCTACCACAGATTGTTGGTGTCCTGCTATAGGACATGATGAAAAAAATCAGTCTTATCTTGAAGGTGAAGCAATCTTTCACAGTGACGCACTTCATTTGCCACCTTCAACCACTTGACGGAATTTGATAGAGTAAATATGGAGAAACTGTTATCACTGGCGGGAGGGTTGGTAACCAGGGAACACCAATTAAAGGTAATCAGCACAAAAATCAGGGTGGGGCAGGGGATCAGGAGAAAGGTTGGTGGCAACAGAATTAATAGTAACTTTCAAAATGAAACTGACTGATATAAACTTGAAAAGGAAATGTTGCATGTATGAAAGAGCTCTTTCAAAGTGCTGGAACATGATTGGTCTCATGGCCTTGTATGTAGTATGATTCTATGAATAAATGCTGAAACTGGGTGGCTCAACTGAGAACTAATGAGATTGCTCATCAGTGTCTTGAGATAGCAGAGCCATCTGGTAAAGCTTCTGTGACCAGCCTGAAGACAAAGACAACTCCCAGGGGTGGCACAGTAGCATAGTGGTTAGTACTGCTACATTGTACTAGGGACCCAGGTTCAATTCCTGGCTTGGATCACTGTCAGTTTGGAGTTTGCACATTCTCCCTGTGTCTGCGTGGGTTTCCTCCAGGTGCTCCAGTATCCTCCCACAATCTGAAAGATGTGCTGGTTCGGTGCATTGACCGAAACACTATGATGATAGGGGAATTTCACCGTAACTCCAATGCGGTGTTAATGTAAGCCTTACTTGTAACTAATAAATAAACTTTAAAAAGGACAAGAGGAGAGGAAAAGTTGATTCAGTTATTGAGTAAGTTTGGAGAGATGATGAGGGGTTGGGGAATGCTACTATCTGGGCTGTGAATGAAAAGGGGGATGATGGTACATGTGAAATGATGACAAAAGGGAGATACGGCTAGAGTTTTGGTTGATTACAAAAACACATCTGTTAATTTATTTTGGCCTTTTTTAAGTTTATTTATTAGTGTCACAAGTAGACTTACATTCGTACTGCAATGAAGTTACTGTGAAAATCCCATAGTCGCTACACTCCAGTACTTGTTGGGGTACACTGAGGGAGAATTTACCATAGCCAGTGCATCTAACCAGCACGTCTTTCAGAAAGTGGAGGAAAGAAGGAGGAAACCAGAGCACTCGTAGGAAACCGATGCAGACATAGGGAGAATGTGCAGGTTCCACACAGACTGTCACCCAAACCGCGAATCGAACCTGAGTCCTTGGCACTGTGAGGTAGCAGTGCTAACCACTGTGCCACACGTGATTGAATTTTTTTTTGGATCAAACAAGGAGATGGATTAGGGGCTCACTTTGTATATTCACTCTGTGCTTGGCTTTGTAACTCTAAGAAGATAATACTTTTTTTTAATTGTTACCTTACTTCAGGAGGTCACGGTGAGCTTGTATTTGAAAATGTTCGAGTGCCAAAGGAGAACATTCTGCTGGGGCCTGGCCGAGGATTTGAAATTGCTCAAGGTAGACTTGGACCAGGAAGGATACACCACTGCATGCGACTCATTGGCTACGCAGATCGAGCTTTGCAGCTTATGAAGGAGCGGGTGAGGTTGATCATCTGATGCTTTCTTTCAGATCTAGACCAACAGGACTGTTGGAGAGTGCCCCTTACTCACTAGTAATTGCAATGTCATATAATAGGTGTTGTTGAAATATGGATAAATTTCCTGTATTCCAGAAGTGCCTCATTGTACGAACTTATCAGAGACATTTTAACAATATGAGATTCTTTTTATAGGCTTCTCAGTCTTAAGATGGGATGCAATGCTTATCTTGTCAACTTGGAACTTGTTTGTCTCCTTTGTGAGGATCATGAATTAGATCCAATTTGAATTTGGTTTTTGGAATAGATTTGGGTTTGCCCAGTCTGTTTTCAGTCCACTCTGCGCATTGACCTTGTAACTATAAGATGGAGTAACCAATTTTTAAAAGCAAGTTTTCTCTACATGAAATCATTTACTTTTCTCTAATTTGCACTGTTATGTTGTGATGTTGCTTCAGACCCTTTTTCTCCTTTTTCCACTTCTTCACATGGGATTGGGTTGAAATGAAGGGTGGATCACACCACCTTGTGACAGATTGAAGAACTGCATGAGTTGGGTTTCAAGATCAGGTCAACTACCCAGCTTGTCAGGTACAGAATGACTAATAATCTAAGATGTAAATTGGAGAAGTGTCTGTTCCATGTAGAATAGGGAGGATTGGGTCCAGGTTTGATCCTGGGAATCAATGATTTCTATCCATGACAGCAAAGAGGAACTGCTCAAGACTTGGGGCAGGGTTTTTCCAGCCCTGCCACCTGAAGGGTCAGCGGGAAACACGTCTCTACTGATCACAGCAACCCCACATTAACATTCCCAGGAGAATTAGTTGACTGGAAATGGCTCATCCATCCCTCACAGATTGGCTGGCAGCTCTGTAATCCCCATCAGCTACAATGGCAAGAATGACTAGGACTGGGACTTTTTACACTCCCAAGATTCTGAGTTCTGGTAATCAGTGCCAGGTAAGTGCAGAGGGCTCCTCATTGCAGAAAAAAAGGTGAGGTCCGAGAATATGAAGCAATCACAAACCTTGTTGTGGGTGGAGGGTGTTCACAAAGGAAAACATGCTTTCTGGTTGTATCACAGCTTGGCATGGCTTCTGCTCTGCCCAAGACCACAAGGAACTACAAAAAGTCGTGAATGTAGCCCAATCCATCAGACAAACCAGCCTCTCATCCATTGATTCTGTCTACACTTCCGCTGCCTCGCAAAGCAGTCAATATAGGACTCCCCACACTCCAAACATTCTCTCTTCTGCCGCCTTCTGTCAGGAAAAAAATACAAAAGTCTGAGGTCATGTACCAACCGACTCAAGAACAGCTTATATCCTGCTGCTGTCAGACTTTCAAATGGTCTTACCTTGCAGTAAGTTGATCTTTCTCTACACCGTAGCTATGACTTTAACACTACATTCTGCGCTCTGTCATTTTCTTCTCTATGAATAGTATGCTTTGTATAGCGCACAAGAATCAACATTTTCACTGTATGTTAATGCATGTGACAATAATAAATCAAATCAAATCAAGTCAATGTAGAAAAGGGTCTTGAGGAAGGCAGCCAAGGCCAAAATGAATAGTTTGCGGCTTACCCTCCAACTTTTCCCACAAAGAAAGTAGCCCTTAAGTGTCCAGTTATTTACTTTAAATTGAGTTTGCTGATGATGAGCTTGGTACTCTGCTAGAAAGATCTATCTGGCTTTAACTAGTTTGATCATTCTGCAGATGTTTCCTGAGTTTCTAGTGTTCTAGTGCCAAGTGTTTCTAGTATTTTCAGTTTAGTTGCAAATTTTCAGCATCTGTGTTATTCTTTTGCTTTTTGTCTATCTTTTTGCAAAGTTGACTACCGTGTCTATCCCTGCCAGAAATGTAATATATGGGAAGCTGGAGGAACTGATGTGATATTTTGATCATAGTGGGCTTCTGGCTAATTTTAGATTCTCCTAACTCACGGGCTTTATATAACCACCAAGCTCTGCTGCAAAGGCTGCTAAGTAGTCATTAATGTCTCACCTTTATTTATTAAACCCATTACCACTCATCATGGAACCTTTTGTTAGTCAATCTCTCCTACCCTCCACTCTATCACAGACCTTCCCTTTCTTTTCTTCCTACCTCATTCTACAAGCTTAAAAATTCTTCCACTTGCATCTTTCATCAGTTCTGCTGAAAGGTTATCAACCTGGAAAATTAACTGTGTTTCTCCACAGAAGCTGTCTGACCTGCTGACTATTTCCGGCATTTTCTGTTTTGATTTCCAGATTTTCAGCAGTTGCGTTATTTTACTTTTGTATTGTCGCAAAAGGTTTTTTCTGGTTTTGAAGCTTCAACAAGTAATTAATGAATAAAGATACTAAGATTGTATGAGTATCAACAATTTGAAATTCCTGCAGATTCATCTTCATTGCTTTTCATTTCCCTACCTCCTCCTCCACAACCCCGTTTCCCTCCCCCCCAACCCCGTTTCCCTCCCTCCCTTCAACTATATAATCCATTACACTTCTACTTATCTTTAGTTCTGAGGAAATCATATGGATTCAAAACATTAACTCTGTTTCTCTCTCCACAGATGCTGCCAGGCCTGCTGGGTTTAACCAGCATTTTCTGTTTTTGTTATAGATTTTCAACATCCACAGTATTTTGCTTTCATTTGCATGTTTAATTCACTGAGTTAAAGTTTTAATATTTATTTATGAGTCACAAATCAGGCTTATATTAACATTGCAATGAAGTTACTGTGAAGTTCCCCTAGTTGCTGCACTCCGGCGCCTGTTCAGGTCAACGTACCTAACCAGTACGTCTTTCAGACTATGGGAGGAAACCGAAGCACCCAGAGGAAACCTACACAGACCACAGGGAGAATGTGCAGACTCCACACAGAGTGTGACCCAAGCCGGGAATCGAACCTGGGTCCCTGTCACTGTGAGGCAGCAGTGCTAACCACTATGTTGACATTTCTATTCCAGAAATGCCTGCCTTATTTCTCTTCACTCCAACATTATTTTCAATTGTCTCTTTTACGATATTCACCTTCAGTTCTTTCCATTTCTCCACCTCCTTTCCAACTAGGGGTCTCTGTCAGTGTGGAATCTGTACATTCTCCCTGTGTCTCCATGGGTTTCCTCCAGGTTCTCCGGTTTCCTCCCACACTTGAAAGATGTGCAGGTTAGGTGAATTGACTAATGCTAAATTGACTCTTAGTGTACCCAAACAGGCACTGGAGTGTGGCAATTAGAGGATTTTCATGGTAACTTCATTGCATTGTTAATGTAAGCCTAACTTGTGACTATTAAATAAATTTTACTTACTGTACTTTAACTACATAATCCATTACATTTCTACTAACCCTCAGTTCTGAAGAAGAGTCGTGCAGACTCAAAACGTTAACTCTGTTGCTTTCTCTATAGATGCTGCCAGACCCACTGAGTTTACCCAGCATTTCCTGTTTTTGTTACCTGTTTTATGTAGCTCAGGAGGATCCATTATGCAACTGAAGCATGCACAAAGAGAAGAATTACTCTCTGATGCATTGGACCAGAAATGTTAATGATCCATTAGCTAAAACATCTGCAACATTGTAAAGCAGTTGTATTAATGCAATGCAGATTCCAACTCACTTCCTAACCTCCCACCTGCTGCTTGTAGGTAAAAACACGAGTGGCTTTTGGAAGACCATTAGCTGAGCAAGGCACTATCATGGCAGACATTGCTAATTCCCGGGTTGAAATTGAACAGGCAAGATTGCTGGTGCTGAAAGCTGCCCATCTTATGGATACAGTAAGCAACAAGGTAAATACATACTGAAAATAGAAACTTTTATCACACTGCAGCAAGTTTTGTCATAAACTATTACAAGCAATGTAGAGTGAAGTCAGCATAACTTATGTCATTGTCTACTTCTAATTCCACACGTTTAGTTTATAGAATTTTGCTACCTTAGTCTATTTATCAATTTAATTATCTTATATCTGCCATGCATTTTTTTATTCATTCAAAGTATGCAAGTATCACTGGTAAGTCCAGCATTTATTGCCCATCTCTAATGCTCTTCAAGGAGGTGATGAAGAGCCAGCTGAATGGTTTGCTAGGCCAATCATGACAGTTATGACTCAATCACTTTGTGTTGGGTCTGAAGCCACATGTTTGCCAGATCAGATTATAACAGATTTTCTTCCCGTCAAGGATATTAGTAAACCAAATTGGTTTTTATACAATAAGTTATCTTTTTTCACATGGCACAGTACCTCACAGTAATTAGTGCTGCTGCCTCACAGTGCCATGGACTCAGGTTCAATTCCAGCCTTTGGTGTCTGTCAATGTGGAGTTTGCACATTCTCCCCGTGTTTCCTCTCAAGTGCTCCAGTTTCCTCCTATATCCAAAGATGTGCAGGTTAGGTGGATTGGCCATACCAAATTGCCCCTTAATGTTCCAAGATGTGTAGGTTAGAGAGATAGTGGGGTAAATGCACGGTACTAAAAGAAATGGCAGAAGTAATAGCAAATGCGTTAGTTGTAATTTATCAAAATTCGCTGGACTCTGCGGAAGTGCTCTCTGATTGGAAAACAGCTAATGTGATGCCACTGTTTAAAAAAGGAGGTAGACAAAAAGCAGGTAACTACAAGCCGGTTAGCTTAATGTCCGTAGTTGGGAAAATGCTGGAATCCATCATTAAGGTTGAAATAGCAGGACACCTGGAAAAGAATGGTCCAATCAAGCAGATGAAGCATGGATTCATGAAGGGAAAGTCATGTTTGACAAATTTATTGGATTTTTATGAAGTTGTAACGAGTGCAGTTGACAGAGGGGAACCGGTGGATGTGGTGTTTTTAGATTTCCACAAGGCATTTGATAAGATGCCTCGCAAAAGGTTGCTGCATAAAATTAAGGTACACAGAGTTGGGGGTAAAGTGTTAGAGTGGGTTGAGGATTGGTTATCTAACAGGAAGCAGAGAGTTGGAATAAATGAGTGCTTTTCTGGTTGGCAGCTGGTGACTAGTGGTGTGCCGCAGAGATCGGTGCTGAGGCCTCAACTATTTACCATATACATAAATGATCTGGAGGAAGGACCGAGTGTAGAGTAACAAAGTTTGTGGACGACACAAAGATGAGTGGGAAAGCAAATTGTGTGAAGGACATGGAAAGTCTGCAGAGAGATTTGGATAGGTTAATTAAGTGGGCAAGGATCTAGCAGTTGGAGTATAATGTTGCAAGTGTGAGGTTATCACTTTGGAAGGAGTAATAATAAAATGAACTATTATTTAAATGGTGAAAAATTACAGCATGCTACTGTGCAGAGGGACCTGGAGATCTTGTGCATGAATTGCAAAAACTCCATTTACAGGTGCAGCAGGTGATCAAGAAGGCAAATGGAATGTTTGCCTTTATCACGAAGGGGACGGAGTATAAAAGCAGGAAGGTCTTGCTGCAATTGTACAAGCTACTGGTGAAGCTGCAACTAGAGTACTGTGTGCAATTTTGGTCTCCTTATTTGTGAAAGGATATATTGGCTTTGGAGGAAATGCAGAGAAGGTTCACCAGGTTGATTCCGGAGATGAGGGGGTTAGCTTATGAGGAGAGATTGAGTAGATTGGACCTGTACTCGGTGGAGTTTAGAAGGCTGAGGGGAGATCTAATAGAAACATATAAGATAATGAAGGAGCCAAACAAGGTAGAAGCAGAAAGATTATTTCCATTTAGAAAGGAAACAAGAACTAGAGGGCACAGCCTCAAAATAAGGGGAGTCAATTTAGAACAGAGTTGAGAAGGAACGCCTTCTCCCTGAGGGTAGTGAATCTTTGGAATTCTCTGCCCATTGAAGCAGTGGAAGCTACCTCGTTAAATGTGTTTAAGTCACAGGTAGATAGATTTCTGACCAATAAGGGAATTAAGGGTTATAGGAGCAGGCGGATAAATGGAACTGAACCACTGTCAGATCAGCCATGATCTTATTGAATGGTGGTAGGCTCGAGGGGCCAGATGGCCTACAACTGTTCCTATTTCTTATGTTCTTATGATTATGAGACTAGAGTGGGGGAGGCTTGGGTAGAATGCTCCATCGGAGAGTCAGTGCAGACTTGATGGGCTGAATGGCCTGTTTCTGCACTGTAGGGATTCATTGATTCTATAAATTGACTTAAATTCCCTGACTACAATGGTGGGATTTGAACTTGTTGTTCATTAAACTAGGCTTCTGAGTTTCTAGTCTAGTAACATAAACTCTAGCATATGCAGCATGAAGCTATTTGTAAGGTGTGAGGCGCACTAACTCATTCACAGAAAAAAATACTGATTGACCAATTGATGATGAAAGACCAAACTATAAATTAAAAAAATGCATTATTGACTATAATCCTCAATCAGTCCATGATGATAAAAATTCCATTCCAAATGGGAAACAAATTAAAACCAAATAAAGAATGATGATATTTTCCCACTGTTCCCCAGCAACTCCACAGATTCAATTTCATCTAAAAAAAAATTTATAGAATCCACAGAATCTCTACAGTGCAACTGGAAGCCATTTGGCCCATCAATTCTGCACCAACTCTCCAAAAGAGAATCTTACCAGGCATTCCCCTCGACCCCCAAACCTATCCCGTAGCTGCGCACATTTACTATGGCTGATCCACCTAATGTATACATCTTTGGACACTAAGGAGCAATTTAGCATGGCCACCTAACCTACACATCTTTGAAGTGTGGGAGGAAACCGGAGCACTCGGAGGAAACTCTACAAATACAGGGAGAACGTGCAAACTCCGCACAGTCCCCCAATATCAGAATTGAGCCCAGGTCCCTGGAGCTGGGAGGCAGCAGTGCTAACCACTGCACCACCATGCTGCCCTGAAAACAATGGCTCCCAACGTGGTTGAACTCTGATTGCCCATAAATCATGAACTGTTAATTATCTCTACAGTGATTTCTGCTTCTCTGCAACTAGGGGATTGAGGCTTGTGTGGTTCATTTGAATGCTAATTTTTTTCTGCAGACTTTGATTTGATTTATGTGCGTTACTGCCACTCATTCCATTTCTGGATTTGCGCGTATATAACCTCTCAATTGTGGCTTATAAATACCATATGAATACCAAAAGCCACTTCTCATCCTGCTGTTGTGTATTGAATCTTATTAGGCTCCTCATTATCACTAGAATTACATCCTATTGGTTCATAATTTCCAACTAGCAACAGCTTCTCACAATTCCCAATCTTTGCTCCAGACTACTGGTGAGTGATGTCAGGGAAGAACTAATTAATACATGATCTAATCTATTACTAAAAAATATGTAATGTGCCCATTCCTGTAAAAGAGTGTCTCCACGAACGTACAATCAGTCATGCCACAGGAGAGCTGCTTTGCCCGCAAGTAATGAAGCAATAGATTGGGTCTTTTAGAAAAATGCAACATAAAACTCCCAGTTGAGAAGTCTTACTGTTTTTAATGCACTATATTTGTAATTCATTATCTGTCAAGTTAGTTCCATGTTTACTGCCTCCCTTATGTATTCCATCCCTTCTCTTATTTCTGGTTCACGCACACTGCAGTATTTTATAAACATTTGATCTTTTGTCATTTCAGGAAGCATTCTCCGACATCTCAATGATTAAATTGGTGGCACCAAACATGGCATTACGAGTCATTGATCGTGCAATCCAGGTGAGAGTGGCTAATGTGTAAACCAACAAATACCTGAACTTGTAGCTCAATTTTTTAATTCAAGGATATGCTTTCTTCCCCCATAATACAAACACGCAGAAATAAAAATGTTGGTTTCTCTCTCACTGACTGGGTTACATAGCCTTTATCTTATTCTGTTTTTATATCTGTATAAATCCCCAGATTAGAAATTATTCCAGATAAAAGCCCAGTGCTGTTTAACTTCAAACCGTACCATTATTTTTACAGATTTGCGGGAGTGATCCTCAACAGTTACTATATCCTTAAACCCGTACACAAAATGAATTACTGAAACATATTCTACTCTCCAACACTTTTATTCTTACATTACAAAACATCTGGTTTTTGTATTTTCTGTCTCCATTTACAATGCCCATTGAAAACTCAGGTTTCATACATCATAGAATCCTTACAATGCAGAAAAAGGCCATTTGGCCCATCAGGTCTGCATTGTTTCTCCAAAAGAGCACCATACTCAGGCCCACACTATTCCCGTAAACCCAAACATTTACCCCGTTAATTCCCTCAACCTTCAGATCTTCGGACACTAAAGGACAATTTAGCATGGCCTAATCTACTCATCTTTGTGAATGTGGGAGGCAACTGGGGCATCTGGGAGAAACCCACGCAAATGTAGGGAGAAAATGCAAACTTCACACAGTCACCCAAGGCTGGAATTGGCGCTGTGAGGCAGCAGTGCTAACCACTATGCCTCCAGTTTCAATATGGTGCATTTTACAACCACAGCTTTCTAAGACAATTGCACACAACTTGGACGTTCATTTTATGCTGCCAACTCTGCTGGGCTATACAATACTAAGCAACATCCAAAAGAGTTGAACCTCATAAGCCCCATAAACATCAATTCTATATACAAATGAGGATATCTCCAGCTAACTGTGATAGATTCCATTGGCACAGAATTCCTGGTTTCACTTCCAAATTAAAAAATGGCAAAACCTTCCAATAAATTATGACCAATCAATGTTAACAGAAAAATTACATCTTCTCATTTCACAATGAAACTTACCACACTTATAATTGCCCAGCATGGAGCATATAATAGGAGCATAAAGTACTGCTGATGTCAGAAATCTGAAATATAAACAAGAAATTCTAAAAATATCCAGTAGACCAGGCAGTGGTCTACTGTGGAGCGAGAAACATAGTTAGTGTTTCAGGTCCATAATCTGCACTAGTTCTGATGATGGATCACTGACCTCTTTCTCTCTGTGCAGATGCTGCCAAATGTAATGAGTATTTCTAACCCTTCCTGTTTCACTTGGAGCAAGAATAACCGCTTTTGCCAGACCTTCAAAAAGCAACCAAACTTCTTGTGAGCTCCTCATTCCCTTTCAGCAAGAAACCCAGCAGTGGCTGCCTGAGACATAGTCAACATCAAACATGGCTTTCAAAAATATGTCAAAGTATGAAGAAAACAGTATGCTGAGCCAAACAAAACAATATCACTACAATAAACTGATAATTTTTTTAAAAAAGTAATTAACAAAGATGATCATTAAAAAGTGCCAGCAACAGAGTTAATTAGTAAAATCTTTTGCTTAAGAATCAGAGCCAGAAAGAAACAGTCTGAGCTCCAAGACTTGGTCCCAGGGAGCTAAGGAGCTGAATTTAACAGACACCGACTTTATGTTTGCCACTGGTGGTACAGACTGCAGGCTGGCCTTGGCGGAATTAATATGAAATTTGGGGTTAGAAGCAAGTCAGGTTACAGCCTGAAGTTTCCTTCTCTGTAAGAAGTCTCACAACACCAGGTTAAAGACCAGGTTAAAGTTGTGAGACTTCTTAGTGTGTTTACCCCAATCCTACGCCAGCATCTCCACATCGTTTCCTTCTCTCCCAGGTTGGTTTGGATAGGTTTTTGGGAAGGGGCACATCACATATACACAAGTGTGTACTTGTGTGTGTGAGATGTGCACGTGGGCAGTGGTGGCTTGACTATCATACACAGTGACCATCTAGATTGACACACCACTCCTTGCGTGTGCAATTGTGGAACAGCATTGGAGATACTATCACGGTTTACTCCAGGTGCTTCTCAACATCTTCAGCTCATACTTGTATCATTTTCCATTTACTGACACTTTTGTTTCTGTGTTTTTCAGGCATTTGGAGCAGCTGGGCTTGGAAGCGACTACCCATTGGCTCAGTTTTTTGGTTGGGCACGTGCACTGCGATTGGCTGATGGTCCAGATGAGGTTCACAGAGCTGTAGTTGCCAAGCTTGAATTGAAAAATTGAGTCAATGCCCAGAGATACTGAACACTGGTGCTGATCAAGACAACCACTATAATTCTTCTGATATTGATTTGATTTATAAGCTTTGTAATCATATCTATGAAACAACACTATTGCCTTTTTTTTGAGACAGCCAAACCAATAACACAAATTATCTTACTTTTCCTCTTTTCACAACTTATACTCCTTCCAATTCTTTGTAACTCTTTCATTCTCTGATCAAGAATAGGTAAGAACTTCCTTTAAGCAATCAATTTGCACCAATCTTTCAAGTGAGCTGCCAAGAGGCCTTGCTGCACTCAGCAATGAGTTACTGAGCCTGAAATATAAATTATAACTTGTTCACTTGATCTGACAAAATTTCTAAGACACTAAGTGAATGTATCTAAAATCAACTGATGTTGAATTTTCTGCTGTATCCATAGCAAAATTGTCCAAAAATTAGCGACAGTATTAGAAAAATTAACATTTAATTATTCAAATATTTGATCTTGTAAATGTAATTTTCATATTTTGCTTCCCTCTTTTGAAGACACTGACTCCTTAATTTCCCAAGGGAGCAGAAATCCTCTGTTATCTCTCATAAGCAAATGAAGGACAAGAAATAGAAGATTATTCTGATAGGATCAGTTGGAGAGGGATGAGGGGAAGCTATTGTAGAGCATTAACAACAGCCAAAAATAGATACCTCGGGCAAATCTATTTTGCCAATATTGTAGATTTTATGTAATTCAATATAAGGTTCCCTATCTGATCATTTTTCATGTATGAACATGGACCAGTTGGCTACTCAACATTGCTCAAGTTGATCATGTTTTCATTCATAATTTTTTTCAACCAAGAACTGAATTTTTCTGAATTTAGTCTAGAAAGTACCACTGTTAAAATGGTTCAGCTGCACACTGATTGAATCAGGTGAACTATTAAAAGAATTCTGGTGGCTAGGCTCTAGTTCTAATCTGATGTTCTTTTGGTAATATATAGTGAAAGGTTCTAAAATCTACTCAGACAGAGTTTATTACACAATTCGATCTATATATAAAACAAATTATGATCATGTGGAAAATAGAATCAAATTGATTTTATTTTTGATTGAACAAATGTTTATGAAAAATGGCATGCACTTTGTTTAGACAAGTAACAAATTAGCAGTTTTTTTTATTGTTTTTAACTTTTCATTCCTCTTTTCCCACCTTCCCATTTTAGAATGCAGTAATCTGCTAGATTGTCTTTAATTCTCAGCATATTATTGGCCTTCACCAACCTATCCGATTGCCACCATGGACTGGGCACAAATACTCAGATATGTCCTTTCCATTGTGGGTCAGTAGATAATCATCAAGGATGGAAGTCTTTCTTTTCTCTATTTCTAACTCAGTTGATGCTAAGGTTAATGGTAGTCCCTAATGCCTGAGCTATCCTTCTTGGATTACATCATGCTGCTGACTGAGCATTTAGCCATAGGCTACAGCACAAGCGAGCTGAGGTTAGTTCTTAGCTGATGTTCATACAAATGGATGAGCAAGGATCAGTGGCTGACAGTTAAGAGCAGAAGCCCTTCTTCTTCTCTCTTTCCCACCTAATACAGTCATGTTTAGGATAAATATGTTCTCAGCCAATAAATGTAGTCCCAGCTGAGAGCAGCTAACTGGGAATGGAAGCTGGAACATTTCTTAGTCTGCTTGAGTCAATACCACACAAACAGCCAGTGAACCAGTGAGTGAGCCACCTTACATTATAACTTGTCTTTAGCTTGTTAATAGTTACAATCTTTTCTGACTCAAAAATGAATAGCTGCTGAAGATTTAGCACCTCTTAATTGCTTTTCTAACATATACTTCAATTTTTATTTTTTAATCAACCGTTGGGAAATGAACATATTTGTATCTAGGGGAAGTTTACTTAATAGAATTATTACATTTAAAATGTATATTTCAAGTTGAATAAAGTGCAATTATAGAGTTGATAATATGCAAGAACTAGATTGTCTTTGACACTGAACAATGATTCTCAAAAGCACAGATCAAATGAAAGGTAATTTGGTACTATTGATGGAGTGAGTTGCAAATATTGACCTAGACTTTTTGATTGAATTGTATCTCTTACAGATGTTATGAGCCCAGTTGATGCTAGTACTGGAGAAGTCAGATCCCTGAGTGAAACCTGGCTTGATAAATCCTATTTTTTCTGTAGAAGCTGCAGGTTACTGAACACATTCGCAGCAGTATGCCAGCGCACTTTGAATACAAAAAAATAAAATGACTATATTACGCTAGACAAAAAGTTTAGAAAGATTTGAATACAAATACCAGAAAATGATTCAAATTCACGCTATCACTTTTATCCCAGCAATACATTTACATGCACAAAACCTTAGTGAAAATTTATCACTGGCTCAAGACCAAGAGGCTGACTCAGGTCCAGACAAGGTGTGATGGCCTAGTAGTATTATCTGTAGACTATTAATTCAGGAAACTCAGCTAATGTTCTGGGGATCCGGGTTCAAATTCCGTCATGGCAGATGGTGGAATTTGAGTTTATTAAAAAAAGTATCTGAAATTAAGAATTGACTGAAGACCATGAGATCATTGTCAATTGTCAGAAATATCCATTTGGTTCACAAATATCCTTTAAGGAAGGAAATCTGCTATTCTTACCTGGTCTGGCCTACATGTGAGTCCAGACCACAGCAATATGTTTGACTCTCAAATGCCCTTTGAAATGGCCTAGCAAGCCACTCAGTTCAAGGGCAGCTAGGGATGGACAACAAATGCTGGCCCTGCCAGCGATGCCCAGGTCTCAAAATGAATGAGAAAAGTTTTCTACCAGTAGATTTTGGAACATTTACTAGATGTTTTTCCCAGCTAGGACCTCTCTCATGCAAAAACCATTATTACTACAATTTCAAAGTAAACACATAACCTCCTTAAACTCAGTCCCCCAGCAGATTTACAGATTTCTTATGTGTCTTTTTCTATGTCTCTGGAACCCCATGGCTGGCAACAGCACAGTTTTTCTACTTTGTTTTTTCCCTAAGTTCACTAAACTAAACCTTTTGTAACCCATCTCTTCACTCTAAGTGTTGTCAAACCTCATGAAAATGCATGTATGTAAACATTTCAAAGAACAAAGAACAACACAGCACGGAGAACAGGCCCAACGAGCCCATGCCGCCATTTTAACGTTCCCACTTCCACCCATGATCCTTGTGGTCTTCAGTCAATTTGGCATCCAAATCTCCAAAAACCTTTTCATGAAACTAGAACCATGTTTCACCCTTTCTGAACCCACAAATACAAATTAAACTTAAAAGTTATACTTTGTTTCTAAAGACTGGACACAAAGATCTAACAGGTAGGTAAATTTAGTCATTTTCATGTTATTAAGTTTGCGCCCTCTCTGGATACTAGGTCATTCTCACCAATAAAAGAGGCTGGGAGGACAATGATCCAATTTGCACCCAGCACGCTATACTGATCAACAGGCGTGGTGAGCCGGTTGATTAATGTAGCGGGTGTAGTGTAGCAAGTGGAGTCAGACACTTTAGGAACTTCCAAGCAGTTATGAATAGGCACATGGAACACACCAGAATGATAGGTAGTGGGATAGCTTGATTTTTGGGTTCAGACATAATTCGGCACAACATCAAAGGCCAAAGGGCCTGTACTGTGCTGTACTGTTTTATATCTATATCTATCTTGCCCATGATCTTTTAATCTAGCCTACAAACCTTTTCATAATCTTCAAAATCTCTATAAGGTTATCCTTCATTCTTCTCTTTACTAACGTATGTTGGCGGAATGCAGACATTAGTCTAATATTAACACAACAAAAGCAAAAGAAGCAGGCTCCAAACTTGTTCAATTTTTTCTGAAAGGCATAACCTCTCTGTTCTGATATCATTCACCATTTTTCACCTTTTTCAAAACTTCTTTGCCTTTTTATAATGGGCAGAACAGGACTGGGCTAACCAAGGTTCTATACGAGTTCAATGTAACTTCTTTTTCAACTACATCCCTCAAAATGAATTCATTTGCTTTGCTTTTCATGTTGCCTTTCAATGTTACTTTCAGTAATTGGTGTATCTTTACCTTCTGATCCCTCTGTTTCTGAATCTCATTCAGACATTCATTTATTTTCCAAGTATTTTCAGGCCTCTCTGTTTTTCCTACTGAGAGGTATCACATAACCATTGCAATGTTTGTTTGCCAATTACATGTCTATTCTATAGTTTATTAATATCTCTTTGCTTTTCAACCTCTCTTTCCTTCTTTAAGATGCCCCTAAAATTTACCTGTTTGACCCGAGCTTTTGGTTATGTTGTTATGCAGCTTAGTATCAAATTTTGTTTGATGAACGGATCTGTAAAGTGCCTTGGGTCTTTTATGTTGAAGGAGCTATGTGAATGCAAGTTGTTGGTCCTATGCTATATGCTAGTCACAGACATCTTTGCAGAGATAGCACAGCCAAGTAACCACATTGTAAGTGTACCTACAACAAGAAATTGCAGTGATTCAAGGTGATAGCTCATCATCTTTAATTCCCAAGGGTTGTTAGTGATGGACAATAAATATTAGCGTGGTCAGCAATGTCCAAATCCCTTAAAAGAATAAAAAAAATTTCTCTGTTGTTCCAAATCCAAAATGAGCACTTCCTTTGACTTTTGATGAGTGCTGGGGGACATAAGTTTAAGATAAAAGGGGGAAAGTTTAAAGGAGATGTGAGAAGCAAGTTTTTTTACACAGAGGGTGGTAAGTCCCTGGAATGCACTGGCAGAGGAGGTATTGGAACAGGTATAATAGCAATGTTTAAAAGGTATCCTGATTGATTCATGATTAGGCAGGGAATAGAGGGACATGGACCGCTAAGATCTTTAGTTTAGAAAGGCGATGTGTTGGTGCAGGCTTGATGGGCTGAAGGACCTGATCCTGTATTATACTGTTCTTTGTATGTGCCTAGGCCCACAGAAACTATTGTTCACAGGTGAAACTAATCCAATCCTCACCTACGATCAACAGAGATCATTGAATCAAAAATAGAAAACACTGCAAAATCTTAGCAGGTTTGACAGCAGTTGTGAGGAGAAAATACAGCCAACATTTCTAGCTGAGTCTATATGACCCTTCATTGAAGAGATTGAATTATGATTTTCCTCCTTTTCCAAAAGGCACTTTGATCAGTTGTTAACTACACTGTTATCAGCTAACAAATTTCTTTTATGTACGGTTAAATAAAAATAAGTGAGATAGAGGGCAAACCACTGAGTACAGAGATTTGTATAGAATATACCTGAAAGAAACAGGCCAGCTAGTCTGTGCTAGTGTTTATGCTCCATGAGTCTCCTCCCATTCCAACTACCTTATCTCAGCTTTCAAAGCACACCTTTCAGTACTTGTCTCGTTTGCTTTTGAAAGCATCAAATCTATTTGCCTCAATGCAAGGCAGTGAGAAGAAAAAGACAGAGGATGGAATAAATAAATGTGAAAAGAACACACTCTAAGTGTTAAAAAGAATTAAAGTAAAAATAGTAGCTATTGACACCAGGTCAAATGTTGATTTTAAACGTGGAGACTAATAGGCTTTTTAAATGTGGAGACATAGGCACATATGGAAAAACAAGAACCTATATATGGGGAAGGGACACAGTTCTGTCACAAATTTATTAAACGGTGCAACATATTTGAGGAGCAAAATGATTTTCACTGGTTCCCATGATTGATAGGAAAGAAATGAGATACAACACTAAGAACGTAGACTTATGTCTACATGCAGTCAAGAAGGCACACAACATGCTTGCCTTCATCGGCCGGGGCATTGAGTTTAAAAATTGACAAGTCATGTTGCAGCTTTATAAGACCTTAGTTAAGCCACATTTAGAATATAAATTCTGGTCCCACACTACTAGAAGGATGTGGAGGCTTTAGAGAGGGTACAGAAAGGATTTACCAGGATGTTGCCTAGTATACAGAGCATTAGCTATGAGGAGATGTTGGAAAAACTTGCTTTGTTCTCACTGGAATGACAGAGGTTGAGGGGCAACCTATAGATTATGAGGAGTATGGATAGAGTGGATAGTCAGAAGCTTTTTCCATGGGGGGAAGAGTCAATTACTAGAGGCCACAGGTTTAAGGTGTGAGGGGCAATGTTTAAAGGAGATGTATGAGGCAGATTTTTTATGATGTAGAGATGCCAGTGTTGGACTGGGGTAAACACAGTAAGAGGTCTGACAACACCAGTTTTAGATCCAACCGATTTATTTAATAGTAAACTCGCAAGCTTTTGGCTTTATAGCCTTCTTCAGGTGAATGAGGTGTTCTGGTCTGCAATAGCACACATATCAGCACAGACAGTTTACAGATTTACAGAATCAGCAATCTGTATACTGTCTGTGCTGATATGTGTGCTATTGCAGACCAGAATACCTCATTCGCCTGAAGAAGGCTATAAAGCCGAAAACTTGTGAGTTTACTATTAAATAAGTCGCAGATTTTTTTACACAGAGCAAAGTGTGGAACTCATTGCTGGGGGAGAAGTGGAAGCAGATATGGTAGTGACTTTTAAGGGGCATCTTGAGAAATACATAAATAGGATGGGAATAGAAAGATATGGTCCCGGGAAGGATGGGGGGGTTTTAGTTAGAACATAGAACACTACAGCACAGAACAGGCCCTTCGGCCTTTGATGTTGCACCGACCAATATAAAAAGCAATGCCCCTCCAAACTAAACCATTCCCTTCTCTTCCATATACTTATCAACTAACCTCTTAAACGCCACCAAACTTGGCGCATCTACAACTGCTGCAGGCAGGGCATTCCACTCCCGAACCACCCTTTGGGTAAAGAACCTACCTCTGATATCCGTCCTATAACTATCACCCCTTAATTTAAAGCTGTGTCCCCTCGTGCTAGCTTTCTCCATCCTAGGAAAAAGGCTATCACTGTCCAAAGTTAAGTCAGGCAGCATGGTCGGTGCAGGCTTGAAGACCCTAAGGCCTGTTTCTGTGCTGTAATTTTCCTTGTTCTTAAAATCAGAAAAGTAAAAAGAAAATAAGTGGTGCATTAAAGAACAATGTGACCAATAAATTGACAAGATGGTTTGGAAGTGATTTCACTGATAAGGATGTAAGTGCACCTCTACTGTCATCTTTGATTCTACAATGTACAAAGGCTAATCAGGTGCAAGACCTCTGCAGAAGCTCCATCATACCTATTTCCACTTTGGCCGTCTCTATCAGCATTAGGTATTGCCAAGTCAAACATGGAAAGTTGAATGTAGGGGAAGAATCCTCAACATTGTGTCTTTGAATACAGAGTGCAGTGGTATTGCACCTTTTTCCTCGTGAAGGTTACATTGTGATTTCTTAGAGCAAGGCAGTTTGCCTAATGAAGAGGCAAACAGTGGGAATTTGACTTTTAATAGATGAGTTGTTTGGTGTGGTTGACCTGAATTCCACTAACCCACTAGTCCCAGTGATAAAAAGGATGGTGTCCCAAGAGCAACAACCCATCACCTATTACTATCAAATTTATATTTTCATTTTGATACTTAAAATTAATCAATAAAAGCTCTTAATTAAATTATTTTCGGACTGACTTAGACCATGAGGTGCTCTGTTGAAATGAGGTTGAACTCCAAATGCTCTTTAAAGGCTGAGACTACATCTCCCATGATGCTTCGCGAGCGCTTGGCGGAAGTTGAGTGACGGAATTCTATACCGTGGAGGCCCGGATGTTAGGCTCTTCCTTTTGAGCCAAGGTAAGAATGGCGGTGTCTTTTGCGCCGAAGACTGAGCTGAAAATCGGACTCCATCGGAGCCGGGAGGCCTTGTACACACTCGGTGCCGCAACAACAGAACGGCGAAGAGTGTTAGCTGCTCGGATGAGTCTATATTTGTAGTTGAGGCGTATCTTTGATGATGTTTGTAGGTCATTTTGCTGGAGGCAGCAGGGGAGCACGGTGCCATTTCAGGCGAGATGCGCTGTAATGGCGGTTTCCGAATCTTGTGCGAGATTCTTGGTAGGCGGTGGAGCGAATGGGGAAGGAGTTGTGATTGTAGGGGAGAGGCCTGCGGGAGGGAGCAGAAGCAGACTGGAACTTGGGAGTAGTGCACGGTGGCACTGTGGTTTGTACCACTGCCTTACAGCGCCAGGGATCCAGCTTCAATTCCAGCCTCGGGTGTTGCTGTGGAGTTTGCACATGCTCTCCGTGTCTGCACGGGTTTCTTCCGGGGCTCCAGAGATGTGTGGGTTGGCCGTGCTTAGTGTCGGGGGAGAAGTTGGGGAGTTGTAGCGATAGGGCCTGGGTGGGATTGTCATGAAGGTTTAGCGGGCCGAATAGCTTTTTTTTTGCACAATAGGGATTCTGTGATTCTAGTTAGACAGTGTGTGTGTTGAGTTTAGGGAATGGCCCATGCACATGTCCTTAGCACTCCCAATGTGATGAGTATGAATTTTCTGGAGTAGAAATGTCACTGGCTTAGTATAGACTTATGTTTATTCAATGGGAAATGAAGTCAATTTCTCCAAATTAATTCTGATAATATCTGAATAATATTAATCCCTTAGTGGGGGGGGTGGGGAAAGGTTAGTCTGTTTTCCAATGTGTACAGTTAGTTTAATGAACTTCCCCATGCTGTTAGTACAATTATTTCGTTCCAGTTTTCATCCTGAATAATCATTGGTGATTGGCTCTGGAATTCTGATGTGTTGATTATTGATTCCTACATCCAATACATTTGCTACTATAATCTTGCGTAGTCTAAGCATGTGGCTTGAACTTTTGAGATATATGGAGTAACATGTTTTAGTTAGACAAATGGCTTTTAAAACATTTTTTTTGTATGGAATAGATAATATTAGTTAATTCCAACACAGTAAACTGAATGTACAAAGCAGCGACAACCCTCTGTACGTACAGTCTAGATGTAGAAATGCTGGTGTTGCACTGGGGTAAATTCAGTAAGAAGTCTTACAATAGCAGGTTAAAGTCCAACTGGTTTATTTTTGTAGCAAAAGCCACTAGCTTTCGGAGTGCTGCTCCTTCATTAGATGACTTACCTGATGAAGGAGTAGCAGTCCGAAAGCTAGTGGCTTTTGCTTCAAAATAAACCTGTTGGACTTTAACCTGCTGTTGTGAGATTTTGTACAGTTGAATTTATCCATCCCTGTAGATCATTAATTTTTCTTCTAGATTGTTCTCTGTGTCATCTATGAGATTCATATTTTAGATGGCAGTCTTCCAGTCTAAGAATTTGATTCAGGGTTTGGTTACTCGCTTGTGCGTGTTTTGATGTGTTCCACTTTCAAAATGCTAAGCATCTTGTGTCACTAAGTATTTTGATACAGGATTGCTGTAATGCACCAGAAGGGTTTATTGAGCTCATTGGAGTTTAAACTCCAAGTTTGTCTCTGTTTCTGATGATGGGGTATTGGTTTATGCCACTTAAAAGCAACTGCTGCATATCACATATGGGCTGTAAAGTGTAACACTTTTGCTTGGTAGATGGCAGGTGAAAAGGAAACGGTGGCAGAAGGAAAAGAGCAGCCAAAGAAACCACGTCGCCATGCTAGCCGCAACCCTGTGCTGGCCAGGGGCATTGGCAGATACTCCCGCTCTGTCATGTATGCTAGAAGAGCCATGTACAAGCGCAAGTACAAAGCTCCTGAGACCAAGGTAAGGGAACTTAGAGGGTGGTGAGTGAGTGGCTACCATCGGTGGTGGTGGAAGCGAACTCGTTGGGATCTTTTAAGAGACTTCTAGATGATTACATGGGATTTAATGGGATTGAGGGTGATAGACAGGCCTAGTAGATAGGGATATAATGGATGCAACTTGTTGGCTGAAGGGCCTGTTTGCGTTGTAGTGTTGCATGAAAGGGAAGATCTACAAAGTACCCTAAAACTTTGAGAATGTGTGCCAGTGTACTAATGTGTGATGGAGCAAATTTGCCTAATAAGATTTGAGTGTAAAGTGTTGGGATATGCGATGTTTGTGCAGTTCTGTATGTTTGATGCTCATTATTGTAAGATGTTGGCTTTTATGAGTGTAATGAGGCAAAGTTAATAGCTTGCTTCATCTCTTTTTAGATCGAGAAGAAATTGAAGGAAAAGGCTCCCTTTTCGATCACCAAGCCTGTTGGAGGAGACAAAAATGGTGGTACTCGTGTCG
This sequence comes from Sphyrna mokarran, assembly GCA_024679065.1. Taxonomy (NCBI): domain Eukaryota; kingdom Metazoa; phylum Chordata; class Chondrichthyes; order Carcharhiniformes; family Carcharhinidae; genus Sphyrna; species Sphyrna mokarran. The sequence goes on along the minus strand of JAGIQG010000020.1, from coordinate 36,960,893 downwards.
TCAAAGTTCGCAAAATGGTAACAGTCTCCCTTCCCAAATTATAGTAATGTTTTGGGAGAGAATGTGGGCTTGTTTTGACTGTTGGGTCTTTTTAAATTGAGGCACTTCGAAATTTCGTAGAAGCATACAATTGCTACAGTGCAGAAGGAGGCCATTCAACCCATCAAACCTACATACCTGCAATCCCACCTGGACTCTGTTTCTTTAACCCCGCGTATTTACCCTGCTGGTCCCCCTAATGTGCTGTTTAGCATAGTCAATTCACCTAACCTGCACAGTTTTGGAGGGGAAACTAGAGCACCTGAATATCCGTGCACTCGTGGGAGAAAATGGAAGCTCTACACTGACAGCTACCCGAGGCTGGAATTGAACCCACATCCCTGGCATTGAGGCAGTAGTGCTAACCATTGTGCTGCCCAATGTTCGTGATGTTCTCCAGTGACTTATTTCTCCCAGATAAGTTTTTAATGTGCCATAATAGCAGTTCTATGTGATTTGATTTTTTTTTTATATATTTATTGTTAGTCATAGAGGTTTACAGCATGGAAACAGGCTCTTCGGGCCACCTTGTCCATGCCACCCTTTTTTAAACGCCTTAAGCTAATCCCAATTGCCTTCATTTGGCCCATATCCCTATATACCCTCTTAACAAAAATAAAGACATCACTGTTTAAATACCAACCACCTCTGGCAACTTGTTCCCAACATTCACCATCTTCTGTATGAGAAAATTGCCCCTTTGGAACCTTTTGTATCTCTCCCCTTTCACCTTTGAACCTATGCCCTCTAGTTTTAGACTCCCCAACCTTTGGAAAAAGATACTGACTATCTAGTTGGTCTGTGCTCCTCATTATTTTACAGCGTTGGAGGAATATAGACAGAGTAGGAGGGAGCTCAAACGGGAAGTTAGAAGGGCAAAAAGGGGCATGAAATGATTTTGGTGGATAGGATTAAGGAAAATCTGAAGGCTTTTTACTCCTACGTTAGGAATAAAAGGGTGGTTAGAGGAAAAATCAGGCCTCTTACGGACAGAAGAGGGGAACTGTGCTTAGAGCCCGACGGAATGGCGGTGATCCTGAATGAACACTTTGTGTCGGTATTCACGAAGGAGAGGGGCTTGTTGACAGCTCCTGTCTCTGAGGGAGCTGTGGACCAGTTGAGGGAAATATCCATACCGAGGGAGGAAGTGTTAGAGCTTCTAGGTAGCATTAAAACTGATAAATCTCCGGGGCCTGAAGGCATTTATCCCAGGCTGCTTAGGGAAGTGCGAGGTGAAATTGCTGGGCCTCTGATGTAAATCTTTGTCTCTTCCTTGGACAGGTGAGATCCCAGAGGACTGGAGAATAGCTAATGTTGTACCATTGTTTAAAAAGGGTAGTAGGGATAACCCTGGAAATCATAGGCCGGTGAGTTTGATGTCAGTGGTAGGGAAGCTGTTGGAGGGGATTCTTAGAGATAGAATGTATAGGCACTTGGAACGTTGCGATCTGATTAGGGATACGCAGCATGGCTTTGTAAAGGGGGGGGGTCATGCCTTACAAATTTGGTAGAATTTTTTGAGGAGGTGACGAAAACAGTGGACAAAGGGCAAGCCATTGATGTTGTCTATATGGATTTCAGTAAGGCATTTGACAAAGTCCCTCATGGGAAGTTATTTGAGATGGTCAAGGCTAATGGGATACAAGGACAGGTAGCTAGATGGATAAGTAACTGGTTTAGTAATAGGAGACAGAGTAATAGCGGAAGGGTGTTTTTCTAACTGGAGGTCAGTCACTAGTGGTGTGCCGCAGGGCTCGGTACTGGGACCTCTTCTATTTGTAATATGTATAAATGACTTGGAAGAGGGAGTAAGTGGAGTGATCAGCAAGTTTGCAGATGATACAAAGATGGCTGGACTTGCATTAGTGAGGAGCGTTGTCAGGCGATGCAGCAGGACATAGGCTGGTAGCTTGAGCAGACAGATGGCAGATGGAATTCAATCCTGATAAATGTGAGGTGATGCATTTTGGGAGAAAGAATGTAGGGGGGAGGTATATGATAAAGGGTAGACCTATTAAGAGTATAGAAACGCAGAGGGACCTGGGGGTGCAGGTGAACAAGTCTCTGAAGGTGGCAGAGCAAGTGGAGAAGGTTGTAAAGAAAGCATATAGTATGTTAGCCTTTATAGGAAGGGGTATAGAGTACAAGAGCTGGCCTTTAATGTTGCAGTTGTATAAAACGTTGGTTAGACCTCATTTGGAATACTGAGTCCAGTTCTGGTCGCCTTACTACCGGAAGGATGTGGAGACTCTGGAGAGAGTGCAGAGGAGGTTTACCAGGATGCTGCCTGGTATAGAAGGTCTGAGTTACGAGGAGAGGTTAGGCAAATTGGGACTGTTTTCCTTAGAAAGACGTAGACTTAGAGGAGATCTAATAGAGGTGTACAAGATTATGAGGGGTATAGATAGAGTAAACAGGGTTAAGCTTTTTCCTAGGATGGACTCGAATAGCACAAGGGGTCACGGGCTTAGGGTGAGGAGGGCAAGGTATAATTTGGATGCTAAAGGGAGTTTTTTCACACAGAGGGTGCTGGGGGTATGGAATGCGCTGCCAAGTAAAGTCGTGGTGGCAGGTACTCTAGAGTTATTTAAGAAATACTTAGATGGACACATGAACAGAATGGGAATGGAGGAATATAGAAAACTGATTTAAAATAGGGATCATGAGCCTTGGGAGTCCCTGGGAAGTGTGTAAATAGATGATGAATATTGATGTACTTGTTTTTATCCTACAGGTGCATTGGTCCATCTTGTCTAACAAGGGGCGTACACGCGATGGGTCGTGAGAGGGCTGCTCTTGGATTTTTTTTCGAGAGTATCCTAGTGCTTCACATCATTAGTGTACACTTGACCTGGACCATTTGATGGGCAACACGACAGCTCAGTGACTATCGCTGTGCTGTGCAGATACATGGATTTGGGCCTGTGTCTGTGGGAATTTGCACATTCTCCCGGTGTTTGCATGGGTTTTCTCCGGGTGCTCCGGTTTCCTCCCACATCCCAAAGATGTGCTGTTAGGCTAATTGGCAAAACAAATTCTCCCTAAATTGTCTCCAGTTTGGTTTTTAATCCATAGATCTATAAACATAGACAGGGATCACGGGTAGAGGTGGGAACGCTGGGGTGGCGGCACGGGCTCGTTGGGCCAAAGGGCCTGTTTCCCGTGCTGTTTTGTTCTTTGTTAAATCTTTGTAAGATTACACTTCAGCCTTCTACACTCCAGAGGAAAATGTCCCAGTCTATCCAGCCTCTCCTTATAATTCAAACCATCAAATCCCTGTAGCATCATAGTAAATCTCTTCTGCACTCTTGTTTAATAATATCCTTTCTATAATAGGGTGACCAGAACTGTGCACAGTATGCCAAGTGTGGCCTTAATGATGTCTTGTACAACTTCAACAAGATGTCCCAACTCCTGTATTCAATGTTCTCAGTATTGAACACAGTAAGAAGCCTGACAACTCCAGGTTTAAGTCCAACCAATTTATTTGATAGTAAACTCAGAAGCTTTTGAGGTTATCCTCTTCTTTGGGTGAATGAGGTGTTCTGGTGTCAAACAGCACGTATAAAAGTCACTTTAAGACTTGAATAGCAGGTTAGGTGTAAAGATTCGCATTCTAATCAGCGATCTGTAAACTGTCTGTGCTGTTTGAGAGCAGAACACCTCATTCATCTGACTAAGGCCAGAGGCTCAAGCTTGTGAGTTTACTATCAAATAAATCGGTTGGATTTAAACCTGGTGTTACATAGAACAATCCAGCACAAACAGGCCCTTCGGCCCACGAGTTGCGCCAATCACATCTACCAATCCACAGACCTATATATAACCCCCTATCCTATTCTTTTCTATATACTCATGCAGAAGTCTCTTAAAAGACCCCAGTGAGTTTGCCTCCACAACCTCTGACAGCAGTCAGTTCCATTCACTCACCACCCTCTGAGTGAAAAACCTACCCTCACATCTCCTTTGTATTTGCTTCCCTGCACCTTAAATCTGTGTCCTCTCGTAGTGACCATTTCAGCTCGGGGAAATAGTCTCTGAGAGTCCACCCTATCTATCCCACTCAACATTTTATAAACCTCTATCAGGTCGCCTCTCAACCTACGTCTCTCCAGTGAGAAGAGTCCCAACTCCCTCAACCCATCTTCATAAGGCCTGCCTCCCAATCCAGGCAGCATTCTTGTAAATCTCCTCTGAACTCTCTCAATAGCCTCTACATCCTTCCTATAATGAGGCGACCAGAACTGCGCACTGTTGTCAGACTTCTTACCCCAGTCCAACGCCAGCATCTCTACATCATGTCCACCTGTGATGCCATTTTCAAGGAGCTATGAACATGTATCCTTAGATCTCTGTTCTGTATTGTATTGTCACATGTATTAGTATACAGTAAAAAGTATTGTTTCTTGCGCACAATACAAAGTATTCTGTTCATAGAGAAGGGGTGGAGAATGTAGCATTACAGTTGTAGCTAAGTAATAGAGAAAAATCAACTTGGTGTGTAATAGGTTCATTCAAGTCTGAAGGCAGCAAGGAAGAAACTGTTTTTGAGTCAGTTGGTGCATGACTTCAGACTTTTGTACCTTTTCTCGATAGAAGAAGATGGAAGAGAGAATGTCCAGGGTGCGTGGGGTCCTTGAATTTGCTGCCTGCTTTTCCAAGGCAACGGGAAGTGTAGACAGTCAATGGATGGAGAGCTAGTTTGAGTGATGTTGAAAATTGCCTGGCCTCTTGACATTCTTGTTTCCAAATGACATTCCTGTGCTGTGGAGCAATAAAAGGTTAACAGAACCTCTATCTGCCAAAAGCTTGGTGATTTTTTTTTCAGTTGATGTCTTACAGTTAATCCATAGAGTTTTACTAAATATCTAATCTCAGCTAGGCGGTGAGTGTAGTAAGTGAGCTTAGGATTCTCATCCTTTTGTTGTTCAGAAAATGTTGGTAGAAGACTGGCTTGTGTGATGGAAACGGCAAGCAGGTGGTGCTCATGAAGCAATGAAAAATCAGGGTGTTTCAAAGTGAGGGTGTCTTACAAATTTGGTCAGGAAATGCAAAAACTAAATTCCAATTTAATTTTATGGAATTTGAATGGACCTACCTTATATTAAGTTGATCTTTCTCTACATCCTAGCTATGACTCTGACTACATTCTGCATCCTCATTTCCTTTATGAATGGTATGTTTTGTCTGTATAGTGGCAAGAAACAATACTTTTCACTTTGGTAATACATGTGACAATAATAAATCAAATAAGCAATATCAGTTGGAGTTAAGCTGTAGAATTTTTAGTAGCAGTTCTGATGGCATAGCAGAATTAAAAGTTTCTTCTTGTGTTTAAAAAAGAAGAAACATGCAAGCGCCACTGAAATTTTTCAGCCTTAATTACGTATTGGTGACTACACTGCACAATATATTGGTCATCTTTGTTTTTGCAGCCACGATATTACCCCACTGAAGATGTCCCTCGTAAAAGGATTAGCCACGGTAACAAACCTTTCAGCCAGCATAAGAGACGCTTGCGTGCATCCATCACCCCAGGAACAGTGCTTATCTTGCTGACTGGTCGCCACAGGTGTAAGGTAAGTTGGCTATGGATTGACTGATCATTAACAGTGCTTTGTCTTCATTATCTCTGACTTAACTGTGAAAGATGGATGGAATAGTTATTACAATACAGAAGGAGGTGCACAGAATCCTTGTAGACTCTTTTGCCTCATTTCCTTTCTTTGCCACCTACTCTCAATTTGTCTTGACACTGTCAAAAAGATTGTTGCACACAAATCCCCAGGTCTGTCTGTTTCTGCACATTATTTAGATGTGTGCCATGAACGTTTATAGTCTATCTCTCTTTCTCTCTCCCCCCCCCACCACCACCACCAACTCATTCTTTCTGCCAAAATGCATCATTTCACACTTCTCTGTATTAAATTCCGTCTGCCACTTGTCTGCCCTTTCTGCTCACCTGTCTATGCCTCATTGCAGTCCAGGAGTATCCTTCTCCTTCCCTTCTCCTTCCCCCCTCCCCTTCTCCCACTGGCCAACTTGTTTAATGAGACTGCTTACATCTGGAGGACAAAGGGATGTCTGTTAGCTACTGTTAGCAAATATAGCTTTTCTCCTCTAATATCTGGGATAATAAATTTTGATTATAGACTCCTTTTCTTTGCAGCGTGTGGTTTTCCTGAAGCAGCTTAATAGTGGCCTGCTACTGGTCACTGGTGAGTAAAGTTCCTTTTCACTTAAAATTTTATCTGCCAGACGGGAAACGGACGTATGCTTTTTGTTCAATAATACTTATATGTATGTTGCAGCTGGCACATGTTTTTTCCCAAGTCTTCTGTTTTGGTGCATTCTGTATGTACTCATGTTCATAATTACAATTTTCATTTCTGCAGACCAATATACCAACTTGTAGGATATTGTACAAGCTTAAGTCTTGTGAATAATTCTGCCCACATTTTACTTTCTTGAAAGCTTGTCACAATTTTCCTTCACACTACATTGTTTGCATCTGAAGTGGTGCAAAGGTAACATCTCCCACCAGACATTCTCACAGCAAGTTATGGTTTTGATTCCACTCTTTGCCACTTTGAATTATTAGTCTCCAGTGATGCCTGTATGTCAGTTTCTAATTACTCAGTAAGAATTTAGCAACACCAATTATTAATCCAACCGATTTATTTGATAGTAAAATAGCGAGCTTTCAACAGCTTACTGAGTTCTTACCACTCCAATCCAACGCCGGCATCTTTACATCAGTTTCTAATTACACAGAGGTGCAGAAATAAGAACAATCTTTGGACCAGATTGTTATCTTGGTACTGCATGCTGAAACGACATTGAGGCATATTATAATGCAACATTTTTATTTTAAATATTCACAACTTGAACATGTTTGCGTGGATCTTTGTATTGCTTTTCGATTTGACATATTTGCTGGGTTGTTTCTGATTCCTCTGGTGCTTGTTATAGGTCCTCTGACCCTTAATCGTGTTCCACTGCGTAGAGTTCACCAGAAATTTGTCATTGCAACAACTACAAAAATTGACCTGTCATCTGTGAAAATCCCCAAGCATCTGACTGACTCCTACTTCAAGAAGAAGAGGCTGCGCAGGCCAAAGCACCAGGAGGGCGAGATCTTTGACACTGAGAAAGAGGTTAGATGCTACGCTGTACTTTAGTATTCCTGCATATTTGTGTCATTCATAGTATATGATGTCTATTTTAGTCAGAATTTTCAAAACTGTACTATTTTTGTCTCCTGTTCTTCCTAAAGGTTTCCTATCTTGCCCACAGAATGGCTGCATCATGAAATGAGGCCATTCACGCCACTGTGTCCATGCTGGCTCTCTGAGCTACTTGTCCATCTCCTCCATATCCAATTTTATTTCTTCAGAAGGCCTGGTGAATAAAATGGGCTGACATTTTGCACTTGCTGCCTTAATGATGTTCGCTGCTTGTGGTTTGGAATTGTATTCGAGTGATTTTAAACCTCGGGTTATGTGTTGCTTTCCCCCCCCCCCCCCCCCCCCACCTTTTGCCAGTAACAGTTCTATATGGTTAAGCACCCCTCAATGTATGTGATTTGAAGTTTCTCATCCCCAATACTGTAGCTTAAATTGCCAAACTCATGTGGTAGCTCCATGTCGGTTGGAATATGTTGCTACCAAACAGCAGCAAAAAAATGAAAATTCGGAATCTTTTGCTGATCTTGGCAAGTAGGTGGGGAGTGGGTTTCATGTGTTTTTGTCAGCTGTCAGTACATAAGTTCCAAAATGACATGGTGATGGGTGCGTTTTCAATGCTACTTTGCTGGTTATTAAATTAGAAATTTGATGGGTGGCATAAATGTTTATCTATTCAACTGACTTATTTGCAATGAAAGGGAACAGCAATTTGAAATGTTATATTCTATGGGACATGCTTTTACAAACCAGTGGGATTTTTCCCCCCACGATGGATGGGGTGGTATGTAGTTGCGTATATGTAACTATTCCACTGACCTCACCAGCTGACGGAGTTTGGGAGTTTGCTTCTGTCCTTCCTTAAACACAGACTTTGGGGTGTGCACCACCAGTGTCAGTTGTGGTTCAGTTGGCTATGTACAAGTCATAATTCAGGGACATGAGCGCAAAGTTCCAGGCTGACACTTCAATGCAGTATAATGTTTAATTTACTAATGAGAGATTAAAATCTACATTCATGCATCATGGGATCTTCTATGTGTAGAGATCTCCTGGTGAATAACATTCCTCCATCATCATCACAAAATAATCTGATCATTATCATATTCGATTTAAGGTGCAAGTACCTGATGTGATTGCTAGGGGTGCAAGCTACACTCTGTGTCAGAAGTTGACTTCAACGATGATGTGGCACAATTTTTGCTTGCTATAATAACAGTCACAGCCCAGTGAGTAGTCTGCATTTCATGAGACTTGCTGTTGGGTTTTTATTGACTGACAAAGACTGACTAATCACAGTGGTTTGAGAATGGTAGATTAGAATGATTTGAATCTGAAAATGTCACCATTGTATAAACCAATCTCTGAGGAAGAGGGGCTTGATTTTGTACATTTAGGATGGATCGTACAAATGAAGCAAAAATGGGTCATTTGAGTATTTTATTTCTATTGTCAGCTGTCCTGGTGATTTTTTTAAAAATTAGAGCAGATCTTGCATGCGTCTCTCAATGTAGTTTTAGCTTGATTTCAGTAGTGGTATCTTCATTAGAAAATTGTAGATTGAAGTCCTACTGCAGAGCTGTGAGCTGACATCTCAACGGTGCTATGCCGATCTCAAAAGTTCCATGTCATTTATTTCATTATGTGGGGCCTTGTTGTGCTGCTACATTTCCCACATTTTAGTTTTGTCCTTTATATAATTAGCCTACACTAGATTGTTTATAATATTAATTCCCAATGGTGGAGAGACACAGCTGGTCTGATACCATCTGTGGAAAGAGAAACGGCTAATGTCGAATAACTCTTCAAGCCAGTTTTAGAAATGTCTTGCATCAAGTTGATTAAAATCAGTGGCAGCTGTCCATTTCCTAAGACAAAACTATTGTCATACAAAACAGAAGACCATTGATTGCATTGATCTAGTTTAACTATTTTTGAAAATGACCTTTACTGATTTAAGGAATCGGTTTAGAAATTACTATGTGGAGGAAATTTTCCAGGACTTGAGAACAACCGTAAATGGCTTCAGGTACTATGTTGTTGATTTTAGGAAATTGGATTATATATTACAACCTGCCATTGTTTAAGAACAAATCTTCAAGTAACCTCGTATGTGTTCAGGTGGCCAACAAAAGGTATTAACAGGATACTATTGAGAATGTGACACATGGCTGCAAATTTGCCACAAATCCCACAAAATTGGATTGCAAATATTTTAGTGGAATTAACTCATTCTCCAGTTTTAGATAGTAAACACATTTTAAATCCTTGACCCTCTGTTATTTGCCCTAACATTTTACATGGCTCAAGTTCAAAATAGTTGTGCACAAAAACAGATTACTTTACAAAGTTGCTGTTGCTCTGACATTCTTCTCTCTTCACAGAAATATCAGCTAACAGAACAGCGGAAGGAAGACCAGAAAACTGTGGATTTCCAAATCCTGCCCATTATTAAACAGACCCCACAGCTCCGTGGCTATCTCCGCTCCATGTTTTGTTTGTCCAAAGGCGTTTATCCACATAAATTAATCTTTTAAACAAGCTGTAAAGAGAGACACTTATTAAAACTGGGATTTCAACACTTATGGTTTTGTTTGTGTACGTGATTCAAAACTAAGAATGTTACCAATTTTTTGAGGCATTGAGCAAATGTCTACAATGCAATATGTAGTTGAAGCTCTTTCAATGTTGCAGTCTGTGGTTGCAGTACATTACTCTTATTTGTACTTATACAAGAAATGTTTTAATTTCTTGCCTGGGGGTTTGTAAAAACTGCATTTAAATTGGAATGAGCATAGATTTAAATATGTGGCCCTGAAAACTCCATAGTATATGTGAGGGGTCCTTAGAAACAAACTTGGACATTACTTTAAAACATTAGGTCGCAGCATTGTCTGTTAAATTGTTTTTCACTGCTATTTGGAAGTTTCAGCTGTTATCATTGAATTAATGTTTGCACGACTAAATTCATTGGCAAAGTTAGAACAAGAGGCACAGACTTGGAAGTCCATTGTATTGGAAAACCTATTTCTAGTTTTCCTTTAAACAACTTTAAATTTTCTATCAACTGTGATTGGACGCCAGATGTCTTTAAGACAGAGTTAGGTTCTTAGGGAATCGGGTTGTGGGAAGAAGGCAGGAGAATGGGGATGAGAAAAATACTAGGTCTGATTGAATGGTGGTGCAGACTCGATGGACCGAGTGGCCTAATTCTGTTCCTATGTCTTATGGTCTTACACCCTGTGGCATTGAACAGGATCAAGTCCAAGTGTGGTTATCTTACCTGGTGCAAGTTGAGGGTGGGAAGTATTTGAACCAGGCTGTTGATGTAAACAGCATTCCCATTTAGTGGGGTTTTGAGGGAAAACGTTTCACCTGAGGGTGATTGAAATCTGGAATTCACTGCCTGAAAGGGTGGTAGATGTGGGACTGCTCAGTAATTAAGAAGCATTTAGATGAGCACTTGAAATGCCATAACAACAAAAGGGATTTGAATAGATACATTAGAAGGGGCTGGAAAAATCTCAGGCCTGCCAGCATCTGTGCTGAGGGAAAGCCAATGTTTTGGGTCAGAGTGATCATTCCTCAGTTGAGTGTTTGGTAGCTGATGCAGACATGAGACCTGTGTGTTGTAAACTTCTGACACACAGGAAACCATACAACTATATGGGGTTCATGGGATTCTGCATTCAGCAGATAACATCCAAAGGAAACAGTTCTTGAGGAGGAATCTGGTACTACAACAGAAGTATCATAGACTACCAAAATTTATTTACCCAATTTGTTTAAACATTACTGAGGAATATAAAATACTAGAGCAACTATGAGGCATGCTGCATGAATCAGTATAGATAATTCCTAGTGTCAGCCTTATTAGAGATCTGGAATGAGAGTCACCACAGCAAAGAAAAAGTAGGGAATAGACTGGTGGGAATTAATAGTAACAAGTACCTCGTGCTCTCTGCCAATGACAAAACATGAGGTAGCCATCCAGACAAACCAGAAAGAACATTAGTTTCTAAGACGCTGTCAAACAAACTTTCTCAAGGGAAAACTAGGCAAGCTATTAAATGGTTATAGCCCGAGCACTTGAAATAAAGGTCCAGCTTATCCAAACCATCACCTTGATATGCATTGCCTGTGTGACTGGGTGAAATGTAGACCTTAGTTGGTGATGCAGATTAAAGCGTGATGTGGAGATAGTGGGGTGGGCGTAGTAAGAAATGTCACAAGACCAGGTTACAGTCTCAACACGTTTATTTGCGTTCATGAGCACCCCTCTTGGATTTTAACCAGGTTTCTTACAGTTAAAGCAGCATAAGCAATTTGGCATTTGAAACAGGTTAACGTTTTTTGGCAGGTGAAGGATCTCAGTGATACAAAAGTGGGATGCTGGAAATGGGAAATAAGAGTGAACGGGATGCTGAGCAGGTTAGGTGGTGGCTCTGGAGCTACAGGAGATCTGCAGCCTCTCAGCTGATTGACCTCTTACCTCTGGCAGGTGCCACGTGGGCCGCCGGACTCAATATCCGGTTGTCGCGCGGCATGACGTAAACCTTGGCGGTGACTTCCGGCTGTTTGATGGCGCAGCGGAAGGTGAGTGACATGGCGGTCGGGGAAGGAGGGTGAGAGCAACTGGAGGTCGGCGAGTGTTTTTGGCTCTACTGAAGGGAACGGGTACAGATTCAGATCCGGAGTTGAAAATCCCGCTGTTAGAATTTGAACTGTTCAGATCTGTCACGAAGGGAACGTTTATTTGGACACAAAATTTAGCGTTTATGTGGTTTAAACTTCGGAAGCGAATCCTTACTCTTCCTCACACTGTCCCAGATTCAAGCTTCTTCCTAGTCTGTCGCTTCAAAAAAAAGTAAGAAGTCTTACAACACCAGATTAAAGTTCAAAAGGTTTATTTGGTAGCAAACGCCACTAGCTTTCGGACCGCTGCTCCTTCGTCAGGCAAAGTACGACAGGTTTATTTGGTACCAAATAAAATTATTTGCCACCAAATCTGTTGGACTTTAACCTGGTGGTGTGAGACTTCTTACTGTGTTTATTCCAGTCCAACGCTGGTATCTCCACATCATGACCTCAAAAAAAACCCACTGTCTGCTCCTCCCAAACTTTTTTTTGGCCCTGACCCCCCAATCTTCTTGAGGTCCATCGAACTTTCCACTACAGTCAGCGCATCTCTAATGACTTCTCCCTTCCATCCCATCTCTTGAGGTACTCGAAGATTAAAGATTCGGAGACTTTATTAATTGCACACCATCTTCTGTTCCCACATGGGCACAGAAGTTTAATATTTTAACTTTGTTAAAGCCCAAGCTTTGCACAAAGTGTACAAATTAAAATGCACGTGCTTAATTTGAACAATATGTGAGGAGCGTTCTTGCCATTATTGTGATGGATGCGATTGTATGTTGAAGCATTTATGCATAATGTCTTCAGTGATAGATGATGGTTTGAGCTGTGGATGCTGGCAATACTTTGATTTCATTCCAGAAAGTGTCAAATTCCACACAGATAAATTGCAGCAAACAGTACCAAATCCTTAATTGCCCCGTCTTAACAATTCAGGAAATGTTGCTCTTGGAACCAAAATTTCAGTCAAATGTTTATGTTGGAAGAATGTTCCCACCTGCAGTAGCTCATGAGCCCTGTCCTATTTTAAAAACTGCATGACTGCAAACTCGGAGGGAAAAGTTAGCTGTGTCCAGGATAAATTTCTGGATATGTGGATACTGCAGAAAAAAAAGTGAATGTGTAGTGAACCCAACAGTTTCTGTTTCACTAGGTAGAGAACAGATTGTTCCTGTCAGTTTCATTTAAATCAAGGATGATAGACCTGTCAGTTTCACCTAAATTTGTCAATAATTATGACATTCATTCTAATTCTGTTCATTCTTTCCTATCTAATATTTCTCAAAAATATTTTCAGATGCTGCAAAGTTCAAAAATTAGGAGATTTTTCTTCCCCTAGAAGCAGTCAGCTTTAGTACACGCTGTTCTTAACATTGGATAATATTTTGTCTTGTAATCACTGTACCTGCAAATGATGTACAAAGAACAAAACAGCACAGGAAACAGGCCCTTCGGCCCAACGAGCCCGTGCCACCACCCGTCTACTTTTTGAAACAAACTTTTCTTTTTCTCCAAGTTAATTACTTTCAATGCAGCCTACTATACTTGATATCTACCACTTCTAAAACATAATGTGTATGCAGTTACTTGGAGGAAGTAAAATATTTAAAAGTATTCACATTTTAGATTAAAATATTTCATATTTTAATGACTCTTTGTATCTTAGTCAAGTTATGCATTTCACATTTAAATCCTAATTGCATACTTAAATTAATTTTACAAAGACATTGAAGTTGATGGACAATAAAATTATTTTTCAAAGACTAAATATTTCTGGAAAAAAAAGCATAAAAGTCAAAACTAGCACATTAAAAGATCAGAGAAGAATACTATAAAGGAGGAAAAAATCTTACGCAACAACAGAGAAAGATCTTTTTTAACAACCTAAGGAAATCACAGAACTATTGTAATTCTTGTAATGTCTAGTCAGTAGTGACCTTGGTAATATTCTTAAATACAAGTCTTTAATTTAGAACAATGATATCCAAACAAAGCAAATAATAGCTCAACTTACAAAAAGTTTACACCCAATCAAATGCAAACTGAAAGACTCTTATTTAGCTGCCTGCAGTATCATCTATGCAGCTCCCAATTTATTGCAGCAAGTTACAGTGAAATGGGAAGCAACAGACAAGACAGTGTGTGAGAGCCAAGGGGATGTTGAAGAAGATTTATCTAATCAACAATTTCTCCCATATACCATTCCTCCCCAGTTCCCCCTGAAATGCCAGTACAAGAGCACTATATTGTATTAGTGCAAGTTACATAGTTGATTAAAAAAATCACATTTTTTCTCCTTTGTTTACAAGCACATTATTATTGCATAATTGCACATAATTTCAGTATAATAGAAATATGACATTCACCAAATTTATTTGGAAAAATTATATAATCCTGCTAAATACGTTTTTATTTGGAAAAACAGTGCCCTCTTAAAGAACAGGCATCAAAGCAGGTCGAACTGAAGGATTTTCCTTCTTTGGATGTTGAAGATGTAAATTTGTATTTAATTGCCAAAATCCCATCACTTCTCGTATCATGAAATAACATAATCAAAGTTCTTTGGCATCATGATGTTCAATTGTAGAATGGTTGCAGCGCAGAGGGGGGCTATATGTTCCTTCATGTAGATATGCAAGAGCAACTTTGCTAGTCTCAGTCCCCTGCCCTTTCTCAATAGCCCTGTGACTTCTGGTTTCCCACACTCCAAAGATGAGCAGCTTAGAGTTGAATAGCCCTGCTAAATTGACGTTTAGTGTCAGAGGGCTTAGCAGGGTAAATTCATGGGGTTATGGGAAGAAGGCCTGAGTGGGATTGTTGTTGGTATAGGCTCAGTGTGTCAAATGGCCTCCACCTGCATTATAGGGATTCTATGACTCTTTTTCCAATTTTCTTTCTTGAAAGCAGTGATTGAATCTGCCTATACCACACTGTATTCCAAACCCTAATTAGTCCATTTTTTAAAAACATTCTGACACGTCGCCTTTGAATCTTTTGTCTTTCTCCTGAAGTCAGTGTCCTCTGGTTCTTGACACTTCTACTAAAGGAAGCAGTTTGAATTTCAATGCCTCTACAAATCCTTCTCGGCCTTTTCTAAGGAGAATCCAATCTAACTTCTAACTGAAGCTGCTAATTCCCTAGAGCCATTCTCATAAATCTCTGTACCATCTCTAATTCTTCCTGAAGTGTGGTGCTTAGAATTAAACACAATATTTCAGCTGAGGCTGACCATTATTTAATAAAGATTCACCTAGCTTTTGAATGCCGTGCCTCTCTCTTTTTAAGGCCAAGAATCCCAAATACTTTATTAAGCACTTACCCATCCTGCCCTGCCACTCTCAGCAATTTGTACAGATACATTCTCTACTCTTGCAGCCCTTTTAGAATTGAATCCTTTTTTATTGTGCCTCCTCATTCTTCCTAGTGTATCATATGACACTTCTCTGCATTACATTTAATCTGCTACATGTCTGCGCATTCCATCAGCCTGTCGTCTTGAAGTCTTGCTTCTCAAGTTCACAATGTGATCAAATTTTAGGTTATCAGCAAATTTTGAAATTGTGCCCTGCACAGTTAAATCTGTATGTCATTAATAAAGAACTGCAGTGATCCTGGTACAAACCCCTGGAGAGCCTTATATGCCTCCTTCCAGTCTAGTAAACAACCATTCACTACTGTTCTTGATTTCCTGTTACTCAAGTCAGTTTTGTTTCCATGCTGCCACACTCTGTTTTATCCTATGGGCTTTGAACTTTTGCTGACAGACATGTTATGCAGCACTGCATTGAATGACTTTTGGAAGTATTTATACCCATATCAGCTGCATTATGTCCATTAACTTACCTCTTACCTCATTTAAAGATTCAATTAGTTAAACATAATTTGTTTTTAACAGACCTGTGCTGCTTCTTTAATCCACACTTGTACTAGTAATTTGATAGTTTTGTCCTGGGTTATAATTTCTAAATATTTTTCCAGCACCTAGATTAAATTGACTGGCTTGTAGTTGATGGGCTACTGTTGCACGATTTTTTTGGGCAAGGATGTAATATTCGCATTTTGCCTGTCCCCTGGCATAGTCCCATAATGTAAGGAGCATTGGAAATTACGATTAATACCTTTGCAATTTCAGTTGTCATATTCATGTTCCTCTGTATCCTGGGATGCATCTCATCTGATCCTGTTGACTTGTACATTTTAAGTACAGTTAGCCATTTTAATGCCTATTGATAACAATCTTTAGCCTGTCTAAATAGCTCTCATACTTCCTTTCTTCTCTATTACTTGGGCATTTTCTCTCTTTGCAAAGACAAATGCAAAGTAGTAACTTAGTACCTCAACTTTGCTTCTGCTTCTGCGTAAATTTCCTTTTAGATCTTTAGACATTTATTCATGTAGAACAGTTGTTGTAATACGGTGTATCTCACTTAAAGCATCACAATAGAAGCAAACCAGCATAAATCTCCACCTGGTTTGTTGTGAGGTAATTTCATACAAAGCAAAATAAAGTGCGTGTATAATCTGTATAGTTATAGTTCATACTAATTTCATAGATTAATAGTTATATGGTGTGAGTTTAGGTTAATCAGCCTGAAATGATTTCTCAAATCCCAATCCAGGATTCTCTGTGCTATATCATTACTTTTGATCTTGTTGTGAAGTGGACTTTGGGTAGGCTGGTTTGCTAGTTGGCAAAATTTGAATAATTTAAAGCAAGTATTACCAGGCCAACTCTTGTAATAAAATCACTCACAAACAGCAGCCACATCAAATCCAATGCTGGAAGCAGATGCTCTCCTGTCCAAATTCAAGGATGGTTAGAAATTTTGGCTTAACCAGAAATGGGGTAGACCATGCGCATCTCGGCGTCAGGAATTAGGATGAAGCTGCAGGCAATTCCAGCAGAACTACGTCACTTGGAGATCCAGTTAGGAGGTCTGAGGTTAGTAACCAGGTGAATCCAACTGGTTGTGGTTTACTGCAGTGGGACTGTTCTTCAGTATCATTGTCCAGGCTTTTACATGAAGAATGAACACTTTAAAAGCACGTCCTGAGGGTTTCAGACTTGCTGTGGCTGAAGTGAGAAAATTGGAGGAAAACTGGAGAAGGAAATGAAACTGATAAAATCATTCCAGAAATTTTGCTTCTGCTTAAAATCATCAATTTGACACAACCTTTTCTTTCTGTCTGTTATCTTTCACAATTGTAATGTACTAGTATTTAATGCAATCTTTCATTCATTAGACATTTGTCATATCTGAGTCAATTAGAGCATAGAACATTACAGCACAGTACAGGCCTTTGGATCCTCAATGTTGCGCTGACCTGTGAAACGAATCTAAAGCCCATCTGACCTACACTATTCCAGTATCATCCACGTGTTTATCCAATGGCCCTTAATGTTGACGAGTCCACTACTATTGCAGGAAGAGCATTCCATGCCCTTACTACTTTCTGAGTAAAGAACCCCCCTCTGATATCTGTCCTATATCTATCGCCCCTCAATTGAAAGCTATGTCCCACATACTATCCATCACTATCTGAGGAGAAAGGTTCACACTGTCCACCCTATCTAATCTTCTGATCATCTTGTATGCCTCTAATAAGTCACCTCTTAACCTTCTCTCTAATGAAAACAGCCTCAAGTCCTTCAGTCTTTTTTCATAAGGCCTTTCCCACTATACCAGGCAACATCCTAGTAAATGTCTAAACCCTTTCCAATGCTTCCACATCCTTCCTATAATGCAGCGACCAGAATAGTACGCAATACTCCAAGTGCGGCCGCAACAGAGTTTTATACACCTGCAACATAACATCATGGCTCCGAAACTCAATCTGTCTACCAATAAAAGTTAACACACAAATGCCTTCTTAACAACCCTATCAACCTGGGATCTATGCACATAGACACCAAGATCTCTCTGCTCATCTACACTACCAAGTATCTTTCTATTAGCCCAGTATTCTGTATTCCTGTTACTCCTTCCAAAGTGAATCACTTCACACTTTTTCACATTAAACTCCAATTGCCACCTTTCGGTCCAGCTCTGCAGCTTATCTATGTCTCTCTGTAACCCCCAATATCCTTCCTCGCTGTCCACAACTCCACCGACTTTAGTGTCATCCACAAATTTACTAACCCATCCTTCTATGCCCTCATATAGGTCATTTATAAAAATGACAAACAGCAGTGGCCCCAGAACAGATCCTTACGGTATACCACTACTAACTGAACTCCAGGATGAACATTTCCCATCAACCACGACTCCCTGTCGTCTTTCAGTTAACCATTTTCTGATCCAAACCACAAAATCACTCTCAATCCCATGCCTCCTCATTTTCAGCAATAGCCTACCTTGGGAACCTTATCAAATGCTTTACTGAAATCCATATACACCATATCAATTGTTTTATCCTCATCCACCTCTTTGGTAACCTTCTCAAAGAACTCAATAAGGTTTGTGAGGCGTGACTTGCCCTTTACAAAACCGTGTTGAAAATCCCTAATCAAGTTGTTTTTTCTAAATGATTATAAATCCTTTCTCTTATTCTTTCCAAAATTTTGCCCACACAGAAGTAAGGTTCATTGGTCTATAATTACCAGGGTTGTCTCCACTCCCCTTCTTGAACAAGAGGACAACATTTGCTATTGTCCAGTCTTCTGGCATTATTCCTGTAGACAATGACGCCATAAAGATCAAAGCTGAAGGTTCTGCAGTCTCCTCCCTAGCTTCTCAGAA
Organism: Sphyrna mokarran; assembly: GCA_024679065.1. NCBI lineage: Eukaryota > Metazoa > Chordata > Chondrichthyes > Carcharhiniformes > Carcharhinidae > Sphyrna > Sphyrna mokarran. The sequence continues at coordinate 36,942,289 of JAGIQG010000020.1, read as the reverse complement.
AATCCTAGGATAAATCCCATCCGGCCCAAGGGACTTAGCAATTCTGGAAAGTGTGAAAATAGATAACACCACTTCCTTATGAACCTCAATTCCATTTAGTCTAATAACCTGTATGTCAGTATTCTCTTCGACAACATTGTCTTTTTCCTGTGTGAATATTCATGAAAAATATTCATTTAGTGCCTCTACTATCTCTTTAGACTCCACGCATAACTTCCCACAACTGTCCTTGACTGGCCCTAATCTTATCCTAGTCATTCTTTTATTCCTGATGTGCCTATAGAAAGCTTTAGGGTTTTCCTTAATCCTACCTGCCAAAGACTTCCCATGTCCCCCCCTGGCTCTTCTTAGCTCTTTATTTAGGTCCTTCCTGGTTAACTTGTAACTCTCAAGCATCCTAACTGAGCCTTCATGTCTCATCTTTACATAAATCTCCTTCCTCTTCACAAGAGATTCAACCACGGTTCCCTTGCTCGACCACTTCCTCCCTGTCTGACAGGTATGTACTTCTCAAGGACGCACAATGGTTGTACCTTGAACAAGCTCCACATTTCAATTGTGCCCATCCCATGCAGATTTCTTCCCCATCCTATGCATCCTAAATCTCACCTAATCACATCATCATTTCCTTTCCCCCAGCTATAACTCTTGCCCTGTGATATGTACCTATCCCTTTCCATCGCTAAAGTAAACGTAACCGAATTGTAGTCACTACCACCAAAGTGCTCACCTATCTCCAAATCTAACACCTGGCCTGGTTTATTAGCCAGTATCAAATCCAATGTGGCTTCAGCTTTTGTTGGTCTATCTACATACTGTGTCAGGAAACCCTCTTGCATACATTGAACAAAAACTGACCATCTAAAGTACTCAAACTATAGCATTTCCAGTCAATATTTGTAAAGTTAAAGTATCCCATAACAACTACCCTGTTACTTTTGCTTCTAATAAGAAGTGTCACAACACCAGGTTAAAGTCCAGCCAATTTATTTGATAGTAAACTCTCAAACTTTCGGGGTTTGCTCCTTTGTCAGGTGAAAGGTGACTTTAACCTGTTGTTTGAGACTTCTTACTGTGTTTATCCCAGTCCAACGCTGACATCTCCATATCATGACGACATTCGCTCTTATCCAGAATCATCTTTGCAATCCTTTTCTCTACATCTTTGGAACTTTTTGGATACCTATAGAAAACTTCCAACAGGGTGACCTCTCTTTTCCTGTTTCTAACCCCAGCCCATACTACTTAAAAAGACGAGTCCTCATCAAACGTTCCTTCTGCCACCGTAATACTGTCCTTGACTAACAATGCCATACCTTCCCCTCTTTTACTGCCTTCTCTGATCTTATTGAAATGTTTAAACCCTGGAACCTGCAACAACCATTCCTGTATCTGCTCAATCCATGTTTCCTAAATGGCCACAATGTCGAAGTCTCAGGTTCAAACTCATGCTGCAAATTCACCCACCTTATTCTGGATGCTCCTGGCTTTGAAGTAGACACACTTCAAACCACCTTCATGCCAGCCGGTACACTCCTGCAACCTTGAAACCTTATTCATGATCTTCCTACTCTCATTATCCTGTACATCCTGTGCCAGGAGCAACAATCCAGGTTCCCATCCCCCTGCTGAATTAGTTTAAACCCTCCTGAAGAATATTAGCAAATTTACCTCCCAAGATATTGGTACCCCTTTAGTCCCGTTTGTAAAGGTCCCACGTATCCCAGAATGAGCCCCAGTTGTCCAGCTATCTGAATCCTCCTTCTTACACCATTTCTGTAACCACGTTTTCAATTGCTCTCTCCCTATTCCTCTCCTCGCTCGCATGTGGCACAGGTAACAAACCATACTTAACAACTCTGTTTGTTTTAGCTGTAAGCTTCCACTCTAATTCCCTGAATTTCTGCTTTACATCCCCATCCCTTTTCCTGCCTATGTCATTGGTGCCTATGTGGACCACAACTTGGGGCTGGTCTCCTTCTCCTGTAAGGATCTTGAAAGCACAATCCATGACATCACAGATCCTGGCACATGGGAGAGAACACACCAACCACAAGTCTCTCTCATTCCCACAGATAGAATCTCCTATCTGTCCCCCTAACTATGGAGTCCCCAATAACTAATGCTCAGCTTCTCCCTCTCTTTCCTGTCTGAGCAGGACAGATTCTGTGCAAAAGACCTGTACCCCATGGCTTATGCCTGATAAGTCGTCCTCCCCAACAGTATCCAAAACAGTATGCTTTTTATACCGAGGAGCAGCCGGAGGGATGGCTGCACTGACTGCTTCTTACCCCTTCTAACAGTCACCCAGGCATCCTCATTCCTAGAAGTATGAACCTCCCTTTTATTTATTACTGTCTCTGTCTTCCGAATGATTATATGAATGTCTGAAGCTGGAAAGTAAATTGTTGAATGATGTACTGAGAACGAGGAAGGGATTTTTGAGATGCTCAGCAAATAGACACAAATAATAGTCAAAATTTCTCTGTGATGATGCAAAGTAGACACTTGTAAGTGGAACAACTTATTGAGATGGGAAAATATACATAAAGGCACTTCTTACAATGAACATTGTCACATTGCTAAAGCTGAATGTGAAGGCCAGCTTGGGAAGTTTCGATTGAAAATTCAAGATCCCCAAGTGTTTCAAATGTATCCAGAATCCACAATTTAATATGTGGATGTCTATGCTGAGCAAAAACAGATCTTATTATAGTCAGCACAGAATCATAGAATTCCTATAGTGCAGAAGGAGGCCATTCAGCCCCTCAAGACTGTACTGACAACAATCCCCCCAGGGCCTATCTCTGTAACCTCATGTACTTAGCCTGCTAATCCCTTTGAAGCTAAATAAAGACAATTTAGCATCAACTTAACCTGCGCACGTTTAGAGCCAGGGAGGAAACCCACGCAGACACTGAGAAAATATGCAAACTCTTCACAGACAGTTACCCAAGGCCGGAATTGAACCCTGGCCCCTGCTACTGTGAGGCAGCAACGTTAGCCACTGTGCCACTCCGAAGAATTATATTCTGGCTGTCTTCAAAATTGAAGGACCAGTAGTGATACAATCTTAAAATTTTGATTTGATTTATTATTGTCACATGTATTAACATACAGTGAAAAGTATTGTTTTTTTGCCTGCTATACAGACAAAATATACCATTCATAGAGAAGGAAACGAGAGAGTGCAGAATGTCGAATTGCAGTCATAGCTAGGGCGCAGAGAACGATCAACTTAATGCAAGGTAAGTCCATTCAAAAGTCTGACAACAGCAGGGAAGAGGCTGTTCTTGAGTCAATTGGTACGTAACTGCAGATTTTTGTATCTTTTTCCCAAACAAAGAAGGTAGAAGAGAGAATGTCCAGGGTTCGTGGGGTGCTTAATTATGCTGGCTGCTTTGCTGAAACAGCGGAAAGTGTAGACAGAGTCCGTAGATGGGAGACTGGTTTGTGTGATGGATTGGGCTACATTCACGACTTTTGTAGTTCCTTAGCAGCTTGGGCAGAGCAGGAGCCATACCAAGCTGTGATACAACCAGAAAGAATGCTTTCTATTGTGCATCTATAAAAGTTGGTGAGAATTGTAGCTGACATGCCAAATTTCCTTAGTCTTCTGAGAAAGTAGAGGCATTGGCAGGCTTTCTTAAGTGTAGTGTCAGCATGGGGGGACCAGGACGGGTTGTTGGTGATCTGGACACCTAAAAACTTGAAGCTTTCGACCCTTTCTACTTCATCCCACATTCTCCTTCACACTTCCTGAAGTCAATGACAATCCCCTTTTTGACATTGAGGGAGAGATTATTATTGCTGCACCAGTTCACCGGATCTCGTTCCTGTACTTCGTCCCATCGTTGCTTGAGATTTGACCCACTACAGTGGTGTCGTCAGCAAAGTTGAAAATCAAATTTGAGGGGAATTTGACCACAAGAATGGTCTTGAGATATCCTAGTGAAGTTGTTAATATTAAAATAGGAAGAGGCAAATAGTTATCAACCTACAGAAATCTCCACAATAATTAACTTCTAATGGACCTTGAAACCAATTAACATTACTTGTTCCCACAAGGAGTGACTGAGAAGTAGTCTAGTTATACCGTGCTCCAAACTATGCCACAGGGAATGACTGACTTAAAGAAATAAATGTATGGGAACTGAAAAGGACAGATTAGTATTTTTCATTCTAGAGATCCCCAGGCCGTTGATTTTTAGCACACAGGGCCGAGAGATTCAAGCCCCAGCCAATCTGCGATGCGTTTCCCAGCACCATTATCTCTGTGCCAGAAATAGGCTAGGAGCTGCATAATTTGTGCACATGATAATTTCCATATATTTTAAATGCTATTAGTGAGCCCAGGACTGATGTCTTACTTGCGAGTATCTGGCAGTCCATCCTTGTTGAAATGAAGCAGGGGCAATCAGGGGTCTTGCCCCAAAGGGTTGGGCACTGGGAGGGTGCCACCTGGGATTACCACCATGACAGTGCCAGCCTCTTGACACTGCCCAAAGAGCAAAGTGCCAATACCAAGGGAGCACCTAGGCACTGCCCATTGGGCATGGGGCAGTGCCAAGAGAGCAAGGCCTAATGAGGACAGTGCCTGTTGGGGGCATGGCCTCTAGGAGCAATCGGTGGGAGTAGATGGTCCTGCTGCCATTCTGCACTTGGACTGAGTGACAGAGAGAGGGAGGGAGGCCAGCAATTAGGGCCGCCCATCAGTTTGGGGCAGGGGGAGGGGTGTAGGAGACTATGCATGCGTCAATCGCACACTGAGAGATCAGTTCATGCGCAGTGGCCTGCTCAGCACTATGCTGCTGGCCTCTCCAGCGGGAATAGACCCTGCCCACTTTTTTTCAGCATGACTCATGCTGGCGCACTAAGCAATGCACGGAGTGTGGGAGATTTTTCTCTGATCTCCACGGAAAAAGCCAGCATGACTTACTCCAGCTTTCACGCAAATCCAGCACCTAGAATCTTTTTTTGGGAGAATTCCCCCCTGCAGCTGCCGCCGCCACCACACACAAGTCTTGAGATATATTAGTGTAATTTGAATTTCCTAAGGTCTTTAGGGTAAGTAGATTATCAACCTTAAGTACAGCTATACACAGTTCAATAATATTTTGTGCTCCTATGAATGTTTTGCCTCATTTAAAATTCTCATCATTATTTTCAAACTGCTCCCTATCTTTGCAATCGCTTTGGCCCTACAGCCTTCCAGTTTGGCTTCATGATTATCTCTGATTTTAATTGCTCTGACGGCCATATATTCTGCAATTCCAACCCTCCACCTACCTTCCTTCTCTCTGTCTTTCTCTATCATATTGCTCCAATAAAGATGCCATATGTACACAAGTTGTTGCTGTCATGATTTGACATTAAATTGACTATGGTGAAACAGGTGATTTTTCTTGTGCCTCATGTCAAAATGCACCATTGCATAAAGTCAACAAAGCTTTATTTTGCTCTAATTCATGCTGTGCCTGTCTGACTTGGAACTACTAAATCCTGATGCTGCAACTTTTTTGATTGAAGATGTTGAATATTTGTGTACATTTTTAAACAAAAAATATTAAGTACAAAATTAAATGAAATAGTTCTTTTATCTGTTACTTAACATGCTTCATAGCTTCCACAGTCTGTGGAATAATTCTGTAATTATGTGGCTATTTTATTATGAAAATTATATTTTATGTTTCTTCAAGTTCTGCACAGTTTTCTCCTTTCTGAAGACTTATGCTGGATAAGGTTTGAAAAACTATGCTAGATCTCAATTTTCACGTGAGGCTAAACATTTCAGCAAGTTATAATGTAATGAGAAACATCACAGACATACCAATCCCCTTTTAATTGGTGTCAGTATAAACATAGCGATCCAGAGTGAGATACCTAGCTGACGTTGTAGCCCTTACCCAGCTGAGAACAGCTAACCCAGAACTGACAAGAAGTTATCTTGGATATTTCAATTTCCCTTCTAGACACTAGTACTCACTGAACATAATCAAGCAGCTAAGGATAATCAGATTGTAGTGTTTTTCAGGTAAATTGATCATCAATCATGCGTGCAACTATAATTAAGAATTTAATCCATTTATTATTGTATTCAAATATATTTAGTTCCAGTGGGACTCATGCTATGTGGAATCTCTGCACAATTCTCAGTGATCCCACCTGCACCGCGGAGAAGGGGGCTGTTGAGGACACAGCTGGTATGTTCCAGTTGGCTGCAGGTTCTGAAAGCCTTTTTTATTTGTGTCACAAGTCGGCCTTACATTAATGCTGCCATATTATTATGAAAACCTCTTAGTCGCTGCACTTTGGTATCTGAATACACTGAGGGAGAATTTGGCATGGCCAGTGCACTAACTAGCATGTCGTTAGGACTGTGGGAGGAAACTGGAACACCCAGATAAAACCCTTGCAGACATAGGGAGAATTTGCAGACGCCGCACAGACAGTGACCCAGGTCCCTGAGCTGTGAGGCAACAGTGCTAACCATTATGCCCACCCTTGTTGGTGTAATTCATTTTTATATTACACTTAACAGGTTTGGTCCTCTTGCTTGTTCCACCTCCACTGGGGAAAAAGCCACCATTCCCTTTTTTTTCACCTCTTATGAAAACATACCTGAAATTCAGAATTTGATGTGTGGAGGTTTGCATGAGTTTGGGTCTGAGCAATCTGTAAGGGTCTTAGTATGATTGTTTTAATGTGTCAATGGTACCTTAGAAATTTATAAAAAGAAAATAAGGGGCAATGGAGGAACAATTTGCTCATAAGGCTTTATTATTATCTATCTTAAAATGTCTGCAAAAAGGATGTAAGAATTGCTCACCTATTGTCCTGCACTGATATTTGTTTAGCATCTCTTGTTCCTGCAGTTGTACTAAAGTGTATGAAGTTCAAGATTTCACAAGTACAAATGTTATATCCTCCATAGTTGAGAATAAGAGGCAAATCTTTTAGAACTGAGATGAGAGGTAGTAAATGTGTAGAATTCACAACCACAGGTTAAAGGGATCAAAGATATGGGAGGAAGGGGGGAATCAGGATATTGAATTTGATAATCAGCCATAATCAAGATGAATTAATGGTGGAGCAGATTTGAAAGGTTGAATGATTTATTCCTGCTTCTAGTTTCTATGTTTCTATAATGGAAACCAGGTTAATGTTATTTCATAATTCTCCCATAAGCAATGAATTAGGCAGAAAAGCTGTTGAAGATCCATTGCAACAAGATCTGGTGATTTATAACAGCTTTTATATTAAGTTTAGGCTAAATGGCTGCCTCCTGTGCAATAACAATTCTGTATTCTACATGATACTACTGCCAATTTGTAATACGTTTCCTTTGGAGCTGATGAAAATTCCAACTAAAGTAGGGAGATTCCCGGTTGATGGCTTTAGTGACATGTTTCCAAGGTTTATTTTAGGATTGCTGCTGGTTTGCATTGTGAACTGGTGTTAGTCTGCGACGGCCCCTCACAATTGAGATGAATCTGTCAGGCTTGTTGAAGCTTAGATTACTGAGAAGCCCAATCTGGATTCACAACCCTGGGTTGGTCTCCCTCTCCTTCCTTTGCCTCTGCCATGCTGCATCGTTGTCAAGCCACAAAGCAGCTTGCACCTTGATGGATCAGATAAAGTCATATTGAACGTTCTGCAGCTGCTGCCTTCCAATCAATAGTGTTAATGTCTCCATGCTATAGAGTGACGTTGAGTGTATCTTTATACCTTTCTCTTGGGCTGCCCTTAGAGCATTGGCCAATGGAAAGCTGAGAGAAGAAAACTTGATGAGGAAGCAGTTTCCAGTCATCCAGATGCAATGGCCCATCCATCCAGTGGTTCCTCAGGAGCAGGGCTCCAATGCTGATAGATGCAGCTTGAGGAAGGATGCTGATGTTAGTTTGGCAGCCCTCCCATTTGGTCCCCAGGATTTGATGCAACACTGCTGGTGGAAGCTCTCAAGGACTTTAACATGTTACCAAGAGATGGTCCAGATTTCACTTTAGTAAGAGAAGGTAGTCAACACCGTGGCCTTATAAACCAAGACTCTTTCAAAGTTTTAATGTCAAAGACGCCCATGCACATTTTGCAGAAGGCAACGCTGACATAGTTGATTCAGTGCTGGACTTCAATGGTAGTCGCTTGGGGGAGATGATTGCTGGAATATGGCGATTGCTGGGAAATGGCAAGTGCTGCACCAGAATCACCTTGGCTCAAGGCCTGAGGTAGAACCTTTGTCTCGGTGATATTTATAAGTAAACAAAGCCTCTTATTAGAGTGTTGAAGAGGTCAAACATCCTTGAGCCACTGTGCAGCAGTAATCTGTACTCTGAAGATCATCAAGGTAAATAAATCCCTGGGACCTGATGAAATGTAACCCAGGATATTGTGGGAGGCTATGGAGGAAATTGCAGGTTCCCTGGTTGAGATATTTAAATCATCGATAGTCACGGGTGAGATGCTTGAAGATTGGAGAGTGGCAAATGATGTGCCATTTGTTAAAAAGGGCTGCAGGGAAAAGCCTGGGAACTGCAGGCCTGTAATTCTAACATCTGTGGCATGTAAATTGTTGGAAGGTATTTTGAGAGACAGGATCTACAGGCATTTAGAGATGCAAGTATTGATTAGGGACAATTAGCATGGTTCTGTGAGTGGAAAATCATGTCTCACAAATTTGATTTGAATTTTGAAAGGGTAACCAAAAACATAAATGAGGGCAGTGCAGTTGATGTTGTCTGCGTGGATTTTAGCAAGGCCTTTGACAAGGAATCACATGTTAGATTGTCACGTAAGGTTAAATCTCATGGGATCCAGGGTGAGGTATCTAAATGGATGCAAAATTGGCTTCTTGACAGAAGCCAGAGGGTGGTTGTAGAGAATTGTCTTTCAAATTGGAAGCCTGTGACCAGTGGTGTGCCTCAGGGATCAGTGCTGAGTCTACTGTTATTTGTCATTTATATTAATGATTTGGATGAGAATGTAGGAGGCATAGTTAGTAAGTTTGCAGGTGACACTAAGATTGGTGGCATAGTGGACAGTAAAGAAAGTTATCTCCAATTGCAACGGGACCTTGCCAAAAGGCAGATGGAGTTTAATTTAGACAAATGCGAAGTGATGCATCTTGAAAGATTGAACTAGGGCAGGACTTACTTAGTTAATGGTAGGACACTGAGGAGCGTTACAGAACAAAGAGATCTAGGGGGTACTTGTTCATAGCTCCTTGAAAGTGGAGTCACAGGTGGACAGAGTGGTGAAGAAGACATTCAGCAAGCTTGGTTTCAATGGTCAGAACGTTGAATACAGGAATTAGAATGTCTTATTAAAGTTGTACAAGACATTGGTAAGGCCACACTTGGTATCCTGGTTACCTTATTATAGAAGGGATATTATTAAACTAGGTAGAGTGCAGAAAAGATTGACTAGGATGCTACTGGGACTTGATGGATTGATTATAAGAAGAGGCTGGATAGACTGGGACTTTTTTCTCTGGAGCATAGGAGGCTGAGGGGTAATCTTATAGAGGTCTATAAAATAATGAGGAGCACAGATCACCTAGATAATCAATATCTTTTCCTAAAGGTAGAGAGGTCTAAAACTAGACGTATAAGTTTAAAATGAGAGGGGTCCAGAGAGGCAATTTTTTCATACAGAGATGGTGAGTGTCTGGAACAAGCTGTCAGAGCTGGTAGTAGAGGTGGGTACAATTTTATTTTTTAAAAAGCATTTAGATAGTTACATGGGTACGATGGGTATAGAGGGACATGGGCCAAATGCGGGCAATTGGGATTAGCTTTGGGGTTTAAAAGAATGGACGGCTTGGGCGTGTTGGGCAAAGGGCCTGTTTCCACGCTGTAAACCTCCATGACTCTAGTCCCAATCCCAGTGGGAACACTTTTCCGCTGTCCAGACCTTTCATAATTTTAAATATCTCTATCAAATTTCCTCTCAATCTTCTTTTCTTTTGAGGTACAGCCTCAAAATAAGGGGGGGCAGTTTAGATCGGATTTGAGGAGGAACTTCTTCACTCAAAGGGTAGAGAGTCTCTGGAATTCTCTGCCCATTGAAGTGGTGGAGGCTAACTTGCTGAATATATTTAAGTCACTGGCAGATAGGTTTCTGATAGACAAGAGAATTAAGGGTTATGGGGAGAAAGTGGGAAAGTGGAACTGATCCACTTCAGATCAGCCACGATCTTATTGAATGGCGGAGCAGGCTCGAAGGACTAGATGGCCTACTCCTGCTCCTATTTCTTATGTTCTTATGTTCCAAAGAAAAGAGTCCCAACTTTTCCAATCATCTATTTAACCGAAATTCCTAATCCTGGGACCATTCTTGTGAATCTTTTCTACAGACTCTTTGATGCCTCCCCATCTTTTCTAAAATATGGCACTATCCAGAACTGGACACAATATTCCATTTGAAACTGAATGAGTTTTCTATACAAGTTTAACATAAACTTAATATAAAAACAACACCATTTCAGATGCTAGAAATGCTAAATGTTGACTATTGAAATCAGAAATATTGTTAGAAATGCATCTCTCCACATTTGAAAGAGAAAGGTTCCAACATTTTCTGTTTTTAATTCAACAAATGTCAATTTAGTTTTCTTTAATTAATTTTTTAATGAGTTTCAAAATGAGCAGTAATAAAATTTGCCTGGTTGTGACATATTTTTTGCTTTGTGGGGTAGCCAACAGTAGTATCATTACTGAAGATGGAAATCTAATTGAAGATTGAGCAATGTCATAAAGCATTGGACAAAATTTATATGCTTCAGGTTCTAAGTACTCTGAAATTGGGGTAGTATTGTATTTTAAATTCACTATTCACATTTTTTCTTGTGATATTTCTTTAAAATTTATGTTCTTACCATTGCAGCGACATTTGGTTGTTGGCCTTTCCTTTGGGAAGATTTTTTGATATTTGAAAAGGCTGTGCTATATGGTTTAGGTTAGAGCTGATGACAAAACATCCAAGTGTACTGACCTGCAGGCCAAACCTTGATATCAGGTTAGTTCATTAGTGATATTGCACAGTGTTGTTTTGTATAAGATTTGTGGGGGTTTTTTTGCATATTCCTGGCCAATAAGATTTAACCAGAAAGGTGTGGGAGTAAGTAGTTTTAACAAATGGCCTGGAGGTGGAGGAAGCACTAACAGTGATCTAGAAACAAATGTTTCTAGGGCTTTTTTCATTTCCCTTTCCAGAAAGCATCTGGCTTCTCTCAACACCTTCCGCATTAACACTGGCTGAGATTAATTGACAAAAGGGATTGAACTTGTGTCCTTCGATGCCGCTTCATTGCCAATTTAGAATAGTAATTGTCTCGACGGACTACAGCAGGTATCTTCAAAGTCTTGGCTAGATCATCAAACTTATCGGTGTTCACAGGCCATAAATTCATTCTGTTGGCTGGCATTTAAGGTCACTCAGGGAAGAAACAAGTTTATCTTCTATTTCATTGCACTTATAACTTTTGGTCATTGGATTGTGAGTGTGGGAGAGAGAGAGAGAGAGAAAGCCATGCACCCATGTTAGTTGAATTTAAATTAACTTCCTTTCCTAAACACATGAATACTTTTGAAATGGATATTCCTGGAATGATTATAACAAGTATTCATCTTTAGCTGTTCGCTTTATGTCAGGACAGAAGCGATATTGCAAAATCTTGCTGAGATGGAACTTTAAATGGGTTTGGGCGGAGCAATATAAATGTCGAGCATGAATTAGAAATATAGTAGAATAGAGTCGATGAGGGTAATGCTGTTGATGTGTTGTACATGGACTTTCAAAAGGTATTCAATACAGTGACACACAACAGACGTGAGAAAGATGCAAAATAGGCCAAGTAATGTCAATTGACATTTTTTGGGCTGAGGAAAGTTTGTAGGGGAGTTCTCCAGGGGGGATCAGTGTTGAGATCCTTGCTTTTCCTGATCATAGAATCCTACAGTGCAGAAGGACACCAATCAGCCCATCGAGTCTGCACCAACCACAAGCCCACCCAGACCCTATCCCAATAACCCATTTAGCCTAGCTCTATGCATTTATCATTCACCTGGTGAAGGGCAGCGCTCCAAAAGCTTGTGCTATCAAATAAATCTGTTGGACTTTGTGAGACATCTTACTGTGTCTACCCTAGTCCAATGCTGACATCTCCACATCATGAGGAAAACTGTGTCGAATTTTGAAAGCATATGTTGGAGTGGCAGATAGATGGCTGATGAAATTCAGTGTGGGGTGTGACGTGATGTATTTTGGTAGCAAAACATGAACAGACAATTTGAAATAAGGGGGTGCAGGAGCAGAGGGATCTGGATGTATATATGCATAGATCATTCAAGTAGCCAGCAGGTGGAGAAAGCACTTAATAAAACGTATAGTATCCTGGTTTTACTGATAGGGGTGTGGAGTACAACAGCAGGAAAGTTATGTTGAACTTATACAAGGCACTAGTTAGACTGCAACAGGAGTATTGTGTACACTACTGAGTGCTACACGATAGGAAGAAACACATTGAAAACAGTGCAGTAGATTAATAAGAATGGTTTCAAGGAGAGAACCTTCAGTTAGGAGGATACATTGAAGAGGTTAGGGTTATTCTCCTCGGAAAGAAGAAGGCTAAGAGAAAATTTGATAAAAGTGAACAAAATCGCGAGGGAGCTGGACAAAGAAACTGTTCCCACTTGTAAAAGGATTAAGGATGAGAGGGCACAGATTTAAAGCGATTTGCAAAAGAAGAAAATGTGACATGAGAGAAACTTTTTCACATAGCGAGTGGTTCAGGTATGGAATGCATTATCTGAAAGTGTGGCAGAGGCATGTTCAATTGTGCCATTAAAGAGGGCATGAGATTATTATCTGAATAGAAACAATGTGTAAGGGTATATGGAAAAGGCAGGTGAATGGCACTAAGTTAAAACTTGGAGAGTCAATGCAGCCATGATGGACCAAATGGCTTCCTTCATACAGACAGTGACCTGAGACCAGAGTTGAGCCCAGGCCCCTGTTGTGAGGCAGCAGTACTAACCATACAAATTCTGGTTTTACCAAAGATTATTGTATTTTTACAATGGAAATGTTACTGCTTTTGCTGGGAGGGCGCAGGTAAGGTTTTCAAGTCAGCAGTAGGCTTATTTATGCTTCAGACCCAACAGCACTGACCCAGTTGCTGTGGGTATAATAACAGTTATGTGGTTTGCAGGGAAGTTGGTCTGATGAATTCTGTTTTGCAGTCAGCTTTTTATTTCCACCATTTTATAGCTGAGGCAGCAGTTGTGACTGAGAAGAGCACAAAAGGAAAATAAGGAACTAGTGAACAGAGTGAAACCTCAAATTGCCTCCTTTTGATTCTGTTTACAAGCACATCAATGCCACTGCACCTCCCTAGTCAAGCTCAGAAATACTTTCCTGTCTGATTTGTGAGCTTTTGTACAAGCTTATTGTTTGAAGCAGCTGACTAAAACTTACTCTGCTGTGTTGGCTGACAGTTGGATGACCTAATGTTCTGAACATGTCCCCCCAAAAAAATGGGGCGTGCTTAAATGCTATTCCTTGAACGTATCCTTTATAACATTGAAAATAATCCAAGAGACTCATTATGCCCTTATCTCTTTCTGAAGTATTTGTACTTAAATTCAAATATTGATTGAGAAAAATCAGACAAGGAACCCACATTTAATTCTGTCTTTTGCTGTTAAATACAATTGCGTGGACATTTTATTGAAATAGCAGAAACATCTGTTGATTTCCCCAGAACATGGTCAAATAACCGCAGCATGTTTGAGAGTGAAATGTGCTGATGGGAGAGAGTTGAATTTTACCCCACAGGTGGATTTACTTATGTGGATCATTGGGGTTGGATTGAGTGAGGTGGGGAGCCAATCCACAGTTGCCATTTCTGAAGTCCAGCAAATTTTCCAAACTCCCTTGTGCAAGAAGAGAACCTGAGTCCAAATTAGACAATTTATCATAAGAACGAAAAATCAGTTTATGAATTTCATGTTCTGACAGTTCCAGAATGCTGCAATCTGTTTGGGTCAGGAATTGTACTGGGAACTTGAACACAATTGAACAAATAAGATAGAAAAAAAATCCAGTTCAATGTAAATTTAATGATGAACTGTTCATACAGATATTTTCAGCATTACTCATCTTGTTACATTTGTCTAAATTTTTTTTTAATTTGTTGTAACCAGCTGTCATCATGGTAGCATGGAACGTTTTGGAGAATGTGAAGCATTTTGCTGCCCACCGGCCACCAGTTATTTTATTTCTTTTGAGCATCAGCTCTTTGGGCCTCGCTTTCTTCAGTCTCGGGATCTATATTCGGTCACATGAAGTCACAAACCCTGATGTGTCCCAGGTAAGCTGACAGTGCAGCAAGAAAACAAGACTGATAATTATACAAAGGTGATTGTTAGAGACTGCACATCAGAACCCCATGGCCTATTTTCTCCTCTCTGCCTCCATATTCATGCATATGTAAATGCGAGAGTAAAATGATGTAGGTGCAAAATTGACTTTTCCTTACACTTGTGCATCTGCACGTAAATATTTCAGGAGCCGCAAGTCATAATTAACATAACTGTTTTTTTATTGACTAGGCCCTGTATGTTAATAACAAAAATTACTAAAGTTTTATTGTCTTATAGCTTCCTTGCAGAAAGTACCCAGTATATGCTGAATTATTTAATCTCAGCTATGAGAGAAATAATGTCACTTATAGTGTCAGCCAGGGTACCATTTGTATCTCAAAATCATGAGACTTTGACATGAGTGTGTAATCTTGTCTGTCACTTCAAACTTTGAGATGAAATGTTAAATTGACACCTGTGTGCTCTGCCAGGTTGATGTTCAGGATCCTAATATGAAGTGTTAAATCACCCAGATGGGGATGCAATGCCTTATCTGTCAGCTTGCACCTTGTTTGATTGCATCCCATCTTGGGGTCAATGTTTGTCTTGTCAACTTGTTTGTCCCTTACGTGGGGACTGTGATTGGATTTAATTTGAATAGGCTTTCTTGACTGGAAATAAAGTACCAAAAATTACCAATATAAAAAAAAATTTATGGAAAGCAACTCCTCTTTCTTGGCCACAATGATTCCTTGACTTAGTTGCCCTGGCCAACATGTATATCAACACCACCAGAGAATGATAATCCCGGTGCTGTTATGTGGGATCTTGTTGTGTAAAAACAGCATGTTCATTAGTTTACCAGAGAATATTGATTGCACTTCAAAAATGAATAATTGTCTTGCATCTAACTTGCATTTATGTAGCATCTTTCATGCCCTGTAAAACGTATTGGGATGTCCTGAGGATGCAAAGATGCAATGCAGGTGATGTCTTCACTGTCGTTTTGGTAGAGTATGGAGTAACTAGATGTGGTAACCATTTCTGATTGCTATCTTATTCAAAAGTATAAATGTTGAATGAGATCAGGATTGAGTTTGGCTGTGCTGTCCTGTTTGACTGAAAAGGTCTGCCAATACATGCCGTCTAACCAATTAAGAAAGAAAAGCCTTTTGGGTGAAATACTGGAGGACTGACAATGCAGCAGGACTACATACAGTCTGTACCTCCGGAAAGGAGGCCAGAAGATGGCATGAGTGTAGTTCTTCCTAATCTATCTTTTATTTTCTTTCTGCCACAACACTAATTTTCTCACTGTTGAAGAGCACTGATTAATGACAAGGAATAATTTCTTAGGAGCTCTCAGTCCTCTGAAACCCAGCTCTGTTGCCATATTTCACAGGTGGCAAAGGTTGGCTATCTATTCAGCTGGGAACACCATACTGAGATGAAAGATGCCCATATACAAATGCACGAATCACAGAATAATAACAAACTGAGAACCCAAATTTACTTTCTCCTTTCCTTGCACGTTTAGACCACTTCAGTTAGCTGAAATCACATAACCCAAAGATGAAACTTCGAATAACTGGCAGTATGGCTTAGTGTTACAAACAGCTGAAGTTGAGGGATTGGTGGAAAAGAAATCAGTTAGGATTCATATTCTTGATCACAACCCCATGAATGTCTGATCTGCTGTTGTAGTCACAGCAGTTACGTGGCTAATCCAGTAATGTTTCAGGCTAATGGTAACTCCCAAGATGTTGGCATATCTTCTTTTGTGGTGAACAAATTCAATTTTAGTGATGGAAAACTAGTTCATTGTGGTCAAACTTGTCTCTTCTCACATAAAGAAATGCAAATTAGTGAGGCTCCCTTTGAATCCGTATCTAAACTTCAACTTAATTCCTTCAGGAATGAAGGGAAGGAAATAACTTAAGATTTGATGTTGATGAGAAATCATAATTTTCATTGAGAATTCCTAAAGAGATCTATCTGTTTATTGATTTAGGCCTGGAATACAGTCCTGCAATCTCTCAGTAAACTAGAATTCTGCCTTTCTGAAAATGAAAGCCTGTGGCAGAATAACACTGTACCTGTTGAACATGGTTCCATACGGAGGCGACCAGACCCAGATCCTTCAGCACGTACAGCAACAAGGCAACCCTCAACCATTGCTGCTTATACACGAGGCATGCCAGGCAGCATATCTCTGCTGGTGCCAATCACTTTTGAGTCAAAGGAACCATTAAAAAAAGTTTCTGGTGACATTACTCGTCTCCAAGCGGTGGTATTTGGAAACATGCTGGGGTTAAAAGGTAAGCACAAATGTACAGTGACAATCCTTCTGAACTAATACCCATGGACAAGTTTAAATGTGTTTATCATCTCTCATTTTGTGTTTCTGCATAATGTTAATAGATGCACAGACACACAAAAACCTGACTATTAAGTACAGCTGTCAGTAAAAGTTCTGTTAGATACGTACTTTCTCTTTTTATATATTTGGCACCTCTTTGACATAGCATTTGATAACTTCTCTCCATAGCTTCTTGCTTTAAATCAGTGTCCATTTTAAAACATACTATACTGCATTAGAGGTTTTGGAAGTTTTTCTATGTTGAGGGCACCATGTAATACAAGTTGTAAGTTTTGGCTGTTCCCCTTGTTCAGGAGCTTCCAGCAGGCTTCTATGAAGTCACTACTTTAGACTGTTAGCTAAGTACCACCTTCTTTCTGTTTCAGATTCTAAAGCAAAGGAGGTTATTAATATCACGCTGACATCACCATGGCCACCTGAACATCACCTTTCACAAGTAAACTCCACAAATGCCAAGAATCCCCTCAGCTGTGTCACAATGTCTGCAGCTGAAACTGTTTTACCCCAGGCAAGGTCAGTAAAAATATTGAGCTGAGGAAGATTCTGTTTGGTTTTGGATTGAGTCAGAAAGGTGGAGGTCCATATTCTTCATTCAGAAACCTTAATCTCATTCTCTTTGAGCTCATATATATTTTGACTGTTAAAACTAAGCAACTTATAATAACCAGGAATGAGGGTTAGGGAAGCATGGATACAAACCTGTAACAGGGTGGCTAGTTGGTTGTTTCATATTAGAAGTGTAACCAATTTTTGAATATTTGTCATAAGTGGATCTTGTTATTTAAACAGATTTCCATTTTTGCAAGTCTTGATACCTCATCATAAGGGATGGGTGGACAAGAGAACAACTACTAATCTAATGTAGGCAACAGGTTAGTTGAAGATAGTAAATAGTAATTGAAGAATAGTGGAGAATGGCATGAATGATTGTAATAGTAAAGGTGGTTATAAGTAGATGGCAATTTGTCCAATGAAAGTAGGAAGAAGATCGTGCTGAGCTTGGTTGTGCTGCTCTCCGTAGTTGATTGCCATTCTCTGGCTGGAATTGTACCTATTACAAAAGAAGATGGTTGTGGATGTTGAAGGCCAATCACTTCGATCCCAGGCCATTGCTGCAAGAGTTCTACAGGACAGTGCCCAATGCCCAATCATCTTAGCTGCTTTGTTAATGACTTTCTCCCATCATAAGGTCATAAAACCAAAGACGTTTCTGACGATTGCCCAATGTTCAGCTCCACTTGCAATCCATGCCCACATGCAGCAAGACCTGGACAGCAGCCAGGCTTTGGCTGGTGAGTTACAAGCAATATTGCCTCTCGTTGGATGGCAGGAGTGACTTTTTCCAACAAGAGAGAACCAGATCATCTCTCTTTGAGATTCAATGGCATTATCAATCGGACCATCAACAACTTGGGGTCACCATTGACCAGAAACTTAACTGGGTCAGCATAAATGCTGTGACTGTAGTAACAGGGCAGAAGTTGAGAATTCTGCAGCAATTATCTTGCCTCCTGAATCCACCATCTGCAAAATACAAGGCAGGAGTGTGCTGGAACAACACTCCAGAAGTTTAACAACATCTAAGCCAATGAAGCCTGCTTGTTCAGCACTTCCTCATCACCTTAAACATTGGGGGGGGGGGGGGGGGGGGGGGGGGTGTGTGTTGAGGAGGAGGAGGAGGACTTGGAAGAATCTCCATCACTCCTCTCTCTCTCTCTCTCTCACAACCACACACACACACACAACACACCACACACACACACACACACACACACAACACACACACACACCCCGCCAACCAGAGATCCAACTGAGCACCCCTCCCAGCAGATGCCAGCAGGAAAACCAGGAGGGTGCTGCAGGCTGTCCAATGAGTGCAGTGAGATGTCTCGCAACACCAGGTTAAACTCCAATAGGACTTGAACCTGGTGTTGTGAGACTTCTTCCTATGTTTACCTTTGTCTAACGCTGGCATCTCCACATCAATGAGTGCAGATCAGAAGGATGGTGGAGGGACAGCAGCAATCAAAGTAGGTTGGGGAGGGGCCTGACCATGGTGGGTTTGGCGGGGTGGGGAGGGTGTTTGGTCGGTGGTGTTGCCTCACGGGGTGTTTGATCGGGGAGGGGTTTGGGGCGGGTCTGCCAGAGTGGTTAGCAGGAGGTCTGCAAAGGGTGTACGAGGATGGGCTTGAGGTTCCCTTGCCGCATAGGAATCCACTTCGGATTTTTATTCTGCAGGTTGGTAACAGTGCGGATCCGAAATGGATTCGAAGACAGTAAAATGGGATTTGACAGTAGAGTTGGGCACGCAGTTCATTAAATCGATTTAAATGCATGTTAATGTATTTAAATCATCAGGCCGCCCGATTGGGGTGTGGATCGGCTGTCAATAAAGGCACGATCTGTTCGGTTTCGGGTGCAGATTGCATTACAGGCCCGACGCCCGAATTTACCGTGACTTTGCACCCAAAAACGGGCCCAGTAAGTCAGTTACCTATTCCAGGATGTATACATATGTTTACATTTTCTCTTTTCATCAAGATCACTTTTGACTGTGCAACAATCCAGCCAAAGTGGTTTGCAATTCCATGATAACAAGCCCAATCTGTTCTGCATCCTCTATTAAATGCAGTTGTAAACCACGCAATAGGTTTTTCACAGTAAATTTAGTTGAACTTGATGTCATGTAAATACTATTGAATGTAGAATTGCAGAAATTTCTACCTTGACTGCCCTGTTCTTTCTCTCATGAAGATGATTCATGCTGGGAATTCATTATTTGCGTGGAAACAGCATCTTTAATAAACATTTTTTGAGGGTGCGTGATTGTTGCAGTGAAGCATGAAACTCAAATTATTCCGTCCTGCCTGCCACAGTTTTTATGTAGAGGTAAAAATACAATACAGTCACTACTGTTTATATTGGACACATTCATGTTGATGTAGTTTTCGTACTACAGGAGGTTGATGGCAATCGGCTTCTTAAACAATAACCTGACATTTTAAAATAAACCCATATCTTCAGTGAAGAAACCACACGTGTCAAACTTTATTTGATAGTTTATAAAGTCAAGTTTTTTTAAAAGTATTTGTACAGTGCAGAACACTGAAATTTATAGTTAATATTGCAGACTTACTTATTTGCAGTAAAGATCTCTGTAATTATGTTTCAGCTGTTTTACTGATAGTATGGATGCTAAACTTGGTTTAGCATTCTTCATATAAAAATTCTGATTACAAATCTGTCTCCATATCAGGATGCTGCTGTATAATTGTAATGTCAAAACCACTAACTGCACATCAGTCAGCGTTACCATGCTTTCTTTACTGTTTCATCTAAGTCCTGTTCTCATTATACATGTCTATCATTTTGGCATCGTTGGTTGATGTTAGTTTAATGTAGAACATCAAGGTCAAGGGCTTCAAGTTTCTAGATGTCCAGATCATCAACGACTTGTCCTGGTCCCTCGACGCTAACACAATAATCAAGAAAACCCACCAATGCCTTTACTTTCTCAGGAGGCTAGGGAAATTTGATATGTCCACTACGAATCTCCCTGATTTTTAGATACACCATAACAAGCATTCTTTCTGTATGTATTGCAGCTTGGTATAGTTCCTGGTCTGACCAAGACTGTAAGACTACAAAGGGTTGTGAACCCATCATGCTAACCAGCTTCCCATTTGTCTACACTTCCGGCTGTCTCAAAAAAGCAGCCAGCATAATGAAGGACCCCACACACCCTGGACACACTCTCTTCCATCAGGAAAAAGATACAAAAGTCTGAGGTCATGTACCAACTGACTCTAGAATAACTTCTTTCCTGCTGCCATTAGACTTTTGAATGGACCTAATTTATATTAAGTTGATTTTTCTCTACATCCTGGCTATATTCTGAAACACTATGTTCTGCACTCTATCCTTCCCTATGTGCTCTGAATGGTATGTTTTGTCTGTATAGCATTCAAAGAGCAATATTTTCACTGTATACCAATGCATGTGACAAAAAATCAAATCAAAATCCAAAATGACTACTTTAAAAACATTAAAATTGAGTCTCCAATTGAGTTAGCTTCTTTGCTATTTGAGCTAGATTGTCCAATGAAGCTCATGCTGAAATGCCTCTTCAAGTTCCCAATTCTTTTTCTGGACGGATTACAAATTTGATGTTATTCAGTATCTCTATAAATTTGCAACAATAGATTTTGAAAGATTGAAGTCCTGCATCAGATTCCTGGCTTACCTTCTGCAGTTCCATCTATTTTATTGACAAGGTGCATGTTTGTGCTGAGGTTCATTAACTTTCTTCTTCCAGTCATTTTTACCATTGCAGTCAGTGTTGATGAGCATAACTTGTAACCTGGACACTGACACAAGATTAAGTAACCAAGATAATCACATCTTGATATGATGAAAACTGCTGATTGAATAGCTGAACAGCCCAAAATAGCTGAAACACTTAATATGGGATCAGTGCATCTTGGTAATTGACATCTATGAGAATGACAAACAGGTAGAATTAATTAGCCAATAAATAACCACTAATGGTATAAATTGTTATTGCATAAAGCAACTACTTACAGTATTTTCACATAAATAAAAGATAATTATTTAATTTTAATTTGAACTGTCTGTTTCTGTAATACCAGGCATCATTTTAGCGGTCTGCTTTGCTTCATATCAAGTGGTAACTGATGTAGTAAAACACAAAATATGTTCATGCCTTGATGTTCATGCCTTGATGTTCATTGTGGTTGATAACAATTTATTTACTTTCATCTTCTGTTTTTGTAGATACTTTCCTTCCTGTAACTTTGAGAATCAAACAGATGCATTATTATATCAGGTTACATTGGCAGAGAGTTCAGAGAAGACGTCTTCGCAGGGCCACACTTCTGCTCAGTGTTACAAGGCAAAGTACAAGTCTGAACCCAAATTTACCGTCGTACTGTCAAAGGTAAGATTTGGAAACAAAAAAGAACACCTTTTATCTTGTTTGTCACTAATTTGCTAAAATTTATTATAAAGAAAGTTATCTCTGATATTCACATTCAATCAACTCTTATATCCATCCTTTATTTCCAAAATGCCGCAAATTTCTGATCCATATCATGGCAAAAGAACAAAGTACAGAATAGCAGCCGGATGCTTGGTCATAGAGAGGGTGGGAGGGAAATCTGAAAGTATAAGTTTACTTTGGACCTTCCTCTATGTCTTCTAACATGTATCAGAAAAAAATCTGTGAAATCTGGTGAGAAAATGGTGCAAGACGTGAGAAAAAACCAATGGAGGAAAGTAAATTGCAGATGTAAGAAAGAAATGTATCTTTTTACAAAGTAACAAGCTTAAATGCTCCTTTAAATGAATAACATCATTTAATGATGTGTACATACTATATTTATTTATACTATATCTATTTTCATGATGTTAACAGAACCTGAGCTGACAGTTATGTATAGTCATTAATTTTTCAGAGTATCATCAAGAGAGATGGGTACTTTTCTATTTCGTATAGATTTTGAAACCTTAAACATCTGTGGGACTGCATGGATGAACGTGCTGTCATGATTTTTTTTCCCTCCACTTCACACACTAGTCCTGTAATTTACAAGCTTTCAATGGCATAAGATCACACCTAGAGTGCCCTTCCTCGCTGAAGAGATCAGAAAGTCAGTCTGAAGAAATGTCCCAGTCACCCTCTCACCTCAAGCTGTCTTGCTCTAGTGTCTTTGTAAGGGATAGGGATGGAGGCAATTTCCTTGCAAGGTCACCTGTGAGATTTGGACTTATACTGAGTTCCAGTTTCATTTTTGGCTGCCAGCAAAGTAGAGTAGAATTACACTGAAATAGCTACAGATTGTTGGGAGTGATCCTAATTTTGAATTTAATAGCACTTACACATTAAATTTGATAGGTGAAATCAGATATATTTCAGATATATTTGAATTATTTCAAAGTAAGAGGCCATCATGAAGTGATTTTTTTTTGATTATTTTGAATTTGTTTGCAATTTGTTCCCTTCTTGATGGATGGTGCTACTTCATGTTGGTGCACTGTTACCCTGGCATGAGCTGCCCTTCAGTAGCTTGCCCAATTAACCATTCTTCTTGCAAGAACTCTACTTGGAATTCACCCCCTTTACTTAGCCCAGAGATGTTGAGACAAATTATGTCTCTCCAATGATGTTAGCTGATGATGGGAATTTAATCTGTGACAATCTAGACTGCATGGTTTAGTGCGAAATTTTATTCAGTAAGGAATGGAGACGAATTCATTCATATTGCCATTTATATTTCAATTTTCTTCCCCTTTATAGGAAGATCGTATTCTCTGCAGTCAGCATTTAATGAAGGCCAGTTACATTTTGCTTTTGCTGGCTCTTGTTATCTTCTGTTTATCTGTAGCATGTGGTCTGAGAAAGAGACCGAGACACAAGGCAATGAACCTACACAAGGTAAGAAGGCTCATTTGAGAGAAGCCAATCCTTCTGTGAGTAAACTAGATATTAATAGTTTACAAATTTCTTTCTGGTGGAAGACATTCATCATCAGTGCTGTGAATTTATTTGGAAAGAAACTCTGACAATCATAGAACCAATGTGCCACTGTGGGCAGCACAATGGTTAGCAGCGCTGCCTCAGAGCGCCAAGGACCCGGGTTCGATTCCCGGCTTGGGTCATTGTCTGTGTGGAGTCTGCATGTTTCCCCCATGTCTGTGTGAGTTTCCTCAGGATGTTCTGATTTCCTCCCACAGTCAAAAGATGTGTAGGTTAGGTGGATTAGCAATGCTGAATTGCACCTTAGTGTTGGGGGACTAGCTAGGGTAAATCTATGGGGTTATGGGCATTGGGATTGTGGTCAGTGCAGACTTGATGGGCCAAATGGTCTCCTTCTGCATTGTAAGATGCTATGAAACTGAGAGTTCTTTTGGTGAACAGCGTAGGGATTGCAGACACCATGTCTCAAAACAGGTAACCTTGGGATCGAAACTGTGTCACATTTCAGGTTCGGTGATTTGGGATCAAGGGCCAAACTGGGTTGGGTGGGTTCAGGGATCACTTGAAGTGCAGAGATCAGCACACAAAGCTGTTATTAGTCTGGCATTACAGTGCACCAATATAGTGCTTGGCTGAATTGTCCAGGTAAGTTTACTTTTATTTTACTCAATTAAAATTGATTCATGGCTTTTGGACAGTCAATGTGAGACAATGTTCCTGTATCTCGAAGTATTTTAAAATTTGTTCATGGGATATGGGCTTTGCTGACTGGTCAGCATTTGTTACTTATACCTATACCTAATTGCCCTTGAGAAGGTGGTTGAGAGCTGCCATCTTGAATTACTGCATACGCTATTAGAACAGGAATACCAGGAGCTTTAGCTCGTGACAGTAAAGGAATGACATTATAGTTCCAAGTCAGGATGGTGTGTGACTTAAAGGAGAACCTGCAGATGGTGGTGTTTACATAATTTGCTGCCCTTGTTCTTCTCGGCAATAGTGGTTTTGGGTTTGGAAGGCACTGTAGAAGGAGTCTTAATAAATTGCTGCAGTGCATGATATAGATAGTACACACTGCTGCTACAATGCATTGATGATGGATGTTGAAAGTTGTGGATTGGGTGTCTGTCAAGTGGGCTGTTTTGTCCTGTATGGTGTTGAGCTTCTTGAGTGCTGTCAGAGCTGTACTTGTCCAAACAAGTGGAGAGCATTCCATCACACTGCAGACTTGTGCATTGTAGATGGTGGACAAGCTTTGGAGAGTCAGGAGGTGAGTTATTCTGCAGAATTCCCAATCCTTGATCTGCTTTGGTAACCATTTATATAGTTGGTCCAATTTAGTTTCTAGTCAATGGTAACTCCAGGATGTTGATACTGGGGAATTCAGTGATGGTAATGTCATTGCATGTCATCTAGAAAGGTTAGATTTTCCCTTGGGATAGTCATTGCCCAGCCCTTGTGTGGACGAATGTCACTTGAAACAGATCAACTCAAGTCTAGATATTGTCCGGGAATTGCTGCATTTGGACACAGATTGTTTCAATTTCTGCAGAGTCGCAAATTGTGCAATTATCAGCAAATCCCCACTTCTGACCATATGATGGAGGTAAGGTTGTTGAAGCAGCTGAAGATTGTTAGGCCTAAAACACTGACCTAAGGAACTACTGTAATGATGTCCAGGGATTGAAGTGATTAACTTGCAACAACCACAACCATTTTCCTTTGTGCAAGCCTATGTCTGCAACCAGCAGAGCGAGTTCACTCCTGACTCCTATTGATTCCAGGTTTACTAGGGCTCCTTGATGCCACACTTGGTCTTGGGGTTCCTTGAGAAATGTTGAGACCTGATGGGATATACTCCAAAATACTGAGAGAAGCTAGGGAGGAAATTGCAGGGGTCTTGAGAGAAACATTTCTCTCCTCGTCACAGGAGAGGTTTCAGAGGATTGGAGAATAGCCAATATTGTAACTTTGTTTAAGTAGAGTAGCAAAGATAATCCAGGTAATTACAGGCCAATGAGCCTTATATCAGTGCTAGAGAAATTATTGAAGAGATTTTTCGAGACTGGATTTACTCCCACTTGGAAATAAATGGACGTATTAGCGAAAAGCAAAATTGTTTTGTGAAGGGGATGTTGTGTCTCACTAACTTGTTTTTCGAGGAGGTGATGAAGATGATTGATGAAGGTAGGAAAATGGAAGTTGTCTACATGGACTTCAGTAAGGCCTTTTACAGGATCCCTCATGATAGACTGGTACAGAAGGTGAAATCACATGGGATCAGAGGTGAGCTGTCAAGGTGGATACAGAACTGACTCAACTGTAAAAGACAGAGGGTAGCAATAAAAAAGTGTGTTTCTGAATGGAGGGCTGTTACTAATGGCATTCCTCAGGGATCAATGCTGAGACCTTGGCTGTTTGTAATATCTATAAACAATTTGGAGAAAAACGTAACTAGTTTGATTAGTAAATTTGTGGACGATGCAAAGGTTGAGATGGTGATGAGGACTGTCAGAGGATACAGTAAGATATAGATCGGTTGGAGACTTGGTGGAGAGATGGCAGAGGGATCTGGGTGTACAGATACACAGGTCACTTAAAATGGGAACGCAGCTGGAGAAGATAGTCAAGAAGGCAAACAGCCTGTGTGCCTTCATTGGCCAGCGCATTGAGTTTAAAAAGTGGTAAGTCATGTTGCAGCTTTATAAACCTTTTTTAGGCTGCATTTGGAATGTAGTGTTCAATTCTAGTCGCCATCCTACCAGAAGGATGTGAAGAGGGTACAGAAAAGATTTACCAGTATGTTGCCTGGTATGGAGGGCATTAGCTATAAGAACATCGGGGTGGTGGCGCGAGCTCGTTGGGCCGAAGGGCCTGTTTCCCATGCTGTTTTGTTCTTTGAGAGGTTGGAGAAACTTGGTTAGGTTGAGGGGTGACTTGATAGAAGTCTAAAAGATTATGAGAGGCATGGATAGAGTGCATAGTCAGAAGCTTTATTCCAGGGCGGAAGATTAAATTACTAGAGGGCATAAGTTTAAAGGAGATGTATAAAGGCACGTTTTTTACATAGAGGGTGTTGGATGCCTGGAACTTACTGCCAAGGAAGGTAGTGGAATAGGATACTATAGTGACCTTTAAGGGGTTTCTGGACAAATACTTGATTAGGATGGGAATAGAGGGATATGGTCTCCGGGAGGGTAGGGGGTTTCAGTTCAGGCAGGCAAGCAAGGGCCGATGGGCCTGTTCCTATATTGTTATTTTCTTTGTTCTTCAGTCAAATGCTGCCTACGTGAAGGGCAGTCACTCTCGTCACAAGTTCAACTCTTTTATCCAAGTTTGGACCAAGGTCGTAATGAGGTCAGGAGCAGAATGGCCCTAGTGAATCCAAAGTGATCATTAGTGAGCAGGTTGTTGTTAAGTGTCACTTAATAGCATTGTTGATGGCATCATCCATCACTTCGCCGATAATTCAGAATGGACTGATCCATGGTTTGGATTAGTCTGCTTCTTATGGACAGAATGTAGAGATGCCGGCGTTGGACTGGGGTAGTAAGAACTCAGTAAGAATCTAGCAACACCAATTTTAAATCCAATCGATTTATTTGACAGTAAATTTGCGAGCTTTCGACACTCTGTGTCTTTGTCAGGCAAATGCAGTGTTCTGGTCTGCAATAGCACACATATCAACACAGACAGTCACAGATTGCTGATTAGAATGCGAATCCTTACATCTAACCTGCTATTCAAGTGTTAAAGTGGCTAACAATAGAGTCGCTGAGCAGAGACTGATAGCCAAGTTCCACACACATGAGGACGGTCTTAATAGGGATCTTGGCTTCATGACACACTATCTGTACCCCCATAACTTGCCTGGGTTAGCAAAAAACCTCACTTACTGTGCTGTCTGGAGAAAATACACAATTCTCTAACCAATGCTCAGGATTCCCTTCACACACATTGTTAGCCACTTTAACACTTGAATAGCAGGTTAGATGTAAGGATTCGCATTCTAATCAGCAATTTGTGACTGTCTGCGTTGATATGTGTGCTATTGCAGACCAGAACACTGCATTTGCCTGACGAAGGCCATAGAGTGTCGAAAGCTTGCAAATTTACTACCAAATAAATCGGTTGGATTTAAAATTGGTGTTGCTAGATTCTTATGGAGTTCTTATGGACAGGACAGACCTGGGTAATTTTTCACTTAGTAGGAAAATGTCAGTGTTGTAGCTGTACTGGAACAGCTTAGCTAGGAGTGTGGCTAGTTCTGGAATGTAAGTCTTCAATACCGTTGCCAGCACATTATGGGGGTCTTTGTGTGTGTGTGTGTGTGTGTGTGTGTGTGTGTGGAGGGGGAATACTTAAAGAGCACTCCAATAAAGGAGAAAATAACATTTTTATGATACTGTACATGCAGACCTCAAAGTCTTAATGATCAAAATGTGTTAATTTGTGAAGATGAGGAGCAAATAAGAAACAGGCAGCAATGTGAAACTGAGCAGGTCAAAATAGAAAGCACCTTAAGCCAGTTTCAGTGTTTGGCTATGTTGAATTTTGTTTCTTGTGTGTATAATTAATACAGTTCAATCTCATGATGCATTGAGCCAGTGATTAAAAGTGATTGTCCAATACACATGCAAACTTCGGAGACATAAGTCTTTGGGACTGATTTTTTTTAAAAAAAATTCTTTCACTGCCTGTTGGACTCATTCTTTCTTGCTAAAAAGCTAGCATAGTGTGATTATTTGTTTTTTAGCTTCCAGCTGGAAACATCTGTATATGCACATACTAATTTGTACAGGCCGCATGAAGTTGCAGAAGATAGTGCACTATATATCCAGTGGTAGTGTTTGTGCATATGTGGCAGCAAAGTGTTGTTGAGACCCATACAACATAAGGTTCCAGCTTTATTTCCCTGTCTATGCTGTGTTAGCTAAGCTCAGCTGCAGTGGGAGTAAAGGTGCTGCAGTTGCCCCCAATATTTTTGTGGGGCAGTAAACTAAACTAGCAAAAGTTCTAGCCGCCAATTCCAATTCTGTGATCCTTGCTGTATAATACACAGATAGGTGGGTGAGGTCAAGGCTGCCTTTGTCTCTTGTCAACACTCACTGTGCAGGCTTTCATATGAAGAATGGGTGAGGTTCCAAAAGGGCAACCAAACTGATTGAATTGCACTCCAGAATGAGTTGCTGTCTTTAGAAGAGAGCAAAAATATACATGACATTCATGAGTATTTACTGTTTTTTTTTTGTTTCTGTTCTAGGTCCACCTTCTAGAAATGTGATACTACTAGTTAAGAGTAGGGATACGTGGATTGCAGTTAATTGATGGGAATATCTCTAACTTAATATCCTTACAAGTTTCCTAAAAGGAAGTTAATATAAGAATCACATTAAATTTATATTCTTCTTGAAAACAGTAATTTTTGGAATCAATTGAGTTTGCCTTGAATGAGTGTTTTGCTGGATGTATTATGATTGTACTTTGGTTGTAATAATTAGAGGAACATTTGAATTGTTTACAACCACCTCTTCCCCTTCACACTCTAAAAGTGTCTTAAATATTGAGACGTTCTGTATAAACTTGAATGTAATAACTTATTTGAGGTTATGTTATTTTCTGTTCATTGTTTTATTAAAAATTGACTGTAATTGGAGTGATTGTTATTTTTTAAATTTCCCTGTGTATTTGAAATTTGAATGTGGATGAATTAATGTCATAGAGGAATTCAAATGTTCAGTATCCCAATGGTGTATATTTTGAATATAGTGGAAAGGTCCAGTTGGTTATTTTCTGCAATTTTTGCATGTCATAATGGGGAAGTTGCAGTGTCTCCATATGGCATCTCTTGGTGGTCAATTAAAATTGTCATGTACATCAGTGTAAAAACATGGCCTGGAAAAGGGCAGCTGCAAAGGAATTAAGAAGAAAATACATGTCCTAATGGGTAAATATACTAAAGTGTAACTTATGTATCAAGAAGGGTCTCTAAAATGTGCAAATACCATCAATCTGCCTGTAGAACAGCTGCTGTATAGATATCAAAACTCTTTTTACAATAAGGGTATTTTTAAAAACAATAATTTAGTTGTTCTTGTTCACTTTGATATCAACAAACTGCAGTATTCCTTCATGTACCCGTGCAGTTCCAAAACATATTGGCTATTTGAAGTTGGATCCATAAGTGTATGTTTAAGTATAGTGCAAACTCTTGCCTTGGTAATAAATATATAATGGTGGTATCATATTTATTGACTTTACAGTCACAGATAAGCAGAAGGTCCAACTGCAAAGCTTACCACAGTACCTTTTCCTTCACCACATGTCTTCTACTTAATGTTTTATTTCCCCCATATGCTACAAGCCATGTTTAATATTCATGGCATAATGCACAGACTCTGAACTGATTGAGCGTAGTATTGAAACCAGGTCAGAAATAACGTCCAATTTCCCTTTATGGTTGTTATTGAGGTTAACATTCAACTGATGTAAATCTTATTGATAAAAGAGAATTTAGAGGCTGATAGTATTGATGATTTATTTCCTAGTGGTACTTGACATCCTGATAACAGCAATGAAAGAACTTTGATATTTAAGAGTTCTAAGTTTAGAAATTACAGTTTTAACCATGAGTTATTGAAGTGTCAAAAACACTTCAACATTTAATCAAAATAGCATCAATCTTTAGAATAAAATGCTTATTGGTCTCTGAAATCATTATTTAATCAATTATCCAACAATGTTTAACCTTCAAAATGGATAGTGGAGAAAAGCAGAGAGGCACAATGTTTTAACAAAACAATTGGAGAAAGAATGGAGGTTACAAAAACCAAATTCATTCTACATTTTAAAAAGTTTATTTTTGTAATAATAGTTAAAAATATCTACTTCCGATGAAGGGTTAAAATACCTATTTCTGAAATCTGTGTACATTTATTATAACTTGGTTTTATTTCAGTATCACTGCTAAAAACAGAAGGAGAAGATTGGGATTGGGACTCTGTGCAGGGGTCATTTCATCACTCAATCAGTCATAACTAAAAAAAATTCCAATCAGTAATGAAAGCACAGTCATTTGTTACATAACAGTACTGAGCAACTGCATGTGAATGTTTAATTTTTTTGTATATTTGTCAGAAACTTGTCAGTTTTCTTGAAACTTAGTGTGTTTAAACAAATGTCTGAATTGGCAAGCAGCTAAACTTTGCCTCTCACCCAGTCTCAGACTCTTAACTCCTTTATGTGTACCCTAAAGACACCAATATAATCTAGCAGTCTTATGTTTTTAAAAGCAGGAAATCAGTACAAGTTGCATGTGAGGAATGGTATTGAATTTGTTTTCCATAAGCAACAATTCATTTGGTTTTTAAAAAAACCTCTTTTTTTTATAAAACATTACAACGCAGTACAGGCCTT
Source organism: Sphyrna mokarran (assembly GCA_024679065.1). Classification (NCBI taxonomy): domain Eukaryota; kingdom Metazoa; phylum Chordata; class Chondrichthyes; order Carcharhiniformes; family Carcharhinidae; genus Sphyrna; species Sphyrna mokarran. The sequence goes on along the minus strand of JAGIQG010000020.1, from coordinate 36,911,637 downwards.
TCGGCCCTCGATGTTGCGCCAACCAGTGGAACCAATTTAATGACGGTCTAACCTAAACTACTGCAATATTATCCATATGTCTATCCAGTAACCATTTGAATGCCCTTAAAGTTGATATGTCCACTATTGTTGCATGCCCTTACTACCCTCTGAGTAAAGAACCTACCTCTGATATCTGTCCTATAATTATCACCCCTTAATTTAAAGCTATGTCCCCTCGTGTTAGCCATCACCATCCGAGGAAAAAGGCTCTCACTATTACCCTATCTAATCCTCTGATCATCTTATATGCCTCAATTAAGTCACCTCTTAACTTTCTTCTCTTTACTGAAAACAATCTCCTCAACCTTTCCTCATAAGACCTTCCCACCATACCAGGCAACGTCCTGGCAAATCTCTTTGCACCCTTTCCAATGCTTTCACATCCTTCCTGTAATGTGGTGACCAGAACTGTACACAATACTCCAAGTGTGGCTGCACCAGAGTTTTGTACAGCTGCAACATGATCTCAATTGATCTCCGAAACTCAAACCCTCCATCAATAAAGGCTAACACACTGCCTTCTTAACAACCCTATTAACCTGGGTGCCAACTTTCAGGGATCTATGCACATGAACACCGAGATCTCTCTGCTCATCCACACTACCAAGAGTCTTTCCGTTAGCTCAAAACTCTGTAATCCTGTTACTCTTTCCAAAGTGAATCACCTCTCACTTTTCTGCATTAAACTCCATTTGCCATCTCTCAGCCCAGCTCTGCAGCTTATCTATGTCCCTCTACAAACTGCAATATCCATCTGCACTGTCCACAACTCCTCCAACTTTAGTGTCACCCGCAAATTGACTAACCCATCCTTCTACACCCTCATCTAGGTCATTTATAAAAGTGATAAACAGCAGTGGCCCCAAAACAGATCCCTGTGGTACACCACTAGTAACTGAACTCCAGGTTGAACATTTCTCATCAACCACCACCTGTCTTTCAGGTAGCCAATTTCTGATCCAAACTGCAAAATCACCCTCAATCCCATACATCCATATTTTCTGCAGTAGCTTACCATGGGGAACCTTATCAAACACTTTACTGAAATCCATATACACCACATCAATTGCTTTACCCATCTCTTTGGTCACCTTCTCAAAAAATTCAATAAGGTTTGTGAGGCATGACCTATCCTTTACAAAACCATGTTAACTATCCCTAATCAAATTATTTCTCTCTAGATGATTATAAATTCTATTTCTTATAATCCTCTCCAAAACTTTGCCTACAACAGAAGTAAGGCTCACCAGGGTTGTCGCTACTCCCTTTCTTGAACAAGGGGACAACATTTGCTATTCTCCAGTCTTCTGGTATTATACCTGTAGACAATAATGATATAAAGATAAAGCCAAAGACTCTGCAATCTCTTCCCTAGCCTCCCAGAGAATCCTAGGATAAATCCCATTCGTTTCAGGGGATTTATCTATTTTCACACTTCCTAGAATTGCTAACACCTCTTTTTATGAACTCAATCCTGTCTACTCCAAAAGCCTGTATCTCAGTATTTCCCTCTACCACACTGACTTTTTCTTCAGAGTCCACACACAACTTCCCATTACTGTCCTTGACTGGCCCTAAACTTGCCCTAATTATTCTTTTATTCCTGACATATCTATAGAAAGTGTTAGGGTTTTTCTTCATCCTACCTGCCAAAGACTTCTCACTGTCCTCTTCTGGCTCTTCTTCTCTTTAGGTCCATCCTAGCTATCTTGTAACTCTCCAGTGCCCTAACTGAGCCTTCACGTCTCATAGAACAATACAGCACAAACAGGCCCTTCGGCCCACGAGTTGCGCCGATCACATCTACCAATCCACAGACCTATCTATAACCCCCTATCCTATTCTCTTCCATATACTCATCCAGAAGTCTCTTAAAAGACCCCAGTGAGTTTGCCTCAACAACCTCCGACGGCAGTCGTTTCCATTCACTCACCACCCTCTGAGTGAAAAACCTACCCCTGACATCTCCTTTGTATTTGCTTTCCTGCACCTTAAATCTGTGTCCTCTCGTAGTGACCATTTCCGCTCAGGGAAATAGTCTCTGAGAGTCCACCCTATCTATTCCTCTCAACATTTTATAAACCTCTATCACGTCGCCTCTCAACCTACGTCTCTCCAGTGAGAAGAGTCCCAGCTCCCTCAACCTATCTTCATAAGGCCTGCCTCCCAATCCAGGCAGCATCCTTGTAAATCTCCCCTGAACCCTCTCAATAGCCTCTACATCCTTCCTATAATGAGGCGACCAGAACTGCGCACAATACTCCAACTGGGGTCTGACAAGAGTCTTATAGAGCTACATCATTACCTCCTGACTCCTAAACTCTATTCCTCGATTAATGAAGGCCAGTACACCGTACGCCTTTTTGACCACTTCCTTCACCTGCGAGGCCGATTTAAGAGTCCTATGGACCCAGACCCCGAGATCCTTCTGCTCTACAACACAACTAAGACTCCTACCCCTTATATTGTACTCCTTCATCCCATTATTCCTGCCAAAATGGACCACTACACATTTATCTGCGTTTAAGTCCATCTGCCACTTCTCCGCCCAGTCTTGCATCCTGTCTATGTCCCGCTGCAACTTTTGGCATCCCTCCAGACCATCCACAACACCACCGATTTTTGTATCGTCGGCGAACTTGCTAACCCATCCCTCCACTTCCTCATCCAGGTCATTTATGAAAATGACAAACAGCAGGGGTCCCAGAACAGATCCCTGTGGCACTCCACTGGTTACCGACCTCCACGCAGAACAAGACCCATCCACAACCACTCTCTGCCTTCTGTCGGCAAGCCAGTTCTGGATCCACGAGGCCAAAGCCCCTTGGATCCCACGCCCTCTCACCTTCTCCAGAAGCCTTGCATGGGGGACCTTATCAAACGCCTTGCTAAAGTCCATGTACACTACGTCCACTGCCCTTCCTTCGTCAATGTGTTCAGTCACATTTTCAAAGAACTCAACTAGGCTCGTAAGGCATGACTTGCCCTTGACAAAACCATGCTATTTCTAATCAGTCCAAACTTCTCCAAATGTTCATATATCTTATCCCTCAGAAGCCTCTCCATCAGCTTACCAACCACTGAAGTCAAACTCACTGGTTGGTAATTTCCTGGACTATCCCTGTTCCCTTTCTTAAAGATAGGAACCACATCCACAATCCTCCGGAACCTCTCCTGTTTCCGTGGACGAAGCAAAGATCATCGCCAGGGGCTCTGCAACCACTTCCCTCACCTCCCACAATAACCTGGGGTACATCCCATCCGGTCCCGGCGACTTGTCTATCTTGATAGAATTTAACAGGTCTAACACATCCTTTTTCCTAACATCCACATACTCAATCTTTTCCGTATGCCGCAAACCTGCAGTGCAATCTCCCAGTTCACTTTCCACCGTGAATACTGAGGCAAAGTACTCGTTAAGCACCTCTGCCATTTCTTCCGGATTCACACAGACTTTTCCCCCTTCACCTTTTATAGGCCCTATCCCTTCTCTTCTCTTGTCATCTTCGCATAAGTCTCCTTCCTCTTCACAAGAGATTCAACTTCCTTAGTAAACCACAGTTTCCTCACTCGACCACTCCCTCCCTACCTGTCAAGCACATATTTATCAAGGACACACAGTAGCTGCTCCTTGAACAAGCTCTACATTTCAATTGTGCCCATCCCCTGCAGTTTCCTTCTCCAACCTATGTATTCTAAATCTCACCTAATCGCCTCATAATTTCCTTTCCCCCAGCTATAACTTTTGCCCTTCTGTATATGCTTATCTCTTTCCATCGCTAAGGTAAACATAACCGAATTGTGGGTACTATCACCAAAGTGCTCACCTACCTCCAAGTCTAACATCTGTTCATTACCCAGTACCAAATCCAATATGGCTTCACCTCTTGTTGGCCTATCTACATACTATGTCAGGAAACCTTCCTATACACATTGGACAAAAATTGACCCCTCTAAAGTACTCAAACTATAGCTTTTCAAATCAATATTTATAAAGTTAAAGTCCCCCATAACAACTACCCTGTTACTTTCACTCCTATCCAGAATCATCTTTGCAATCCTTTCCTCTACATCTCTGGTACTTTTTGAAGGCCTATATAAAAAAAAATTCCCAACAGGGTGACCTCTCCTTCCCTGTTCCTAATCTTAGCCCATACTACCTCAGTAGATGAGTCCTCATCAAACATTCTTTCTGCCACTGTAATATTATCCTTGACTAACAATGCCACACCTCTTTTACCACCTTCCCTGATCTTACTGAATTTCTTTTCCCTTTATTCTTTCCTCTTTCACAGTTTCACTGAAGCATCATCCTGCAGCTTGTAGGATTTCTGTTGAAGCTACATTTAAACAAATCACCAAGACATCGTGCAGAAATAGTTAAATGAGTTTCACTCCCACTTTCCCTTTCATTAAGGAACATGCCTCATTTTCATTACTAATATAGAGTGCTGAATGCAACTAGCAAAATAATTAAAATTGCAATCTGTAGGCTTGAGCCACAGTACAAGCAAAATTCAGATAATCTTTGGTGAAATAATGATTCTAGAAGTAATTAGGAGCACCTGTGTTAGAAAATGTTAGCCTGAGATTGAATTTGGCTCATGGCTTCAGGGCAAAATGCCCTGCTATATTCACTGTGAATTACACGTGAAGAATAGTCAATTGGACCAGGTACTGAAGGCAGTTGGTGGAATTGCGCACCAACAAAGAGTCAATGTTTTTATGAGAAAATTGGAAGGAAAAATGCGTGGCAATGTTGTAGTAAAACTAAAATTACCATAGATTGCAAAGTTTAAATTGATCTTTCAAGCTTCAAAAAATCATTCCAATAACAAAAGTGGACTTCTATGCCAAGTATAAAATGTAAGCTGTTGGTATCGATGTGGGATCACCATTTTGAAATGTGAAAAAGTTTGTTGGTCATCATTCACGATCTGCTGTTTGTGGGTGTGTCTTAAACTTCTGCACATTTTCTTAGCAAGAGGGCTGCATTACCTGCTTGGGTCCCATGTGGTGGCTAACAAGATGATTATACTTTACATATGTATTTCTCAGCTGAAATGTTGAGACTCCTCATTTGAATATAGCTCTAAACTTAGTAGCTGAAAAATAGCAGGAGGAGAAGGTTGATTTATGTGCCAAGTATCAGCCTAACAATGCACTTTGGCATCCAAAACAGGATTTTTCTTGCATGCTGGGCTGACTTATGCTGTGGTGAATTTTAAAATTTCTGATTATTAAACTTATAAATCAGCGACCTTAGATACTATATTGCCTGTAATGTATAAAGTAATTTGCATACTAAAACAATCAATATCAAATAAATTAGTATTCACCAAATGCAATTCAAGGCTTTAAGTTGTTAATGGAATCTGCTGTCTCCAACGGGACAGATAATGATGGAAACCTCAGACACCATACAATATCACTGTACATTTGACTACAAAATTTGTTTGGGAACTTTAATTGTAGGTTCAAGGCCTGGCAGTTTTCATTCATCCACAAACTTCTTTGTGAATTATTGCAGTGAGTTGGTTTTTAATCTTGGCCGTAGAAAAAAGTTTGCTCAAACTGCTTGAAATTATACACTTTCTGGGCTGGTGCTCAAATCAGGAATATGATTGTAATGCAATTACACAGCATGATTATTATTTATTAAGAAGATGAAATAAAAACCATAATTAAAATTAATTAACAGAAAAATAACTCTTTCTCTAAAATGCTATCAATGAGACAAGAATATCTTCAATAGCTGTCAATACTTGGAAAAAATGGCAGGTTTCTTGTTTTTCTTTGAAATTCTACCTTAGTGGATATTCACAGTAAGAAGTCTGAACACACCAGGTTTAAGTCCAATCAATTTATTTGATAGTAAACTTACAAGCTTTCGGGGTTTGCCCTTCATCAGGTGAATGGAGAGTTCTGGACTCAGACAGAACATATAACAGCACAGAGAATTTAAAGATTACGGATTGTAATGCGAGTCTTTACTACTAACCTGCTATTCAAGTCTTAAAGATGCCGACAATGTGAGTGGAAAGAGCATAGGTTAAAGAGATGTGTATTGTCTCCAGACAGTACAGTAAGTGAGGTTTTGCAAACCCAGGCAAGTCATGGAGGTTACAGATAGTGCAACATGAACCCAGGATTTTGGTTGAGACTGCCCTTGTGTGCGGAACTCGGCTATCAGTCTCTGCTCAGTAACTCCGCTGTCGTCTGACTTGAAGGCCACCTTGGAGAACACTTGGAGAACGAGCATTCGGCCTCTGACCTTCGGATAAGCGTTCTCCAAGGCAGCCTTCATGACACACAACAGCACAGAGTCACTGAGCAGAGACTAATAGCTAAGTTCTGCATACATGAGATGGCCTCAACTGGGATCTTGGGTCATGTCACACTATCTGTAACCCACACGACTTGACTCGGTTTGCAAAATCTCACTTTGTGTATTGTCTGGAGACAATACACATCTCTTTAACCTATGCATAATGCTCTTTCCACTCATTGTTGGCATCTTTAAGACTTGAATAGCAGGTTAGTCATAAAGACTCGCATTATAATCAGTATTCTGTAAACTGTCTGTGCTGTTATATGCTCTGTCTGAGGCCAGAACTCTCCATTCATTTGATGAAGGGCAAACCCTGAAAGCTTGTGAGTTTACTATCAAATAAATTGGTTGGACTTAAACCTGGTGTTGTCAGACTTCTTACTGTGTTTACCTCAGTCCAACGCCAGCATCTCCACATCATGATTAGCGGATGTTGCCACCTTGATTAACCACAGTCTTGCATGAATAAATTATGTTAAAAAAAATCAAAAGGAGTCCCCTAAAATTTATGTTGCATGCAATTGTCTGCTAATGTCCATTGTAGCATTGGTTTGTTTTTAGGATTCATTATCACTGATTTGCAGATGAATGCACTTTTTACGTTAAAGAACTGCTTCCGTTAGACCAGCTGCCATCGTATTATATGTACAATCACTGCAAACTCAAAGTTGTCAAAAGAGTTCCACTTGTCAGCAACCACAATCAAGATAGACCTATTGCAGCTGTGGTTGGCGGCAGCTAGTTCTTTGCAGAGGAAACAGTTGGGAGAATTACTTCCTAAGGAAATTTCAGATGCTTCTGATGACACTAACAGTTTATTGTTTACATTAGAATTTCCTCTAATGTTCTCTCTTTCTGAGACAACAAAATAAACAAGGCACAAGTTAAGCAATCGGATTTCTGAATTTGTTTTTTGTAGATGCTGTGTAGCTCCAGAATTATTTTATGACTAGATGCTATTTGGGGAGAAAGGGGGGGGGGGGGACTGTATATCTTGGCTAGTCAAATTAACTGGATAGATGCTGACAAATATGAAATTTTGAAACTAGCATTTACAAATCAAAATGCATTTTTCATTTGGCTCCAGTCCCAAACTGGGGCTGCAGGAATAGTGAGGTTATCAGGCAAATGCAAGAGAATTCTTGTTATAAATTACTGCCAGATAATGCTGGTAATATGTGTGATGGTACCATAGCACACCCCTCAAGGCTCATTCTTGACTCTGCTATCAAAACTCAAGCAAACAATACCATACCACTGCTGTGACTAAATGTGTTTCTATTGTCAAAACAAGGTTGTTTGCCTTTTGACCTGTACAATGTGAAGCATAATTTTGTTTTTAGGAACTGTTCTTGAGCCTTGGGGTCATTGCTGCCTTAGATAAACAAATGCCAGCCATGTCAGTGCCTTTGCGGTTTTGCTTCAAAAATATGTTATAGAGTCATAGGTTTACTGCATGGAAACAGGCCCTTCAGCCCAACTTGTCCACACCGCCCTGTTTTTACTACTAAGCTAGTCCCAATTGCTCACATTTCTGTCTATACCAATCTTACCATGTATATCTAAATGTTTTTAAAAGACAAAATTGTACCCACCTCTACTTCTGCCTCTGGCAGCTCATTCCAGACACTTACCACACTCTGAAAAAAATTGGCAGTGCATTCCAGGCCCTCATCACCTTCTGTGTAAAAAAAAAACTTCCACTGCAAATATCTACTGAACCTTTGCCCCCTTTAGCTTGAACTTTGTCGTCATGTCGATAGTGGGAGATTCAGCAATGGTAATGCATTGAATGTCAAAAGGTGATGGTTAGATTTGTTGGAAATGATCATAGCTTGGCACCTGGTTTGAATGTCACTTGCCACTTTTCAGCCCAAGCCTGGATAATGTTCAGGTCTTACTGCATTTGGACATGAACTGCGCTGCAGTACCTGAGGAGACGCAAATGATGCTGAACATTGTGCAATTATTGGCAAATATCCTTACTTCTGACCTTATGTTGGAATGAAGGTCATTGTTGAAGCAGCTATAGATAGTTGGGCCTAGGACACTACCCTGAGGAACTCCTGCAGTGATATTCTCAGAGCTGAAATGATTCACCTCCAATCATCACAACCAACTTACTATATGTTAGATATGACTCCAACCAGCAGAGAGAATTCTTCTGATTCCTATTGACGCCAGTTTTGCTCAGGTCCTTTATGCCATACTTGGTCAAATGCCACCTTGATATCAAGAGCAGTCAACTCTCACCTTGTTTCTGGCATTCTTTTGTCCATGTTTGAATCAAGGGTGTGATAAGGTTAGAAGTTGAGTGACTGGTGGAGCCTAAACTGAGTGTTGGTGAACAAGTTAATGCTGAGTAAGTGCTGCTTGATAGTGCTTTTGATGATCCCTTCCATCACTTTACTGATGGTCAAGAGTAGAATGATGGGGTGATAATTGGCCCTGTTGGATTTGTCCTATTTCTTGTGTGCAGAACATTCTGGAACAATTTTTCACATTGCTGGGTAGATGCTAGTTTGTAGCTGTACAGGAGCAGCTTGGCTAGGGATGCAGCAAGCTCTGGAGCACAAGTCTTCAATGCTATTGCTGGAATATTGTCTGGGCCCATAGCCTTTGCAGTATCCAGTGTCTTCAGCTGTTTTCATGATATCATGTGGAGTGAATCCAGTTGGTGGAAGACTGATATATATGCTGCTGGAGAGCTCTGGAAAGGCTGAGATGGATCAATAACTCGGTACTTCTGGTTGAATATTGTTGTGAATGCTTCAGCCTTGTGTTTTTGCAATGATGTGCTGGGCTCCTCTGTCATTGAAGTGTGATATTTGTTAAACAATATAAGCTGGCAAAAGAAAGTGGGAGGAAAGAGGGCTTACTTATTGTGATAAGTTGGTTCCAGAGCATAGACTAAAAACAACGTATTTAGTTCTGAGTAGAGAGTGTGATTTGAGGATGAAAGAATATTGTGGAGCTCTTTCATCCCCTCACTCTCCTTGCTGTTTTCTCTGTTCCCCAATTTTTCTTATCCATGTTGTCCCACTCTTTGCCCCATCAGTCTTTGTTTCCTAATTGCTCCACCTAGTTTTACACTATGATAACTCTCTCATCTTGTTTTTCTCATTCCCATTATTCCCTCGATCAGATACACAGACAATTCATTGAGGTCTACAAGAATAATAACGGGATAATTATACAAGAGGATTTTAACATCCTCAATATAAATTGGAATAGTCATTGTGTAAAGGGTTTAGAGGGTTTAGATTTCTTGGAATATATTTAGTAATTTTTTTTCTATCAACGTGTAGAAGACTCAACAAGGAATGGAGCCATGCTAGATCTGTTTCTGGGGAACGAAGCTGGGCAAATGTTCAGTGCAACAGTGGGAGAGCATGTTAGTAATAGTGGTCACAACATGGTACGATTCAAGGGAAAAAATGGTCTGCAAAAGATAGCTTTGGATTGGGACAAGACAGATTTTATTAAAAATAAGGCAGGATCTGGCCAAAGCTGACTGGGAACAGCTCCTCACAGCGCTGGGAAATTTACAGTGCAGTAGTGGGAGGCATTCAGAAAGGAAATTAGGAGAGTACAGGTCCAACATGCCCCGTTTAGGGGGAAATGTAGGAACAAGAACTCAGGGAACCCCAATGTCGAGGATAATTCAGGACTAGATGGTGAAGAAGAGAAAGACTTTTAACAAGTCCAAAGTGAGCAATTTAGCTGCGGCCCTAGAGGAATATAGGAAGTGCGAGAGGGAACTTAAGAAAGTAATTGGAAGAACAAAAAGGGGCATGAAAAAGGACTATCAAACAAGATTAGGCAGAATTCTAAAATATTCTGTAAATACATTAAGAGGAAGAGGTTACAGGAAAAGAATAGGGCCCATTAGAGGCCAAAGGGGCAATCTGTGTATGAAGTTGCAGAATATTGAAAGGGTGTTAAATTAATATTCTCATTGGTCACCACTCAGGAGGAGGAGGTATTGGAAGTTTTGTTGGGCTTAAAAATGTACATTCCCAGGTCCAGATGAATTACATCCCAGACTGCTATGGGAGTTCAGGCAGGAAATCTGACACAATTTTTTGATATCCCTTTTTCACGGGGAGAAGTATCAGGCAACTGAAGGATTGCTAATGTGGTTCTAATATTCAAGAAGGATGTGCAGAAGAACTAGGGAATTGCTGGTGAGTCTCAAATCAATGGTGGGGAAATTATCGGAGATTATTTGAATCAGATAGTGAATCATCACTTGGAAAGGCATGGATTAATTAGGGGTAGTCAGCATGACTTTATCAGAGGGAGATCATGCCTAACAAATTTTATAGAATTTTTTGAAAAAATAATTGTGTGATGAGGGAAGTATAGTTGATGTAAATTTTAGGAAAGCCTTTGACAAGATCACACACAAGGAATTCAAGAAAACTTAGCAGACAGATCAGAAGCTGGCTTAGTAATGGGATACTAAGGGTGATGATAAAAGGCTGTTAGAGTGACTGAAGGCCAGTATCCAATGGTGTACCACAAGGTTCAGTGCTGGGTCCTTTATTTGTTATATACATAAATGAAATAGATAATATGGGGTGAATGATCAGTAAGTTTGAAGATGACATCAGATTAGTAAGGTAGTTAATAGTGGAGAAGGTCGTAGACTACTAGAAGATATGGATGGGTTGGTCAGATGGGCAGAAGAGTGGCAAATGATATTTAACCCTGTTAGGTGTGAGGTAATTACTTTGGAAGTAATGACAAGGGAGTATTTAACAAATGAATATTAGGAAACTGAGATGAGCAGGTGGATCTTGGGGTACTTATTCACAAATTGCTGAACTGGTAGGGTAGGTGAATAAGGTAGTTAAGAATGCATGTGAGACACTTGCTTTTAGTTGTCATGACACAAAGTATAAGCAGTAAGAAGTCCGACAACACCAGGTTTAAATCCAACCAATTTATTTGATAGTAAATTCACAAGCTTTCGACCCTATGGTCTTCATCAGGTGAATGAAGTCCTCATTCACCTGACAAAGACCATAGGGTCGAAAGCTTGTGGCTCATTCACCTGACAAAGAACAAAGAACAAAACAGCACGGGAAACAGGCCCTTCGGCCCAACAAGCCCACGCCGCCACCCTGATGTTCCCACCTCTATCCATGATCCCTGTCTATGTTTATAGATCTGTGGATTAAAAACCAAAATTGAGACAATTTAGGGAGAATTTGTTTTCCCAATTAGCCTAAGAGCACATCTTTGGGATGTGGGAGGAAACCGGAGCACCCGGAGAAAACCCACGCAAGCATGGGGAGAATGCGCAAACTCCCACAGACACAGGCCCAAATCCATGTATCTGCACAGCACAGCGATAGTCACTGAACTGTCATGTTGCCCATCAAATGGTCCAGGTCAAGCGTAAACTAACGACGTGAAGCACTAGGACACTCTCGAAAAAAAATCCAAGAGCAGCCCTCTCATGACCCATCGCGTGTATGCCCCTTGTTAGACAACAAGGTGGACCAAAGCACCTGTAGGATAAAAACAAGTACATCAATATCATCATCTATTTATACACTTCCTAGGGACTCCCAAGGCTCATGATCCCTATTTTAAATCAGTTTTCTATATCCCTCCATTCCCATTCTGTTCATGTGCCCATCTAAGTATTTCTTAGATAACTCCAGAGTACTTGCCTCCACCACTTAACTTGGCAGCGCATTCCATACCCCCACCACCCTCTGTGTGAAAAAACTCCCTCTAGCATCCAAATTATACCTTACCCCCCTCACCCTAAGCCCGTGACCCCTCGTGCTGTTCCAGTCCATTCTATGAAAAAGCTTAACCCTGTTTACTCTACCTATCCCCCTCATAATCTTGTACACCTCTATTAGATCTCCTCTAAGTCTACGTCTTTCTAAGGAAAACAGCCCCAATTTGCCTAACCTCTCCTTGTAACTCAGACCTTCCATAACAGGCAGCATCCTGGTGAACCTCCTCTGCACTCTCTCCAGAGTCTCCACATCATGCCTTACTAACCTCATTGAGTTTTTTGAGAAAGTGACCAGAGAGGTGGATGGGGGTAAGGCGGTTGATGTAGTATATATGGACTTTAGTAAGGCTTTTGATAAGGTGGCCCATGGAAGACTTCTACAGAAAAATGCAGATGTGTGGAATAGAGGGTGATTTAGCTAATTGGATTAGAAATTGGCTGGCAGATAGAAGACAGAGGGTGGTGGTTGATGGGAGATTTTCATCGTGGAGTTCGGTGACGAGTGGTGTGCCTCAGGGGTCTGTTTTGGGGCCCCTGCTGTTTGTAATTTTTATAAATGATCTGGATGAGGGTATTGAGGGATGGATCAGTAAATTTGCAGATGATACTAAAGTTGGTGGTGTGGTAGATAGTGAAGAGGGGTTTTAGTTTACAGAGGGACTTGGACAAGTTGCAGAGCTGGGCCGAGAGGTGGCAAATGGAGTTTAATGTGGAAAAGTGTGAGGTAATGCACTTTTGGCAGGAACAATAAATGTGTAGAGTATAGGGCTAATGGTAGGGCTCAGTCAAGTGGATAAAGTTGTTAAGAAGGCTTATGGAGTCTTAGCTTTTATTGGTAGGGGGATTGAATTTAGGAGCCGCAGCATCATGTTGCAGCTGTACAAAACTCTAGTGCGGCCGCACTTGAGTATTGTGTGCAGTTCTGGTCGCCACATTATAAGAAAGATGTGGAGGCATTGGAGAGGGTACAGAGGAGGTTTACCAGGATGTTGCCTGGTATGGAGGGCAGGTCCTATGAAGAGAGGTTGAAGGATTTGAGGTTGTTTTCGTTAGAAAGGAGGCGGCTAAGAGGGGATCTTATTGAAACATATAAGATGATTAGAGGTTTGGATAGGGTGGACAGTGATAGCCTTTTTCCTAGGATGGAAAAAGCTAGCACGAGGGGACACAGCTTTAAATTAAGGGGTATGAGTTATAGGACGGATATCAGAGGTAGGTTCTTTACTCAAAGAGTGATTAGGGAGTGGAATGCCCTGCCTGCAGCAGTTGTAGATGCGCCAAGTTTGGTGGCGTTTAAGAGGTTAGTTGATAAGTATATGGATGAGAAGGGAATGGTTTATTTAGGAGGGGCATTGCTTTTTATTTTGGTCGGCACAACATCGAAGGCCGAAGGGCCTGTTCTGTGCTGTATTGTTCTATGTTCTATCCTTCCAGTAGTAAGGCGACCAGAACTGGACGCAGTATTCCAAATGAGGTCTAACCAATGTTTTATACAGACCATAGGGTCAAAAACTTGTGAGTTTACTATCAAATAAATCGGTTGGATTTAAACCTGGTGTTGTCAGACTTCTTACTGTGTTTACCCCAGTCCAACACCGGCATCTCTACATCATAGAGTATAAGAACAGAGAGGTTATTGGAGTTACACAGAATGTTGGTTAGGCCATAGTGGAGTACTGTGTGCACAATTCTGATCATCTCACTATAGGATGTGATTGCACAAGAGGGGGTGCAGAGGAGATTCATCAGAATGTGACCTAGAATGCAACATTGAGTTGCAAGGAGAGATTGGATAGGCTTGATCTTTTTTTTAGGGCAGAGCAGGTTGAGGGAGTGATTGAGGTGTATGAGATTGAAAATTTTAGACATAATTAATAGGAAGCAGCTTCCCCTTGGTTGAGAGGAAATTCAGAGGAGATTTGAGAAAAGAAAAAAATTAGAGGATGATGAAAATCTAAAATGCACTGCCTGGGAAGATAATGAAAGCTGAAAACCTTACAACTTTTAAAAAGTATTTGGGTGAACATCTGAAATATCGTCACTTTCAAGGATGTAGGATAAGTGCTGGAAAATGAGATTAGCAGACTTTAGTGATAATTATTGTTAGTGCAGAATTAATGAACCAAAAGATATACCACTGTACAACTCTATGATCTTCTGTTCCTCGGCTCTTCCTATTTGCTTGATCCTGCCTCTTACCACCCCTACCCCGGCTGTCCCATCTCAAGGCCATGCGATCTTAGCCCTTCAAAATCATCAGGATATTTAACTTCCCGTTTAAATAAATTGCGTTGAATGCCATTTCTGCATTGAAGGATCAGCCTGAACCTAAAAGTGGATAAATATTGACGTGCAGTAAGCGATTGAGCCTGTAGACCTGTTGAGTCAGAGGTGAGTGTGCTGTGACCTGGGCCCTTAGTGATGCCTGTTTTCATTTTAAAATACTTGGTGACCTTTTTTAAAAAAAACTTTCCTCTTTACCCAAACGCATTTCATTAAGAGTTTACACACTACAGCCTTCATCCAGGCTCAATGGCGAACTGAGGTTGATTGTAGAGGAGCTGCTGAGGCGCACACTCAAGAGTGGGCGGTGGAGGAGCTGCGCAAGCGCAGACACGGTGGGGAGGGGTGATGGTGGATGTGGTGATGCGCAGGCGCGGTGAGGGTGGCCGCGGAGGGGATGGTGATGCGCAGGCGCGGTGAGGGTGGCCGCGGAGGGGATGGTGATGCGCAGGCGCAGTGAGGGTGGCCGCGGAGGGGATGGTGAGGCGGAGGAGGAGGCTGTCGCGGCTGCGCACTAGGATCAGTGGTTGCAGTTAGTTTTCAAGTGTGTGGTGGTGGTGGTGGTGGTGATGCGGTAGCTGGAGCTGGAGGGAAGGCGGTGAGGTAACCGGGCGGGAGCGAGGAAAGGCAGGGCTAGGCCGGGCACAGGCACCCAGGCTGGGCCTGAGGGAAGGAGCGTTTTGTGTTTTTAAGGCCGCAGAGGAGGGGTGGAAGAAAAATCTGTTATTAATACGTCGTGAACGATTAATGTGACTGGAGAATTTCCACACGGAGAGAGAGGCCTGAATTTCGCAGCCTGAGGGAGGGAGGAGAAGGGAAGGCGCCATGGCTGGTACCAATTACAATTGCCTGAACCGAGCTCAACTGACCTTCGAATACCTGCACACCAACTCGTGAGTACCAAAATAAGCGAGGAAATGGCCTCTATGTTGAAGCTAAGGGTTAAAACATCACATGGATTTTGTTTTGTAAATGTGACAGAACTATGTATGTGTGTTTGTGTGTGTATATGTATTTTTAAATATATATTATATGTAACATACACATTTAATATTCACATTGTATGCATTTCTGTTTATGTAACTTCCAAATTGTAAAGCATTAATGTAATTTTTAAATACAAAACAAAAATCTGATTTAACAGAGGTAATATAATATGCATATCACTGTCATCTACTAATTTAAAATATGTAAATATAATATAACATTGATGTGGAATGAATTGGAGCTCCTCAAAATAAAAACAAATTTCTATCAAGGCAGGGTGCTTTTGGCAAGGTACAATGACTTGTTGACGCAGTTGCTCTTCTGACTAACTGAAGATGTTTGTATATTAGCATAATTCACAATTGAGGTGCCCAAATAGTGATGATTGAAGAGTGCAAGGCATGCAGGCATTTTGTTAAAATTAAAGGTAATAAGAAATCAAAGCATTAAAATTACTCATGAAGTCTTTCCACACAAGACTCTACTTTTCTGGTCATAGTGTTGTTCATGTATAGTGTCGTTTGTGTTTACCGTTTAATCACTTAGTTTATTCTCATGTGCCTACTTTGTATTTTTTGTCTTTTTTGTGAAGTGAACATATTGCAGAAATAGTAGGTGTTCTGTTTTGATTCTTCAGCCAAAAGAATTGGCTTATGTTCCCCTGTATACTTTGAAATGGGGATAAGGGACACTAGCTAACTTGGTGATGTGGAAGTTTATTTTCAGACAGGACTTGTTATGGTTATAACTTTCATCAAATCATAAAATTATTTAACATGGCTCATCTGTAAGGCAGACATGTGGAATATACCATGCAGAAAATTAAATGTTTAACATTTAACTCAATTGGGTAGTATGTCAACAACTAATTGCATCAATATATGAAATAAAATAGTATTTTATCTTAAAATTATAAAAATGTTGGCGTGTGATTAGATCAGAAGACTTGGATTTATTCAGAGACTGTGTATTTGAATAGGGCATAGGTAATGCATCCACAAGACAAGCAGAAATGCAAATGCTTATTTAATTTTTCACACCACCTGCCCCACGCTGGCAACTGTTTATTTGGAAAGGAAAGTGAACATAAGTAGACCATGCAGCCTATCGAGCTGTTTCATCATTCACTACAATCAGCTGATTTATGGCTTCAGCACTACATTTCTATCCATATCTCTAGATTTCCCGAGAGACCAAAAATCTATCTTGGCCTTGAATGGAGCATCTGCAACCATCTAGAGTCAAGATTGCTAAGTATTTACAATCTATTGGGTTAAGAAGTTTCTCACCTCCGGTCCTAAATGATTATTCTGTGTCCCCATGTTCTAGATTCCCCAGCCAACAGAAACATCTTGTCTATCCTGTCAAGCTGCTTCAGAATCTTATGTTTCAGTGAGATCACCTCTCATTCTTCTAAACTCCAAAGAATATAGCCTCTGATCATAGAACAACTCTCTCCTCGGTTTTAGTACCTACTTCAAATGCACTGCAGAAAGCATATTAGCATTAGGATATGCCTTTGCCTGATCTTGAATGCGCTTTTCAAATGTCATTGAATAGCTGAAAGTGTTTTTGCTCCAAATCGTGAAGGTAGTAGGGTGAACAAAACGCAGCTTAGAAGCTGGGTATGGAAAATTTCTTAATTTTTTTCATACTGCACCCAACCACGTACAATTATCAAAGGAAGCAATGCCATCACTTGTCTCCTCCACGACCCCCTCATTTTGTTTGAGGCAGTCGTTATTGGCCTTCCAGAGACTGATTCCACAGGTCATGGATCAATCAAATCGCAAAACCAGCTGCTGTAATCATAGCTACATATGTACCACCTTTGTTGCTATGTACAGACCTAATGAGAACCTGTCAAATTGAAGGTTCCTCTTAAAATGTAGGGGGATGTATGTTGAGGTTCAATTGTGTTTTGGGTTGGGTAAATAAACTGAAATTTTAAAGATGGCAGTTTTACAGAACTGCATTGATGTAGTGTATTTGGACTTCCAACAGATATTTGATACGGTGCTGCACAACAAGTTAATACACACGATAAGATCCCACAGAGTTGAGGTAACAGATTAGCTTGGATAAAGGATTAGTTAGCCAACTGAAGGTGGGAAGTGGGGATAAATGGGTCTTTTTCTGATTCGCAACTAGTGGTGTGCTACAGAGTTCAGTCCTCGGAGTCCCAACTCTTTGCAATCAGTATTAATGACTTGGATGCAAGGATGGAACGTACTGAACCAGATTTGCGGATAATGTTAAAATAGTTGGGAAGCAAGTTACAATGAGGAAATTTTAAAAATTGCAAATAGATAGGTGCGTGAGAAAAAATTTGGCACGTAGAATTTAAGTAAGTGAGAGGTTATCCATTTTGGTTGGAGAAATAAAAAGGCAACGTGTTATCTATATGGAGAGAGACTTCTAAACGTTTTGGTGCAGAGGGATCTAGATGGCCTTGTGCATGAATCTCAGAAAGTTAGTATGCAGGTATAGCAGTTAATAAGGAAGCAAATGGAATTTTGAAATTTATTGTTAATGGAATAGAGTATTAAAGTAGGGAAGTGATGTAAGTGAGATTGTGCAGCAGTCCAGATGCCAGATTTGGTCCTTTTGAAAAAGGATGCAAATGCATAAGAAACAGTTCAGAGAATGTTCACTAGATTGATTCCAGGGATGAAAGAGATTTGAATATTTAAGGCCTAAACTTGCATTTAGAAGAATGAGAAAAGATTTAATTATGGTATATAAGATGATAAAGGGGGTTGACAGAGTAGACATTGAGTGGATATTTTCCCTTTTTGGATGTTCTAGAATTAGAGGCCATAGTTTTCAGCTAAAGGTTAGTAGATTTAAGAGAGGGACAAATTGTTTTACTCAGAATGGTGAAAGCTCTACTCAAGGTTGGACACCAGAACATTAAATAAATTTGAGGAGATAGAGGTATTTTTCTTAGCAGTCAGAAAGAAAGTGGAGATGAGGAGGCGATAGTTAGGTTTTTAATTGGGAGTGGGCAGGAAGGCGAAGAATGAGATCAGCCATGAAGGGGCAGTCTGAGGGGTTGAATTGCCGACTGCTAATAATGGCACAGTGGTTAGCACTCTGTCTCACAGTGCCAGCGACCCAGGTTCGATTCCGGCTTTGGCCACTGTCTGAACATATAGAACGTTAAGCGCAGTACAGGCCCTTCAGACCTTGATGTTGCGCTGATCTATGAAACCAATCTAAGGCCCATCTAACTACACTATTCCAGTATCATCCATATATTTAACCAATGACTATTTAAATGCCTTTAATGTTGGTGAATCTGCTACTGTCGCAGATAGGGCATTCCACGCCCTCACTACTTTAAGTAAAGGACCTACCTCTGACATCTGTCCTACATCTATTACCCCTCAATTTAAAGCTGTGTCCTGTCATGCTAGCCATCTCCATCCAAGGAAAAAGGCTTTCACTGTCCATCCTATCTAATCCTCTGATCATCTTATGTGCCTCTATTAAGTCATTTCTTAACCTTCTTCAGTATAACGAAAACAGCCTCAAGTCCCTTAGCCTTTTCTCATAAGACCTTCCTACTGTACCAGGCAACATCCTGGTAAATCTCCTCTGCACTCTTTCCAGTGCTTCCACATCCTTCCTATAATGTGGCGGCAGAACTATACGCAATATTCCAAGTGCGGCCGCAACAGAGTTTTGTACATCTGCAACATGACCTCATGGCTGCTAAACTCAATCCCTCTACCACTAAAAACCAACACACCACATGCATTCTTAACAACCCTATCAATCTGGGTGCTAGCTTTCAAGAATCTGTGAACATGGACACAGAGATTTCTGTGCTCAACCACATGACCAAGTAACTTATCATTAGCCCAGTACTCTATATTCTTGTTATTCCTTCCGAAGTGAATCACTTCACACTTTTCCATATTAAACTCCATTTGCCACCTCTCAGCCCAGCTCTGCAGCTTATCTATGTCCCTCTGTAACCTGCAACATCCTTCTGCATTGTCTACAACTCCACCAACTTTAGTGTCATCTGCAAATTTTATAACCCATCCTTCTATGCCCTCATTCAAGTCGTTTATAAAAATGATAAACAGCAGCAGCCCCAGAATAGATCCTTACACTACACCACTCGTAATTGAACTCCAGGATGAACATTTCTCATCAACCACCACCCTTTGTCTTCTTGCAACTAGCCAATTTCTGATCCAAACTGCTAAATCACCTTCAGTCTCATGCCGCCGTATCTTCTGTAATAGCTTATCAAACAATTTACTGAAATCCGTGTACACCACATCAACTTTTTTTCCCTCATCCACCACTTTGGTCACCTTCTCAAAGAACTCAATAAGGTTTGTGGGGCAGCAGTGCTAACCACTATGCCACAAAACTGTGCCAGCTATCCCTAAACAAATTATTCCTTTCTGATGATTATAAATCCTATCTCTTATAATCCTGTCCAAAACTTTGCACACAGTGGAAGTAAGGCTCACTGGTCTATAATTACCAGGGTGTGTCTCTTCCCCTTCTTGAACAAGGGGACAACATTTGCTATCCTCCAGTCTTTTGGCACTATTCCTGTAGACAATGACAACCTAAACATCAAAGCCAAAGACTCTGCAATCTGCTCCTTAGCCTCCCAGAGAATCCTAGGGTAAATCCATCTGGCCCAGTATGACTATTTTCGTACTTTTCAGAATTGCTAACATCTCCTCCATATGAACCTCAATCCTTGTAGTCTAATACCCTGTACCCTCATTGGTCTTTTTGCCACCTTAATACTGTACCTGACTAACAATGCTACACCTTCCCTGATCTTCCTGAAACACCTAAACCCTGGAACCTGCAACAACCATTCCTGTCCCTGTTCTATCCAAGTCTCCGAAATGGCGACAACATCGAAGTCCCAGGTACCAACCATGCTGCAAGTTCACTTACCTTATTCTGGATTCTCCTGGAGTCTCAGATCATCTTCTTGCCCACCGGAACACTCCTGCGATCTTGAAACCTTGTTCATTACCTCACCACTCTCAACCTCCTGTACATTAGAGCTACAATTCAGGCCCTCCCACGGGATATTGGTGCCCCTCTGGTTCAGGTGTAGACCATCCAGTTTGTAGAGGTCCCACCTACCCCAGAATGAGCCCCAATTATGCAGACATAGAGGTTGCAAGAAAGATGTGTGCCGGCTAAGATGAAAGATGGGAAAGGTAGGATTAGAGAGCCGTGGATTACTAGGGATATTGAGGACTTGGTTAGGAAGAAGAGAGTCGTATGTTAGGTCAAAGCAACTGGGAACGGAGAGAGTGTTGGAGGAATATAGAGAGAGTAGGAGGGAGCTCAAACGGGGAGTTAGAAGGGCAAAAAGGGGGCATGAAATGGTTTTGGTGGATAGGATTAAGGAAAATTCAAAGGCTTTTTACTCCTATGTTAGGAATAAAAGGGTGGTTAGAGGAAAAGTCGGACCTCTTACGGACAGAGGAGAGGAACTGTGCTTAGAACCCAAGGGAATGGGGGAGATCCTGAATGAATACTTTGTGTCAGTATTCACGAAGGAGAGGGACTTGTTCACCGGCCCTGTCTGAGGGAGCTGTGGACCAGTTGAGGGAAATATCCATACCGAAGGAGGAAGGGTTAGAGCTTCTAGGTAGCATTAAAACTGATAAATCTCCAGGGCCTGATGGCATTTATCCCAGGCTGCTTAGGGAGGCACGAGGTGAAATTGCTGGGTCTTTGTCTCTTCTTTGGACACAGGTGAGGTCTCAGAGGACTGGAGAATAGCTAATGTTGTATTTTTGTTTAAAAAGGGTAGTAGGGATAACCCTGGAAATTATAGGCCTGTGATTTTGACGTGGTAGGAAAGCTGTTGGAGGAGATTCATAGAAATAGGATGCATAGGCACTTGGAGCGTTGCAATCTGATTAGGGACACGCAGCATGGCTTTGTTAAAGGGAGATCGTGCCTTATGAATCTGGTAGAATTTTTTGAGGAGGTGACGAAAACGGTGGACGAAGGGCGAACTGTTGATGTTGTCTGTACGGATTTCAGTAAGGCGTTTGACAAAGTCCTTCATGGGAGGTTAGTTGAAAAGGTCAAAGCTAATGGGATACAAGGACAGGTAGCTAGATGGATAAGTAACTGGCTTGGTAATAGGAGACAGAGTAATAGTGGAAGGGTGTTTTTCTAACTGGAGGTCAGTCACGAGTGGTGTGCCACAGCGCTTGGTACTGGGACCTCTTCTATTTGTAATATATATAAATGACTTGGAAGAGGGAGTGAGTGATCAGCAAGTTTGCAGACGATACAAAGATCGCTGGACTTGCACATAATGAGGAGCATTGTCAGGCGATACAGCAAGACATAGGCTGGTAGCTTGGGCAGATGGAATTCAATCCTGATAAATGCAAGGTGATGCATTTTGGAGAAAGAATGATAAAGGATAGACCTATTAGGAGTATAGAAATGCAGAGGGACCTGGGGGTGCAGGTGCACAAGTCTCTGAAGGTGGCAGAGCAGGTGGAGAAGGTTGTGAAGAAAGCATATGGTATGCTAGCTTTTATAGGAAGGGGTATAGAGTACAAGAGCTGGCCTTTAATGTTGCAGTTGTACAGAACGTTGGTTAGATCTCATTTGGAATACTGCATCCAGTTCTGGTTGTCTTGCTACCGGAAGGACGTGGAGACTCTGGAGAGAGTGCAGAGGAGGTTTACCAGGTTGCTGCCTGGTATGGAAGGTCTGAGTTACGAGAAGAGGTTAGGCAAATTGGGGCTGTTTTCCTTAGAAAGATGTAGACTTAGAGGAGATCTAATAGAGGTGTTCAAGACTAAGAATATAGATAAACAGGGTTAAGCTTTTTCCTAGGATGGACTCGAATGGCACGAGGGGTCACGGGCTTAGGATGAGGGGGGTAAGGTATAATTTGGATGCTAGAGGGAGTTTTTTCACTCAGGGTGCTGGGGGTATGGAATGCGCTGCCAAGTAAAGTGGTGGAGGCAGGCACTCTGGAGTTATTTAAGAGGTACTTAGATGGGCACATGAACAGAATGGGAATGGAGGGGTATAGAAAACTGATTTAAAATAGGGATCATGAGCCTTGGGAGTTCCCTGGAAGTGTGTAAATTGTCAATGCTATTGATGTATTTGTTTTTATCCTACAAGTACTTTGGTGTGCCTTGTTGCCTAACAAGGGGCATACATGCGATGGGTCGTGAGAGGGCTGCTCTTGGATTTTTTGAGAGTATCCTAGTGCTTCACATCGTTAGTGTACGCTTGACCTGGATCATTTGATGGGCAACACGACAGCTCAGTGACTATCGCTGTGCTGTGCAGGTACATGGATTTGGGCCTGTGTCTGTGGGAGTTTGCGCATTCTCCCTATGCTTGCGTGGGTTTTCTCCGGGTGCTCCGGTTTCCTCCCACATCCCAAAGATGTGCTCTTAGGCTGATTGGCAGAACAAATTTTCCCTAAATAGTCTCAAATTTGGTTTCAATGCATAGATCTATAAACATAGACAGGAATCACAGGTAGAAGTGGGAACATCGAGATGGTGGCGTGGGCTTTTTGGGCCGAAGGGCCTGTTTGTCGTGCTGTCTTGTTCTTTGTATATCTGAATCCCTCCCTTCTGCACCATCCCTGACGGTCTGCATGGAGTCTGCATGTTCTCCCCATCTCTGTGCAGGTTTCCTTTGGATGCTTTGGTTTCTTCCCACCGTCTGAAAGACGTGCAGGGTAGATGCATTGGTCATGCTAAATTCTTCCTCTGTATCCGACAGGCACCGGAGTGTGATGACTAGGGATTTTCACAGTATCTTCATTGCATTGTTAATGTAAGCCTACTTGTAACACTAAAATAGATTTTATGTTATGTGTTTATAAGATCTTCTGACCTCCATCTGAGTGAAGATTATTCCATCTGTTACTTGCTTTGGAGGCTAATTAAAGCTTGGTGCCAGACAGTCTAAACCAATTGGTGTTTTTACACTCGGGAGACCTCTAATTGTCCTAAGAGAATAGATATTCCAGGAGAGGTGATTGTTGAGTGAGTTATAAGCCTTTATTACGTCATTCTTGATCATTTACCCATTAGGTCTTCTGTTTGTTTGAGCAGAATTGTTCCTCATCAAGCTATTTCCATTGTGAGGATACCTGATGAAGTGCAGGTAATGAAGTATATATTTGCAGGGACAAGGATCTCACTAGTTGTGCTGCATTGAGTTATGGGGAAGAAAGTTGAGGTTGATGGATTTGTCAAGAGATGACTATTTGTATATCAAGTAGACCCATGTAAGACTCGAGGTTAACACTAGTTTTCTGAAAGGTACTAGTAAACAGTATTATAAAGGAGTTCCTGATCCATTACGTGAAGAAGGGTTTCTTTGTGCCAAGACGTATTCCTTGGACTTTGATCTCATATTGAAGGAACTTCTGTTTTGAACTTTTTGTCAGCAGTTTGTTTCTAACATGATTATGTGTAATAAGGTACAGTAAGTACCTTTTTTTAATTTCTTTTATGTTGGCAGCCCATCAATTTTTACTCAAGACTTTTGCCAACTAATTTGTTCTGTTACCAAGTAGTTCTATACCTTGTCATTGTGACTGGGGAATGGAGCTATAAATAAATTCTATTGAATGTTAGGCTCGATAAGGGCTAAATCTAAAGAACCCTCATGAGACTGGATGCTGTCTTGTAGATTGAAGCTGTGTGGGACATAACCAAATGTAGAATAACTGATAAAAATCTTGTTGAGGGCAACGATAAATGTTTCGAAGGTGAAGACGAGGGAATCCAGTTGAGAGATTGCATCGGAATGGGAGGAATCATTTTAAAACGCTGATCAAGCTGTATGGAAATTGGAGATTGAGTACCAGGAGCCACTGTTGGTGTAAATTGCATATGTTCTGTTGGAAGATTTTCACAATAACTTCATAAGCCTATTTGTGACACGAATAAATAAACTTTTAAAAGGGGTTGGTACCAAAAGCATTGATCTGAATAAGAAAGATAGATGTTTCATGAGCACCTCAACATTTGGTGAAAGGAAAGATTTTTAAAAAGTTTGGCTTGTTTTGTTGTAGTATTAAATGTGCTGCTATTTGGAAAAGAATAAGTTGCTCTTTAATGTTGAAATGCTAGGTTTGCAGCAATGGTTGCTTTTCAGAGTATTGATATTTATATTTTGACTTTTACTGAAAATTGGTGAATTATATATACTACAGCAAAATGCTGATTCCTTTTCTTGGCTTGGATCACTGAGCATTCCCATTGTCACCTATTCAACTGCATTCATCTCTTTTACAACTCTAAATCATTCCAATCAAGTTTTCATCACTCCAGCAGCACCAAAACAACTGTGGTGTGTTTTTTTTTGTGTCTTTGGTGTGTTGATGGTACATGGTTGCATGAATGGTTCATTTCTAGTTGCTTCTAAAAAGTTGTTGAGGCCGCTTCATTGTGTTAGCTCCATATTGAGGCAGCAGTTGTATATTGGCCAGATTGGGTAGGGATGGAAAGTTTGCATCTCAGGAAAACAAATAAGTAATCGGATTGTTGCAGTAATCTTCAGTAATTTTTTGTTGGTGCACTTTTGTGCATCAGGTTTCATTGAGATTGGATTTTTAACTTGCCTTGGTGACTTCTGAATTTCTAGTCTTGTCCCACGCTACACCCTTTTATCTTTGTACTATCCACTAGTATCTCCTCCATTGCCTAGTCTGCTCTTGGTTCACCTGTAACCATCTGATTACATCTAAATGCAATTGTTTCTCTTACACTGAGCCCAAATCCCTGGAATCCTCCTTTCCATTGAGACTGACTAAGCTGTAACTTTACAGAGGAAATGCTTTTAAAGTGAAATGATTTCTTGTGAAGCAAAATGGGTTCAAGGCATGATGTGATTTAGATCTATAAATTGCATAAATACCATCCTTTTGAAATAGATTCTGATTGTAATAAACATTGTCTATTTTTAATAACTTGTTTACAGTGTCAAGTTGTATTCTCCCCATAAACCACAATATAACTTGTTTTAATGGTGGTCTTTATGATCTCAACTGTGTGTATATTGTATTGTCTTCAATCATTATATTTCCATATGGAAAGTTGTCATTCTATCACCCTAAGAAGCAATTTATAAATTGCTTTACAATATTTGGGTTATGCTGGTATAATTTCAGCTGCCGTTACGTTTTCTATTTTTGAAGTTCTTAATATGTTTGAACTTCCAGTTTAGAAAAGCCAGTGCATTGAACCTTGGAACAGTAACCTCAGCTCAGGCTGTAAGCAGGCAGTTCTTTGTAAATCGTGAAAGTTGATTTTTTTGGTCATTTATCTTGAAGCTGGTGTAGATTTGCAATAAGGTAAACTGGTCTGCATTGGTGGCATAAACTCAGCAAATGTAACTGGCAGTTTTTTCTGTTTTTATCATTCACCTAATGTGGGTATCACTGGCAGGTCTGACCTATTCCTAAATACCCTTGAAAAAGTGTTGGGTGAGCCTTCTGTTTGAAATGGCATCATTTCCTTGGGCTCTAAGACAAACCTCTTCAGTGCACCTGCGGCGTTGCTTAAGCTATTTAAATGCATTATAACCTGCCATCAAAACTGGCATGTTCCACTTTTTCCACAATCTATAACCCAGTTACTCTTGTATCCGGAGCCCCAACATCTTAAAGAACCTCTTGATAAAATTAAAACCATGCTTCTGGCTGAAATTATACCAACACCGCCAGAATATTGGGAAGCAATTTACAAAAGCATGCAATAAAATAATTTTCAATTTGGTGATAAAATGATATAATTAAAGGCAATAAAGTCATGATAGTTACAAATCCTAGTTCATGGTTTGCAAAGGTCTGGCAACTGTAACTTCTGACAGTAAAGAAATAATGCTTCTGTTGGTAGCTGTCAGGCAATTGTGACATTATTACTGTCAAATGTGAGACATCTTGTTTTCAGGCATGACTTATCTGCTTTATATTTTTACTTTTTTTCACTGTTTCTTAAAACTGATCTACATTTCTGCCTCTGTTTGTTTTAATGGTATAGCACACAGTGCACATACATTGTTAAAGTGAGCAGGGAGTGGGTAGGTACCATGGCCAAGTAGGCATCCGTGAATTTTTTGTATCTCAACCAGATGCTGATTCTTAATGTAAGGGTACAGACCCTTTGAGTGCTGACAGGCAAAATGTGTGATTATGCTTTAACCTGACATCATATGCTTGTTCCCCATGACAAATACACAGTTAATCTTGGGATTTTCCAGCATTACAGTACTTTTATAAAGATGTTGTAGTCTAGTATTTATTTTTGCAAATACACATGTTTGTTGGAACATATTGAATATTTTTTAATATTTTGAAGATACTGCATCTTGACTAAATCACTTCATGCAGGATGTTTAAATGTTTTGAGATGCAGGTTTGTTATTGAGAGGGAAATGTGTGTTCAGATGTAGTAGACTTGCTGAACTTTATTTCTCCCTTCAGATAGATCTGGTCTTTTACTTGCATGCTAACCTTGGCCATTGATGGAAAAAGTGTATCATCAACTGTGGGCGACATGGGAATTGGATTTCACTGGAGCAGAACAATTTAATGGGGAAACTGCAGACTGACTTTGAGAATGAATCCCAGGAGTTTGTGAACATTTAACATCTCTGCTGATAGAAGGTTCTCAATTTGTAAAGTGTAGTGTAATTCTGCATTTGGCAGCTTGCAAAAGAAAAATATTCTGAAGGTTTCTGACAGTAAAATATTACAACTGTTGGTGTCTTCCCATTAAGTGTTGATGGGAACAGTGATGTCAGTAGGATTTAGGATAATGTAATGGTGCACGCTTTCAATAGTTGCAATGTCCACTTAAATTTTAGAAAGTAGGTTGATAGCTTCTGTCAGTTCAAAGTTGAGTTATACAGAAGATGACCTGTGTAATGCTGGAATGACTGGTTACGATTGGGTACGGTTTGAAGGATTGAGTATTTCTCAAGAACTGTAGCATAGCATTAAACCACATTGACTAAAGTTGAAAAAAAAATCTAAGCACCATTGATGTGCTAGAAGACCAACTAACAAAGCTTGTTTGATTTGTAAGTTACTTAATTTCAGATAACTGTAACCTGACTTGATTTTTTTTTTGAATGCTCAAATTGTTACTGTGCAACTACAGTAAAAAGTCTCTCAACACCAGGTTGAAGTCCAACAGGTTTATTTGATAGCAAAAGTCACTAGCTTTTGGAGCGCTGTTCTTGGTCAGATAAGTGTGAGTTCTGTTGAACAGAACTCCCACTTCTCTGACAAAGGAGTAGCATTCCGAAAGCTAGTGGCTTTTGCTACCAAATACACCTGTTGGACTTCAGCCTGGTGTTGTGAGACTTCTTATTTTGTTTACCCCATCTAATATCTGGGGGGGAACCAATATCTTGGGGGGAAAATTTGCAAAGGTTATGCAGGGGGATTTAAGCTGATTCAGAGGGAGGGGTGGGATCCTGAGTGGCTCGGATGTTAAGAGGGACAAGAATAGGGGGGGTCATAGACGAGGACTGTAAAGCACAGCATCATATGGGTGGAGTAGAGCATGGTTTGAAATGCGTATACTTTAATGCAAGGAGTATTCGCAATACGGTGGATGAACTTGCAGCTTGGATCAGTACCTGGAACTTTGATGTTGTGGCTATTTCAGAGACATGGATAGAGCAGGGACAGGAATGGTTGTTGCAGGTTCTGGTGTTCAAATACTTCAGTCAGAATAGAGAAGGAGGTAGAATTGGCATTATTAGTCAAAGACTGTATCACAGTGACAGAAAGGAAGTTTGATGAGGATTTGTCTGTTGAGGTAGTATAGGCTGAGATTAGAAACAGGAGAGAAGTCACCCTATTGGGAGTCTTTTATAGACCTCCTAAAAGTTCTAGAGAGGTAGAGGAAAGGATTGCAAAGACGATCCTGGACAGGAATGAAAGTAATAGGGTAATTGTTATGGGAGACTTTAACTTTACTAATATTGATTGGAATAGCTATAGCTCTAGCTTGTTAGAGGGGTCACTTTTTATACAAAGTGTGCAGGAAGGTTTTTTGACTCAGTATGTAGATAGGCCAACTAGAGGTGAGGCTACATTGAATTTGGTGCTGGGCAATGAGCCAGACCAGGTGTTAGGCTTGGAAGTTGGTGAACATTTTGGTGATAGTGACCACAATTCGGTTACATTCACCTTAGTGATGGATAGGGATAGGCATGAACCTGGGGGCAGTAGTTATAGCTGGGGGAATGGTAATTATGAGGCTATTAGGAGAGAATTAGGGTGCATAGGTTGGACTAGGAAACTACAGGGGCTGGGAACATCTGAAATGTGGAGCTTATTCAAGGAACAGCTACTGCGAGTCCTTGATAAGTATGTCCCTGTCAGGCAAGGAGGAAATGGTTGAGTAAGGGAGCCATGGTGTACTAAAAAAGTTAATTTGCTGGTGAAAAGGAAAAAGAGGCTAATGTCAGGATGAGGCTTGAAGGCTCAATTAGTGCACTGGATAGCTATAGATTAGCCAGGAGGGAGCTAAAGAGTGAGTTAAGAAGAGCTAAAAGAGGACACAAGAAGACTTTCCCTGATAGGATCAAGGAGAATCCTAAAGCTTTCTTTAGATATGTTAAGAATAGAAGATTGGTTAGGGCAAGATTAGGGCCAGTCAGAGATAGCAGTGGGAAGTTATGCGTGGAGCCTGAAGAGATTGGAGAGGCACTGAACAAATATTTCTCTTCGGTATTCACGCAGGGAGATGTAAATGTAGTTGTGGAGAACATTGGGATACAGGGTTGTAAACTGGAAAGTATTGAAGTAGATAAGGAGGAGGTGCTAGATATTCTTGAGGGTTTGAAAATAGATAAGTCCCCTGGGCCGGACGGGATTTACCCTAGGATTCTCTGGGAGGCAAGGGAGGCGATTGCAGAGCCTCTGGCTCTCATCTTCAGGTCGTCGTTGGTTACAGGTATAGTGCCTGAAGACTGGAGGATAGCGAATGTGGTCCCATTGTTCAAGAAGGGGAATAGAGACTTTCCTGGGAATTATAGACCGGTGAGTCTTATTTCTGTTGTGGGCAAAGTATTGGAAAGAATTATTAAGGATAGGATTTATAGTTATTTAGAGAGAAATGAATTGATTGGGGATAGTCAGCATGGTTTTGTGAAGGGTAGGTCGTGCCTTACTAACCTTACTGAGTTTTTTGAAAAAGTGACCAAAGAGGTGGATGGGGGTAAGGCGGTTGATGTGGTATATATGGACTTTAGTAAGGCGTTTGATAAGGTGGCCCATGGAAGACTTCTGCAGAAAATGCAGATGTATGGGATAGAGGGTTATTTAGCTAATTGGATTAGGAATTGGCTAGCAGATAGAAGACAGAGGGTGGTGGTTGATGGGAGATATTCATCGTGGTGTTCGGTGACAAGTGGTGTACCTCGGTCTGTTTTGGGGCCCCTGCTGTTTGTAATTTTTATAAATGATCTGGATGAGGGTATTGAAGGATGGATTAGTAAATTTGCGGATGACACCAAAGTCAGAGGAGTGGTAGATAGTGAAGAGGGTGTTATAGTTTGCAGAGAGACTTGGACAAGTTGAGAGCTGGGCCGAGAGGTGGCAAATGGAGTTTAATGTGGAAAAGTGTGAGGTAATTCACTTTGGCAGGAATAACAAATGTGTAGAGTATAGAGCTAATGGTAGGACTCTTAATAGTGTTGATGAACAGAAGGATCTAGGTGTATATGTGCATAGATCCCTATAAGTTGGCAATCAAGTCGATAAGGTTGTTAAGAAGGCATACAGAGTCTTGGCTTTTATTGGTAGGGGGATTGAATTTCGGAGCCGCAACGTCATGTTGCAACTGTACAAAACTGGTGCAGCCGCACTTGCAGTTCTGTGTACAGTTCTGGTCCCCGCATTATAAGAAAGATGTGGAGGCATTGGAGAGGGTGCAGAGGAGGTTTACCAGGATGTTGCCTGGTGTGGAGGGCAGGTCTTGTGAGGAGAGGCTGAGGGATTTGAGGTTGTTTTCATTAGAAAGAAGGCGGCTAAGAGGAGACCTTATTGAAACATATAAGATGATTAGAGGTTTAGATAGGGTGGACAGTGATAGCCTTTTTCTGAGGATGGAGAAAGCTAGCACGAGGGGACATAGCTTTAAATTAAGGGGTGGTAGTTATAGGGCAGATGTCAGAGGTAGGTTCTTTACCCAGAGGGTGGTAAAGGTATGGAATGCCCTGCCTGCGGCAGTTGCAGATGCGCCAAGTTTGGTGGCGTTTAAGAGGTCCGTGGATAGGTTTATGGATGAAAAGGGAATGGTTTAGGTTAGAGGGTCATTGCTTTTCCTTAATTGGTCGGCGTAACATCGAGGGCCGAAGGGCCTGTTCTGCGCTGTAATGTTCTATGCCAGCATCTCCACATCATGACTGCAACTAGTCAGCAACTATTGCAGAAATTTTTTTATTTCAAAAATATACTTTATTCACAAAAAATCTCAATTAAACCATTGCAAACCTACATGTGTAAAAATTGCAAACAATGCGGAAAAAACCATCTTTACAGTCCTTAACAAAATTACCATCATTAAATTTCAAAACTTAAAACTACATACATGCCTCAAATTTTACTGTGTGCCATTATTTATCAAATTGTCATACAGTTACGCAGGCTGAGGTTATTCTGCAGTTCCCGTGCCCTTGTTATAGTGTAGCCTTTCCCCGTTGTGCCTTTGCGGCGGCTGCCCCAAGCTTCAGCGCATCACTCAGCATGTAGTCCTGGACCTTGGAATGTGCCAGTCTGCAATACTCAGTCGAGGACAGTTCTTTCAACTGGAAGATCAGCAAATTTTGGGCGGACCAATGTGCATCCTTTACCGAGTTGATGACCCTCCAGCAACAGTCGGTATTTGTCTTGGTGCGCGTCCCCAGCAACAGTTCATAGAGCAGAGTCCTGCGTCACCAAGCTGCTCGGGACGAACCTCGACAAATACCACTGCATCTCACTCCAGACCTTCTTTGCAAAGGCACATTCCACAAGGAGGTGTGCGACCATCTCATCAGCCCTGCAGCTGCTTCGAGGGCAGCATGCAGTGATGTTGAGACCTTAAGCATGCATAAGAGATCTGACAGGGATGCTCTTCTCACCACCAGCTATGCCAGATCTTGGTGCTTGTTTGAGAGTTCTGGTGATGAGGCATTCTGGCAGAAGACACTGACAGTCTGTTCAGGGAACCAGCTGATAGGATCCATCATCTCCTTTTCTGAGTCTCCAGGATGTTACATACTGACCATTGCTTGATCACCATGTAGTCAAAGGTGTGTTTGCGGAAAAATTTTTCCATGAAGGGCAGCTCTGCGGTACAGTCCATCTATTTAGAGCATTCTGCGGCAGCGTGGCCAGACCCATCCTCCACAACACTTGGGACGGGTAGAATCTCAAAGTGATGGCACTCGCTGTTAACGTACCGAGAATCCCAACATCACCCTCATCCTGATGGCCATCTTTGTGTGCGGCTGCATCAAGCTGTGCGTAGATCCTTGGTACACTAACAGCAACTGTTGCAGAAATACTGCAATTGATCCGATTGCACTGGTACGCACACAGTTTCCTTGTATGTTTTAGTAAATCTCTTTCGACAAACGTGCACATTTGTGTCTATTGCTAAATTATTCTTCAATGTTAATTGCTGTGATATAGGCATATAGCTGATTCAGGTGCACTGCTCACTCTCCTCCTGGATATTACAACTGAAGATTGGTTTGACAATATTATAATTTGAGTTTGTAGAAGAAACACAATGGTGTGTTAATGTAGGAGTTCACAGTAATGTATCTGGGCCTTTTTTCAATACCTAACTACTGTAGCTGCTGATTTTGTTCCATTATGGTAATAGCCAATGTTTCCCACTATCCATGTGTGCATTTTTGAGTGTTGCAGGGCTGTAAAATGTTTCAAAAATAATTTATAGATATAAGTTACATAACAAATTGTGTAATAGCATCAAGAATTTAAAAGAAATACTTGATGCATTTTTAATATGGTAATTTTATTTTATCACCGCAAAGGGCTCCTAGTATGTGTTACAGACCTGATAATTGGGAAAACTGAATACTTCACCAGATTTCCTGATCTTGCTGTGTGCTACCATGTTGGCCAGCTTAACCATAATCATTGTACTTTCAAATTAAGGACTTGAAATATTTCTAAGGAATGTGAAAAAGCACTGAAGACATAATCAGATAATTTAGAATACTATTTTTAGACCCTCAAATTTGGAGGGAAAAGAATCTATAATAGTATTGATGTGCTAGGTTGACCATTCAAGTCGATATAATGTGAAAAGTTCACCTGCTCATCGTTCTACTTGACTGTTCTAATACCAGATGACATTGAATTTTTTTGTGTGCACCCAAGCTTTGCAGAAATTCTCATGGCAAGACTTGACCAAGAATATCTTTTTCAAACAATTTCCTCCTTAAATTTCAGAACTACTCATGAGTTTCTTTTTGGAGCTTTGGCAGAACTAGTGGACAATGCCAGGTAAGAGAATGATTTTGCTGAGATCTTACAGCTTTTATCTCACGTTTAGAAACTTCGTTGAAATGATCTTGAGTGGAATAGTTGCAGGTGTTTACCATTGTCCTTTCTATACTTATTCAATGAATTCAGTATCATTAAGCCATTTGGCTTCTTTATTTTGTGCTTATCCATCTGCGAAATGTCAATAACTGCACTTTCTTTTCTCCTCTCTTGTTTGCTAGCTGACAGTAAATTTTCCCAGACCATTCCACTTGGTTTATGTAAATGCTCCTCCTCCTTTTCTTGGTATCCTGATTCAACACCAAGTTGAACCCTGAGGAAAATGTTTGGGCAATGTTGTTGTCATTAGAAATATGATCCGTGTGTGAAATAGTTTGTCTGTCTGATTCACTGGTCAAATAATATTAAAAGTTTCTGCACATTAGTTCTTTAGCAAGGGATTTCTGCAAAGTAATGTAAACAGGATTCGTCATGGGTATGGACAATTGGCCATTATTCTGATTTCTCGCATCCGTCCAAGAGTTCGTGCACAGAGGAGTTTGATATTGGCAGGGGTGGGTGCATGTGAAGGTGTTACATTTGGACAGTGACATACTGGTAAGCGGCCATGAGTACTGGGCCCAAGGCAGCTCTTGGAACAAGCGTAACTGGATTGGTCCTGAACTGGGAGAATTCTGAGAAAGGCGACAAGAAGAGTAGTGCTGTGGTTAACACTACTGTATCATGGTGTTGGGCACCCAGGTTCAATTTTGGCCTTGGATGTCAATGTGACATTTGTACGTTCTCCCTGTGTTTATGTGGGTTTCCTCCAGGTGCTCCGGTTTTTCCTCTCAGTAAGCTAGGGGAGTTAGCTATGCTAATTGCTAAGGGTTATGGGATACAACAGGGGGATGGGTCTAGGTAAGATGCTGTTTCGGAGAGTAGGTGCAGATTCATTGGCCCAAATGGCCTCATCCTGCACTGTCAGGAAATCCATTAGGAATGGATTTCTATAGCTGGGTGGATTGGAAAAAGCTGGCCTATGAGCCTTGTGTAGGAACCTAGAATAACAATCAAGCCAAGCTTCGTTTTCTGTGTGTAACTGAGTGAAAATAGTTCCGGCTGTTGGAGCTGTGGTCTCCAGCTTCATTTGCTTCCTTTGCTAATTGGATGCCTTTAGATTATCATCAATACCTTCCCTGGCAAATATGACAGGTGGGAAATCTGCTAACTCTGATAGTAAAATTTGCATTTATTTGGCATATGTAATATTTACATGAACTTATTACATGAAAGTATTTACATCAAAGAAAATTTGATATCCAATAATAGAAAATATTCAGGCAGATGAAATGAAGATTTTTGTTCTCAGGAGTGTGTTAAAGGAAAGAGTGGTTAAGGAAGAGAATTCCAGAACTTGGACCCATGGTAGATTAAAGCATGGGCAGCCATGCTGGAGTGATTAAAATTGGGAATGCTTGATCAGAATTGGAGGATTGAGCTATGTCTTGTATGTTGGTACTGGAGCACATTACAGAAGTGGAGGTTGATGTTTGCAAATAGTTTCATCTGATCTCTGTGGTTGCCAGGGAATGAGATGAAGTTGGTGGCTTGGGGAATGGAGTTTGTAATTTTAAATAAATTACTGTGGCAGGTGAGATTCAACTGTGGAGTCCTAGGAAGGATGGGAAAGCATTCAAGGACTTCAGAGAGGAAGGTGACAAAGATGGAGGGGATCACCTTGTCTCCTTTCTTGAAAGGATGGTGTCAATAGACTTGGAGAAGGGGCAGTTCACTGCCTTGTCTGGTTGCTGAGAAATATGCAAGAGCAACCTACAGTTGTTTGCATGGGCCATGTGCTTTGCATTTACGCAGCCATAAGTGAATAACTCACTTATAACATTGAATGGGTCACACTATTTAGAAAATTTGCATGCCCTAAGCTTTATCCTGACATTTTGTTATAAACCTGCCAAACCTCAGGCACTTCTGCCATTCAATTCGTTATTTAACGCTTGAAGCACTAGGGGAGGTTTCTAATGATTTTTCATGCATTCTGGGCATGACTGTGGGCTGTATTTCCTACTGAAAATGGCAAACAGTAACATAACCCTACCACTATGGCTCAACCTACAATAGGATTTCAAGAAACTAATTCAGAACTGAACACAACAGCTGAAAGAGAAAGCTAGGACACAATTTTGTGTGGAATGTCTGATGAAGAAAACTTAGTTTCCTGTAGGATTGCTGTCTCCTTCAGTATCCTTTTTACAGAAGTTTTAATTTCAGATTTTACCATACCAGTTTTTTCTTATGAGCATTATGAACCTTAGAATGGGTCATAGAATTGTACCAGCACAGAAAGAGGCCATTTGGCTTGTTGTATCTGTACAACTTGCTGCAAATCAACTCAACTAACCCTGATCCAGCTATTCGCACTCCCATGATTTTTCCATGTAGTCCTGCAAATCTTTTTTCTGAATAATTATGCAATTCCTATTTGGAAGTCATGATAGAAACTGACTCCTTTCCAGACAGTGCATTTCAGAATCTTAATCATTTGGTGCAAGGAAGAAAAGAGAATTGTTTCGCTCAACACCTAATCTGAATATTTCCAACACTTTTTTATTTTTCTTTCCAATTTCCAGCACCTGCAGTATTTTGAATTTGATTTTTATTTGCTGTTTTTCACTTTTGAGAAATCTTAATGCTTCCTAATTTTTTTAACCTAGCTCTGAAGAATTGGCACGGTAATTTGTTTATGAAACGTTTATTCAACAGCTTAAAGTAAATAATCTACAATGTTACCTTTCATGAGAAATGTTTTTCAGCCCAGTTCTGTGCCATGTGAATCATGGCGAAACTCCCTGCATTAAGCTTGGTATTCTTCTGTAACCTATGTAGCTATTGTAAACCATACTTAATGCATAATTCAGTTGGGGGTCCTTTATTATAAAACATAAAATGTAAATAAGGATTCTTCAGTTCAATTGATAAGAATAGTCCTGAATAGATCCGTGAGGTCCAGGATCTGATGTCTGGTTTGATCTTAATCGAACGTGGCAATAGGAGTGCAAAAATTAACCCTATTGCACTTGGGTTGCAGAATGGAAATCAACCAAAATTTATCTTTCTGCTGGCAAGCTCATAAGTGGCAATGTTAGACATTGTTGTAATATGCTACATATTTGAATAACCTGTTGATACTCCGTGTCTGGACTGATGGATGAAATACTGGAGGATAACTGTCACTCAAATCCCCACACCAGTAAGGTTCAGTACTTTCAGCAAAGAGAACGAAACAAACTAGACAGCTTGCATACATGATCTGCAATGAGGGGATAGAAATTAAGTACAATGTATCGTGTGTAAAAATTGTCATAATCTGAAATTGGGTTTGGAAGTTTTTAAGCTTTGTCAGATTTGAAGCAAGTGAGCACATCCACCTACAGTTAAGCTCTTAATGAATTCAGCAGACTTGGGATGCAATTATGTTGCTACTTTGTTTATCTAGTGAATGTGAGGCCACAGATCCTAACTTCCCTTAGTTTACTGAAAAGGTCGCTGTCTAGTTGAATGTGAGCATTGGGGCTAATATATTCATATGAATAGAGGATTGGTTAATGAACTGAAAAGAGTAAGAGTAAATGGAACCATTTTCAAGTTGACAGGCTATTTAGTGGAGAGTTGGATCAATGCTGGGGTCTCAGCTATTTACAATCTGAATCAATGAGTTGGGGGCATTGTTAGTTCCATCATCAAAGCTAGATTAAATAGTAGGTTGTGAGGAAGCCATTGGTGTTGTAGAGGGCTATAGATCTGTTAAGCAGGTCAGCACATGGAATATAATGTGGGGAAATAGAGTTATTGGTAGGAAGAATAGAAAATCAGAATACATTTTAATGATGAGAAATCTAGCAATGGATGCCATTGTGTGAAAAACACAATGCAAGTACAGCAAGCAATTCATTAGACACAGCATGTTGACCTGTATTGCAAAGAGAATTGGATGTGAGAGTAAGGAAACCACAGTTGTATATGCTTTGGGGAGACCACATCTGTCTTGCTTTCTTTGTGAGAAAGGATATAACTGGCAGTGGAACAGAGGTTCACTGGATTAATTCCTGAGATAAGAATCTTGCCCTCCAATGAGAGTTTGAGGGGAATCAGTCTATGCTCTAAAGCTCAAAGAATGAGAAGTGATTTCATTGAAATGTAGGATTTGAAGGAGGCTTGACAGGGTAGACAGATTATTTCCCTGGCTGGTGAGTTTTGAACTAGGGAGGCACGATCTCAGATAGGGGTCAATCATTGAAGATTGAGGAGGAACTTCTGCACTCCAGATTGTGAATTATTATGATGTGTGGTGAAGGTGGTTGGAGGAGGCTTGTACATTCAAGTCTTATTTCTTAGGTTCTTACGTAACTGATAAATCCTTTCAAAACTGGTAACATTTGTATTCAACATCTGATTTGCCTTCCAATTGGGGATGGGAGAACGCTGATGCAGTAAAATATTAGAAATGAAATTATATTGCATGTTTAATGGCTTCTGCATTTATTTTTTCTCCATTCCAGTACTATGAATAGAAATTACAAAATTAAAAACAAAACCAGATAGAAACGCTTATCAGTCAGTATCTGAAAAGAGAATAATCAAAGTGCTGTTTTGGATAAAGTCATCTATCTAAAGGTATTTTCTATGAATTGATCATTGCTACAACATATATTCTTAGCTCTGAAGCTGGTACAAATTTGAAAAGAGACAAGAGGTGAGGAGGAGGAATTAAGGCTAATAAGTAATAACGTGGGGTCTTGAATATATCATGCCAAACTGAATTAAATTGCTTTGTTGAGTGCATATTTTCTGCCCCTATAACAAGCCTCATTTCCAACATATGCTAATATTCTATAAAGCATAAAGGCCCAAAATTTAAAAAGTGATTGTAGAGACCTTGAAAGATTTTACTTTTGGCCTCTTGGCAATATGTCCTCTAATTAAATCTTCTGTTCTAGATTTCAGTCAATTATTTCTTTGTGTTAAATTTTATAGGGATGCAGCTGCTACAAGAATGGACATTTACACTGGTAAGTTAAGGTGTAATCACTTCTATCTCTCTCAATCAGGTGTTTAAAAAAATCGTGAAACCATGGTTGAGCTATCCCACAGATTGTCTATGCAAGTTTGCACCCAGGAAATTCCCCAAGCAGTGAGTTTAGATTTGTGTCATGCTGAGGACATGAGCTAAATAGAGACTGAATGTTTCTGAAAAATTGGCTAGGTGCTGTCCCTGGGCTTCTTTCCAACACTTAAGAACAGGTTGTTGAATACTGGCAAAAGTCTGGGAACAGGTCTACTGCCCACGCAGTCAGGCAGGAAATTTCATGTGGATTCTGCCTTGAGAAGCAGATGGATGATAGCTCTCAAAAGCACATAGTGTACACACCAGTTTGATATTTTATCATTACCTGGGTCTTGATTACATCAGTTCCACACTTGATTGGATGAATGTCACACCAAGGAACAATTATGTACACAATGAGCTATAATAAAATTGAAAAAGTAGAATCTCAAGTTAATACCATTCAAGAACAGAATTGTTGAGATTGTTTGCATGAAGGTATAATTCATTTGAACTTATGTCATTTGGACATAAAATTGGTTACATTGGTCGGCGCAACATCGAGGGCTGAAGGGCTTGTTCTGCGCTGTAATGTTCTATGTTCTATTGAGCGAAATGGGTGCAGTAAGAGAGATTTGAATTTTTTAATGGTCCCCAAAGCACCTTTCTGAAACACCTCTGTTTACTTTGTGCAATGTAGAAACTATTTAAATTGCCTTTCTTACATTTTCTGCTCTTCGTTCCACTCCTGGTGTAGAGTTCCCAGTCCACTGATAATTCTACAGTGCCACATCCCAGCAGCTATTGTTCATATGAATCTAGACATTGTAAATTGCAAGCTCTTTAACCATGAAGGACATATTCTCCATACTGCATCTTCAGGAGTTATTGTAAAAGTATAATAGTTTATCCCATGTTTTTTGTGTACATTATTTGTGCATCTGACCACCATGCAGCATTGTATCCACCCCTAAATTAATTGAATGAAGTAAAAATCAAATTAAACTCTCTACTGATAATACTAAGACTTGTTGTCTTAGATAGTCAAAGAACAAAACAGCACAGGAAACAGGCCCTTCGGCCCAACGAGCCCGCACTGCCACCTCGATGTTCCCACTTCTACCCATGATCCCTGTCATCCCTGTATATGTTTATAGATCTATGCATTAGAACCAAATTTCAGTTGACAATATATTGGAAATTGGCAAATGGGAGGAACAAATTCAGGTCGTGCAGTAATAGTGAGAAATGATTGCAATAATAAACAGGTGGAAAATAAAAGAACTTTGGTAATTTACTCACAGCTTCTCTGCAATTGCATCAGCAATAAAGGCAATGTCGACTAAGAATGGAAAATGACCTGAGATAATTCAGTAGGCAAGCTACATTAAGCAAGAGTAACATTTTGACCACACAAGTGTTAGACAATGACCATCTCCAGTAAGAAAGAATCTTGACCAACTTCACTTGATGCTCAGCTGTATTATCATCACTGAATCCCTGACTATCAGCATCTGAATATTCACCACAAACTTAAAACCAGATATATACTGAAACCACAAGAGCAGGTCAGAGACTGGGAATTCTGTGACAGCAGCATCTAACTCTGAAAATTCTACCCACCATCAGCAAGGCACAAATCAGGAGTGTGATGGAATACTGTACTCTTGCCTAGTTGAGTGCGACTCTAACTCGGGAAGCTCAGCGTCATCGAGGACAAAGCAACCTGCTTGACTGGCATTCCACATGCTAGCTTGAACATTCACTCCCACCACCAGCACACAGTGGCAAAAGTGTATAAGATGCAATGCAGCACTTATTAAGTCTTTAACAGCACCTTTTAAAATAGTCATTTCTACCACTGAGAAGGATATGGGCATCAGGTGCATGGGAGTGCTGCCATGTGCAAGTTTGCCTCCAAGTTGCACATCATCCTGATTTGGAACTGCGTCATCATTCCTTCATGGTTTTTGGATGAAACATCTTGAAATTCTCCCTATGGGAATACAGATACTATGTGGACCCCAACATCTCAGGGCAACTATGAATGGGCCACAAATGCTGATCTTGCCACTGGCAAAAACAATTTTTTTAAAAGTGCAAGAAGTGACTGCCATTTGCAGCATTTTTAATCTTAAGTGAGTACAAATGTGCAAAACAATTGCTATCAAATTATAAAGTTAGCCAATTCCATTATCTCATTCATCCCTCCCATGCCAACATATGCACACCATTCTTTCCTCCTATACTGTCCTCTTTTTAGTTTCATACGAGCAGATGTGAATGGCAAAATATAGCAGTTTGCCATTTCCTTTTGCCTCAGAGACCACCTAGGCCTACCTTGCATAGTATAGATGGCAGTCTTTTGTACCAATGACAATAAACTTAAGGAAGAGGCAGTCTCCATTAATTTCTGGTGCTTGAAGATCCACAGTATAAACTACACATTACTTGGCGTTTAGCACATTAAATCACTGGTATTGTTCACCAATAATGGCTGTTTTGGGCGTTACATGTTGCTTTGATGCTCTTCTGCAGGGAGGGTAGCTATTTCAAGTATCTTTATTCAGCATCTCAACCATGTTTTGTCTGTTGCTTTGTGTTTACACTCTGATAGAAGTACTTCTGTGTATTTTGTGCCCCCGGTGGTTCTAACTAAAATTCAATATCTGTGTTGCAGTGCGGAACATAGATTTGCGAGGAACGTTCATGCTATGTTTTCTGGACGATGGAGCCGGAATGGATTGCAGTAAGTAAACATCATCCTGATGTGATGCTTAACAATTGGCAGAAAAAGGAATACAATTCAAACAGTGGTATAACCTGAGATAGTGAATTTTCTTTCTTTAAAGTAACTGAAGATAAATAATTGCACAATGAGGGCTGTCTTTGCTCAAATACATTGTATCCGATGAATGTGTTCACAATTCTGCTCAGGGCAAGGTTCTGGATCCCCACCCTGCTGTCAAAGTGAAGAGAGGTGAGGAGTTCTTGCCATGGAAATAAGAAGTGCAAGACAATGCAGGCTGTTCAAGAGCAGTTGCCAATAGTGAGTTTAATTTGATGGCTATTAATTTTGGAAACAACCAATAGTAGTTACTGTTTTGTAAACTGCATTTGAAGCCAGTTAATGGACTCCAGGTAACATAGCAGCTTGAGTTTCTTTTACTGCTGCAATTTCTGGTTGGCTTTTTCAATACTACAATGCTTGCAATCTGCCATACAATCTTAAATCCTGAGTTTTTTCTGATATTGCTAATAATTAAATTTGGCATTCTTTTTCCTGTCCCCAAAAATCCAAAGACTTGTTCAGGATGCTTCAGCAGGCTTGAATATGGAACTTTTTTAATTCGAAAGTTTACAGCATGGAAATAGGCCCTTTGGCTCAACTTGTCCATGCCACTTTTTTTTACAACTATTGC
Source organism: Sphyrna mokarran (assembly GCA_024679065.1). Lineage (NCBI taxonomy): Eukaryota > Metazoa > Chordata > Chondrichthyes > Carcharhiniformes > Carcharhinidae > Sphyrna > Sphyrna mokarran. The sequence continues at coordinate 36,870,168 of JAGIQG010000020.1, read as the reverse complement.
CCCGTTTGGCCCATATCCCTCTATATCCATGTTATCCATGAAACTGTCTAAATGCTTTTTAAAAGACAAATTTGTACCCACCTCTACTACTATCTCTGGCAACTCATTCTAGACACATCACATTCCTACATGAAAATATTGCCCCTCTGGAACCTTTTGTATCTTTCCTCTCTCACCACAAACCTATGCCCTCTAGTTTTAGACTCCCCTACCTTTGGGGAAAAATATTGACTATCTATCTTATTTATGTTCCTCTTTTTTAAGCCTGTTACATTCCAGAGGAAAAAAAGTCCCAATCTACCCAGCCTCTCCTTTATAACTAAAGCCATCAAGCCCCAGTAGCATCCTAGTAAGTTTTTCCTGCATGCTTTCTAATTTAGTATATCCTTTCCATAATAGGATGACCAGAACTATACACAGTGTTCCAAGTTTGGCCTTACCAATGTCTTGTACAACTTCAACAAAACATCCTAACTCCTGTATTCAATGTTTTGGCCAATGAAACCAAGCAAAAGTGACTCCATCTTTAAGAAAATATGAACTAGTACCCGTAGAGCTCTTTGTTTTATAAATCTCCCAAATGCTCTACCATTAACTGAATTAAGCCGTGCACAGGTTCAGTCTACTAAAATGCGCCACCTTACATTTATCTAAATTAAACTGCATCTGCCATTCATCAATCCACTGGCCCCATTGATCAAGATTCTCTTGCCTTATACCCTTCAAGGGATCTACTTGATTCCAACTGCCCATGCATGTCACATGCCCTCCCCCTTTTGACCAGGATCTCAATATTCAGAGTCATCCAGAGTTCCCTACTTCTACCAGTCTTGCCCTTCACTCTAAAAGGGAATGTGCTTAGCCTGAACACACACTTGAAAGCCTTCCATTTACCAGATGTCCCTTTGCTTGCCAACAGATGCCCGCAGTCAACTTTTGAAAGTTCCTGTCTCAAACCATCAAAATAGGCTTTGCCCCAATTTAGAATTTTAACTTTTGGGCTAGACCTATCATTCTCCAAAGCTATCTTAAAACTAATGGAATTATGGTCACTGGTCCCAAAGTGATCCCTGACTATCATCTGCCCTTTATTTCCCAAGAGGAAATCAAGTTTTGCCCCCTCTCAAGTTGGGCCATTCACATATTGAATGAGAAATTCTTCCTGAGTACACTCAACAAGTTTTTCTCCATCTAATCCCCTAATACTATTCAGTACCATACAATGGGAGTTTTCAAAATTACAGCCAGGCAATGTTAGAAAGGGATGGATTGTTCATTGCACAGTTGAAGGCTACAAATCATTCTCTTGCATTTGGATTAATTATAATGAAGTTAATTTTGTTCGCAACAGTGGGTGAAATCTTGACTAGAGTTTTCAGTTTATTTCTTTAAAGGGTACTGGGGGAAATACAAATGAAGTTTAACAAGTTATACGGATTACCTGCATTAATTTTGCATCAAGAATAAACTTGAAAATGTACAGTCAGCTAATTATTTTGAAGTGTTGTCTCTGTTATGTTGACGATTTTAGAGGTGTACCAACTTCAGTCATTGCTTGTGATTGATAATGCAGTTAGTGGAACACAATTGTGAACCTTTGGTAAGAACTCAATAACTGTCTTCTCTCCATTATTTTAACTGGTATGCCGGGTATACCCACTATCCCTGCACAGTCAACATTTGCTCAAAAAAAACCTTACAAATTCTACATTATTGTCACCATTGTTGTTTTGGTTAGCTCACTTTAAGTTGATGGGGCAACACCACTCTAAATTGTGCTTGAAATTACAGCTTTATTCATGGATTTCAGTCTTTGTCCAGCATCTTGTCTAAAGTGGAAACATGTTAGCCATCCTACATTTATTTGTATGTAAAACTGATTATTATCCACAGTACTGTCATTCTGCAGTGTGACAATTCTTCAGTAAATAACTTGGTGCAATTTATTTCTTTAGTCTGCAGTTTGCTAAGCTGTACCAGCAAAAAGTATAAAATGTAAGCTTATGTAAGGGCGGCACAGTAGTTACCACAGGCGACATAGTGGTTAGCACAGCTGCTTCACAGTTCCAGGGACCTGGGTTGGATTCCTGGACTTGGGTCACTGTCAGTGTGGAGTTTGCACATTCTCCTTGTGTCTGTGAGAGTTTCCTCTGGGTGTTCCGGTTACCTCCCACAGTCCAAAGATGTGCGGGTTAAGTTGATTGGCCATGCTAAAATTCCCCCTTAGTATCCTGAGATGCGTAGATTAGAGGGATTAGCGGATAAATATGTAGGGATATAGGAGTAGGGATTGGGTTGCATTGTGGTCAGTGCAGACTTGATGGACCAAATGGCCTTTTTTCTGCACTGTACGGTTTCTATAATCTAATCGTGAATGTAGAAAAGCTAGAAGTTGATGAGAACCTAAATTGTACCAATCCAGATAGGCAGAAAATAGTATGATAGAGGAGTATTCATGCTGTTCTCTGCTGTTGCGTTACTCTTGATCTGTTCAAGCTACATGAAGGTGAGATTTTATTACTTCCCTACTCCCCTTGTTCAAGATTGCAAACTACAGACCATTTGTTTGCACCAGGTAATCCCTATTGGTAAACAAAAATGCCTCCTGATTGATATTGTTTATCCTTTAAGGGATTTAGTGAAGCATAATAGATTTCACAATGGGGTGGCAGATGCTGAAAAACTGCATAGAGCTGCATACTACTCCACTGCACGGTGCTCTGGAGTTATATATGACTCTGCTTGAAAAAGCAGTATGTATTGATTGTAAAAGGTAGTGCTGCAGTTCTGTCCAAGTATGCCAACTATGACCTTGCTGTTTGCTGTCCCATGGTAGCTTTAAACCCGGTGCTACTCAGAGTGGTGAATGAAGACAGCCATGATTTGTTTCCCGCTCCCAGCCTCTAGCAAATTTTAACCATTTGTCATAATGTCATTTTCTTGGCTGTACTGCAACTTAATTTCAAGCTCCGTTAGCTTGGCAAGCAACCATGGACAGGTTTATTCGCATAGGCCCAACCATGGTCTTAGTGCCACTGCGTAGGTCAGTACTTAAATTTATTTTTCTGGGAACCTTTCTAAGTTGTTTCTTGCCAACAGATGAGGCTGCCAGTGTCATCCAGTTTGGGAAATCTGCCAAAAGGACTCCAGAATCCACGCAGATTGGGCAATATGGAAATGGACTCAAGTCGTATGTTTCTCAATTTTTAGTGAATTCATATTTTCATTTTGTGTTATCATATGTTTTGGTGAAACACTGGCTTGTTCTTGTGACTGGATGGATATTGCTGACTGCTGTAGAAGCGCTTATCGGGTTTTTGTATTTTCCTTTGCCTTTTCGTAATTGAGAGAACATTTAAGCAGTGGGAAAGTTAAATGCTTTAAAGCAAAAGTTCTCATCCTGCTTTTTTGAAGACGTCAATACTGTAGTCTTGGAAAATTTCTGCAGTCATACACCTGGAACTTGCCAAACTTCAACAAAACCACCACTGTACAGCAGACATAGGCAAAAGTGCTTGGGTTTGAACAACAGCTTGTGTTTTGATGGAGTCAACATTCCAAGCTTTTTTGGTGGTGGGCGGGTAGTAAGCCATAGATTTAAGGAAACAAGCAGTGGAGTAAGAAATTGGGAGGAGTGATTAAAAGCTTGCCCAAAGTTTTTTGAGTGGGAAGGGGAAAATTCGAAAGATTTAGGCAGGAGAGTTTGAAAGAATGGGATCAAAGCAGTTAAGGACTTTGACTATGTTTGTGCAAGAGACATAAAATATACAAAATGTCAGAGACCTAAAATGAGCCCTAAAACTGCAACAAAGATGAGACCATAGATGCATGCTATGAGGGCAGGAATAATGAATTTAGTTGATACGACAACACCCTGTTCCCTCCCAATCTCTACCGCCATGAAGGACATATGTAACAATGTTGTAGATGTGTTATCACCTCTGCAGATAGTTAATAACCTTTGTTATAGTTGTTAGGCATGTCAGGGAGCTAATGTTGAATAAAACATAACATTTAAATCTCTTTGGTTTTCTTTTCACTATACTTTGCACAGTGGTTCAATGCGAATTGGGAAAGACTTCATTCTGTTCACAAAAAAAGAAGAGACAATGACCTGTGTTTTCCTCTCTCGAACATTTCACGAAGAGGAAGGGATTGATGAGGTTAGTTTTTATTTTGAAACTAACTATTCTACGTATTTGTTTTGTTGTCATTTTCCCTTTTATCTGACTTGCATAATCATTTTTTAAGGATGATGTAAAATATTTGGGGTGGAGTGGTGGTGGAGTGGCAACATGGCCCAACGGTTAGCACTGCAGCATCAGGGATCTGTGTTTAATTCTCTGCTTGAGGACTGTCTTTTGCACATTTTCCACATGTCTGCATGGGTTTCCTCCAGGTGCTTGTTTCCTCCCACAGTCTGAAAGACATGCTGGTTCAGTGCATTGATCATGATAAATTTTCCATCAGTATACCCAAATAGGTGCCGGAACATAGCGATTCGGGGATTTTCACACAACTTCATTGCAGTGTTAATGTAAGTCGACTTGTGACAAATAAATAAACTTTAGTGTGCACCAAATGATCCCACTCCTATCCTCCCCTAATTTTCACATCAAAAGTTTAAAGTTTATTTGCGTCACATAAGAGTTTACATTAACACTGCAACGAAGTTGTTGTGAAATTCCTCGCTGCTTGTTCAGGTGTAATGAGGGAGAATTTCAGTATGGTCAGTGCACCTAACAAACACATTTTTCGCACTGTGGGGGGAAACTGCAGCATCCAGAGGAAACCTGTACAGAGGCAGGAGAGCATGCAGATTCTGCACAGACAGTGATCGAACCTGGGACCCTGGCAGAGGCACTAGTGCTAACCACTGTGCTACCGTGCCAAATATCTTATTGTTCACAAGTCATGGTCAGTAGGTGAAGATCAGGAACCTTGTCCATTTCCCCTGTTTCAAATGCATGGAGCTGAAGAGAATTTTAATACCCCTATTGCCAACCAAGCTGAGATTCAAATTTTTGACTAGAAATTGAGATGGGGATCTTCTAGTCTTTGTCAGAGAACCATCACCAATAAAGAAGCCTCTATATATTTTGTTTAATATCTTATGTTTAATAGCTCATGTGTGCACACAGGTCAGGGTAGTAATGTCCTGAACACATTGTCTGCATACTCCATTTTTAATGGCACATGTGTCTTTTTTTGGTAATGGAAAGGTGATAGTTCCACTTCCAACATGGAATTCCAAAACCAGAGAGCCCATCACTGACAATCCTGAGAAATTTGCCATTGAAACTGAACTTATCTACAAGTATTCGCCATTCAAATCTGAGTCCGAGATCATGGAGCAGTTTGATAAAATCAAAGAAAGTAATGGTAAGGACCTTCTAATTTGGTAGCAATTAGAACATAAAAAACATATTTACAGTTTTGCAGCTATTTTTGTGTAATGAAATGCTCCAAATGATTTACTGAAGAAGAGATGAGCACCAAGAAGGAAGGAGAGGCATGATGGCCTAAGAGGGCTTGGGTGCTTATCTTGATCACTTGTCAATCCAAGTGTTCCTGCACCGAACTACCCCAGTACATATAGTGTACATGGAGTTAACTGCAGGTAGCCCTGCAGGATGCCCTTAAACAACTCTGGGCTGACAAGGCCTGGATTTGGACTGAGTGCTTCAACACGTGTGGCAGCAGTCTGGGCTGGCTGAGAGGAAACTGCAATGCCGCTGGTGAGAGTATGAATACTGTCATCCTCAGGGCAGCAGGTTCACCCTCTTTAGTGTTATTGCCATTCCCTGGGAAGCAGCATCTCTGCAATTCCAGCAATGTTTAAAGGAGTCCATTGGGGTGCGTGAAGTTGTGAGAGTCTCACTGACAGGCCTCTGATGCCTTCTGTTATGGGTGCTGAAATGATGTCGGTGATTGAGAGATAATGTCTGGATGATATGCGTGCTGTAACTGAGTAGCTGAAGATCTGTGAAAAATCTGACACTGGCATTAATGGCAGGCATGTTGTTGGGAAATGCGAATGTTTTTTTTTGAAAAAATGTTAAACACTCTAGAGGAGGTGTGGGAACCAAGGGACACGTATAAAATCATTGAAAATGGTAGCGTTTGTTGAGAGATCAATTTGTTGAGAGAAAAGCCTTGGTTTTATTAATTGGAGCATTGACTCCAAGAGTAAGTGTAAGAGTCTAGTTAGGCCTGGGTGCCATAATTGAGAAAGGATGTGAGGGTATTGGAGAGAGTACAGAGGAGATTCACAAGAGTGATTTCAAGGATAATGAACTGTAGTTTTGGAGAGAGAGGTTCTTTTTCTTAATGAAAATAACGCTATGGGAAGACTTTTTAGAGGTATTCGAAATCTTGAGGGGTATGGACAGGGTAATACTGTTCGTTGTCAATAGAAACCAAGAACTAGAGGACACGTTTTCAAAATAAAGGTCAAAAGAAGAAGTGATATGGGGAAATCATTTTTTTTACCTTGTGGGTGATTGGAGTCTGGAATGAACTTCCTGAGAGAGTGATGGAGGCAAGTTTGATCAAGACATTGAAAAAGGAATTGGATTGCTGAGAATAATGAATGTACAGTGTTAAAGGAGTAAGGCAGGAGTGTGGGATAAGGTAGAATTAGTCTTTCAAAGAGCCAGTACTAACTTGATAGGTTGTATGGCCTCCTGCACTGTAAAAATTCTGTTGAATGTGAGTTTTGAGTGCTGCAGAATGAACAATGAAGGTGTGGCGCATTGAACAGGTATTGGATGTAATGTGAAGATTCATTTCCTGAGCTTGAGCTCTTGTGTAAGGTCGTTAAATTTTGGACAATGACCTGTCTGGCCACTTGATCACACTGCCTTTTTGAGGACCCTTTGAAGGTATCCTTCTCCACTGAGGAAGGGCACTTTCCTGTCCACACCCATCATTATTGCCAGAGTGGCATCCGTAAAATCTTGGGCGGGTGTTCCATTATCCTTCACTTAAAATGTTACTGTTTCACCTGGGACAAGTATTTAGCTTGCATTGTCTTAGACCTAGCTTCACCCTCCCATTATGCCTGAAACCAACCACACAACTTGTGTCAGGCTGTATATTACAATTATGGTAATAAAGCAGCATGAAGGTTGCTCCCTCCCCCTCCCAATTAACAGCACAGATTAATTTTCAGCTGCCTTTGTTATGGATTGAAAGCACACTCAGAAATATTCAGGACCAATATAGTTACACTTTACCAATGTTGGAATTCTTTGGGAAAATGTAGTGAATGTGGATTTTCAAAGCACTTGATAAGATATCTCACAAGAGGTAGATGGTAAAAGTAAAGGCATATGTAATTTGAAGTATTGTGGACAAGTGGATTTGTGCTTTTAAGGTAGAAAACAAAATATAGGGACTAAAAGGAAGATTCTTGAATGTTTTGTGGAATATAGCATTTTGTGTTGTGATTGCCAATAAGGATATAAATGACTTGAGGAAATTTGGTAATCCCCAGTTTTGTGTTGTGGCAAATTACAGAAAAATGTGAAAGGTTACCAGAGAATATAAGATAATGAAATGGGAGATTTTGGAAGTAAGAATGGGCTAGAAAAGTTTGCAAAGATCTCAAACTGATGTACAGATACACAGGATGCTAAAAATGATAACAAGTCACCACATTTTTAAAGGCAGATAACTGAACTTGTAACTATAAAAGGATTGAATACGAAATGTAGGAAGTGTTGAATTGTTTGAGAAAAGCGTTTGCATAGATGGATTGTGGAGAAAAACATTGCAATTCTGGTACAATCTTGATGAGGTATGTGGCCTGTAATATTTGGATTCTTTCAAAGTAGTTTAAAAATTGCTGAGGAAACAATTAATGTATTTGAAATGTGTGACAAAGCTGAATGTGTTAATGGTGCATTATTCTGAAATATGTATTTATTTAATCTTATCCTGCATTCTGAACAATTTTCATTTAATCCTTTGTAGGGACTTTGGTGATTGTTTATAACCTTAAACTGATGGATAATGGGGAACCAGAACTGGATGTTACCTCTGATCCTACTGATATCCTGATGGCTGGACCACAGCTTGAAGGAGTGTAAGTAATTAATCTGAGGCACTCTGGGGACATTTTGGATTGGGGAACAAATCACCTGAAACAAACACACAAACAAAGTCAGAGTCTTATTGACTCAACCTTGGGAATGAAGTGGAGTTAGCAACTTCAAGTAACGAGTTCAAAGTGTAAGCCCATGAGATTAGGCACAAGGCACGATATTAAAACGCTGTGTATAAAACTGGTAGTACTTTCTCACTGGTGCTGAAGTATCATTATGTAGGTTTGCTATCTACTTCCAAGGAGGATTTGGGTTCTGCAGCTTTTTGTGTTATCCAGAATTGAAACTAGAACTTAAAACAATTGTTTTCTGAAATACATTGATCCCATGGGCCCAACTTAAATTGAGTGTTGTAGTTGCAACATTGGTCAGAAAGACTCAGACTTAGTTACAAATTGGTCTGTTTTTCCTTGATTGTGGTTGTCATAATAATTAATCAATTTGATGTGGACCTTTCAGGCATTTTATCAATTCACTTTGAAAATTGCAAGTAAAAGGGATGATGAGTAATCTAAAGATATAGTTCCAAGGTTACTGTCATCTGGAAACAATTATAAAGCCAAATGAAGTGTTTACCTCTTCTTTCCACCCTTCCCCCTTTTATTTCACTGTGTGAGCAATTGTGGACTGGCACAGTAGCACAGTGATTAGCACTGCTACCTCACAGCTTCAGTCACCTGGGTTTGATTCCCAGCTTGGGTCATTATCTGTGTGAAGTTTGCATGTTCTCCCCACATCTACGTGGGTTTCCTCTGTGTGCTTTGGCTTCTCCCACAGACTGAAAGCTGTGCTAGTCAGGTGCATTGACCCAAACAGGTGCTGGAGTGTGGCGACTGGGGGAATTTCACTGTGGCTTCATTGCATTAATGTAAGCCTTGTAACTAATAAATTGCAAATGATTGAGGGGAAGAAAGCTCTGATAAATTTGCACGTTAACTTGATGCCCCTCTCTTTGTAATGCTGCCCTCTACATACTCACCAGAGCGTGTTCATAGGAGGATTCTGTGTTGGCCTTTGCCCATTTTTTTCTCCCCCCCCCCCTTCCCCAAAGAACTCATTTTAGCTCATTCAGGTTAATGTAAGTGATCCAGTCATTTAGCTTTGCACATGGAAGGACTTGCCTCTGACTTTCCCTAGTGGAAAGCTTCTCTTCCTGGAAACTGGATCTCTCGTAACGTCGGGTTTCAAGTTAGTAAACTGCTGGTCCCCGCTGAAGATTATTGTGTAATTGTGAGCAACCAGTAATTTTTTTTGTTATAATGTAAGTATCTATTTTACAGAAAACCAGAACGACGCTCCTTCAGGGCATACACAGCTGTACTGTATATTGACCCTCGGATGAGAATTTTTATCCAGGGTCACAAAGTGCGAACGAAACGACTCTCCTGCTGCTTGTTTAGGCCCAGGTAACTAAATGAACTTTTGTATCATCGATAAAAATTTGAATCTACATAGTGCCTTTCGCTATCATAGGATGCCCTAAAATGCTTTGTAGCTAATTAAGTATAGTGCAGTCATTATCGGGATAAAGGTGTCAACCACTTTACAAACAGCAAGTTCTCACCAACAGTAATGTGATGATGAGCAGACTTTTTTTAACAATGCTGGTTGAGGTTAATATAAACTAGAATGTTGAGGAGAAATCCTGTGTTCTTTTCAAATTAGCTTCGAATTTTTTACGTTCGAGAGTGCAGATATGTGATCTGTTTAACAACAGAAACAGAGAACTCCTTGAAATTATAGCGTTCCCTCCGCACTGCACTGGGACATCAGCCAAGACTTTGAGCTCGAGTCTCTGGAGTGAGACTTGAACCCACAGCTTGAACCCATTATTTGGATATGCAGAAACATTGGAGAGTTGAAGTCTGATTTAGCTGTAATTTAACTGAATGATGGAACAGGCTTGAGAAGCTGAAGGACCATACTCTAGTATGGGTGGCACAGTGGTTAGCACTGCTCTTTCACAGCTTCAGGGACCTGGGTTCGATTCCCGGCTTGGGTGTGGCATATTCTCCTTGAGTCTGCATGGGTTTCTTCCAGGTGCTCTGGTTTCCATAGTCCAAAGATGTGCGGTTTTTAGATTGATTGGCCGTTGTACAATTGTCCTTAGTGTTGCGAGGTGCGTATGTTAGAGGGATTAGTGGGTAAATATGTAGGGACCTGGGGTAGGGCCTGGGTGGGGTTGTGGCCAGTGCACAGTTGACGGGCTGACTGACCTCTTGCTGTACTGTATGGATTCTGTGATTCTAGTACTTATGTTCTTGTGAGCAAAGGCAATGTTTCCTTGTGAACGGGACTTTCTTTACATTTGAGAGCCAATTCTACACCTAGAACTAAAATAATAGCACCCAATAGTTTAAGATCTTGAAATAATGATTATGCTAGTCAAACCTAATTTTTATATGCATATTTGAATTGTGAAATACTTTGAAAATTATTTCTGCACAATTTCCAGTTTGTCTTTACCTGTCCTCTGATTAACTTCTCTCCCTCTCTTTCACAGAATGTACAAGTATACATCAAATCGGTTTAAGACCCGGGCAGAGCAGGAAGTGAAAAAAGCTGAACATCTAATGAAAATAGGTATGTAAGAGCAGGCGGAATAATGTTTAGCATTTTCCCATTGCATTGGTTTGAAGGATGCAAAAACATTTTTATGGATGATAAAGAATTGAAAACATTTTTCACAGTGACACTTCATAAATAATTTGATTGTTAAATGGAAGCATTGGGTGGAAGTTAATTATATTGGTCAGCTATGACCCAAGTTAAGCTCTGAATTAAGAGACCTCAGCTGGGGATGAGATGGAAGATTGACCTAGGAGTCAGGGGTGGCATGGTGGCAGAGTGGTTAGCCCTACTGTCTCACAGTACCTGGGATCTGGATCCAGTTTGTGGCTTCGGTCACTCTGTGTGGAGTCTGCACATTTTATCTGTGTCTGCATGAGTTTACTCGAGGGGGCTCCAGTTTCCTTTCACAGTACAAAAGATGTTCTGGTTAGGTGCATTAACCATGCTAAGTTACCCGAATAGGCGTCAGAGTGTGGCAACTAAAGGATTTTCATAGTAACTTCTTTGCAATGTTAATGTAAGTCTACTTGTGACACTGAAATAAACTTAGAAACTGGAGGTTTCTTGCTTCTGGTCTCTATCTAGTGATCTCTGCTTCAATATGTGTGTGCTTGGCTGAGAGGCCAATGGTCTGAAGCTACTATTGGATACCTGTAAGTCAGAATCTTGCCTAAAAGTGAAGTTCCTCTCATACTTCATTACCATTTTTCACTCAAACGCAAACTGTTCATATGTGAGATACTTGACTGTGGTTGGGGGGAAAAAAATGTAGAAAAAATGTGGTATCAGAAGAGGGCAGGCATTAAATCATGAACATATTTCTAATTGATTGATATTGGTGAATGATGAAATATGCAAAATATTGTCCTTTGTTTTCTAATCCCTTCCTTACTTGGGGATGCTAATGCCAATTGTATAATCTGACATAAAACAAGGAACAACTCAGTATTGTATCATGCAAGTGTAACCACTGTGCTACTGAGTCCCCATGCAATACTTTGTCTATAACATAGAGGCTGATTTTAGCATTTCTCAAAAGTAAACTTGGGAAATATTAAGAGTTTTCCCATGACCATTTTAAAAATACAATACAGCCAGCTCCCATGATAAGCTAAATGACTGCCTCCTGTGCTATAATCATTCTGAACCTGTAATGGTGTTTTCAAGTAGGAGCTGTTAAGTAACCTATTGATATTCATTGTCTAGGCTTACTCATGAATGATATTAGGAAACCTTTGTCACCCACAAAAATAACTACCTGTGAACAGTCACACTATAGAAAAGGAAGTGAGTGAAGGGACAAATGGATAAACAAATTCAGAATTGAGCCTGTGTTTTATTGTATGAATTCATCAAATTTATGTAAATCTTCTCAATTCTGATGACAATACTACTTCAGTCTGTCTTAGACCAGATGAAGTCCTGGTTGTACAGAATGCAGAACAGGGATCAGGGTTTGAGGATGGGAATGCAGTGAGGAGGAGCTGAGAGAAAGATGAAGCACTTAGTCATGGGAGAAAAATTGATGGACCACTTGTTATGTGGTTTTTAATTTAAATGCCTAGCAAGCATTCAGATTTAATTAGACACACAAGGACAGTAATTGACACTCATTCATTCAGTTATTTTTTTCATAGTTTTGGTACTAACCCAAACAGTTGCAAGTCTTTTTAACTGAACATCAATTCTAAACTGAACTTTAACTCTTAACTGCACATTAACTTTAACTATTTAACTGAAAATAGCTATTACTGAGTTTAGGGAAAACTTTGGCCAAGAAATATCCTCAATGTAGAATCTATTATGTTCTCAGAAGCGTCCTTCAGGGTACATGTCTTGCAACAGTTATCCTCTATAGAGTTGTCACTGGCAAACACGGCACATGCCTTTCATCCATAAATTGCCCACTTGCTTCCAGAGGATTCTTAATTGGCTTCTGGTTACACAGTTGACCGGATAACAGTGAAATTACTTGCAAACAGTGCCATCACACTTGCTTCACGTGACGTGTTCCATTCATAATAACAATAAATGGAAGCCATGATGTCTAAGTCAAATGTAAACAACTTCCAGATCAGAGCCTTACCCAGAGCAACTTTATGACCTGCATCTGGTTTTAAAGATAAGTTGACCAAACATCCCAGCATGCTTAACTCACAGCTAGAAAAACCATTTAAGCCACTATTGGCATTATTGATGTTAAATCATCGTTGTAGCCATTCTTTCTCCATCCACACATCATTTTCATAGAATCCCTGTAGTGCAGGAGGAGGCCATTTGGCCCATCAAGGCTGCACCAACAACAATCCTACCCAAGCACTTAATTACCCTGCTAATCCTATTGACATTAAGGGGTTATTTAGCATGGCCAGTTACTTAATCTGCACATCTTTGGAATGTGAGAGGAGACCAGAGCATGTGGAGGAAACCATGCAGACTTGGGGAGAACATAAAAACTCCACACAGATAATCATCTAAGGCTGGAGTTGAACCTGCGTCTGTGGGGCTATAAGGCAGCAGTGCTAACCATCATGCCACCCTTTTGCCTTCCTGTTTCACAGATTGAGTATATGTTTAGTTTTTTTAGAAACAATTGTCATTTTCAAGAAGTTGAATGCTCAGAATTTGTGACTTTTGCTCTTGCTTTAATCTATAAACATAAGAAATCAAGACATACGGCATTTAATGCTTGCTACACCATTTGTTAAAATCCTGATTGAACCTTCCTTTCAACTCCGTTTTTCCTCTGACCCTCTTATCCAAGGATTCCCTTAGTTTCCAAATCTCAGGTACCAAAGCATCCATTGTCCTCTGGGACAGAGAATTCCAAAGATCCATAACCCTCAGCACAGAAATTTCACCTCATCTCATTCCAAATGTCTTTCCATTTATTCTGAGATTATGCCCTCTAGTTCTAGACTGTTTACCCAGTAAAAAGTCTCACAACACGAGTTAAAGTCCAACAGGTTTATTTGGCAGCACAAGCCACTAGCTTTCGGAGCATCTGGCTGTCCCTTCATCAGGTGAGTGGGAGTTGTAATCACAAACAGGGCATATAAAAATACGAACTCGATTTACAGAATAATGATTGGAATGCTATTAATTGGACCGCTGAAGTGCTCCCAACAGGAAGAGAACAGTCTTGCCTGGGAATTATCGAGTGGTGTTCATTCATCTGTTGTCATAGTGTTTGCATTGTCTTCCCAATGTACTATGCCTCGGGACATCCTTTTCTACAGCATATCAGGTAGACAATGTTGGCCGAGATGCAAGAGTATGTGCCATGTACCCGGTGGATGGTGTTCTCGTATGAGATGATAGCATCCGCGTTGATGATCTGGCATGTCTTGCAGAGGTTGTCGTGGCAGGGTTGTGCGGTGTCGTGGTCAGAAGGCTGGGTAGTTTGCTGCGGACAATGGTCTGTTTGAGGTTGTGCGGTTGTTTCAAGGCAAGAAGTGGGGATGGTCTTGGTAAGATGTTCATCTTCGTTAGTGATTTGTTGAAGGCTCCAGAGAAGATGTTGTAACTTGTCTACTCCGGGGACGTACTGAACGATGAAGGGTGCTCTGTCCACCGTGTCCTGTGTTTGTCTTTTGAGGAGGTGCGGTTTTTTGCTTTGGCGCATTGGAATTGTTGATCAGTGATTCAAGTGCGATATCCTGTTTTTACGCGAGTATCTTTCAGTGTTTAGAGTGTCTATTGTGATCCTCCTCATTTGAGCAGATCCAGTGTATACGGAGGGCTTGTCCGTAGGGGATGGTGGCTTTAACATGTTTAGGGTGGAAGCTGGAGAAGTGGAGCATCATGAGGTTATTCTTGGGCTTGTGATACAGTAAAGTGTTGAGGTGACTGTACTTAATGGAGATGCGTGTGTCCAAGAATGCAACAGATTCTGGAGAGTAGTCCATGGTGAGTCTGATGCTGGGATGGAACTCATTGATGTCGTCATATAATTGTTTCAGTGATTGCTCATCATGAGTCCAAAGCAAGAAAAGTCATTGATTACATCTAGTGTATAGCATCGGTTAAAAAGTCGTGTTGGCATGTGTGCATGAAGATGTTGGCATATTGACGTGCGAATTTGGTCCCCATAGCTGTTCTGTGTGTCTGGATGAAGAACTGGTTACTGAAGGTGAAGACAATGTGGTTCAGGATAAAGCGGATGAGTTGTGAAATTGCATCTGGAAACTGGCAGTTGTTGGCATTGAGTACTGAGGCAGTTGCAGCTGCAGCAATGCCATCATTGCAGGGGATGCTGCTGTAGAGTGCCAAGACATCCATTGTGGTGATGAGAGCTCCTGGTTCAATTGCTCTGAGTTACTGTAGGAAGTCCGTAGTGTCGCAACAAAAGTTGGGGGTTCTTTGAACAATGGGTTTCAGGATGCCATTGACGTAGCCGGAGAGGTTCTCGCACACGGTCCCATGCCGATACGATGGGACGGCCGCGTGTGTTTGCCTTGTGTATCTTCAGAAGGCTGTAGAGAGTACATGGGATGAGAGCACGGACGGTGCTCTGAAGGTCTGGATCACAGGTCTTGATCAGAGTATTGAGTTGATGGGTGTGTTCTTTGGTCTGATCTATGGGTTACTGTCATGCTGTAGGAAAGGATGTCCTGAGGCATGGCCCATTGAGGAGACCCATGTATACGCTACGACAACGGCTGAATGAACGTTGGTCGATCACCAGGCAAGACTGTTCTGTTCCTGTTGGGGAACACTTCAGCAGTCACGGGCATTCAGCCTCTGATATTCGGGTAAACGTTATACAAGGTGGCCTTCATGACACATGACAGCACAGAGCCGCTGAGCAGAGACCGATAGCCAAGTTCCACACACGTGAGGACGGCCTCAACCAGGATCTTGGGTTCATGTCACACTATCTGTAACTCCCACAATGTGCCTGGATTTGCAAAATCTCACTAACTGTCCTGTCTGGAAATAATACACATTTCTTTAACCTGTGCTTAATACTCTCTCCGGTCACATTGTCTGTTCCTTTAAGACTTGATTAGCTGTAAAGAATAGCATTCCAATCATTATTCTGTAAATTGAGTTTGTGTTTTTAAATGCCCTGTTTGTGATTAGAACTCCCACTCACCTGACAAAGGGGCAGCCAGCATTCCGAAAGCTAGTGGCTTTTGCTACCAAATAAACCTGTTGGACTTTAACCTGGTGTTGTGAGACTTCTTACTGTGTTTGCCACAGTCCAACGCGGATATCTCCACATCTGGACTGTTCAGCCAAGAGAAACCAATTCTCAGCAACTACCTTGTCAACCTCTTTCAGAATCCTATATGTTACAATGAGAACTTACATTTAGGCCCATTTTAATCAATTTATTAAATCATAAAATGGGTGGTGGCAAAATGGCACAGTTGTCCATACTAAATTGCCCCTTGTTATCCGAAGATGTGTGGATTAGCCACGGTAAATGCGCGGGGTTACAGAGTAGGACAATGGGATGCTGTTTCAGCTGGAGAGTTGGTGCAGACTTGATGGGCCGGATGGCCTCTTTGTATTTTCTATGATTTTTATAGTTCAATAGCTTTTTTTTTTGCTAATAGTGAAGATAACATATTAAACATCCTTATGGTTTGGAGAAGAAATGCATAATGAACTGCAATAGAAGAGTTGAACATAGAACGAGAGTTGGTGTTCAGCTGGTCAATCCTGCAGCACCATTTAATATGATCATGGCTGATCGGATATTTCATAACTGCTTACATTGTTGTTAAAAGTTATCAATCTCTATCTCAAACATACTCAATGACTGAGCTTCCACAGTTGTTTGGGTAGAGTTTCAAAGATTCAGAACTCTTTGTAACAAAATTTTTCAATCTCGGTTCTTACTTGAAATTACAACCCCTGGTTTGAGACTCCCAGCCAAGGGAAATACCTATTTATCCTGGTCTATTCCTTTAAGTATTTTGTAGGGTTTCGCTTGAGATCACTTCATTCTTTGAAGCTTTAGAGAATAGTGAGTTTAAGAGCATCTTTCCATCCCTGAAACAAATCTGGTGAACTTTCATTGCATTCTCTCTTATGGCAGTAATATTCTTTGAGGTGAGGGGACCAAAACTGGATGTTACTGCAGGTGCAGTTTAACCAAGCTTGAACAATTGAAACAGGACTTCATTACTCATACACCCAAATCCTTCAATAAAAGCTAACATTTCTTCAAACAGTAACAAAAATATAGTCAAGTTGAAGTCTTTTGAGGATGCTTTTGCAAAATGCTGAATGAATTAACATGACAGATGGATTTAAGGAGGGAAGCAGTATCACGACTGCTGAAGGCTGTCCCACCAATACTGACAGGAAAGGAAGATGCGCAGGACCCATACTACACCATCAAAAGTACATGCTGTGTTTGACAATGATGACTTTCATTACATAAAGCTCATAACATGGCTTCACTCAATCAATTCAAAAATCTCACTAGTGGGTTCAGAGTAGTTTAACCTGGTGTTGTGAGACTTCTTACTGTGTTTACCCCAGTCTGACGCCGACATCTCCACATTAAGTTAAAATCTCACCTGTGGGGCCTATGCAGGAGAAGGATTTGTAAATCAGGGCAAGGGTGTTGAAATCTACTTTGAACCTGAGACATTGCATTATTACCTTGTGTGGTTTATTAAGTTATGAAGGAAGCATGCATTATTCAATGAAAGTGCAGATCATACCTGTCTGAATACTTAGGGGGCTGGGCTGCAGTGCCCCAGATGTGGCAAAATGCAACTTCACACTTGAATTTTCTCTTGAGTATTTTCATCTCCATTGAATTGGGCAAGGGTAAAAGCAAACCTCCTTGGACTGGTTTGTATTCAAGTTGCAGATTTCAGATCAACATTGCAGCAACTGCAAAGCTGTTGAGCCATCACCTTGTTGAGTATAGTGCATGGCAGGAGCAGCTCTTAACAGGTAATAGAGGAGAAAAGCTTAAAGATGAACTCTTAATTCTTCTAGAATCTTTCCACTGTCAGGTATGTGTGTTTTATTTTAATGAAGTTGTCAATGTTGACACTTGTGATGCTGTGAACTTGCCTCATGCTGTTCTATTGTTTTCAGCTGAGGAGAAGTCACGGGAAGCAGAAAGCAAAGCACGATCCCTTGTATTAAAGTTGGGAGATGACTTGAGCAGGGAAGCAAGGGTGAGCCAGTTTGATTTATATTTTAAACAATTACAGCACAATCATATATTCAAATACAAATCATATGCCTGAATATGAAATATGCACACAAATTTGTATGTGTCTTATAGGTTGGAGTAAAGCATCTACCTTATAATAGGCAGCCATTGCTAAGCATCAAGGTAGTCTGTTTCCTTGTCTGATTCCGTAAGAGTCTGGCAACACCAATTTTAAATCCAACCGATTTATTTGATAGTAAATCTGCTAGCGTTCGGCATTTGTGCTTTCATCAGGCGGATTTAAAATTGGTGTTGCCAGACTCTTACTGAGTTTACCCCAGTCCAACGCCGGCATCTCTACATCATGACTCCTTGTCTGATTATCAACATTCTTGTATAATTTGCAAGTGCTTTCAATATTCTTTTGTATATCTTTGTATGACCAAGAGGTTGTGTAAAATTATATTGGTTATATATTTTCTTGAGTTAACTGTGGTTATGCATAAAGTATCGCATTTAAAGTTAACAAGATTTGGTTTTACTTTGTAAGATGTTAAAATCAGGAGTTTTAATGTAAAAATTGCTACTTACAAAATCTGGTTTTTCACCATGAAGTGTTCAGAATAATTTCATTGTTAATGAATCTCAGATAACTGTGTCAAAGATCGGCAAAATGAAAAAGCTGAATTTGCTTTTCAGAAATATAGCTTAATTTAAGTTTTACCAAGATGTTATTGTAGAGTTCAGTTAACCATTTTAATAGAATGGTCATTTCATGTATGTTTCTACATTTTAGTATTTAGGATTTTTATTCTTGAAATTGTAAATATTATAAAATTGAGACTCTAGTTTCTAACGCTGAGATTTGGTATGGTTTGATGTTATGATGTGGGATGGTTGAATTGAGAATAACTGCATAATTTCAAGCTTCTGAGGGATCTACGTGTTCTTGTGCATGAGTCACAAAAGTTTAGTATGCAAGTGCAGCCTGTAATCAAGAAGGCTAATGGAGTGCTTAGCCTTTTTACAAGGAGAAATGAGCATAAAAGTAAGGATGTTCTGCTTCAGTTTGTGATGATACTGTACCCTTAAGAAATGTGTTTGCATCATGGTTCTTGTGATAGGTATGTTTAAGAGCACATTGTGTTTAGTTGGCACTGATCTGTTTGCCCCAGCCAGCCCACATGTAGAAGAATAATTGATCCTCAATATTGTAATCTGAGCTAATGCAATTTTATATTTTGTGGTTGTCCCCTGGGGTTTCAGAGTAGAGTTGATTGACAGGAGGTGAAATCATATGAATGAAAAGAGCTATTTTACAGATACAAGTAAGCAGATTTTTTATTCATTCATAGGACTTGGGCATCGCTGGCTGGCCAGCATTTATAACTAGTCCTTAATTGCCCTTGAGAAGGTGGTGGTGAATCGCTGCAGTCCATATGTTGAGTTGACCCACAATGCTGTTAAGGAGGAAATTCCAAGGTTGTGACCCTGAAACTGCAAAGGAACAGTGATATGTTTCCAAGTCAGGACAGTGAGTGGCTTGGAAGGGAAATTGCAGGTGGTGGTCTTCCTATCTGTCTGCTGCCTTTGTGCTTGTACATAGAAGTGATCATGGGTTTGGAAGTTGCTGTCTAAGGGTCTTCAGTGAACTACTGCAGTGCATCTTGAATGTAATGCATACTGCTGCTACTGAGTGTCAGTAGTTAAGGGAGAGGGTATTTGTAGATGTGGTGCCAGTCAGGCAGGCTGCTTTGTCCTGGATGGTGTCAAACATCTTGTGGTGTTGGAACTGCACCATCCAGGCAAGTGGGGAGTTTTCTATCACACTCCTGACTTGTGCCTTGTTGATGATGGATAGATTCTGGGGAGTCAGGAATGAATTGCTCGCCGCAGTATTCCTAACTTCTGACCTGCTCTTGTAGCTACTATGCTTATGTGGCAAGTTTTCTGCTTGGGTCTGCAAGGAGCAAGAGATCTATTTTTTCTCTCAGGAGATTGCAGTTTGGAACCTGCTGGAAAATGGGTATATCTGTCCAGGGGCATTCTGGAGGCTTGAGGACTAGCAGCCTGCATTAAATCGCATAAGCCAAATGTTTGCTAACTGATTTTGAAGAAGTGTTTACATCAACGAGGAATATTGCTTAAATTGGAACTAAAAGAGGCTAACTATTAAAAATTATATTTAGTCATGTTTAAGTATTTCAGTTAGTAAAAGTTATATAATTTTTGTAATAGTCAAAAGTTTGTTTTGATAAAAACTTTCTAAGGGGTCAACAGAATCACATCTGTTGCTGGCTTGATTGTGGATGTTTGTTTATTGCTGCTTAATTGGAGGTTTGTTTGTTTTATTTCTTGATTCTGCATTATGTGCAGAACTGTTTGGGTACGTCAAATGATAGGAACTTTTTCATTTTCAATTTGGAGCTGCAGGTTTTAGTTTTAGAAAGATAGCAAGCTGAAAAGAGATCTCTCTCTCTCTGATTTTGGAAATATTGCTGGTCATCCGAAAGCAAGTTCCTGTCTTTCTGAAGACAGGAATCAGCTGTTGATAACTGGCTTTGAGTCGCTGGTTTTTTGGGAAACTGTTCTGACTTAAAACTGTTCTCAGTCTATCTAGAGAAGTGCAGACGGAACCCAAAGGATTCAATTCCAATATCACGTGAGCCCTATGCTGTGCTGTGTTGAACCTGTTTGAAGGGTATTGTCTGTGGCAAGGGTTTTGTTTGATTGGGACAGCTCTTATATTCGTAAAAGGTTATACGTTATTGTGATTGTTTTGTGTTTGTAATTGATAGCAGTTATTGCTAATTTTCTTACTATACATGTTAACTATATTTCTAAATAAACTTTGTCTGATAAAAGCTCCCCACAGGGTCATTTGAATCATACCTGAAGTGAAACCTATCATGCATATCTTAGCCAAAATCTAGATGCAAAACTTATGGTCCAGGCGAGCTCCATAAAACACTGGAGTTTCAGATCTGAACCCATAACACTAATGCCAAAATCAAAAATAGTTAAGGTCTGGTCAACTTTACAATATACCTTGGAATTTCTGATCTGGCCCCTAACAAGTTATACAGAACATTGGTGGCACTGAATCTCAAATACTGTGTGCAGTATTGGTCTCCTGATTTAAGGAAGAATGTAAGTAGGTTGGAGGCAGTTCAGAAGAGGTTTACTGGATTGATTAAACACATGAAGAATGGAAAAAAAAACACAGGAGATGATGGATTCCAAAGACGGAACAGAAGAGATCACCCTTCATCTCTATCTGCTGTTGCTGGAAATGCATGATAGAAGAAATTCCTGCCAATCTCAAGGATGCCATCATCACCACTGTCTTCAAGAAAGGAGACAAAGAGGACTGTGGGAATTACTGAGAAATTCGCCATGTCAGGAAGATCATTGCCGGAATCATCACTAGCTTTCTCAGTCTCTGAAGAAATGCTTCCAGAAAGCTAATGTGATTTCCAACCAAACCAAGGAACAGTGTAAACCATGATTTACATTGAACAAATAAAATTACAGCACAGGAACAGGCCCTTTAGCCCTCCAAGTCTGCACTGACCATGCTGCCCGACTTAATTAAAACCTTCTATCTTTCGAGGGACTATATACATCTGTTCCCATCCTATTCGTGTACTTGTCAAGACATCCCTTAAAAGTCAGTACCATACGCGCTTCCATGGCTTCCCTTAGCAGTCAGTTCCAGGCACTCACTACTCTGTACAAAAAAAAATCTACCTCGTACATTTCATTTAAACCTTGCCCCTCGCGTCTTAAATCTATGCCTCCCGGTAATTGATTGTTCCACCCTGGGAAAAAGCTTCTGACTATCCATTCTGTTCATGTCTCTCATAAGCACAAAGAACAAAACAAAATGGGAAATAGGCCCTTCGGCCCAACGAGCCCACACCGCCGCCTCAATGTTCCCACTTCTACCTATGATCCCTGTCTATGTTTATAGATCTATGCATTGAAACCAAATTTGAGACGATTTAGGGAGAATTTGTTCTGCCAGTCAGCCCAAGAGCACATCTTTGGGATGTGGGAGGAAACCAGAGCACCCGGAGAAAACCCACGCAAGCACGGAGAGAATGCGCAAACTCCCACAGACACAGGCCCAAATCCATGTATCTGCACAGCACAGCAATAGTCACTGAGCTGTCATGTTGCTTATCAAATGGTCCAGGTCAAGCATAACGACCACACTAACGACGTGGAGCACTAGGCTACTCTCAATCCAAAAGCAGCCCTCTCAGGAATCATCACATGTATGCCCCTTGTTAGACAAGGCAGACCGAAGTGCCTGTAGAATAAAACAAATACATCAATATCATTGACAATTTACACACTTCCCAGAGAACTCCCAAGGCTCATGATGCCTATTTTAAATCAGTTTTCTATATTCCTCCATTCCCATTATGTTCATGTATCCATCTAAGTATTTCTTAAATAACTCCAGAGTGCCTGCCTCCACCACTTTACTTGGCAGCGTGTTCCATACCTCCACCACCCTCTGTGTGAAAAAACTCCCTCTATCACCCAAATTATACCTTACCGCCCTCATCCTAAGCCCATGACCCTTTGTACTATTTGAGTCCATCCTAGGTAAAAGCTTAACCCTGTTTTCTCTACCTATCCCCCTCATAATCTTGTGCCCCTCTATTAGATCTCCTGTAAGTCTACGTCTTTCTAAGGAAAACAGCCTCAATTTGCATAACCTCTCCTCGTAACTCAGACCTTCCATACCAGGCAGCAATCTGGTAAACCTCCTCTGCACTCTCTCCAGAGTCTCCACGTTCTTCTGGTAGTAAGACAACCAGAACTGGACGCAGTATTCCAAATGAGGCCTAACCAACGTTTTATAGAACTGCAACATTAAAGGCCAGCTTTTGTACTCTATGCCCCTTCCTATGCTTTCTTTACAACCTTCTCCACTTGCTATGCCACCTTCAGAGACTTGTGCACCGACACTCCCAGGTCCCTCTGCGTCCCTATACTCTTAATAGGGGTCTACCCTTTATCATATATCTCCCTGCTATATTCTTTCTCCCAAAATACATCACCTCATATTTATCAGGATTGAATTCCATCTCCCATCTATCTGCCCAAGCTACCAGCCTATTTATGTCCTACTGTATCGCCTGACAATGCTCCTCATTATCCGCAAGTCCAGCCATCTTTGTATCATCTGCAAACTTGCTGATCACTCCACTTACTCCCTCTTCCAAGTCATTTATATATATTACAAATAGAAGAGGTCCCAGTACCGAGCACTGCGGCACACCACTAGT
This sequence comes from Sphyrna mokarran, assembly GCA_024679065.1. Lineage (NCBI taxonomy): Eukaryota > Metazoa > Chordata > Chondrichthyes > Carcharhiniformes > Carcharhinidae > Sphyrna > Sphyrna mokarran. Next base: position 36,847,057 of record JAGIQG010000020.1, on the reverse strand, counting down.
GACCGACCTCCAGCTTTCAACTATTACACACTAATTATCAAGCCAGTTACTTATCCGTCTAGCTACCCGTCCTTGTATTCCATTAGCCTTGACCTTTCCATCTAACCTCCCATGAGGGACTTTGTCAAACGCCTTACTGAAATCCATACGGATGACATCAACGGCTCGCCCTTCATCGACCGTTTTTGTCATCTCTTCAAAAAAATTCTACCAGATTCGTAAGGCACGATCTCCCTTTAACAAAGCCATGCTGCGTATCCCTAATCAGATCACAACGCTCTAAGTGCCTATGCATCGTATCTCTAAGAATCCCCTCCAGCGGCTTCCCTACCACTGATGTCAAACTCACCGGCCTATAATTTCCAGGGTTTTCCCTACTACCCTTTTTAAACAATGGTACAACATTAGCTATTCTCCAGTCCTCTGGGACCTCACCTGTGTCCAAAGAAGAGACAAAGATTTGCATCAGAGGCCCAGCAATTTCACCTCACGCCTCCCTAAGCAGCCTGGGATAAATGCCATCAGGCCCAGAGATTTATCAGTTTTAATGCTACCTAGAAGCTCTGACACTTCCTCCCTTGGTATAGATATTTCCCTCAACAGGTCTACAGCTCCCTCAGAGCTAGGACCAGTCAACAAGCCCTTCTCCTTCGTGAATACTAACGCAAAGTATTCATCCAGGATCTCCCCCATTCCCTCGGGCTCTAAGCACAGTTCCCCTCCTCTGTCTGTAAGAGGTCTGATTTTTCCTCTAACCACCCTTTTATTCTAACATAGGAGTAAAAAGCCTTTGAATTTTCCTTAATCCTATCCACCAGAACCATTTCATGCCCCTTTTTTGCCCTTCTAACTCCCCATTTGAGCTCTCTCCTACTCTCTCTATATTCCTCCAACACTCTCTCCGTTCCCAGCTGCTTTGACCTAACATACGATTCTTCTTCCTAACCAAGTCTTCAATATCCCTAGTAATCCACGGTTTTTTAATCCTACCTTTCCCATCTTTCCTCTTAGCCGGAACACATCTTTCTTGCAACATTTTCAATATTCCCTTGAAAGACTCCCACGTGTGTAGCATGGACTTAACTTTGGAAACTGATTGGGAATGATTGTTCATCAGTTCTTGCCTGTAGTTAGCCTTCCCCCAATTCAGCACCCTGCCCCTAGAGCAACAAGCATCCTTTTCCATCTGTATCCTAAAATAGACAGAATTGTGGTCACTGTTAGCCACGTGTTCCCCTACTACAATATCAACCACCCGCCCTGGCTCGTTACTCAGAACTAAATCCAATATAGCCCCCTCTCTCATCGGACTAGCTATATACTGCTCCAATAATCCTTCCAGTACACATTTTACAAATTCCTCCCTGTCCGAACCTCCAGCTCTAAGTACCTTCCAATCCACCCCAGGGAGATTAAAATCTCCCACTATAACAACTCTGTTCTTTCTACACCTATCCAAAATGTCTTTACAGATGCCGCCTTCAATTACCTATGGGCTGTTGGGTGGCCTATAATACACCCCTAGCATAGTAATTGCCCCCTTCTTATTGCTCAACTCCAAACTCCCCTATATTGTCCTCCCTCTACACTGCTGTGATGCTGTCCCTAATTAACAACGCCACTCCCCAACCTCTTACGGACTCTCCAGTGTCACGTCTGAAACACTTATACCCAGGAATATTCAGCTGCCACTGCTCCCCTTTCTTTAACCACGTCTCCGTTACTGCAACCACACCCAAGTTCCTTGCAAATATTAAGGCCCTGAGTTCATCCGTTTTTCCTGTTATGCTTCTCGCATTGAAACAGACGCACTTCAGACCTCTAAACCCACTTGGAACCACCTCCTCCCTCGTGTATTTCCTCTCATCCAAGCTTACTCTGTCTCCTATCTCGCTCTCTACTGAGCTATCGGTCTCATCCCCCCCCCCCCCCCCCATTAGTTTAAACCCTGCCGAAACACTCCAGATAACTTCCCAGCTAAGATATTCATTACCTTCCCGTGTAAGTGTTCCCCGTCCCTTCTATACAGGTGCCTTTTTTTTTTCACAAATACTTCCCAGTTATCCACAAATATGAAACCCTCTGCCCAACACCAATCCTTCAGCCATGCATTCAGCTGTAGAATCTCATTTCTCCTGGCCCTGGTAGCAGCCCTGAGATCGCCAAATCTTGGAGACTTCTATCAGGTCTCCCGCAACCTCTGTCACTCCAGCAAGAACAAACCATATTTCTCCCACCTCTCCTCACAGCTAATGCCCACCATACTGAGCAACATCCTGGTAAATCTTTTCTATACCTTCTCCAAAGCCTCCACATCCTTCTGGTAGCATGGCAACCAGAATTGAGCTCTATATTCCAACTGTGGCCTAAGTAAGGTTCTATAAAACTGCAACTAGACTTGCCAAGTTTTAAACTCAATGCCCTGGCCAATGAAGGCAAGCATGCTGTGTACCTTCTTGATTATCTTCTTCACCTGCATTGTCATTTTCAGTGAACTTTGTACCTAAACATTCAAATGGCTCTGCCTATCAATACTTCGAAGGGTTCTGCCATTTATTGTATATTTCCTATCTGTAATAGACCTTCCAAAATGCATTACCTCACATTTCTGAGGCAGACAACTGTTAGACAATTTGAGGAAAAATGCCAAGAGCAACATGGTCTTCATTGATCTGACTAAAGCTTTGACTTGGTCAGTTGGGAAGTGCTTTGGAAGAGCCTGTGAAAAGCTAGCTGGCCAGAGAAATTCATCAGCATCCTCTGACTCCTCCATACCACAATGTCGGTGAAAGTCCTCACCAATGGAAATAAAACATTTTTTGAGGTCAAGACTGGAGTTGAGCAGGAATGAATCATCACCTCCACTCTTTTCTTCATCTTTATTGCCACTATCCTTTTCGAGAATAAACTTCACAGTTGAATAGCCATTGTCTACAATATGGACGACAAAATTCGTGGAACTTCAGTATGCAAATGACATTGCCATCCCTGATCTCTCAGAAGAGAATCTCCAAATAATGCTTGACACCTTCACGGAAGCATCCCGAAGAATCTGTCTTAATCTCGAAGACTCAAGCCCTTTACCAACCCTAGAGCAAGATCGATCTCTCACTCTACCAAGATCAACTATCCCAAATGTGGAACATTCCTCTACCTGAAGAGTCACCTTTCATGGAAAGATAACATTGATGCGGGAATCTAACATTATGTCCAATCTGCGAGTGCTATCTTCGGATTCCTACGAGTGAGAGTCTTCGATGACTACGATATTTGTGCTGACACCAGGATACTCATTAACAGGGCAATTATCCTTCCAATTCCTCTATATGGCTCAGATGCCACCTCAAAGCTCTGGAAAGGTACAATCAATACTGTCCTAATGGATTCTCCCCATCAGCTCAGAAGACAGGCATACCAACATAAGTGTCCTTGAAAGAGCCAAGCATTGATCATTTGAAACCAGCTCCACTGATTTTGGGGTGACAAGGAGTCTTGACTATCAAAGCAAATAATCTTTGCCCAACTCAAGGGAAGCTTGAACAAGAGGAAGATAAAAGGTGTGCTTCAGATATACCCTGAAGGCTTACCTCAAGAGATGGAACATAGACGTCAATACCTTAGGAGGGGCCTATTTGGAGGAACCTTTTTTTCAAAGTTTATTTATTAGTGTCACAAGTAGATTTGCATTTACAGGGCAATGAAGTTACTGTGAAAATCCCGTAGTCACCACAGTCCACCTGTTTGGGTATACGGAGGGAGAATTTAGCATGGCCAATGCACCTAACCAGCATGCCTTTGAGACTGTGGGAGGAAGCTGGAGCACTGGAGGAAACCCACACGAACATTGGGAGAATGTGCAGACTTCACACACACTGACCCAAGCTGAGAATTGAACCCAGGCCCCTGTCAGTTTGAGGCAGCAATGCTAACCGCTGTGCCATCACCACCTGATTTGAAGGGACACGATTCTCTGAGAGCATCTGATGGAAAGAAGAGATCTGGAAAAAGGCCCTGAAAAAGAAATACCAATGATCTGGAGTCTAAGGACAGAACCCACTTCTCAGAAACATCTGCCAAATATAAACACGTGGCTCTTGGATTAGACTCATCAGCTGTGCAAGAATCTACGGAACCCATGACCAGTAACACAGTATTTCTTAGGTGGATAATTATATTCATTTGTGAGTGATCATTGAAGGAGGAGGACTACAATCATACCTGGAATGAGGGGGTTGTTCTATGAGAATAAGTTGGAAAGGCTGTGCTTGTTTTTGCTCAAGTTTAGAAGAGGAAGGCCTAACTTGATTGAAACATACAAGATCCTGAATCTTATTGACAAGGTGGATGTTGAAAGGATGTTTCCTCTTGTGGATGAGGCCAGAACCCAGGGGGTACTTTCTAAATTGTGGGATGTCCTTTTTGGACAGATGTAGAGAAATTTTTTCTGAGGATTATGCAACTTTGGAACTGGTGGAAGTGAAAAATTTTAGGGGAGAGGTCATAGGTTCTTGTTAAGCAAGGGAATGAAATGTCATTAGAGACAGATGGAGAAGATGTTAACTCAACGCCGGCAAATCAGCTATGATACTGAACAGCAGAACAGGATTGGGGAGGCTAAATGGTCTCGCCCATTTTATAACAACTGTAAATCCTGTAAGATTTGTGCAATTGGAATAGTTGGTCTTTTTCTCTCCCTCCTCCCTCCCCCTCCCCCTCCCCCCTGTTTCGCTCGCCTCGCACGCACCCCTTCCCCCCCTCCCTGTTCGCTCGACACGCACCCCCCCCGTCTCGCTCGCAGACCCTACCCCCCCCCCCCCCCCCCCCCCCCCCTCCCCCCCCCCCCCCCCCCCCCCCCCCCCCCGTCTCGCTGGCTCGCACGCACCCTACCCCCCCCCCCCGTCTCGCTCGCACGCACCCTTCCCCCCCTCTCCTCTTGCCGCATGCACCCTTCCCCCCCTCCCCCGCCCCTCGCTCGCACGCACCCTTCCCCCCCTCCCCGCCTCGCTCGCACGCACCCTTCCCCCCCCCCCCCGTCTTGCTCGCACGCACCCTTCCCCCCTCCCGCCCGCCTCGCCACGCACCCTTCCCCCCCTCCCCGCCTCACTCGCACGCACCCTCCCCCCCCCCCCCCTCCCTGCCTCGCTCGCACGCACCCTCCCCCCCTCCCCCCTCCTGCCTCGCTCGCACGCACCCTTCCCCCCCCCCTCCCTGCCTCGCTCGCACGCCACCCTACCCCCCCCCCCGCCTCGCTCCGCACGCACCCTTCCCCCCCCCCCTCCCTGCCTCGCTTGCACGCACCCTTCCCCCCCCTCCCTGCCTCGCTCGCACGCACCCTTCCTAATTCCGAATGATGTGATTTCACAGGTTCATCTGCGACAGGTGCAGGATGCCGCATTCAATCTAAGCAGAGAAGCTGATGTGAAGAAACGAATACATGAGGCGAAACTCAGGTGAGGGTTGTGTGGTGAGAATGTTGTGTTTTAAGTCAAGAAATAAGTTCCCTAATTCAATGTCCTGATTCGAGTATTGTGATTTGCAGTGAATTACTATCAAAGGAATCTTCACGTGACTCAGTTAGTGGTCCTGTTGCCTAGAGTTAGATTATACTTCATACCATAAGCTGGGGCTTCAGTATGTTACCCCATTGTAGTACTGATGGAATACTATACTGTCAAAGGTGACACGTTTGGATGAAATGTTAATCCAAAGCCCTGGTTGAATTTTGCAATTGATATCAAAGATCCAATGGCATGTTATGAAGAAATACTTAAATATCACATAGAACCGGGTGTTCATATCATGCAAGCAAATTGTCTTAACACATTCACTCCGTTGTTCTTCCCCTTTTCCTGAATCAACCTGTCCAAGAGTATAATTCTCTGTAAAGATATTTATTTTGCACAATCCTGAATTTTATAAGATTTAATTTTATATTTATGGTTTTTTGTTATTGAACTAAGTTTGTCGTCTTTTAGTGCATTTCCCTTTGTCCCGTTGCTACTTCCTACAATCTTCTAAAATAATACCCATTTGATTTCAACACAATTACTTCTGAGCTTGTGTCTAAAGTATTGATATGTACGGAGTGCAAAAATGATCCCAGAACTGAAGCCTGAGAGATGCCAATGCTCAATTCCAAACATTTGGAAAAATTGTCCATGCATACATTTCTATCAACTTTTTGGCTTTCTGCTGGAGGGTCAAGAATCAAGATCAGCTAGTTCGGCACAGGCTGGTTTATGTTCTTGAGCTACTCATCAGTTTAATTAGCTGTGCCACTTGGGCAAATTTTCCCACTTTGTATGGAGTTAAAATAGATGAGAGAATAACAAAATTTGTGAAGAACTGCAGATGATGAGAAAAAGAGACTGAATTTGAATTTATTACATTGGCTAATTCTCAAGTCAAGATGCTAAACACCATCTTGATGCCGGTCCAATTAAAGGCAAGTATATTCATTTGTTCCTTGATCACACTCCACGTGTAACTACTTTCCTTGCTGTCACTTTGGTGTTTTAAAAGTTTGTAACTTATAAGACTTGCAATATAAAAAAAAAGTTTATTTTGCCAGGCTTCTTGAAGAGAATCCTTTGTTGCAGTTTTTTGTTAACGTTAGTTTCTGACTCTTGCAGAGCTTTGAAGGAACCAAAGGAAATGTGCTTTATTTTTGGTGTGAACATTGAACATCGTGACTTGGATGGAATGTTCATTTATAACTGCAGTCGCCTCATAAAAATGTATGAGAAAGTTGGACCACAGCTGGAAGGAGGAGTGTGAGTACCTTGAAAATTGCCCACACGCTGACTTACATTAACATTGCCCTAATGGCCTGCTAAGTTTTCTGTTAGCGCCACTTGTCAGAATATGAGTAACTAGGTTTTTTTTTGAGAAGATGTCCCATGTCCCTTCTGCATCTCCCCCTCACATTGTGCATTGAGTTTGGAACACTATTTGAAGAATCGGGGCTATGGCACAACAACTTCCTGTTATGTGGTAATGTATCTATTTGACGAGTTGTCATGTCATTACATCGCTGAGTGAATATGAAATACAATACAGTTGTGACCTACTGATGTCCTTTAGTTAACTGCAATTAAAAGACAAAGGTAGTTGTGTTTTGAAGGGGTGTGTAAAGATTGAGGCAGTGTTACAGAAGTGATAAAATTTGGGATGGACTTCCAGTGGCTAGAGTTTGATGGTCCTATCACGAAAAGCAAGAATGGGAAGGAATGATGCCTAGATTCCAGCCAGAAGACCGGAAGATACGGAACAATGCTTAGCCTCCAGTCAGAGGACTGGAAGGCACAGGACTGCAAGGCTTCTGAAAAATGAAGAGATAGCTTTAGGTGAAGTTATAAAGGAAGATGAGGACAACATTAGGATTCTAAATTCAATTCCGTTAGAGGCCACGGTGCCAGTTAGGGCAGGTGAACAGAGCTTACTGCCCAATAGGTTGTAGGTGACAGTTTTGACAGTTTGAATTTATGGTAGGTGGAGATCACATGGTCAGCAGAGGAAACATTAAGTTGATCCCAGAGAGATAATGTGTGCTTAAGAATATACCTAAGAGGAAATTTTCTGTAACTTGATTTCCTTTCTTTTTGTTTATCCGTAGTTCATGTGGTGGAGTAGTGGGTGTGGTTGATGTCCCGTATCTGGTTCTAGAGCCCACCCACAACAAACAGGACTTTGCAGATGCCAAAGAGTATCGGCATCTACTGAGAGCCATGGGCGAGCACCTAGTACAGTATTGGAAAGACATTGGCATTGGTAAGGAGAGAATTTGTAACCTGACTAAAATAGAACGTCTGGGTTTAATCAGAACCTATCTGAGATTTCAGTTCTCGTGCATGTCTTTTCTTTCCTTTAATATTTTTGTTTAAAATCAGTGCTGGTGAAACCTGTCGGAGTACGACTTGAGTTGGGAGGAATCTGGATTAATGCATTATTTGAATTGATACAGTTGCCAAAGCAACCCCAATTTATCTATACCTCGCGGACTTGCCTACCAGCCTTCTCAATTTTTATGCAATTAGCCCTCATTCTTTGAAACAAAAAGTGAAATGACTGGATTGCAAGATGATTCTTGCATGGTTTTGTTTTAAACTGTTAACATTATTACTGTTAATTTATTTTTCATTTTTCAATGAACAGTTTTGATGTGCACAGTACCGTCACCAGGGAGAGCAACGGTACAATTGAAAATATAATTGCTTCCCTTCTCTATAGATTTACATCTACTCTGGGGATCACTTGATTGTTAACTGTGAATTGAGATACAATTCTGGGAGTAGAGTTGCATTGTGATGGGATGGATTACCTTTGGATGATGTCTACACGTTTTTGCAGTGCATTTTCATTAGGGATTTGAAGGATTTCATTTTTTTCTGTGCGGGAGGGGAGGAGGATCCCTCGAGCGTTTCGAAGCAACTGTTTCATTATTCTTGTCTGGATTAATCAGTCACTTTTTTTCTCGTTGTTCAAACTGTCTCCTCAATGCTGCTTTTTTTTTAGCCTACAAGATCAGAACTAGATCACCAAGTGCATTTAATTCCGTGATTTCTGAGACCTTAATGAATTATTTGTTTTACCTCTAGTACAGATCATATGGAATAGCAATTTCACTTTAGTACATAGGTGTGACTGCACCATTCCAACCAGTTTTAGGGCATTAGGTAATCACAATAGCGTATTTATCTTGTTAATCTTACCGTGCTCTCTCCAAAGATCCTACCTGACTTGAATTTGTTTTTTTAATGCCAGTTTCTCCAATCTGTTTTTATTTTTTAAACATGAGACTGTCCAAGTGATCCCAATGACTTCCAGCACTGCCATCCCAGACCTGGGTCTGGGAGGCCAAGCTCCTCCACACTGAGGAAGCATGTCTATTATCTCCTAGCAAGGGTTTCAATCTGTTCTTTTTCTGATAGTTGCAGTTGTGCAGTCATTTTCACACTGACATGATCTTGTGCCAATCAAAATAGAGGGCATGACCTTAAAATAAGAGGAAGCAGATATAGGACTGAATTGAGGAGGAACTTCTTTACACAAAGTGTTGTGAATCTCTAGAATTCCCTGCCCAGTGAAGCAGTTGAGGCAACCTCATTGAATGTTTTTAATGCATAGATAGATTTTTCAACAGTAAAAGAATTAATGGTTATGATGAGTAAGTGGGAAGAGGAGCTGAGACCATGAAAAGATCAGCCATCATCCTACTGAATGGCAGAGCAGGCTCGAGAGGCCAAATGGCTTACTGCTCCCAGTTCTTATGTTCTTATTAAATTAAATGTACTGTGTTTTTATATTATGACCTCTTATAAAGTTAACAGAAATTCCTTTGACTTACAGCACAGAAAGGGATATTGAAATTCTGGGATGAATTTGGCTATCTATCAGCCAACTGGAATCAACCACCTTCTGATGAGACAGTATACAAGAGGCGGCGTGCTATGGAGATCCCGACCACCATTCAGTGCGGTAAGTCTTACTCACAGTGCTTTCTGTGCTTAAGTTGGTAAGTTCCATGAGCAAATATTAATTAGGTTAAAAATAAGGCAGAAAATCCCAGTATTCTATCGCTCATCCAGAAAGCCAATGGCCTTTTTAATTTGATTTATTATTGTTATTTATTAACATGCAGTGAAAAGATTTCTTGCATGCCATAAAGACAAAGCATACTGTTCAGAGAGAAGGAATTGATAATGTGCTGAATGTAATGTTAGTCATAGCTAGGGTGTAGAGAAAGATCAACTTAATGCAAGGTAAGCCCATTCAATAATCTGGCAGCAGCAGAGAAGAAGTTGTTCTCGAGTCGATTGGTGTGTGACCTCAGACTTTTGTATCTTTTTGCTGATGGAAGAGAGAATGTCTGAGATGCTTTGCCAAGATAGCGGGAAGTGTAAACAGAGTCAATGGATGGAAGGCTGTTTTGTGTGATGGTTGGGCTACATTTATGACCTTTTGTAATTCCTTGTGGTCTGAGGCTTTTCTTGGCTGTGAGAGCCCAGATAGTAAGCATTGACCAGCTAATTGACAGTGTTCTAATGTTATCCTTTGCTTCCAGTAGGGTTTGTTATCCTGGACCAGAGCCACTTAAGGTTTTCATACAATCTAGTTGAGGACTGGTAACTTTTGTTTAAAATAGAGAAACGTTTGCGATCCAAACTACTTGGAGAATAAAGCCACGTGATTCTATACATCCTTAATAAACAAAAGTAGATGTTCCTATTCAAGATCAGAAAAATAGAACAATTTCCAATACCTACCTTTATGCTGTAACACTCGGGATTAGCTAATAGACAAACTATGGCCAAACACACCACAGAGCACAACTTCAGTTCTTCAACTGCACTATGCACAATTTTACTACTCGATAGGGTTACATTGACCTTAACCTGCCACAGAGTCGCCAGTAGGCTGCTGCCGCCTTAGATCTTCAGGGTTTTTCCTGATTCCTCATTACTTAGTCTTGTCAGCCGCAACACTACTTCCACTTGTGTTTCTGCTTGGAATCTCTTTCTTTCCTCTTCTCTCTTTCTTTCCTCTTAAGTGGGTGCTCTCTCTCTTTCCTGCCTGGGACTCTTCTTGATTTACAGCAAGGTCTTCCTCATCACATGATCCAGGGGCTTGCAATACTTTACTTTTACATAGGCGTATTGGGCCTATGGTTTTGGCCTGAAGAAATTTGAATGGAGTGTTGTGCACACACATCTTACCCCAGTCTGTGCGTGTATGGAAACTCCCAGGGCCAAACTTGCCCTCTGCCTGATGATAAGGTAAGTCAGGTCTCCTAATAGTTTCCTTCAAAATGATGAAGTGCTGCTGCCCACCCACACTTCCTGTACTCTACTCTTCCCAAATTAGTGCAGGGGATTTCTAGTTTGATCTTGACTCAATCAGGCAGCTGAGCTCAGACCAGGAATAGAAACTCAATTTTTTGATTTGAATGTCCCAGCACTACACTATACATTGGACTCAATTCACCAAACTACTAAGAAGCTTCTATGCAAAGTAGGAAAAAAGCCATAATTCAGATCTTGGGTTTGAACCAAGAAACACAATTGCTCAAAGGAAATTATTACTAATCATCGTATCTGGTCACCATATTATACTCAGTTCCATAGAGACATTGTATTGAAAACTGATGTCTTAATAATTAATTGAAAGTTTCACAATCCTTACACAACTAAACATTCATTAGAAACCTAACACCTTCAATCTAAATAGCAAAAATGCTCATGCCTCAGATTACAAGATGGCCATTTAGTTCACTCTGTTTCATCTATTCAGAAAGATGCTCCAGTCTTCCATTACATCTAATTATTTACAACAAAGCAACAGTTTTGTTTTTGTTCCTACTGTGTCTAGAAGTTCATTCCATTTGATCACTTAACCAGAAGAAAACTTTCATTCCTAAATTTACTAGTTTGAACTAGTATGTTCTTGCTATATTTTGCAATTTTGTGTGAAGTAATTTTATAGACTGACTTGAGAGAAGGTTTGAGAAGATGTATGAATTCCAATGAAATTGTTCTGTTATATATTTGGTGCAATTCATATAATTTCAGAATTGCACCCAATAGTTTGGTATCATCTGCAAATTGGGCATTTTCTGAATCCAAGTCATTGATGTAATTTGGAAAGTGGATTGATCCCAATTCTGATCCCTGAAGGACTCAACTCTAAATTGAGAGGGATGGACACTCAGCAAGACTTTGTCCTCGTGTATCAGTTGCTGAAAGTAAGCTTGTAGGTATGACAGGCAATAAAGAAGGCACATAGTATGTTGGCCATCATCACGAGAGGATTTGAATGTAGGAATGTGTGTGTTTTGCTGGTGTTGTACAGGGTGTTAGTGATGCCACACCAAAAGGATTGTGTGCAGTTTTGCTGTCCTTATGAGGAAAGATGCCTTTGCTATAAGAGAAATATAGCAGTTTACCAGGCTGATTCTTGGGATGGCAGGAGAGATTACATCGTTTAAGATTATATTCGCCGGAGTTCAGAAGAATGAGAGGAGATCTCATAGAAACTCTGGACAGAGTAGATTCTCAAAAAAGTTCCAATGGTGAGGGAGTCCAGGACTATGCGGGGGGTATGACTGGTGGCTGAAAAGACAATGGGGCGGGGGTCAGAATCAGGATATTGAATTCAACGATCAGCCATAATTAAAATGAATAGCAAAGCAGCTCCAAGGGCTGAATGGCCTATTCCTGCTTCTAGTTTCTATGTTAAAATGTCAACGAGAACTTGAATTTGTATAGCACCTTTAATGCAGTAAGTGACTAGCAAACAAAATTTGAACAGCAATATATGAGATTAGGACAGCTGACCAAAAGTTTGGTCAAAGAGGTAGATTTTAAGGAAATTCCAGAAAATAAGGTCCAGGCAACTAAAGGCTTAGCTGCCAAAGATAGATGAAAATTTGTGTGTGGTAAACCAGAATTGGAGGAGTTCTGATTCTTGGAAGTTTGTATGACTGGAGGAGATGGTCGAGATGGGTCAGTGTAAAATCTTGCAAGGACCTGAAACCAGGGTTGAGAAGTTTAAAATCAAGGTTTTGCTGAATGTAGGCCAGGAGGTCCAGGATGATGTCTGAGTGGAACTTGGTGTGAGATAAGGTATGGAGAAGAGTAGAGTTTTGGTAGCATTTGCAGGATGGTGCAAAGGGAGGAATTTGCCTATAGCAAATTGGAACAGCCAAATTTAGGAATACATGTTCTTTTTGAATTATCGGCCAATTTCTGTTCTAATGCTTAGCTTGACCCTGAATTAATTAACGGACGTTCACATGGATTGTCATATTTCTCGTCTGGAAGTCTTTGTTGGATTTCCATGGTCCACTAAGTTGTGCATTTTTCACAAGATAACATCAAGGAGATTGATCAAATACAATTTTTCCTTTCTGGATCCATATTGACCCTAAGTTAATACCTTCCAGATAATTGATTCTTAATCGGTTCCATATTTTGCATGTTATTGACACGAAACTACAGCAACTGCTGCGATTGTTACATTTTAAAAGAACCATTCTCTCTAAATGTTATTTCCCTAATTTTCTTTTGTCCCCTTCACAGTGATTCTTGCTGCCTCACAAATCTCTTTCCCCAATTTCTTTGGGGCTAATATAATCTATCCTGAGCCTTTGGTTATTTTGAATTCTTCAAATTTAACACAGTCTGATATATAAATTAATTTTACTTATGCTTTCTCAGCATTTGGAGGGATGTTGCTGATGTCTTGTGGAAACTTGGAAGAAGTGATGATTCAAAATATTATCTGCCTTATGTTCACCTTCTATTTCAGATCCATTTGTATTGATTTTCACCTCAATTCTCAATTTTGAAATAGTCAAAAGAATTTTGTTTCAGTTTTACATCTTAGGATGCTTTTTTGTCATATCTTTGACCATCCTTTCTGAACTTGTTGTTCCAGTGAATCTCTTTCTCCATTTCCCTGCAGGATTTATTGACCTTATTCTTCCTTATCTCATTTTCTGATTTAACTGCTTTCAGGTTATCTTACTATTTTCCCAATCTATTTTAGCCAACTCTATCATCATACCTTTGTCATTAAGTTCAAGATTCTAGTTTCAGTCCAAGTTTCTCACCCTCAAACTGTGAAATCCATTGTTAATGTCACTCTTCCCTAAGGGATCCTTTACAATAATATCATTAATTAATTCTGTCTCTTTATACATAACCAGGTCTAAAATAACCTGTTCATGGTTGATTTTCACAACATATTGTTCTAGGAAACTGCCCCAGTAATACTTTATGAACATGTGCTAAAGACTATCTTTGCCAATTTAATTTCTTCAATCTGAGGAGGATACAAATATCGGTAAAGACTGAACAGTCTTCTTCCCTATGTTAAGAACATAAGAAATAGGAGCAGAAGTAGGCCATCCAGCCCCTCAAGCCTGCCCTGCCATTCAATGAGATCATGGCTGATCTGAAGCAGATCAGTTCCACTTCCCTGCTTTTTCCCCATAACCCTTAATTCCTCTGTCTATTAGAAACCTATCTACCTGTGACTTAAATGGATTCAGCAAAGTAGCCTCCACCACTTCAACGGGCAGAGAATTCCGAAGATTCACCACCCTTTGAGTGAAGAAGTTTCTCCTCAACTCTGATCTAAACCGCGCATCCCCCCCTCTTATTTTGAGGCTGTGCCCTCTAGTTCTGCTATCCTTTCTATGCTAATATGATGGCCTGTGATAATTATGACATCTTTAGTTTGTCTTTTTCATATTAGTGATTTCAACTATTAATTACATTAACCTACCTGGTTTCCTTGTCCGAAATGAATTAATTAGAAGGGAATAGCAGGTGCCTTGTGCTTACTGACTGCACAAATTGGCTAATCACTATTGGCTGCAAAGAACTCCAAGTTTTCTTATCAATTAGATTAGAAACACTTCCCTATTTCTATACTGTATTCCATTAACAATGAATGTCAAAATTCCATTTGCTACGTAAACTTCAGTTTCGTAAGCAAATCTTACTGCACAGATCCATTGCCCTAGAAAAATTGTAAGAGTCTCTACAAATATGTTTAAAAATGAGTAAGAAGAGATGAGATAAATAAGGAACTTGCAGACATTGAGGAGGTATTTTGCGTCTCTCTCTTGAGTAAAGACATAAAGAACATGGAATTAGTGGGGAGCCAGTGGTCTAATGCGAATGAAAGGTTTAGGGAAACAAATGTTAGTTCAGAAAAAGTACTGCAGAAATTAATGAGAGTAACAGCAGCTAAATCCTCTGGACCTTACAGCCTACGTCCAAAAGTTCTGAAAGAGATTGAAGAAGGAATTGGTTCCTTTTCTCAACATTTCTTAGATTCTAGAATGGTATGGATATATCTCTCCTCCGGAAAGGAGAGGAAAGAAAGTAGAAAACCAAGGATCAGTTAACCTGACCTCAATGGTAAGGATAATGCTAGAATCCATTATTAAGGAAATGGCAATTGAGCACAAATGGGGACTATAGTTTTATGGAAGAGATATTGTATTTGAGAAATCTTGGAGGTTGTTGAAGTTGTAACAGCAGAATGGATGAAGAGGATTTTAGGGGTGTAATATATTTAGATTTTCAAAGTGCATTTAATATGGTGCCATACGAAAGATGGATGTACAAGCTAAGGGCTTGTGGGCTTCGGGGTAATGTGTTAGCATGGACGGAAGATTGATTTAAGGACAAAATAGAGGGAGGAATAAACAAAGTTATTTTCAGATTACTAATTGGGTGCTACAAAGCTTGCTGTGGCTATTTAGAATCTATATTAAATGACTTAGAGCAGTGTAGGCAATTCACTGATGATCTAAAGATAAGTGAACATGTTAGATGTGTATGAAAACTGAAAGTAAATGTGCCAGTATAAAAATCAGTTACGGAAACAAATGGTTGTTGGCCTATTCCAAGGAGATTGGAATACAGTAATGAGGAATTCTTGCTGCATTTGCACAGGTTTGAGCTATTCAAACTGCTAGCATCCCAGAAAGGGTTAGTGGTCAGATTAGATGGATGGTAGGGCAAACTAACAAAAATGATGGTAAGGTGGTGGATTATTACAAAGACTTTCTCATTGGCAAAATTAAGATGAAATAGTGATCAGTCAAATGGGGCTACATCTGAAATCCAGTGCACAGTTTTAGCTCCATAAAAAGGAAGAATATATTAGCTTTGAGGTAGTGTTGCAAAGTTCATGAGAACTAAGAGCATGAGTAGGCAATTCTGCCTCTTGAGTTTGCTCCTTCATTCAGTATGATCATGGCTGATTTTATTTCTGCTTCATCTCCATCTTCCTTCCAACTCCCCATAACCCTTCATCCTTCCATGAAAGAAAAACATTTCTATCTCAAATTTGTTTCATGTTCTGATGTCCACTGTACTGGGTAGAGAATTCCGCAGATTCATGACTGAGTAAAATAATTCCTCCTTATTTCTGTTTTAAATCTACCACCCCTTAGCTTAAAACTATGGCCCTTCATTCTAGAATATCCCAAAAGAGAAAACATTCACTGTCTACCCTGTCAATCCCTTTCAGCATCTTATATATCTCAATTAAAAACATAAGAATTAGGAGCAGGAGTAAGCCGTTTGGCCCCTTGAGCCTGCTCCGCCAATCAGTAGAATCATGGACTCAGCTCCACTTACCTGCCCACTCACCATAACCCTTAATTCCCTTACTGTTTAAAACCTTTGCTTAAAAACATTCAATGAGATAGCTTCACTGGGCAGGGAATGCTACAGATTCATAACATTTTGAGAAGTTCCTCCTCAACTCGGTCTTAAATCTGCTCCCTCTTATTTTGAGGCTATGTCCTCCATTTCTGATTTCATCCACCAACCTCCCAGCTGCTATCTTATCTTTATAATTTTATGATTCTTTAAGATCTCCTCTCATTTTTTTTAATTCCAATAAGCATAGTCCCAATTTACTCAATCTTTCCTCATAAACCAATCTTCCCAACTTCAGAATCAACCTAGTGAATCTCCTTTGTGTCCTCTCCAATTCCAGTACACCCTTTCTCAAGTAAGGAGACCAAAACTGTACACAGTACTGCAGGTTATAAGGTCACAAGCACCTCATAAGCTGCAACATAACCTCCCTGTTTTTAAACTCCATCCCTCTAGCAATGAGACAAAATTCCATTTGCCTCCTTAATTAACTGCTGCACCTGCAAATCAAATTTTTGTGATTCACACACAAGGACACCCAGGCCCCTCTGAACAGCAGCATGCTGCAATTTTTTACCATTTAAATAATAGTCCATTTTGCTGTTATTCCTACCAAAATGGATGACCTCACATTTACCAACATTATATTCCATCTGCCAGACCCTTGCTCACTCAAACTGTCTATATCCTTTTGCAGACATTCAGTTTCCTCTGTATGCTTTGCTCTACCACTTGGTGTCATCTGTGAACTTCGACATACTGCACTTCGTCCTCAATTCCAAACCATCCATGTAAATTGTAAATAATTGCTGCCCCAACACTGATCCCTGAGGCATACTACTCGTCACTGATCGTCAACCAAAAAAAACATTCATTTATCCCTATTCTTTGCTTTCTGTTAGTTAACCAATTCTCTAACAGTGCTGATAGATTACCCATAACAACAATGTGTACCTTTACCTTATGCAGCAGCCTTTTGTCAAATGCTTTCTGGAAATCCAGATGCACCGCATCCTCCAATTCCTTGTTGTTTACGACACTGTAATGTCCTCAAAGAATTCCACTGAATCGATTAAACATAATCCTTCTTTCATAGGCCTAAACTGTGTAATCTCTTCATAAGCCAAGACCTTTCATCCCTGGAATCAATCGAGCGAACATATTCTAAATTATCTCTAATGCATTTACGTCCCCCCTCAAGTAAGGGGACCAAAACTGTGCGCAGTACTCCGGATGCAGTCTCACCAATGGTCTATACAGTTGCAACAGCACTTCCTTACTTTATATTCTAATCTAGTAACAATGAGTACCAAAATTCTATTTGCCTTTTGATTACCTGCTGTACCTGCATACCAACTTACTGTGATTCATGAATGAGGGCACCCAGATCTCTCTGCAGTGCAGCATTTTGAAGTTTCTCTCCATTTAGATAATTTGTGTTTTTATTCCTCCAGCCAAAATGGATAACTTCTCACTACTGAGTTAAATTCCATGTACTAAATTTTGGCCCACTCACCTGTCCATATCTGTTTATAAATTTCTTCATTGCAACTTGGTTTCCCACATTTTCATGTCTGCAGATTTGGTTATCTTGCCTTCTATTCCTGCATCCAAGTCATTAATATAGATTGTAAATAGTGTTAGGATACGGATCAGAAACATCAAGGTACATTATGAAGTTAGACTAGACCCCAACTATTTGGCATTAATGTGAGGATATGATGTTTCATTCTAGACACATTTCTGCTGAGAAATTGGGAAGCATTTGTCAAAATAAACTTTGTATATCAACACAGTTTAACTATGAGAAATGAATTAGCTTAACATTTAACATTTGAACAATGCTTAAACATGACCAGATAGAATTCTTAACTGCTAACCTATTGCTTTGAGTTCCAATTCAAGCACTATTCCTCTTGCAGACTTAAAACCCCCTTCAAGATCAATTAGCAAATTGATCTTGTAAATAGATTGCCAGTCCTAGAGTTCTCAGAGCACTTTTGGAGGGAGACAGAAGCATATGTCGTCTTTCAGAACAAGGCATAACTTTACGGTTTTAAAACACTATCTCTCCTGCAAGATTAGCTCCTCCCATTAACATTGTTTAAACAAACACATCTACCACTAAAATCAGTCATTATTCTGCAGTTTCAACTTGGAGTTGCATGTTTTCCCAGACAAATTAGCACCTTGTAAAACAGAGTTGACTTTAAATATAGTCCTTATAAGAAACATTGTAAAAATGCATTTCTTAAAGGTGCAGTAACACCACAATAGTTGGGATCTGCAGATCAAGTCCTGTAGCACACCACTAGTTACAGCTTGTCAACTTGAAAAAGATCAGTTTATCCCCACTCCCTGCTTTCTGTTGGTTAGCCAAATCTCTAACCTAATATATTGCCATGTTACAATCTTTTTTTCTCTCTGGAATATATTTTAGTTGGGAGGAATTGAAAATCATCTTAAGTGTCAGCCACTGCTTATCAGTTGTCTTACCTTTTAATCTTTCTGCCCAGTCCGCTACGGCCAAATATATCCTTGTGCCTATGTAATTAGCTTGGTTTAATATGAGTGTGTGACTCATGTTTATTGCACTCAAATTGAATTTTAAGTACAAGTATGCAATGATCATTCTTCCCTAGATATTTTTTACTGTACAATCACCAAATAATCCTATCTTACTACAAATACTAAATCCAAAATAGCCTTCTCCCTGGTTAGTTCAATAACGTATTGTTCCAAGAAACAATCTTTAATACATGTAATGAGCAGCCTTCGAAGCTATGCTTGCCAATTTGATTAATCCAATCTATTATGCATATTAAAATATCCAATGATATGGTTGTACCTTTCTTACCTTCCCTATATTTCCCAATTTATACTGTGTCCTACTTTGGTCCTATTAGGGGACTTGTAGATTACTTCCAATAGGGATTTCTTTCTCTTGCTATTCCTTATTGTTGATCCGATATCTTGATCTTCTGTGCCAATCTCACTGTAGTACTGATCCCTTCCTTCACTAATAAAGCTGCTACACTTTTTTCTTTCTGCCTACCCTTCCAAAACACTGAGTACCCTTGGATATTCAATTCCCAGATCTGGTCTCCTTATAACTATATCTCCGTAATCACTAAATTGTATCCTTTTGCCTTTATTTGTGCTGTTAACTAGCTCACTTTATTCAAAATACTACCTGCTTCAGATACAAAGCGTTTAATTTTGTCCTATTATTAATTTTCCCTATTCCTTTACGCTTCACTAGATAGGGTTACAAGATTACTTCTCCACAATGAGAGGATTGAGTAGTAGTAATAGTCTGTATTGAATTTATAATTAGATGTGATTTCATTGAAACAAAGATAATGAGAATTTGACAGGATGGATGCTGAGTGACTGCTACCCCTGTCTGGAAATTCTAGAACAAGATGTCACAGCCTTAGGATAAGGGATCAATTATTTGGAAACAATTTCAGCAAAACTGTAGGAATTTGAGGATTGGGCAAGAAGATAGAGTTAAGGTTGAAGGTCAGCCAGGTTCCTATTAAATTGACAGATCTGGCTCAATAGGCATTACAGCCCCTCCTATTTCTTAAGATGTTGTATCTGGAGTCAACGCCAGTTGGGATGTTTGCCATTCCTTTGCCGTTGAAAGTTTGGAAGAAAATGCACCAGTGCTGCTTTAAAACTCAAATTCATAGAGAAAGGAAGTCTGACAGGAAGAGGTTTTTTCCCTTAATTGTTTTTTAAAAAATTGTTAAAATTGTTTTGGAAAGATTCTAGTTCTTGGCCACACAGCATTCTGCCATCTGTTATTACCGCATCCTTTGGCAGCCTGAAGAAAAGATTCAAATGCTCCAGTGTTGCTGAGGCTCACTGCCGCAGCTCTTGAATGCAGTATAGTGACTTGGATGAGGTAGTAAAGCTGTTAGCACCCTTGGAAAAGTCAGTGGTCAGATCAATGGGTAGAAAACTAAAGCAAGTTAACAATAAATGGTTGTGGTTTGGTGGTGATTAGAAAGATTTTACACTGATGAAGCTGGCATGATGAAATAAAGTGATCAATAAGAAAATACTGAAATTAATTTTTTTCTTAAATGAAACATTCTTTTGTGAATTAACTTTTTTGGTATTTGCTTTATAGATCAATGTTTAAAATGGCGGACACTTCCCTACAGAGTGGATGATGTTGGTAAGGAATATCCAGACAGTTGGGCATGTTTGATGAGTCCTGACCACATACAGAATCGGTATGTATGACATACCAGGCACATAACTAACATGAGTCTGTTTTATACCCTGTTTCGTAATACTTAACATTATTAGGTGATGCTTGGAACCTCTCTTTGATCTAACCTGGGTGGATGGTATAACTGTTGTGACATCTGCAGAAGATGAAACTCTAGAGAGTACTGTACCATAAACTTTAAGGCCAGAATCTATTTGAAATGCCATAGTAGATAGATGCAAAAGTGAAATGTCTACTGTGGGGGGCAAAGTTTTAATATAGCTTCCATTCTTCAAAGTATGCTTGCTTTGGTTTTCTTCAGATGTGACGCTCCAGAGCAGAAGCAAAATGTACCTATAGGCACACTCCGAAAAGAGGTGAAATCTCATGAGGAGAAAATACAGGCACAGCAGAAGAAGCTGGAAGCATTGAAGGTAGAGTGGGGCATAAAATGAACTTGGTGTAAATGGGGCAGTTGTTTAATTTCATTTAGTTCCCTGATAATCCCAAGTGTTTTAAGTGTGAGCTGAAACCTGAGATCTCCATGATTCTTGATTACAGCTGGCTTACTTTACCACGTTTCTTCAACTGCTTTTTATGCCAGTTTTCTCTGTTGCTACCTTGTGCTTGGTCTGTAGTTCTAAAAGTGCCAGTGATGCTGAACAACATGCGTCAAATATTGTTAGCCTGTTCAACTATTTGGATGTACTTTTCATAAGGCATTCTGGTCGTTAGGGTAGAAACTTATGGGATGAAACCCTTTTCTGTCCACCAGTTGTAAATGTTCTTGTGCAAGATCAATTAGGCAGCGAACAAATAGCATAAAATCACTGAATTTGGTATTCATTTTTATTATTACTCGGTCTAAAGCTTGGTATGGAAATGGAAAAAGGTGTCGCACTGGTGCAGTAGGAAATATTACATTTAGAAACATATAAAATGTGGAGGCAGTTTTAATTGGTGTCTAGCTGTGCTGTATCAGCTGTAGCTAACTCTGAACATATACATTCATTACCACTCTCGAACTTCGGGTGAAACCCTAGCTGCCACTCAGTATAATCACGAGGTAATGCTGCACATTTGGCAGTCCTGTATTTCTGATGAGACTTCAGAGGCCTTGTCTGCACACTTAATAGAAAATAAACAATGCCAATTACAATTGAAGAATTTTTGAAGAAAACTAAGGGATTTATTTCCTGTATTCTGGCCAATATTTTTATCTCTCAATAACATCTCAAAAATATGCAAATTGACTGTTGCGCTTCCTACACTACAACAGTTAATTACACTTCAGAAGCTTCATAGGATGTTCTGAAGAGCTGTACAGCCAAAGATCATGAAAGGTGCTATATAAAGTATAAATATTTTCTTTTTGATGCTAACACTAAACCTCTGTCACCTCACTTCTGGCATTCAATGTAACAAAATTTCCTTTCTTGGATGAGAAGGAAAAATATTTTTTAACACCTCAGGTTTTAAAATTTGCTTGATTTGTGGTTGAATTTTGGTGTGAATGTTCTTTTATTTCTCCAAAGGACTTTATTTGATGTTGGTTTGCCACTCATCCCATAACTCCAAGCTCTAATGTAATTGTAACATATTTTGTCCTATAGTTTGAACTATATTGCTGTTTTTATTTTCCCTAGTATGTCACTTGAGCATAAGCTAGGTGTACCAAAGGCATTTAAAATAATGCATTTCATAAAATTAGGGCACCACAGTGGTTAGTACTGCTGCCTGACAGTGCTAGGAACCTAGGTTTAATTCTAGCTTGGGTGACTGTGTGGAGTTTGCATGTTCTCCCTGTTTCTGCATGGATTTCCTCAAGGTGCTCCAGTTTTCTTCCACAGTCCAAAGATGAGCAGATTAGATAGATTGGGCTTGCTAAGTTGCCCCTTAGTGTCCCAAGACACATAGGTTATGGGGATTAGTGGGGTTATGTGGATGGGGCAAAAGCGTGGGCCTAGGTAAGATGCTATAACGAGTTGGTGCAGACGCGATGGACCTAATGGTCTCCTGCACTGTAGGGATTCTATGATTGTGTTTAGGGTTTTGCTCTTTTATACTTAATTCAGCACTTTCCATAGGTTACTGTGTTTCAGGTAATGCTCTCAATTGTTTAGATATCAGACCAATTAGCAATCCTCTTCACTTTATTGCAGCTTACCAGTTTTATCATGAGTCCTCATAAGACTTACTTTGACTTCAGAAGGTAAAGGAATAATGCTGCACTAGTGTGTGACTTGGATTTTATGTGTTAAAAATGATCAATTAGAAGTAATGAATAGCAAGAATGCTATAATATATTGAAAGGAATTGTCAGGCTTATTCATAGTTGAGAAGCAAAATTAAAATTGACTTTTAAGTAGTGATCTTTCTCTCACTGCCCAGGAAGTTGCCAAAATATGGTGGCTTCAGATGAACTTCCACTTCACCACCCTCAACAATTAAATAGATTTGATATCTTTTTAAAGGAAGTAACTCGGATCGAACAGATTTAAATAACGTATTGATTCACGTTTTAAAACGCACATTCGAACAGAATGATTTGCTGTATTGGACATCTGCATGAGACACAACGGGACCTGTAATATTTGTATCAGAATAAATGTGCGTTTGAGTGAATTTGATTTTTATCGCCTTATGAGCCATGAAAAACTGAAAGAAGCAAATACCATGCAAAATCTAAAGAATGTTTTGCATCTTCAGCATAAAATGTCTAGAGAATTGAAATGTTTCTACTTTGTTATGGGAATTAAAATACTTAAATATTTAATTTTTTTGTTTTGATTTTATCAATTAAAGTGAATGTTTTTGCTTAATTTTGGAAGAGGATTTCATTTCTGATGTTGTTTGTTTCCAGAAAAACATGCCTATACGTTCACAGGCCGATTTAAAGAAGCTACCACTGGAGGTCAGCCGTAATCCCTCGCTGGAGGTGTGTAGCACCCAGTGTAAGACAATAAGTGCTGTGAATCCAGAGATTGCGCTTTATAAAGTTTAAATTTTGGTAGTGCAAAAAATGGGGACTATTTAGAAAACATTCCTTTTTTTCTAATCATCTGGTACTAGCTGGCATAATATTTATTTCTCTCAGAAAAAAAACATGAAACAGTAGTCAGATACTAAAATAAGGTCATAAAGATTTCACTGCACATATTGCACTAAGCTGTACAAATATTCCTGAACCAATAGCAAGAACTCTGGTGCCCTGCATACCTCCAGTGACCTCAAGCCACGGTGATGAATGGGGAAGGAGATTGACCACCCTGACATCTTGGATATCTGTCCCTGAATTGACATCAGGTAAACTACCAGCCCCTAGAATTAAGTACATTAAGGAATGTTTGACAGGGGGCAATGTTCATCAGGCAACTGTCATCTTCAGATGGAAGATGAATCAAAAAGGATAGGAAACTGAGGGAAAAGGGAATGCTGTTATCACAAGCTGCTGAGATTAGGGCACTCTGTGCTGACTGTCCTTTGTTCTCCAGGATCAGTGAGTTGCTTGTAACTGTCGTGGTGTATATTCTTTTTGTCTAATGCACAGTATCTGAACTGTTGTCATTAAATTACTTCCCCAAGATGGTCCTTTGAGTATTTTGTCTGGAGCTCCCAAATCTTACACAATAGTAATTTGTCACAACTTTTTCATGTATGGTATATACATTAGGTATGAAATTGGTACTTTGTTATATATTTTTTCAAAAAGTACTTTAACATCATGAGAATTAATTTTATTAGCCTGTGTATTTAGGCCAGTGGACTTCGCTTTTTTCTAGCTGTGACTTATTTCTCAGAGACAAAGACAGAGTAGGAGCATGGAAACTAAGATTCTTTTTGATGTCTCTAATTGATAAGGAAAAGTGAACATGGGCTAGCATGATTGTCCTAGTGATAAAAGTATAGCCAGTTTTTAAAATTAATTAGACTTGGGATATGATGAATACTAGCACAATTGCATTTATTGCTTGTCCATAAGTAAGGTGGTGTGGTGGATGTACTAGGTGAGGAATTCCAGGTTTGATTTGATTTATTACTGACACACATTAGTATACAGTGAAAAGTATTGTTTCTTGCATGCTATACAGACAAAGCATAGTATTCATAGAAAAGGAAAGGGTGCAAAATTTAGTGTTACAGTCATAGCTAGAGTGTGCAGACAGATCAACTTAATAGAAATTAAGTCCATTCAAAAGTGACAGCAGCACGGAAGAAGTTGTTCTTGAGTCGGTTGGTATGTGACCACAGATTTTTGTATCTTTTTCCTAATGGAAGGTGGTGGAAGAGAGAATGTAGAGGGTGCATGGGGTCCTTAATTATGTTGGCTGCTTTTCCGAGGTGACGGGAAGTGTTGACAGCCAAATAGTGGGAGGCTGATTTGCATGATGGATTGGGCTTCACACTCAACCCTTTATAGTTTCTTGCAATCTTGATCAGAGCAGGTGCCGTACCAAGCTGTAATATAACCAGAAAGAATACTTTCTATGGTGCATCTGTGAAAGTTAGTGAGAGTCATAGCAGACATGCAAAATACCCTTAGTGTCCTAAAAAAGTAGAGGCACTTTCTTAACTTACTTGTAGTGTTGGCATGGAGGGACCAGGATAACATATTGGTGATCTGGATGCCTAGAAACTTGAAGCTCTCGACAGTTTCCTCTTCATCCCCATTGATGTATGCAGGGACATGCACTCCACTACACTTCCAGAAGTCGATGGCTATCTCCTTCATTTTACTGATATTGAAGAAGAGATGACTGTCATTGCACCAGTTCACCAAATTCTCTCTCTCTGTCTCGATAGCGAGTCAGTGAAGGTATTCAGATCAGGACATGTTATTCGGAAGGAATCCTGGAGATGATGGCTTTTCCATAAACTTGCTGTTTTCACTACTTGATGGAGAATGTGGGAGAAACAGTACTTGCCAAAGTAACTGGAAGTTGCTACAATTTAGTCTGGAGATTGTAATCTCTCTACACTGGTGATGGAGGACGTGAATATTGTACCTGGAGATGATTCCACATCTAGGATGATGTCATGTTTTTTGAATGTTGCTCCTGCATCAAATTAGACAAATGGCAATGATCTCATTGTGCTCCTTACTCGTGTCTTGTCAATGGAGGAGATGTAAAGCAAGTCATTTGTTGCAGAGCACCTATCTACTTCCATTATCTTACAACTGATTTGATGGGTCTAGTCCAGCTAAGCTTCTGCTCATAGACTCCCAGTATTGTTATATGGGACTTGGCGATGATAATGCTCGTCAAGATTAAGGGAAGATGCTTAACTATTTTCTTGTTTGAAGTAATGAACTGGACATTTTCAACAACTTAAATGGTTGTATTTGCTAGTTTTCAGCTCAGTTAGGATGTTCTACAGATCCCGCAGTGGACTGGCATGACATACTTCATTATTGGTTGAGGGTTTGCAGGGAGAGCGAGTGTTACAGATGGAGCTGCATACTGTGGAATTGTTGATGAATGACCCTATTACCTATCTTATGACAGAGGTAAGGACTGATTATTGATGACATAGCTGATGATTGCGTGAAGGCAATTCCCCGTAACTCCTGTATATCCCAGGACTGCATTGTAACCATTAATTATCATCTTTGTCAGATATGTCACCAATCCCTGGAAGGTTTACCCTTAAACACCTCACCCCTAGTTGTCTTCAATTTCCAAATAGCATCGTCAGAGCATTATCTGTTGAATACTCACTTAGGACAGATGTCTCCTGGCATTCAACTCCTGTATCCACGTGGATCTGCAAAGAGGTTTGAAAGCAAGTGCTTGCAGTGGAATCAGAATGGAGCATCTGAGATGAGACCACTGGCTCATTAGATGGTTCTAAAAGCAGTACCTCTGTGGCTCTGTTATCCCAAAGCAAGAATATATTCTTCGTGACTAATAAACTTTCGTGATGGGTTAGTATAAAGAATATTTAATTTAAAAAGTTAATCACCAGATTAGTAAAATGAAGATACAATGATCATCAACCATCAATTAGTTTTCATGTGGCCTTTCAAAGGGAGATTGCCAATTTACTGCCTATAGCAGAATTCAACATTCATAGTGTGGACTCCGCCATTAAAAGCTGTATTGAGATTATCTGAGCACAATTTACATGCCGCTTTTGCAGTTGCTTGAGAAGGGACCTTAATTTCATAAATAATCTCCAGTTTCCTCCTCTCAGCCTATGTCAGAGGAAAAATTGAAGGAGATGTGGAAACTTTTCTGCCATATAGCTTTGCACATTATCGTCTCTGAGACACGAAGGAAAGAAATAAAGCTAATAATGGACGCATTTAACATGAGCAATCTGAAATCTTCTTGAAGTCACTGTGAAGAGTTTTGTGTTTTCTTAAAAGTAATGCTTTCATTTTATCTGTAGGGTCAGTCATCTGCAAGTATTCAGCGACCACGATCACCACCTCTAGCTGATATCCTCAAAAATGCTCCAAGTCACCCACCTTCAAAGCCCCAAGCTTTACCACGCAAGGGATCTTCAACCAGATCTATAAGCAAAGCCATGACCACTCACACCAATCTTACTAATAAGAAAGCAGCAATCAGTACAGGACGATCCCAGCAGCAGCCGCCAGTGGTCTCTGCAAAACAAAATGCTGCCTCTTCCAGAGTTGGAGTTCAGCCTTCTACTTCTATGAGGAATGCTCCTGCCATCTCAGAAAGCTTGAAGAGTCAACCAATTAAAAGAGCAAAGAACTTGGGGCTCAGGAAAGAGATTCTCACTCGGGGAACACAGGTATTTAAAGATACTTAAAATAAATCTTTAAAGGAACAGCCTCTCTGTCAACTTATCCTTATTTATCAATGTGCTGGGAAATGGGCAGTTATTTTGATTCAATTCAATACATGTCATGTGCAGAATAAATGTCTTAAATTGTTTCAACAAGATGTCTTAAAACGAGCCTCAGAAAAATACCTTGTATCAATTCAATAATACTTTTCTGGCTAAAGTCCCATTTAAATGTAACCTGTTGGGAATAGGTTTGCTCAGTTAGCTGGACTGCTGGTTTGTAATGGGAGTGACACCACTAGTGTAGGTTCAATTCACATAGTTGTGAATTGCTAATTGCAAATAACATAGTTATTTGTGGTGGTTCTGCCTTTTCATCTTTGCCCCTTGCCTGGGTGTCGTGATCCTCTGGTTAGATCACCAGTCAGATACTAAGATATAATGTACAAAATATTATAAATGTATTATAAAATATGAATTATAACTCCAGTCAGTCCACATTGCTTCCAGCAGGTGGTTGCACAGGACTAAAGTTTTGGGGAGGCTGTTCTCCCATTTCAACAGGTTATGAATTGATTGGACTTTGAGAAGAGAAGTCCTGAAACCTGACAAAGAACATCACGTGCAGTCCAACTCCAAAAAAATTACAAAAACAAATTGCTCTGAATTAGGTGGAATTTGTCAAGATTTCATTTCCATACTTCCAATTGCAGAACCTTTTCCACAAAACTAAAATATTTTCCTTTCTGTAGCTTGTAGGAACAAGGAAAAGGAACACAGTAATAGAAAGCAGTGAGGAGGAGGATGAGGAAGAAGAGGAGGAGGAAGAGGAACAAGAAGAAAGGAAAGTGAAGCTATCTACAAAGGTTTCTGACTCAAAGCGACTCAAAAAGGACATAACTGATGTTGTAGAGGTAGTATGTCAAACTACAATTTTACATGTAGTGTCTTAATTGATGCAGCCCCTTGCTCATTTTTTCCCTAGAGTCTCTGTCCAATTTGTTTTTCAGTCATCTGGAAAATGAACAAACTATTTGCTCCCAATCTCCCAACTCGCCTCCTTGTTGCCATTTTCTCACTTGGCTTCCTTGGTGCTGGTCACCATCCAGTATCATGCCTAGTCAATTAATACTTGGTAAGCCTAAAGAGAGAGTGTTTTTGCAGCTGAGTCCGAGGCTGTCCTCATCCGGTATCCATAAATATTTCCAACTGAATGATGGTCAGCAGAGACACTGTCAATATTTCTTCACTTAAAAATACATTTAAGCTTCAATTGTAACACCCCTACCATAGGCTAGCTAAAGAACTACTAACTCACAATAGATTAGATTTGGAACCTAGCACATTTCTGGGTTACATAGAACCTATACTCGCTACACTGACTAGTCAGCAAAAATAATTTAACATTTAACAACATGTTACAACATTAACAACATGTTACTTAAAATAGAACACATCTGAGCATTTAATGCTACAGACCACAGTTTTGCCTTGCAATGAGTTACCAGTCTTGGTAATACAATTGCAGAGGCACTCGCTGATTTCTAGCCTTGACTCCACCTCCCCACCCCCCGCCTTTCCCTCTCCCTGCCTTTCCCTCTCCCTACTTGCAGTCACCACCACGGCGTACAGCAGTTGCATTGTTTTGAAGTACCCCTCCCTCCCTCTCCACCTTTCTGTTAAGCAGCCCAAAGAATAATGGGGACCATTTTCAGATCTGAATTACCATTTTGGGTAACTACATGAGAAGAGGACAAGTAGGCCAAGCCAGCTTCATATACAATGTCATAAAAACAATCAGAAAAGGGTATTTTACTGCTGTTCTATGTCTATAGCAAGATGACAGGAATGGTCTTTCAGTACTTCCTTAAAACAGTGTCCCTTTAAGATTCCATGTTTTCCTTTTTTCTTGTAGGATCCAAATGAAGATTGTGCCTGCTAGCTTGTTGTAGATGGAAGCAACTTTTATTTCTATAAACTATAGAGCTAGGATTTGTGTTCACCTGTGAAGTGTCTAACTGTATGTTTTATTCTAAGATTTCAGATAGTGGAGGAGAGGTTGAGGAAGAGGCCAGCACTTCCAAAGGTGAGAATGTGATTCTTATTTTCTGATTGAATGTATTACTTTGTTGAAATGTCCAGGAATGCTGAATTGAGAGGGGAATAAGTCAGATGTTATGGAACCTGTATATTTGAGATAGGAGCCCCACATTTCCCAGAATGCATCCAACTTGAATTGGAGTAAACAGGTTAGGAATTCCATTGGGATACATACCATAATTTTATTACAATCCTGAACAGAGGGAGGCTTATCGCTAATCTGGGAACAAAGGTTATTCTTTTGTGCTGCAAATATTAGGGTACTGTAGAGCTGGTGTCAATTATCTTTGTCTAGGAGCCCCAGAATCCAGTACAAAGGATCAAATTTTGAGACTGCATCAAATATCTTAAGTGTGCCCAATCAGTAGGATTTAATTTTGACAGAGACCAGACATATGTTGTCATCTCTCAGCAATTTGCATTTTTGACACATTGAGAATATAGTGGGGTCTGTCCTATGTCTTAAGCTTGGTGTGATGTGTAGGCTGTGAAATATTTTAAATTGATTGCTTTGTTGTATTACAAAGTGACATTCTATTGGCATTTTCCCAGATACTGTTCCAGGTCTCCTCATCAATGTTCACAGTGATCTTTTTCCAAGATTAGAATTTTTAGCATATTCACACAGGATCTAGAACATACTATTCCATAAAACTTGCTGATTGCTTTGGTTCTGTAGAAATCAGGATTATTTTCTACTGGAGGAACATTACTGTCAAGATGCAGAGATACATTACTAAGGGTAAAGTCTAAGTTATAAAATCCCAAAAAGAACATGCGTCACAATTGCTCAAAAGATAAAAAGGAGGTACCACTAAACATGGCACCTATTCTTTCAAAAAATCAAAACTTGGTGAGAAATCTAAGTTATCCTGAATGGGAGAGAGGACGGAAGTAAAATTAAATCTTCTTTCCATCCCAAAAACCATCCTCCACGTTTTGGAATATTAGATTCTCACATTTGTTAGGTACTATCTTGAAATCGTTAATAACAGCAGAGTACTCAGACTGCTAGCTCTTAAACATTTGTATAGATCTAGGATGAGAGGCTAATTGATACATCTGAATAGTTGGCATCCCTAAACTTACTTTAGAACTAGGAAGATGTATAAAATTAACAGCATGGTGGCATAGTGGTTAGCATTGCTGCCTCATAGCTCCAGGGACCTGGGTTCAATACCGGTCTTGGGTCATTTTCTGTGTGAAGTTTGCATGTTCTCCCTTTATCTCCGTGTGTTTCCTCTGGGTGTTCTGGTTTCCTCCCAGTCTTCAAAGAAGTGTGGATTGGGTTGATTGGGCATGCTAAATTGCCCCTTAGTGTCAGGAGCTAGCAGGGTAGATATATGGGGTGGTTACATGGATAGGCCTGGCTGGGATTGTTATTGATGTAGACTTGATGGGTCAGATGGCCTTCTGCACTGTAGGGATTTTAAAGGAGCAAAACACCCCATTAATTTGCTTAACAGAAAGCAAAACTAGCAATATCTAAAGGGTGCAACAACTTAGACAGCCCTTTCATCTTAATTCTGTCCAGCCATAATACTAGTAAGGAAGACCAACAATGTATGTCCCATTTCCTGAATGTAAGTATTGGGGTGGGGGGGGGTGTTGTTTTATATAACTCAGAATGGAGTGGGGGGGTAATGGGAATACCCAAATAATAAACCTTAAAGAAGAAGAAAACAAGTGTGGGGATACGTCTCCCTCTAAGTCTTACAAGAGATATAGCCTCAAATTTTGCAAAATTACTTTAATAGCCAGAAAAGTAGCCAAATCTACCCACAATATTGATAATAGCAGAATTACAAAAAAATTAGACTTAGACATGAATGCCAATACATTATCTGTGAATAATGTGATCTTAGATTGCTTTCCACCACCAGACAACTCAAATATCAAAAGGATTGCGTGTAATTGCATTTGTCAGGGACTCAATAACTATTGCAAACAATAATGGGGATCCCAGGCAACCTGGATAGTCCTTCGTTGAAGATTCAAATTATCAGATCTATAACTCTGAGTAAGAACTGCTGCCAGCCAATGTGTTTTTATTAACCACCTGTAGCCACTTAACAAATTGCAGTCTGATCTGTTTTATGCTAACTTTGCAACTGGAAATCCCTTAGGGCTGGAGATCTGGACGGAGGAATTTGTAAAATGTGTCTGGAAGGTTCTTTGGAACAATATGTTGATTGTCCAACTAGAGAGGAGGCTATATTCGACCTAGTACTGGGGAATGAGCCCAGTCAGGTCATCAAAGTTTTAGTGGGGGGGGACACGTGGCAAACAGTGACCACAATTCTGTAAACTTTCGGATAGTTGTGGAAAAGGATGAATGTTGTCCTGTGGATAAGGTGCTGAATTGGGATAAGGCTAACTACAGCCGGATTAGGCAGGATTTGGTGGCTGTTGATTGGAAGAGGTTGTTCGAGGATAAATCCACATCTGGCACGTGGGAGTCTTTTAAGGAGCAGTTGATAGGTGTGCAGGATAGGCATGTGCCTGTAAAAAGGAAGGATAGGAAAGGTAGGATTCGAGAGCCATGGATAACCAGAGACATTGTGGGTCTAATCAAAAAGAACAAAAAGGCATACATAAGATCCAGGCAGCTAAAAACAGATGAAGGACTGGAGGAACACAAAGAACTCAAATGGGGAGTTAGAATGGCAAAAAGAGGTTACAAAATGTCCTTGGCAGACAGGATTAAGGAGAATCCCCAGGCATTTTATACATATGTTAGGAACAAGAGGGTTGTCAGAGAAAGAGTCAGACCTCAAAAAAAAAAGGAAGGAAATTGTGCTTAGAACCCAAGGAAGCAGGTGAGATCCTATATGAATACTTTGCATCAGTATTCATTAAGGAGAGGGACACATTGATTAGTAGTGTCTCAGAGGGATGTGTAGACCCGTTAGAACAAATCACAATTGCAAAGAAGGAAATGTTCTTTTTAGGAAGATGTTTTAGGAAGCATGAAGGTAGACAAATCCCCAGGGCCAGACGGCATCTGTTCTAGCTTATGAAGAGAGACAAGAGATGAAATTGCTGAGCCTCTAACAGAAATCTTTGTTTCTTCATTGGACACAGGTGAGGTTCCAGGGATTGGAGGATAGCAAATGTGGTCCCATTATTTAAAAAGGGTATCAAGGATAACCTGGGTAACTATAGGCCAATGAGCTTATCATCCATGGTAGGGAAATTGTTGGAAAAGATTGTTAGAGATAAGGTCTATACAAATTTAGAACTGAATTGTCTCATTAGCGATAGACAATATGATCTTGTATGAGGGAGGTCATGCCTCACAAATTTGGTTGAGTTTTTTGAGGCGGTGACAAAAATGATTGATAAGGGAACAGCCATGGATGGATTTTAAAGTAAAACATTGATGAGGTTCCTCGTGGCAGGCTAGTGCAAAAGGTTAAATCTCGTGGGATCAAAGGTGAACTAGCTAGATGGGTACAGAACTGGCTTGGCCATAGAAGCCAGGGGGTATCAGTGGAGAAATTTGTGACTAGTGATGTTCGCAGGGCTCAGTACTGTGACCTCTGCTGTTTATGATATATATAAATGATGTAGTTGGTCTGATTAGTAAGTTTGCAGACAACACAGAAATTGCTGGAGTTGCAGATAGTGATGAACATTGCAGAGATTACAGCAGGATATAGATAGGCTGGAAAATTGCGCGGAAAAATGGCAGGTAGAATTTAATCCAGATAAATGCGAAGTGATGCATTTTGGTAGATCTAATGCAGGGGAGCTATACAATGAATGGCAGAATCAGCAGGAGTATAGACAGAGAGATCTTGGTGTGCAAGTCCACAGATCCTTTAAGGTGGTGAAGAAGGCATATGGCATGCTTGCCTTTATTGTAGGAGGCATAGAGTATAAAAGCTGGCATGTGATGTTGCAGTTATATAGAATGTTGGTTAGGCCACATTTGGAATACTGCGTTCAGTTCTGGTCACCACACTACTAGAAGGATGTGCAAGCTTTGGAGAGAGTGCAGAAAAGATTTATCAAGACCCTGATATGGAGGGTCTTAGCTATGAAGTGAGACTGAGTAAACTAGGTTTGTTCTCTCTGGAAAAATGGAAGTTGAGAGGTGATCTAACAGAAGTTTATAAAATTATGAAGGGTATAGATAGGATCAACAGTTGGATGCTTTTTCCCAGGTCAGAAATGACATGCACAAGGGGTCACAACTTCAAGGTAAGGGGGGGCAAGGTTCAGTACAGATATGCAGGGGACATTTTTTACACAGGCTGTGGGGGCCTGGAATAACCTAACAAGCAAAGTGGTTGAAGCAGACATGCTAGGATCATTTAAGACTTGTCTAGATAACCACATGAACAGAATGGGAATAGAGGGACACAAACGGGTGGTCTAGTAAGGAACATATGATTGTTGCAGGCTTGGAGGGCCGAAGAATCTGTTCCTGTGTTGTATTGTTCTTTGTTCTTCAGATGATACAAGACATGTATAGGGACAGCTAGTGTTGAAGCGGAGAGACTGCAGAATGACTTGGACAGATTAGGAGAGTGGGCAAAGGAGTGGCAGATGGAAGAAAGTGGGAAAGTGTGAAGTCATGCACTTTAATAGGAAGAATAGAGGTGTGGACTATTTTCTAATGAAGAAAGGCTTTGGTAATCTGAGGCACAAAGGGACTTGGGAGTCCTGGTTCAGAATTGTTCTAAGGTTAACATGCAGGTCCAGTTAGCAGTTCGGAAAGCAAATTCAATATTAGCATTCATTTCTAGAGGACTATAAGATCAGGGATGTACTGCTGAGACTGTACAATGCTCTGGTCAGATCCCATTTAGAAGATTGTGAACAGTTTTGGATTCCATACCTAAGGAAAGATGCACTTACCTTGGATGAAATCCAAAGGAGGTTCACAAGAATGATCCTAGGATTGAAGGGTTTGCCACATGAAGAGCAGTTGAGGAGTCTGGGTCTACACACAATAGAATTTAGAAGGATGAGGGGGGATCTAATTGAAACTTATAGAATACTGAGAGGCCTAAATAGAATGAACCTTGAGAAGATGTTTTCACTAATGGGAGAGATTAGAACTCGAGAGCACAATCTCAGTGATGGAACGCTCCTTTAAACCTGAATTAAGGAGGAATTTCTTTAGCCAGAGGGTGGTGAATCTGTGGAACTCATTGCCACAGAGAGCTCTGAAGGCCAGATCATTGAGTGTCTTTATGACAGAGATAAATTCTTGATCAATAAGGAGATCAAAGATTACGGGGAGAAGGCAAGAGAATGAGACAATAATCATATCAGACATGATTGAATGGTAGGTTAGATGGCCTAATTCTGTTCCTATATCTTATGGTCTTATGTAAATCAGCATTGATGCTTTTTAAAGGCCTTATTAATATCCTTGTCTTAATCATCCTGTTGTCCTTGGAATCTAACACAGAAGGAAATAGTCCTAGAGTGAGTGTACTTCCTTCTTGTAAAGAGAACCAAATATCTACTCGGTTTGTTTTCAAACTCATAGTTTTTGTTTGACAAACTTTATAGTCTCAGCATGTTGAGTCAGCAAAGAGTCCAGTGCCTTTCGACTTGATCAATTTCTCTCAGTATTGAGTAGCAAGAATTCCTATCATACTGTCTTTCTGTTTTGGACAATTTTAGTTCAAGCTGGTGCTCCAGCGTTTTACCCTTCTTATTGGCTATATGTGAAATGACTAAACCTCTTTCAAGTTTCCTGCAGGGTTGAGAGGCTTACCTCTGAGAGAATTGACTTGAACAGAAGAGATCAAATTCATCTTTAAAGTACAAGATAAAATTATGATCCTCAAGTAGAGATGTGTTAAATCTTAGAGATCTAGGCCGAGGATGAATCCCTTTAAATAAAAATTCCATAAAGAGAGGAACGCAATCAGAGAATAAAGACTGCCTATGGAGCAGGAGATTACAAAGAGAAATATTATTTTTGGTATGAAAAATAATCATCAGTTTTAAATTGGTGAGGAGTGGCAAAGGAAGTGGTCTTATTATCTTTAGGGTGTTCTCCAAGCATTCAAGTACCCCACTTCCTCACGTACTGATGCTAACGCTTTCGAGTTGGAGGATCCCAAGTTATGGGAAGTTTATTTGTCAGAGGGTTAGAACAATAGTCGAAGTCCCACCTATGAAGGAGTTTGTTGATGTTAGTTGAGCAAAATCCACAAGACTTCAATTTACAAAATCAGGTGAATAACTTGGGGGGAAGAGTCCATAGACATTCATCATAAAAATGCTTTCCTTGTACAACTGCCTCTTAACAATTACCTACCTTCTACCTTGCTCTATACACAGTTCTCCAATGTAAAAGGCATATTCTTATTAACTCAAACCACAATCCATCAGCTACAGTCAAGAATGAGGCAAAAATCACCTGTCCCACTTATTCCCGTTTCATTTTTAGGTGCTTCTTGTCATCTAGATGAGTTTCCTGCAACAAAGCTATGTCAACTTTCGCGTCTTTAAGGAAAGACAAAATCTTTTTTCTTTTAATAGGATCGTGTATCACCTGAAGCTCTGTAGGGCTATACCTGCAAGCCTGCCCCCCTGCCATAAATAAACCAAGGAGTCTTTCTCATCAAAAAAAAAGACAAAATATGGTACAAAATGGGCAATTTTGATTCCAAATCCTTTTAAAACTTAAGCTACTTGGCCACCTCCCAGCAGTGGAGCTACTCGTGTTTACCATGATCAGAGCAGATCAGAACATACACCACCATTATGAGCAGAATGGAAAGAAGGATATTTCTTAAAGGAAAGAAGGATATTTTTACACAACTCTAATATTGTACCAATGGCATAATCTTAATGAGAAGGACCACGTTGAGGAATAAATGGAAGTCCCTGTCAATGTTAAGGATAAAAGCTCAATTACTAGATCATCCCTGTCAGAATGATAAATGCCAAAACAGAATCAGGAAGGAGTTACAATAACAGGGGATTGAGTCGAGATATTGCAGTAAACTGCAATCTGCTACTCCAAATGATTATCTTCCACAGATTTCGCAAAAGCCATGGCTTTAGCTGAATTGTCAAACATCTGAGTTGCTGAATATCACTGTGTAGCAGGATATGATGGGGCATATTGCACTCAAATAGCCTTCAGTCATCTTGTAATTTCATCAAAGCCATTGTGCCTCTATTGTATTACCACTGAGAAGTCTTGAAAGAGACTTTTGTTCCATCATAAAGCAGGTCCTATAAGTTGAGCTGCAGCCAGTACTCTTTACCGATCCTTGAAGTTATGAAAACATAATTATGGGATGGTTGATTGTCCCTAGGCCTCAGACACAGAATACTAACTTGATGTGCCCAGCTTGCATTTCTAAATTATGGAAACGTGGTAGTCAGCTTTCAGAATTTAATTGGGAGCCTTCCCTCCTCTCCTGGCAAACCAACAATCTGGGCATTTTTATCCTGGCCTTGATTCTCCGGTTTGTTATGCAATTCTGACATACCCTGCAGCTGGACTGTAAGTGGGCCTTAATCGAGGAACTTGCGTTTTTGACAGTAACAATTCTTTCTCCCACTTCTATAACATGAATACTGACATTTTGTGCTCCTGGATGCACGAGGGCATTTTCGCAACTTCATTGCAGTATTAATGTAAACCTACTTGTGACACTAAACTGCCAAACTTCCAAAAACTGAACCGAGTTTCTCTTCAACAACCTTGATAATATTTAGCAGTCATCAGTTGTAATGAGTCATATCAAGAACCTGTTCACTGAGTCACCATGTAGAGAAGTAGCCTTCACCCCAGTTACTTCTGACTGCTTTTGTCAACAATTTTCTTAATGTTTCTCAGCATTTTATTACAAGTGTTTACCAGAAATTTTCCAGGGACATAATATGGAGTTCCTCCAGATTAGGTAAGTAGAACTGTATAAGCATAATAAGTGAAAGGATATGGGTTAGATAGCACCAGAGATTACAAAAATACAGCTATTCCTGTGTTTGAATCGCTTGACTCCTCACCCACATCTCTCTTTGTTTAAATTTTTTATCGTTCCTACACAGATCGAGGAATTCTTGTGGAAGTAAAGGTGAATAAGGAATGGTACACAGGCCGAGTTACTGATGTTTCAGCAAGCAAACAGTCGGTGCGGTGGAAAGTCAAGTTTGATTATGTTCCAACTGCAACCACTCCAAGAGACAGATGGTGAGAATATTGTTCTGTTTCTTTTCATTCTCGCTCCCTACTGTATGGTACCGGAGATGTACAAACCTGTTTTAATGTGGCAGTCTCGCTAAAACCTGGAATAAACCTGCTTTATAAATAGGACTAATGATTTGTTGCAGCAAAACATCTGCCCACGATCCATTTTTGTGTAGTAAGCTCATAAACAATGAAAATGCCACTTGAGTAGCAAATCAGTGGTTCTATTTGCAGAGCTATCCTCCCTGTGAGAAGAATTTTTTTGGGATGTCCCTCTGGGGGATCTTGTACTCATCTGACCTCACTCAACCAATATAGAGACTTACAAAAGACAGCATATAGTTAAAGAACAAAAGAAAGTTTATTTCTAGTACATGCATCAGAAGAAAAAATAGGCAATGAGTCCCAACTGTCCTCTAACTTAACAGTGCATGTGTGAGATAGACGTACTTTTTCTGAACACTTAGATCTCCTGCACAGCTTGTCACTCAAACTGGAGAATCCAATTACAATATTATACATTACCCTAGCCAATAACACTCCACTGGTCAGCAAGATCAGGAGTTCATCAGTCCACTGCATCCTCCCTCATTACTAAGAAATTTAACTACGTACATCTGGTATATTCAAGGATATTGTTTGAAACCTGCACATTTAATTGGTAATGGGAGTCAGTTTTTTTGCTTGAATCCAGCCCCTTTATCAGCATGAGAAACTATACCAGCCTTGCTAACCACGAGGGAATGTATTCCCATACATTCCAATGTCCTGATTAATTTGCAGCTGCCTGACTCAAGCTGATAAGGAGAACTGCTCTTTAAATGCCCCATTGTCCCAAAGAATTTGTTTTGTCTACTACTGTCTACTTCCCGTCATGCTGAGCAGTCAACTCATCAGTTGGCCAAGGTTTGCAAGGCGCACATTAAGAATTTAATTTCCTGGTACTTGTTAACTTGTAACTATATAGACAATACCTTTGTGTATATTGCTTTAGACATATATGATTCCTTATTCTATATATAAAGAACCTTATAATCTTCAGCTTAACCTAGTCTACTTATTATAATAAATTTAAAATGAGAGTCTTTTATACCAGGAATTTTATACTACCCTTCTTCATACCTTTTCGTTATTTTGAAATCATTATCTTCTGCTTCAATTCATTCCATCCCAGGACTTCTGTTTTCCCTCCTGCAGTCCAGTGTATTTAAAACTCAAGTTGTTGTCATGTAGCTACTACTTTATAATCAGATGTCCTCTTTCTTTAAATCTGGTGTAAAGTCTTGACTTAGCACCCAAGTTTTTCAGTATAGAAAATTCTGATTTGCAGACATCCTGATTGTTCTGTGTTTGTTTTATCATAAGCCATTTTCCAGAAAAATGCTGTTTTGAACAATATTCAATATTTGGAACCTGAAAATATGCATTTAGAGAAATCTATCCTTTTCTATCTACTCGCTTGAACTGTGCTTCTCTGGTAATGGAGCCTAAAGTGTATCAAAGGGGCATGAGTGTGGATTTCTTTTCTGCAAAGTGCAGTGAGTGAAGATCATTGAATAGTCTGAGGTTTGAGTTAGATAAATTCTTGCTTGACAAGGCAAAGGCTGTAGGCCCAGACAAGAAAGTACAAATCAGATCAGCCATGATCTCTGATCAAGTGGCTCATCAGCCTTGAAGGGCTGAATGGCCTACTGCTGCTAATTTGTATGTTCATATACCTCTGAACATTTGCATTTTTAATGCAAACTAATGAGATTGGATCATTATTTCACCTTTGGTACCCAATGTTGGCTGTTAGTGCTGAATCAGGTGAAGAATAACTGAAGCAAAGACCTCCTGAAATGTTACAACAAAAATGAATTGAAGCTACATTGCAGAGCCAACTTCCTTATGAATCTGCCAGCAGTTTAAAACATTGTGCTGTAGGTTCATACTCATAGCAACGTTGTGAATATCCCTTTTACAGATCAATTGAATATCTGAATGTGGAAATCTTCTCTTTCTTGAGTATTCAAAGAAAACTACTCAGATCTATCACCTTTTAGTTTGCGTAATAAGGAACATACATGTGTTTAATGTCAGGTCAAACCTCATTTACTTAGGTCTGGACAGCTTGGGTATATTTAAGCATAGTCAAGATCTTGGGATTGCATTGGATGTATTGGCTTAGAATATCAATGCTTTATCAGCAGTAGATCAAGTACAAGTAAGTTGCAAAG
This sequence comes from Sphyrna mokarran, assembly GCA_024679065.1. Lineage (NCBI taxonomy): Eukaryota > Metazoa > Chordata > Chondrichthyes > Carcharhiniformes > Carcharhinidae > Sphyrna > Sphyrna mokarran. The sequence goes on along the minus strand of JAGIQG010000020.1, from coordinate 36,807,400 downwards.
CACCTTGGGTAGTGTAGTTTTTTTTTCAACCTTTAAAAGTTACTCACCTCGGGAATTCGACCTAATTGTTCCTTGGGAGCACTGTGGAGAGGCAGTGATTTGCGAGTGGAGAGCTTGAGAGTGAGTAGAGCGATTTTTAAGTCTAAATTTTACTAGTTTTTTTTAAAACTTTTTAAACTTTTAAACCCGGAAGGTGTTGCAAAGCACCTTGGGTAGTGTAGTTTTTTTTTCAACCTCACTATAAATTGGAGTGGTGTGGAATCCCGATACTCTACACAAGTAGAGTATCCCAACCCCCCCGCCTCCTCCTCTAACCTAAAAAAGAGAGAGAGAGGGGAGCTCTGAGAAGGAGCAGGTAAGTTTGTTTTTGTGTGAGCTGTAAGGTCCTTGGCTCACAGAGCCTAAACAAAAAGGGGAGGCAAGGTAAGTTTTAATCTTTTTTTTTCTCTGGGTTACTAAAAAGGGGCAAGCATGGGTGTGAGGCCAGCATGTTGTTGCCAGTGTAACACGTGGGAGGTCTTGGAGGCTCCTGGTCTCCCAGATGTCCATACCTGTGATAGCTGTGTGGAGCTGCAATCCCTACGGGACCAGGTAAAAGAACTGAAAATGCAGCTTGAGGACCTTCGACTCATTAGGGAGAATGAGGAGATTATTAATAGGAGCTACAGACAAGTAGTCACACCAGGGCAAAGGGGAGAAGGCACATGGGTAACTATGAGGAAGGGGAAACCTCAGGTGATGGAGAGTACACCGGTGGATGTCCCCCTTCAAAATAAGTACTCTTGCCTGAGTACTACTGTGGGGGACAACTCATCCAAGGGAGGCAGCGGTGGCCAGCTCCTTGGAGCTGAACAAAAACAAAAACCTAAAAAACAGAGCAAAAAGGCAGTGCTTATAGGGGACTCCCTAGTGAGGGGGGCGGACAGGCGTTTTTGTGGACGCAGATGGGAGTCGCGGATGGTGGTATGTCTCCCTGGAGCTGGGATTCAGGATGTCTCTGGACGTGTCCCGGACATCCTGAAAGGGGAGGGTGAGGAACTGGAAGTTGTAGTACATATAGGTACTACTGACATAGGCAGGAAGAGGGAAGTGGACATGAAAAGGGATTATAGGGAACTGGGTTAGGCAGCTGAGAGAGAGGAAAGTGAAGGTAGTAATCTCAGGATTGCTGCCTGCGCCTCGGGAGAGTGAGAGCAGGAATAGTATGAAGTGGAGGTTGAATACGTGGCTGAGGGACTGGAGCAGGGGGCAGGGATTCCGGTTCCTGGATCATTGGGACCTCTTTAGGGGCAGGTGTGACCTGTACAGCAAAGACGGGTGGCACCTGAATCCCAGGGGGACTAATATCTTGGCGGGAAGACTGGCTAGGGCGACTGGGGGGACTTTAAACTAGAAAGGTTAGGGGGAGGGAATAGTGATGTGGAGACTGGGAGCAAGGAAGTTAGCTCCCAGGTAGGGAAGGACTCTAGGCAGGATGAGAGGCAGGTTAGACGAGTGGGGGAGAAGGGAAATGTCCAGTCTGAGGGACTGAACTGTGTCTATTTTAATGCCAGGAGTGTAGTAAATAAGGTGGATGAACTTAGGGCGTGGATTGCTGCTTGGGATTGTGATGTGGTGGTCGTTACAGAGACTTGGATGTCTCAGGGACAGGACTGGGTACTACAGGTCCCGGGATTCAGATCCTTCAGGAAGGACAGGGAGGGAGGCAAAAGAGGTGGTGGAGTGGCACTGTTGATCAGGGACAGTGTCATGGCTGCAGAGAAGGTGGATACCGAGGAGGGAATGTCTACGGAGTCTCTGGGGGTGGAAGTTAGGAATAGCAAAGGGTCGGTGATGTTGCTGGGTGTATTCTATAGGCCGCCCAATAGTGACAGGGAAGTTGAGGTGCAGATAGGGAAACAGATACTGGAGAGATGTAGAAATAACAGAGTTGTTGTGAGGGGAGACTTCAATTTCCCAAACATCGACTGGAATATCCCAAGGGTAAGGGGTTTGGATGGCGAGGAGTTTGTTAGGTGTGTTCAGGAGGGTTTCCTGACACAGCACGTGGACAAGCCTACGAGAGGAGAGGCTGTACTGGACCTGGTACTAGCTAATGAACCAGGACAGGTGATGGATCTCTCGGTAGGAGAGTATCTTGGGGATGGAGATCATAATTCTATCTCCTTCACCCTTGCATTGGAAAAGGATAGGATCAGGCAGGCTAGGAAGGTGTTTGTCTGGAATAAGGGGAAATATGAAGACATCAGGCAGATGTTGGGGCAAATAAAATGGAAGGAGGTGTTCTTGGGGAAAAGCACAGAAGGAAGGTGGCAGATATTCAAGGAATGCTTGTCTGGAGCTTTGCACGACAACGTTCCGGTGAGACAAGGAGGGTTTGGTAGGACGTGGGAACCGTGGTGCACGAAGGCTGTGGTGAACATAGTCAGGAAGAAAAGAAAGGTGTATAAAAGGTTCAAAGAGCTAGGAGATGTTGGGGATCTAGAGAAGGATAAGGCTTATAGAAGAGAGCTTAAAAAGGAAATTAGGAGAGCCAGAAGGGGTCATGAGAAGGCCTTGGCTGGTAGGATTAAGGAGAATCCCAAGGCCTTCTAAAAATATGTGAAAAGTAAAAGGATGAGAAGAGAAGGGATAGGACCTATAAAAGGTGAAGGGGAAAAGTCTGTATGGAACCGGAAGAAATGGCAGAGGTGCTTAATGAGTACTTTGCCTCAGTATTCACGGTGGAAAGTGATCTGGGAGGATGCACTACAAGTGTGCGGCAGACTGAAAAGATTGAGTATGTAGATATTAAGGAAGCGGATGTGTTAGAACTTTTAAATGCTATCAAGATAGACAAGTCTCCAAGACCAGATGGGATGTACCCCAGATTATTGTGGGAGGTGAGGGATGTCATTGCAGAGCCCCTGGCGATGATCTTTGCATCATCGATGGAGACAGGAGAGGTTCCGGAGGATTGGAGGATTGCGGATGTGGTCCCTATTTTCAAGAAAGGGAACAGGGAGAGTCCTGGAAATTACCGACCGGTGAGTCTGACCTCAGTGGTTGGTAAGCTGATGGAGAGGCTTCTGAGGGACAAGATTTACGAGCATTTGGAGAAGTTTAGGTTGATTAGAAATAGTCAACATGGTTTTGTAAAAGGCAGGTCGTGCTTTACGAGCTTAATTGAGTTCTTCGAAAATGTGACTGAACACATTGACGAAGGAAGAGCAGTGGACGTGGTGTACATGGACTTCAGCAAGGCATTTGACAAGGTTCCACATGCAAGACTTCTTGAGAAGGTGAGAGGCCATGGGATCCAAGGGGCTTTGGCCTTGTGGATCCAGAACTGGCTTGCCTGCAGAAGGCAGAGGTGGTTGTGAATGGCTCTTTTTCTGCATGGAGGTCGGTCACCAGTGGAGTGCCCCAGGGATCTGTTCTAGGACCCTTGCTGTTTGTCATTTTCATAAATGACCTGGATGAGGAAGTGGAGGGATGGGTGAGTAAGTTCGTCGATGACACGAAGGTCGGTGGTGTTGTGGATGGTCTGGAGGGATGTCAGAAGTTGCAGCATGACATCGACAGGATGCAAGACTGGGCGGAGAAGTGGCAGATGGACTTCAACGCGGATAAATGTGTTGTGGTCCATTTTGGCAGATCCAACGGGATGAATGAGTACAATATCAAAGGTAGGAGTCTTAGCTGTGTGGAAGAGCAGAGGGATCTTGGGGTCCGGGTCCATAAGACTCTCAAATCGGCCTCCCAGGTGGAGGATGTGGTTAAGAAAGCTTACGGTGTACTGGCCTTCATTCATCGAGGGATTGAGTTCAGGAGTCAGGAGGTAATGCTGCAGCTTTATAGGACCCTTGTCAGACCACGCTTGGAGTACTGTGCGCAGTTCTGGTCGCCTCACTATAGGAAGGACGTGGAAGCTATTGAAAGGGTGCAGAGGAGATTTACAAGGATGTTGCCTGGATTGGGAGGCATGCCTTATGAAGACAGGTTGAGGGAGCTGGGACTGTTCTCCTGGAGAGACGAAGGTTGAGAGGCGACCTGATAGAGGTTTACAAGATGTTGAGAGGAATAGATAGGGTGGACTCTCGGAGACTATTTCCCAGGGCTGAAATGGTCGTGACGAGAGGGCACAGATTTAAGGTGCAGGGAAGCAAGTACAGAGGGAATGCTAGGGGAAAGAGGGTGGTGAGTGAATGGAATCGGCTGCCGTCGGTGGTGGTCGAGGCGAACTCGCTGGGGTCTTTTAAAAGACTTCTGGATGAGTATATGGGATCCAATGGGATTGGGGGTTATAGATAGGTCTATGGCTGGGTATGTTTTGATGTGTTCGGCACAACTTGTGGGCCGAAGGGCCTGTTTGTGCTGTAGTGTTCTATGTTAAGTGGTTGTGAACGAATGAACAAGAATAGGTAAGTCAGCCCTTGAGCTTGCATTGTATAGTTACTGCTCTGCTCTTCTGTACTGTCTAACTTGATTTGTTCTGTATTCATTTAAATTCCTCCCAACAGCAATAGCAAAATGTCCTGCAAGGATGTTAGTCCTGCTGTGACTCAGATATAAACCATCCTGCTTGCACAGACTCCACTTTACACAGCAATGGTCCCAGTGACACAGAAATTGAAATTCTCCCTCCTGCACTAACTCTTAAGACGTATTAACTCTTAACACGCATTCATCTGCACTATACTCCTATTTCGGTGCTAACTAACACATGGGACTGGGAGTAATCCAGAGAATACAGCCCAAGAGGTCATGCTTTTTAGTCTACTGCCTAACTCACTGAATTTCTGATACAAGATTCTTTCCCATTGTTCTATTTATGTCATTGGTACCAACGTGTACCATGATTTCTGCCTTATCATCCTTCCCCTTCAGGACGCCCTGCAGCCATTAAGTGATGCTCCTGACCCCAGCACAGGAGAGGCAACATACCATCCTGGAGTCATGTTGATGACCACAGGAGCGCATATCAGTACCTCTGACTATTGAATCCCCAATTACTATTGCCCTGCCTCACACCCTGTGACAGGCTGCTTGGAGTGTCAGAAGCTTGGCTCTGCCTGCACTTCTGAAGAAACGAGCACCCTCATCCGTCGCCAACATGAAATACTGATTTGTGAATGAGACCACAGGGGACTCCTGAACTACTTGCCTTTATCTCTTGAACTGTCTAGTGGTCACCCATTCCCTTCCTTCAAGACCCTTCAGCTACGGTGTGACCACCTCTTTAAACGTGCTATCCATGATGCTCTCAGACTAGCGGATGCTCCACAGTGTCTCCAGCCACCATGGAACAGCAGCTGGACTTCCTTCCTGCACTTACACTGGATACAGGCACTGGAAATGTGCCTGGCCTCCCACGTGGAACAAGAAGAGTAAACCAGAGCTTTGAGCTCTCCTGCCATGACTAAGTCATTTTAAATTTCAAAACTTTATAAGGCATTTTTGAAAATAAATAAATCACATAATTCCCTACTCTTGCCTAAAGAATGAGTTGCAATTTAATATAGATGCTAGTCTTCAGCCCATTCAGTTCACTGCATGGAATATCATGAAGCAACTGGAGGCACTGAATAATGCAAAGGTAATGGGCCTTGATAACATTCTGGCAATTGTACTGAAGACTTGTGCTCCAGAATTTACTGCTCCCCTCGCCAAGCTCTTCCAGTGCATTACAACATTGGCATCTACCCAACAATGTGAAAAATTGCCCTGGTATGTCCTGTACACTCAAAGCAGGATAAATTCAACCTGGCCGTTTACTGCCCCGTCATTTACTCTCATCTAATCTTGATCATCAGTAAAATGATGGAAGGGGTCATCAACAATGCTATCAAACAGCACCTGCTCAGTGATGCCCAGTTTGGGTTTTGACCGGGAACATCGAGGTGGCGGTATGGGCTCGTTGTGCCAAAGGGCCTGTTTCCCATGCTGTTTTGTTCTTTGTATTCTTTAATATGCCTACTAAACAATCTTTGTATTAAAATTTTAAATTGCTTTAATCCCCTTTTTTAATAAGGGGAGTTCTAGATTTCCACTGCCCTTTATGTGCAGAATGGTTTCTGATATCAGCCTTAAACAGGACAGTTCAAATCCTTGCTCTGGACTGACTTTGTCAGAGTAAATAATTTTTCCCTACCTTGTTGTATCCTTTAATCATTTAAACACCACGATCAGGTCACTTTTATTTGAGAGAATTCATCACAAGTTATTTAAATTAATCCTTTGTCCAGGTATTTTTCTTGTGAATCTGTTACACTATCTGTAATGCCAGTATATCCTTCCTGAAGTGTCATACCCATACTCCAGATGCAAGCTAACTATTGTGTATCTGACTGCAACATACCTTCCATCCCTTGAGGTGAACGTTAACATTCCATCAGACTTTTCATTATATTTTGGAAATTGATTTAATTTTATGCCACCCACCATTTAAATAATTTACAAAAACAATTAGTCAGCAACATCATGATTAAAACACATCTAGCTCTCAATCTGTTTGTTTCTTCAGTTTTTGAATCAAATCATGTTTTCTTCCTTCAGTTTGCTTCACCTTTTTCATCTTCCACTCAATTACTGTATATCTTTGAGCTTTGGTCTGGCTGTTTTTTGCATGTTCATCTCTGATGAGAGTATTGGTTTATCTGTTCAGCCTGTTGGTCAGTCTTTGTCAGTATGTATCTGACTGATTTGCACCCTGATTGATTCCATTTATGTTTAGTGTTAGTTTTCTTTACATGCAAATCGCAATTTATAAAACGTTCGTGCGGATAGTTTGAAAACTGGCTAATCGCTGTGAAAGCAACCTACAGCGATGGATGATGACTGAATCCAATTGTCATTTTTGTGAAGATTTTATGTGGTTGAGAGGTGTTTTAATTGCCTCATTGGATGTGTTGCATTCCTGCAGGGTTGAGAAGGGAAGTATAGATGTGAGGCTGATGAAACCACCATCTCCAGAATACCAGACACCTGACACACTTGGTGTGGAGGAGGACATCTCCGTGGAAACAGGATCAACTTCTGACAGTACTAGGATGGAGCCAGACACTACACAACCGACAACTAGCAAAGAGACTGTCGAAGCACTAGTGGTCAGCTTCAGGTGAGAGAATGATGGCCCATTTACTTTTTTCTATTCATTCATGAGGTGTGGACATTGGCTAGGTCAGCATTTATTACCCATCCCTAATTGTCCTCAGGAAAATAATGCTGAACTGCCTTCTAGAGTTGCTGTAGTGAATGTGATGACTGTAGGTGCATCCATAGTTCTGTTAAGAATGGAGCTCCAGGATTTTGACGAAGGGACAGCAAATCAAGATGGTCTGTGGCTTGTGGTGGGGGACCTCTAGTGGTGATGTTCCCATGTGCCTGCTGCCCTTATCTCTCTAGATGATAGTGGTCATGTGTTTAGAAGGAGCCGTCTAAGGAAACTTGTTGAATTTCTGCGCTGCATCTTGTCGATGGTGCACAGTGCTTCCACTGTGCGTTGGTGGTGGAGGGAGTGAAGGTTAGTGGATAGGTTGACAATAAATGGATTGCTTCATCCTGAATGGGATCCACCTTATTGAGTGTTGTGGAAGCTGCAATTATCCAGTCAAATTTTATAACACTGACTTTTACCTTGTAGATGGTGGACAAACTTTAGGGCATCAGGAGGTGTGAGTTACTTGTGCCGGATTCCTAACCTTGACCTGCTGTTGTATTCATGGCATTTAGATGGCTAGTCCGGTTCTGTATCTTGTCAATGGTAACCACCAAGATATTGATTGTGTGGGCTTTTGTTATGATAATGCTACTGAATGTGATGTGAAGAAATCACTTGTTAGAGATGGCTCTTGCCTTGCCACTTGTCAGCCCAAGCCTGGATATTGTCCAGCTCTTGACATATTTTGACATGGACTGTTTCAATATTTTGGAGTTGCCAGTGGGTGCTGAACGTTGTGCATTCCTCAGCAAACATCTGACTTTCATGATGGAAGGAAGGTCACTGTGGCAGCTGAAGATGATTGGGCCTAGAGCCCTACCTTGAGGAACTCCTGCAGTCATGTCCTGGAACTAAGATGATTGATCTCCAACCAACTTTCTCTGTGCAATATATGACTCCAACCAGCAGAAAGTTTACCTCCTGATTCCCATTGACTTCAGAATTGCTGGTACTCTTTGATGCTATATTCAATCAAATGCTGCCTTGATATTAAGAGCAGTCACTCTCACCTCACCATATTTAGCTTTCATTAGAAGGTCAAGGAAAATGATTATATTCAAACATGACATCTTTGTAATTAAAACTGACGTGTACTGATTGTGTACTTTATCCTTCAGAAACAAAAGTGGATCATTTCTCCATATTTTAAGGCTTGTTCTGGGGTACATCAAGTATGATGGCCCATACTCAAATGGTGATTTTTGATGTCCAATCCTAAATATTGATAAACTGTTGTACCTTAACGACATAAAATCTGAGCATAGTCACATTTAGTCCTATTGCACATTTCCAGCAGGGGTCATGGGGTATTAATCAGGAGTTGGAACCCTGTTCATTTGTATACTGGAGTCGAGGATAGTATTCCTCACTGCTGTGAAATTGGGATGCTCTTCACCTCAGGGATTGAACCTAGGTTTTATGGATCATTACTACACAGTACATTGATCAATGAATTGTCAGGGGATAAGCTTCCATCATTACAAAAGTATAATGTTAATGTGGCTGCCAGCTTTCAGGATCGGTACGTGATAACACAGCCATGTGGCAATGCTTGAGATGAGATATTGCATCAATCTGTTCTCCAGTTTATTTATAGTATTTTGAGGATGAATGTGGTTTAATAAAAATATTTTTTCTCTCCTGCTTAGAAACGCTTTGCGATATTTTCTGCCACCAAATTATAGGATAACAAAGGAGGAATTGAGTTCAATGACACCAGAAGAGCTGGCTTCATTTCCGCTGGTACGTGTTAGAACAAAAATGTGAAATGTAATATTACTAAACATGTCTTTGTTACCCACCCCATCCACTACTTTATGCCCCCAGGTTTCTGCAGTGCACATGACTTGCAGTAGTTGGGAATGTTTTTGTTGTGCTGAAGACTTGCTACAGCCCCCTTATAAACCAAGTAGGATTTTCACCACAATTAGCTTGGCTAAATGGTCGCACTCTTGAGGTGGGTTCTTGCCCCACTTTCAGGTGTGAGTAAAATAAGGCTGATACGAATGTACTACTTTGGATACTGTTTTGGGGAATGGCTTTTCAAGGGAAAGAACAACAGCCAAGTTTATGGCACTGTGGGTACAGTACATTCTGGAGAGAGAGCGTGGTTGTGGTACATATTGGTAAACAAAGGGATGAGGTCCTGAAAACAGAATATAGGAAATTAGATGATGAATTAAAATGCAGGACCTAAAATGCAGTAATCTCAGAATTGTTTCCAGTTCCATGTGCTAGCAAGAGCAGGAATAAGAGGATAAATCTGATGCTAAAATCACATGGATTTGGCATGGACTGGTTTGATGGATACAGAACTGGCTTGGTCACAGAGTAGCAGAGGAAAGATGTTTTCAGAATGGAGATCTGTGGCTAGCAGTGTTCCACAGGAATTGGTGCTGAGACTTATGTTGTTTAAAATATAGATAAATGATGTAAAGGAAAATATGGGTAGTCTGATTAGTAAGCTTACAGATGACACGAAGATTGGTGGAGTTGCTGATAGTCATTTTAGTTTTTGGACCAGTTTTCCATGTGGGATCTTGTCAAAATGCTTCAATGTCCATATATACTGCATCTATAGCCTTTCCCTCAATTATCTTTGTCATCTCTGCAAAAAACTCATTATAAATAGTGAAACATGACCTCCTTTGTACAAAACCATGCCATGTGTCACTAACTAGTCCACTTTCTTCCAAATGTACATATATCCCATCTCTCAGTTTCTTCTCCATAAGCGTCCCCACTTTTGATTTGGTTATTCTCCAATCACCTGGAGCCTCACTTGTGGTCAAAAAAGATGTGAAGATATCTGTTAAGGCCCCAGCTATTTCTTCCCTTGCCTCCCGCAGTAATCTCCAGCCCTCAACATTCTAGTAAATCTTCTCTGCATTTGCCTCCAAAGTAATTCATAGAATACTTCAGTGTACCCATCCAAGTGCCTCTTAAATGTTGCTAACATGCCTGCTTCCATCACCACACTGTGTGAAAAAAACTTTTCCTGCACATCTCCCTTAAGATATCCTCTCATTCTGAACCTATTGCCCTTTGAAATTGACACTTCCACCATGGAAAAAAGCCTCTTGACTATCCACCTTGTCTCTGCCCCTCATAACTTTGGAGACTTCTATCAGGTCTCCCTTAGCCTGTCTTTCCAATGAAAACAATCCAAGTTTATTTAACCTGTCCTCATAGTTAACACCCTCGACTCCAAGTAACATCCTGGTGAACCTTCTTTGCACTCTCTTCAAAGCTTTCACTTTCATTAGGCCCATTGAGTCTGCATTGACCACAATCCCACTCAAGCCTTACCCTCATAACCCCATACTCTTATCCTAGCTAGTCCCTTTGACACTAAGGGGCAATTTTGCATGGCCAGTCCACCTAACCTGTACATCTTTGGACTGTGGAAAGCAATCAGAGCATCTGGAAGAAACCAATGTAACACAGGGGAAAAGTGCAAACTCCGCACCGACATCCCATCCAGCCCCAGGGACTTGCTAGCTTAATGTAATTTAGATTACCCAATGCTTCCTCCTTTGATATGTTGGCATTTTCCTGCACATTCACATATGTATCCCTGGTCTCAACATCTGTCATGTCCTTCTCCTTGTTGAATACCAACACGAGGATACAACGGGATATAGATAATTTGGAGACTTGGGCACAGAAATGTCAGATGGAGTTTAATCCGGACAAGTATGAGATGATGCATTTTGGAGGATCAAATTTACATTTGAATTTTACTGCAAATGGCAGAACTCTTAAGAACATTAACATAGAGGGATCTGGGTGTGCAGGTCCACAGTTTCCTAAAAGTGGCAATACTCGTTGTCAGCATGATTAAAAAGGCATTTGGTATGCTTGCCTTCATCGGAAAGAGCTTTGAGTATAAGAGTTGGGAAATCATGTTGCAGTTGTACAAGATCTTGAATGGGCCACGTTTGGTGTATTGTGTACAGTTCTGGACACCACACTACTAGAAGAAAGTGGAAGCTTTGGAGAGAGTGCAAAGAAGGTTCACCATGATGTTACTTGGAGTCGGGGGTGTTAACTATGAGGAGAGGTTAAATAAACTAGGATTGTTTTCTGTGGAAAGACAGGCTGAGGAGAGACCTGATAGAGGTCTCTAAAATTGAGGGGCAGAGACAAGGTGGGTAGTCAAGAGGCTTTTTCCTGTAATGGAACTGTCAGTTTCATAGGGGCACAGGTTCAGAATAAGAGGAGTTTAAAGGAGATGTGCAGGAAAAGTTTTTTCCACGCAGAGCATGGTGGTGGAAGCAGGCATATTAGCAACATTTAAGAGGTGTCTGGATGGATACATGAATCAGGAGGGAATAGAGGGAAATGGACCAGGATTTTTAGTTCTGTTAGGAATTATGATCGACATAGGCTTGGAGAGTTGAAGGGCCTGTTTCTGATCTGTAAACACAGTCTGACAACATCAGTTTTAAATCCAACTGATTTATTTGATAGTAAACTCGCTAGCTTTCGGCTATTATAGCCTCCTTCAGGCGAATGAAGTGTTCTGGTCTGCAATAGCACACATATCAGCACAGACAGTTTACAGATTGCTGATTAAAATGTGAATCCTTACACCTAACCTGCTATTCAAGTCTTAAAGTGGCTAACAATGTGAGTGGAAGGAGCACTGAGCACAGGTTAGAGGGATGTGTATTGTCTCCAGACAGCACAGTAAGTGAGGTTTTTTGCTAACCCAGGCAAGTCATGGGGGTTACAGATAGTGTGACATGAAGCCAAAAACCCTGTTAAGACTGTCCTCGTGTGTCGAACTTGGCTATCAGTCTCTGCTCAGCGGCTCTGCGCTGTTGTGTGTTGTGAAGGCCCCCTTGAAGAATGTTTACCCTGTTCTGTAATTCAGAAGTGGGCACAGTTGTTAGCACTGTTGCCTCACAGCGCCTGGGTTTGATTCCCAACTTGTGTTACTGTCTGTGTGGAGTTTGCACTTTGTCCCTGTGTTACATTGGTTTCCTGCAGGTGCTCTGATTTCTTTCCATAGTCCAAAGATGTACAGGTTAGGTAGATTGGCCATGCAAAATTACCCCCTTAGTGTCAAGGAGACTAGCTAGGGTAAGTGTATGGGGTTATGAGGATAAGGTCTGGGTGGGATTGTGATCGATGCAGACTTGATGGGCCAAATGATCACCACCTACGCTGAAGTATTCAATGAATTGCTCTGGAGGGGAGTGCAGAGAAGATTTACTAGAACGTTGAGGGTTGGAGAATTGTATGTATGGGGAGAGATTGGAGAGGTTGGGGTTGTTTTCCTTGGAACAGAGACGTGATTGAGATGTACAAAATTAGGAGTAGGGAGAAAGTAGATAGGAAGAACCTGTTTCCCTTGGCAGAGTTCAAAAACCAGGGTTTATAGGTTTAAGCTAATTGGCAGAAGGATTAGAAGGGACACAAGGAAACACTTATTTTATGCAGGGAATGGAATTCACTGCTCAAATTGGTGGTGGAGGCAGACACCCTAAACTTGTTTATAAAGTACCTGGACCTACACCTCAGTGCTGCAAAATACAGGACCAAGGGCTGGATGCATTGGGTCAGTATGGATAAGATGGACTGTTTGACTGTCTTCTATTGTTCTATTCTTCAGTACAGTGCTGAGATATTGGATAGAATTCACCCATGTCCCTGCCAGCCGGTTCAGTGACCGGTGTGGGGGGGAAGAATCTGACAAGAGGCCCAGAAATGGATTACATTCTGGCATGAATTTACAGCGGGACTTTTTACTGGTGCCCATCTTGGTGGGTCAGAAAGCCCTCTACAGGCCAGTGCGAAACTCACTTGTATCCTGCCAACAGGATGAAGGCCTAACCATCAACACACCACTACCATCACCACACGCGTGCACACACACATCACCTCCCCACCCCTCAGCATGCCAGATTTTGGAACAGAATGGCACGCAGCTATCTGGATGCAGTTCAACAATGCCTGGCCCATCTCTGGAGTTCAGGATGGAGGCATCCCACTTGGACTCTGCATGGAGGTGGACCTTTCAGATTGTACATCTTCCAGTCTCAATGTTCTTCAGATCCATCTTTGTTCCCAGGTGGACCATCTTCCGGTCTCAGAAATCTGTCACCTTATTCAGGTGATCCACCATCTTTCCTCAATACTAGATCAGTGATGTTGGGTGCCTTTTCAGTATGATACCCAAACATAAATGGCGGACTATGTGCCATCCAGACCAGCCCCATCATTGAATACAGTGTAAAAGAAAGCCAATGCATAACTAATGAGGCTGGGGCCAGATGATTTGGCATGTTTTCCCACCATCCTGTGCAGCAGGAAGCATTCCTTACCTCACCGTGGCACTTCATCTCAAAATGGCTGAATTTGCTTCTTTTTTTGAATGGTAAGTCAAGGCTTTGTTCCAGTTGTTCAGATGGATGAAAAGAGCTTGCAGCACTTTCTGACAAAGTAAATTTCAGTGAACTTCAAAAAATAGATTAGCTGGTTGTCAATTTATTTGGTGCTAATAAGATCCTCTTGGACAAAGGGTCATCTAGACTTGAAACATCAACTCTTTTCTCCCCTTATAAATGCTACCAGAGCTACTGAGGTTTTCCAGCATTTTCTCTTAGGGTTTCAGATTCCAACATTCACTGTAATTTGCTTTTATTTAGATCATCTTGTGAATTACCTGATGCATTTGCTGGCATCATGTCTATACATGAAGAATAATTAATTAATTTATGAAGCACTTCATTAGATGCACGTGGATGTTATATAAATGTGCTTTTTTTTCTTGCTGCTGACTTTTCCCACTGAAACCACTACAGCCCCCTCTCCCCTTTATATTTTGGGGAAGTCTGATGCCTTGAATTGATACATGGCAAAATTGTAGATTGAAAGTATAGAGAATTGCCAAATATCCTGCCTTGTATCCTGGCATTCTGGTCTGCTTCAGATCTGACATAGACAAAAGGAGGATCTTTAGTACTACAAGTTGAGCAGAATGGAATGGCAGGTTATTCACGTCACAAGTTGCTGGTCAAATTTAATATGCTTTTGAGGGTGCAGTACTTGCTCAGTGCTATGTTGAGTGCCTATGTTTTGTGATCCAATCTTTGGAGGGGAAAGTACGTGCACTGAAGGGGAAGGTTTTGGATGGTTAAAATTCCAGATCCATAGAAGTTGCTTTCTTATGACTGCTATCCTGAAATTGTATCTTTTTCTTTTTACACAAAAACAGAAAGATTATTTTGAACAGTATGAGGAGGGTCTGAAGAACCTGTGCACTGCCTACCAGACACGGGCTGAAGAGCGTGTACGAGCAACTGAAAAAAAACTGCAGCAGAATGATGCAGAGCTAACAGATGCACAGGAAAAACTCGGTAAACTGCGGAATAACATTGTGGAGCTGTTAAGGAAAGTTCAAGAGGTAACACTTGTTGAGTAACTGTTCAGGGTTATGGATATAGTGTTTATGTAGTAAAAGAAGCTTATTATCTGAATAGTGAATTGCAGAGGAATCTGGATGTTCTGGTGTTTGAATCACAAATATGAAGTTTAACACACCATTTAAAGTGATTCTTCTTTAGAAAGAAAGGTGACATATGAAAGGAAACAGGTTTTTGAACAAAAGAATCACATTAATAAATTGATTTTTTTGTAAAGTAGTAATAAAGACAAATGGCAGCGAACATCTGCATATCCAGATGCTTACTCACCCACATCCACTGAGTGAGTAAGAATGTATATTAGTGGTGAGGTGCATGCAAACCCTGAGATCAGGAATGAGCCACAAACACACATGCACTTCTCTGCCTCCCCCCTCTCCCTCTCTCTCGGCCTCACCCCTCGTCCTGCCCCCCCCTTGCAAAGGGTAATGGGTGTCTGGAATGCTCTGGTGGTGGTGGCAGGACCCTAAATTATTTTGAAGAAGTACCTAGATGTACACCTTATTAGCTCTGAGCTACAGGATTATGGGCCGATGCATGAAGATGGGATTAGAAAAGGCACTTGCTATTCTCGGGCTGATGTTGACAAATTGGAATAAATGGCTCTCTTCCTTTTCTATCCTCAAGGAAAAGAGGGAGGATTGAGGTGCAGCAAGGTTTACGAGGGAATTCCAGAATTTAACACTCCAGTCCCAAATGACACTGTCATTAACTGGATGAGACAAACTTCTCCGTGGTTAGGGGCAGGGTTAGGTTGTAGGACTAGAGGGAGAGTACTCGTTTAGGATTACAAAAGAGGAGGCCAATGTGAGAATTTTAAATTTGAGCATGGGAGTGGGATTGAGAGAAAATGTAGTGTGAGTGGGACTTCAAATGGCTCGAGAAAAAGGCTGCAGAGTTTTGGATGAAGTTTGGAAGAGCAGCCATGAGAACGGTGGAATTGTCAAGTTGGCAGGTGACATGAACCTGCTTTGAAGTTTCAGTAGCAGATGGACAAGTGGAAGCTGACTTTGTACCTTCAGATGATATCACCAAGGGATAGTATGAAGAAGAGGATGAGGTCATACCCTTGCATCATGCAACTTGAGCATGTGTTCATCACAGCAATTATAAGCAGAAATCAGTTTCATGCCAGCATGAATTTACAGCAGGATCTTGTGCTGATGCCCATCATGTCAGGTTGGGAAAGCTCGCCAGAGGCCTGCATGAAGCCTATTTGCATCCTGTTAATTGGATGCCGATGATGGCCTATCATCCTGATGCCTATCCCTACGGCAGATTATTCAGGATGCTGGCCAGAAAACATGTCAGCGTATCAAATGTTAGCAAAACATGATATGCTGATATTGGAACTCACCTGAACAATGCCTGAAGTTACCTCTGGAGTTCAGAGTGCCAGCTGCCCACATCCATAGGACCATAGGTGATGTTGCATCTGTTGTGGTATCAGATTAGGTGTCCAGGATGGAGCCTATTTTACAGTCTGGAGTATTCCTGGAGGTCCAACTTCTTCAGTAATAGGTCAGTAGTTGTTCTCTTCCCTGCCACGGCACTTAGTCTCAAAATGGGAGAATTTTTGCCCATTGTGGCAACACACAAGCTCTCAAATACAGCTGAAAGCTCAGATACTTACCACATGAAAGACAGTGCAAAGTATAAAAACTATTTTGTCTCCAGTTTCAATAAACAAATTTTCCAGGAAACGTTCAAATCTGATACTCCCTCATTTGGCTTTTAGAAGAAAATTGAATTATGTGAAGAGAAAAAATTGTAGGATTACTGAGAAAAAAGAGGCGAGTTGAACTAGCTGAGTTGCTCTTGTAAAATCTGAATGGACACAACTGGCCACAAGTCCTCCTGCCCTGTATCCCTTCCCATAATTTGTAGTGTTAGGCTGTGGGAATCTTCTCGCCACAACTCAGGTCAGAAGATCTATTGTGGAACCAAAATTTGTATGTCACATTCCACGACAGTATAGGATGCAAATGCTTAGTGTTTGTGTACAGTCCTTGAAAACAAGAGTTTTATGAAAAACATGCATTTTAAGAAGATCTTTCAAAGTTAGGTTGATTGGCCATGTTAATTTGCCTCTTAGTGTCCCAGGCTGTATAGATTAGTGGGATTAAATGAGTTGTGAGGATAGGAGCTGGGTTAGGATTGTTGTTAGTGCATACTTGATAGGCTGAATGTCTTGCTTCTGCACTGTGGAAATTCTATGAAGAATGTACACTTGTGTATGATATTTAAATGTTATATGTATATTAGTAATTATTGGTCATTTTGTTTGCTTTTACAGGATATTGAAATCAACACAGATGATGAGCTTGATGCGTACATTGAGGAACTAATCACAAAAGTGGACTGACGTGGATGTTACCATGCCTGCCACCAAGTGGTAGATAGGAAGTCTATCTGGCACACTGCTGCAAAGTGGACTAAAAATGTTAGCAGTGTTTTAGAAAGAAGTTACTTCATTTTGAGGTTTTAGCTTTAAAGTTTTACACCTTGTTCAATGGACTTGGAATTTTGTATTATATTTATTAAAAATACAACTGTACCATTTTTGCCAGTCTCAGGTGCATATCTTGCCACTGTTTATTTTCCCATAAACTTTCCAGTTTACGAGCACCAGCTTATAATTGTCCTTGTTGAAATTTCAGTGCATGCCACCTTGCACACTTTTTCACTTGTCAACATCTTCAATGGAGGAAACATGTGAGGGCATGGTTCCATGGATACTGCCAATCCTCGGGTACCTCGGCACACTCTTCATATTGGATTGATGGTGTCAACCTTTGTACATTATATCCTAGCTTGATCTTACTCTCATAACAAATGCACTTTGCAACCATAGTTGATGTTTCTCTTCTGGTATGCATAATTCCAAAAATTTATTCGTTTTTGAAATGTCAGTCTTGATTACACACTGAAGGTCTTGAACCATAACTTTCTAACTTAGAACTGAGGGTAGTCTTCATTCATGAGAATGAGGAGGTAGTTATGGAAGTTGGGGAGAGAGACTGAAATTCTAGAGCAAATTATCATAGGGAGTGACGAGATATTGGCAAGCTTTAAAGTGGACACATCTGCAGGTCCGAATGAATTGTGCCCTATGCTGTTGTGGGAACTGAGAGAGGAAATTGCAGGTGCTCTGACCCAAATTTTTAATTTCTGTCTGGCCACAGGGGACGTCACAAAAGGTTTTGCTCTGACAGCTAATGATTTTTGCTACCAAATAAATCTGTTGGACTTTAACCTGGTATTTTGAGACTTCTTACTGTATTTACCCCAGTCCAACGCTGGTATTTCCACATCACAGGGGAGGTGCCAGAGGATTGAAGAAGAGCTATTGTCCCACTATTTGAGAGGTTGTAGAGCCAAACCAGCGAACTATAGACCAGTGAGAGTCTCATCTGTGGTTGGGAAAACTACTGGAGGAGATTCTGAAAGAGAGAATGTATCTTCATTTGGAGAGGCAAGATTTGATCCAAGTTATTCAGTGTGGTTTTGTCAGAGGAAAGTCGTGCCTAACAAATTTGATTGAATTTTTTGAACCTGTAACCAAGTGGGTAGATGAGGATAATGCAGTAGTAGTTAACATGAATTTCAGCAAAGCCTTTGACACAGTCCCATATGGGAGACTTATTAAGAAGGCAAATGCACAGGGGATACAGGGTGATCTGATAAAGTAGATTCACAATTGGCTTAGTGGTACGAGACACAGTGATGACAGTTGCTGCTGTAGTGACTGGAGGCTATTGACCAATGGCATGCCACAGAGATCCATGCTGGGCCCCCTCGTGTCCATCATTTATATAAATGACATAAATAACTCTTTGGGGGGAGTATTAGGATCTGTGCATTTGCCAGTGAAACGAAGATTGACCAGGTGGTTAACAGTGAGGTTGAGTGTCTTGGGTTACAGAACACTGTAGGCGAGATGGTCAAATGGGTGGATGAGTGGCAGATGAAATTTAACCCTGAAAAGTGAGAGGTGATGCACTTTGGAAGGAGTAATTTGACAAGGAAGTATACTATGAAAGGTCTGATGCTGGGAAGTTCTGAAGAACAAAGGGACCTTGTTGTGTTTGTCCATAGATCTCTGAAGGCGGAAAGGATGGCTAATAGGGTGGTGAAAATCACAGCAACTCACCTTTATCAATCAGGGTATAGATTACAAAAGCAGAGAGGTCATGATGGAGTTGTATAGAATTTCAGTGAATCCACTATGCAGTTTTGGTTGCCACATTATTAGGAAAGACGTGAATGCTTCGGAAGGGCTGGAGATTCACCAGGATGCTGTCTGGGATGGAACATTTATGAAAAGAGGTTGGATAGGCTTGGATTGATTTATTCGGGAGCAGAGAAGACTGAGTTGACTTGATTGAGGTGCTCAAGATTGAGGGACGTGGATAGGGAGCTACTGTTCCCTGTAGTTGAGGGGTCAGTTACAAGTTTTAATTACAATTAAAAATGAGGGATGGGTAGTTTAGGGCGGATTTGAGAAAAAAAACATTCTTACCCAGAGGATGGTGACGGTCTGGAATGCACTTCCTGGGAAGGTAGTGGATGTGGGATGCCTCACAGCCTTTAAAAAGTACCTGGATGAATACCTGGCTTGCCATAGCATTCAAGGCTATGGGTTAAGTGCTGGCAAATGGGATTAGGTGGCAGGCCATGACCTTTCATGTGTTGGTGCAGACTCAGTGGGCTGAAGGGCCTCTTCTGCACTGTAGTTTTGAGATTCTAGTAGCTGAACTATGTAATTCAGTAGAATGCAAGTTAAAGCTGGAGCAACTCTTTGTGGTACCATCCTCTTGTATCACTGTTACCCGCTTTGACCCAGAAAGTATGAATGTTATTCATCTAAATGTTTTCTTTGCAAAACTGTGTTTATGATTAAAATCCTATCACACTGCATTTAAGTTGTTATATGATGTGGGTTCATGGCTGCAAATAGCTGTGCAGTTGAGACTGGTTATAAAGTAATCATGACAAGCCACTTAGAGAAAAACTGAGAGGGGAGAAACACTCAGTTTTAGCTGCCCAGACAGAAACCAGGAATCATTTTGCTCAATGCAATATTACCAGATTGTGGAGACAGCACAGCTAAGAAGACAAAAGATTCTTTGAGGTGGACTTAGTTTTGTTTGCAAATATTCAGGGCTGGAAAGCTTTGAATAATATGAAATCAAAATATGGAAGATTGATATCTGAAATTTGAAAAGAAAATACTGTTAAAACTGAGGCTACCAGCATCTGTGGAGGGAGAAACAGCTTCAGGCCTGTGACCATTCATGACAGAAAAGTTAAAAATTTGAATAAGTATTGACTAAGTGAAAGGTGGAAAGGAGAATAAAAATTAAAATCTGAGATTGGGATAGACAGCAGGACAGATTAAATGATAAAAGCTTTTGCAGTAAAAAGTCAACAAAGGCGGTAATAGGACAAATAAAAGATGTATCTAGATGAGGTGTGAATGGTAGAATAACAGCTGTCTGAATGGAAGGCATAAAGAAGAACTGAGAAAGAAACAGCAAATAACTCAGTGTTGACTTTAGAAGACTGTAAAGTGCCCAGTCAAAGGATGAGGGCCAGTTCCCCAAGCTTCATTAAAATGCTGCAGTAGGTCAGAGAGGATACATGATAGAAAATGGAAATAACGGATAGCAGGAAGCTGAATGTTATACTTGCAGACTGAACAGAAGTGAACTTCTGCCAGTTTTGATGAAATATCCAAGACCTGAACA
This sequence comes from Sphyrna mokarran, assembly GCA_024679065.1. NCBI lineage: Eukaryota > Metazoa > Chordata > Chondrichthyes > Carcharhiniformes > Carcharhinidae > Sphyrna > Sphyrna mokarran. The sequence goes on along the minus strand of JAGIQG010000020.1, from coordinate 36,787,016 downwards.
TTGTTTCTTCAGACTTTTTGAATATTTCCAGTAAATTCTGGTTTTTAAGCTTTGAGTAATATTACACAAGAAGACGAAGTCAATTTTGCAATTAACCATAACTGATTTTATATATATGTGTGTGTGCGCAATATCATCTTTGAATCAATCATTTTCTAGAAATTCACTTTATTAATTGCAAACATGATACCAAAATATGTTTAGAAAACAATGTTCATAGTGCATATATTAAAACTGTTCTAATTGAACATTTTGTCTATTCTCAGATTTTCAAGGTGCATATTAATTGGAAAATTCTGGAATCAAGATTGCTTTTATTTCTGACTAAATTCAATCTTTTTGGAGAGTATCTCAGTTTTGTCAATTTTAGTATCCAAGACTAATTCCATTTAAGTCACAAAAATGGTTCTTAAGAACTGGAAATGATTTGCTGGATTTTAGTTCGGGTAAGGCATTTTTCACATTGAATAGGGTAACTTTTTCTTGCAAATAACTCTCCCAGTGAGTGTTGGGTATGCTTAGTGCTCAAACAAGATAAAATGTAAAAATATATTCAATGCCCTAACAGTTTGCATTTTGGAATTTTTCAATCTTAATCTTTTTTGGTGTTTTCTCCAAGCAAGGTGATTTCTAGGATCTCCATGGTCATGCCCTGGTTTGGCTGAAAGATATAGTTCCATTACAGGAGAAACATAAATGATAGAAATACAGTTGTCAGTACTTCAAAAATATGTCAAGTCTTTGTTTTGATACAAATATACTGGCCTTTGCACTGGTGAACAATAACCTTGATTGAACTGGTTTAATGTTGCATAGAGAAAAACTGATTTGACTTTCTTGGCTTCATTCCTGGCTAGATATAATAAAGAGACCTTTGAAACACAATTGCTCTTTCAATTAATGGATCAAGCTTTGATCATTTTCAATCCCCTATTATAACCCAATATCTGGACACATACGGCTAATATGTTGGGCTAATAGAACAGTAAAAAATTTCTACTCATGCTTAAGCCACATCCTATTTTTTAAACTAATGCAGTTCTGCGGCAGTCACAATATAAGCATTTTCACAAACTGGCGCTACTCATTTTAAAATATTTTTTATTCTAATGCACAGCCTATAATTATCTGGTAATTAAGTATATAATCTGTGTTATGATCCTGGAAGATCTTGATTAAATTTGACAAATGGGAGCCAAGTTAATTCAAGAAAGTCCTTGTTTGATCAAGGCAATTCAAACTGGCTGAGGTGAGGTCCAGTTTGTAATGGGGTCTGGTTTGTGATGGGGGTTCAGTTCAAAATGGTGATTTCGCTGGTGAGTGGACCAATGCTTCAGTGATGCTGTTGGTGTCAAGATGATGGCTGCCAGGTGAAGGTGTGGATGACAGTCTTGGCTCCCTGGCACAGATTTTTGGTGCTCATATTGATGAACTGCGAGATATCCCAAACACAATATCGATGCAGAGAACAATTTCCTTTGTGAAGGCTTACCTTCAGTTCTTGAAAATCTCTTTTGTATGGTATGCCATATGTTTTAGCTGATTCAAAGAGATGGGGTCAGAGAAGGAGTTTCTGCACCTGGTCTCACCAGAGGTCCTGGAGATGCATTCCTAGCTGAATTTGAGAATTGGTTGCCTTGCATTCACAATCTCGATTTGAGGGCTGGGCATCTTGAGTTCAATGAAGCACATTGTATCCAGTCTTTTAAGACTTGGAGTTGGTTTAAGACTCTCACCACTGATCTTGCATTGAGAGTTGAGAAGGGTTGGAGGGAGCAGGATGTATCGGATCTTACTACCCTTTGGACCCTGGGCTTTTCTTTACCAGACCTTTTCTTTACCAGGCCTGGGGACAACAATGTAATGGAAATGCAGCGACTTTGGTGAAATTCTGTATGGATCTTGGATGCTTTTTGATGATCCTGTCATTATTTTGACCTTGATAAGCTCCATAAATGATTCTGTTTTCCTGCAGTTCATCATTAATCCTGAACTTTCTTCCCTTGAGATTGCAAACCTGATTTGTGATGGTCTTTCATTCCTGACAAGGGAGTATGATAGAAGCACAGAGATATTAGTTGCCTGTTATATCTATTTTGTTGTCTGATGGTATTTGCACATCAGTGTGCTCAGACAGTGGAACAAGGGAGGCTGTAGCGTAATTGTGGGTTTCTTACTTTCCATTGGGAAATATACTGAGTTGGTTATGTGACATGAGGGTTGTGCAGTGTTTACCTTGTTTGTTTTTATTTTATGGGTTGTAATCCTTGCATTTACACAGAGTATCCTTTTAGTACCCTTCATTTTATGTTTTAGATGAGTAGCATTACAGCTGGCAGATGGGCAATGTGGTGTAGAGATGGTTGGTGTGGTCTTAAGTCCTTGTGGATAAGGAAAATCCCTCATTAAAACTATCGGGGTCATTATTTTCTTGGGATTAGGGAATCCTTGTTTGCTTTCCTGACAAAGTATAGACAGATTACGTATCCTGGAAAAGATAAGGTTCCTTTATCATTGGCATCTCTGGTGTTGAGGAAGGGGAAATGTGTTCTGGTGCATGCCGGCAGGGGCTGAATAATCCTTGGACACCTAGCCTTGTTAGGTTGATCTGTTTTGGCCAAACAGGTAGTGGCAGTGGTTATTTGACTACTTGCCTCATGAAATGGATTGAGGGCATATTATTCAGTCGTTAGGATTTCTAGGGGAAATGGATTGAATCTTGGTGAAGCCTAAATAGTGCTTTTAAGTTATCTAGCGAAAAAGTTTGATTAATATACAAGAGTGATGTAAATGTTCTTGGTTTGTTGGCCCTTGTTTTAGAGTATCATTGAACAGTTTAGGGCAGTAGGTTGCTGTCCCTCAAGACATTCCCTTTTGGCAGCTTCTGAACTGCTCTCTTTCCTGAAACTTATTTCCCCTGGGGAGGTCATCTTCTGTGGTTAAAGGGCATGAGTGAGAGTTTGTGATTTTCAGTTCAGTGTTGTTGGAGCCTTTCTTTGATTGGAGGTTATGTTGTTGGAGAAGTAGGTCACCTTCTGCAAGTGATCCTAGATGGTGACTTCCAATCTGCCTTCTAGGTTTGGATTCTCAGGTGGGAGTGCTGACCTGTGTGATTGTATATTCTGTTTCAGCTTGCTTTCTTTCTTTCCTGCAAAGGTATATGTGGAAAAACTACGTCTGGCATCTATTGAATGATTCTGCTATTCTCTCTCTTTGGACTTGCTTTCTCTATCTGAGAAGGTGGGGTGTTGAAATGAGTTAACCATTGACCACACTAAATTGTCTCTCATTGTATCCGAACAGATGCTGGAGTGTGACTCTGGGGGGTTTTCATTGCTGTGTTAATATAAGTCTTCTTGTGGCACTAGTAAGTAAACACAGATTCCTGTGCTTTTTCACTATGTGATTAACCAAAGAGGTGGATGGAGGATAAGGCAGTTGATGTATATATGGACTTTAGTAAGGCGTTCGATAAGGTGCCCCATGGAAGGCTTCTTCAGAAAATGCAGATGTATGGGATTGAGGGTGATTTAGCTAATTGGATTAGGAATTGGCTAGCTGATAGAAGACAGAGGGTGGTGGTTGATGGAAGTTATTCATCGTGGAGTTCGGTTACAAGTGGTGTACCTCAGGGATCTGTTTTGGGGCCCCTGCTGTTTGTAATTTTTATAAATGATCTGGATGAGGGTATTGAAGGATGGATTAGTAAATTTGCGGATGACACCAAAGTCGGAGGAGTGGTAGATAGTGAAGAGGGGTGTTCTAGTTTGCAGAGAGACTTGGACAAGTTGCAGAGTTGGGCCGAGAGGTGGCAAATGGAGTTTAATGTGGAAAAGTGTGAGGTAATTCACTTTGGCAGGAATAACAAATGTGTAGAGTATAGGGCTAATGGTAGGACTCTTGATAGTGTTGAAGAACAGAGGGATCTTGGTGTATATGTGCATAGATCCCTGAAAGTTGGCAATCAAGTCGATAAGGTTGTTAAGAAGGCATACGGAGTCTTAGCTTTTATTGGTAGGGGGATTGAATTTCGGAGCCGCAACGTCATGTTGCAACTGTACAAAACTCTAGTGCGGCCGCACTTGGAGTATTGTGTACAGTTCTGGTCCCCACATTATAAGAAAGATGTGGAGGCATTGGAGAGGGTACAGAGGAGGTTTACCAGGATGTTGCCTGGTATGGAGGGCAGGTCTTATGAGGAGAGGCTGAGGGATTTGAGGTTGTTTTCGTTAGAAAGGAGGAGGCTAAGAGGGGACCTTATCGAAACATATAAGATGATTAGAGGTTTAGATAGGGTGGACAGTGATAGCCTTTTTCCTAGGATGGAGAAAGCTAGCACGAGGGGACATAGCTTTAAATTAAGGGGTGGTAGTTATAGGACGGATGTCAGAGGTAGGTTCTTTACCCAGAGGGTGGTAAGGGTATGGAATGCCCTGCCTGCTGCAGTTGTAGATGCGTCAAGTTTGGTGGCGTTTAAGAGGTTAGTAGATAAGTTTATGGACGAAAAGGGAATCGTTTAGGTTAGAGGGTCATTGCTTTTCCTAATTGGTCGGCGCAACATCGAAGGCCGAAGGGCCTGTTCTGTGCTGTAATGTTCTATGTTCTATAATTTCCAGTCACTAAGTTTAAAGATCTAGTGAGATTTTCCAGCATTTTTCTATGTTTTCAGATTCCAGCATCTGCAGTATTTTGCGTTCACCCCTCTATTCAACCTCCTAACACAAGTGTAAGTTTCTCTAAGGGCAGCATTGCCTTGAAATTCTTCACTCATCTATTTCCAAGAAGTTTTGGAAGTCTCTGGCTGTGGCAATCATTATTTCAATATCCAATACATTGCATTTTGATGCATTTTCTTGACAAGTTTCAGCAGCTGTCTGGATTATTGGAAATGTCTTCCACTCCTGTAAAGGTAATTTGTTTGTTTCTCAACCTCATTTTGGAGTGAGTGCTCTTGTCTTTTTAACCCTTTTGCTCTATCTCAGTTCACATTGCAATATTTCCAGACTGGTAGGCTATACGCCTGTGACACTATGAAAACAAAAATGATTTTTAGCCTGAACTTTAAACCAGCTGGGTTGCAAAGGGCAGGATGGATGAGAAGTTAAATTGGTAATGATAAATGTAGGTTTAAGTGCCTGATTTTGAGAAGAAAAAAACGGACAAAAGCAGAGTTCCATATGTTTGAGAGTGAAAGAATGTGTAGGAGGTGGCCAATTCAACACAGGAAATATGCAGCAAAGAGGAAATACAAGCTATAATGCAGCTTGGAAAGAGTATTGACAACAGTGACATTGTTGAAATAGAAAAATTAATGTATAGGCTGGAGATGAGAAGGGAATCACTATCAGGAATGCAAGTTGTCATAGTTTGAAAACATTTTCTGGCGATGTGTCAATTATCCAGAATCTTGGACAATTCTGTCCAAGATACAAAGCAGGCAATGATTACTTATTGATGATGTAGTTGGGATGAAATTTGAGGGTTAATTCTGCTTTAAAAAAAAGGTTGTCAGCTGGCAATTCTACCTCAGAGTAGCAAGTATTGTGAAACACAGTAAATATCAGTACCACCTTTACAATAAGACTGAGAATCATAAAAGGATTTTTATTCCACTCTATTACTCTAAAATATTTTTTTATATTGTCTCTGCCTTGGAAAGTGTTTCTTTCATTGCTGGAAGTGTCATGACTTACATCAATCATTATATGCGAGTCCAGGGTGGGCATCATGTCTACTTATTCCTAACCTCTGTCACAGCTATGGGTGCACACTCCAACAAAAGACTGTGATCCTGAATAGTGGCTATTTCTCCTCTTCAGTTCAGATAAACCACTGGACACTGGCTAAACCAACAAAGAAAGGTAGCTTCCTCAAGCCTGCATGATGTGGTACTATTATCATTGACCATGTTTAGCAATTGGGGATTGAGAGAATCTACTTGTTCTTTAGTATTTTTTCTCCTGAAATGATCCTTAACACAAATCTCATCAAGTGAAATGAGTGTTTTTAATTTAGGTGTCCAAATCACCAACCTGTCCTGGTCCCCCCATGCTGACACTATTGTTAAGAGACCCCATCACGGCCTCTACTTTCTCAGAAGACTAAGGAAATTCAGCCTGTCTGCTACAACTCTCACCAACTTTTACAGATACACCATAGAAAGCATTCTTTCTGGTTGTTTCACAGCTTGGTATGGCTCCTGCTCTATCCAAGACCACACAGAGCTACAAAGGGTCGTGAATGAAGCCCAGTCATCACACAAACCAGCCTCCCAACTGTTGACTCCATCTACAGGTCCCACTGTCTTGGAAAAGCAGCCAGCATAATCAAGGACCCCCCGAACCTTGGACATACTCTCTTTCACCTTCTTCCATCAGGAAAAAGATTCAAAAGTCAGAGGACAGGTACCAACCCACTCAATAATAGCTGCTTTCTTGCTATCAGGTTTTTGAATGGACCTACCTCGCATTAAGTTGATCTTTTTCTACACACTAGCTATGACTGCAACACTATATTCAGCACCATCTCCTTTACTTTATGTACGGTATGCTTTTCCTGTATAGTGTGCAAGAAACAATACTTTTCACTATGTATTGATATATATGGCAATAATAAATCAAACCGAATTATTGCTGGAAAAACTGGTCTTGGAGTGAGAAGATTGATTCAGTTCACCTGTCAGGTGATTAAATACTCTGATGACTTATTTGCTTATTGCAGATGTAGAAACCATGGCTATTTGTTTTCTCAAGGGCAACTGAAACTCCACAACTGCTATTTTGATGGAGATTGTGATTTTCTGCAGCTATGTTCAGTGCACCGAGTAACTTTTACAGAAAAGTGATGCAAAATATCACAATGTTAGTGTTCCATGTGGAGTTTACAATTGTTTCAACCTAGTACTTGGCCTGGGTCCACAAAACTGCTCTCAAATTTATCAATGAATTTACAAGGGAGGCCGATCATTTACACTGGCCAGAAGAGGGTGCTCTGAGGTTGCCATTCAATTGAGGAAGCTTTTTACTCTGCTTCTACAATTCATCCTTTTAATTCAAAAAATCAAATCTTTTGTGTAAAAATAATTTTAATTATCCAATACCCAAATTAAAATATATTAATTAAAAATCAGAATTGCACAGCATTGAAGGAATCCTTTAATTTCTTCCTGCCTGCACCCTACAACAACATAGAAAGATAGGCATTAGAAGTACAAATAGGCAAATTCAATCCTTTGAGCCTGTTTCTGTTATCCAATCAGATCATGGCTGATTTCTCCCTGGTCTCAAATTCATCTCCCTCCCTGTTCCCCATATCACTTTAACTCTTTTTTTAGTGAGAAATCTATCTTCTTCTTGAAATTGTTTAATGATTTGGATTCCATACTATGGGGCAGTTCCATAAATTCACCACCCTCTGCAAGAAGTAATTCTCAGTTTTAAATCTACTGCCTCTCAACCTATACCTATGATCTCATGTTCTAGACTGCCCCCTTCTAGATAAGAGGAAACATTTGGTCAATGTTAAATTCTATCAATCCTTTTTAGAATTTTACATACCTCGATCACATCCCTTCTCATCCTTCTAAACTCCAGCAAGTATAAGCCCAAACTATTTAATCTCTGTTCATGAGAACATGATGGTCTTGTGGTATTATTGCTAGACTATCAATGCAGAAACTCAGCTAATGTTCTGGGAACTCAAATTCAAATCACACCATGACAGATGGTGGAATTTGAAGTTAATAAAAATATTTGGAACTAAGAATCTACTTATTATTACAAAACCACTAATGTCAGAAAAACCTGGTTCACTAATATCCTTTAGGTAAGGAAATCTGCCACCCTTACCTCGTCTGGCCTACATGTGACTTGAGAGTCACATTGCTGTGGCTCTAAACTGTCCTCCAAGGTCCAATTAGGGATGGACAACAAATGCTATATCCTATGAAAAAAATGTGTCAATGCTTTGATTTAATGTCATTCCCCTGCCTCATCCTTTTTAACCAGTGCAGTGTGTGGCATAGTAGCATACTGATTAGTATTGCTGGCTCACAATGCCAGGGTGCAATTCCTGGCTTGGGTTACTGTCTGTGTGGAGTTTGCATGTTCTTCCCATGTCTGTGTGGGTTTCCTCCAGGTGCTCCGGTTTCCTCCCACAGCCCAAAAGACATGCTGGTTAGGTGCATTGGCCACACTAAATTCCCCCTCATTATCCGAACAGGCACCAGTGTGTGGCAACTGGGGGATTTTCACAGCAACTTAACTGCAGTGTTAATGTAAGCTTACTTGTGACACTAATATATAAACGTCAAACTTTTAATGTTCCTTTTCATAAGAGTCTAAATGCTCTTCTGAATGCCTCAATTGAAATGGCCTCCACCACGCATTCAAGCAATGTAGTTCAGACCTTAGCCACTCACTATATGGAAAACAAAAGTCTCATTTCATTTCTATTTCCTTTGGCAATTAGTTTAAATTTATGCTCTCTCATTCTTGAGCCTTTCATGAGTGTCAATAGATTCTGTCAAGTCTCATTTCTGCATCACATACTTCAGTCAAAGTGTTGTAGCCAATCTCCAATAAGAATATTAGTTGCCAATACCACCTTGTTCTTTTCTTTCATAATTTTGACAAAGCAAAGAACTTTGAAAAATGAAGTTGTAATACTCCTGGTTGTCTGCAAAATACCCCAATCCCTGTGCCTGCCAGTCACCACTTGTCTCATGCATTATTGATGGAGTCTGCCTGGTCCAGTTCAGGCCCATGAGGGCATTAACAGTGGGGGTGGAAGAGAAGAAAACTATGGCAACCCAGTCACCCTACCATCACTCATCCTGCCAAGCAACCCCGTCATCATGATGCATTGCTCTGACAATTAGAGGATCTTGATCAGACTCATTTGTAGACCAATAGGAAGGAACTCCAACGTGTTCACCACTGCCCTTCCCTCAGCATTGTAATTAAAAGTGAAAAAGGTTAGATTGAAAGGAGCCAGAAAAACCTCCATGTTGATACTGTGGATTTAGTAACAATAATAGAGGAACCAGGGGAGGGAGTGGGATTTCCATTTTTTTAATCTTGAGCTTTGTCAACATTAATTATGATGGTAGTTTATGCTTAACTTTTTGTACAACTTAAGCCTTTTCCATTGGTGGAAGATAGTATTTTGTAACTTTTTTGGAAAGAAACAGACAAATTTCAAAGATTTGTTGAGACTTGTAAGAAGATAACATTTCAGAAATACTATGGAACCAGATTTGGGAAAGGTCCCTGTGTGGATTTGATTGCAAGATTTTTTTTAAATTGTCAAAACTGATTCTAGGCTCACCAATGAGTTTGTTCAATTTTTACAGCAGATCAAGATCAGATAGCCCAGGGATTTTTTTCTGCTTTGGTCTATGCAGACTTGCTCCACAAAGCTTGCCCCCACAGCTGAGGGGAATATTTTCTTCCTTTCGCTGGAAATGAATACTGGCAATCTTGGTGATTTATAGTACATTTTCATATAGTTAAGAAGGCTGTTGGGAGGACTTCCAAATTTCTGCGTCACAGTTTCCTTTTATCAACCTCGGTACATAAAGAGAAAGATTCATATTTATCTATCAATTATACAATCCCTGGATTTGCAGCCAGTGAAGTGTAACTATTGCAATGTAGGAACAATGTCGATCGTTGGGTTGAATTCAAATTACATCCATTGCAAATGAGTCTTAACCAATGAGAATTTGATTCTTTGGCAAAGCACCTGGCCACGTTCCCTTACCCGTTAACAGTTCCCAACCCTCCAGTCTCTGCATGTTTCCCTATTAATCTTTCCCATTTTTTTCAAATTCTTTCCTCCGTCTAAATGCTAGAATCCACTATGAGTTGTTTGTTTTATTTAATTAATAAGTAGTTGGATTTATTGTCTATCTTGATAACAATATGCTGTGTTGTAGCCTCGAGTACCTAAGGATTTCTCGAATTAAAAGCAGTACAAATTCAGATATTTGTTTCCCTTCCCCCTTTTGGACATGCTCACACGAAGCTTTCACTCGGACACATCTGACCCCAGTGGCTTCTATAGAAAATGTTCATTCTTTCAGAGATAGCTTCTGATAGGAGCGTGTTCAAGCTCTTTGATAAAAGTCTAATTGAACAAGTCGACATTGTGTACGTCTCCCTTCTGTAGCCAGAATAAATGAACGAAGCAAGTCCTAAAAACGTGTCTCCAAGGATACGGAGATCTCAGGAAATCTCCGACAGCTGGCTCAATTCGGAATAAAAGTGTTTATCTGTGAACGGTGAAGTTGGCTGTTTGTTTTTCAAATCCTACTCCATTCTGTTTGGATTCCAGTCTTCTTCCTGAGGATGAGGAGGAAGGTGGCCTGAAGCCGAGTCCTACAGAAAACCAACATACACACACACACAGGGCCCCTTTTTTATTGGGAGAAATCAACAGCGACAAATCAGAGTGACCCTGGAGAAAAGGAAATCATTTGGCAACACGGGTACGATGCCCCTGCTTTTTTCTGAAGAAGTCAGCAAATTTCTAAACAAACTTTGCTAAACTTTTGTCTGTCATTATTGTCACTTCAATACGCCCGAAATAAAATGTGGAAGGGCTGCTGAAGGCGTGTGACTATGAATGGAGCTAAATACAGACTCTGTTTGTGTTAAATTGAGTGTTTAGAGGCCAACTTCTCCACCATCTGTCTCTAGAAAGGAAATAGTCACGATTTAGAATTCCTCTTCCCCATTTTATTAAAAGGGCTACTGATTATACAGGACATTGCTGGAACAGCCTCACACACTTCTCTGAGCAGTTTTAAATAATTTATAAAAGCACCTTTGAGTCCAAGGGCAGATACTACCCGTCAAAGATGCTAATTACATAGACATTCTGTTTTTCTTGTTTTCAGCCCCCTGGACCAGTAGATTTTATTGGAATTAATTGCATACATGATTACAACTCCTTCCCTGCCTACACCAGTGACACATATTCACATACTTTATATTATGAAAATAATTTTGTTCCTATGTCAGTAAAATATTATTCAAAACTTTTGTTTAAATATTTTCTCAGTTTGTTAAGTGTTTTTTCAAACGTCCTTTGAAAACTTGTTATCCTCTAAATCTACCCAAAACCTTCCATACACACACAAATAATGCTAGGTAGATAATCCAATTCCAGTCCAATGCTAACTCTTTGAAAATGTCAAGTTGAATGAATTAGGGAAAAAACAAAATAAAACAAATGATCACAAGTGCCCCATTTTAAAAGGATGCAAGTAACAGATTTGAAATTGTAAGCAAAAAGAAAGGAAAAATACTGAATTAAAACAAAGCCTTGCTTTGCTTCTGCAGGTCTGTCTGTCCAGGCACCATTACCTCTGAAGGCTTCCTCTATTTCTCCTCTACATTTCACTTGGTGACATTTTCTGAAAACAACACCAAAGTGCACACAAAATGTTTAGTTTCTATTTCACACCACTTCCCATGAAACCCCTTCTGCATCTGATTTGTCACATTACACATTAATTATAAACTTCTCCCATTAAATATTTAGAAGACTGAAGCCATTGTCAATAGTCCCTCTGTTCCCTAGTCACCGATTTCACTGCCATCCCTGGCCATTGTCTGACACTGGAACCAGACTGTCCACAACTTTGGCATCCAATTTGATCCAGTAGCTATGCCATAGCCTCTCCATCAACAAACTTCCAACCTCATGTTATTACCAATATCCATCTACACTGATTCCAACATGGCTTATATCCCTTTTCCCTGATGTCAATGGCTCATTAGATATACTGATAGAGATGGCCATAAGATACTTGTTAAGTTCAATCACTTGGTTGACAACAGCAAATTATTTACATCTGTTGCCCAGAATTTTACACAAAAATGGGGATTTTTAATTTTTCATTTATTGTTGAGGCATCTGCTTCCTAAAAGAAGACAGTATTTTTCAAGCAGATTTACAACAGAATTAGTCTTTAGCTTACTATTCCTTTTGTTTTAGTGTTTTATGTTACAAGTCCATCTCAATCTGTTGATAAAAGGATGATTGATTGACAACACTTTCTTGAATTATCACTGACCATGGCTTTCAATTGCCCACCCATCAATTTAATGATTTGGGTACTATTTTTAAAGGTCACCCAGCTAGTAAACCAGGAAACAATCTTCACCCAGGTGCCTTTCTCTGGCATCAAATTGCTATTCCTAGGCACCCCTTGATATATCCCTGTTACCCCAGTACTGTGCTGATCTTTGAGCGCTCCAGGAATACAGCTCATCAACTGCACACCTTTTGAGAAGTCATGCTTCACACCATCTGATATCACTCTGCCATGGAAACTTCTTTTTGATTCTGGCATAAGGGCCTGATAGTGATATGTTGATTTATTTCAATAAAGTTTCTAACATTGAACAGTGGGAAATACGACTCACCAATGATGGGGGAAGAACTGCCACATCCTCCAAGTGTAAGTAACAGTTCAAATCCAAAACTTCCTAAAAAGAAATTCAAAAAATGCTCAGACTGGACTCAGCGATTCACAGGCTGATTTCTCCATATACTGACTGCTCATAGGCTCACCAGAGGCTACCTATGAGCAGCCTATGTACAGTGAGCCCAGTCTGTAACTGGATGAGTGAAATGTCATCAAATCCAAAGTTGTTTTTATAAACTTGTTATTGTTTATGGCTGAAGATCCAATAGTGGAAAAGCATGTTCAGTGGGAGTGAATGGATCAGAGCTGCTGGGAACCTGGGAAGGCTGGAAATCTGAGCAGGCAACTGGGTGTGTCAGGAGAGAGGGGGGGTATTGGGTGGCTGGGATTTAGACCTGGGAAAGGCCAGCTTGGTGGAATTTGGGGTGACAGCCTCAACCTTGGACAACAGCTGTGGCTCAGAGACAACCCTAGTTCTGACAGTGGCAGAGTAAACAAATTTACTTTCACTAGCTGGGGTGAGGGAATTGAGTGCGGGTGAGTGACTGAGTGAGTATGTGGAGAGCAGTGTGTGACAGTGAGTGATTGGCAGGAGGTGTGGAGTACAAGACACTAAGTGAAGTGAGTATAAGTCTCCTTTACAGAACAGTATATTTTGTATGGTATGCAAGAAACAATACTTTTCAAAGTATAGTAATACACCTGACAATAGAAAACCAAATCAAGCCAAATCTCAGTATTCCCATTAACTTTCACCACCATTTACACATACACTACTCACATTCGCACACACATACTGACCCTCTCATATCCTGTTGATTTTACTACCTTAATTTATTGCAATGACATTGCTGTATTTTGGTCAGCAATTGTTTCTTTCCTTAAAATCACAAGTTTTAAAATAATTCAGAATATTACCATGCCAAACCTTATCTTCCTGCGGTTTGAATATCTGCTCGTTAAATGTGCAAATAGAGTCCCAAGCAAAAAGGCTGAACAAATTGTTCTAATACTATCAAGGCTGTGAACCAATGTATTCTCATAACATCACCAAAATAACCTAATCATTTCAACATTTTTGCTTTTCATATAGTTAGTAACACAGGATGAAGTCTATAAACACTAACAACAGAGCGAACCCTTACTGGACAATGCTTCAATAAAAAGAGGCAAGGTGTTACCACCCACGTGCACCCCCTGTATTCAGCATTGGCAATGGTTAGTTAGCATTGCTGCTTCACAGCACCAGAGACCTGGGTTCAATTCCAGCCTTGGGTGACTGCATTGAGTTTGCATGTTCTCTCTGTGTCTGTGGGTTTCCTCCAGGTGTTCGGGTTTCCTTCCACACTCCAAAGATGTGCAGGCTGGGTGGATTGATCATATTACATTGCCCCTCAGTGTCTAAAAATGTGTATATTACCCAGGCCCCCTCTCCCACACATTTCCCTTGGCTAATTCATTTAATCTACACATTTTTAGACACTGAGGGGTAATGTAATATGATCAATCCACCCAGCCTGCACATCAATGGGCCTCTTCTGCATTGTAGGGATTCTGTGGTTCTATGAACTAAGATTACCTACCCTACCATCTGAAAAGTCCTTGTTTGACTAAGTACAATTTTCAAATTACAAAAATAAACCAAGATCAGATTCGTCTAAGTTCCAACAATTTGGTGCACTGAAATAGAAATTATACAGGTTTAAGCAACTGAGGTAAGTTAGTAAAAAATTAAATGAATCTGCAGAGTTCTCCCCTCATTTTTCTCCTAACTCACCACTACCTCACAAAATTAAAATATAATGGACTTTCTCTGATTACTACCCATGTTCTGAGCCCTACTCCTGCTCTCCAAATTTGCCGTCATCTCCAGCCTTTCTCTTTTCCTTTGTCCTCGTGCTGGACCGGAAGTTGGTGAAGAGCCATCCTCTTAAAATGCTGCGGTCCACATGGTGTAGGGACACCCATAGTGCTGTTAGGAAGGGAGTCCCAGAATTTTTGCCATGTAACAGTGAAAGAACAACAATATATTTCCAAACCATGAAGATAAGTGGCTTGGAGGGGTACTTGCAGATGGTGTTGTTCACACTAATGACAGAAGTTGCAGGTTTGGAAGGGATTATCAAAAAGGTGTTAGTGATTTGCTTATCACTGGTACATACTATTGCCACTGTATATCAGAGTTGGGGGAGTGAATGTTGAAGATAGTGCATGGGGTACTAATCAAACGGACTGCTTACTTGCTTAGTGTTGAATTTCTTAAATGCTGTTGGAACTACACACATCCAGGCAATGAAAGGTAGCCCACTACATTTCTGACTTGTGCCTTGTAAATGACAAACATGCTTTGGGGAATCAGGAGGTGAGTTACTCTCCTCAGAATTCCCAGCCTCTGACCTATAACCACAATCTATTGATGATCCAGTCAGTTTCTGCTCAATGGTAATCCCCAAGGTATTGATAGTGGGGGATTCAGCAATGATGATGCTATTGAATATCAAGAAGAGATGTTTAAATCTCTTTGCTGGGGATGATATCACTTGGCACTTGTATGCAGCAAATGTTACTTGCCAATTATCACCCAAATCTGAATGTTGTCTAAGTCTTGCTGCAAAATTATAGTTTGCTTCAGTATCGAAGGAGTCACAACTACTGCTGAACATTGTGCAAACATCAGTGAATATCCCCATTTCTGATTTTATGATGGAAGCAAGATCACTGATGAAACAGCTGAAGAAGGTTGAAGCTAGGACACTACCCTAAAGAACATCTGCAGTGATCTGCTGGAGCTGATATTATTGACATTCAACCCCCAACCAACCATCTTCCTTTGTGTTATGTATGACTCTAACCAGTGATGAGGATTCCATTGATTTCAGTTTTGCCACGCAATCAAATGCTGCCTTAATGTCAAGGGCAATTACTCCTGCCTCATCTCTTGAGTTCAGCTTTTTTTTTGGCATGTCTGGATTATGACTGAAATGAGGTCAGGTACTGAGTGGCCACAGCAGAACCAAAACTGAGCATCAGTGAGCATGTCATTGCTACTTGATTGCACTGTTAATGACCCCTTAAATCACTTTGCTGAAAGTTAAGGATGGACATATGGTATGGTAATTTGCTAGATTGGATTTGCCCTTTTTGTGAATAAAATATAAATACCTGAGCATTTTTCCACATTTATGCCATGTTCCAGTACAGCTTGGCTAATGGTCAGTTAGTTCTTGAGTAAAAGTCTTCGGCACAATAAAGACCATTGGATTGCAGTGGTTTAAGAAGGCCACTACATTCTCAAAGGAAATTAGATATTGGCAATAAAGACTAGCTTAGGTAGCAATACCCACATCCCATGATCAAATGTTTTTTGAAAAACAATTGCCAGAATGTTGTCGCTGCCCACTGCCTTTCTGCTACACCCAGTGCCTTCAGCCATTTCTTGATATCATTTGGGGTATATCAAATTGACTGAAGACTGGCATCTGTGATGCTGGAGACCTCAAGATTATCCATTCGACATTTCTAGCTGAAGATTATTGCAAATGCTTCAGCCTTGTTTTCTGCACTGACACTCTGGGCTTTGAGTTTGGTGTTATTTGTGGGAACTTCTTGTCCACTTAGTTGGTTAATTGTTCACCATCATTCATGACTGCAGAACTTAGGTCTAGAAGACAGCAAATGTGGTATTGTTGTTTAAAAAGAGTAGTAAGGATAACCTGGGTAATTATAGGCTTGTGAGTTTGACGTCAGTGGTAGGGAAGTTGTTAGAAAGGATTCTTTAGGGATAGGATGTATAAGCATTTAGAGTGTGGCAATTTGATTAGTGATAGGCAGCATGGCTTTGTAAAGGAGAGATAGTAACTTACGAATCTAGTAGAATATTTTGAGGGGGTGACAAAAAAAGTCAACGAAGGATGAGCCGTTGATGTCGTCTACATGGATTTCAGTAAGGTGTTTGACAAAGTCCCTCATGGTATGTTGGTGGAAAAGGTTAAGGCTCATGGGATACAAGGACAAGTGTCTAGATGGATTGAGAACTGGTTTGGTAATAGGAGACAGAGACTAGTAATGGAAGGGTCCTTTTCTAGTTGGAGGTCTGTAACTAGTGGTGTGCTGCAGGGCTCAGTACTGGGGCCTTTGTTATTTGTAATATACATAAATGACTTGGAAGAGAGAGTAAGTGGGGTGATCAGCAAGTTTGCAGATGTTATGAAGATAGCTGGACTTGCTGATAGTGAGGAGCAGTGTCAGGCAATGCAGTAGGATATAGATAGACTGGTATATTGGGCAGAGAAATGGCAGATGGAATTTAATCCAGATAAATGCGAGGTGATGCATTTTGGAAGAAATAACGTAGGGGTGGAGTTACATGATAAATGATAGGCTTATTAAGAGTATAGAAATGCAGAGGGACCTGGGAGTGCAAGTACAGGTGGAGACAGTGACGAAGAAGGCCTGTGGTACGCTTGCCTTTATAGGGAGGTGTATAGAGTACAAAAGCTGGCGCCTAATGTTGCAGTTGTATAGAATGTTGGTGCGCCTGCATTTGGAGTACTGCATCCAGTTCTGGTCATCTTACTATCGGCAGGATGTGGAGATCCTGGAGAGAGTGCAGAGGAGGTTTACTAGGATGGTGCCTGGTATGGAAGGGCTGAGCTACAAGGAAAGATTGGGCAAATTAGGGCTGTTTTCCTTAGAAAGGTGGAGAATGAGGGGAGATCTAATAGAGATGTATAAGATTACGAAGGGTATAGATAAAGTGAACAGTGGTAAGCTATTTCCTAGGTTGGATACGATAATTACGAAGGGCCATGGGTTTAGGGTGAGGGGGGGAGGGCGAGTTATAACTTGGATGTTAGAGGGAGGTTTTTCATGCAGAGGGTAGTTGGGGGGCCTGTAAAGGACTGCCAAGCAAGGTGTGGAGGCATGCTAGGGTTGTTTACGACTTACTTAGACAGGCACATGAGCAGACTAGAGATGGAGGGATACGGGAGACTTTTCTAAATAAAGATTACGAGCCTTGGGACGTCCCTGGGAATCAACTGATTCCAGTGTACCTTCTAATGTATTTCATGGCTAACTTGCTTTATTTCTGCGCTTCTGGGGATTCCATAAATGTCTAAGTTTTTGCATGTCTATTGATGTCTTTTTTTTTACTTTGAAGGTGATTCAGTCCGTCTTGTTGACCGACAAGGAGCATACACGCGGTGGATCGTGCAAGGGCTGCTCTTGGATGTTACTTCGAGATTTGCCTAGTGCTTCACATCGTTAGTGTACGCTTAAACTGGACCATCTGATGGGCAACATGACAGCTCAGTGATTATCACTGTTTGCAGTGCAGATATATGGATTTGGGTCGGTGACTGTAGGAGTTTGCACATTCTTCCCGTGATTGCGTGGGTTTTCTCCAGGTGCTCCGGTTTCATCCCACATCCCAAAAACATGCTCTTAGGCTGATTGGTGTAACAAATTATCCCTAAATTAGACTTCCCTCAATCTTTCCCGATAAGTGTAGACAAAAGTCATAGAAGGGCACTCATAATGTTAAAATGGCACGCGGGCTCGTTGGGCCAAAGGGCCTGTTTCCCATGCTGTATGATTCTTTATTCTTTGTTGTTCTTTATTAATCTGTTGTTTGTGAGATTGCTTAGTTCTATTAATCACTTGCTGCTTCTACTGTCTGCAATGCAAATAGTCCTATGCTATAGCTTCACAAGGTTGGCAGCTTATATGTAGTATATCTCTTGCCTCTCCTGGCATGCCCTTCATGCATTCATGTAGGATGAGGTCAAATAGGTTTTCCCCTCTTAGTTCCTCATCACCTGCTGCTGACCCAGTCTAGCATCTATGCCTTTTAGCTAGTCAGTAGTAATGCTACCAAGCCACTCTTGATGATATACATTGAAGTCCCCTGCCCAGAGTAATTCTACATCTTTGCCATCCTCAATGCTTCCTTCACATGGTGTTCAATATGGAGGCTACTAATTCATTAGCTGAAAGGATGGTAATGAGCAGAAAGTTTTCTTGCCCATGATTGATGTGATGCCATAAGAACATAAGAAATAGGAGCAGGAATAGGCCATCTAGCCCTTCGAGCCTGCCCTGCCATTCAGTAAGTTCATGGCTGATCTGAAGTGGATCAGTTCCACTTTCCCGCTTTCTCCCCATGACCCTTAATTGCCTTGTCTATTAGAAAACTATCCTCCCATGATTAAATATATTCAGCGAGGTTGCCTCCACCACTTCAACGGTCAGAGAATTCCAGAGATTCACCACCCTTTGAGTGAAGAAGTTCCTCCTCAACCCTGATCTAAACTGTGCCCCCCCCCTCTTATTTTGAGGCTGTGCCCTCTAGTCCTGCTTTCCTTTCTAAGCGGGAAGAATCTCTCTACCTCTAACTTATCTATCCCCTTTATTATACGTCTCTATTAAATTCTCCCTCAGCCTTCTAAACTCCAACAAGTACAGATCCAGTCTATTCAATCTCTCCTCGTAGGCGAATCACCTCATCTCCAGTATCAGCCTAGTGAATCTTCTCTGCACTCCCTCCAAGGCCAATATATCCTTTCGGAAATGAAGAGATCAAAGCTGCACAGAGTACTCCAGCTACGGCCTCACCAGTGCCATGCAGAGTTGCAGCAAGACCTCCCTGCTTTTATGTTCTATCCCCCTCGCTATAAAGGCCAACATTCCATTCGCCTTCTTGATCACCTGCTGCACCTGCAGACTGGGATTTTGCGATTCGTGCACAAGGACCCTCAGGTCCCTCTGCACCATTGCATGCTGCAGCTTTTCATCTTTTACAAAGAACAAAGAACAAAACAGCACGAGAAACAGGCCCTTTGCCCCAGTGAGCTTGTGCCGCCACCCCGATGTTCCCACCTCTACCCGTGATCCCTGTCTATGTTTATAGATCTATAGATTGGGAGAATTTGTTTTGCCAATTAGCTAAGAGCACATTTTTGGGATGTGGGAGGAAACTGGAGCACCCGGAGAAAATCCATGCAAGCACGGGGAGAATGCGCAAACTCTCACAGACACAGGCCCAAATCCATGTATCTGCACAGCACAGTGATAGTCACTGAGCTGTCGTGTTGCCCATCAAATGGTCCAGGTCAAGTGTACACTAACAAAGTGAAGCACTAGAATACTCTCGAAAAAATCCAATAATAATCCCTCCTACTATTATTTCTACCAAAGTAGATAACCTCACACTTGCTAACATTATACTCCATCTGCCAGGTCCTTGCTGAGTCACTCAGCCTATCCGGATCTCTCTACAGATTTTCCACACCTTCCGCACAATTTGCTTTTCCACTCACCTTCGTGTCATCAGCAAATTTCATTACTCTACACTCAGCCCCATCCTCCAGATCATGTACGTAAATGGTAAACAGTTGAGACCCCAGCACCGATCCTTGCGGCACTCCACTAGTCACCAACTGCCAACCAGAACAGCACCCATTGATTCCAAATGGGTGATGCCATGAGACTTCATGGAGTCCAGAGACGATGTTGAGGATTCCCAGGGCAACTCTCTCCTGATGATATACCACTGTGTCACCTCATCTCTTCTGGGTCTACCCTACCTTTTTAGTTGATAAGTATATGGAAGAGAAGGGAATGGTTTAGTTTGGAGGGGCATTGCTTTTTATATTGGTCGGCACAACATCGAGGGCCGAAGGGCCTGTTCTGTGCTGTAATGTTCTATGTTCTATGTACCTGATGGATCAGGACATACCCAAAGTGGTGTTTAGGACATTGTCTGAAAGATATGGTTCCAACAGCAGGAATATGCCAGGCTGTTACTTGGCTAATCTGTGAAAGGGCTCTCCCAATTTTGGAACAAACATCCAAGATGTTAATAAGCACAGTGGTTAGCACTACTACCTCTCAGTGCCAGGGATCCAGATTTGATTCCAACCTTGGGTGATTGTGTGGAGTTTTCTCATACTCCCTGTGTCTAGGGAATATGAGATTCCTCTGGTTACCTCCCACAGTGAAAAGGTTAGCTGGATTGTCCAAACGTGTAGTGGTTAGGCAGATTAGCAGTGCATGGGGCTTATGGGGATGAGGTCAGCCCAGCTAAGATGCACTTTCAGAGAATCATTGCAGATTCCATGGGCTGAATGGCCTGCTCCTGCACTGGAGGGATTCTATGGCTTTGTAGGACATTGCAGGATCGATAGGGCTGGGTTTGCCATTTCAGTGCCAAGATTGATATCAGGTGATTTGTTCAGTTTTGTTCCTTTTTATCACAGTTTGATGCAACTCCGTTTCATAGACCATTTCAGAGTCAACCACATTACTGTGGATGTGGAATCACATGTAGACCAGACTAGGTAAGGACGGCAGATTTCTTTCCCTAAAGGATATTAGTGAACCAGATGGGCTTTTAACAAAATTTAAGAAAGGTTTCATACTCCCAAAACTAGTTTTCAATTCCAGATTTATTGACAGCTGCCAGGGTGGAATTCAAACCCATGTCCCCAGATCAATAGCCTGGCCCTCTGGATTATTCGTCTGGTAAGAGTTACCATTTCTCCTTTGGTCCTAAACTTGGATCCTGGCAGGTTTTGGACAGGATAGAAAGAGATCATTGTCTCTCTGTACAGCCATATGGAATGCTGCATAGTTTAAAATAAGCTGCTAATATATGGCTATGAGTACAAATCATACACTTAGTGTACCCAATCAATATCGTACAGCAAACAAGCCTGATAAAAGCCTGAATTCTGTGACTAGAAAAGCTGGAGGAAGTGATGGAAAACCCCACCTAAAATACTTATCAGCAGGAAATAATTAGAGTTGTGTGCGTATTAAATACCTTATTTATCTTCTTGTAAAGGCTTAAAAATACAATCCATCTCCCTTTATAGTTCAGTGGACAATAATATTGTCTGAACCTTGTAGACTGTTATTGTTTGTGTCTTTTCCAACCTCCTTTCTTGTGATTTGTTTTTGGCTTCATAATTTTAAATCATTCTCACTGGTGACTCAATCTCCTTGTGTCTGAGTGTATTTCATGAACCTTGATATCTGGTAGGCTTTCAGTGAAATGTCTGGGTAGTGAACAGATCAACTTTTCAGTTAATAATTATTATTATTAGAATTATCCTATGGGTCTCCAGAATCAGGAAAGGGGTACTTGGGAATGAGGGATAATGGGGAATGTGAGGAAATTTTGAACAGAGAGATTAATTGGGAACAAGGAACAACAATTGCAATGGGAGTAATTGGGCGTGACACAGTAGTTAGCACTGCTGCCTCACAGCACTAGGGACCTAGTTTCGATTCTCGGTTTGGGTCATTGTCTGTGTGGAGTTTGCATATTCTCCCCATGTCTGTGTGGTTTTTGCCTGGTGCTCTGGTTTTCTCCCACAATCCAAAGATGTGCGGGGTTAGGTTCGTTGGCCATGATAAAATTGACCCTAGTTTTGGGGAGATTAACCAGGGGTTACAGGGATGGGGTGGGATTGTTGTTGGTGCAGGCTTGATAGGCCAAACTGCCTCTTCCTGTACTGTAGGGATTCTATGAATTGGAAATAGAATGATTAGGAATGGTGGCAACAGGAAACAGGAAATGCAATTGGGATTGGGGGAGATTTGGTTTGGCAGGAAGGGATGGCTAGAGGTTTGCTAGCAGTAGAGATAATCAAAGTTAACTGGCAGTGCTCTTTCAATGTGATATTGGAAGGAGCAGAATGTGACATAGAGGTATCCTGATGTTTTTCCTGGTTCATAAGAAAACAATGAAATATTGAAAAAGTGACCTTCTAGCCCTGACAGGATTGGGCTGTAAGAGAGAGACCATTGATCTTCTGCTGAGGCCACAGGTTATATTAACAGATTGGGCACTGATTTCACATTTGGAGCATGTTTAAAGAGGATCCCAACCAGTCAAATATTACTGGGAAAATAGTGGGTAAGTCCCTCATTCTATTTTAATTGCCATCCCAATCACAATTCTTTGCTTGATTCGCAGGGAGAAAGTTATAGTACATTTGGTCCCACAATATTTCAAGCTGTGTTCTGAATTTGTCTCCATTTACACATGAACAGTGAGTTTTAGACTTGAGTGTACCCCCATGCCCCGATAATGTATGTACAGTGCCTATTTCCCACTACTCCATAGATATGCCCTAACTCAGGTTAGTGAGACTATTTATAGCGTAGGTACTCAAGCAGTTGCTCCTAAACTCAACATTGATCATGGGGTGAATTATGCGCACCTGCAGAATTTTGTGTAGGATCACTCATCAAATTGTTTGAAAGTCACAATAAGGTGTTGGTATATATTGTGCTTCACAGCTTTTCAAATATCAAGGGAAAGTCAACAAAATAAAACCTTTCACTGGTCTATGTGAGTGAGTTGAGAATTCAAAAGAACACAAGAATAGACCATATGGCCTATTGAGCCTGCCCTGTCATTCATTACAATAATAACAGATCTTGGACTTCAATTCCATTTTCCTGCCTCCTTCCCATATCTCTTAATTTCCTGAGAAACTATCTATCCCAGCCTTTCCAAAAAACTATCTATCCCAGCCTTATATGTTTTCAACAATGAAGCATCCACAACCCTCTGAGGTAGACAATTCCAAAGATTAACAATCCTTTGAGTGAAGTAATTTCTCCTCATCTCAGTCCTAAACATTTGGCCCCTTATCCTGAGACTATGCTCCCCTGTGTTTTAGATTCCCCTGCCAGCAAAATTAATCTCTCAGCATCCACTCTATCAAACCCTCTCAGAATTTTGTGGGTTTGAATGAGATTGCCTTTTGTTCTTTTAAACACTGAAGAATAGAAACCCAATTTATTTAGCCTTTCATTACAGATTAATTTCCTCATTCGAGGGACCAATCTGGTGAACCTTCAATGTACTGCTTCTAATGCAACTACATATTTTTTGAAAGGTGGTGACTAAAACTGCATATAGTATTCCAGATGCAGTCTCATCAAAATCATGTACAACTATAGCAAGACTTATTTATTCTTCTACTCCAATCCACTTACAACAAAGGCTAACAAGCTACTTGTTACATGCTACATTTTCATGTTAACTTGTACAAGTACATAAATGTCTCCTTAAGCACCAACACTTACAAGATTTACATCTTTTTTAAAAAAATTTTCTTTGCTATTGTTATGACCAAATGAATAACTTCACGCTTCCCTATATCATACACCATTTGCCATCTATTGCCCACTAACTAAACTGTCTAAATCTCTTTGCAGCTCTCTTTATCCTTCTCACAGTTTACTTTCCCACCTCACTTGGTATTATTGTCAAACGTTGATATATTATTCTGTTTCTTCATCTAAATCACTAATATCGATTATTATTGGCTGAAACCTAGCACTGATGCTTACAGCATTCCACAAGCCACTGCCTGATAATTTGAAAAAACCCATTTATATTCACTTGCTGTTTTCTACACATTAACCAATTCACTAACCATAGTAAAATACGATTTCCATTAATATCATTAGTATCTTGCCTATTTAACCTTTTGTGTGGCTCTTTATCGAATACTTTTTGAAAATCCAGGTATACATTATCTACTGGTTCCTGTTGTGACAATACTGCGCCTTTAAGAAATGTATTTTAATTATGTTTTTATTGTTGCTGTGATGTCTGTAACCAGTTTTGTGTGGTCTTGGAGAGAGCAGGAGCCATACCAAGTTGTGATACAACAGAAAGAATTTTTGGTGGCCTTCTGCTGATTTCTAAAACATTCCCAATCCTCAGACTTCATACTTTCTTTGCAACATTGTAAACATGTTCATTTAAGCTAACACTATCCTGAGTAATCCATGGATGGGACTTGCTCGTTGAGTTTTCGTTTTCCAATGAAATATATTTTTGTTGATAATTTTGTTTGAATTGTTTATTTAAATGTTTCCTTCTGTTCATTTACTTCCATAACTTTTACTCAATTAACTATAGCCAATTCTCCCCTCATACCAGTGTACTTTGCTCAGCTAGCTCTGAGCATTATGGACCAGACAAAGTTGGGGTTTGTACCCTTTGTTCCAATACATTTCTTTGATGTCAAGTGAAATTAATTGCATTAGGTGGAGTCTGGTATCTATGATGAATTGGACCTCAGGAGGAGGCAGAAAAGGATCACCAATGAGGCACTAATGATTGAAGATGGTTGAAAACACCATAACCTTGTCTTTTGAACTCACGTGCTGGGCTCTACCATCATTGACAATGATATATTGATGGTGCCTCCTCCAACTCCTCCTTCTATTGTTTGTCCACCACCATTTATGACTGAGTGAGGCAAAATTAGAGCTTTAACTTGATATATTGGGCATGGGATCACAGTTCTATCTATAGCATGATATTTTCTTTGGCTAGCATGACACTTTAGGGTAGAGGTGGTGCTGCCCTTGGCCCATTATCACTTGCTGTTTATGGGAGATTGCTGTGTGCAAACTGGCTGATATATTTACTACATTCCAACACTGGCAACACTTCAAAAGTACTTAGTTGTCTGTGAAGTGCTTTGAGTCAATCCAAGACAGTGAAAGGTGATATATAAATGCAAGTTATTTTCTTAAAACTGTATCAAGCAACTTAGGTGAAGCAACACAGAAAGTCATGAGAATGATAAGAAAGATAAGTAAACATCCAGTAACTGAAATATCAGGGAAAGTATGGAAGTGAACAGTAAATAATGTGGAGGAAGATGTGAAATGCTGTGCGTCACAGACAGCAAAACAGACAAACTGGATGAATGAATGAATTTGTGTGAGTGGCAAATACAGAATTACAGAGTATAAGAAATAAAGATGGTGTTAAATATGAATTAAAGAGATCAAATGGAGAACAGAAGTGAAGGAACTTCTACATTCCTGTTAGTTATATTAAAATTACAATAAAAACAGCCCAGATCATGTTTGAATCTTTACTCTCCAACTGAACACTTTTACAGAGTGTTTCACAGAAAGACACAAATTCATATTATACAAAAGCACAATAATAATAGACTGATATTGTAGTAATGATATAGGATGTCAAACTGATCCACAGTTAGACCATGAAAAAGTAGCTCTGAAACAATTCAAACAAGTAAAATGTAACATACAAGGTAGTACAGCCACATTAGATATTAAGGCAAATAATGTTTAACAGTCTCCAGTGTCTAACTGGTGCTTATCCCAAATTAATGCACCAACTTTCATCCAATCAACCACAACACTTGCTGTTAACTTTTATGCAATCTAATAATCCTTATAATACATTCAAAATTAATCCAAAGATATTTCAGTTATGCCCCACAGCACTCAGCAATAATAGAAACTATCAGCAATAAACAAAAGCTCCAGCAACTTCTGCAAAAAGAAAAATTAACTTATCATAGAAATAGGGAAGAGGGAGATCAAGCACACCCTTTTATATATCTTACAAATGAAGATCACAGTGCATTTTTTTGGTTATTTTTATATGCACAGAAAGCTAATGCACTAGTCAATAAGGCTCTCTGAATCAAGTTAATGAACAATGCACATATTCTATTTGCCCAGTATGGTGATTGCTTTCTCCATGCAAAGACACAGTCATTTACCTAACTCCAGGGATCTTAAAACAAATTGACAAAGTTAAAGCTATCATCTGGTGTCACATTCCAGCTTGGAATGTACGAGAAATATGGCAGGTTGGCTTAGGACAACTAGTGATTACAAGAAGTAGATGTCTTTGTGAGCCTGCTGCACAGAGACCCTATAAGAGTTACTTTGAGTTTCATGATAATAAATTGTAAACTATCTATGCTCCTACAAAGGGACTTGTCTGCTTTCTCTATCTTTGATGAGTTCACTACTCAAAATATTCACCAATTTCTTTCTTAATTTACTAGTCTCTAATTTCCAGCATTTCTATTTGTATTTCACTTGTAGAGTCGTAAAACTGCCAGGTTCCCATAGAACTGTCTCTTCATCAGATCCAGCATTCTGAAAGAAGGTGAGAAAATTTGGGGAAAAGGACCATTTATAGAAATGCTAGTATTTGAAGATTAGAGCTAAAGTTTTCCCAATGGTTGGGTCCATTGCACAAAATATGGAAATAATTTGTTTCGAGAAAGTGCACATATGAACACAGTCCACCATCCTGCAACTGTATTTAAGATCAGTAGCATATGCATATGTTCTTTCTCAAAGTACTGCACACTTTTTGTTTTTACTTTCTGCAGTGTGCATTTCCTTCAGAAAATTCAGAATATGATGTTAAAAGTTGTACTTATTTTGTTTAAAAAATGCTTTCTGTTTGGACAGTACAGTGGCACAGCAGTTAGCATTGCTGCCTCACAGCATCAGGAACCCCAGTTCAATTCCAGCCTCCAGTCAGTGTCTGTGTGGAGTTTGCACCTTCTCCTTGTGTCTGCATGGGTTTCCTCTGGTGCTTTGAAGATGCGCAGGTTAGGCTAATTGGCCACATTAAGATGACCCTAGTGTCAGAGGCTTGGCAGGGTAAAGATGAGGGATTGCAGGAATAGGGCCTGGGTGGGATTGTGGTCAATGCAGACTTGATGGGCCAAATGGCCTCCTTCTGCACTGTAGGATTCAATGATTCTACTATTAGTTAAATAGAAACAACATGCAATGGTATGGGGACAAGGCAGGACAATGGCACTAAACCTTAATATTCGATTTGGAGAGCTAGTACGGATACGATGGGCCAAGTGGCCTCTGTCTGTGCCGTAACTATTCTGTGATTTTGAGTAAAACTGTTCCTTTGTTTGCCTGTTTGGATCCCTGATTTGCCATAAAAGAGTTAAAAATAAATGAAGTAAATTCTGAGGTTTACTGTGTTTACTCAGCAATTATACTATTGACATAAGCATTATTTTAAGTTGGGAAATTAGCGAAAACAGCAGATTATAATTAAAAAAATACATCTCAGCTTTCTATCGAGTATTTCAGCACAAGTTAACGTGGCGCCAAGAGCGAAAAGTAAATCGCCATATTTATCTATAATAATTCCCCACTATTTCCCGCTTTAAATCTTGCCGGGTCGGTGCACTGAGTCTCCGCCCTAGCTGGTGTATTGGCCGAGGATGAACAACGGGAGCGCTAGGGCTAAAGACAGAGAATAAACCGAGTCAGCACTCCCAGAACAGAACACTCCCGGGCTCAGAACAGCAGCATAGCGGCTGAGACAGTGCTTCCTGATGCTGAGGAGCTAGTTCTTAATAAACCCCCCAGACAGAGAGAGCAGGGGAGGAGACAGGCGAGACAAACGGAGGGAGAGACATTCAAAGGGAGGTGCAGTAGGAGAGAGGGAAAGGGAATGCAGCAGTCGGGAGTATGTGACAGAAGAATCCGGCTTCTGTCTTTGGATTGAAATCCTCTTCCCATTCACGTCTCGAAATTCGTAAAGTTTTGTTTTAGAAAAGTCAACTGAAGCCCATAGACAGAGGGAGGGAGAGAATCAGTGGCTGGTGCCAACCCCAGTGCCAGTGGCGAACAGTCCAGTCAAGAGCCAGGATTCAGCCTCATCTTCCTGGGTGTGAATGAGGAGCAGGACCGGCCGGGAAGCTGGTCCGAATCAAGACTGTCCCGGCTGGGCTGGGGGGGAATTGGCTTCATTTAACAGACAAGAAGCGGAGAGTTATCTGGAGTCTCTCTCTCTCCCCCCTGGTGTCTGTTAGACTTTAGTGGCAGAGGAAGGAGCCTCGCTCTTTGTAGGGTTACTCATACTGGAAGAGATGGATGTGATAGGGGCATGGAGAGCTTTCTTTAACCTGGAACAGCGCAGCACACAGATACACTGCGATCGGAACCGCTGGTCAAAGAAGGCGTAGAGGAAAGGGTTGAGGCAGCTGTTGATGTAGGCGACACAGGTAGCATAAGGATGGGCCAGGTGGAGGAATTCATCGAAGGGGCAGGGAGGAACTTCGATGAACTCCAGCCAGATGAAGGCGTCAATGGTCTTGATGATGTGGAAAGGGAGCCAGCAGATGGCGAAGACAAGGACCAGAGCGCTGATGATCTTCAGCAAGCGCTTCTTCTTCTGCTCCTCCTTCTTGACATTCTGGAAGTGTCTGGTGATGGTGTTGCCGATGGCACAATAGAAGGTGGACATCAGCAGGAAAGGCAGGAGAAAGCCCATGGTGCTGGCGAACAGACTAATGCCCCCAATCCAGAAGTGCTCGGTGCTTTCACTCGCTACCCAGACATAGTCCATGGCACAGGTGGTCTGGTTCTGGTTCTCCTTGGTACGGCGCAGGAGTAAGGCTGGCAGAGCCAAGAGCCCGGCCAGGAGCCAGATGAGGGTGAGTGAGAGCAGTGTGGTCTTTCTGGAGCGCAGTTTGTTACTGGACAGAGAGTGCACGATAGCCAGGTAGCGATCAAAGCTGAGGCAGCTCAGGCAGAAGACGCTGGCGTACATGTTTATCATCACCAGGTAACTGCTGACCTTACAGAGGAACCAGCCAAAGGGCCAGTGATAGTCCAGGGCCGCATACACAGCCCACAGAGGCAATGTGACCACAAACGCCAGGTCAGCCAGGGCTAGGTTCCCGATGTAAATGTCTGCAGACCTTCTCTTGGTGCGGGACCTCCACACTGTGCAGATAACCACTCCATTCCCGGACAGCCCGAAGACGAACACCAGCATGTAGAGAATGGGAACCACCGAGGACGTGTGTTCCCAGTCGGTATAATCGCACGGCAGCGGCAAATCATCTTCATAATAGGAACTGTTCATCAGGTCGCTGCCGTTCCCCTCTTCCATATTCATTCAGAGCAGCTTGGGAAAGTGGGCAAGTTGTTAGTGCGGGCTCTGGCTGCTGTTTTAAGTGCGGGTCTGGCTGTTCTTCCAGCTGATATACCTCGGGGCCCGCCCCTGTGGACAGTAGCCCACATCTCAACACCAATCAGCAGCTCTTAAAGAGACAGATCCAATAACACCCACTCCCAAATATCAACGCTTAAAGAGACAGTCACTTGGTATTTTACTATCAAGTTTCTGCCCTTTCCCAATCCTGAGACACTTCAGTTTCTCCTTAAATAATGTTGTCGGGAATCAGAATGCCATGTGCTTTTTCGGGGTGCTAAACCCCGAATTGTCAGATATTCAATCTCTGTTAGGTTTTGAGATCTGAAATGTGTCAGAGCGATAACGGAACAACCCAATTTCTGTTTTCATGATATTTATTCTGTCACAGACTGTTTATTTTGCTGGTAATTGCTGAATTCGTGCCAACAATGTTACCTGGTAAACAAAGCTTAGAAAAATGTACCGACCCCACAAGTATACCTAAACAAGCGCACCTAAATTATACAGAGACCACAAGCCAGCATCAATCTAACACGGCGAATACTCCCCAGACAACACCCAACTAATATATTAACCCCCAGACAGTATCCAACTGATACAGAGAACAATACCTCCCACGCCCCCCTCCCCTCCACCCACACACATACAACACACACACACACACACACACAATACCCAACTGATACAGCAACATCCAGATAGCAACCCCCATACAACATCCAACTGATACAGTGACCCCCAGACAATACACAACTGATACAGAGACATCCCAGATAGCACCCAACTGATACAGAAACCTCAGACAACACCCAACTGATAAAGACGTCCAGAAATATCCCCAACTAATACAGTGACATCCTGACAGCACTCAACTGATGTAGAGATGCCGGCATTGGACTTCTTACAGCACTCAACTGATACAGAAATCCCCCAGATAGCATTCAACTGATACAGAACACACCCTAGACAGTGTCCAACTGATACAGATATCCCCAGACAACACCTGACTGATAGAGATCCCCAGACAACACCCGACTGATATAGAAACACCCAGACAGCACCCAACTGGTACAGACACCCCCCCCCCCCCGCAAGACAGTTCAACTGATACAGAGACTCCAGACAACACCCAATTGATACAGAGACCCCCCAGACAACACCCAACTGATACAGAACGCCCATCCCAAACAGTGTCCAACTGATACAGAGAGCCCCCCCAGACAATACCCAACTAATACAGAGACCCTCAGACAGCACCCAACTGATACAGAGCCCCCAAGACAACACCCAACTGATACAGAGCTCCCCAGATAGCACCCAACTGATACAGAGCCCTCCAGACAACACCCAACTGATACAGAGACCTCCAGACAACACCCAACTGATACAGAACGCCCATTCCAAACAGTGTCCAACTGATACACAGAGCCCCCCAGACAATACCCAACTAATACAGAGACCCTCAGACAACACCCAACTGATACAGAGCCCCCCAGACAACACTCAACTGATACAGAGCCCCCCAGACAGACCCAACTGATACAGAGCCCCCCAGACAGCACCCAACTGATACAGAGCCCCCCAAACAACACCCAAACAACTGATATAGAAATACCTAGGCAACACCCAACTGATACAGAGCCCCCCAGACAACACCCAAACGATACAGAGCCCCCCAGACAACACCCAACTGATACAGAGCCCCCCAGACAACACCCAACTGATAGAGATCCCCAGACAACACCCAACTGATACAGAACGCCCCCCAGACAACACCCAACTAATACAGAGACCCTCAGACAACACCCAACCGATACAGAAATTTCCAGACAACACCCAACTAATACAGAAATACCCAGGCAACACCCAACTGAAATTGAGATCCCCATTGCAGCACCAAAAGTGTGTAAATCCCAAACAGCAATCAGAAACTCTCTAGGCAACAATGCCTGTTGATAGGGTAAATAGTCTACTGCTCAATGTCCCCTGCATATTAAATAGAGAACAAATGTGGCGTGTGATAGAGGCTGGAGCATAGTAAATACAATTAACAGTCGAATTTCACTGGCTGGTGCTTCCGAAGAGGTGAGAAAAACTGGTGGCATAAATTAAGTGTGAAAAGTCACAGCGAACACTTGCTCCGTTTGTTTTGTGGTTTCAGCCAGTTCACATTTGTCCAAAAAATTAATATAATTATCGTACTGAAAAGGGCGTTAGAAACTTTGAAATTCCAAATACTCTGAATTCTGTCAATGTGATGACCAGGTCCCATTTAAAAGCACATTAGCTGTTGTGTAAATTACTGCTGCGATCACTTGACGATTTCCAATGATTGTGTAGCTAAAGGATCGCCAGTGTCCCTCGCCAAGGCGGGAGCTTCAGAGGCGAGTTGCTTCTTTCCCAAAACTCAACTCACACGGGAATTTCCCAAAATGAACATTTCGTTCAGAATAATCATGAACATGATCAGGTAGCCATTTCGGTAGATAACCCCGAAGAGTCCAAAAAAAATCGTAGTCTCTCTAAACAAGCTCCAAATTCAAGTTTAAACTTCTCTCGGTTGAGCACATTGTATTAGACAGCCGAAGAAAGCGGGAAGCTCTCAAGAATCTGACTTGCGCTGAGTTAGTTGCACATTGGAATTTCAATAAGGATATTTCAACTGGACCGATTCTTAAATCGAGAGATGAGGCAAATCCAACAGAGTTCATCCTTCTCGGGAGCACAATGTTGGACGGAATTACTCTGTAGTGGTAAAATCAGCCCCTTGGTGAGGACAGGTTTGACCTGGGTTGTGATGTTCTAACAGTCAACAAGAATACTAATAATCGCTGTTTAGGCTGGAGGCCATCAGAGCTTGTGGGACAACAGTCAACAGAAACCACCTTCCGAAACCAATCATGGAAGGGATAATGGTGAGAGATTTGAAACGTAAATGTTCTCATGGTTTAAGTAGTTTATTTAGAAAAATATTGACTATAAATCTCATTTAGAGAGATAGAGATTAATATTTAGACCATGTACAATAGAAAGGTGAAAAAGTTAACTGTTTCAATAATTAAAATAGTGTATGGATTGTAAAATTACATTTAATGGTAAGTACAAACTATTGAATTGCTTCATAATCTTCATATTGCAAAGAAACTTGTTTATCTTATATTGGCTAAATGAAACATAATCACAAAGGCACTGAGGTATTTGTGACACTAGCTAAAATCACCAAACTAAATGATACATTCACTTTTATTACAAAAAAGATTGGGGTATAAATAACAGTAAAGTAGCCTTACTGTCATTACTTAAGACCTTAGGCAGGGGATGCTGGGAGCACTGTCTATAGTTTTAGTCTCCTTAGCGAAGTAAGGAAGACATACCTTCCTTAGAGAATGCAATGCAGACTCACTCAACACTCAGCTGCCACTGGGATGATGGGATTGTCTTGTGACAAGAGATTGAGTAGACTTGGACTATATTCCTTATTTTAGAAAAATAAGAGATGATGTAGTTGAAATACAACATTCCTAAGGGGCTTGACATGGTAAGTACTGGGAGCATATTTCCACTTGCTGAGGGATCTTGAACAGGGCATTCACAGTCTCAGGATAAAGAATTGGGCATTTTTGAGTTAGACAGGAATGAACTTTTGGAGTTCTCTACAGAGAGCACTCTGGATACCATGTTTACAAGTATGTCAACAAATAAATGTTTGGATATTAAAATAATTTAGATAAGGAGAATAGTAGAATGGTGTAGCAGAGATAGAAGATCAAGCCACTCACCATTCTGACTTGGAAATATATTGCGTTCTTTCTTGATTGCTGAAGCAAAATCCTCAAACTCCCTCCATTACAGCACTGTAGGTGTACTTACATCACATGCAGTTCCACAAGGCAGTTCACCACCTTTTCAAGGATAGTTAGGAATGGACAATGAATGCTGGCCCAGCCAGTGAAGTCCACATCTCTTGAATGAATAAAAGAAAACTCATCTTAATGAATGGCATTGAAAGCTTGAGGTCCAAATGGCCTATTCCTGCTCCACAATGAAGCACAAATTTGAGACCTATTTAAATCTGTAAGGGTTAGTTTCACATCAAGCAGAACATTAACCAAATAAATTATTGCTGGAGCTTGTCATGGCACTATCTTACTACTTAAGAATATCATAAAGATTGCTCTGTTCACTCAGCAAGTGTAGCTTTTATTGAGTCATAGGGGTAAAATTACATAATGCCAGCCTATCATTCTGAAGAAGATTGGGGCGCTGATCCCCAATGTCCTCAGTAAATATTATAACAAATGATCTGGTCATTATCACATTGCTGCTTATGGGATCTTGTTATTCTCATGACAACAATGATTATATTTGAAACTTACTGCAAGTACTGTGAAATATCTATTAATGAAATCTTTCATTAGATCAATTAACTAGATGTGATATAAAGAAATGGTTAAAGGCATTGGATACAGAAAAGGCAATAGTCTGTGAGAATATTCCGACAATAGTACTAAAGTCCTGTGCTCCAGAACTTGCCACACATCCAACAAAACTGTTCCAGTAGAACTACAACACTGGCATCTACCTGGCGATATGGAAAATTTCAGGTACGTCTTGGGCAAACTCAATCGGTCTAATTCACGTCTCTTCAAGTTACTCTTTATCATCAGTAAAATTATGGAAGGATTATCAACAGTGCAATCAAACAGCACTTTCTTAGCAATAAGCTACTTACTGACACAGTCTGGGTTCAGCCAGGGTCAATCAGTTGCTGACTTCATTATAGTTTTGGTTCAAACATGGACACAAAAAATCTGAGTTCAAGAGGTGAGGGGAGAGTAACTGCTCTTGATATTAAGAACACCAATATCTTGGCGGGAAGACTGGCTAGGGCTACTGGGGGGACTTTAAACTAGAAAGGGTAGGGGGAGGGAATAGTGATGTGGAGACTGGGAGCAAGGAAGTTAGCTCCCAGGTAGGGAAAGACTCTAGGCAGGATGAGAGGCAGGTTAGACGAGTGGGGGAGAAGGGAAATGTCCAGTCTGAGGGACTGAGCTGTGTCTATTTTAGTGCCAGGAGTGTAGTAAATAAGGTGGATGAACTTAGGGCGTGGATTGCTGCTTGGGATTGTGATGTGGTGGCCATTACAGAGACTTGGATGTCTCAGGGACAGGACTGGGTACTACAGGTCCCGGGATTCAGATCCCTCAGGAAGGACAGGGAGGGAGGCAAAAGAGGTGGTGGAGTGGCACTGTTGATCAGGGACAGTGTCATGGCTGCAGAGAAGGTGGATACCGAGGAGGGAATGTCTACGGAGTCTCTGTGGGTGGAAGTTAGGGATAGCAAAGGGTCGGTGACGTTGCTGGGTGTATTCTATAGGCCGCCCAATAGTGACAGGGAAGTTGAGGTGCAGATAGGGAAACAGATACTGGAGAGATGTAGAAATAACAGAGTTGTTGTGATGGGAGACTTCAATTTCCCAAACATCGACTGGAATATCCCAAGGGTAATGGGTTTGGATGGGGAGGAGTTTGTTAGGTGTGTTCAAGATGGTTTCCTGACACAGCACGTGGACAAGCCTACGAGAGGAGAGGCTGTACTGGACCTGGTACTAGCTAATGAACCAGGACAGGTGATGGATCTCTCGGTAGGGGAGCATCTTGGGGATGGAGATCATAATTCTATCTCCTTCACCCTTGCATTGGAAAAGGATAGGATCAGGCGGGCTAGGAAGGTGTTTGTCTGGAATAAGGGGAAATATGAAAACATCAGGCAGATGTTGGGGCGAATAAACTGGAAGGAGGTGTTCTTGGGGAAAAGCACAGAAGGAAGGTGGCAGATATTCAAGGAATGCTTGTCTGGAGCTTTGCATGACAACGTTCCGGTGAGACAAGGAGGTTTTGGTAGGATGCGGGAACTGTGGTGCACGAAGGCTGTGGTGAACATAGTCAGGAAGAAAAGAAAGGTGTATAAAAGGTTCAAAGAGCTAGGAGATGTTGGGGATCTAGAGAAGTACAAGGCTTATAGAAGAGAGCTTAAAAAAGAAATTAGGAGAGCCAGAAGGGGTCATGAGAAGGCCTTGGCTGGTAGGATTAAGGAGAATCCCAAGGCCTTCTACAAATATGTGAAAAGTAAAAGGATGAGAAGAGAATGGATAGGACCTATAAAAGGTGAAGGGGGAAAAGTCTGTATGGAACCGGAAGAAATGGCAGAGGTGCT
Organism: Sphyrna mokarran; assembly: GCA_024679065.1. Classification (NCBI taxonomy): domain Eukaryota; kingdom Metazoa; phylum Chordata; class Chondrichthyes; order Carcharhiniformes; family Carcharhinidae; genus Sphyrna; species Sphyrna mokarran. The sequence continues at coordinate 36,751,575 of JAGIQG010000020.1, read as the reverse complement.
TAATGAGTACTTTGCCTCAATATTCACAGTGGAAAGTGATCTGAGAGGATGCACTACAAGTTTGCGACAGACTGAAAAGATTATGTAGATATTAAGGAAGCGGATGTGTTAGAACTTTTAAATGCTATCAAGATAGACAAGTCTCCGGGACCAGATGGGATGTACCCCAGGTTATTGTGGGAGGTGAGGGATGTCATTGCAGAGCCCCTGGCGATGCTCTTTGCGTCGTCGATGGAGACGGGAGAGGTTCCGGAGGATTGGAGGATTGCGGATGTGGTCCCTATTTTCAAGAAAGGGAACAGGGATAATCCTGGAAATTACCGACCAGTGAGTCTGACCTCAGTGGTTGGTAAGCTGATGGAGAGGCTTCTGAGGGACAAGATTTACAAACATTTGGAGAAGTTTAGGTTGATTAGAAATAGTCAACATGGTTTTGTAAAAGGCAGGTCGTGCCTTACGAGCTTAATTGAGTTCTTCGAAAATGTGACTGAACACATTGACGAAGGACGAGCAGTGGACGTGGTGTACATGGACTTCAGCAAGGCATTTGACAAGGTCCCACATGCAAGACTTCTTGAGAAGGTGAGAGGCCATGGGATCCAAGGGGCTTTGGCCTTGTGGATCCAGAACTGGCTTGCCTGCAGAAGGCAGAGGTTGGTTGTGGATGGCTTTTTTTCTGCATGGAGGTCGGTCACCAGTGGAGTGCCCCAGGGATCTGTTCTAGGACCCTTGCTGTTTGTCATTTTCATAAATGACCTGATGAGGAAGTGGAGGGATGGGTGAGTAAGTTCGCCGATGACACGAAGGTCGGTGGTGTTGTGGATGGTCTGGAGGGATGTCAGAAGTTGCAGCATGACATCGACAGGATGCAAGACTGGGCGGAGAAGTGGAAGATGGACTTCAATGCGGATAAATGTGTTGTGGTCCATTTTGGCAGATCCAACGGGATGAATGAGTACACTATCAAAGGTAGGAGTCTTAGCTGTGTGGAAGAGCAGAGGATCTTGGGGTCCGGGTCCATAAGACTCTCAAATCGGCCTCCCAGGTGGAGGATGTGGTTAAGAAAGCTTACGGTGTACTGGCCTTCATTCATCGAGGGATTGAGTTCAGGAGTCAGGATGTAATGCTGCAGCTTTATAGGACCCTTGTCAGACCACACTTGGAGTACTGTGCGCAGTTCTGGTCGCCTCACTATAGGAAGGACGTGGAAGCTATTGAAAGGGTGCAGAGGAGATTTACAAGGATGTTGCCTGGATTGGTAGGCATGCCTTATGAAGACAGGTTGAGGGAGCTGGGACTGTTCTCCCTGGAGAGACGAAGGTTGAGAGGCGACCTGATAGAGGTTTACAAGATGTTGAGAGGAATAGATAGGGTGCACTCTCAGAGACTATTTCCCAGGGCTGAAATGGTCACGACGAGAGGGCACAGATTTAAGGTGCAGGGAAGCAAGTACAGAGGGGATGCTAGGGGAAAGTTTTTCACTCAGAGGGTGGTGAGTGAATGGAATCGACTGACGTCGGTGGTGGTCGAGGCGAACTCGCTGGGGTTTTTTAAAAGACTTCTGGATGAGTATATGGGATCCAATGGGATTGGGGGTTATAAATAGGTCTATGGCTGGGTATGTTTTGATGTGTTCGGCACAACTTGTGGGCCGAAGGGCCTGTTTGTGCTGTAGTGTTCTATGTTCTATGTTCTAACATATTTGACTGACTGTGGCATCAAGGAGTCCTAGCAAAATTGGAATGAAACTGGAATCAAGGAGAAAACTCTCTTCTGGTTGGGCTGACCAATGTACCATGGGGGAGGAACCATGGGAAGAAGGCCATGGGGGTAGGACCATGGGTGGAGGCCAGTGGGGGCAAGGGTTTTGGTGGCAGTTAATGGGACATGGCCATGGCCGGGGGGCTGGGTGGGAGGTGGAGGCCTTCTCTCTATGGTCCTCTTGGTCACTTGCTCATCTCTACTTCACTGGCCACGCCCCATTGCCCCACCCCACCATTGCTCCATCAGTTGCCAACTCCACCATCCTCCATTCCTGAGATCAATTTACTTCTCTAGACTGCCTCCAATGCTTGTATATCATTCCTTAGATCAGGGAACTAAAACTGTTCACAATAATCCAGGTGTGGTCTAACTAGTATTTTGTATAGTTCTAGCAATACTCCCCTATTCTTACACTCCCTTCCTTGAAATAGAGGCAAACATTCCATTTGCCTTTCTTATTACCTTCTGAACTTGCATGTTAGCTTTTTATGATTTATGCATGAGGACGTTCGTATTGCAGCTTTCTTTGTCTTTATCCATTAAATCATCTTTAGCTCCTTTATTCTTTCTACCAAAGTGTAATACTTAACATTTTGCTACATTATATTCCATCTGCCAAGTTATTGCCCACTCATTTAATCTGTCTATATCCCTTTGTAAACTCTTTATGTCATTTTCACCACTTTATATAATCTGCAAATTTGGCAATAGCACATTCATTTCTCTCATCCAAGTCACTTATATTGTAAATAATTGTTGCCCCATCATGGATCCCCGTGGCACATCATTAGTCATGATGTGGAGATGCCAGTGTTAGATTAGGGTAAACACAGTAAGAAGTCTCAAAACACCAGGTTAAAGTCTAACAGGTTTATTTGGTAGCAAAAGCCACTAGCTTTCAGAGCACTGCCCCTTTGTCAAGTGAGTGAGAGTTCTATTCACAAACAGGACATATAAAGACACAAACTCAATTTACAAAGTAATGGTTGGAATGCTAGTCTTTACAGGGAATCAAATCTTAAAGGTACAGACAATGTGAGTGGAGAAAGCGTTAAGCACAAGTTAAACAGATATGTATTGTCTCCAAACAGGACAGTTAGTGAGATTTTGCAAACCCAGGCAAGTCATGGGGATTACAGACAATGTGACATGAACCCAAGATCCCAGTTGACGCTGTCCTCATTTGTGCGGAACTTGGCTATCACTCTCTGCTCAGTGGCTCTGCGTTGTCATGTGTCATGAAAGCCACCTTGGAGAATGCTTACTTGAAGATCAGAGGTTGAATGCCCATGATCCCTGAAGTGTTCCCCCAACAGAAGAAAACACTCTTGCCTGGTGATTGCCGAGCAGTTTTCATTCATCTATTGTCGTAGAGTCTGCATGGTCTCCCCAATGTCCCATGCCTTGGGATATTCTTTCCTACAGTGTATCAGGTAGACAACATTGGCTGACAACGGTGAATGAACACCGCTCTTCCTGTTCTCTTCCTGTTGGGGAACACTTCAGCAGTCAGGGGCATTTGGCTTCTGATCTTTGGGTAAGCTTTTTCCAAAGCGGCCTTCATGACACACAATGCAGAGTCGCTGAGCAGAGACTGATAGCCAAGTTCTGCGCACGTGAAGACAGCCTCAACTGGGACCTTGGGTTCATGTCACACAATCTGTAATCCCCACGATTTGCCTGGGTTTGCAAAAATCTCACTAACTGTCCTGTCTGGAGACAATACACATTTCTTTAACTTGTGCTTAACGTCTCTCCACTCATATTGTCTGTAACTTTAAGACTTGATTACAATTAAAGGCTCACATTCCAAACATTAATTTGTAAACTGAGTTTGTGTCTTTATGTGCCCTGTTTGCGAATAGAATTCCCACTCACCTGAAGGGGCACCACTACAAAAACTAGTGGTTTTTGCTACCAAATAAACTTATTGGACTTTAACCTGGTGTTGTAAGACTTCTTACTGCACTTCACTAGTTATAGGTTGCCATCTTGAAAATGCAGTTCTTATCCCAATTCTTGGTCTTTTATCAATTAGCCAATCTTTTGTCCATGCCAATACACTATCCCCCAACACAACAGGCTCTTTTTTTTTAATTAAGTAGCCTTTTGAGCAGCACCTTATTGCATGCTTTGAAGCAAATCCAAATATATTACATCAACGGGGTTCTCTTTTACATATCCCACTCATTACCACTTCATAGAATTCTAATAAATTTGTCAAGTATAATTTTCCCTTGTAGAAGCCATGCTGACTCTGCTTGATTATGTTATGTAATTCCCAATTTTCTGATTTACCATTAATCTTTGCCAATCTGTATGATTTTTCTTTCGCTTTAATACTATCCTTCACTTCCTCGGTTAGCCATTGTTCATTTATCCCCTTCCCAAAATCCTTCTTCCTCACTGGAATATATTTTTATTGTGAGTCATGAACTATTTTCATAAACATCTGCCATTGTTGACCAACTATCTTTTCTACTAAACTCCTTTCCCAATCTGCTCCAACCAACTCTGCCCTCATCCCTTTGTAATTACGTCTACTTAAATTTAGCACATTGTTTCTGACCCATTTTCTCACTCAAATTGAATGCTAAATTCTACCAGGTTGTGGACACTGTTTCCTCACAGATCTTTTATTCTGAGATTATTTATTTAAGCTGCATCATTACATATTACCAATAAGTTGATCCCTGATTGGACCCAAAACATTTTGTTCTAGGAAACTATTTCTTCCTCATGGCTACCTTTGCCAATTTGATTTTCCCAATCCACATGAACATTAAAGTCATGCATGATTAAAATACTGCCTTTTTTAAAATGCCCTCTCCACCCTACAGTTTATACACTCATAGGGGCTCTATACACTGTTCCTACCAGTATCTTCTACCCCTTGTTATTTCTCACCTCCACCAATATGGATTCTACATCTTCTGATCCAAGGTCACTTCTTACTTTTTTATTTATTCCATTTCATACTAACAAAGCTATACTGCCACTCTTTTTTTTCTGCCTGTCCTTACAAAAAGTCATACACCTTTGAATATGTAGTTCTCAGCTTTGATCATTCTGTAACCATATCTTTCTAGTGGCTATAAAATCATACCGATTAACCTCAATTTGTGCTGACAATTCATTTATTTTGTGACAAATGCTATGTGCTTTAAGTAAAGAAACATTCACTTTATCTTTTTACCTTTTGTTCCTCCCTGGACCTTACTTGTGGCTGTTTTCTTTTGTTTGTGCACTCTGTCTCTTTCTGTTGCACCCTGGACATCATTACCTAAATAGTTGCCTTGCAATGTAGCCATATTGTTTTGCATTGTGAGTAATTCGCTGGTAACACCCAGTTTTACTTCACCTTCACCCCTCCTGATCTCAATGTGTCTAAACTGTCAGACTGCTTGTCTGACATCCAGTAATGAGCAGAAATTACCCCCAATTAAATGAAGGGACAACCGCAAAGTCACTGACTTCAATCCCTGCGACCAATTTCAGACTCTCACCACTGACTCCATTCCTCTCCCTGGTAACTGTCAGAGACTGAATCAGATTCACAACCTCAGTGTCCTAGCTGACCTGGAGATGAGCTTTCAATTACATATTTGTGCTGTTACTAAGGCTACTTATGTCCATCTCCATAACATTACCCAACTATTCCCCTGTTTCATTTTATAGTGTGAAAAACAAATTTGTCACTGAACTGTCACTTGCTATTTTTTGATCTTTTATTTAACTCAGAGTAAAACATCCTAAAGTCAGTTCATCTTATTATTTAAAAAAAGGAAATTTACTTCAAATCCCACTGTGGTGGATGGTAACATTTGAATTCAATACAAATCTGGAGTTAAAAGTTTAATGATGACCATGGTGCCATCGCTGATTATCAAATCAAACAACCTGGTTCAGTCCTTTCGGGAAGGAAATCTGCCATCCTTATCTGGTATGGCCTACACGTAACTCCAGATTCATAGCCATGTGGTTAACTCTTAAATGCCTTCCATTTCGGATTATGGATGGGCAATAAATGTTGGCCCAGCCAGTTTTGCGTACATTGTGTGAAAGAATAAAAAAAACTTTAGAAAATACTTCTTGTTCTGGCAATTCAAGACAATGGTTGAAATATTGCAGAAGTTGGACAGTTATGGGAAGAAAATGTCATTGCTACCTCCAGACATATCCATGCCTAACCAGCCTCTCACATTCTGCACTCATAACTCTGCTGAACACTTCCTAACTCACACTAAATAGCATACAGCCATTCATTCCTGTACTTGCTGACATACACTGGTTCCTAGTTAAACATTGCCTAGATTTTATAATTCTCATCCTTATTTTCAAATCTCTCCAAAACCAGGTCACTCCCTATATCCGTCACCTCTTCCTGCCCCACCACCCTTCATGTTTTCTGCCCTCTTTTAATTCCAACCTCTTGAGCCCCCTTTTTACTTATTCCACCATTACCTCTTCATTTCGCTGGGCCCCTAAGCTCTCTACAACTCTCTGCTCTCCTCCCACCTTTCCTCCTTGAAGGCAATCCTTAAAAACTATTTTTTTGATGAAGCTTTTGATCTCCTGACAGAAACTCTCATTTTTGGGCCGGGGGCCATTAGTTTATTTCAAAACGCCTCTGCGAAGCTGCTTGGGGCTTCTTATTATGTTAAAGATGCTAAGTTGTTATTGCTGACAAACTTTCTGAAACAAACTGTAAGAGAAGATCGTTCTTTCGTTGGTACTGTTGAATTAATTATTTGTTTGTTTTCATACTGTTTTTGGTTCTGTGAAACGAAGACATTTCACCAGCCTGATCCTGTTCTTTCTCCCAGTGATTGATTGGTTTTGGTCTGTGCTGATGGATTGAAACAATGTTCCGGCACTCCGGGGGTTAACCCGATTGCTCTGCCTTCCTGATTATATTTCACTTTAAGATCACTTCCTACATACAAAATATCCATCCGACATCATCAGAAGTCCATGTTGTGGGGAAAAGACAAAGCTTATTAAAGGAAGATAGGCAGCAAGCTGCTTCCTCTCACGTCCCGAGGGACAATTTCAAGCGCTTTTTAATTACTTAAACATCTCTCCGAAGATTTTTTTTGTTACTAGGAAAACAGACTTTTCTCTGAAGTGTCGTTTTCTATTTTTTGCTCATTTATTTGTCAGAAAAACATCCCAAAGTCAGTTCCGCCTTCTTAACATTAAAAAATAAAGTTTATTTTAAAACAAAATACTTGCAGAAGTTAAACTGTTACGAGAAGGAAACAGCAGCTATTCAATCTGGGGAGGGGGTGGGGGGGGGGCGGTGGGGTGCAGGTAGATGCTATTCCATTGTCGATTTGAACTGAAGTGGGACCGTGTTCAAAGGCTGGAAATAATAATCATAGGATACAGGCAGTTTGTTGTTTGACAATTTGATCCGGTTATCTGCTTCTGTTCTTGGTATCCCGTTAAGATGCGGGAAATGGACCGTTAGTTGAGGGCACTTGGAGATTGTCCAGGTTAAGAACAATTACTCATGAGGCTGAAATATTCAGATACCAAGGTGTCTGTGTGTGGAGATCAGTCATTCGCGAGCAGGGTTCTCTGCATTTTGTTCTTTAAAGTGCCATCAATTCCCTTTCCTCCTATATTAAGTTTTCTGTACAAGTTAAACTTTGAAAAATGGATACAAACTTTAAACTCTATCTTTTCTTTTACAGAGGCAGGTCTTAAAAGGCGTCTGGGGACTAGATTCCTGAGTAGCCGGATAAGCAGCAGATGGTTCACGGGTGGGGAGAAACTGGGAACACTGGTGATGAGAAACTTTTAATGTGCACAGAATGTCTTTGAAGATGGTGTTTAAACAGCAGGTGATGTTATTGACGGGAACCAGTTGTTGTGACAAGGAGCTGACATCTTCTGATGGGTGGGTGCCAATCCAAGCAACTTTTGGGGGAATGTACTGGCTTTGGCTCAGTCAATAGTGCTGATAATTTTCGCATGCAGTACAACGATGCTGAAGATGGAAGTCGAACGTCGTTAAATATGCAGTCAGTTCTTGTACTAACATGTTGTGAGTGATTCAGCATGGTTCTAAGACACACGGAGCTCCCAACCTAACCCAAACAATCAAAGGAGGCAGCAAGCAGAGTTTAGGAACTTCCAGTAACTCAGCTAGAAATCACCCAACAGTGCATTTACACAGCACTTGCATTTACACAGCACTTTTAAATACAAAAACATTGGAAGGTAACAAAGAGATATTGGGAGGTGCAACTGAAAATTTGCAACTGAAAAGAGACTGATGCTCCTAAAGGAGAGAGAAAGCAGGAGAAGAAGATAAAGAATGTTAAAGAGGGATTTCCAGAGCTTGGGGCTTGAGCTGAAGTTACAGTCACCAATGGTGGGGTAAAGAAAGGTAAAAAGTCTCACAACCAGGTTAATTAAAGTCCAACAGACTTTAACCTGGTGGTGTGAGACTTCTTACTGTGCTTACCCCAGTGCAACACTGGCATCTCCACATCAGGGTAAAGGAAGTCAAGGAAGCCCTCAAAGAATCATAGAATGTACAGCGCAGAAAGAGGCTATTTGGCCCATCAAGCCTATACTAACAACAATCCCACCCAGGCCCTATCCTCATAACCCCATGTATTTGACCATGTTAACCCCACTGACATTAAGGAGCAATTTAGCATGACCAATCAACCTAACCCACGTGTCTTTGAAGTGTGGAATGAAACTGGAACACCTGGAGGTAACCCATGCAGACACAAGAGGAACATGCGAACTCCACACAATTACCCAAGGCCAGAACTGAACCCAGTCCCTGGCAGTGAGAGGCAGCAGTGCTAACCATTGTGCGACCGTGCCACCAGAATTGGAGGAAGAAAGGTTGCGGAGATAGGGAAGGGTGAGGTCATGGAGGGATTTGAACAGAAGGTTGAAAAATTTAAATTTGTGGCATTGGGGACCATTTTGTTTTAATCAGAAAATTTTGGTGAGTTTTCTTAACTGATCAAGGAATTGTTGATATTTACAGCATATCCTCTTATCTTTGCTAAATTTTACTAATCCATGATCTGCGTTATCCATTGAACTTGCTAAATAAATCATCAAACTATTTGGTAAACTTGTCAACAGCAAACGTGTCACTACATTAACGTGCTGCAAATGAGAAGAAATTTTTGTCATTAATTGCATCTCATTAACAGTGCTTTAGTGTTCAAGAGGATGTTTTGAATGGCTTGTGTACTTTAAACAGGAACGTCAAAATGAGTGGGGGCAGGGGAGGTTTTCTTTGTTTATGTACCTCTCAAAAAGCCTATTAGAAATCGAAGAGTTAACTCACAACTGTCAGAAGATAAAATGGAAGCTTTCTTTTCCTTCACATTTTTTCCTCTGAAGGCACCAGCTGCCATTGGGATTTGTTTGGTACGTTAGTCCAGTACCTCACTGAAATGATCATAGTTCAGATGTCAGCTCTGATAGTGGTAGATAGCAGGCTTGTTGGCCTTGTAGGTACTTTACAAGTGAAACCAATCCTTTCCTCATTCAGTGTTCAGGGACACGTGCTTTACAATATCAATTTGGATAACAATCAGGTGTGGGAATTTTAGCTGAATTTCTCTTTCCTTGCTCACAACATTGATACACATTTTAGCATCATTGCATTGGTAGACAGTTAAATTAGGTGGCACAGTGATGTCCATCTCAGTAGCATTATTGTTGGTGCAGACTCAATGGATTGAATGGCCTCCTGCACAGTAGGGATTCTATGATTCGTAGGGATTCGTTAGAAAGGAGGCGGCTAAGAGGGGATCTTATTGAAGCATATAAGATGATTAGAGGTTTAGATAGGGTGGACAGTGATAGCCTTTTTCCTAGGATGGAGAAAGCTAGCACGAGGGGACACAGCTTTAAATTAAGGGGTATGAGTTATAGGACGGATATCAGAGGTAGGTTCTTTACTCAAAGAGTGATTAGGGAGTGGAATGCCCTGCCTGCAGCTGTTGTAGATGCGCCAAGTTTGGTGGCGTTTAAGAGGTTAGTTGATAAGTATATGGAAGAGAAGGGAATGGTTTAGTTTGGAGGGGCATTGCTTTTTATTTTGGTCGGCACAACATCGAAGGCCGAAGGGCCTGTTCTGTGCTGTATTGTTCTATGTTCTATGTTCTATGTTCTATGATTCTGTACTAAACATGCTTACTCAAATGTTAAAACATTCTAAAAGAAAAAGAACAAGGAACAGTAAAGCACAGAAACAGGCCCTTTGGCTCACCAAGCTTGTGCTGATCATACCTAGACTAACTGCCTGTATCCCTCTTATTTCTTGCCTGTTCTTGTGCCTATCCAGATAAGGCTTAAATGCTGCTGATGTATCTGCCTTGGTTGTGCATTCCAGGCTCCCACCATTCTCTATGTAAAAAACTTCCCCATACATCTCTACAGAAACTTTCCCCACTTAATTTGAACTTGTGTCCCCTTGTAATTGTGCTTTTTGCCCTCAAAAAAAGCTTCCAAAGCCTCACATTATCTATGCCCTTCCTAATTTTACAAATCTCTTTCAGGTCGCTCCTCAACCTCCGTCTTTCCAGGGAGAACCATTCCAGTTTATTCAATCTCTCTTCATAGCTATTACTCACCATACAGATGACATCCTGAAAACCTTTTCTGTACTCCCTCCAAAGCCACTAAGTCTTTCTAGTAGTATGGCGACCAGAATTGGACACATTCCAAATGTGGCCTAACCAATATTTTATATAACTATAAAATAATTTCCCAATGCCCTGGCCGATGAAGGTAAGCATGCCATTTGCTTTTCCACAAAAAGATCCCTACTCATCCATAGATAATAATACTTAGCCGGTGAATATTAAACAGATGCAGTTTAGCTTAGTTGGCAGGACAGCAGATTAGTGAAGCAGAGCAATGCCAACAGCGTGGGTTCAATTCCTGTACCCAGTATAGGATATCTGGCTTCTTCTCAATCTTGGTCCTCTCACCTGAGGTGTGGTGATCTTCAGGTTAAATTACCATCAGTCAGCTTTCCCCCTCCATGGGGACAATAGGCTATGGGACTATGGCAATTTTATCTTTCATAGAGTCTCCAATTTAATGTATAATTTGTGCTAACTACACTGTAGGATTGTGCACTGAAGGCTGTTGAACAGAATAAAGACTACTACAAGAATCTCTGAAGGTTCATGGTCAATGCTGCAAATTATTAAAAGGAAATTAAGATGTGTTAGATTAAATTCCTAAGGCATATAAATAGGAAATGAGAAGTACCTAAGTATCCTTGTACAATGCCTTAATCAAACCTTATTCAGAATACTGTGTCACACCCAGTTTGGTTCTTCTCAAATGGTTGGCAGTGCCAGGAAGTGCCAGGGCAGTGCCAGGGGTGGTACCTATCGGAGAACAGGAGCCTGAATGGCAGGTCTTGAAGTGGACAGAGCCAGGCTAGGGCCATGAGTGGGCTGTTTGGGTATGAAGGGGAGGGCCCACTGCCACTCTGCATGTGATTGGTTGGGGGGTGGAGGGGCCCCCGTTGCCATTTTGCATGCAATTGGTGGGGGTCCACTGCCCCTCTGATGCAATCAGTGAGATGGGGAGGGGACAATTTGTCTAGGTGACAGAGGGGTGGGGGTGATATTTCTGAGTGGGGGCCGCTTGCGATTGGCCTTAGGCTCTCTGGATATCTAGGAGATTGCTTTGTCGAGGCCAGCTGCAGCAGCAGATCGCTGACAGATCTCTCTCTCTCCGACCTGTCAGCTCTCTGTTGGTTGCCATTGCGCAAGTGCAGACACAGAGGTTTGCACATGTGCAATGGCACCTTCTCCTGCTGCAGCAGCCTCCCTGGCAAGTTGAGCCCTGCCCTCTCCCTCCAGTGGTTAAAAATGGTCTAGTCCATTTTTTTCCTACTATGAATGCCTGAGATATGCAATTTGGACTCACCCAAAAATGGATCTGAAACTCTCTCATTTTCATGCTAGCTATTTTCTTGAAAAATTTGAAGAGATTTGCCCCTCTCTGGCTTTTCACTCAATGGAGATTGAGTAGATTTCATTCTGTTTTTAGAAATAAAGATTAGATGTGGATATGTTATTTGAGTTGGATCTGCTGAAGAGGATAAGGGACATGAGTAGAAGTTATAGAGCACTGAGCTAGACTGTTCATCAGAAGGCCTATCTCTGATGGTAGGTTATTTGACTGCTAGATCGAATTGCTGGCTCACACAAGATATGCAGCTTGGGTTGAATGGCCATGGTAAATTGTCCCTTGGTGTCAAGGGGATTAGCAGGATAAATATGTAAAGTTACAGGAATATATAAGGCCTGGGTGGGATGGTTGTTGGTGCAGGCTTGATGGACCGAATAGCCTCTTTCTGTAATGATTCTATGATTTTATGTGAATTTGCTGCACAAAGGATTGCTAGGAATTCTTAAATGTGATTGATATAGCTATGTATTAAAGGTAGGTTTTGGGAGATATGTAGCTTGATCTTTGGGAACATGCTTCATTAACTTTGGGTGGGGAGGGGAGTTTTGAGGATGGCTGAGAGGAATTTTCTGGCGTATTTTCTGAAATTGGCCAAGCAATTTTTGCTTTTTCCAGTAAGTTTTTAGTTGATTGATAGCTGGGGTGGAAAAGGATAGATTAGTATTCCAAGGAAGCAGGAGTTATGGCTGGGATTTTCTGGCCATGCTCATCCCCAGTCCAGAAATTCCTGTCTGAGGTCAACAGGCATTTGCATGGTCTGCCCTCACCTGCTACGATTCCTGTGGTGGGTTGGACAGGAAAATTCCACCCATGGTTTCCATCCCAGGATTTTCTTTATTCATTTATGGGACATGAGTTTTGCTGCCTGGCCAGTATTTATTGCCCATTCTAATTGCCCTTGGAGGCAGTTGAGAGTCAATGCTGTGATTCTAGAGTCAGATTTAATTCCCTAAAGGGACATTAGTGAACCAGGTGGATTTTTCCAACCATCTGCAATGGTTTCATGGTCATCAATAGATTCTTAATTTCAAATATTTTTCATGGAATTCAAATTCCATCATCTGCTGTGGCAGGATTTAAACCTGGGTCTGCAGAACGTTAGCTGTGTTTCTGGATGAGAACTTTGAAGATGCTCTTACAGAGAGAAACAGCTTTAGTTGCAATCCAACCCACAATAGAACAATCTATTGATATTTGCTATTAAGGCTTGCAGTTGAATAGTCTTTTGGGCAATGGAATTGCACCACAGTAATCATTGTTTTCATTGAGGAGGCAAGAAGCAAAATTATCTCTTATTTGAGAGAAGATAATAACATTGTGGAGGTGGCAATTCCAGTTATGAAGGCTCGACATATCCAGATCCAACATGCAAAGACACATTCAATTAATGTAAATATTGAATTTCTTTCTGACTGATTGCAGTTGAAAAGTGCAGAAACTTTCCATTTTCATCTGTCTTAGTTGCCAATTTAAGTACTGACTGATCCTGCAGGATAATTGGGTCCTCACACTTAGGACACATTCTATTTGGTGATCAAAATATCACCAATAACTGTAGAAAGATCTTGCTTTCTGGCAGACATGTGTACACTATCACTGCACATCCTCTCCATCCCATCCCCCAGTAACAAAGTAGATCAAATTTTCCACATGTTTCAGTCTCTCTCCCATCCCCCATTATTCTACTTGGATGGTGAGATATGATCCAAAGCAGAAATGCTTTTGAGCAGAGTTGAGAGGAGGTGCTTCTTATATCAGTAAATTGAACTTTCTTCTTTCCAGCTTACCCACATCTCCTTACCAGCCACCCACATCTCCTTAAAATGAGCGATAGTTCGATATTATAGGTTAATCACTGCAATAATCAGGTGATTTACAATCAGATCCCATGAATATTAAAAACAATCAAGCACATGCTTGTGGGCTCTAAATTTGGTTAAAGGAGCTAGTAGTTTATTTTAGCACAACTGAAATTATGAGCTTTGCATATTTTTAAAAAGGATTAAAGCAAACCATGGAATTAAGTTCATTTACTAGAATTTCACTGTAATGTTTTGTAATATCATTGAGGACAGGATTGGGAATGGCTGAAATATCCCACATCATTAAACAAACCATTGTGAATCCAAGGGAGGATATTTTAGCATAGCTCCAGCATCCCTGAGCAAAATATTGGGCAGAAACTAGTTGCGCCAAGTTGTTGTCCCATTTCTCTTCCTGTAGCAACTTTCCAACAATATTTCTATTAGCTGCTGGAAGCATGCATGCACCCCTCCAAAAACGGTCTAACCAAAAATATGGTACTGACAGTCATCATCCAACACATCTTCAGCCATTATTGATATATCAATGCTGAACACAAGTACAATCTTCACTAATTAAGCAGGCACACTGATATCAACACAATTTGACCATTGTACACGCTGGACAGTTTACATGAACAAAACTCTAATTAAAACTTGAAACTGACAAAAAAAATTCCTTCAAGGAAAATTATCGTAACATAGGTAAATTGCATTGAAAAGGAAAACTCTGATTTAATCTGTGCTGCTTGTTGCTGTAACTTTCTTCTCTGACAATAATTGCTTGCGTAAAAACAGTAGTGGCAGCAACAGTAATAGAGGAACTTGAACTGTCATGAAGTTTGTCAGGGTAGCACATAAAACAAACAATTTGCAATTACCTAGCACATTTAAAGTAGTAAAAAGGTGCTTCAGAGGAATATTACCAAATACCAAAGCATAAAACTGCTTTAATTAGCTCCATTTGTTTTATGTAATTTACTTAGAAGTGCATCTTAACAAGGTGCAAACTGTTCACTGAAAATAGAAACCTGAAGTAGCCATACTGTTTAACAGGCTGTAGGCATTGACTTTGTAATTGGCAATAATGGCAATGGCAATTGGTTAGAGCTCAACATCAGTTCCCCACAAGACTGTGTTTTCAGCCCCCTACTATACTCCTTATACACTTATGACTGTGTGGTCAAATTCCCCTCCAATTTGATTTTCAAGTTTGCTAACAACACCACTGTAGTGGAGTTTGCATGTTCTCCCCATGTATGTGCAAGTTTTCTCTGGGTGCTCTGATTTCCTTCCACCGTCTGAAAGGTATGTTAGTTAGTGCATTGACCCAAACTGGTGCCGGAATATGGTGACTAGGGGAATTTCACAATAATTTAGTTGTATTGTTAATGTAAACCTTACTTGTGACTAATAAATAAACTTTAAGTACTTGGCCCTATGACCTCCTTTGATATACTATTCCAAATATTTAGCCATCTTTCAATGATGCAATGCTTTGTCATGTCCCTGAAACTACCCCATATCAGTTCTGGTCTTGTCCCCTTGACATACTATACTGTATGAGAACAAATATTGTAGCTATCAAATAGCAATATCCTGATCTCAGTGTGCAAGCTCACAAGGTCCTAGATGGTTTTTTTGCACCAATGCAAATACACCCCAACATGAATCTGAGAATTTTGCAGAATAAAATTATGGAAGATAACTACATTGGGACGATCTTGAGCCCATACTTACCATCCATGGGATTGGCGTCGGGGGCTTACGATCCAGTGAAACTCGGGAATCACAAATCTTGCGAGTAGGATAGTGAATTCTGATCTTCACAGCCCCGCACCGGCAACATAATCAGATTCGCCCTGATAATGGGCGAGAACATGACTTACATCTAAATAAATAAATTTCAATATAATTAAAGGCCCTTCTCACCAGATCTTCCCCCTTCACTAAATTTCTGTACTTCACCACATGACATCACAACTTTAAGATTTACAGCATGTTCACTCAGATATGAACCTATCGAGAATTCCCCCCTCTCTCCCTATGGATGCAAAGATGAATATAGTTTCTGGGGAGAGGGGCATGGCCAAATCGTGCCCTGGCACTGTCCCTGGTATAGAACAAAGAACAAAAAAAGCATGGGAAACAGGCCCTTCGGCCCAAGGAGCCCGTGCCACCAACTCGATGTTCCCACTTCTACACGCGATCCCTGTCCATGTTTATAGATCTATGAATTAAAAACCAAATTTGAGACAATTTAGGGAGAATTTGTTTTGCCAATTAGCCTAAGAGCACATCTTCGGGATGTGGGAGGAAACCAGAGCTCCCGGAGAAAACCCACGCAAGCACGGGGAGAATGCGCAAACTCCCACAGACAGAGGCCCAAATCCATGTATCTGCACAGCTCAGCTATAGTCACTGCGCTGTCGTGTTGCCCATCAGATAGTCCAGGTAAAGCATACACTAACGATGTGAAGCAGTAGGATACTCTCGAAAAAGGTCCAAGAGCAGTCCTCTCATGACCCATTGCGTGTATGCCCCTCGTTAGACATCAAGGTGGACCAAAGCACCTGTAGGATAAAAACAAGTACATCAATATCATCATCTATTTACACACTTCCCAGGGACTCCCAAAGCTCATGATCCCTATTTTAAATCAGTTTTATATACCCCTCCATTCCCATTCTGTTCATGTGCCCATCTAAGTATTTCTTAAATAACTCCAGAGTATCTGCCTCCACCACTTTACTTGGCAGCGCATTCCATACCCCACCACCCTCTGTGTGAAAAAACTCCCTCTAGCATCCAAATTATACCTTACCCCCTCACCCTAAGCCCGTGACCCCTCGTGCTATTTGAGTCCATCCTAGGAAAAAGCTTAGCCCTGTTTACTCTATTTATCCCCTTCAAAATCTTGTACACCTCTATCAGATCTCCCCTAAGTCTACGTCTTTCTAAGGAAAACAGTCCCAATTTGCCTAATCTCTCCTCGTAACTCAGACCTTCCATACCAGGCAGCATCCTGGTAAACCTCCTCTGCACTCTCTCCAGAGTCTCCACATCCTTTCGGTAGTAAGGCGACCAGAACTGGACGCAGTATTCCAAATGAGGTCTAACCAATGTTTTATACAACTGCAACATTAAAGGCCAGCTCTTGTACTCTATACCCCTTCCTATAAAGGCTAGCATACTATATGCTTTCTTCACAACCTTCTCCACTTGCTCTGCCACCTTCAGAGACTTGTTCACTTGCAGCCCCAGGTCCCTCTACGTTTCTATACTCTTAATAGGTCTACCCTTTATCATATACCTCCCCCCTACATTTTTTCTCCCAAAATGCATCACCTCACATTTATCAGGATTGAATTCCATCTGCCATCTGTCTGCCCAAGCTACCAGCCTATCTATGTCCTGCTGCATCGCCTGACAATGCTCCTCAATATCCGCAAGTCCAGCCATCTTTGTATCGTCTGCAAACTTGCTGATCACTCCACTTACTCCCTCTTCCAAGTCATTTATATATATATTACAAATAGAAGAGGTCCCAGTACAAAGCCCTGCGGCACACCACTAGTGACCGACCTCCAGCTAGAGAAACACCCTTCCACTATTACTCTCTGTCTCCTATTACCAAGTATAGATAAGGTAGATAGTCAACATCTTTTCCGAAAGGTAGGAGATTCTAAAACTAGAGGGCATAGGTTTAAGGTGAGAGGGGAGAGATACAGAAGGGTCCAGACAGACAATTTTTTCATGAAGGAAGTGGCAAGTGTTTGGAACGAGCTGCCAGAAGTGAGTATAATTTTTTCTTTTAAAAAGCAATTAGATAATTACATGGGTAAGAGTGGTATAAAGGAATCCGGGCCAAACGCCGGCAACTGGGACTAGCTTAACAGTAAAAACTGGGCGGCATGGACAAGTTGGAGTGTAGGGTTTCCTTGCTTTTCCATGCTGGAAACCTCAAGGACTCTATGGCACTGCCAACTTGTGTCAGGGAGCATTGCTGGGGTGAACCCTCATGAGAATCTCATGATGGGGGTCATGTTTGTGTAGCAGGATGAGAGAGAGTGTTCAATGAGGGGGAGGAATGCCAATGACTACAGAAGAGAGAAAGAGAGAGAGGGAGATGCTGGCATTGGTAGGGTGGCAGCATTGATGGGGGTGAGAGGGGGAGAGAGAGAGAGACACTAGCATTGATGGAGATGGGAGGGGGAAAGAAATGTCAGCATCGATGGGGGAGGGAGGAGAGAGAGATGCCAGCATTGACGGAGGTGGGAAAGGAGAGAGGTGACGGTGTTGATGAAGCTGAGAGGGGAGAGAGATGTTGGCATTGATGAAGGTGGTAGGGAGAGAGAAATGTCAGCATTGATGGAGGTGGGGAGAAAGATGTTGGTGTTAATGGGGGTGGGGCGGGAGAGAGATGCCAGCGTTGATGAGATGGGGGAGAGGGCAGAGAGTTGATGAAATTGAGGGGGATGGGAGGGGGAGAGAGTTGATGGTTTGAGGTGAGTGGGAGGGGAGGTGGATGCCAGCATTAATGGGGGTGGAAGGTGCCAGCATTGATAATGGGGCAAAGATGCTGGTGTTGATTGGGGAGGGCTGAGGGAGACTTGCGTGGTGGGGGATTATTACCTGGTCTCATCAGGGTGCCCTAATCTCTAAATATGTTTTACTGGCATGTTTAGGCCCTGCTCCTCAAAATGACATGGAGATGCTTGGGGGAGTGTTGGACTTTAACCTGGTGTTGTGAGATCTCAAGATGACAGCATGAAACATTCTCCTGTATTTTTTGACAAAATTTTATTAAGATCTGATGAGAGAACCTGCCTATTATCTGGGGAGAAAACTGGTTTTCAGTCAGACCCTTTTTTGGTAAAATTTACTTCCCTGCAATCGAGGCAAACAGACTGTACACACTACGTTTGGTGAGCTGGGGGTTAAAGTGTGATATTGAGAACATGAATGGTTTGAGAATGCAATTCAAAAGTGAAATTTGATGATCTTTTGTCTCATCATAAGACAAGAAGCACCAAAATGAAAATAGAAAGCTTTAAAAGAGTTCTGTAAGATAGCAGCTTGTTTGTTCTCTGTAAAGACACAGTAACCATAAAATGCCCCATGAAATGAAAACATGAGTATTGGCAACAACTTTGGTCAAATGAGTAATCTGGACAAAAGCAGTATTCACTTAGCAGAGAGGTGCAAAGCCTCATCTAACACCCATTAACAGAATGAAATTGTGAACTGAAATTACTACATTTGTTATTCACTTCACACTTAGTCGCAATTATCAGACTTCTAAAAGCCGTTAAAACACTCCTTCCCCCTATTGTGGCTCAATAATTAAAAATCTGGCCTGGTGTTGCATAAAACCACAGAGAGTAAATATTCAAGGTCCCAGGTTTGTGCTCAATTAACTAATCTCAACTAGAGTAGCATTTGAGATGCTACAATTGTGCTTAGGAGGCAGAGGGAAGAATCATGCAAAATTCCTGCTCCTCCCTATTCAGTTATCCATTGCTGGAAAACTTCAGAGTATTTGCTGATAACTTCATACTTTCGTGCTTGGCCTGAAGAGCCCCAGCCTGGTCAGCCTGATCTGCTGGAGCCAATGTATCCCATAAGGTCCTTGCACCCTCCCCCCCCCTTCAATGATAAATGGGAATCAGACTGATTACTTTCTGTAAGTCACTGGAGAATTTGTGGTGGCTCTTATTCACGATGGTTTCTTCGTGTAGTTGGCTATTATGACTTTTTTGTCTTCTAAATTCAGGAGTTCAGAGGTGATTGTATACCTGCTCCCCAATAATGGAAACCACAGCTCCATGTCCAGCTCCATTTTCAATAGATGATCATTTACTAGCAGCTCCACCATTATAGGGACAAACTTTGTCATGAAAATGTGGTTTAGTTATATCGTCCCTGTTTCTCACAGTCAGTGTACCTGCATGGTACTGTCCACTATTGGCCTTGGCTTCTTCCCTGAATGGCATGCTATTTTTATAACTGAGCCCAGGCTGTGCCCTTTGACAGTGCATGCAACTGTCCTTCATCTGGCATCTACAAACTTCTGGGACATGTTCCCTAATATTCTTGAGGCTGTCACTGCTTTTTCTTGACTGCCTGGTGATGTGAATTGAGCTCCAATGTTGAATGGACTGTCAAACATCTTACTCACAAAAGCATTCTCAGCATTAATTATTGTTGCATTTCTGCTCCATTATCAATGCCGACACCTCCCATCCCGATCAACACCAGCATCCCCCTCCTTTCTCACCCCCTCACTGGGGACATTGCTCTCTGATGCCCTCTGTAACTCCTGAGCCCCTTTTTCTACATTTTCCAGTATTAAAACTATTTCAAAGGCTTTTTCTAAATTCCAGGTTGGGTTCAGCCAATAACTTTTTTGAGCTGTCAAGTTGTTTATTCCACATACTAATCGGTCCACAACATTTTGTTCAAGGATGGCTTGAACTCTCAATTTTCTGCCAATTTTCACAACATGGCCAAAGATTCAGGAACAGGTTCCCCAAGAGATCTCCCTGTGCTAAAGCAGTGTCTCTGGAGTCTAAGAGTGCTTTGGATCACAGCGGTTTTTTACCAAATCAACTAATTCATTATAAGTTTTCAAATGGTGGCATCTAGATAAAAGTTGGGGCCAGGTAATTTCCACTCAACATTCAAACAGCAATCTCAGTTACACAATGGAGGTCAAGGGTTCTAGGCATTTCTAATGACAATACAATGGTTAGAATCTTCCCATAATTTGTCAGTGGCAGGCTTTGATTATAAGCCAGTGTGTATCACTTCAGATGCACAGCTAAATTTTCAGATCAGATTTTCTGACACTCTGAGCAAAAGGATTTGGGGGGGATTTATGTCTTCACTGTGGCGGAGTGGTGTCTGATAAAACCAACCTCACACTAATTGGGTGTCATCTTTAAAGATCGCCCCAATTTGAACTAAAAATAAACTTCACACAGCACTCATCACAACAGGCATGGAAGAAAATCCCCACAATCAACGAAGGGGCTCTCCCCCCAACCACCACACAAGCATCAGAGTTCCCCCATCTCTCCAATAAACATAACAGGAACTCGCCCCCAAAGAGGCTTCTTACAGGATTCATTCCTGGGACTGCCCTAGCACATATTGGCACTGACCCCTGGTAGTGCCAACCTGTGCACAGGTATGTCCCTCTTCCCTCAAGGGCTATCCTGACCTTTGTAACTCTAGAGGAGAATTACCTCAACTGATTCACACCTTTTATATACTTGTTCTAAACCTCATCATGGGTCACAGAGGTTTACAACATAGAAACAGGGTCTTTGGCCCAACTTGTCCATGCTGCCCAGTTTTTGCCACTAAGCTAGTCCCAATTGTCTGCATTTGGCTCAAATTCCTCTATACCCATCTTATCAGTGTGACATCATGTTGGCAACATATGAATTCAGTGAAAATTAAAAGCCTAATTATAACCAGGAAACCATTGACAGTTGGAAAAACCCTCCGGTTCACTAATGTCCTTCAGAGAAGGGAATCTGCTATCTTATATGGGCCTCTCCAGACCTACAGCAATGTAGTTGACTCTAAAATGACCCAGCAAGTCCAAGGGCAATTAGGGATTGGCAGTAAATGCTGGGCCATTTCTCCTTTTAAGTGAGGTTACCACAGGCCATGGAATACAACTCAAACACTTCATTTGAAATAACTAAAATGAAAATAAATAGCAACCAAAATCCTCTCAAGCCAATAGCAGCATGGGCTATACCTGTCGCCTGTCCTTAAAACGGACAAGTCAGTTTGTCTTTGTAAAGAGTATAAACTAACCATCAATCTGGTTTCCAAGCTTGATAGATATTCCAGGCTCCAAATTGAAGATTTGTACCCTAAGTTAGCAGCTGGTCAGATGTTCTCCAAGTTGGATATAAGTTGCACTATCTCCAACTTGAATTAAACAAGCCTTCCCGAAAGTTTGTTACAATCAACACACAAAAGAGCCTAGATGAATATACTTGTGTGCCCTTTGGGGTCTCATGAGCATGGCAATGTGATAGACATGGAGTGACCTGGCAGGCGAGTGCACATGGACTTTGCTGGGTCTTTTATGGATTCCATGTTCCTGATCCTGGTGAATTCAAACTCCAAACAGTTAGAGATACGCTGCATGAGATCCACTACCTCCCAGGCTACAATACAGAAATTAGGACAAAACTTCTGTATGCACAGAATACTAGAAATTCCGGTTTCTAACAAAGACACTACCTTCATCAGTAGTGAGTTCCAAAACTTCATGCTTTTCAATGATATCAGACATATCAGAACAGCACCCTATCGTCTGTTATCAAATAAGCTGACAGATCAGGCAGTGCAGACTTTTAAATTAACATGAAAAAATAACCTGAAGTATCCATAGAGACCAAACTGGCACAATTCCTATTTGAATATGGAACCATTCCACACATAACAACAGGAATAGCCCCAATAGTATTGTTAATGGGGCAGTGGCTTTGGATAAGATTATGCCTACTGTTCCCAAACCTGATGGGAGGGTTAAGTCTCATAAAGAAAACCAGAAAATATTTTGCAAGGACAGAAAGAACATTCAAAATAGGAGACCTGAATCATTTAAGGAACTCCACAAATGGTCCCAGAAGGTCCCTGGGTTTATAATGAAGAAAACGGGACCAATGTTTTACAAAGTAGAAGTCCAGGGAGAAGGCTGCAAGAAACATCTGGACCATCTCAGGGGTAGAGAATCTATCCCAGAGCAAACCTTGTTACTGGATATGGAGATAGCATCCATCAGCATCAAGCAACAACTTGAAGACAACTCTGAGCCTGCCCTTTCAGATGAGGAAGACATGGACTCTGAGATGAAGAGAAAGCAAAACCTGAGGTGGAATCCACATCAATGGCTTTGTGATGCTCCTTCTATTAATGAAGGTCCCAATTCTGTTCACACCACCAGATCGAGCCCTGCCTTCAACCGACCTCAGATCAATTGCCAAACATCAGAGAGGATGTTAACAAACCAGTACAGTTGTAAAGAATGTTTTTATTGGCGTTAGCTTGAATTAGTTGAGTTCCTTTTGGTGCCGGTACCATTGCTGTTGTGTTCTACGATTTGGACTCAAATTAGTGTGAGCAATTTTACAAAATAAAAAATCTTCAGGAATTAAAAAAAAAACTAGCCGTTAAACCAGTCATTCATTTATCTTTTTTGGTGTGCTGATATATGAGCCCATAAGCAAAGGGAAAAACAGACCTAAGCAGGGAGGAATCTTATGGTGTCCATGAAGAACACAGGGGATCATCAATAGATCTCCTCGTGAAACTCATGAAATATGAACTCCCCTATTGAGCCAGTGGGGTTTAAAATCCACTGCCTTAACCTGAACGATTACCTGATATGTCTGCGGGCTTGGACTTGTGTGCTCTTAGTCATGAATACAACTTTTTTCTGTTTGATGAATAAAGGGTTATTGTGATGGAAGATGAAATTACTACAGTTTCCTACATTACAACAGTGGCTGTAAAGCAATTTAAAATATCCTGATGTTTTGCAAGGGGCTGTATGAATGAAAGTCTTACCTTAAACCCAAGTGATGCAGGCTCAGTGCCTAGTTGAATTAAAATAACCAAATTTGGCAAAGGGTCCTAAAAGAAGTTTTAGGCTCCTTATTAGCATATATAAGGGGGCCTGATGCCTGTTCTGTGTAGCTACTTCAGATGGTTGAAAATGAACCAGCTCAATTTTGAGTCAGACATTTTCCAGGTCCACTGCCACTCTGTCTGGGATCAGTGGGGGGAAGAGAGAAAGTGGATCACTCTGCCTAAGATTGGTGGGGAGGCTGAGACCAGGGGGGTGAGTGGGTGTGGGGTTGGGACCCATGATCAGTCCAGGTTTGCAAGCGTGGGGGGGAGAGGCGGGGATACGGCGGTCAGTAATGCTGTGGGGATGAGACAACATCTGTGGGGCCAGGGGATAGGCATTATCCAGCCCGGGAAGCATATGGCAGCGGAGCAGCATTCTGTCATTTCTTTTCTTGTGCATGTGCAGTTGGAGGCGCCAATTGGAGATGCAGGATTTCTGGCATGTTAAGCCCCATCCACCGTGATTCGGAATCGCTCATATTTTTGCAGGCAGAGTGCATATGGGGGGGGCCTCAGAACGGGTTTAAAAGTTGAATCTGAAACACTCCCAGTTTCAAGTTCACCGAGTGTTTTGAATCAAAAATGATAAAGTAGGGTCCGCTATATCAATGCAAGCTATTGGTGCTAAAAAAAATCACAATGTTGTCAGTTTGGAGTCACATATCATTGACTGTAAAACATGATATCCTGATGTGTTATATCAATGCAAATCTCTTTTTCTTTATTCTGGGAAATGGCTCAAGGAGTTGTCCAGACATTATTATCCTTGTAGCCCTGTTGCTATATGGGTACACTAACAGAACTCTAGGTCTTTCTTTCATGTAGGTCACAATGTGTGGCTGCTCTATATCCTTTTCCATACACTTTCCAGTTTTACTGAAATATCCTGGCACCTGGAAGACAACAAACCACCCTTAATTCACACACACCCCATCCCAAAACTTTTGGTTTGTGTTACAAAATATATAATCCTGTCCCTCAGGACTTTCTTACTATATCCTAACAGAACTGCTTATCTTCCCATTTCCAAACCATTTCTCATTTGATTCTGAGTGTTGGCAGGCTGTTCAATCACAGAAGGACATCACAGCTGGCCCGATCTGTCCTCCTTGGAATTGCAGAAAAGTATATTTTTCATAGTTTCACTGTATAATGTCTCAGATCTTCAACCATGAACCAGTGGAATAAAGACCAGCTGTAACAATAACTACAGCTGTAACTTGCATTTTATAGGTCTGTACTGTGATAAAATTTTCAAAGTTGTTTCACTGAGGAGAAAAGGAATTTTTGTGAAAGAATTGGAAGAAATTACATACAGTTTGGTTACAGAAGAGTAGAGTCTGTTTTAAGCAGCATTTTAAAGATTGTATTGAAAGCAGACAAGCAGAGAGCGTTGAGGAGAGAATTCCAAATAATGGGGACAAGCAACTGAAGACTGCCATGAGAAATGGATTGACGTTTGAACAGGGGCCAGAGTCAGAGTGTTTGAGGATGCAGGAGATGTGTGTGATGCTGGAGGTGATCAATAAAGATCGCATAGACATAAAAATACAGGTTTGATCAATTGGGTATGGCAGCCAACTTTGATCAATGAGGACACAGATAACAGGCCAGTAGTAATACAAGGTGCAACTGGTAAGGTTTTATATGGTTTGGAATTTATAGAACATGGAGGTTAAAAGGCTGGAAATTCGAGATGCTAGTGGTAATTTTGATTTTGGGTGTTAGCGTAAATTGGGTGATAGCAATTCAGGTGCTGTTATATATCAAGCCCAATTAGGAGTGTTGTACAAGAGCTTACTTCAGCAAGCTTCACGGCCTACTCCTCTGATTTTTTATGAAGTGCAATTAAAATATCACCCATTTTACACATTTAAAATGATCTCTGCTGAGTATGAAAGTGAGAATGCTAGATAGTGCTTTTGAGAGCATCATGCACCCTGGGGGAGACAATGGTCCAGTCAGTGGTATAATTAAGAGTATTAATCCAGAAAGTCAGCTCATGTTCTGGGGACATAGGTTCGAACCCTGCCATGGCACAATGCAGAATTTGAATTCAATAAAAACTATATGGAATTAAGAATCTACTGAAGACCACAAAACCATTATCAGTTGTCGGAAAAACCCATCTGGTTCACTACTGAGGCACTGAACAAATATTTCTCCTCGGTATTCACGCAGGGAGATATAAATGTAGTTGTGGAGAACACTGGGATACAGGGTTGCAAACTGGAAAGTATTGAAGTAGATAAGGAGGATGTGCTAGATATTCTTGAGGGTTTGAAGTTAGATAAGTCCCCTGGGCCGGACGGGATTTACCCAAGGATTCTCTGGGAGGCGAGAGAGGAGATTGCAGAGCCTCTGGCTCTGATCTTCAGGTCGTCGTTGGTTACGGTATAGTGCCGGAAGACTGGAGGATAGCGAATGTGGTCCCATTGTTCAAGAAGGGGAAGAGAGACTTTCCGGGGAATTATAGGCCGGTGAGTCTTACTTCTGTTGTGAGCAAAGTATTGGAGAGAATTATTAGGGATAGGATTTATAGTTATTTAGAGAGAAATGAATTGATTGGGGATAGTCAGCATGGTTTTGTGAAGGGTAGGTCGTGCCTTACTAACCTTATTGAATTTTTTGAAAAGTGACCAAAGAGGTGGATGGGGGTAAGGCAGTTGATGTGGTATATATGGACTTTAGTAAGGCGTTCGATAAGGTGGCCCATGGAAGGCTTCTGCAGAAAATGCAGATGTATGGATTGAGGGTGATTTAGCTAATTGGATTAGGAATTGGCTAGCAGATAGAAGACAGAGGGTGGTGGTTGATGGAAGATATTCATCGTGGAGTTCGGTTACAAGTGGTGTACCTCAGGGATCTGTTTTGGGGCCCCTGCTGTTTGTAATTTTTATAAATGATCTGGATGAGGGTATTGAAGGATGGATTAGTAAATTTGCAGATGACACTAAAGTCGGTGGAGTGGTAGATAGTGAAGAGGGGTGTTATAGTTTGCAGAGAGACTTGGACAAGTTGCAGAGATGGGCCGAGAGGTGGCAAATGGAGTTTAATGTGGAAAAGTGTGAGGTAATTCACTTTGGCAGGAATAACAAATGTGTAGAGTATAGGGCTAATGGTAGGACTCTTAATAGATTTGATGAACAGAGGGATCTTGGTATATGTGTGCATAGATCCCTGAAAGTTGGCAATCAAGTCGATAAGGTTGTTAAGAAGGCATACGGAGTCTTAGCTTTTATTGGTAGGGGGTTTGAATTTCGGAGCTGCAACGTCATGTTGCAACTGTACAAAACTCTAGTGCGGCCGCACTTGGAGTATTGTGTGCAGTTCTGGTCCCCACATTATAAGAAAGATGGAGGCATTGGAGAGGGTACAGAGGAGGTTTACCAGGATGTTGCCTGGTATGGAGGGCAGGTCCTATGAGGAGAGGTTGCAGGATTTGAGG
Organism: Sphyrna mokarran; assembly: GCA_024679065.1. Lineage (NCBI taxonomy): Eukaryota > Metazoa > Chordata > Chondrichthyes > Carcharhiniformes > Carcharhinidae > Sphyrna > Sphyrna mokarran. The sequence continues at coordinate 36,724,920 of JAGIQG010000020.1, read as the reverse complement.
TTGTTTTCGTTAGAAAGGAGGCGGCTAAGAGGGGATCTTATTGAAGCATATAAGATGATTAGAGGTTTATATAGGGTGGACAGTGTTAGCCTTTTTCCTAGGATGGAGAAAGCTAGCACGAGGGGACACAGCTTTAAATTAAGGGGTATGAGTTATAGGACGGATATCAGAGGTAGGTTCTTTACTCAAAGAGTGATTAGGAGTGGAATGCCCTGCCTGCAGCTGTTGTAGATGCGCCAAGTTTGGTGGCGTTTAAGAGGTTAATTGATAAGTATATGGAAGAGAAGGGAATGGTTTAGTTTGGAGGGGCATTGCTTTTTATTTCGGTCGGCACAACATCGAAGGCCGAAGGGCCTGTTCTGTGTTGTATTGTTCTATGTTCTATGTTCTATAAACATATAAGATGATTAGAGGTTTAGATAGGGTGGACAGTGATAGCCTTTTTCCTAGGATGGAGAAAGCTAGCACAAGGGGACATAGCTTTAAATTAAGGAGTGGTGGTTTTAGGACAGATGTCAGAGGTAGGTTCTTTACCCAGAGGGTGGTAAGGGAATGGAATGCCTTGCCTGCGTCAGTTGTAGATGCGCCAAGTTTGGTGGCGTTTAAGAGGTTAGTAGATAAGTTTATGGATGAAAAGGGAATGGTTTAGGTTAGAGGGTCACTGCTTGTTCCTAATTGGTCAGTGCAACATCGAGGGCCGAAGGGCCTGTTCTGCGCTGTAATGTTCTATGTTCTAATGTCCTTCAGGGAAGGAAACCTGCTGTCCTTACCTGGTCTGGCCTTCATATGACTCCAGAGCCACGGCAATGTGGTTGACTCTCAATTGCCCTCCAAGGGCATCTAGGGATGGGCATTAAGTGCCCAGCCAGTAACACCCATGTCTCACAAATGAATAAAAAAAAGTGGAGGTAACTGATGTATTAGGAGTTAGAGGAAAACAATGTTGGTAATGCTCAAAATAAATGATATGTTTGTTCAGAGTTAAAGGAAAGCAATTTTGCTGTGGAAAGAGTAACAACAGCAACTTGTATGTATTTATATTACAGCTTGTAATCAATAAAATGTCCCAGATGTTTCACAGGAGCATTAGAAAGCAATATTTGATACATAGTTACATAAGAAGATATTACCACAGATGATTAAAAGTTTGCCAAAGAGATTGGTTTCAAGGATTAGAGGAGGAAGAGGAAACAGGAAGATTTAGGAAAGGAGTTTCAGAACTTAATGACTTGGCAGCTAAAGGTACAGCCACCAGTGTGGAATGATTAAAATTGGGTGTACGCAGGAGGTCAGAATTTGAGGAGGTTACACAGCTAGGTAGGGAAGAGGCCAATTTGAAAACAAGAATGAGAAGTTTGAAATCCAAGTGTTGCTTAACTGAGAGCCAATATTGGACAGTGTTGAAAGGTATGATTTGTAAATGGGATTTGGTGTTAGGATTCAAGCAGCAAAGTTTTTGAAGATCTCAGCTACTGTGCACAGTCTGATTTAGCTTGCATGATCAATTAGGTGGAGAATGGAATTGATGACAAGGATACAGAGTTTTTGACATATAGTTGAATAGACTGGCTTTGATTTTTCTAACGTTTGATTTTAGGAAATTCTGATTCATTTATGACTTATAGTCAGACAGACAGTTGGTCAGTATAAATCTAATGATCTGCAAGTTATGTGGGGGTTCAAGAGTAGCCTTGTGGTATAGGGGATGTGCTACATAGAACATAGAACATTGAACACTACAGCACAAACAGGCCCTTCGGCCCACAAGTTGTGCCGAACACATCAAAACCTATCCAGCCATAGACCTATCTATAACCCCCAATCCCATTGGATCCCATATACTCATCCAGAAGTCTTTTAAAAGACCCCAGCGAGTTCGCCTCGACCACCACCGACGGCAGCCGATTCCATTCACTCACCACCCTCTGAGTGAAAAACTTTCCCCTAGCATCCCCTCTGTAATTGCTTCCCTGCACCTTAAATCTGTGCCCTCTCATCGCGACCATTTCAGCCCTGGGAAATAGTCTCTGAGAGTCCACCCTATCTATTCCTCTCAACATCTTGTAAACCTCTATCAGGTCGCCTCTCAACCTTCGTCTCTCCAGGGAGAACAGTCCCAGCTCCCTCAACCTGTCTTCAGTTGCAGGAGTAGTTGCAGGAGTATCCTGCAACTCCTAGCAGTTGCTCGTTGCAGGAGTATAGAAAACTCTGAGGAGAAGTGTAAAAAGTCTGGTTTCAATCATTCTTTGGGAGTTCCACTGATCTTCCAATGAATTTAAAGCATTCAATCAAGAGAACCTTGTATAGTTTGTGCTGTGTCCATTTCACTGTTCCAGCTTTAGTCAGCTTCACAACACAGGCCAAGAATCCAATCTTTGACCATCCCAGTTTCCTTCACTCAGAAATACATCTTAAAATATATTTACTCACTGATTCATTAAGAATCCTCCTTTAACTGCTTAAAGAAATAATCAATACAAAAATGGTATGTTGATTACAGTAAGGGATGAAGGAATCCACCCACCCCATACTCACCAACATTTCCATCAAATGTCTCCGTTTCCTCTTCACCTCAATCCTCACCACCCCAATCCCCACAACCATCCTTCACTGTGACATCCTATTAGCCCTTCAATTGACGTTCTCTGGCACTTGTTCTGGAGCCTCACTAATTACAGTCTTCTTCAGATGTACTTTCGCTGCTGAGTGCTTTATGGAACTACTGCATACAACTCAGCATTTCCTGACCATGATAAACATACTTGAAAACAATTCTCAAAACCCCTCACTCAGCTGTTTGAAATGTTGTAGGAGGTCAGGATTCAGACTACACACTTCCTCCTTTCCATAACCAGTCTGCTTCCTTTCTTTGTTACCTTTGATGAATTGATATAACTCCAAGGTCCAAATATTAGAGCTCATCCTAAAGCTTCAATCCATAAAAGCCAGGGACAGCAAAACCATCCTATCTATTTTTATTGGTTGGAATTAGTAGTAGGATTCTAGATGCTGAGATCTCTCATTCTGTACAAATTATTGAAATTATTGTGATCTGGAAATGCATTATCTTGAAGGGTATTGGAAGCAGATTCAAAAAGAGATTAGAGTCTTACCCAAAAAGAAGGAACTTGCAGAGCCATGGGAAAAGAACGGACACAACATAATTGGGCAAATGGCCTTTTTCTTATGCAGCATCATTCTAAGTTGCTAGAGGGCACACTCCATACAAAATGGCTCTTGAAAGTCTGTCTCTAACCAAATGTTTTAAAGTATAAAACATGGGAGAGTAGACCTATCGTAGCTAACATGTCTTCTTTTCTCATCCCCCAATTCTCTCAACTTCCTTTCTGAAGGCAGTAACTTGTGTTGTTATACAGTTTCATGGACATTAACAACTCTTCAGTACACCACTCAAGGTGCCATCTTTATGAGTCTATCAAAGACTACCCTGACCTTATGAAATGTCTGCAAAAGTCACTGAATGGGAACCAGAAACTGGAATCCTAGTTGTTGTTTTCTGCTCTACAGTCAAGATCACTCGAGAATCCTTACTACATGGAATCTCATCCACAGATTAGCTGATTCAGCACAGACCAGGCATATCACCTGGGACCTTTTTGGGCTTTATGTTTGGTACTAGTTGTCACCTTGGTTCAGTGGTAGCACTCTTACTTGATTCATGGGCATATTGGTTTAAGCTCCACTCCAGGTTTTGAGAAAATAATCAAAATTTCTTCAAATTCTCTGCATTTTCATATATACTATCTTTTGGATTCCAAGTGAACATACAGGATCCCACAGAATTACTCTAAAGCATAGAGTTCCTCTAAGTCGAAAACAACATTCTTCCTTTAGCCAAAACCAGAAACAGATTAAATGGTCATTTGTGTAATTCACTGCCTGAAATTACTCCATTCTCTAATAGAATATCCACTGCCTACTAGCTTGGCAATGCCCCAAGACAGTACAGTACAGTAACTGATTCACTGACTCTCAAACTGTATGTGATTAAAGTGAGGATTTCCCTTCATTAACATGGTGCCAAAGCTCATAGCCAAGTTGTAATATTTATAGGATAGAGAATATCCTGGTAACGGTGCAGAAAAACAACTGTCTCACCTTCCTGTCTCATGTGTTGGATAAATATATTGTTTAATATTAAGGAAGTCATACTTTCAAAATCTTAAAGGAGAACTACTTTTCTTCACTTTCAAGTGAAAAGTACATCAACTTGACTGTTGCTTGGTCTAAATCCTGGAATGCCCTTCTTAGCAGTATTATTTGGCAGAATTTTGCATTCCCCCTGCCCTCATCCCAAGGGGGATTGGTGTAAAATTGATTAAATGGAATTCTTGTGGGAATCTGTCTACGCAATCCCAGGTGCAATTTCACATTTCGACAGACGAGCCCATCCATTCATCTACTAAAGCTCTTATTGGCCACTTAAGGGCCTTATCCTACACAGTTACAATTTTTAGGCTGGCAGGAGCTGGAAGGCTGGGAAAGTCACATGCATTTTTCTCCACCTCAGATAGGAAAGTCCCCTTAGAGTTGGGGCACCCTCCACCCTGCAACGTTGGAGTTCAGGGACCTACTCAATTCTTGGCCTATCCCTGACTCCACAATTGCTTCCTTTCCCTCCTGACCTCCCCCCCACTCCCCCAGGTATACTCTATTCTCCTGCACGTCGGATTCTCTTTTCTAAGGTCCCAGGACTTAATCCCAGGCACAGTGCAGCAGAGCAGCTCTGGTCACTGCAGCACTGTGACCGGCTGGTTGCAGCCAATCTGACTGGTGACAGTTCTCAAGGACTGGATTTCCTTCTAGGTATGGATGAAAGTCCTCCCATGCCAATCAATGGTCAAGTGAGTGTTAAATAGTGATGGGACTTGGGAGACTCAGCTGCTGTGCATTAGGTACCAGTTGGGTGGCACAGTGGCACAATGGTTAGCACTGTTGCCTTGCAGTGCCAGGGACCCAGGTGCAATCTGGCTTAGGTCACTCTCCTCCCCATGAATTTGTCGGTTTTCTCCGGGTTCTCTGATTTCCTCCCACAATCCAAAAGATATGTCAGTTAGATGGACTGGCCATACTAAAGTCTCCCTCAGTGTATCCAAACAAGTGCAACTAGGAGATTTTCATAGTATTTTTATTGCAGTGTTATTGTAAACCTATTTGTGATAATAATACATTAATTGAAACTTAAAAAGGAATGGAAGTTAAATTCAAATCCAGAACTGAGCCTAGTTGGTAAACTAACTGACAGACTTCGATTCAGCAGGTTTTCTGGCTTTTCCTACACACCACATATGATCAAAATTCAGTAATTGTTGATAGGAGAGGAATCCAAATGTTTTACTGACCATATTAAATATTTTGGTCCAGTACAACATTAGGCTACTGAGTTTCCATCAGAACACTATATTTTAGTGATTCTATGATGGTGCTAATCATATATGATATATAAAAAAACAATCTGAGTTCGATTTTATGGTAGATTGGTTCCTTATGCACAAGGCATTTATATTAGTATATAAACCTACTGGAAAAGGCACCGGAGCTTTCAGAAAAGCATTCTGAGTCTGAAATATTGTCGAGAATTATGGTAATAATGGAATCCAGATTGTTCTTTCAAAGACAAGTACTTTACAATGACCTTGTGTTATAACCAGAGGCTGCTAATGAAATCAACTTATTATTAATCTGTAGCACCACCACCAAAGTTTGGACATTGTGTGACTTTTTTTAAGTTAAAAATCACCACGTTTTGTTTCTGCTCACTGGATCATCCACATGTAGCACAACAGATCCATGCAGCAAGTGAGAAATTGTAGCTCTGATTTAATGGGTGTGGTTGAATATTTAGGATACCTTCAGAAAGGAAGGATTACAAATATATTTGCTGATAATAATGATGTACCAGGAGGCACAAAAGTAAGCTCTCTCTTTATGGATCATTGTCTCAGGAAACATATGCCTTGGGTAGTATTTAATGGAGCCGATAGGGATCTTGCCTGCTGGCTGGAATGCTGCTGGAAATACAGCATTACCTCTTTAAAGCTTCTCAGTCATTTAAGTGGACAGTGGCGGGCCTTTCACAAGATCAAGGACACCAGGGCAGAGGTCCTATCTGCTGGCTAATCAGAGTTGAATCTGGTGAAGGGACCCCAGGGTTGAGTCCTATTTGCTGGTTATTGAGCTGCAGTGGCACTGGGGAGAAAGAGGTTGGCCTCTTGGAGTATAAGCTCCATGATTATGGTCATATTTGCCTGCCCAGTCAGGGAGTTTCACCCTGTAAATAAATATGGAAGTATTATGTCCATTGGCATTCCTAAATCTGACTTTGTAACTACTCCAGGAGTGGAATAGAGTTTGTAAATAAAGGGACTCTGATTAAGGGACACCGGCCACTGAGAAATTATTTCAGAAGCCGTAGCTACTGCTGGTTTGACATCCATCTGAGTCTACTATCATCCACTAAATTCCACAGATATATGATTGTGGAAGGGGAAAATGACAGGGGAGGCATTCCCCAGCTAGGGCAGGAAGATGTTTTCAGTTATGCCCACCCTCGAGACTTCTTGACGCTTGGTCCCCTGAGTAGACACTGAGTGCTTTTCAATGAGAGACCCTGAAGCCCACAGGCAACACTGCATAAGTTTGCTTGTCAAGTTTCTGCCTGCCACTGTATCAGTGGCGATGGCATGTAGCCTTTGATAGTGCATTAGTTACCTGCTTAAGGATCTCAATCAGCAGTGGGAAGGCCATCCACAAATGTTCCTGCCCAAGTCATAATCAGGGTGAGGCAGGAAGGCAGCAGCGTCCACACTTGCCCTTTCTGTCTAATTACATGTCTCCTCACTACCAAACTTGGGTGATATATCATCGGCCAGTGAACTATATTGGTGGATGTGATAGCCAAGCGATAATATCACCAGGTTATTAATCTAGAACCTCAGCTAATGTTCTGCAGACCCAGGTTTGAATCCCAGCACAGCAGATGGTGGAATTTGAATTCAGTAAAAAATATCTGGAATTATGAATTTACAGATAACCATGATACCATTGTCAGAAAAACCCATCTGGTTCACTTACGTCCTTTAGGGAAGGAAATCTGCCATGCTTACCTGGTCTGGCCTATATATGATTCCAGAGTCACAGCCATGTGGTATTCTTTCAAATGCAATGTGGGCAACTAGAGATGTGAGCCAGCTATGCCCATGTTCCATGAATGAATGAAAAATACTCATATCAGACTTACAAATGTTACACAGTAGGGGATATCTTTTCTCTTCAGTGAATCATTACGTACTTTTTCCAGTCTTCCCTGTTCCATGGTCAAGAGGGTAGTCAGGTAAACTGCTCAGGACCTTATGAATGCTGGTGTGTAATCCGTCACCTGGTGACTCTTTAATCCCATCTCTCTTGTATCTTCTTGTATATTCTGCTGTAAAGAGTACAGGCACATTCTCCACATAACATGGCTGAAATTAAATGCCATAGAAGCTAAGAAGAATATGTATTTTTCAGCTTATAACTTTATTTTTAATCATTATGTTATTTTCCAAATGTTCTCCACCTTCCGCTTAAAAGCTTGAGATTCACAGGCTTGAGAAACATCATCAAATTCCTATTCTTCTTGCATAAGTCTTAACTTTGGCAGGTCATGACCTCAGCCATTGCCTAGCACCTTCTTGCAGGGTCACTGGATTGCAGTCAATAGTAGTATAATTTGTGAATATCATTCAGTTTTGTAGCTCAGGCCCATAGAGTCTGATTGTACATTGGCCCCAGCTGGGATTGAAGCAGTGACTTGATCCGTGCTGGGAAGGCATTCACCAACTGAATCATCAAAACATTCTTCCAACCAAAAATCCAAATGAAAAAAGATATTCTGGAATCTTCCCTGGAGTTGGATATTTGTCTTTTTAATGACATGTTATTCAAGTTGTGAGAGGAATTTATTGCAAAAACAATCTATTTCCACATTATTTCGAAACCGCTAGCTCATTCATGCCCCAGGGTCATATCTGCAAGTTCTTTTCACATTCTTAAACTGCTGACTCATTTCATCTCCCACATCTTTCTCTAGCATGCTAGAAGCAGCAATCGTTTAAATATTCATCTTTTAATTGAAAAAATCTGCTGCCCATCAAACCAGTCCACGTGTGAATTATTGTGAAAAATAACACCATGAAGAAAGAAGGGGTAAACTGGATGCAAACAGTTCTCTCTGGCTTTTCCATAGCATTTGCTTTGGCTGCTGAAATTGAACTGAGAATTAGAAAGCTGGCTTTCAGTCAGTAAGACATATCTTTTCTGGAAAGTGAACCTTCCTTCAAGTTTGAGAAACAGCCATTCTGACTCTGCTGTGGATACCTTGGGGAGAAGAAACAAGGAGTGGAGGCAGGAGTAGGATCTAACTGTTTTTCTCTAAACTGAGACATACCAATGAGGGCCCCATATGCAACAAAGCTGACAAGTTGGCAGCACAGTTTTACATAAATACAAACATATGAAACAAACAACTACAATGAATGTGAATGCTCACAAACAAAATTCAGTTTACACTATTCCATTACCTCCTTAACTCTTCCTTTCCCATACTTTGCTTTTGTGTCCTACCTTCTGGTTATAATTGTTAAAAAAATCTTAACTTATACAGCTTCTTTTAGATCTGACACCGGTTCCTGGTACAGTTACCCCAGCAGTCAAGTCAGCACTAATCATCCACTTAGGTCTGGGTTAAAATAATAGATCAGGTCCTAATTGTGTGCTTGCAATTTTAAAATAGTGGATAAGAATTTAAATCAATAAAAATCAATTCCATGTATGTGGAATATGCCAGGAGCAAGAGGATGGTATCCATGTAGCTAAATGTGTCAGTCATGGCTTACTGGTAGCACACTCACTGCTGAATCACAAGGTTCTGGTTTCAAGTCCCATTTCAGGGCTTGGGTACAAAAATTGGGGGGAGAGGGGGCGATGGCCTAGTGGTATTATTGCTAAACAATTAATCCAGGAACTCAGTTAATTTTCTGGGGATTAGTGAGAGAACTAAATTAGGGCAGTTAGGAAAACGGTTTGGACTAGTATTTTTTAAAGAGGAGGCAGACACAATGAAAGCGAGCTTGCACGGAGTACCATTTTGACATTCTAAAGTAAACAAATACTAATTAAATAAAATATGTATGCAGAGCCAAGCAGTGTGTTGTAGCTGCAGCATGTGGAAGCTAGTGAACCTCATTGTGCTTCACAGCAACCACATCTGCAGCAAGGGGACAATTTGACCTTTGCATCCCGCTGGCCAATGGACAGATGAGTTGGTAAAATCGCCTAGTTGTAAGGTTGATCAGTGTGGGCAGGTGGTGGGGGGGTATTACACCAGGCTGTGAGTTGCCACAGTAACTGCAGGGGTAGGGGTAAAATTTACTTACAAATAAATTTTACTTTACTTTAGGGGTGTTGCTTTGTTTAGGCAGGAAGGCTGGCTGAGAGCAGCAGAGGCTGAGTGACAGACCTCTGCTGTTAAAGACGTACACTCACACAACTGTGCCCTCTGCTGCTCCCTGCCAGCATTCGGGTGATTTAAGATCTTTTCCCTCCCCTACAGGCAAGAAACTGTTTCTGTGGATTTTTTTACTCTAAGTGCATAAGATACACATTTGAACTCGTCCAGAAACTGGATCAGAATCTCTTTCATTTCCACACTGTCCCACACTTAATTTTTTTTGGTAAGATCACCTTCCAAGAGTTGTTTGCTTAAGAAAGTTCAGCTCAGTTAGTGAGTTGGAGTCTGAGCTTCAGATATTGCAACACATCATGGAGGAAGAGTTGCCTGGAAGCTGTGTTTCAGGAGGCAGTCACATCCCTTAGATTAACTGCCTTAAATTCTGTCAGCAGTCAGGGACAGGAGAGTGTGACTGCGAATGAGTAGGTCAAGACAGGTTTGAAATTCTTGCACCCTACATGGATGAAACTAGGGACTGCAAGGAGGATGAGCAAACTGACCATGGCAGAGTGGTTCAGGGTGCCATTCAAGTGGGGGGAGAAAATACAAATGTAGTTGTATAGTCAGGGGAATAGACACTGTTCTCTGCACCAGGATCAAGAGTCTCAAACTGTGTTGCCTATCCAATGCCAAGGTTCAGGACATCTGTTCTGGGCTGGAGAGGAACTTACGTTGGGAGGGTCCTGTGATCATAGTTCACATGGGCACCAATCACATAGGTAGAATGAGGAAGGAAGTTCTGTGTAGGCAATTTGAGGAGTTAGGCACTAAATTAAAGAACAGAACCTCCAAGGTTATAATCTCTGGATTATTAGTTGATATTGGCAAAGAGTACATCAAATTAGAGAGATGATCGCTCAAAGACTGGTGTGGGAGAAGTGAGGCACTGGCATCAATACTGAGGAAAGTGAAGGCTGCACTGTTGAAATGGCCTACATCTGAATGTAATGGGACCAGTGTTCATGTGGACTATATAACTTGGGAATTAAACTAAATAATGAGAATGAGGGTTCAGTCACATAGAAAATTAGGAAATCAATGTTAAAGAAGGTAGAACTGCATATTAGTGATGTGTCTGAGAAAGCTAAAGGTAGTAACAGATCAAATGAAAATCACATTGCACGAAGGATTCATACAAGTGGAGGGAAGTTAGATGGTAAAACAAACTTAAAGGCTTTGTACATTCAGAATATAATTAATACATTATCAGCATAAATTGAAACAAATGGGTATGATTTAATGGCAATTACTGAGATGTGGTTGCAGAGAAACCAGGTTTGAAAACTGAATGTTTATAGGTACTCAGTATTTCTCAGAATACTCAGGTACTCAGAAAAGTAGGCAGGAAGATAGTGTAGCTTTGTTAGTGAAGGAAGAGATCAGTGCTAAAATGAGAAATAATATAGGCACTGGAGTCCAAGTCGTAGAATCAGTCTGGGTAGAAATAAGAAATAGCAAGTGAAAGAAGTTCATACTGGGAGTAATCAATATGACCTCCAAACAGTAGTTCCATAGTGGAATATGTTATAAACCAATAAATACTGATGCCTTACAAGAAAGGTATGGCATAATTATGGGTGATTCTAATACGCATATTTACTGGAATAATCAAATTGATAAGGGTAGCCTCGAGGGGGAGTTCATTGAATATATTAGAAATAGCTTTTTGGAGCAATATATTGTGGAACCAATTATGGAACAGGTTATTCTAAATTTGGTGTTAAGTAATGAGATAGGGCCACTAAATGATCTCATAGTTAAGAAACATCTAGGGAAGAATGATCATAGCATGCTAGAATTTCACATTCACTTTGGGGCGAGACACTGGAGTCCCACACTAGCATTCTGGAGTTAAACAAAGGAAATTACATAGACATAAGGGCAGATTTGGCCCTAGCAGGCTGATGGGAAAACTGAAAGGGAGGATAATTGATGAACTGTGGCAGATATTTAATGAGATATTCAAGTCCTCCCAACTAAAATATATTCCAGAGAAAGTGAAAGTTAAGGCAGAGACCAGAACTGTACATCATACCCAAAATATGGTCCATTCAGTATTTCTATCACAATATATAACTTGAATATGCTAAAACACACTTGCTTGGTCAAATGATTCTCACTTGAGTCAAGTGACTCAAAATGAGGTGCTAACTCCTGCGAATTGCTATACCAATGTCAGCTCAAGTTTGGATAAAAGCAGTGAAAATGATGCTTTGGCGAAGTACAGCTTTCTGAGGGGAAGGACTAAGCAAGGAAATTAAGGATAACATAAAGATAAAACCTAAGGCCATATTACAAAGACCAGTGGTACACTGCAAGATTGGGGTGTCTTTAAAGGTCAACAAAGAATCACTAAAAAAGTAATAAAAAGAACAAAGGTAAATTATGAAAGAAAACTCAGGTAAAATATAAAAACAGGCAGTAAAAGCTTTTATAAGTATGTAAGGAAGAAGAAAGTAGCTAAAGTGAATATTGGTCCCTCGGAAAACAAAACTGGGGAGTTAATAGTGGGGAATACAGAAATGGCTGGAACACAAAATCAATATTTTGCCTCAGTTTTCACAGTGGAAAACATGAGTAACATCCCAATAATAACAGAAAATGCAAAGGTTATAGAAAGGGAGAAACCTAGAACTATCATCATCACTAAGGAAAAAGCACTGAGCAAATTATTGGGATTGAAAACCCCAGTAAGTCCCTAGGGCCTGACTGCCTATATTTTAGGGTCTTAAAAGGAGTAGATTGGAGATTCCTGGAAATAGGAATGACTCAGGTGAATTGCAAAATGCTAATATTAATGTCCTTGTTCATAAGAGAGGGAGGCAAAATGTAGAAACAATAGGCCAATTAGTTTAATACCTATTGTTGGGAATTTGCTTATTAAGGAAGTAGTAACAGGATATTTAGAAAGTCAAAACACAACTCATCAGAGTCAGCATGGCTTTATAAAGGGTAAATCCTGTTTGACCAATTTGCTTGAGTTCTTCGAAGATGTAACAAACAAGGTGGAGAATGGTGATCCTGTAGGTGTAGTATATCTGGACTTCCAGAAGGCATTTGATAAGGTACCAAAGAAAAGATTAGTTCACATTGGATTAGGGGTAATTTATATTATCTTGGATTGAGGATCGGCTAACCAGACAGTCGGAATAATTGGCTCTTTTTCAGGTTGGCAATATGTAACTAGTGGGATGCCACAGGATTTGATCATTGGGTCCCAATTATTTACAATCTATATTAATGGCTTAGATGCAGGGATAGTAGATACATTTACCAATATGCAGGTGATGCAAAAATAGGTGGGACAGTAAGTTGCGATAATGAAATAAGAAATTAAAAAATGGAAAGGTTAAATGAATGGGGAAATATTTGGCAACTGGATTTAACATGGATGATTGTAAGGTTATCCATTTTGGTAGGAAAAATGCAAAAACAAATTATTATCTAAATGGAGAGAAACTTTGTAATGCTTCAGTACAGACAGATCTGAATGTCTTCATGCATGTATCACAGAAAAAGAGTATGCAGGTACAGCAGGTAATAGGGAAGGCAAATGGAAACTTGTCATTTATTGCTGAAGGAATAGGATATAAAAGTAAAGCATTGCTACTATTGTTCAAAGCCCTACTTAAGGAGGGATGTAGCTGCATTGGAGATGGTTCAGAGGAGGTTTGCTAGATTGATTCCAGAAATTAGGGGTTTGTCTTACAAAGAGAAATTGGGCGGTTTAGGCCTATATTCCTTGGAGTTCAGAAAAATGAGAGGAGATCTAACTGAGATGTACAAGATGATAATGGGGATTGACAAAGTAGATGTGAAGAGGATGTTTCCTCTTGCAAGGCAATCCAGAACAACAGGTCATAGTTTTAGGATAAGGGCTGGAAGATTTAAATCAAGAGATGAGGCAAAATTACTTTGCTCAAAAGATCTCAAGTCTGTGGAATTCGCTAACCCAAAGCATGGTGGATGATGGGACTTTGAATAAATTTAAAGAAGAAGTGGACAGATTTTTAATTAGTAAAGTTTGAAAGGTTGTGATAAATGGGCAAAAAATTGTAGTTGAGGCTGAGATGAGATTAGCCATGATCGGATTAAATGATGGAGCAGGCTTGAGGGACTAAATTGCCGACTCTTTCTCCTAGTTCTTATTATTCTTATGAGATTGAAGTTTTCCTTAGCATTGAAGTTATTTCCCTCTTGCTATCTCTAGGACAATCTGGTTGAGATCTGAATGAGTTAAAATACCCCTGGCCTCAAAATTAGACTGCATATTTTTAATTCATTTATAGGACGTAGACATCACTGGCTGGTCAGCATTTATTGCCCATCCCTAGTTGCCCTTGGAAGGCAGTTGAGAGTCAACCACATTGCCATGGCTCTGGAATCACATGTAGGCCAGACCAGTAAACTCAACAGATTTTCCTTCTCTAAACGACATTAGTGAGCCAGATGGGCTTTTCTGATAATCGACAATGATTTCATGGTCATCACTAGGTTCTTAATTCCAGATATTTTTTATTGAATTCAAATTCCATTATCTGTGTAGTGGGATTCAAACCCACGTCCCCAGAACATTAGCTAAGTTTTTAGATTAAGAACCAGCAATAATACCACTAGATATTCGCTACCTTTGTGTTTTGCATTGCGCTATCCATGGCCTGAATTGTTGTCAAACCATCTTAATCTACAGGCCAGGCCAAGGCTGTGACAATCTACAGGCCATATGTACAGTAATTTGGTTTCAAGACAATAGCATGGGAAGTGTAGCACTGATAAAAACTTCAAGGAAGTTGGGAGGAATTGGGATTTAGTACAAGAATAACTAAGGAACAATTATCCAAAGAGTTCTGTGAAACCAATCTTATCCAGGTTTAGTTCCAACTCCCATCATTATTAAAAGTTTGTAATTATGGGTTAGGCAAGGTCAATCACTCTGGAAATGCAACACTTGGCCAAGGATGATGTTACATTTCTGAATCCAAACTCCATATGAACAGGTCAAAATAATAATTCAAGCCAAACGACTGCAAGGTATTAAGGATTTTTACTATTTGAGCACCCCGGCAAGGAGAAATTACAACAGCTTTCTTAGTCAAGCTTTTAATGCTGCAAGTTTTGTGACATAGACAATCAATTTCCATCTTGTTCAATTTATCCATTCATATTACAGATTCTACTGCACCAAAGCAGAAAATAATGACCTGCGTGGAGTTGTTTATGGTTTATACTTCATATATTTATTTTCTTGAAAGTCCACACAGTCAATACCAAGCACACATAACTGTCGACATGGGTAACGTGTGAATGACCAGAAAAGACGAAAGCCTCTTTCTCTCATTGTTCTGTTGATATTTCCATCAGAGGCACTAATCTTGCCTTTTTTTAAAATGTTTTTGTGGGACGTGGTTGTTTTTGGCTAGCCCAGCGTTTATTGCCCACCCCTTTTTGCCCTTGAGATGGTGGTGAGCTACCTTTTTGAATCACTGCAGTCCATGTAGTGTAGGTACATCAACAGAGCTGTGAGAGCCAAGTTCCAGGATTTTGATCCAGTGACAGTGAAGGAACAGGGAGATTGTTGAAATGATGTGTGACTTGATGGAACTTGCAGGTCGTGTTGCTCCCATACATCTGTGGCTCTTACACTTCTAGGTGATAGAAGTTGTGATTTGAAAGACATTCATCCAGGTAAATGAATAATATTCCATTCCTGACTGGTACTTTGTAGATGGTGTACACTTTAGGGAGTCAGGAGGTGAGTTACTCTCCACTGAATTCCCAGACTATCACCTGCTCTTGTAGCTACAATATTTATATGATTAATCCAGTTCAGTTTCTGATCAATGATAATCCCAGGATGTTGATATTGGGGAATTCAGTAATGGTTAATGCCACTGATTGTTAAGAAGAGAAAATTTTCTCTTGTTGGAGATGGCCATTGCCTGGAATTTCTGTGTTATGAATGCACATTGCCTTTCATCAGCCGAAGCCTAAATGTTATCCAGGTTTTGCTGCGTATCAGCCTGGAGTGCTTAAGTATCTCAGGAATCACAAATAGTGCTGAACAATTTGCAATCATGAGCAAAAATCCCAACATTTGACTTATGATGGAGGGAAGACCAGTGATGAAACAGCTGAAGATGGTTGGGCCTAGCACTCCACCATGAGGTACTCCTGTAGCAATGTCTAGAGACTGAGATGATTGACTTCCAACAACCACAACTATCTTTCCTTGCGCTATATAGGACACTAACCAGTGGAGATTTTATTTTGCCAATTCCAATCGGCTATGGTGTTCCTTGATACATCACTGGGTCAAATGTGCTTTGTGTTAAGCACAGTTACTCTCACCTCATCTTTGACGTTCAGCTCTTTTGTCAATATTTGGACCAATTCTATTATGATGAGGTTAGAAGCTGACTGGCCCTGGCAAAACCCAAACTGAGCATCAGTGAACAGGTTATTGATGTGTAATTACCACCTGTTGGGCTGTGAATTACACCTTTAATCACTTTGCTGATGATTGAGAGTAAACTGATGGGGCAAGAACTGGCTAGGTTGGGTTTGTCCTGTTTTTTGCAGACCTTGCAGCACCATTGCTAAAGATTTATTCAATTATTGCTGTTATATAACTTAGTAAACCCATTTTCTGCAGTTATTGGCCCTGGGGGTATCTTACAAAACCAAGTTTCAGGCTGAAAAGGCTATGTGAAATTTGTCAGTAATTCCTCTAAAATCAAGCCAAACTCCTCATTGATAAATCATATGACAAAAACTGTCCAGACTGTATTTTCCACATGCAAACAACAGAGGCACCAATTCCATAGAACACTTACTTTCCTCCAAGGAACTCTAGTAAAAATTCATTGAAGATTTGATCTTTGCTTTCTTTTCTAGCAGATCCACCTAGCATCTCATTTTATTATAAGAAGGCTTACAACTAATACCACTTCTCCTTTCCAACATCTCTCACAGTAACTTCATTACAGTGTTAATGTAAGCCTACTTGTGACACAATTTTTACTATTTTTGGAATGATGAAACATATATGTGAAATCCAAACAGGAGGCACCTGGGATACATTCCTAAAGAGAAAAGGAGAAAAAAAAGTCTTGGAATAGTGGTGAAGCATTCTCTAAGGCAGCCTTCAAGACACATGATAACACAGAATTGCTGAGCAGAAATTGATAGCCAAGTTCCTCATGCATTAGGAAGGCCTCACAGAATCTTGGGTTCATGACTACTTGTAAACCCCATTATACAGCCTTGGCTTGCAAAATCCTACGAACTGTACTGAGACACTACAGCCTGAGACAATCCACACCTCTTTAACCTATGATTATCCCTCTCTCCACGCACACTGTTAGTACCTGTAAAGACTTGTATTCCAACCATTCTTCACATTCCAATCTGTAATTATCTTGCAATTGTGTCTTTGCCTATATATGTCATGTTTGTGAACTAACCTCCACTCATCTAATGAAGGAGAAGCCCTCTGAAAGCTTGTGATTCCAAATAAACCTCTAGGACTTTAACTTCTGAAACTTCTTACTTGGAATAGTTGTTGAGAGAAGCTTGCACATTGAACAAGAAACAAACTGGTAGACCATTAAATGGGATTAGTTGCAGGATTTAATTGGGATTGGTAATAAGGGAAGATTCGGGTTAAACAATGGAAACCTTAGTAACAGAGTCAGGATCATAAAGGTGAATGAGATGTCACTTAAAGAATGCTGGTCAACAGCAGCTTGGAGTCAGATTCTGTCATAGGTGGTGAAGGAAGAAATGTAATTTAAAAATGAGTCAATTCCATTGAGCCAGAGATGCAGTGGCTTTCCTTAGTTCCTATGGATATAGAGCCAAGACAGCAGTACAGACACAGTATTGGCAGTCACATTTTTCAATGGTGGACTCAATGATCCAATTAATTTACTCAAAGCATTTTCTCCTTCCTCATTTGGCTGCACAGATTTTCCCCAGACATGAGTGAAAGAACAGTAGCTAGAAATGAAATCAGGATTTTTAAATTGTGCATGTGTAATTGTACTTTGCTAGCTGTACTGCACAATCTAGCTTTGATATAATAGAGTGGATCTGGCTACATCAGATGCTTCTTCCAAAAGCAGTCTGGTAATATAAATGTAGCAGATGGGACCAATATACATCATTTTTATAACTGTTTTACACAAAAATTAAATAGATAACATTTTAAATGGAATAGAATATGGAAATAATAACTTAGGGGTTAGTGGGGTGGAATGAAGACATGCAGAAACTTAAATGATTATTTTATTCGCAAGAAAGTCTTGCTGAAAATTTGGTGTGTCCAATTATTGGGAGAAGGTCTTCAGAACCTTACCAAGCCTTTGGAGCAAAACCTGGGGGGAAATTTTGAAAATGGCATGTTGATTCAGCCACCCAATTTGTTCCTGTCTCAGACTGATTTTGCTGGAAGCAGGTGAGCAATAGAAATACCAGTAGCCATCCAGTAGCAAAAATTAGTGTAATTTAAATAGCCAGTTGGGACCAGATTAGGGATGTCACCAGCATTTTACCATCCCCACCCTAGTTCAACTTCTGACACAGCTATGGCCACATCCCATTCTTTGGAGGGGACCTGATAGCTATGGCCACAAAACATTTTAACATTCTACAGAGGGTGCCTCTATTTCTAGCAACTCCATGTTATCCTGTTACCAAAGCAGCACCAATCACTCACAGCAGGATGCGAGCAGGATAATGTATGGGTCCTTCCATTGACCCAGTTGGATTCCCGGGGATACTGACCCAAGGCCCATCCACCAGCCATAAAATGGACTGCGCTCCTACAGATGGCCTCTTATTTGGCTGCCTCCAGTAAGATAATGTAAGTGAATGGCTATGAATCATCAACAGAATTGGGACCTGCTTATGATTCTAACCTCTAGCAATGTTTAAATATGGTAAGATTTCACCTGATGCCAGATCTGTCCCCTTGCATATATCAGCAACAGGCTGCAAATGATCTAAGGAAGCAGTGATTTTCAATTTAGACTGTGAATCATAAGTAATAACTTTGCAGAAAAATGCCAAATAGTTGTATGTTTGCAATGCTTCCAAATGTTTTGGTGAGTTTACTTTAGAAACAAAAGATGTGTATGTTCAGCATCTGAAGAGGTGTATTTATCATGCTTTTCAACAAGTTGGAAAGAAATTGAAAGGCTGCTTTCTGTGTACATCACTGATTGATATAGGCAATCAATATGAGTAAAGTTGTTTAGCATCCTCCACTATGTGACTCATGTTTACTCATGATTGTGAACCAGAGAAGGAAGGAGGTTGACTAATAGTTGTCTCAGTAATTTGTATAAGTATCAATGGTTGAGGCAAAAATTCTGTACATTTTCAAAATTAGATAGGATAGGCAAGAGGAAAGAATTGGGATAACAGAACAAAGTGGGTAAATGCAGAGATAACTATTTGCTCTCAGGGAGGTCAAACATGGAATGAACTTGTTGGGCCAAATGGTCTTTATCCATGTTGTATTCGTTAATGTACAATTTCACAAGAGCATGAGTGTATCATTTCTATTTCTCATTCCAGCTATTTTATGGGCTCTCTAAGTGAACCAGCTACCTAGGTTCTGAGGAATGGCTGAGTTCCCAACGTAACAACTTGCATACTTGCAACAGATGCTGCTTTCTAATTTTTTTTGTTATTCTTACAAATTAGGGCAAGTTTTGTGCTGTGACTCCACACACTAAGAACGGGGTTAAAATGCCCATTTTGTTTTACATGTAGTGTCTTTTCAGTTATCAAACAAGGGAGATTTTCATCCTATGAGCTTGGGGTGGATTCAAACTCAAGTCCCAGAGGATATCAACGTGCCAATCAATGTTCCAATCAGTATTTCTTGAGAATTAGAGATAATTTAATGATACCAAGACTCTGAGATTCATGATTTGGTTGGAAGGTTTCACATGAGTTATGAAACCACACCTTTTCTAGGAATGTTGTAAAAATATTCGATGAATAATGGGACCCAATGGGTAGATATTAATTTTACATATATTTGACATAAAACTGTTGACCATGTGTGAAGTCTAAAGCCAATTGTTTTCCCTGGGTAGCTTTTTCCATTTGCTGAAAGCATACTTTGTAGTTTTTGACTGATTCATTATCAGCATTGAAGTTCTAAATTCTTGATGTATTCTATAATTTTCCAATTCAGCTTTCGGCTCTATATTAATACGCAGACAAATGTTTCCTCCTGAAGATGGGGTAGTGTCAAATGTCAATCTGCCCATCTGGAAGGAAAACACATCTGGGAGCAGGAGACTACATCTGACGAAAGGAGTGGGAGCTGTAAAGTGAATGAATTGAACCAAACTAAAATAGTTTCAATATTTCCTGTTTATGAACCTTACTGAACTTGATGTCACAGAGCAACAATGAGCCAATCCTGGGCAACCATTCAAGATCCTGGTAGTGTTAAGACCTTGTTCCACTGTTAGTAAGAAAAAACATGCGTTTTGCAAATGTTACAGCATTAGTAACTCTCCTGACATCTCATACCTTTATATTAATTTAAAAACACACAATGGGCGGAATTTTACTGCCACTTTATGCCTGTTTCTAGGCTGAAAAATGCCGTAAAATCGAGTGTAAAGCCGCTAGCGCAAATGGCGATCAGAACTATTTTATGACACCCGGATTTCTGTCGTGGTCAGCCTCTCACCGGAAATGGATGAGAGGCTGATTAATTAAATTTATGGAAATATTCATTTACATCTGTTTATTGACTCCAGGCTCACTTGCCTTTCGGCCTTGCCGGGACAGGTTCTCCCTGGCGAGGAAAACACCTGCTCCCATGAACAGGAAATAGTTGTGTTGGCCTCACTGGTGGATCCGGAGGTCTTGAGGCCGGGTGTAAGGTATGAGTGCCTGTTGGGCACTGCCAAACTGGCAGTGCCATCCTGGCACCTGGGCAATGCCTACTGGGCATTTGGGCATTGCGGTCAGTGGGGGCTGCACCTCAGGCCGCAAGCCCCCGCAATTGTTGCGGGGAGGAGCTGGTTGAGGCTGCCTGCAGTAGCAGGGGCCTGACAGGTCTCTCTGTCTGTCAGACCTGCTACTGTTAATGTGCATGTGCAGCATCGGAGGTCTGTATGAAATGCATTATACCTCCTTCCTCAGGCTGTCTGGCGAGTTAAGCCCCACTCATAGCCTCTTTGGCCAGAAACATATTGTTTGTAAATTTGATATTGATATCAAAACATATTGATAGTAAATCCGCGAGCTTTCGACACTATGTTGTGCCTTCGTCAGGCAAATGCAGTGTTCTGATCTGCAGAGGCACTCATATCCACACAGACAGTTACAAAAAAAGAAACAAACCAGTCCAAAATTTCAGAGTGCATAAGTGTGAAAAACTCACCTAAAAAACGGATCTGGAATCTCCCATTTTCAGCCAAGCTGGACAATTAGAAAAAATCTCATAAAATTCCACCCATTGTGTACTCCTCTACATTTGTCCATCATACCTACAGCAGCAATATAGGTTTGCAAATAAACTGATCTCTCTACATCTTTGAGTAGGATTTAGTCACTCACCTATTTTAATATTCTCTCACATGGCTCAGTGTCAAATTTTGTTCCATAATATTCCTGTGAATCCTTGGAATGTTTTAAAACATTAAAGATGTTATATAAATGCAAGTTATTGTTGTAGTTGGGTAGTGGCATGGTATAATTAGCCAGTGTTTCTGCTGCTTACTGCTATCCATTGCTGTCAAGTGAAGATAGGATTAGATTTTAATTCAGAACTCCAGCAACTAAATATCTTCCTACTGACACTCATTATCTAGACCAACATGTGAAGAATGGCCTGGGAGACCACAGGACTGCTGTCAACTCTATAACTGTATTCCAGCAAAATAGTGATTACAGGAGAAAAACACCTGTTCCAAATTACACATCGAAAACAAACTATCATCAGTAGTCCCTCAAAATCAAAGTTCATGTCTGTCAGGCTTCATGAGTCTTCAGATGACTGAGGAGTTCCATTCTGGATCTACAAGTTCTTCCGCATTGGGGGAGGAATGAAGGAATAGAATTAACAACTCTTGGAATGGCCTCCCTCTCCTGCCACCACCATTCTGCCTCACTGTCAAGTTGCTGAGCTTCAAAATAACTTGTGTCTTGATGGACAGACTGGAGCCACGCTAAATGGTCTGCAGCCCTCTCTTATCAATGACATTAGTGCCTCCATGCTTTAGGGAGGCCTTGAGTGTATTGTTATACCTTTTCCTTTGGTCGCTCTTACAGAGTTGGACAATGGAGAGCTGGGAGAAGTGAACTTGCCAAGGGAGGCAGTTTCTGGGCATCCGGACATAATGGTCCGTCCATCAGAGTTGTACCAGAGGAGTGATAGTTTAATGGAGGATACTGGCATTGGTCCTGCTATCCTCCCATTTAATCTCCAGAATTCAATACAAGCGTCACTGATGGAAGCTCTCAACAATTGTAATGTAAATAAACAAATTGGCTAAGCATGTTGCACCAAATTTTGATATTATTGAATGGTGGAAGTCGTGTTTTCAGCTAGCAATTCTCCCATATCACTGACTTCAGTTCTATTGCAGTGGGAGGGTGTGCAGTGAAGGCATGCACACCATTTGCACATAGACACTTGAAGAAACTGAATTGACAACCAATACGAGATGGGAAGGGATTTCTTTCACATCCTCGCAACAGCATGAATTGAGGCCTGGGAGTCGACTTTCCAACTAAGATTTCTCATCAGTGAAAGACAGGGTAGTGATTTTTACGGGTTATCAATGAAAAGAAATGTCCAGTTTCGGAAATATGTATGTTTGACGAAGCTGAGCATGTCTCTCTCTCTCCCTGTCCTTTTCCATCTTGGCCATGCTAAATTGTTCCTTAGTGTTCCTTAGATGGAGTGACCGTGGTAAATTGAGCTTAAATGGACATTAAGGTAGATTAGTGAGGTAAATATGTAGATAGGATGGGGGCTATTCGTTGCAAGAAAGGATGTCCCGAAGCATGGTACATTGGGAGACCATGCAGACACTACGACAGCGGATGAATGAGCATCGCTCAACAATCACCAGGCAAAACAGTTCCCTTCCTGTGGGCGAACACTTCAGCAGTCATGGGCATTTGGCCTCCGACCTGCGGGTAAATGTTCTTCAAGGGGGCCTTCGGGACACACGACAGCGCAGAGTCGCTGAGCAGAGACTGATAGCCAAGTTCCGCACACATGACGACGGTCTTAATAGGGATCTTGGCTTCATGACACACTATCTGTAACCCCCGTAACTTGCCTGGGTTAGCAAAAAACCTCACTTACTGTGCTGTCTGGAGAAAATACACAATTCTCTAACCAATGCTCAGGATTCCCTTCACACACATTGTTAGCCACTTTAACACTTGAATAGCAGGTTAGATGTAAGGATTCGCATTCTAATCAGCAATCTATGACTGTCTGTGTTGGTATGAGTGCTATTGCAGACCAGAACACTGCATTTGCCTGACGAAGGCACATAGTGTCGAAAGCTCGCGAATTTACTATCAAATAAATTGGTTGGATTTAAAATTGGTGTTGTGAAACTTTACTGACTTTTCCATCTTCCCCATAGAGTAAAGATTAATTCTGGCTTGTAACCAGGCCAGTTAATCTTTATGCTATTGTTTGCTGCCGAGGTAGATAAAAGTTGGCAACAATGCCAGGGCCATCCCAGGCCTGATCCAGCACTATAGGAGCCAGATCCTGAACTTCAGGGGGCCACTGCAGAGGCTCCGGTGCTGGCTTATCATCAGGTCGAGAAAAGCATGTGAAAACAGCTTTTCTGTAGATTTGACTGTACATGAGGGTGCTAGTCATTCACTGAGTTGTCAGACAACATGTGCCACCAAACACTGTGCATTCATAGGGAAACATGCCTCATCTGTGCCAGGTTTCAGCTCACCTGTATGCCCGTGCATCTGATTACATCACCTTCCTCCTAGACCAGCCCCACCAGGATGTTTGGGCTGAAGGATTTTCTGTTATCATTGGGATGATTCAGATCCAAGGAGCAATAGAAGGCAATCATATTGCCTTTGAGCTCTGTCTCAAAATGAGGTACCCTTCATTAACAGGGAGGATACCACTCCATGAACATCCAGCTGATATGTGACCACCTCCTGAACATTATGCATGTCTGTGCACCCTATCCTGAGAGTTAAATTCTGGGACAATCGGGGGTACCTGACATGTTCAAGGTCACCTTCGGCTGAGGGGACAGCTAGTCGGGGACAAGGGCTACCTGCTGATGAAGCTTATGTAGAAGCCCCAGACAAAGGGAGCAAACTGTTACAATGAGGTTCACTCCGCCATCAAGTGGTGAAGCATCATCAAGTGGTGCATAGGTATCCTCAAGATTCAGTTCCAATATTTGGACCACTCTGACAGGGCACTACAAATAGCTCCTAGAAGGTAGAGCGTGCAGAGGTTATTTGCTTTGTGCTGCACAAGCTTACGCAGCAGTGAGGCAACATGGTGAAGGTGGTGGAGGAATACATAGCCTTGTCAGTTGAAAGGAGATCAATGAAGATGCCAAGGGAGCTGAGCATTTGGCGGTCAGAGTTCAACAGGGACATCGGCCATGGAGGCCCTCATTGCCTTGAGTTTCGAGGTGTAGCTTCATTATCCAGCAGATAATCCAGCGGAAGACTTTCTTCTGTTGGAAAAAAGATACAAAAGTCTGAGGTCATGTATCAACTGACTCAAGACAGCTTCTTCCATGCTGCTGTTAGACTTTTGAATGGACCTACCTTGCAGTAAGTAGATCTTCCTCTACACACTAGCTATGATTGTAACACTACATTCTGCTCCCTCTTCTTTCCTTCTCTATGAACGATATGCTTTGTTTGTATAGCGCACAAGAAACAATACTTTTCACTGTATTTTAGTACATGTGACAATAATAAATCAAATTTAAAAAAACTCCACCATAATGCCACCACTCTTTCAACCTTGCTTTGGCCAGGCTCTTGATTCCCTCTTTCCCTCATTCTGAATGCTTTCCCAGTCCCCATCCCCGTCACCCAATCCTTCGCTCCATTTTCCGCTCCCTTGTAGCCTCTCCAAGAATCAGCATGGCATCACACCAGGGTGCTGGGTCTGGGTTGACTGTTAGTGGGTCTCGTTACAAGGATGGAGGGCGATGAAGATTCACTATGAAGAAAGCTGTGGTGTTTCTCAGCATCTGAAGTCTGACTATTGACTTTCTGAGGACAGCCCACTTACCTCCCCATTCATGTTGTTGGAGTGAATTTGATTCCACGTAACAGTAAGAGGTTGGGGTGGGTAGGTTCAAGGGTCAGATCACTGGGGTCCTGAATTTGTGAAGCTGTCAAAGGTGGGTGTGTAACACTATTGCTGTTAAATACTCCCAATTAGGAATGAGTGTGAAGGTCCTCACTTCAGATAATTCATCTGGATCACAGTGCTTTGGGCTCTTACTTGTTCAGGGCCTGCCAACTTCACAGTCAGCAACAACTCACTCCTGTGTCTTACCCACTATTTACATGGCCCTCTTCTCCAAGGACATGAGGACTTGAATCTCAGAGATGGCCCTGACCACTCCCTCTTGTTGATGACAACCTTCTTTTGTGCTGACATAAAGATAAGACGTTGGCCTGATTTGGATGGGGAGATGATAGCTTGGGCATGTGTGGCCATGAAGCCAAGCCAAGTGGGGGTAAGATGTGAATTTTAGAATGGAGAACTGGGGGGAATCAGATGGGTATTTGTGTAACAATGTTAGAAGATGGTGTGGTGCAATTGAGAGGATTTAGGATGAGATGACTGAGGTTAGGGACATGTGTGATGCCAGGGACAGACCGGAGCAGGTATTTCATCTCCTTCCAGCACTGCGTCCCACCCTCTGGTTAAAGGTCCTTGTACTTGATTGCATCAGCCACTGCTTCCCATGCTTCTGCTACCTCATTTGAAGGCCTTCTGCCAATACTTGGGAAGAGGGTGGCCCTCCTCTCCTCAACAACTTCAAGCACCCTCTCCACCTCTGACTTGAGAAATCTGGGTGCCGATCTTTTCCCAGGTATATTGCTCACAGAAGTAAGCTTGTCGAGGGCTAATAGCTGAATCTCGACTGCAATGAATCAAATGGCAGGCATCAAGAAGTCAGTGTGAAACACATGAGCTGAGAACTGGCCTATTAACATTTTCTGAATTGCAAGTGCAAATTGCAGACTGTGCCAGGGGAAACACTCCAACTTTCTCGCTCATGTGGGCACTTAATCCTAATTCAGGAGAATAGTGGCTGTGATGTGATATTGTTGCTCGCAAGGCACTTGTCCATATTGCAGTTGAGAGATTAAATACTTAGTATCTACAGTGTTGAGAATGAAGATGTGGAATGCAAATCTGCAAAAGTAAATAGACCTAACAGGATAGGCTCTTACAGAAATGAATGGAAGGAAATGTCAGCTTTAGAATAACTGTACAGCATTAACAGAATTCTCTTTGGAAGATAAACAAATATCTCACAAGGGAGTGTATGAGAGGGCAATGTGTTGTACTTTGAGCATCTCCCCCAAATAGCCAAACTTCACTTAATAGCCCAGACAGTAAAAGGAAACTGTTTTTGCTCTCTCCAGTTGACAAGAAAAAATTTGAAACGCAGTTAAAACTGAATAGCTCTGTTCCTGATGATTCCCCATTTTAATGCTGCTCTTAAGACTCTGGTGGAAGCCTTATTAATAATTGCAATTGAGATCAGATAACATAAATGGGCTTCAATGGAATTTTAAAACCTTACCTTGAGCAAAGTTCCCACTGTCCCAACTAATAAAGCTGATGGTAAGACAGCATAGCTCACTATGCTAAGTTAAATCAAAACAATCTCTTCCACTGATGCTTCTCTGGATCCCAAAAGTACAACTGGGGTTGCTGCTGTCCCAAGTACTATGCATGGTTCTACTGTGCCAGCTACCCCCTCCTTCCCACCTCCCTTTCCTCTTTAGCCACTGGGCCCTCACAATACCTCTCTCCCCCACAGCAACATTCCTGCCAGCAGCCTTCTCTTGTTGCTGATGGTTGTTTCCTTAGTTTCTTGAAATCAGCTAACTCTGTATGGATCACTGATTATGTGTCAAACTTCGCTCAGTGGTAGCAATCTCAGAAGGTTGTAGGTTAAAATCCAGAGATTTAATCACAAATTCCAGACTGGCAATTCAGTGTAGCACTGAGAGGATGCTATGCTGTTTCTCTGACACAATGTTAGACCTTGTCTTTCCTCACAGGTGGGGGTAAAAACTTTCTAACACTATTTGAAAGGCATGGGAGTTATTTCTTTTGTGACCTCGTCAACATTTATCATTCAACAAATACCATTAAAAAGTACATTCTCTAGGCATCATCTCATTGTGGGACCGTGCTGTGCTCAAACTGGCTCCGCATTTCCCACATTTCAACAGTGACCACAATTCAAATGTATATCATTAGCTGTAAAATGCCTTGGGGCATTTTGATAGGATGAATGATACTGTAAGAATGCAAATCCTTTCCAAGTTTTTTTTCAACAAGGACTGGAACTGTGAAGCTCTTATCTAAACAGCTCAGAAGTATTGCAATGCCCACCAGATCATCAGGATAGCTTGTTATTATGAAATTATAAAGCTGAAAATTGGCATCCAGTATATAAAGCCCAATACTCTACTGCTGATATCAAGAACTGGGTACTCTGGGGATGAACAAAGGGGATTGTGATGTACCTAATGTCTGGAAATAATCCAAATTAAAACTCAATGTATGTGATTTTCCCAAGTGCACAATAGTAAGAAAATAGGAGCTTTTCCTGCCCATTTTTGAGGCCAAGTTTAATTAAATGAATTTACGGCACTTGGTGCAACAACAGACAATCGGGTAATTCAC
This sequence comes from Sphyrna mokarran, assembly GCA_024679065.1. Classification (NCBI taxonomy): domain Eukaryota; kingdom Metazoa; phylum Chordata; class Chondrichthyes; order Carcharhiniformes; family Carcharhinidae; genus Sphyrna; species Sphyrna mokarran. The sequence continues at coordinate 36,697,471 of JAGIQG010000020.1, read as the reverse complement.
GCCGGGAAGGTGGTGGGGTGAGGGGATGTGTTTGCCTAATCCTGGTCTGAGGTTGTTGAGCAAATAAACTGATTATACTCACATGGTCCCTCCCTGCCAGCCTCGTGATTGCTGGCCCCGATAACATCTCCCCCAACATCACTGGTCTGAACCCCACCTTGATGGTTTTGCCGCAGTCTCCAGTCACTGGCCCTGCCCTCTGATCACTGGCCCCACATCAACCCCATCCCATGATGCAGAGTTTACCCTTCCCTCCCCTCAAATCTCTCTCAGTCTGGCTTCACCATATTTGTCCTCCGAGGCTCCACTCCTCAGGCCCCACTCCCTTGGCATTGCCAGTATGCCAGGCAATTTCCTGGGGGGGGGCATTTTACCAGCAAGGACATCATGTCAGGACCCGATTGCTGAGGACCAGCTGTGATCCCTGCTGGTGGGAACTTTCATTGGCAAAGTCGGAAATCCAAGCGAGCCTGGACAATTGTGTCCCAGGCTAGCTAAATGGATTCAGCTGAACCCATGAATATCATAATCAGCCTTGTGCCATTCCCTTGGCATGAGACTGATTGCATCAAACAAAATGGCTAGAGAAGATTGCGATCAGAAGCCTGTGGCAATTTCTGTTTTTAGCCTCCCGTTTAAATTTCCCACCCCGCTACACTATTCAACCAGCGAAGCAGGGTGGGAAGATCGTGCCCAATTTTTCTCATTAATGATATTTCAGTTACTAATATAAATTTCACTAATATGGCCTTCCCTGATGTATCCTTCAGCTTTTAGCAGAGAAGTCTGTGTAATGTAGGCCAAAGTTTCTGTGAAATGTAAAGTTTCTATGGAATGCAGCTCCAGATAGTTTTAAACTGAACCAAATAGCTTTTCTCTGATTTCCCTCGATAAGATAGGCCAGCAGCTTGAACTCATCCCAAGTAACAACTTTTCATACAATCAGAAAGTAAACAGAAGGACGTCATTCAGTGGATAATACCGCTGCTGACTCCTTGGAAGAGTTATACCCAATTAGTTCAATTCCCTGCTCTTTCCCAATATATTTTCCTTTTTTAGCAATGTTACATCAACAATCGCATCAACAAAAGGAATTGCTGTTACTTTGAACAGAGACAGGGGATGTTCATAGTTATTTCACTGCAGTGTTAAGGTAAGCCTACTTGTGACACTAATAAATAAACATTTTTTAGATGGAGGATCCTCCAAAGACTTAGTGATACTGAACAGAAGTATCCCAGTAAAATGCTGATCTGTGTCCAATTAGCTTCTCCCAGTTAGGGCATGATAGAATCAATCTGGAACAAATTGCTAACTTCAAGGTTTCAAGGTGATGATACGGGGCCAACGATCAGTTTGATTGCTAAGACGTGGAAGTAAAACGCAGCTAGCCTGCGATCAAAGACTCCAGCTAGAAGTGCAAATGCATTAATGTTGAGCAAGGATAAGGTTGGACTCCAGTGTGCTGTCCCAGCAGTCAGATAGTTTGCTGACACATATTACCCAAGTTAACACCAGTGGGTGGCCATCATCTGTGCAACTGTATTCCCGTAAGAATCTGCACCTTCAGGAGAGGACGGGAGGCAAAAAGAAAAAACTAGCAAAATCTAGGCATGGACAAAAGGCACGTATGAGTGTGCTGGTGAATAAATCTAAAATTCTGCAGTGCTGGTGTCCATCTGCCAACTGGTTATCAGTAACACTTTATTGACAAGCCCTTGAGGAGGATGTTATCATAACCCCTCTTGAGAGAGGCAAGGAATCAAAAGATCAAAAGGCATCCACCTTCTGAGAGACCCTGTGCCCTCTTCACTGTTATAAACATGTTTTGCTTTTTTCAATTTTCAGTTCAGCAAGAAACCAACATGTACTTTGCCTTGGCTAGCAGTTTCTCAACCTCACACACCGAACAGAGAAAGGAAGCAGCCTATAAAATACAATCATCTAAGAAACCTGTTGCTTTAGAATGTGAACCTAGGGTCTCAGCCAGCATGAGGGGGGATGGGAAATTCAAACACAATGGGAGGAACTTAATCTTCAATCAGTAAAAACAAACTGTATGAGGCCCGTTATATAAACATTAGTTCTGACTCCCACTACAAGTTTAGGTTTTGTGGCTTCTTCAGCTATTTCACAAAGGTAATTTAAATTTAGAATACTGTAAATTTAAAAAGATCACAATGCACGGATGAATACAAGATGTTAAAAATAAATTCACAGCTCTTAAAAGTTGGATTTTGTAACGGGTACTAAATGAAACGTTAATTCTGGAAAACTGATTTAGCAATTATCTCTAGAAAACCAATCTGCTGTAGCAAAGTCCCAGTGCTGTTACCAAGGCTCACTATTTTATACGCAGTGGAAAGTGTTGTGTTTGTGCAATTTCCCCACTCTCCCTCCAGAAAGTATTTGCTTGATGCAATTCAACAAGGACTTTTAGCTTCTTCGTATTTGACTTAAGTGACCATTCTTTACAAATACCTGGGCAGCAAGTATCTATCATAATTCACTGCTCATTCACAAAGTAAAGGAGGAATCTGGAGCCAGTCTTTCCTGAATTTGTTTATTCACAAATTCCAGAAATCAGATTCCTTTTCCTCCTTCACACAGGTGGAAACCAGTTCTTATATATACACTTAAGAATAATGCCCTAACCTTTCTCCAATTAGTAACAGCTGTTCTTACCTACAACTAGAGAATGCAATTCCATCATGCCAAGTTTGAAACATTAACAACATTGACATACAATTTGACCATAAGCAGTATGAAAAATTTTTCACACAAATTCCCCACTATCAATTTTCAATATGAGCTCCTGAGTACTGAGAATGTTTTTCTCACAGTCCTCCAGCGGTACATACTAAAGCTACAAGTAATATTTTAACTATTGCCTTAGATTCCATCAGCTATCTCCAGACAGTGATCTGGTTTGTATGGTTCTGTACCACATGATGTAGGAGCAGTATGCACACTATACCACTGGGAAAGCCGAAGCCGTTCTTTTCTTTTTGTTATGATTCTGTATCTGACTGTCCACTTTTTGAATGGATTGAGTTAAGGGAAGCACATGTAAAGGTGATCTGTGGGGTGGCAAACACAAGTACAAGTCCAGATAGTCACAGACAAGGCTTAAGTTGCAGCCAAACGAAATCCAGACCCAGAGCTACTGCTCTCTAAAATGAGATACAAATAGAATGGTAAAATGCTTTAACATCCCCCTTGAGGATTTAACATTTCAAAGCGCAAAAATATAATTAGTCAGCAGGGAAAAGTTCCTTTCTGTTCAAACTCATTCCCTCAGAACAAAGTAACTAAGCTTGTTAGAAGTAATGTGTAAAAGCAAAGTACTGTGGACACTGGAATCTGAAACAAAAACAGAAAATGCTGGAAATTCTCACCAGGTCTGACAGCATCTGCGGAGAGAGGATAAAGTCAATGTTTCAAGTTGAAACAATAGCTCTATTTTTGCTCCACAGATGCTGGAGAATTTGAGAATTTCCAGCATTTTCTGCTTTTGTGTAAAAGGAATGTGTGACTACTTAAAAAGCAGATACTAATTTAGACCAATCAAAAACTAATAAATTAACAAGTTCCCTTTAGCCCTCAAGTTGTCAACTTCCTTATGTTTAAAGCAAATAAGAACAAAGAACAAAACAGCACGGGAAACAGGCCCTTCAGCCCAATGAGCCCACGCGCTACCTCGATGTTCTCACTTCTATCCGTGGTCCCTGTCTATGTTTATAGACTATGCACTGAAAACAAATTTGAGACAATTTAGGGAGAATTTGTCCTGCCAAATAGCCTAAGAGCACATCTTTGGGATGTGGGAGAAAACCGGAGCACCCAGAGAAAACCCACGCAAGCATGGGGAGAATGCGCAAACTCCCACAGACAGAGGCCCAAATCCATGTATCTACACAACACAGCAATAGTCACTGAGCTGTCGTGTTGCCCATCAAATGGTCCAGGTCAAGCATACACTAATGACGTGAAGCACTAGGATACTCTCGAGAAATCCAAGGGCAGCCCTCTCACGACCCATCGCGTGTATGCTCCTTGTTAAACAACAAGGCGGCCCAAAGTACCTGTAGGATAAAACAAATACATCAATATCATCATTGATAAGCATTCGCTGTCCCCAGTGTGGTCTCCTCTATATTGGAGAGACCAAGCGTAGACTGAGTGATCACTTTGCTGAGCACCTTTGAACTCTGATCTTCCAGTTGCTTGCCATTTTAATACATGATCCTGCTCCCTTGCCCATATGTCTGTCCTTGGCCTGTTGCAATGTTCCAATGAAGCTCAAAGGAAGCTGGAAGAACAGTATCTCATCTTCCGGCTGGGACAAAAGGGTCGAGGTGGGATAGAGCAAATCATCTGAAGTTATGAAACACAACATTCCATATACTTTGCTAACTACTCTGCCAATGTGACCTGCCATCTTCACAGATCAATGCATATGAATGCCCACATCCCTCAGTCCCAAAACTGTTTTCACAATTGTGCTATTTAGTCCATATTGTCTCTCTTTGACCCTTCTATCAGAATGCATCATTCCTAATTGATGAAGGAAGAGCAGTGGACGTGGTTTACATGGATTTCAGCAAGGCATTTGATAAGGTCCCCCATGCAAGACTTCTTGAGAAGGTGAGAGGGCATGGGATCCAAGAGGCTTTGGCCTTGTGGATCCAGAACTGGCTTGCCTGCAGAAGGCAGAGAGTAGTTGTGGATGGGTCTTCTTCTGCATGGAGGTCAGTCACCAGAGGAGTACCCCAGGGATCTGTTCTAGGACCCTTGCTGTTTGTCATTTTCATAAATGACCTGGATGAGGAAATGGAAGGATGGGTTAGTAAGTTTGCTGACAATATGAAGGTTGGTGGTGTTGTGGATAGTCTGGAGGGATGTCCGAAGTTGCAGCGAGACATAGATAGGATGCAAGACTGGGTGGAGAACTGGCAGATGGACTTCAACACAGATAAATGTGTGGTGGTCCATTTTGGCAGGACCAATGGGATGAAGCAGTATAATATCAAGGGTAGGAGTCTTGGCAGTGTTGAGGAGCAGAAGGATTTATGGGTCTGGGTCCATAGGCCTCTTAAATCTGCCCCACAAGTGGAGAATGTAGTCAAGAAAGCATATGGCCTTCATTAATAGAGGAATTGAGTTTAGGAGTTGGGAGGTAATGCTGCAACTTTATAAGACCCTCGTCAGACCCCACTGGGAGTATTGTGTGCAGTTCTGGTCGCCTCACTATAGGAAGGATGTGGAAGCTATTGAGAGGGTGCAGAGGAGATTTACAAGGATGTTGCCTGGATTGGGGGGCATGCCTTATGAAGACAGGTTGAGAGAGCTAGGTCTCTTCTTCCTGGAGAGACAAAGGTTGAGAAGGTTGAGAGGTGACCTGATAGAGGTTTATAAGATATTGAGAGGAATAGATAGAATGGATTCTCGGAGGCTATTTCCCAGGGCTGAAATGGTCGCTACGAGAGGACACAGGTTTAAGGTGCTGGGGGGCAAGTATAAAGGAGATGTTAGAGGTAAGTTTTTCACTCAGAGGGTGGTGAGTGAATGGAATCAGCTGCCGTCAGTGGTGGTAGAGGCGAACTCACTGGGGTCTTTTAGGAGACTTCTGGATGAGTACATGGGATTTAATGGGATTGGAAGTTACAGATAGTTCTATGGCCTGGTATGTATAGATATGATCGGCACAACTTGTGGGCCGAAGGGCCTGTTTGTGCTGTAGTGTTCTATGTTCTATGTTCTAAGTCAGCCTTCAGACAATGGTAAGTCAATACTGCCCAATTCCAAGCTCAGTCCTCTTCACAGCTCACTTGGTCAAACCACCTAATCTAGCTCTGCCGCTGAGACCCAGGGAAACAGACTGCTGGGCAAACAATACCAAAGTGGCCTTCTGTTGCTTTGTTCTTGCCTCTTCCTTCCAGAAGTCTGTTTAGGGATAGGGATATCGGAGCATTGGACCCAGTGTGGCATCAAGGAATCTTAGCAAAACTGGCACTCAGGGGGGAAACCTTCAGCTGGTAAGAGTCATACCTAGCACAAAGAAAAATAATTATGGTGCTTGAAGGTCAATCATCTCAACTCCAGGACATCATTGTAGAAGTTGCTCAAGGTAGGGTCCTAAGCCCAAACAACTTCAGTAGCCTTTTTAATGACCTTCTTTCCATCATAAGGTTAAAAATGAGATTGTTTGTGACAACTCAGATACTGAAACAGTCCATGTCCAAATGCAACTAGATATCGACAATATCCAGGCTTGGACTGACAAGTGGCAAGTAGCACTTGCACCGTATAGGTGCCATGCAATGAACAGCTCCAAAAAAAGAGAATCTAATCATCACCACTTGACCTTCAATGGCATTACCATTGCTGAATCAACATTCTAGGTATTATCATTGATTAGAAACTGAACTAGACTAGCCATGTTAAATACTGTGGCTATCAGAGCAGATCAGAGGTTAGGAATCCTTCGTCAGTAACTCACCTCCTGACTCCGCAAAGTCTGTCACCATCTACAAGGCACAAGTCAGGAGTGTAATGGAATACTTTCCACTTGCCTGGAGAGTGCAGATCCAACAACACTCAAGAAGCTATATACAATCCAGGACAAAACAGCCCACTTGATTGGCATCCCTTCCAAAAACATTCACTCCCTCCACTAGTAACAAATAGTGCACCATCTACAAGATGCAATGAAGAAACTTACCAAATCTCCTTAAAAACACTTTACATACGCATAGCTGCTATCATCTAGTAAGAAGTCTCACAACACCAAGTTAAAGTCCAACCCACAAGCTTTCGGAAACGTTCCACACACTTGACGAAGGAACAGTGTTTCCAAATGCTTGTGGGTTTAATATCAAATGAACTGATTGATTTTAACCTGGTGTTGTGAGACTTCTGTGTTTATCTCAGTCCAACACCAGCATTTCCACATCATGCTATCATCTAGGACAGAATTGTTCACATTGCAGCCCATAGAGTCCCTCTAGTGTGACGAAAGTTGATGTGCAAAAGAAGCTGGTGGCGGGAGGGGAGGTTGGGGGTTTCAGGGCGATTGATTCAGGGGTCAAGTGTGGTGAGGGGGGTCAGGCTGGGGGTGGTTGGGATGGGGTGGGGCTGACAAGGAAGCAGCCCACGCGTGGCAGAGCCTGCTCGGCCAGATTTGGTGAGAAGGGGACAGACACTATATTTCGCTACAGCTCAGGCACAGCAGAGAGGCTAGATGAAGCAGGACAGGAACCCGGGATAGCAAGTATACTGGGGTCATGGAAGACAAGATCTTGGTAGGCCAGAGAGAGCAAAGTCAAATCGGGCCAAGAGAAGTCAAGGTTTCATCATTTTGGGAGAGAATGGGGAGCAGATGATAACTGAGTTAGTGTGTAGGAGATAGTGAGTGAACAACTGGATGTGTGGAAATGAGTGATTGAATGACTGGGTGTGTGGGAGTAAGTGTGCGTGTCCAAGAATGAGTGTGAGAGTGCATCAGAGTGTGAGAGTTTGGGAATGAGTGATTGAGCGTTGGGGAAGTCAGTGTGTGTGTGTAGGGAGCAGTGAGTGAACATGTATGGAGTGAGAATGAGGGAGGATTGTGAGTTGGAGAGAGTGTGTGAGTTGTATATGAGTGGGGGCAGTGACTATGTGTGTGGCTGTAAGTAGATATGAGTAGGTGTGCGTGTGTGAGTCAGTGTGTGTGCAGGAGTGAATGGGCATGCTTGTGTGTGGGACTAAGTGCGTGTGCGCGGGAGAATGGGTGTGGGAGTGATGTGAGTGACAACGTGTGGGAATGAGTAACATATTGGCTGTATGGAAATGAGTGGGTGTAGTGTGTGTGTGTAGAGGGAGTGTGAAAGTGAATGTGGGAGTTTGAGTGTGTGAGTGTGAATGAGTGAGTTGGTAAGGAAGATATGAGTGTGTGGGGAGAGTGAATGTGTATATGTATGTGGGGGTTATGTGTGTGTAGGAGAGACTGAATGATGGTGTGTGGGAATGAATAATGGTGTTGGCTTCATGCAGGATTGAGTGAATGGCAAGTGTGTGGGAGTGTGTGTGTGTGTGTGTGTGTGTATGTGTGCAGGATTGAATGAGTGATGGGATAAATGGACAGAATAAGTATAAGTGTGCCTTATACCCACTAACAGTTTTGTTACTCACTCTCACCAACACACACTCACACACACACATATATTGACACTCCATATTCTTACTCTTCTTTAACTCAACGGTTTATCGCCATGATATTGATTTACATTTATTCAGCCAGTTTTCTTTCCTTATTTTCTGAAATTATTTTTGAAATTCACTTAATTGTGCGAAATCTTGTCTTTTTGAAATTTGCTTATTGGCTCCTTGAGTGAGAGAAATAAGCAAATGTTGCGTCCCCATCCCTAAAAAGCACCACATGAACTGTGGTAGTTCAAGAAGGCAGTTCATCACCAATCTTCTCAAGAGAAATTATAAATTGGCAATACTGGCCTAGCTAGTGACATCTACATCCCATAAATAAATGAATGAAAAAACGTTTAAAATCTGTTCTAACACAACTGCCTTAGTGGGAACTTGATGGTCCTTCAGTTCTTTATGTTTGCATCATCGTATCATTTCAAAGTGAAAAGAAGCAATATGGCTGCCTTTATTTGAATACTCAACACTTTAAAATAAATGATCTGAAATGTGGATTCTATGTGTGATATGTGTTGAATGCAAGACTTTTTATAAATGGATTTAGCAAGTAAGGAATCTCTTCATTTCTTAGCACACCTTTCATGTCCATTTTTCAATGATAATGTGTATCTCTTCCAGTACTTCTCTTACAGCAGCATAACCTCCAATTAATTATGAGTAATGCCCAGGGGAAACTTCTAAAATATATTTTTATCTTTTGATTTACCACATGCTTATCTTTATCTCCTCCTGGTTATCTGGTCCAGAAGTTCTCTGCCCTACAGTTCTGATTGGTAATACTGTTGTAGAACAGAATGCACCGTAGAGAAGCAAATGCTCAATGACATAAAGAAGTTAGGAAATGGATGGGAAAAAAGACTAATGGTGTAACTCCTTTGTGTGTCTTTTATAGAGATCTTCATTTTGCCTGAACAATGGCTGCAAATTGGACTTTTCTTTCTGAATTTCTGTATCAGCATTGCTGACAATGCTGGCATTTATTTCTCATTCAAAATTAGCCCTTGAGATGGTAATGCTGCATATTTCTTGAATCATTGCAATTCTTGTGGTGAAGGTACTCAAATCGTTTCAGGATTTTGATCCAGCGCTGACAACATATTTCCAAAATCAGAATAGTATGTGGCAAGTTGGGCAGGAACTTGCATGTGCCTTTTGTATGTGATGTCTCTATATGCCTGCTTCCCTTGCTCTTCCATTGGAAGCAGAGGTCTCTAGTTGGAAGGTATTGTCGAAGAAGTCTTGGGAAATTGTTCCAAGACTTGAAATGACATAGCAACCATGGTAAATGGTGGGAGTGAATGTCTAACATGAAGGATGGAATGCTTTTTACCTGGATGATGTTGTTTCTTGAGGGTTGTTGAAGCTGCATGCTCAGCTAAGGCATTTGCATGGTGATCACTTACATTCCTGACTTGCACTTTGACGATGGTGGAAAAGCTTTGGGGAATCAGGAGGTGTGTTTTTACTGGAGAATACATAGCCCTGACCTGGCTGTTATAATCACACTGATAAGGTTGGATCAGCTTCTGATCAATTGTGATCCCTAGGGTGTTGATGGTGGGGATTCAGCATGATAACGTTGTTGAATGTCAAGGGAGATGGTCAGATTCTTTCTTTGTAAATGATCATTACCTGGCACTTGTATGGCACAAATGTTACTTGCCATTTATCAGCCTAAATGTAAATGTTATCCAGTTCTGGCTCATGATGATATGGACTGTTTTATTATCTACTGAATTGTGCGTGGAGCTGATTGTTCAATCATCAGCAAATATTCCTAATAACCTAACCTAATGTCAAGAGAAGATTAATGATGAAGCAGACAAAAATTGTTGGACTTAAGACATTGGTCAGAAAAACTCTGGAAGATATGTTCTAAGGGCTGAAAAGTTGGGCCAAAAATTGCAACAGCAGCAGAGATTTCTTCATGGTTCTTGTCAATCCATTTTTTTCAGGCTTCGTGACGCCATATTTGTTCAAATGCTATCTTAATAATAAGGGCAGTCACTCTCACCTCGCCACTGGAATTCAGCTCTTTAGTCCACGTCTGGACCAAGGCAATGAGCTCAGGCACCGAATTGTTTTTTATTCATTCATGGGATGTGAGCATTGCTCACTGGACCAGCATTCATTGCCCATTCCGAATTCTTATTGAACTGAGTGGCTAGCTAGGCCATTTCAAATGATGTTTAAGAGTCAATCAATTGTTGATAATCAACAATTGTTTCAAGGTCATCAACAGACTTTTAATTTTAGATATTTATTAAATTCAAATTCATTATCTGCAGGATTATAACTCAGGTCCCCCCTGAGCATTACTAATCCAGTGACAATCCCACGACTTCACTGCCTTTCCAGAATGGTTCTGTCTGAACCAAACCTGGCATCACTGAACAAATCAGTATGTCACTGGATGGTTTCCTACACAGCTTCTTCCATTACTTTTACTGAAGATTGAGCAATGGGTGGTGGTAGACTTGATTGGATTTGTCCTGCTTTTTATGGGCAGGATATTCCACAGGTAGATCTGTGATGTAGCTGTGCTGGAAAAGCTTGGATAGAAGCACAGCTAGTTCTAAATCACAGGTCTTCAGCAGCATGGCGGAATACTTTTCAGTGCAAATTACTGTGGATGCCGGAATCTGAACAAAAAAATAGCAAGTGCTGGAAAATCTCAGTGAGTCTGACAGCACCTGCGGAGAGAGAACAGAGCTAATGTTTCAAGTTTGTGGTCTACATAAACGACTTGGAAGTAGGGGTAGGTGGTGAGATCAGCAAATTTGCTGATGACACCAAGATGCTTGGATTGGCGGGTACAGAAGAGCAGTGTCAGGCAATACAACAGGACATAGACAGGTTGGTAGATTGGGCAGATAGATGGCAAATGGAATTTAATCCGGAAAAATGCGAGGTGATGCATTTTGGCCGGAAAAATGTAGAAGAGAATTATAGGATAAAAGGTAAAACTATAAAGAGCATAGAGACGCAGAGAGACTTGGGGGTGCAGGTTCACAAGTCTCTGAAGGTGTCCTCACAGGTGGAGAAGGTGACAAAGAAGGCGTATAGTATGTTAGCTTTCATAGAAAAGGGTATAGAATATAAGAGTAGGAGTTTGATGTTGCAGTTGTATACAACTTTGGTTAGGCCTCACTTGGAATACTGCGCCCAGTTCTGGTCTCCGTACTATCGGAAGGATGTGGAGTCCTTGGAGAGAGTGCAGAGGAGGTTTACCAGGATGCTGCCTGGTATGGAAGGACTGTCCTATGAGGAACGATTAGATAGACTGGGGTTGTTTTCCCTTGAAAGACGTCGGCTTAGAGGGGATCTCATAGAGGTGTATAAGATTATAAGGGGTATAGATAGAGTAAATGGAGGTAAACTTTTTCCACCTTTAGAAATGGATAGGACGAGAGGTCATGGCCATAGGGTGAGGGGGGCTATGTATAGGACGAATATTAGAGGGCAGTTTTTCACACAAAGGGTAGTGGGGGTGTGGAATGCACTGCCGAGTAAGGTGGTGGGAGCAGGCACGCTGGGGCTGTTTAAGGGTCTCTTGGACAGCCACATGAGCGGTATGCAGATAGAGGGATATATTAGGACTGTTTAACTACGGCTTTTTTCCACAGGTAATTCGGTCCATACTTTGAGCACGCATTCGGCAGGTGGTGCGGGTACAGCTCTTGGATGTTGATTCATGGGTTGCCTGGTACCTCATGTCGTAAATGAGTGCTTTATGTGGACCATCTGAAGGGCACCATGACAGCTCAGAGACTATCGATGTGGCTGTGCAGACACTTGGAATTGGGCCGGTGTCTGCGGGAGTTTGCGCGTTCTCCCCGTGGTTGCGTGGGTTTTCTCCGGGCACTCCGGTTTCCTCCCACAACCCAAAAATTCGCTCTTAGGCTGATTGGGTAACAAATTGTCCCTATGGTGAAAATTTTCCAAATTAGGATTAATATATATATTATTATATAGGAATATTAAAATAGGATAATGATTTGGTATTACGGCGGCGCGGGCTCGTTGGGCCGAAGGGCCTGTTTCCCGTGCTGTGTTGCTTAATAAAAAAAAAGTTCAGGATGACCATTCTTTAGAACAGAATGTTGAATATTAAATGCAAGTTGTTTGTCATTGATGTATTGCACTGTTTCTGTGTTGATGTATATTGACTGTGAGAAGACCAAGACCCCAAACTGCAAATTTTTATAATATATATACATATATAGATGTTTTAATTTCTTAAATTTTAAAAATTGGTCAAAAACCTTTAAATTGGTTAAGTCTACATCTACCTGCAACCTCTGAACAAAGGAAACTACGTGGCAGTAATTGGGAGATTTGCAATTATCTTTGGGGAGCCACTGATAACCTCCTTTTGTACTACACAAGCCAAATTAAGAGAACTATGCAAATGGTCACCTGCATTTCATAATCCAGGCTGACTAACAGGAGTCTGTCCATCTGTTAAGCCAAGAACCCTCCTTCCAAAACTTAATGGTTGAGATAATTAACAATCTTGGGATGGGCAGATAGATGGCAGATGGAATTCAATCCTGATAAATGCGAGATGATGCATTTCGGGAGAAAGAATGTAGGGGGGAGGTATATGATAAAGGATAGACCTATTAAGAATATAGAAACGCAGAGGGACCTGGGGTTGCAGGTGCACAAGTCTCCAAAGGTGGCAGAGCAAGTGGAGAAGGTTGTGAAGAAAGCATATGGTATGCTAGTCTTTATAGGAAGGGGTACAGAGTACAAGAGCTGGCCTTTCATGTTGCAGTTGTATAAAACGTTGGTTAGACCTCATTTGGAGTACTGCGTCTATTCAGGTCGCCTTACTACCAGAAGGATGTGGAGACTCTGGAGAGAGTGCAGAGGAGGTTTACCAGGATGCTGCCTGGTATGGAAGGTCTGAGTTACGAGGAGAGGTTAGGCAAATTGGGACTGTTTTCCTTAGAAAGAAGTAGACTTAGAGGAGATCTAATAGAGGTGTACAAGATTATGAGGGGTATAGATAGAGTAAACAGGGTTAAGCTTTTTCCTTGGATGGACTCGAATAGCACGAGGGGTCACGGGCTTAGGGTGAGGGGGGTAAGGTATAATTTGGATGCTAGAGGGAGTTTTTTCACACAGAGGGTGGTGGGAGTATGGAATGCGCTGCCAAGTAAAGTGGTGGAGGCAGGCACTCTGGAGTTATTTAAGAAATACTTAGATGGGCACATGAACAGAATGGGAATGGAGGGGCATAGAAAACTGATTTAAAATAGGGATCATGAGCCTTGGGAGTCCCTGGGAAGTGTGTAAATAGATGATGATATTGACGTACTTGTTTTTATCCTACAGGTGCTTTGGTCCACCTTGTTGTCTAAAAAGGGGCATACACGCGATGGGTCGTGAGAGGGCTGCTCTTGGATTTTTTTTTGAGAGTATCCTAGTGCTTCACGTCGTTAGTGTACACTTGACCTGGACCATTTGATGGGCAACATGACAGCTCAGTGACTATCGCTGTGCTGTGCAGATACATGGATTTGGGCCTGTGTCTGCGGGAGTTTGCGCATTCTCCCTGTGCTTGCGTGGGTTTTCTCCGGGTGCTCCGGTTTCCTCCCACATCCCAAAGATGTGCTCTTAGGCTAATTAGGAAAACAAATTCTCCCTAAATTGTCTCAAATTTGGTTTTTAATCTATAGATCTATAAACATAGACAGGGATCACGGGTAGAGGTGGGAACATCGGGGTGGCTGCGCAGACTCATTGGGCCGAAAGGCCTGTTTCCCATGCTGTTTTGTTCTTTGTTCTTTGAAGGGGAAAGATAGACATGCCCTGTCAAAGAACTGCGGAGAGGTGGGAGTTATATGACATGGGCCTCTGGCTTATGGATCCTGTAATATTGCCCTGCTGAACTCAGAAGCAGTCTGCTGTTTACTATCTAATAAATCAGAACACCTTTATTTTTATAGATGGAAGAAATTAATGCTGTTTAAACTAGCTCCCCTCCTGTCCGTAGTAGAATGTTACAGTGACTTGTCTCCTAAGAATTCTGTTTATGTGTTTTGAACTTTAAATGAAATGTTCATGTGGAGGAACTACTGTTTCAGCTCAATGTTTAGAATCTGTACATTAAGAAAATAACTGCACCTACGAAGTGCATTGATCTATTATTTTTAAAGTGTGATTGCTGTATGTACTGAATTAATTGATTTCACCCAAAGGGAGGGCATGATAAGACCATTATCATGATATATCAGATAAGAGCTGGGCCGAGAGGGCCTGTTCTGCACTGTAATGTTCTATGTTCTATGTTCTATTACTATTAGGCCCAATGCTCCAGGCAAAGGAAAAGAAAGAACAACCAAGATTCCTAATACTAGTAATTTTGCAATAACTTCTCCCAGAAAGTATGTGTAGGGGTAACATGAGCAGAGGATAGGGATTGGCTACGAGATGCTTAAATAGTGAAAAGGCCACCACTTCCCATTATCTGGTTTCCTGTATGAAGAGTATCCATTAGGGAAAATCACAGCACTTCCAATATCTGCGGAGTCAGCCCTTTTTAAAAGCCAAAAGGAGCTAAAAACATGGAAGAAGAGAACTTGTGCTACATTGAGTGAGTGATATTAGCTTGGTTCAGTGATAATAATCTTGCTTGAGTTAAAATATTGTGCTCTCAACATCGATTTCACGTGAGCTAATCTGGGTGGGCACTGAAGGACTGAGGATATAAGTTTAAACCAGTCTGACTGTTTAGATGGATTTGAAAAATCTCAAACACCCTTTTGAGGAGCAGCAGTGAATTTTCCCAACATTCTGGCCAATATTCACTCCTCAACCATAAACATCTAAACTGAGTAACAATATTATTGCTGTTTGTAAGACTTTGCTGTGAACAAATTGGCTGATTATACTTGAAACATAATTGTTAGTGAAGAAATATTAAGGTCTTGAGGAAGAAAAAAACACCATATCAACATTAATCTTTCTTTTCCGCCATGTCATATTGATGTAAGATTGCAAGGTTAAACACAGCAAAAGAGGGAGAACCGAATTTGATCTAATAATCTGTGCTGAGTTAGCTGCTCTTTCCAGAGAAGCATTAAGAATATTACAATTGTTCTGAATTTTCAAGCCAAGAGGAAAGAAATAATCTGCCAGGGTTCCTGTTGCCGATCGCTGTGCAATGACCCTTGCTAGGAAATGTAGATTTGACGTCTGGAGGACAGTTTTGGGTCCTGGAATCAATGGCCCAATGACACCTGTTCTTGTGGTCATTAAAGCTAGTGTCTATAGAATAATACTTCAGTGTCACTTATCAATATTAGTGTGTGGAAGGGAGAAAAATGGAGGATGTAAAACAGTATATTTTTCATGTATCTTGAATATGTTCGTGTGTATAAAATTCAAAAATACAGCATTGCCATGTATCCAATATAGCATGCAGCATTGCCATGTATCCAGTATGACAATGCAACATACACTGCTTTAATTTTATTGACAAGTATTATCACAGGATATCCCAATTAAGGTTAAAAGCTTGTTTATGAGAAACAATGCCCAGAGGGCAGCTTGTAGACACAACACACACAACATTGGCGACAGCACAAATCAAAGTAACACGTCTAGTGCTACTCTCAGCCATAAGCTGTAATTCTTTTTATTCAATCAAGGGATGTGAGTGTCATTGGCTATGCCAGTATTTATTGCCCATCCCTAACTATCCTTGAACTACTACCATACTTGTAGTATGGGTACACCTCAGATTGCTATTAGAAAAGGAGTTCCAGTGACAGAGAAGGAAAGGTGCTACAGTTCCAAGTCAGAATGGTGTGTAGCTTGGAGGGAAACTTGCAAATGCTGTTGTTCCCATGCATCTGCTGCCCTTATCCTTCAAGGTGGTCAAGGTCATGGGTTTAAAAGATTGGTGAGTTGCAGCAGTGCAATTTGTAGGTAGGATGCACTGTTGCCACTGTGCAAGGTAGTGTATGGAGTGCCACCTTTGAATGGGCTGCTTTGTCCTGGATGTGACAAGCTATTTGAGTGTTGTTGGACTTGCACTCAACCAGGCAAGTGGAGAGTATTCATTCCATCACAATCTTTACTTATATCTTGCAGATGGTAAAGAGGCTTTGTGGAGTCAGGAGGTAAGTTATTCGCCACAGGATTCCAAGCCTCTGACCTCCTATGACCACAGTATTTCTTTGACCAGAAACTGAAGTGGACTAACCAATGATAAGCCCCAGGATGTTGTTGGGGATGGGGTGGGGATTATTGTGGTGGTATGTTATTGAATGTCAAGGGGAGATGATTATGTTCTCTCTTGTTGGAGATAGTTATTGCTTAGCACTTGCAAATTGCCACTTTAGAATCACAGAATCACTTCAGTCCAAGTCTGAATGTTTTTCAGGTCTTGCTACATTTGAACTGTTTTGGTATGAGGAATAATGAATGGTGCTGAACATTCTACAATTGTAAGTGAACATCAACAGCAAATGTCCCACTTCTGACCTTATGATCAAGGGGAAGTCATTGATGAAGCAGTTGAAGGTGATTGAGCCTGAGGCACTTTTGCAGGAGGTGTTTTGGGAGTGAGATGATTGACAATCAACAACCACAATTATTTTTTTTAAAGAACAACACAGCACGGGAAACAGGCCCTTCGGCCCAACGAGCCCGCGCCGCCGTCATAACTATATAGTAGCAAATCCATTATCCTATTATATTATTCCTATATAATAATATATATATTATTCCTAATATGGAAAACTCTCACTATAGGGACAATTTGTTTCCCAATCAGCCTAAGAGCGAATTTTTGAGTTGTGGGAGGAAACCGGAGTGCCCGGAGAAAACCCACGCAACCACGGGGAGAACGCGCAAACTCCCGCAGACACCGGCCCAATTCCAAGTGTCTGCACAGCCACATCGATAGTCTCTGAGCTGTCATGGTGCCCTTCAGATGGTCCACATAAAGCACTCATTTACGACATGAGGTACGAGGCAACCCATGGATCAACATCCAAGAGCTGTACCCGCACCACCTGCCGAATGCACGCTCCTTGTTGGTCAAGTATGGACCGAATTACCTGTGGAAAAAAGCCGTAGTTAAACAGTCCTAATATATACCTCTATCTGCATACCGCTCATGTGGCTGTCCAAGAGACCCTTAAACAGCCCCAGCGTGCCTGCTCCCACCACCTTACTCGGCAGTGCATTCCACACCCCCACTACCCTTTGTGTGAAAAACTGCCCTCTAATATTCGTCCTATACATAGCCCCCCTCACCCTATGGCCATGACCCCTCGTCCTATCCATTTCTAAAGGTGGAAAAAGTTTACCTCCATTTACTCTATCTATACCCCTTATAATCTTATACACCTCTATGAGATCCCCTCTAAGCCGACGTCTTTCAAGGGAAAACAACCCCAGTCTATCTAATCGTTCCTCATAAGACAGTCCTTCCATACCAGGCAGCATCCTGGTAAACCTCCTCTGCACTCTCTCCAAGGACTCCACATCCTTCCGATAGTACGGCGACCAGAACTGGACGCAGTATTCCAAGTGAGGCCTAACCAACGTTCTATACAACTGCAACATCAAACTCCTACTCTTGTATTCTATACCCTTTTCTATGAAAGCTAACATACTATACGCCTTCTTTATCACCTTCTCCACCTGTGAGGACACCTTCAGAGACTTGTGAACCTGCACCCCCAAGTCTCTCTGCGTCTCTATGCTCCGTATAGTTTTACCTTTTATCCTATAACTCTCTTCTACATTTTTCCGGCCAAAATGCATCACCTCGCATTTATCCGGATTAAATTCCATTTGCCATCTATCTGCCCAGTCTACCAACCTGTCTATGTCCTGTTGTATTGCCTGACACTGCTCCTCTGTACCCGCCAATCCAAGCATCTTGGTGTCATCAGCAAATTTGCTGATCTCACCACCTACCCCAACTTCCAAGTCGTTTATGTAGACCACAAATAGAAGAGGACCTAGTACTGAGCCTTGTGGCACTCCACTAGTGACAGGCTTCCAGCCGGAAAAAGAGCCTTCCACTACTACCCTCTGTCTCCTCCTCCCGAGCCAGTTCTCGACCCATCTACATACCCGACCCTGTATCCCATGCGCCTTCACCTTCTCTATCAGTCTACCATGAGGAACCTTGTCAAACGCCTTACTGAAATCCATGTAGACGACATCAACAGCCTGTCCTTCATCAACTGTTTATCTTTCTTTGTGCTACATATGACTCCAACCACTGGGTAGTTTACCCTGATTCCCACTATCTTCAGTTCTGCTAGGGCTTCTTGATGCCACACTTCATCAAATGCTGCCTTGATGTCAAGGCCAGTTGCTTTCACGTGTTCCATCACTTTACTGATGACCAAGAGTCTTCTGATGGGCTAGTAAGTGGATGGGCTGGATTTGTCATGCCTTTTGTGAACAGGGCATACCACATGGCTGGGTAAATGCTAGTGTTATAACTGTACTAGGACAGTTTGGCTAGTGGTGTGACATTCAATGAGGTAGTCTCAACTGCTTCACTGAGCAGGGAATTTCACAGATTCACAACCCTGGGTGAAGAAGTTCCTCCTCAATTCAGTCCTAAATATGCTCCCTCTTACTTTGAGACCATGCCTTCTAGTTCTCGTTTCATCTGCCAATGGAAACAATTTCCCTGCTTCTATCTTATCTATTCCCTTCATAATCTTATATGTTTCTATTAGATCTCCCCTCATTCTTCTGAACTCCAATGAGTATAACCCCATCTACTCAGTCTCTCCTTATAAGCCAACCCTCTCAACTCTGGAATCAACTTAGTGAATTTCCTCTGCACTTTCTCCAGTGCCAGTATATCCTTTCTCAAGTAAGGAGACCAAAACTTATACAGTACTCCAAATGTGGCTTCACCAGCACTTTCTACAGCTGCAACATAAGCTCTCTGTTTTTAAACTGCATCCCTCTAAACAATGAAGGACAAAGTTCCATTTGCCTTCTTAATTACCTGCTGCAGCTGCAAACCAACTTTTTGTGATTCATGCACAAGGACACATAGGTCTCTCTGCACAGCAGCATGCTGCAATTTTTTACCAATTAAATAGTAGTCCATTTTGTTATTCCTACCAAAATGGGTGACCTCACATTTATCAACATGGTACTCCATCTGTCAGACCTTTACCCACTCACTTATATCTCTTTGCAGACCTTCAGAATCCTCTGCATATTTTGCTTGCCACTCATCTCAGTGTCATCTGCAAATTTTGACACACTACACCTGATCCCCAACTCCAAATTATCTAGTGCCTCAAAAGGATGAATGGTCTCCACCATCACACATACACACCCATCATACATTCACAGGGAGCTTCTCATTGCCAGCTTAAGGGACACTACCACTCACCCTCCCACACACATCTTTACTTCCCCTGTGGGTTGTCTCCTCATCAACTCACTGCTCCCACTCACCATTCACATATGCTAGGCATCCTTAGGCTACCCTGGCATGCAGTCTGCTTACATTTTCTCTGTTTTCATGCAGGAAAAGTTGGCTCACAATAAACTCAAGAGATCACAGATGCGCAGAGGAATGCCACAACTGAAAGTCCTCTCAGAATTCAAGGATAGAACCCTGTAGCTGGCAGGGGGGAAACTCAACTGCTCCTTTGCTATAGATAAGGTGAATGCCAATAAAACAAGTGAGGACCCAGAATACCATTGCCAATTGCACCAATCTAATGTGAATCATGACTGCTTTATCCACGGGCAACCCAGGCTAGTGAGTGGGCCACAAGAGTGGCCCTCCTTCATCACAATGGGCCACAATATTGAAATCAGGTCTATGCATTTACTGTGACCCCATGAGTAAGATTAAATGCATTTAAGACAGGCCAAATAGTTCCTATGGTATAGAAAATGTTTGAATCATTTATATATTACTACAATTATCATCAACTGAAGAAATATTTACACTTTGGACATATGGCTCTTAGAGTCAATGGTGTGTGTAAACAGCATCTACGTCACTTGTCCTTACTTTAAATGCATTGTCATACTGGTAAGAAAAGATCTGAAATGTGGCAACCCTGTACATGTGGAATGGTTAACAATATCTCATGGGCTGCACTCAGAACCCAGATGGGCTACATATGGACCCTGAGCTGCAGGTCGCTCACCACTACCTCTATCTGAATGCGTACCAAGCACTAATGAAATATCCATCATCTTGCAGGCACATCAAGGGAGTGGCCTAACTGAGGTTTTCTAAAGCTGCAACATGACTTGCCAATTTTTAAACTCAATGCCCTGGCCAATAAAGGCAAGTATGCCGCATGCCTTCTTGATTACTTTCTCCACCTGCATTTCCACTTTTAGTGACCTGTGTACCTGTACGTTCAGATCCCTTTGCCTATCAATACTCTTAAGGATTCTGCCATTTACTGCATATTTCCTGTCTGTATTAGACCTTCCAAAATGCATTACCTCACATGTGTCTGGATTAAACTTCATCTGCCATCTGTTTGCCCAAGTTTCCAACTGATCTATATCCTGCTGTATCCTCTGTTGTCGTCATCGCTATCCGCAAATCCACCAAACTTTGTGTTGTCTGCAAACTTACTAATATAATCAGTTACATTTTCTTCCAAATCATTTATATATATTACAAACAGAAAAGGTCCACCACTGATCCCTGAGGAACGCCACTTGTCAGAGCCCTCCATTCAGAAACGCATCCTTGCACTGCTACCCTCTGTGTTCTTTGAATGAGCCAGTTTTGTATCCATCTTACCAGCTCATCTTCAATCTCTTGCAATTTTACTTTCTGCATCAGTCTATTATGAGTGACCTTGTCAAAAGCTTTACTGAAGTCCATGTAGACAACATCCACTGCCCTACCCTCATCAATCATGTTCGTCACTTCCTTGAAAAACTCAATCAAGTTCCCTTTGTCATAGAATTATGTGACATTTGGAGTAATATGGAGGTGCAATAGTACAGGGCAATAATATTATACTGCAGTGTAAGAGTCCAATATTTCGAGCTGGGACAGACATGCAATGGGTGCAAGATTTTCATTTAATAAATATCTTTCTACCCCTCATGTTGGTAGACATGTGGCTAAAATTATTGAAACAGTTGTGAAGGAGGTTTGAGTGAGCAGGGAGGAGACAATGCAAGCTTTGTTCTGCTGCAGCTGCTTAAGTGGGAGATATGCTGCACTGTGAGTCACTCAAGGAGTGAAAGCCACACAGACAAATCTCATGCCTCTACCAATTCCATTTAGCGTTCATTCTTTATTAATCTTATCATAGAGCTTAGATTTTACTCCAGCATCTGATCATTTTGACAAGCTTTGAGAAGAATGTGATACCATTTAATAGAATATAGGCTTCCTTTCTCTTCCTCATTATATTGTGTTGTTTTGTTCATACAGCTTTAGAAAGAAAATAAACAAACAAGTATTTTTAATTACAACTGTGACATCAAATATTATTTTTATGTCTATGGATTGAAGCTTTAAAAACATACTTGAGAATTTCTAGATTTGAATGTTCATTAGAAGCAGTTTTTGTAAGGATGAGAAAAACTGTGACACTGAGGTTCTCTGCCAATATTTGTCACTTCAAAAGGTAAAAGCACACAACTCACAAAATTCAAAGATCTATATTTTCCATTACCAAATTTGATTCTCTATATAGTTTATTTTAGTTACTCACAAAAACTACAGAAATCAGTGAAGGGCTGGATTTTATCAGCCCTCTGGAAACAGGCTAGTAGATGGGAAGACAAGTAAAATCAGCACTGGGATATCATTCTGCATATTACTGATGGTGTGGCATCAAGCCAGCTAATGGCTACATTAGGGGGTGTCACCACTGCATGAGGTGACTACAAGGTAAACCCTGAGGTCTCCCAATAGATTTCCAGGGTGGGGTTCATCCTTTATGCCAGCCAGGGGCCCAATCCCCACTGTTGCAGTTTAAAGCTCAGTCCTGGTCATGAATATCTTTCTTGGTAAGAAATTCAGCCCAAGCTTACCTTACTGAATGAATTCTTTTAAAAATTCTCCAGATATTTATTGAATACTTCTCCAACTTGCAAAAATATAACCCTACTCTGATTAACTTTACTGGCTGTACAAAAGTGAAAGACACCAAGTCAAGGGTTATTTAAAGTTTGTGCCTTGTTAGCAAATTCCATTTAACCATTGATATTGGACAGTCTTGAGTTTGAGAATGAGGCGGAGGTATGTTGTTCAGTTATATAGCTCTAACTATCCTATCATTTGAATATGTTCATCCAAATAGAAGTGAACATTTCCTAACTAACAAATTATTTCAAAAAGAAAATACTGGAAGTAGTCACTGATAGCAGAGAGCCGGTGGAACAGTTTCCCAGCCCATATCCTGATCCTGACTGCATTGTTACTACCCAACATCAGACAATAGCAGAGAGAACCCTGCCCTATATGTTGTATTGTCAGTACATACACCAGGGGGAATAGCTGTGAGGCTTGGTCACTTTTCAGAAGCGGCAAGTAAAAATGCAGGAAAAAGGTGTGGCAGAAGTTACATAGAAGATTAACAACTCACATTTATATACCATATTCAACATGAAAAATTAGCCTAAAATTCGCCATGAAAGTATAAACAAACAAAAATTTCAACTTTTCCCCACCCTATACTTTGTATCTTGTTTGGTTTCTGTCATCAAAGAACAAGCAGTATAAATTCTTAAATTTACTGAAAAGTTTTCATTTTGGACAGTGTCAAGCCAATACCTACTGAGGATAACTTTCAAAGTGGCAGACTTAGAAAGGTGTTTGTGGTATATTTCACACAAGATACATAATTGATGGCTGATAAGTTACTGCTGGTTGTCCACCAATACGCAATGAAAATTGAATAACAATATATATAATCAGGTGGTGAATCTGCTACCACCAGCTGTCTGACGCCGCTGAAAGTGAAAATTAGCCCCAGAGGTTTTCCTGATCTCCCCCCATATACAAACATGAGTTAAATTTATTTATGAAGTCAAAAACAAAGGAGACAGACTGTGGGCAATCCTTAGTCTGACATGAAGATATTTTATTGCATGCATATGTAGAATTTAAGCTTATGAGTACTTTATCTCTAAACCTTGTGTGTTAATTAAGTTTCAAAGTCTGCTGTCATTGTGCAAAGATGACTTTGTTGTCCTTGAACTATTGTGGTATCTTTGTGCTAGACTGGCTGTAATATCTCAGCTGCAAAATACAGAACGAGAGTGGGTGTGTTTGATTTGAAATAAGTTTATTTTTATTGTTTTGTATATCTTATCACCTAGAATGGAGGAAGTAGTGTGTGATACCCTTATGAAAATCAAAGTTTCCAGAGTTACAGCAATTGTACTTAATGTTTGAGCAGCATTATGTTCTGGAAGTAGAATATGAACTTTTACATCCCATCCTTTCAGAACTACAGAAAAAAAATCCTTCCCTTGCCAATTTCCATATCTCACTACACCTTCAAGTACTTTACTACGGGGTCAAACATTATCCTCCCAATTTTTTCCCTTGCTGCCCAAATGAACCGTTTCATTCTGGGCTACAAAAGTAAAGACAGCCAAATGCTATCCTGTCCCTAGCTGAGATGTAGACAAACACACTACATAATCTCCACTAGTGGTAATTGGATAGAAACTAGAAGCAGAAATCCTGCAAATACATGTAAGGCTTTGGTCAGACAAGGGAGTACAGGAGAGACCTGGCAAAATGCAAAATTAGGATAGATCAATATTTGGAATGGATGATAGTAGGCCATCTGGATCTGTATTCGTTGGAATTTAGAAGAATGGAGGGGGATCTTATTGAAACTTACAGGAAACGCTGAGGCCTAGATAGAGTGGATGTGGAGGAAAAAACTAGAACCAGAGGGCACAACCTCAGACTAAAGGGATAATACTTCAAAACAGAGATGATGAGGAATTTCCTCAGCCAGAGAGTGGCAAATCTGTGCAACTCTTTGCCTCAGGAGACTTAAGAGGCCAGGTCCTTGTGTGTCTTTAAGGCAGAGATAGATAGGTTCTTGATTAATAAGGGGATGAGGGGTTATGGGAAAAAGGCAGGAGAATGGGGATGAGAAAAATATCAGCCATGACTGAATGGCAGAGCAGACTCCATGTGCCAAGTGGCCTAATTCTGTTCTTATGTCTTACGGTCTAATACTAGAAAAGGAAATGAAAGGAATGAAACCCGATGAATCATCTAACATCAACCTAGGAATCAGAGATAACAACAGCAAACTCTGCCCTGTTGACTCTGCAAGATCCTCCTTACTATCATCTGCGGGCTTGTGCCAAGATTGAGACAGCTGTCTCACAGACTAGTCAAGCAACTACATGACGTAGTCATACTCATGGAATCATACTTACAGATGATGTTCCAGATATCAGCATCACAATTACTAGTATTTGACATGTCCCCAACAGCAAGACAGACCCAGCAAAGATAGTGGTACAATGTTATACAGTCATGAGGGTATTGTCCTAGGACTCGTCAACATTGACTCTGTACTCTATTAAATCTCATGGCACCAGGTCAAACATGGGCCAGAAAAGCTCTTGCTAATTATCACATACCATCCGCCCTCAACTGATGAATCAGTGTTCTTCCACATAGAAAACCACATAGGGAAAGCACTGAGGGTAGCAAGAGTGCTAAATGTACCCTGACCCTGGGAGTTCAATGTCCATCACCAAGTGTGGCTCAGTCGTGCCACCACAGACCCGGCTGGATCCTAAAGGACATAACTACTAGACTGGGACTTTGGCAGATGGTGAGGTAGCCAACAAGAGGGAAAAACGTTCTTGACCTCATCCTCACCAATCTATCTGTCCCACATGTATCTGTCCATGATAGTATAGGTTGGAATGACCACTGCACAGCCTTGATGAGAGAAAGTCCCATCTTTACATTAAGGATACTGTTGTCTAGAAAAATAAACACTTTGTGCAATTCTTATATGTCAAACATTTTACACAGGTGCCCTTATTTACAAGGTGAACAAAAGGACAAGGCTCAGTTTGCTGTTCAACCCAAGTTTATTAACAAGTTCAATAAAAATTAACACATTGTTACTTTTCTCTAATTATCTGAAGTCTTCTTTGCTGCAAGTCATTCCAAGCCTTCACTTGGGGTGGCTTCCAGATGTCTCTTCTTATCATCTTCTTTGCGCCCTTCCAGAAAGTTCACTGGCTTTGAGCAAATGAGATTATTGGGCAGGGGTCACAGTACCCAATGAGGTTGCAAATTTCTTATTTGGAGACACTAAATGCACCCCAGGTATCCATTACCAGGAATGCATATTCCAAGCAGCGCCCCATCTCCAAATGAGTTATGGCGAGAACTCTAGGTACCAGAAAATTCAGCCAAAATGAGGGAATACACAATTATCTGCCAAGAATGGTCTGGGTCAAGTCCTTCTTATCTCTGCTGTTGGGACATGCCCTTGCTTGCTCTGACCTGTATTATCTTTTGCCTTCATCTGTCTGGATTCCCAGCGATCCTTGCTGTTTGCTGCAGCAGTTTACTTTAGAGTATCCAATTGTCCACTGGGCCTGTGATTCAGGCTGTTGGCACAATACCCTCTGCTGTGTAGTGTGGCACTACCATCATGCTAAAGGGGATAGACTTTGAATGATCTAGTAACTCAAGACTGGTTATCCATTAGGCAATGTAGGCTATCAGCAGCAGCAAAATTGTACTCAACCACAATCTGTAATTTCATGGTCCAGTGGATTCCCCACACTACCATTACCATCAAGCCAAGGGATAAACATTGGTTCAATGTAGAGTGCAGGAAGGCATCAAGCACAGTTAAAAATGAGGTGTCAACCTGTGAAGCTACATCACAGGACCATTTGCATGCCAAACAGCATAAGCAACAAGTAATAAACAGAGCTAAGCAATTCCACAACCTAAGAATCAGATCTAAATTCTGCAGTCTGACCACATCCACTTGTGGGTGGTAGGGAACAAGAAGCTTCATAAGGATCTCCATTAACAATAATTATGGAGCCCGGCACATTAATGCAAAAGATGAGGCTGAAGCATTCACAACAATTTTCAGCTAAAAGTGTTGAGTAGATGATCCACCTCCATTTCCTCTGGAGACCACCAGAATCACAGATGTCAGTCTTCAGCTAATTCAATTCATTCCATATGATATCAAGAAATGGCTGAAGGCATTGGATACTGCAAAGGCTGTGGGCCCTGACAATATTTGATCAATAATACAAAAGAATTGTGTTCCATTACTTGTTCCCCCCAGCCAAGCTGTTCCAACATAGCTACAACACTGCTATCACCCAGCAATATGTAAAACTGCTAGATATATCCTTTACATAGGAAATAGGACAAATCCCACCTAGCCAATTACCATCCCATCAGTCTACTCTCAATCATCAGTAAAATAATGGAAGCAGTCATCAACAGCACTATTAAGCAGCACTTACTCAGCAATAACCTGTTCAAGGACATTCAAGTGGATTCCAAGAGGGTCACTCAGCTCCTGACCCCATTATGACCTTGGTTCAAACATGCACTAAAAGAACTGAATGCCAGAGGTGAGGTGAGAGTGCCAGCCATTGACACCAAGGCAGCATTTGATTGAGAAGAGTATCAAGGAGAGCTAATAAAACCTGAGTCAATAGGAATCAAGGGGAAAATCTCCATTGGTTGTAGGCATAAATGAAGATGGTTGTGTCTGAAGGGCAATCATCTCGGCTCCAGACCCCAAAATTGCAAGAAATTATAAGAAGTTGTGAATGTAGCCCAATCCAGCACACAAACCAGCCTCCTGTCCATTGACTCTGTCTATGCTTTCCTCTGCCTCAGCAAAGCAGCCAACATAATTAAGGACTTCAGCATCAGGAAAAAGATATAGCTGTCTCAAGACATGTATCAACTTACTCAAGAGCAGCTTCTTCCCTGCTGCCATCAGATTTTTGATCTACCTCGCACTAAGTTGATCCTTGTCTACACCCTAGCTACATCTGTAACACTACATTCTGTACTGACTCCTTTCCTTCTCTATGAACTGTATGCTTTATCTGTACAGCATGCAAGAAACAATACTTTTCATTGTATACTAACTCATGTGACAATAATAAATCAAATCAAATTATGCTGCAGGAGTTCCTCAGGATAGTGTGCAAGACCCAACCAATTTCAGCCATTTCATCGATGACCTTCCTTCCATCATAAAGTCAGAAGTAGGGATACCCGCCAATGACTGCATAATGTTCAGCATCATTTGTGATTCCTCAGATACTGAAGCACAGTCCATGTCCAAATGCAACAAGACCTGGACAAAATCCAGGTTTGGGTTGACAATTGGAAAGTAACATTCATGCTACACAAGTACCAGACAATGGCCATCTCTGACAAGAGAAGATCTGACCATCACCCCTTGACATTAAATGACATTACCATCATTGAATCCTGCACTATCAACATCCTGGGAGTTACCATTGATGAGAAATTGAATTGGACTAGTAATATAAATACTGTGGCTACCAGAGCAGGTCAAAAACTAGGAATCCTATGGCAAGTAACTCAACTCCTGACTCCCTAAAGCCTGTCCACCATTTCCAAGGCACAAGTCAGGAGTGTAATGTAACATGTTCCACTTGTCTCTTTCAGCTCCAATAACAGTTAAGAAAGAAACTTGACACCATCCAACACAAAACAGCCACTGGATTTCTATTCCTTCCACAAACATTCACTCCATCCACCAGTGATGAACAGTGGCACAGTGTGTATCATCTACAAGATGCACTGCAGGAACTCACCAAAATCTCTTAGGCATCAACTTCCAAACCATGACCACTACCTTCTAGAAGGACAACAACATCAGATACCTGGGAACACTGACACCTGAAGGTTCCCCTCTTATCATTACTGACTTGGAAATATATTGCTGTTCTGTTATCGTTGTTGGGTCAAAATCTTGGAATTTCTTCCCTAATAGTGCTGTGGGTGTACCTACACCTCATGGACTACAACGATTCAATAAGACATTGCACTACCACCTTCTCAAGCACAACTAGAAATGGTCAACAAATATGGATTTATCCAGAGATCCCACATCCTGTAAAATACCTTTCTTGACAATTGATTGGTTTGCTAGGGCATTTCAGAAGGTAATTAAGATTGAGCGACGTTGTTGTGGAGCAAGGTAAGGGCAGCAAATTTTCTTCCCCAAAGGACAATTGTGAGCCAGATTGGTTTTTCAAACAAATCTGGTGGTTACATGCTTATTACTACTGATTCAATTTAGCATTTTAGATTTATTTAATTAACAGAATTTAAATTTCCCAACTGCATTATGGGATTTGAACTCGTGCTTCTGGACCATTAGTCCAGGCCTCCACATTTTCATCCTGAAACGTAACCACTGTTCCTACTTGGTTCAAGATGTTAAAATAAATGGTTCATTAATCCACAGAACCGGCAGGTAAAAGTGCATAATTTTAATATGTTTTCATAGAGGAATTTCCTCACACCTTTCCTCCTTCAACCGATTAACTTCTTAACTTGATGATTTCAATCTCTACTTCAACTTCTTGTCAGTGTTCTGAAGAAAAATTATGATAATTTGCTTGGTCAGTTTATTTGCATATAGCATCAGAATAATAGCTGACAGAAATCATGTGTGTGTGTGTGTGTTTATCTACATATAAGAAAAACTTAATTTTCAACAGTAATGACTCCACACCGGTAAAATGAAAATTTCAGGGCCAGAAGGGTTGTTGCTTGACAGTAATTACAGCTCACTATGCCAGATACACTTACATTTGAATCTAACAGTAATTTGTTTCAGTACCTGAAAATTAGACTGCATTTTTAAAAAGGCAGTCTGCTTGAAAATTTCAGTATTAGACATTGAGCAACAAAGTGTAAAAAGAACACTGCTCAGCTCACTCACTTGACTTAGTTGGCTAACTTCACTGTATCTTAAGTTTTTTTGATATTTTGCATGAAAAGGATAGCTGATGCAAACAGCTAAACAAGCAGAGAATGACACGCAAATACATGCCTTGAATTTCACAGCACGGACCTGCTCATTCTGAACTAAGATATTTTTTGGGTGTCCAGGGAAGCAAGAATTTATCTTATATCAGACAGAAGGAGTACAAATGACTAGAGCTGCAAGTAGTTCAATCAATTATTTCATTTCTCCATTGGTCTCTTCCATTAAAAATAACACAGTAGAACTACCCAAAGGTGCGCAGGTTAGGCTGATTGGCCATGCTAAATTGACACTAGTGTCAGGGGATTACCAGGGTAAATATCTGGGGTTACAGGAATAGGGCCTGGGTGAGACTGTGGTTGGTGCAGACTCAATGGGCTGAATGGCCTTCTTTTGCCCTGTAGGGATTCTATACTTCTATATATTGCACTCAAATAAATGTGGACTTCAATTTAGGATCTTGGACTTTATCCATTTCCTGCACCAGTTACTGAACAGCCCTAACATCCCTACCTACACAGATTGATACTCCCACATTTTTTTAGCTCTTCTTTACCATGTAGCAAACACTCATCAACAGCAAATATTCCCCTCACTTTATAGTCTTGAAGAAGGAATTGGTACACAAAACCCCACAGAAGGCTACTGGCAGAGGCATATCCATCTTCAAATAACTCATCTTATAACAGGAAAGCTGAGGTTCATTTATATGCATTAATCTAATTTAATGCAATCTGAATGAACGTCTGGCTATACACACTGTTGCCACTTTATCAGAAGTATCTGATTATTTTAATCAAACAATGGAGATAAAGTTGCGCTAAATCTTTTTGTTAAATATAGGGTTTGAGACTGGTTTGCTGCTGGGTCACAGCCTCAGACATTCTGGACAGAGTGTTGTTTCGGTGTATTTACAGGGCTCATAAAAAGGAACTGGCATTAGAAAGAATTTTGATCCCACATTCTGACATGCGTCTATCCCGTTGTTGCTGTCTAAAGTCAGACAAAATGATTCAACATTTAGACACTGAGGTTAGAAAGCCCTTTAGACATTGGTTCAGGGCATATGGAACAAGGCAGATGATACTTTGGGATGGATTTTACCAGCCCCCGCCTTCAAACATGCCAGTGGGAGAGCGTAAAATACAGTCCTGTGAGTGCAACTTCTACCACCCAGAAAACTGTCTCACCATGCAGGAGGAAGTTTAATGTCTTCATAAAGCTGACCAAACTAAGTTAAGACACATTTTCCAATCCACCAAAGAAGCATAACTCAACTCCTTGCAGGAGTACAGAAGTACGTGTCCTTCAGTCATTACCCTGATTCCATCTGATGCAAAAGTATTCATTCTATGAACACATAAGGACCATCTTAACTCTTAACTACCCGTAACTTATTTGCTGTTAAAAAAAATCTGCTTCATGGAAAGTTCATTTTAAAACAAATATTGTACCTGCAGGTCTCACTAACGTGACGCATGCATCTATGACTGAAAACATTACTTTTCCAAAATAACTGGATGTGCAGAAATAAATGTTTATATCCATGTAAATAGATATTTAGTTCCAAAGTAAATAGATGTGCAGGCTCACCTAAGAGATTTACTACCAGAAGATGAACACCATATGGAAAATGAATTCACATAGCAAAAAATTCATCAAAAATATTTGTAATGAGAGGGCTCGGCCTGCCATATAATTTTAACTATCTTTCTCAAGATATTATAACATCCATACAATCATCTGTTACGCCTTTAATGTTAAATGTCGTTATGACCTGGCTAAACAAATAATCTGGGGAAAGCATTCCTCCAATAACCATCCAGATATTTTCAATGCTACAGATATTGTCACTTACAGATCTGCAATTCCTGCCACTACATATCACCAACTCTAGAATGACATCTTACCTGTTCAAGCTCAGCATAAAAGCACCCATTTATGGAAAATATTTAGTAAGTTACAATTTTCACTAATAGAATCAATGGGTATGAGTAAACATTGCATCTGAAAGCAGAAAAAAGAAACTGCAAAGTTTATCCATGTTGGCCCTCTACTGGGCCAAATGCAGGCAACTGTGATTAGCTTAGGGGTTTAGAAAAAAGTACAGCATAGACAAGTTGGGCTGAAGGACCTGTTTCCATGCTGAATGACTCTATGACCTCCAAGATGGAGAAATTACTATTCTCAACTGTCCCTGCCTATATGAACAGGCCTTAAGTGGAAATGGTCCCTGGTCCCTCCACACCAATGCTATAGTTAAGAAAGCTCATCTACTTTCTCAGGAGGCTAATGAAATTCAGCTCTCACCAACTTTTGCAGATGCACTTTAGGAAGCATACTTTCTGGTTGTATCTGGTTGGTATGGCTCTTGCTCTGTCCAAGACTATAAGAAGCTACAAAGGGTTGTGAACAAGGCCCAATTCATCATGCAAACCAGCCTCCTTTCCATTAACTCTGTCTACACTGCCTGCTGCTTTGGAAAAGTAGCCAGTATAATTAAGGACCCCACGCACCCTGGACTTTCCCTCTTCCACCTTCTTCCATCGGGAAAAAGATACACGTACCATATCACCAACTCTAGAATGACATCTTACCTGTTCAAGCTCAGCATAAAAGCACCCATTTATGGAAAATATTTAGTAAGTTACAATTTTCACTAATAGAAGCAATGGGTATGAGTAAACATTGCATTTGAAAGCAGAAAAAAGAAACTGCAAAGTTTCTCCATGTTGGCCCTCTACTGGGCCAAATGCAGGCAACTGTGATTCAAGAACAGCTTCTTCCCTGCTACCATCAGACTTTTGAATGGACCTACCTTAAGTTTTTAAGTTGATCTTTCTCTACACCCTGGCTATGACTGTAACACTACATTCTGCTCCCTCTTCTTTCCTTCTCTATGAAAAGTGTGCTTTGTCTATATAGTGCGTAAGAAACAATACTTTCCACTGTATACAATACATGTAACTAATAATAAATCAAGAGAAGCATAGAAATTCAGAATTCAGTCACCGTCTTTCAAAAGAGCAAATTATTAAGGAACAAACTGTGAATGTGCTTTCTATACATATGGTTCAGCCACTCTTCCTGACTAGCATTCTCTGTTAATGACTAGAACTGACCTTTTCTATGATGCCAACGGACTTCCCTTGAACCAGCAGTAGAAAGAAGTGGGCCCTGACAAATTGGCCATTCTACATGATCAATGTAATTACATTAACTATTGACATCACAATGCATAAAACATATTCAAAAATAGATCAACAAAGAATATGCTTAGGTCAGATTTCTAGGCAGTTAGACAAATGACAGGTACTAACAGCTAAGCAAATGGGTCTTCCTTGAATAATAAAGTAGCAGATTTTGTTTCATCTGGCCGCCAGCTGTGAAAGTCTAAGGTTATGGGAGTTGGCAACCAAAAAAAAAATCAGTCTTTGTATTGGATTTAGTGACTGTTATTTCTGTTGGCTCTTGACTTGTGGATCTTGTGTAGCTGTCAGCACCCGTAATTCACCACAGTCAATCAGCAGGAAGACCAAATTAAAAATTAATGTCACAATGTGTTCCAGCAGGAAGGATGAAAAATTTGAAGGGGGGATGAATCTAAAGATAGAGGGCTCAATTTTTACTCTTGAGGCAGATTTGTAGAATCAAAATTTTTGTTGCAAGGGAGCAGGTACTAACTAGAGTTGGACCCCACCACTCAGAAACACTATGTAGGAAGCCACATGGGCTACCAAGCCAGAATGTTTCAATGGTTTGTCTCAGTGAGCTGAGACTTTATCCTTGTTATAATAATAATAATACAGCCCTCTCTCTATCCCTTACTTCATCACCCAAACACTTCCCATGCCTCATCCATGCAAAATTATGCCAACATATTCCCCCCACCCACCCTCATACTCCTATACCATCTATGACAGCCTGTGCCCCTATAGCCCAACCTTGTCCTTCATAACCTTGATGCCAACTCATAATCTACAAATCACAGTCTCTTATAACGCCAACGAACTCATGCAAACCCTTGCCCTTTACCCATCACTCTTTGCCCTTACACCTTCCATGCCAACTCACCCCTTTTTCACCAGTGGCAGATCCCAGGATCCCAATGAGTATTTATTACAGATTTCAGTATATTAGAAAAGACAATCTCATTGATAAAAGTTAATTTGATACATTTAAGTGCCTTCAAATCTTTCATTCTTTACAACATCATTTATATTTATAGGTAATTGTTTTAGTACACTTAAAGCTGATAAACTGTGGTGACTGCTTTGCAGAATATCTTCTATCCTCTAAAAGCAAGACCCAGACCTTCCTGTTGCTTGACATTTTAACACACTATCCTGCTCTCATGTTCACATGTCTGAAATTGGCCTGCTGCAATGTTGCAGTAAAGCCCAACACAAACTGGAGAAACAGCACCTCATCTTCCAATTAGGTGCGTTACAGCCTTCCAGAATTAACATTGTGAACTTTCTCTTCCATCTTCACCCCATTTTTATTTCTATTTATTTATTTTAATTTCTTCCATTGGTTCCTTTTTCCATACCCTATTTTGTCCCACATACCTTACCACTGTTTCCCCTCCTAACCCCACCCAGGCCATCTGTTACCTGCCCCAGGTTGTCCTTTGACATGTTGCTTATCTTTGTCCCACTATTTACACATTCTGATCTCTTAGTGTGCTGCTTTCGGAACCCTTCTTAGCCATGATCATCACCATTTATATTTCCTTTGCATTTTTGTCAAGACATCTCTGTCAATTTCTCTCTAACTTTCACCTATCACTGGTCTTCTATTCAGTCCCTACTGTTTAATCGTCCCCCTGCCCCAACACCAGTATTAATCTCATCCTATTTCCCGTTTTCTTTAGCTCCAACAGAGTTGTCTAGACTCGAGACATTAGCTCTGTTCTCTCTCCACAGATATTTAGACCTGCTGAGATTTTTCAGCATTTTGTTTTTATTTCAGTTCCCAATATCAGCAATAAATTGCAGATTTATTCTTTTATCTAAATTGTGGAATTATTCATAAACGCATTAGTCATGTTTCAGAAATCTGAGTGAGCAGAAGTGCTTCTGTTTAAAGGCAGCTGCACAATGTGTAATTGTCATAAACCACAGAAGTGTGAAAAACGTCCAGTCCCTGTTCCCCATCACCCAGAGAAAATGGTGAATACAGGGTTATGAGGTGGGACTTCCAGATTTCAAGCTCTGGCGCCATTTTGGCTAAGGCACAAAACCCTCTGGCATTGTAAAAATTTGGATTAGAGTCAAGGTTAGAAATTCTTTCCAATTATCACTAGAATTCAGGCAGATAGAGGGCATCAAAAATAGTAAATTAAATGGTAAGACATAAAGTGACAATGCCCACAAGGCACCTTGGTACTGCCCATCAGGCAAGGGACAGCACCGAAGGGGGACAGGCCATGGGGGAGATCAGTGGGGATGGACTGTCCTGCTGCATTCTGCATTGGGATCAGTGGCAGAGGAAGGGAAGGAATACAGTGATTGGGCTGGTTTTCCAAAGGAGGGCAGCGATCAGATATGTCTGAGGGGGTGGGGGTGGGGGGGTCACACGGTCAGCGACCAGGAGACTGGCAGTGCAAGGCTACTGTGCATGCACCGATCTCTGCGATGACAAATTGGCACATACACAGTGGCCCACTCAGGCTATGCTGCTGGCGTCTCCAGTAGGAATAGTACCCCTCTCACAATTTTCTACATGAATCTCACTAGGGCAGTCTGTGATGCACAGAATGTGGGAGATTGATTTTGAAAATTCTGCTGAAAAAACCAGTGGGAGTTACTCCAGTTTTTACGCAAATTCAGCATGTCAATCGTACCGCCACTCCACCCCCCCCCCCCCCCCCCCCCCCCCCCACCCCACCTCCACCATCATCTTTAAGTATCTTTTTTCATTTATTCACATTTCATTCCTTGTCTGTATTTTAGTTAATAATTTCATTATTTTTACTTCAGTAACTTACAGCAGCACTTTTTGGAACGAGCCAACTTTTATCCTGTTTAAGATTAAAACTTTGCCGCTGGTTATTTTTAATTTGAATCATTCATAAATTAAAAGGAAACTACATCTGTGCATACACAAATTCTCAGCTTGCAGACCACTTTGAGGAAACACTTTGTATGTGATAGTAACACTTCCCAATTTCCCTAAACTTAGGGCTAAACTTATCCAAATCTGAAATGTTATATTAATAGTGATATTAACAAAATATGACTGCAATCTTTCCCTGTGTCTGAAATTCCCCCAGAATTATTAGGTCTTAAGCAAGGAATCACATAGTCTTAAGCAAGGTCTGTTACTCATCAGAATGATAGCAACAACTGATTCCACTCCTTGAAAGCCCACTAGTGAGATGCTACAATGCAGTGTGTTCATCCCAAACAAGTTTTGGTTCTCCTGTAAAAGTGCAAGATTTAGGTAACTATTGAACTAGAGGTGGCTGCTATCTAGAAGCTATCAATATCCTTAATATCTGCTCTTGGTGCCTTTTTGCTGCAGAAATGTCTTGGGCTATAACATGTTCTGCATTTCATGGAAACTGAGTTAAATGCATGGCTCAAAAATTGATGTGGCAATAATGGATTTTGATTCATGAGGCACTGGCACTGGAGAAAGAGGGCCCTGAACAGTTAAGATAGCCTGGGCCTGGCAAATCCTATAACTAGGGAGTAGAGAGAGCTTTAAACTAAACTGGGGAGGAGAGGGTGAGGGTAGGGATTGGGTGGAGGGTTGCATGTATGCAGCTCCAGCAACATTTAAGAAGTTTGATACCATCCAGGACAAAGCAGCCCACTTGACTGGCACAATATCTATAAACATTCACCCCCTCCACCACCTAAACTCAGTAGCAGCGGAGTGATAAGATACACTGCAGCAATTTACCAAACATCCTTAGACAGCCTGATCCAAACCCACAACCGTCTCGAAGGGCTAGGGCAGCAGATACAAGGGAACACCATCACCTGCAAGTTCCCCTCTAACCACCAACCGGCCTGACTTGGAAATATATTGCCATTCCTTCACAGTCACTGGGTCAAAATCCTGGAATTCCCTCCTTAATGACACTGTGGATCAACCCACAGCACATAGCAATTCAAGAAGGTGGCTCATCACCACTTTCCCATGGGCAACGAGGGATGGGCAATAAATGCTGGCCAGCCAATGACACTCAGGTCCCACAAATGAATTTTAAAAAAGTACAGTAGTGAGAAATGATCTTGGATTGGAAGATCAAATGTAGATCAGGTTGGGTGGAGATGAGAAATAACAATGGAAAGAAGCTAGTCGTTTATTCATGCAATTTCTGAAGGTTTCAACTGCCCCTTTTGCCAATCCATTAATGACAGGTAATAAGGTGTTGTTCGGATGTGTCGGATACCAGTGAAGTGCACAAACTTCTGGAAATCACCACTAATAAAGTGACGAAGATGACTGATGAGGGTAGGATAGTGGATGTTGTCTATGTGGACTTCAGTAAGGCCTCTGACAAGGTCCCGCGTGATGTAGAGATGCCGGCGTTGGACTGGGGTAAACTCAGTAAAGTTTTACAACACCAATTTTAAATCCAACCGATTTATTTGATAGTAAATTTGCGAGCCTTCGACTCTATGGCCTTCGTCAGGCAAATGCAGTGTTCTGGTCTCAATGGCACTCATATCAACACAGACAGTCACAGATTCTTGATTAGAATGCGAATCCTTACATCTAACCTGCTATTCAAGTGTTAAAGTGGTTAACAATGTGTGTGAAGGGAATCCTGAGCATTGGTTAGAGAATTGTGTATTTTCTCCAGACAGCACCGTAAATGAGGTTTTTCTAACCCAGGCAAGTTACGGGGGTTACAGATAGTGTGTCATGAAGCCAAGATCCCTATTAAGACCGTCCTCATGTGTGCAGAACTTGGCTATCAGTCTCTGCTCAGCGACTCTGCGCTGTCGTGTGTCACGAAGGCCCCCTTGAAGAACATTTACCCGCAGGTCGGAGGCCGAATGCCCATGACTGCTGAAGTGTTCGCCCACAGGAAGGGAACTGTTTTGCCTGGTGATTGTTGAGCGATGCTCATTCATCCGCTGTCGTAGTGTCTGCAGGGTCTCCCCAATGTACTATGCTTCGGGACATCCTTTCTTGCAACGTATCAGGTAGACAACGTTGGCCAAGTTGCAAGAGTATGTACCGTGTACCTGGTGAATGGTATCCTCACATTTGATGATATCGTCCATGTTTATGATCTGGCATGTCTTGCAGAGGTTGCTGTGGCAGGGTTGTGTGGTATTGTGGTCACTATTCTCCTGAAGGTTGGGTAGTTTGCTGCGAACAATGATCTGTTGGAGGTTGTGCGGTTGTCTGAAAGCAATAAGTGGAGGGGTGGGGATGGCCCTAGCCAGATGTTCATCATCATCAATGATATGTTGAAGACTCCGGAGAAGATGTCGTAGCTTTGGGGAAGTACTGGAAAACAACAACACTTGAATAGCAGGTTAGATGTAAGGATTCGCATTCTAATCAGCAATCTGTGACTGTCTGTGTTGTTGATATGAGTGCCATTGCAGACCAGAACACTGCATTTGCCTGACGAAGGCCATAGAGTCAAAAGCTCGCAAATTTACTATCAAATAAATTGGTTGGATTTAAAATTGGTGTTGTAAAACTTTACGAAGGTCCCGCATGGCAGACTAGTCTATAGGGTGAAGTCGCATGGGATCAGAGGTGAGCTGGCAAGGTTGGTACAAAACTGGCTCAGTCAAAGAAGACAGAGGGTAGCAGTGGAAGGGTGCATTCTGAATGGAGGGCTGTAACAAGTAGTGTTCCTCAGGCAGCAATGCTGGGACCTTTGCTGTTTGTAATACATATAAATGATTTGGAGGAAAATGTAACTGGATTGATTAGTAAGTTT
Source organism: Sphyrna mokarran (assembly GCA_024679065.1). Classification (NCBI taxonomy): domain Eukaryota; kingdom Metazoa; phylum Chordata; class Chondrichthyes; order Carcharhiniformes; family Carcharhinidae; genus Sphyrna; species Sphyrna mokarran. The sequence goes on along the minus strand of JAGIQG010000020.1, from coordinate 36,659,335 downwards.
GCAGATGACACAAAGGTTGGTGAATTTGTAGATAGCAATGAGGACCATCAGAGGATACAGCAAGATATAGATCAGTTGGAGACTTGGATAGAGAGATGGCAGATGAAGTTTAATCCAGACAAATGTGAGGTGACGCATTTTGTAAAGTCTAATACAGATAGGAAGTATATAATAAATGGCAGAATTCTTTGCAGTATTGGTAAGAAAAAAGGACCTGGGTGTACAAGTTCACAGGTCACTGAAAGTGGTAATGAAGGTGGAGAAGGTAGTCAAGAAGGCACACTACATGCTTGCCTTCATTGGCCGGGATATTGAGTTTAAAAATTGGCAAATCACGTTGCCGCTTTATAGAATCTTAGTTAGACTGCACTTTGAAAATAGTGTTCAATTCTGGTCGCCACACAACCAGAAGAATATGGATGCTTTGGAGAGGGTACAGAAAAGATTTACTAGGACGTTGCCTGGTATGGAGGTCATTAGCAATGAGGAGAGGTTGGAGAAACTTCATTTGTTCTTACTGGGAGCGACTGATTTTGAGGGGAGACCTGATAGAAGTCTATAAGATTATGAGAGACATGGACAGAGTGGATAATCAGAAGTTTTTTCTCAGGGTGTAAGAGTCAATTACTAGGGGGCATAGGTTTAAGATAAGAGGGGCAAGTTTTAAAAGAGATGTACGAGGCAGATTTTTTACAGAGCATGGTGGGTGCCTGGAACTCGTTGCTGGGGGAGGTAATGGAAGTGGATATGGTAGTGACTTTTAAAAGGCGCCTTGACAAGTACATAAATGAGATGGGAATACAGGGATATAGTCCCCAAAGCATAGGGGGGTTTTAGTTAAGATGGGCAGCATGGTCGGTGCAGCTTGGAGGGCCGAAGAACCTGTTCCTGTGCTGTAATTTTCTTTGTTCTAAAGGCTGTGCCATTATCGGAAACCAGGACTTCCGGTATTCTGTCTGTATTGTAGCTTTGTTGTAATTTCTCAGTAGTATTCCGAGAAGTCATGGGGGCCAATGTGGTGACCAGAATTGAACACTATTTTCCAAGTGCGGTCTAACTAAGATTGTATAAAGTGGCAATTCGACTTGCCAATTTTTAAACTCAATATCCCAGCCAATGAAGGTAAGCATGCAGTATGCCTTCTTGACTACCTTCTCCACCTGTATTGCCACTTTCACTGGCCTATGTACCTGTACATCCAGGTCCTTTCGTCTTATCAGTACTGCAAAGGGTTCTGCCATTTACTGTATACTTCCTATCTGTATTAGACCTTCCAAAATGCGTCACCTCACGTTTGTCTGGATTAAACTTTATCTGCCATCTCTTTACCCAAATCTCCAACTTTTCTATATCCTGCTATATTTTGAATATGCATCCACCATGATTAAAAACACAGAACCCATTAAGGGGCCTGCAAAGTCCACATGTACATGTACCCGTGGTCTGCCATCCACTCCTGTAGATGTAGGGAGACTGAAGATGGCAGTTGTTGAGTTTTCTGGTACAGGACACATTGCTTCACCAAGTTTGTGATGTCAGAGGCAAGATCCAGGCAACCAGACATAACTTCTTGTCAGCATCTTCATTTTTGATACTCCTGGGTAGGGCCATTATGTAGTTTTGTTAATATTGTCAATTCCCAGAGAAAGATCCCATCCTCAACACTAAAGTTCAGCTTTTTTAATAAGATAGGGTTTCATCCCTATCATAGAATCCCTACAGTGCAGTAGGAGACCATTTGGCCATCGAGCTTGCACCGACTGTCCGACAGAGAATCTTATTCAGATCTTCTCCCTTAGCCTATCCCCACAATCCCACACTTTTCCCATAGCTGACCCCCATAACATATACATTTTGAGATACTAAGAGGCAATTTACCATAGCCAATCCAACTAACCTGCACATCTTTAGATGTTGGAGGAAACCAGAGCAGACATGGGGAGAATGTACAAACTCCACACAGACAATTGCCCAAGACTGGAATTGAACTAGGTCCCTGATACTGTGAGGCAACAGTGCCAACCATTGTGCCACCATGCTGTCCCTTCAGAGGGTTGTCCTTGGAATCTACTGCATAGGATCATGACCTTATTTTTGATAAGACTGGATCTTTTAAGGTCTAGGCCTTGCTGACACTGGCAAGGTCTCCAAAAAGTTTGAAGTCATCACATCCTCTTCCAATGTTGTTAAAGGAGCTAGCTTGTGGGCAATGGGAGGTGACTCAGCACACTGGCACTAGCTACCTGGGTCCAGGACAGTGCTCCAGAAGATGTTTATTGGCCACCAATCATAAGGCCCAGCATTTTATCTGAGTGGAGGCGTGCGTTGCCTTTACCTTCCTTGAAGAAACCGATAAGGGTTTATGGTTGGTAACTATAAACAACCATCGACAGTGGACGTATTGATGAAATTTCTTCACACAAAACACTACTACCAACCCTTCCTTCTCAATTTGAGATTATCTTCTTCTGCATCCGAAAAGGTCCTGGAGGTATAAGCATTGGGCTTTTCCATCCCAGTTTCCAGCAATATGACAGCACTACACCAACCCCGTAGAGGGAAGCATCACAACTTAATACATCTTCCTTCTTAGACTCAAAATGGGCCTGTAGGTTAAATTACAGAACTGATGTTTAACTTTAAAAACAACTTCTGCTTCCCAGAACCATTTCTGGCATTTTCGTAGTAGGCATACAAAACTGCCAGCATGGAAGCCAAATTTGGGATAAATTTTCCATAGAAGTTCTAATCCTAGGAAGGATTTTAACTCCATGGTATTCCTTAATGTTGGTGTTTCCTTAATATTCTTTATCTTATCTTTTACTCAACATAAAGCACTTGGAGGAAATTCACACAGACTTTCAGTAGCCTAAATAAGGTATTCTAGGCACTTGGAAAATGGGACTCTCTAAGTCCTGCTCTGAAAAATCTCTACAAGACTTCTAGGTTGGCCAGGTATTCCTGCTCAGAAGCTCCCATGATCAAGATGTCATCTATCTTGGGTAGCCCTTAAAGGATTTTCTCCCTAACTCTTTGGAAGATGGCATATGCTGATGAGAATGACAAAGGCCAGACAGGCATACTCAGAGGCCTTTACATGTGTTGATCATCACATGGTTCATCCAATTCAAATTGAAGATAGGTGTGGCTCATCTCCAACTTGGAAAACGTCTTGCCACCTGTTAGCTCAGCATACAAATCTTTGATTCAGGGCACTGGGTACATATTGGGTTTGCAGACCCAACTGATTGTTAGTTACAGTCCCCATAAGATGAACGGATTTGTCAGGCTTCAGAACAGAGACTATAGCACAGCCCATTCTTCAAATTGCAAGGGCTTTATTAAGTACAATCTTTTGAGACACCTTAATTTTGCAGAGAGACTTGGACAAGTTGCAGAGCTGGGCCGAGAGGTGGCAAATGGAGTTTAATGTGGAAAAGTGTGAGGTAATTCACTTTGGCAGGAATAACAAATGTGTAGAGTATAGGGCTAATGGTAGGACTCTTAATAGTGTTGATGAACAGAGGGATCTTGGTGTATGTGTGCATAGATCCCTGAAAGTTGGCAATCAAGTCGATAAGGTTGTTAAGAAGGCATACGGAGTCTTAGCTTTTATTGGTAGGGGGATTGAATTTCGGAGCCGCAACGTCATGTTGCAACTGTACAAAACTCTAGTGCGGCCGCACTTGGAGTATTGTGTGCAGTTCTGGTCCCCACATTATAAGAAAGATGTGGAGGCATTGGAGAGGGTACAGAGGAGGTTTACCAGGATGTTGCCTGGTATGGAGGGCAGATCTTATGAGGAGAGGCTGAGGGATTTGAGGTTGTTTTCGTTAGAAAGAAGGCGGCTAAGAGGAGACCTTATTGAAACATATAAGATGATTAGAGGTTTAGATAGGGTGGACAGTGATAGCCTTTTTCCTAGGATGGAGAAAGCTAGCACGAGGGGACATAGCTTTAAATTAAGGGGTGGTAGTTATAGGACGGATATCAGAGATACGTTCTTTACCCAAAGGGTGGTGAGGGTATGGAATGCCCTGCCTGCGGCAGTTGTAGATGCGCCAAGTTTAGTGGCGTTTAAGAGGTTAGTAGATAAGTTTATGGAAGAAAAGGGAATGGTTTAGTTTGGAGGGTCATTGCTTTTTCCTAAGTGGTCGGCGCAACATCAAAGGCCGAAGAGCCTGTTCTGCGCTGTAATGTTCTATCTATGTTCTATGTTAATTCAGTTTCAACCTTCTTTGGCATGAATAGTGGACTGGATTTTCTCTGAAATATCCATGTGTAGTGTCAGGGTAGATCTTGGACTTTTATTTTTTCCACACCCTCTTGAAAAACTTCAGGATATCTACTAATAACTTCATGCGGTCCTCCCATGCCTAGCCTGAAGATCTCCAACCAGATCAGTTGGATATGCTGGAACCATGCCTTATACAACAATGAGGAGTCGAGCTGATCATTGCCTATAAGTTACTTAGGCCATTGTGGTGCCTTTTATTTGTAAAGAATCCCCCATGAAGGTGATTGGTCTAGCCTTCGTATCTTTTAACCTCAAGAGTTGGATGCCTGCATGAAGATGTTTATAGGTTTGTTCTCTAGTAATACTGACTCCTGTGTAACCTCCAACTTCAATGAAGGGTCATTCACCAGTAATTCTACCATTATCAGGTCAACGTTTGTTGTAATAATACAATTTAGTTGTGGTATTCCTTCTGCTAGAAGAGCGGATACTTGCACACACGCTCAGGTACTGGCCTCAGCTTTCTTCCTAGGCAGCAGGCATTTTGCCTGTTCCTGAAACTTCACTGTTACTGTGGCCTTTGACAGTACTTGCAATAATCCGTCAACTGGCAACTGCACCTTTCTCGAGTATGTTCTCAAATACACTTGGAACTGTCACTGCTTTTCTTGCTGTCTGATGGTGACATTAGGGTTCTAATATCTAATAAGCGTTTTAACACTTGAATTAACACCTCCCACTGAGGACTGACTACATGAGACCCTCATCCTAATTGGAGGGCATTGCTGCCTGACACCCCTTATAGTTCTTCAGCTCCTTTTTCAGCATTCTCAAGAGACAAGGCTACGTCAATGGTTTATTTTTAACTCCAAACTGGCTTCAGCCAGCAGCTTCTTTTGGGTGATTAGATCACTACTGCCACATACCATTCTGTCTTGCAACATTTCATGAAGCGATGGTCCAAATTTACAATATTTTGCAAGCTAGCCAAGAACTCAATGATAGATCCCCCAGGAGTTCTCCCAGCCATGCTGAAGTAACATCTCTAAAGACTTACAGAGGGCTTCAATCAGTGGTTTTCCACCTGGTCTGTTTGCTCATTAAGTTTTTGAATCAGGGCAACTGAATAGATCAGACTTCTTAACATACTGAAAGTCAGGACCTGCCTACTGTCAACAGCATAACTTATTGTTTTTTGCCTTCTTCAATGTTGTTAGCAGGGAAGAAGTAAAACATGCTCTGTTTACTTGGGCTCAGTCTTCCCCATTGGTGTCAAGTTTCCCAAAAAGAGGCATTATAGCTTTCTCTTTCCAGAGAAGACTCTTGACTTACAGAGATTGACCAGAGAGACAGAGATGAGAAAAACACTTTCTCCTTATTGCCAATGTAGTAATTCAGCCAAACACAGTTTCCTGAGACCACACCCTTTATTGTACACTAAAGGAAATATAATCAGGTGGTCTTCAGTTTGGGACCTCCAACAACGGTGTGGGTTGAGTAACAGATTTAAGAATCCCCACTGACTGCTTCCCACTCGGCAAGTCTCCATTCATTCAATAAGGCAGCTCATTTTCCACACAGGAAGGTCTACTGATGATCCCCTCTGCAGTCATCATAACGTGTGTGTTGGAAGGGCAGAAAAATATAAATACAGAAAAATCAATTTCCTCAGGAGTTTTCCCCCACTTTTCCAACAATCCATTTCCTTCTGATTTGATTGAGATTGCTATTCACAACCAGGCAGTAAGAGAAAGATAATTAAATCAAAATACATCCATATTATGCAGAGCAATTTCAAATTTTATTTACATTTTCAGTTTTGTCCTTGATCCCTTCCTCTATTTTTACATCTTAATGTCTTTCTTTCTCTTTTCTTTGGCTGGGAGGTGGGAAGCTGGTCTCTCTATGTGAGCTTGTAGCAGGATATCCTCCTTCTTCATTTTGATTTGGCCAAGTTTCATCGGATAAAATTGGAGGCAGATTAAATTGCTTCTTTCCGGGATAATATTATGCGACCTTTGCATCTTAGTAACTGGAAATAATGTCCTAAATCTCAAAAGCCCTCAAAGAAGCAAATACAATGGGGAATTTCTGATTTCCCACCACAACTTTGGGGAAAGATTATGCAAACTCTAAGGAAAAAGGCATATGGCACATTCGCCTTTATCAATTGGGCTTTAGATTACAAAAGCAGAGAGGTCATGAGGGAATTGTATGGAACTTTGCTGAGGCCACAGCTGGAAAACAGTGTGCAGTTCTGGTTGCCACATTATAGGAAGAACATAAACACTTTGGAAGAGGTGCAGAGAAGATTCACCAGGATGCTGTCTGAAATGATTCATTTTAGTTATAAAGAGATGTTGGATAGGCTTGGGTTGTTTTCTCTGGAGCAGAGAAGACTGAGAGACGATCTGATTGAAGTGTTCAAATTTCTGAGGAGCATGGACAGGTGGATAGGGAACAGTTACAAACGGACACAAATTAAAAGTGAGAGGTGGGAGGTTTAGGGGGGGATTTGGGGAAAAACCTTTTTACCCAGAGGGTGGTGACAGTCTGGAATCCACTGCCTGGGAGGGTGGTGAAAGCAAGATATCTCATATCCTTTAAAAAGTACTTGGCATACCATAACATTCAAGGCTATAATCCAAGTATTGGCAAGTGGAATTAGGTGGGCAGGTCAGAGCATTTCATGCATTGGTCCAGACTCGATGGTTCGAAGGACCTCTTTCTGCACTGTAGTATTCGGTGATTCTCTATTAACTTTCCATCATTAGTACCTCAAATTCAGAATTCTCATCTTGTAGTTGAATTCTTTTATGGTCTAACCCATCCCCAATTATTCAACCAAATTCAACCGTATAAATCCTCCCTCAAACTCTCCATTTTCTCAATATTAGTTTTAGTGAGAGTATTATGGCTTTCACCACTGACCACACCGCCGCACCACCCCCCACTCCCCAACCTCACACCATCCTTTACAGCTGTGTCTTTAGTTGGGAAGGCCAATGAGGATCTCACTTCCTGAACTCCACTGTTCTTCTATCTTTCTTCAAATCCATTATTTGAACAAATCTTTGATCACTGTAATACTTCCTTTTGCTCAGCGTCAATAAGGCACATTACGTTATTTTCTATGTCAAAGGCATCAAATAACTGAAATAACTAATACTTTCCACGATCTCTGCAGACCTTCTGGTGAAGTCACAGTGAACATTTGGAAGAATCTCCATGTGTTTTGAAACAATGTCAGACTAGTTTTGACTTACCATTTCATTATTGATGCCACTGTAATTTGTTGTGTTAAACTAAATTTCCGAAATTTAACTCAACAGTCATTAAAATATCATGATTCCATTGAAACAGGGTTTATACTGTTCGGGTATGGCATATAATGAATGAATAGTTATTTTTGATATCATGTTGCAAACTAATTTGAGATGCTTTTGGCATTTGCAAAAAAATGACAGTAAAAAAAATTAGGCCGCTGTAGGACCTAACATCAGGATATGATCGGAAGTTTTCTATTAGATACCTTCTAGTATAGGATATGTTCAGTGCAGATAGTTTAGAAAATCCACAAATTTATTATAAAGTCTTGTATTTTTAATCAAAACATTTTTCCTGAGTAATGGTTATAATGTTAATACATCAGAGCCAATTCAGTATTCTTGCAGTTCACAAAGAGTGCATTACTATGCACACCCAATAGATGGAATTGTCCCAAAATGTGTTACAGAGTGCTAGTTTTAGACTGAAAAATGGCACGTAGCTCTCTAGCTGCAAAACCAAGTTTTCACTCCTGATTCTCTGGCACTCCACGCGGACACAGGGAGAACTTGAAAACTCACACAAGAAGACATACTCAAGGCTGGAACTAAACCCGGATCCCTGGTGCGTGAGGCAGGAGTGCTAGCCACTGTGCTGCCTTAAGGGGGCATGATTTGCACCATCACTCTGGGGCTGGACCTGATAGGGCTGGCAAAGCTCCACAGAGATTGGGCACTATCTTTAAAGAGTGGCCTGATCTACGCAAAAAGTAAACAATACGCCCCCCACCCCCCTCCCCCCCAAGATCTTGGGCTGAAATCACACCAATACAAATCTGCTGGTCTTTTGTGACATTTAGCAACCATTAAGGGACTTGCACCCATAGCTAGCATGGCCACTAAACTGCGACCTATATGCTTTTCTGTCCATTAATTTTATGGACATGTAACTGCAAAAGAGAAACTGGACTTCTGCTCCTGTTTTCTGGGGGAAAAAGGAGTAAATTTCCCAGAGCTATATTACAAAGAAGGAGCTGTGACCTATATCGGATTGAGTGATGTTTAAAACTTTTTTTTAGGCATCCATGCCAATCACCTCAGGAAAATGTCAGGTCTTTCAAATATTAACAGAAGAACTGACATTTTCCTTCTTAGAACCTATTTCCAGAAATTCAGCATACCATGTGTTGCCTGCTCTGGCATGTGCAATGTCATGACTCCGGCTTCATCACCAAAAGACATAAAGGAATACATGTCCTATAGCAGTATGCTTGCAATGTGCTCTTGGGATTACAAGACAATGAGCCCAATTTTATCATCGCATTGCGCCTGTTTCCAGGTGGGAAAAATTGATAAAGTCAAGAGTGAGATGAATAATGCCTGCCGCCGTGCCGGCTCTCCCTTCATCTAAGCCTGAAAATGGCCACAAACGGGACCATGCGAAACTGGCGCAACAACAATTTAAACTGACTTAATGGGCTGCACACCCAACTCTACCAACACTTTCCCCTTTGTTACCTCCTCTCCCGGAATTGATGCGAAACAGACATGCTTCATATAAGTCCGATTCGGACACTCCAGTTAATGAGGTAAGTACCAAGCATGCGACAGCTCTCTGCTTGGGATCAGTATGGAGAGGGGGGGCTGCCACTTTACTTGAGATCGGGGGGTGGGAGGGTCCACTGCCAGTCTGCCTGAGATCAGTGGGGTTGAAAGGGGATCTGCTGCCACTCTGTCTGAGATCAGTGGAGGGAAAAGGGGTCAGTTGCTACTCTGCCTGAGATTGGTGGGGGGGAAGGGGGAGTAGGGGCCCATGATCGGTCTGGGACATGGGTTGCAGGTGGAGGAATAAGGGGGTCAATAATGTTGGGGGGGGTCAATGTCTGTGGAGCTAGGGGGAGGCATTATCTGGCCCTGGAGGGATGTGGCAGGGGAGCTGCGTTCTATCAACATTTTTCCTGCACATATGCAGTTGGAGGCGCCGGTCAAAGCTGCAGGATTTTGAGTGTGTTAACCCTGCCCACAGCTTTGTGCAGTGTGATTCGGACTCAGTGATATTTTTGGAGGAGTGTGTGTATGGGGGTGCCTGAGAACAGGTCTGAAAGTCAGATCTGAAACACTCACAGTTAAGTCCGCCCAGCACTTAGAATCAAAATGGTAAAATTACAGCCCAATGGGCGGGATTTTCCTACCTCACTTGTCCTGAAACCAGAAAATCCCACCCAAGGTCAACGATCCTTTCCATGGTCCACCCCCTCACCCACTTCGATTCCCATAGCGGGCAGAATGGTAAAATTTGCCCCAATGTCTAGATCACATCAGCTTTTGGCAAGAACTTTTTCCCCACATCACATCTTCATAGACAGAGTTGTAACTTAGCTCATTAGATAAACGCAACACTTCTTTTAAGTTCATTTTCAGGATATAGATATGACTGGCAAGGCCACCATTTATTGCTCATTCTTAGTTGGCTTTAATAAAGAGCTGGAGGGTCTTCCTAAAAATATTGCAGTCATGTGGTGGAGGTTCTCCCACAAAACTGTTAAGTTTTTTGATAATGGAAGTCATGGGTTTGGTAGTGAGTTGCTACAGTTCATCCTCTAGAAAGACTGTACACTTGGCAGCCATAGTACAATGCTGACGTCGGCTGAGAGGGGATCTATTAGAGGTATATAAGATTATAAGGGGTATAGATAGAGTAAATGGTGATAAGCTTTTTCCACCATTAGAAATGAATAGAACGAGGGGTCATGGCCTTATGGTGAGGGGGGCTACGTATAAGACGAATATTAGAGGGCAGTTTTTCACACAAAGGGTAGTGGGGGTGTGGAATGCACTGCCGAGTAAGGTGGTGGGAGCAGGCACACTAGGGTTGTTTAAGGGTCTCTTGGACAGCCACATGAGCGGTCTGCAGATAGAGGGATATAGCAGGACTGTCTAAGTATCTTATTTGTTTCCACAGGCAATTCGGTCCACCTTGTTGACCAAGGTGCGTGCATTCGGCAGGTCATGCGAGGGCTGCTCTTGGATGTTGCTTCAGGAGTGGCCTGGTGCTTCAAGTCGTTAGTGTATGCTTAAACTGGACCATCTGATGGGCAACATGACAGCTCAGAGACTATTGCTGTTGCTGTGCAGACACATAGATTTGGGCCTGTGTTTGCGGGAGTTTGCGCGTTCTCCCCGTGGTTACGTGGATTTTCTCCGGGTGCTCCGGTTTCCTCCCACATCCCAAAAATGTGCTCTTAGGCTGATTAGGTAACAAATTGTCCCTATATTGGTCCCTATATGGGAATCTTCCACAATAGGCATAGCCTAAAGTCATGGATATGTCATTAAGACGTTTGGACGGTAGCGCGGGCTCATTGGGCCAAAGGGCCTGTTTCCCGTGCTGTGTTGCTCTTTGTTCTGTGAGTGTGCAGATACTTTAACAGAACAAGGCGTTGATCAAATAGACTGTTTTGTGCCAAGCTTCTGCAATGTTATGAAATTGCACTCATCCAGGCAACCCAAACTGTTCCAGTCAGTATTGGAAAGAGCCGCTTGTGGGTAAGTAGATGCTGCGTTTGACCAAGCCTCTCACAAGGCATAAAAATGCCAGCAGACTGGCATGTCTGGTAGCAATTTGATGAGGATCTCACCTGATGAAGGAGCAAGACTCCAAAAGCTTGGGCTGCCAAATAAACCCGCTGGACTTTAACCTGGTGGTGTGAGTCTTCTTACTGTGCTTACCCCAGTCCACATCACAGCAATTTTGATGCTCAGCTAAGTCTGATCCTGCCTCCATGGCCATTTGAAAATCTTGCCCCCCAGGGTCAGCATCAAGCACCCTGCTGATCAGGTATAGCACAGTAGGAGGCTTGGTCTAGTCTACCACAGAAACACGTCCCAGTCCCAGTCAGAAACGCCATGTATGACAATTTGCATTTTTGATATTCAACATCCATTAGGTTTCAAGTGAAATTGCCAATTTCGTGTCAAGTCTAGTGTGTTAGATTAGTGTGCTAGTGCCATCTAACTAGGCAATGAGCTCAGCCTAGTAATATGGAGGTGGTGGCATACTAATACTATCACTGGGCTGGTAATCTAGCGACCTCTGCTAATGTGCTGGGAATCCGGTTCGAATCCAATGATGGCAGGTGGTAAAATTTAAATTCAATAACGAAAGAAATCGGAATTAAAAGTCTGATGATAACCATGAAACTTTTGTTGATTGTCATAAAACCCATTTAGTTCGCTAATGTCTTTTAGAGAAGGAAATTTGCCTACCTACATGTGACTCTACACTCACAACAGTGTGGTTGACTCCTAAATGCCCTCTCAAGGACAATTAGGGATGGGCAATAAATGCTGGCATGGACCAGGTATACCCCACATTGTATAAAATGAATTTTAAAAAGCTGATCCAAATGCAATTTACATTAGACTCTTACAGCTTGCATTAATTTGGACTGTGTTTAAATCAAGGAATTCAAGTTAAAATAAGGCCTCAATTAGTCTACGTACTGTTGTACCTGTATCATAATTTTAAATCAACAAAACATTCACAAAAGAATGCTGAAGCAGCAAAATGCATTTTCTTCTACATGGTTAACTCTCCTAAGCAGAATCACCAATTATAATCCTGTCTCTTGCATTAGAAGCTGAAACATTGTTAATCATTGCATTTTGAACTAGGTTAATGGAGAACACAGAAGACTACAGGGCAGACTATGGTCTTACAAATTGCAACACTCAATATACTGGGATTACAATCATTAACTTGCATGACACATTTATCTTCATTACAGTTGGCTCCAACTGTATATTTTTGTTGTGCCACCTAACAGAATAAAGCAAAGTACTCAGTGAGTGAGCAATGGACTGAAAATGATTGGATTCATGTGGCAATTGTCTTCACAAATTAATCCTGCCTTATGCCTCTCAGCCAAGTGTGTTATTTTAACAGAAACAGCTCATACAGAGCAATGTCCTGTTTGATTTGGTACACAATATCCATAACAAAAATACAATCCCATATAAAAATAATCTTAAGGAAAAGAAAACCGTTCCATAAATAGAAGAGTTTAGCAGAACGATGCAGCACAGTTATTAAATCACAATGTGGGGCACTATAGAGTACTGGAACATAAATTCAATCCTTCCACTGAGCTGAATGATAATCTCATGGCAGAAGCAAAATTAATATATTGCTGAGCTAATCTCAAGGCTGGTGCGAGGACAAGATAATGTCACTGTTCAAGAATGATAGTCCATGAAAGGTTTCAAAGGACAATTAAAAGAATCACTGATTTTCTTGCCAAAATACTAATTTTTAACTGTGCCAATGCTTCAGTTAATAACGGAGAGTGCCTTTATCAACCAAGCCATCAGAGGAACCCGGACCAGCAAGCTTGCCTAACACATTATCCATTTGCCCAAAAAACACATTCAAAACAATCAGATAAGATCTCAGAGTGTCCTGTTCATGTTTCCCTCCCTTATGACCTGGTGCTGAGAGGGGCTAACAGCAGTTTCCTCCCAGACAGCTAATTTGATTGCAGTCGCCTGACAGGAAGGAGCTGCTTAGAACTGGTGAATTTACTGTGCCATTGTTATTAGGTTCTGGCAAAGAAGATGCAACAACTCACAGCAGGGTCAAAAGACCAATAAAATTAGGGTTTGGCATACTGAGATGTAATGCTCTAAAGAGATTCAACAAAATACAAGGCTTTTATTTCTTCCTCCTTCTGCCCAAATCTACTGCTTTTTGTACAGTTGCAGTTGCAGAGTTGTAGTACAGTTGCAGAGGGACCAGGCATCCTCTACAATCTCATCCAAGTGACCATTCTTCAAATGTAAGCCAAAATAGTAATTGTAAGTAAGCTATTTCAGCAGAGAGTGCTGGATAGCAATGAAAATGCAGGAGCCCTCACCGATTTTATCATTCTTATTCCTAGCCAAGATTTGCTAAGGTAATTTGTAATGGTTGTACAATCATCTCCATTAATTCAGCCCAGAACATGAATTAAAATTGTGGACTAACAGCATTGTAATTCTAAAAAAAAATTTCATACTAATATTAGCCTTGTCTTTTTATCTTAAAGTTTAGATTCAATGGGGCAATTTTAAGTCACAATTCTTGACAGGAAGAGGGCTGTCATGTCCTGAAAATTGCAGCGCAGTAATTAACAACCCACACTCACTTCATTCCTACCCACTTCTATTTTACTAACAGCTTATTTAGTAGATGTCGAAGCATTCATCTGTTCCACCCAAATATGTAAATCTAGGTTGCATGTTTATAGGATTTCAACATAAATTATAGGCAGCAAAAACAAGCAGCACATTGTCCATTAGTATCAGTGTTGAATGAGTTAACTGGTAATCATTAAGAATGCTTAGGAACAGATTTCTTTTTATTTTTCTGGAGACAGGAGATGCATTTAGCTTTTGAAACCTCCATAATTTCCAGCTCTCCCAGCCACAGCTGCTAAGTTACCTGTCAGGATTGGAACAGTACATAAAGCTTTCAGTTCGATGTCAATGAAACCTGACCCCCAAAATTATGCAGGCCCCTTAACAAAGCTTTGAACACATTCACATTACCTGCATCCCCCATTTGTACACCTAATTTTATTTTTCTTTAAGAAAATATATAAATTTTAGTAATAAAATCATTTTAGCCCAAACCTACTCTGCTATTCAATACAATCATGGTCGATCTTCCCATTCGCTTCAATGATTCACCCCCCTCCCTAACACTATCTCTATTTTTAAAAATTCATTTATGGTATTGCGGGCATTGCTGGCTAGACCAACAATTATTGTCCATCCCTTATTGCCTGTGAGAATGTGGTGGTGAGCTGTCTTCTAGAACCACTGTAGTCCCTAAGAAATAGGTACACCTGGATTCTGATCCACTATCAATGAAGGAACAGTGATACATTTCTAAGTCAAGATGGTGAGAGACTTGGAGAATCTCCAGGTGGTAGTGTTCCCAAGTATCTGGTACTCTAGTCCTTTAGGTGATAGTGATTGTGGGTTGGAAAGTGCTGCCTAAGGAACATTGGTGAGTTTCTGCAGTGCATTTCGTGGATGGTACATACAGCTGCCACTGTTCTTCAGCGGTGGAGAGATTAAATATTTGTGAAAGGGATAGCAATCAAGCAGACTCTTTGTCCTGGATGGTGTCAAGCTCCTTCAGTGTTGTTGGAGTTGTACTCATCCAGGCAAGTCAGGCACATTCCATTGCACTCCTGACTTGTGCCTTGTAGACAGTGGACAGGCTTTGGAGAGTCAGGAAGTGAGTTACCTGTGCAGGCTTCCTATACTTTGATCTGCTCTGATAGCCAGTGTTTATATTAGCTAGATCAGTTAAGTTTTGTGATCAGTGGTAACCACAAGGGTGTTGATACGGGGGGAATTCAGTGATGGCAATGCCACTGAATATGTTAGATCCTCAGTCACTCACACTCAACCCTTGCATTCAACTTTTGTCCATGTTTGAATCAAGGTTGTAATGACCCTGATAGAACTAAAACTGAGTGTCCTAGAGCAGGTTATTGCTGAGTAATACTGCTACTAATGACCTTTCCTATCATTTAACTGATGATTGAGAATTGATTAATGGGGTGGTAATAGGCTGGATTGGATTTGTTCTGTTTCTTGTGTACAGGACATACATTCCACATTGTAGTATAGATGCCAGTGTTGTAGGCATACTCAACAGCTTAGCTAAAGGCACAGCAAGTACTATGCTAGAATATTCTCAAGGTCCATATCTTTTGCAGTGTCCAGTACCTCCAGCTGTTTCTTGACATCATGTGGGGTGAATCTAAAGACTGATATCTGTAATGCTGGGAGCCTCTGGAGGAGGCTGAGATGGATCATCCATTCAACACTTCTAGTTGAAACTCAGCCTTTTGTTTGTACTGATATGCTGAGCTTCTCCATCATTGAAGATGGGGATATTTGTAGAATCTCCTTCTCCAGCGAGTTGTTTAATTGTTCACCACTACTATGTGATTGTGGCAGGACTGCAGAGCTTACATCTGATCCTTCAGGAGAACAATGACCACAATACCACACAACCCTGCCACAGCAACCTCTGCAAGACATGCCAAATCATCAACATGGATGTATCATCACACGAGAATATCATCCACCAGATATACGGTACATACTCTTGCAACTCGGCCAATGTTGTCTACCTAATACATTGCAAGAAAGGATGTCCCAAAGCATGGTACACTGGGGAGACCATGCAGACACTATGACAACGGATGAATGAACATCGCTCGACAATCACCAGGCAATCACCTTCCTGTTGGCGAACACTTCAGCGGTCACAGGCATTCTGCCTCCGACTTTCAGGTAAGCATTTTCCAAGGTGGCCTTCACGACACATGACAGCGCAGAGTCGCTGAGCAGAGACTGATAGCCAAGTTCCGCACACAAGGATGGTCTCAACAGGAATCTTGGGTTCATGTCACACTATCTATAACTCCCATGACTTGCCTGGGTTTGCAAAGCCTCACTTACTGTAGTCTGGAGACAATACACATCACTTTAACCTGTATTGAGTGCTCCTTCCACTCACGTTGTTAGCCATTTTAAGACTTGAATAGCAGGTTAGGTGTAAAGATTTGTATTCTAATCAGTAATCTGTAATACGTGCTGTCTGAGCCCAGAACACCTCAGTCACCTGACAAAGAGGGTAATCTCGAAAGTTTGTGAGTTTACTATCAAATAAATCGGTTGGACTTAAACTTGGTGTTGTCAGACTTCTTACCACCTCAGCAGCAGCAGAATTGTACTCAATCACAATCTGTAACCTCACAGTCTGGCATATCTCCCACTCTATCATAACCACCAGATCCACCCTGGTTCAGTGTAGAATGCAGGAGGGCATGCCAGGAGCAACACCAGGCATACTTAAAAAGGTGTCAACTGGTGAAGATACAAAACAAGACTGCTTATGCTGTTAGGCACGCAAGCAATAAGTAATGGATAGAGCTAAACAATCCCACAATTAAACTGGTGTTGTCAGACTTCTTACTGTGTTTACCCCAGTTCAACGTCGGCATCTCTACAATATGGCTGCTGAGATGCCCAGAGCACTTCAAGAATACAGTTTTGAACTGCTGAATCTGTTCAAAGTCTATCCCATTTAGCACGATAGGAGTGCCACAGAACAGGATGGATATCCATACATGAAGATGAAACTTTGTTTTCACGAGGGCTGTATGGTGGTCATTCCCACTGATAGTATCATGAACTGATGCACCTGCAGCAGGCAGGATAGAAAGGATGAGGTCAAGGATATTTTTCCCCTCTTGTTTTTCATGGCAACCTAGTCAGCTAAGCATTTAGGAGCCAGCCTGCTTAAACTGTGGAGTACGACTGAGCCACTCTTGATGATGGACATTGAAATGTCCCAGCGAGAGTACATTCAGCACCTTTACCACCCTCATTACTTCCTCCAAGTGATGTTCAACATGGAGAACTGATTCGTCAGCTGAAGGGTGACAAGATAATCAACAGGAGATTTCCTTGCCTATGTTGGACCTGATGCTATAAGACTTCATGGGGTCCAGAGCTGATGTTCAGGACTCCCAGGGCAACTCCTTCCCAACTGTATACTCAGCTAGGTCTGACTGCTGGTGTCACAGGACACACCTAGGAATAGTGATGGTGGTGTCTGGAACATGTTCTGTAAGATATGATTTCGTGAGTGTGACCATATCAGGCTGTTGCTTGACTAATTTTGGCACAAACCCCCAGATATTAGTAAGGCAAATTTTGCAGGGTTGACGAGGCTGGGCTTGCTGCTGTTGTTTCTAATCCCTAGTTCGATGCTGGATGACCTGTCCTGTTTCATTCCTTTTCGTTCCATTTATAGTGGTTGAACACAAATAAGTGGCTTACTACGTCATTTCAGAGGACATTTAACAGCCAATCACATTGCTGTAGGTATGGGGTCATATGTAGGCCAGATCAGGTAAGGACATTAGTGAACAGATAGGCTTTTATGACAACCATGATTTTTAATTCTAGATAATTTATTGAGTATTAAAATTTCACCATCTCCCTCTATGTCATCGGTATTTAGAAATCTGTCAATCTCTGGTTTAAACGTAATGACTCAGCTTCCTTAAGAATAGCTAACGTTGTAGTGTTGTTTAAAAAGGGTAGTAGGGATAACCCTGGAAATTATAGGCCGGTGAGTTTGACGTCAGTGGTAGGTAAGCTGTTGGAGGGGATTCTTAGAGATAGGATGTATAGGCACTTAGAGCGTTGCGATCTGATTAGGGATACACAGCATGGCTTTGTTAAGGGGAGGTCGTGCCTTACAAATCTGGTAGAATTTTTTGAGGAGGTGACGAAAACGGTGGACAAAGGGCAAGCCGTTCATGTCGTCTATATGGATTTTAGTAAGGCGTTTGACAAAGTCCCTCATGGGAGGTTAGTTGAGAAGGTCAAGGCTAATGGGATACAAGGATAAGTAACTGGCTTGGTAGTAGGAGACAAAGAGTAATAGTGGAAGGGTGTTTTTCTAGCTGGAGGTTGGTCACTAGTGGTGTGCCACAGGGCTCGGTACTGGGACCTATTTGTAATATATATAAAAATGACTTGGAAGAGGGAGTAAGTGATCAGCAAGTTTGCAGACGATACAAAGATGGCTGGACTTGCGGATAGTGAGGAGCATTGTCAGGCGATGCAGCTAGACATAGATAGGCTGGTAGCTTGGGCAGACAGATGGAATTCAATCCTGATAAATGCGAGGTGATGCATTTCGGGACAAAGAATGTAGGGGGGAGGTATATGATAAAGGGTAGACCTATTAAGAATATAGGAACGCAGAGGGACCTGGGGGTGCAGGTGAACAAGTCTCTAAAGGTGGCAGAGCAAGTGGAGAAGGTTGTGAAGAAAGCATATAGTATGTTAGCCTTTATAGGAAGAGGTATAGAGTACAAGAGCTGGCCTTTAATGTTGCACTTGTATAAAACGTTGGTTAGACCTCATTTGGAATACTGCGTCCAGTTCTGGTCGCCGTACTACCAGAAGGACGTGGAGACTCTGGAGAGAGTGCAGAGGAGGTTTACCAGGATGCTGCCTGGTATGGAAGGTCTGAGTTACGAGGAGAGGTTAGGCAAATTGGGACTGTTTTCCTTATAAAGACGTAGACTTAGAGGAGATCTAATAGAGGTGTACAAGATTATGAGGGGTATAGATAGAGTAAACAGGGTTAAGCTTTTTCCTAGGATGGACTCTAATAGCACGAGGGGTCACGGGCTTAGGGTGAGGGGGGTAAGGTATAATTTGGATGCTAGAGGGAGTTTTTTCACACAGAAGGTGGTGGAGTATGGAATGCGCTGCCAAGTAAAGTGGTGGAGGCAGGTACTCTGGAGTTATTTAAGAAATACTTAGATGGGCACATGAACAGAATGGGAATGGAGGGGTATAGAAAACTGATTTAAAATATGGATCATGAGCCTTGGGAGTCCCTGGGAAGTGTGTAAATAGATGATGATATTGATGTACTTGTTTTTATCCTACAGGTGCTTTGGTCCACCTTGTTGTCTAACAAGGGGCAGACACACGATGGGTCGTGAGAGAGCTGCTCTTGGATTTTTTTCCGAGAGTATCCTAGTGCTTCACGTCGTTAGTGTACGCTTGACCTGGACCATTTGATGGGCAATACGACAGCTCATTGACTATCGCTGTGCTGTGCAGATACATGGATTTGGGCCTGTGTCTGTGGGAGTTTGCGCATTCTCCCCGTGCTTGCGTGGGTTTTCTCCGGGTGCTCCGGTTTCCTCCCACATCCCAAAGATGTGCTCTTAGGCTAATTGGGAAAACAAATTCTCCCTAAATTGTCTCAAATTTGGTTTTTAATCCATAGATCTATAAACATGGACAGGGATCGCGGGTAGAGGTGGAAACATCAGGGTGGCGGCACGGGCTCGTTGGGCCGAAGGGTCTGTTTCCCATGCTGTTTTATTCTTTGTTCCATCTTCCTCTGGGGTAGAAGATTCCAAAAATTCACAACGCTCGAAGTAAAAAAATTCTCATTTTAGTGCTAAGTGCTTCCCTTTGAAATTGTGTCCCTTGGTTCGAGATTTCCCAACGAGGAAACATCTTACCTACATCTACCTTGTCTTTCCCTCTATGTATTTTACAGGGTTCAATAAGATCACCTCTCATTCTTCAAAACTAGACATTGCAAGCCCAGTTTCCCCAGTCACTTCATAGGACAGTCCCATCATCCGAAGAAAAATATTGGTGAACCTACGTTGCACTGTCTCTATGACATTATTATTCCTCTATTCAAATGCTTTTACAATAAAGGTTAACATGCATTAGCCTCCCTAATTGCTTGCTGTACCTGCATGTTAGCTTTCAGTGATTTATTGACAAGGAGAGCCAGGTGCATTTATATATCTACATTTTCTAATCCCTTATAATTTAAGAAGTACCCAGCACATCTGTTGCTCCTACCAGTGGATAACCTCACATTTTTCCATATATTCTATCTGTCATATTCTTACTGACTCACTAAGTATATCCAAATCCCCTTGAAACTGCTTTGCACTTCCTTACAACCACATTCCTGCCTAGCTGTGTCATCTGCGAACCTGCAAATATTACATTCAGTCCTCATATCCAAATCATTGATATATGTTATGAACAGCTGGGACCAAGTACTGATCTTTCTGCTACTAGTCACAATCTTGCCAAAAGGAAAATGACCTTTTACTCCTACTTAGTATTTTCTGTCTTAACAAATCCTTAATCCATGACAGCAAATTAGTTCTGATCCCAGGTGTTTTAGTTCTGCTAACCAATTTCCTATGGGATATTTTTATGAAAAGCCTTCTGAAAATCCAAGTTGCAAGAAAGCTACCACGTGCTGTGCCTCCAAAGATATTTTTAGATTCCTCAACTGTTTATATTACCAGAACACCTTTTGCGAATGTATCCTTCGTGAGAAGGGTTATCCATTAAAGACATGACTGTTCACACTATTGCAGACACACCAGCCACAGTTGCTAGCATGGAATCCAAGGGTGACCACTGAGCAGGGAATTAACACTCATACTGAGGAGCTCACTGTCAATAGCAGACCCATAAATATAATTTGCTATTTGTATGATTTACAAAGTCAGGCTTGGATGTAGAGTCTGATGTACCGACACAAATAGGATAATAGGCCGAGAACATAGAACATAGAACATTACAGCGCAGAACAGGCCCTTCGGCCTTCGATGTTGCGCCGACCAATTATGAAAAAAGCAATGACCCTCCAAAACTAAACCATTCCCTTCTCTTCCATAAACTTATCAACTAACCTCTTAAATGCCGCCAAACTTGGCGCATCTACAACTGCCGCAGGCAGGGCATTCCACTCCCTAACCACCCTCTGGGTAAAGAACCTACCTCTGATATCCGTCCTATAACTACCACCCCTTAATTTAAAGCTGTGTCCCGTCGTGCTAGCTTTCTCCATCCTAGGAAAAAGGCTATCACTGTCCACCCTATCTAAACCTCTAATCATCTTATATGTTTCCATAAGGTCTCCTCTTAGCCGCCTCCTTTCTAACGAAAACAACCTCAAATCCCTCAGCCTCTCCTCATAAGACATGCCCTCCATACCAGGCAAACATCCTGGTAAACCTCCTCTGTACCCTCTCCAAAGCCTCCACATCTTTCTTATAATGCGGGGACCAGAACTGCACACAATACTCCAAGTGCGGTCGCACTAGAGTTTTGTACAGTTGCAACATGACGTTGCGGCTCCGAAATTCAATCCCCCTACCAATAAAAGCTAAGACTCCATATGCCTTCTTAACAACCTTATCGACTTGATTGCCTACTTTCAGGGATGTATGCACATATACACCGAGATCTCTCTGTTCATCAACACTATTAAGAATCCTACCATTAGCCCTATACTCTACACATCTGTTATTCCTGCCAAAGTGCATTACCTCACTTTTTTTCACATTAAACTCCATTTGCCACCTCTCGGCCCAGCTCTGCAACTTGTCCAAGTCTCTCTGCAAACTATAACACCCCTCTTCACTATCTACCGCTCCACCGACTTTAGTGTCATCTGCAAATTTACTAATCCATCCTTCAATACCCTCATCCAGATCATTTATAAAAATTACAAACAGCAGGGGCCCCAAAACAGACCCCTGAGGTACACCACTTGTAACCGAAAGAAGTTACTATAGGTTTGTTACAACAGTCAACAAACTAGTCATACTCAGAAATGAAAGCATGGATTGAGTGATAAGTGACAGCAAGTGCATGTGAAAGATAAGAGAGTCATTAGGAAACAGCAGAGAAATGAATCATGCAAATCAGGAGCAATAACATACCCAAGGATAGGATTTTCTGTTCAAAGTTAGTTAATTCCTGTGGAGAGCCTAGATGAGGACAGTTGATAAACACTGCCCATTAAAATGTGGGGACAGACAATTAAAATTGTTATTAGTTTTTCTTACAATCTTAAAATACTGTCCTTGAAACTCCATTTGAATTCTGCTGATGTCCTAACATAACTTTAGCAGGAAATTAGGTGAATTGATGCAAATAACTTCAATGTACATTTATTATACAGTTTTCTGAGATTCTTTCCATCTCCTGAAGTTACCATAGAATTTCAGGACCATAATGTTTGCCATGATGCTGCGTTTTAGCAACCACGCATATTGTTGTAGCAAAACCACATTCAAGCTCTTACCCACTGATGGGTATTACCTTTTACCTTCACAACTGAAGGTAGGCAGGGGTAATATTTTTACTGTTGTTTGTCAATCTATATCAATATATCTCAAAAGCCACCTAGTATACAAAGAGGGATTGTTCCCAAGGATTAGTTTCTGGCAGGGTGAATACATGGGTATGGGAATGGGGCCAGAGTGGAATTATGGTCAGTGCAGGCTTGATGGGCCAAATGATCTCCTGCTGCACTGTAAGGATACAATGGGCCCTATTTTACCATTTTCACTCTAAGTGGTGGGCAGACATGAAACTGGGAATGTTTCAGATCCAACTTTTGGGCCTATTATACCTGCAAAAATATCAACAATTCCGAATCATGCTGCAGAAGACCATGGGGAAGGCTTATCGCGCCCAAAACCCTACAGCTCTGATTGGAGCCTCCACCTGTGCATGTGCAAAAAAAGAGATAGAATGCTGTTCTCTTACCTCCATCTGGCCCCCACAAACATTGCTCCACTCCCCAACATGACTGATCCCCTTATCCCAACCAATCGTAACCCCCTCCCTGCACTGATCTCAGGCAGAGTGGCGGCAGCCCCCTCTCCCCAACTCAACTGATCTCAGGCAGCGTGGCAGCAGACCCCCACCCCCGCCATATCTCAGGCAAAATGATTGACCCCCTCCTCCCATCCCAGACCCTCCTGCACAAGACCCCCAACTCCTCCTGACTCTGAGGGCTGTGTGACATCTTCCTCCCTCTTCCCCCGTCACTAATCATAAAGGCACTGATAGCCCACCTCCCACCCCAGCACGTGATAGCCCACCTCCCACCCCAGCACATTGCCTTCCTCTCAATGCTTGTGCAAAGTGCACGCAACTTGCTGGAATGCTCTACCAAATAGCCTGCAGCTGATCTGCCCAAACAAATAGTAATAACAATAGCTGTATGAGAAAGAACATCCTTTTTCTTAAAAAAACGCACCCTGGCTGTGCTCTGCAAGCTGGAGCCTGTGGTTATCTCATTTGTCAGTTTGCTCTCAAGAGCTGTTTTTCTGTTATTCTTGCAAACCCTGTAGTTCATCTAAGACTCTACAGTGGATATTAACTCTTTAATATCTCACTAATAAGGGGCAACTCCATAAAAACCTCAAGGATGGATAGGCAGGCAGTAAGTGCAGGAGAAAAGTGACCACACGACTAGTCTCAAATTCATTGAAGCTGACCTCAGGAGGCTGCTTTATGCAGCAGAGGAGAGACAGGACACCCTCTTCCCCCAACAGGATGCAGACCCAGGAGGGCTGATGACAATACAGCCATGATGTAAAGATGTCGGCGTTGGACTGGGGCAGTAAGAACTCAGTAAGAATTTAGCAACACCAATTTTAAATCCAACCGATTTATTTGATAGTACAGCCAAACAGGGAGCAGCCGCTTCCGTCAGTGTCAGGGTACTGGCCCCTAGAATGAGGAAGCAGTGCCACTAAAAAGTCAATGACTTCACCTGGGCAGCAAGGTGTGCGCTTAACCCCATTTAGTATCTTCCCCAATTGCCCCAGATCCTCCCATCCCTAGCACACAGCTGGAGTCAGGAAGTGAGCATCTGTCAACCCTCCACTCAATTTGAGGCAACTTTTAGAGGGCATGGGTTTTGAATGCGAGGAGCAAAGTTTAAAGGAGATGTACGAGGCATATTTATTTGTACAGAGAGGGCGGTGGGTGCCTGGAATTCGCTGCCAGGGGAGTCACGAGAGTGACCTTTAAGAGGCGTCCTTACAGCTACATGAATGGGATGGGAATAGAACCATATGGTCCCCAGAAGGGTTACAACTTAGATGGGCAACCTGGTCATGACAGGCTTGGAGGGCTAAAGGGCCTGTTCCTGTGATGTAATCTTCTTTGTACTTTGTTCTGCGTTCAGTGGAGAAATGTGAATCAAGTTTTTTGCATCCCAGATTCCTCTCCCTCCCTTACGCTTAACATTGTGTTCTGTTGCAGGAACAGATCCTGACACCCCAGGGCCTTTTGGCATCACGGTCCTCATTGTGGCTCTTGCCCATTGGCTCCAAAGAGCTCGAACAAGTCCTCAAAAGATATGAAGGGATCTTTGAGGATGGCAGTTTTGGCTTGAGCTTCCACCTTGAATTCACCATTCCAGATACCGAATGTTGGTGGGTCCAATTAGCAGTGAGGCTTCTGGCTCATTCTCTGGTGAGCATGACACATCTGCTGATGTACATCAGGTGCAGAAGGGAATAGCCAAGGCCTCTGTCATGCAAGGACCTGTCAGAGGACTCACTTGGCCTCAGGCTACATGCTGGGCGGCTCCCTCAGCTGCTTCAGATGCAGCAATAGAGCCAGGGAATGCAGGAGGGGCTGATGGCCACACTGGTCTGATTGTTGGGAGAAGTCCCAAAGCTTTCGAGTGGACTACCTATTGCCAGTCTTGCATGGTTCCCAGGCCAAATACTGCAAGGGTGGTGTCCATGGTGGAAAGCCTAGGGCAGGGAATCCTCACCATGAGTGACAGGCTGCAAATGATAGCCGAGTGATAGCAGGCCACAGATGAGGAACTCAGGAGCTTGCAGGACACCCAGTAGGATGGTGCTGAGACGCAGCAGGATATGGATGCAGCCCTTGAGAGTATGGCCCAATTGCTGAGAAGCTGCAGAATTTGCAGGAGACTCAGCAGACAGCGCTGAGACACAGCGGGCTACGGCAGCAGCTCTTGAGGACATAGCTCAGTTGCAAAGGTCATGGTTGAGGGATTGCAGAGCATGGCCCGGTCTCAAGAGGGCACTTGCTGCAGCTATTAATAGGTGGCCCTCGGCTCAGGTGGCCATCACTTGAGGGCTCAGCTACCATGGATAGGACGCAAATGGTCATCCAGGACTGGCAGGGTCAAGTGACGCCACGCTTTTGAAACTCACTGCAGAAGCACGCCATCCCATATAGTGACTCAGGGGCCCACAGGCACCCCAAGGGAGGATGAAGGGCTCGATCAGGAGACTATGGCTGTGGCTACACTTTGTGACTCCCCCCTTCCTGACAGCAGGACATCTCAGAGACAGCAGGATAAAGAAATCATGAAAACATCCCAAACACCTGGAAGCCAGCCACGGCCCTCAAGATCCAGGGCCTCCTGAGGATTCCCGCCATGCGCGTCACAGGCAACAAGGCAAGGTAGACAGCTGGCTCCTTCCGCCTCCGATGTACATTCTGGGGAGATACTGTGACATAGTGGTAGGCCGCTAGATGCACTGAGATGGCACAGGTGATGGGCTGCACATGTTAAATAAATCTTTAAGCACTTCAACATTTTCCGTGCATGTTACTATTTAAACACCTTCATCGTAATCACCCACCTATGACTCATTTGTTTCAGATTTGCCTCGAACAGGAATCTTCTTCCATTGACAATCACTGGAGAGATGCCTCATGTTGACGTCGGTTGGGAAGGCCCCTCAATGCTGTGTTACTGAGAAAAGAAAGCCATTGATTCCCCAGAATCCATAAGCAGTTCCCTCCCTTGTCCACCCACCTACCCTGGAGCCTATTTGGGGGTTGCAGATCTCTTACCCACTATACAGGCAAGGGCTCAGGTGCCAGCGTACATGCGGAGCTCAGGTAGGACTCATATTAGTTTGCACCAGGGCATCATCATAATGGCACTTAGCAAGACATCATCACCTTCCTGCCAAAGACAGTCACTAACACAGTATACCTAGGCCCACCATTCTGATGTGACAATTTTGCAGATGATAGAAGGACTTTTGGTAGTGTGGGGAGGGGTGACTGTGTGGAATGGAGTTTCTCCCCGTGTCTGCATAGGTCTCCTTTTACCGTACATGGTTTAGCCATGATAAATTGACCCTAGTATCTGGGGGATTACCAGGGTAAATATGTGGGATTATGGGAAGAGGTACTGGGTAGGATTGTGGTTGGTGCATACTCGATGGGCTGAGTGGCCTCCTTCTGCACTGTAGGGAACCTATAAATGGAACCCGTGTTGCACAGACACAATCCCTAGTAACTGAACCGTCTGGTGGTTAGGGCCTTCCTAGCTGCCCTCACATACCTCATTTCAGCTGCCAGACCTCCTGCATCTGGGCGGTGTTGCTTGGCACGCTCCTCCTCTTCTTCCTCCTTCTGCTGGGTGCTCTCCTCCCCAGCGATGCCCACTTGGTTGGCCTCCATATCCTTCTCCTCCAATACGTTACCTCTGCTGTGTCACGTTTTTCCACAGTCCCTGTCTCAATCAACGGCCCCTGCACAGGCATCCTCAGTTACGTCCAAAGCAGGTAACCTATATCACCCACAAGCCATCCCTGCAGCCTGAGTTCCTCCTCAAATGCCTCCGGGATGTCAGAGCTCTTGAGAATGAAGCTGTCATGCACACTGCCTAGGTGTCTTGCAGACATGCACAATGTTCATATTGTGGTCACTTACCTGTTGGACATTTAGGGAGTAGAACCCCCTTCTGTTGATGAATCTTCGTGGATTCTTGAGGGTGATGTGAGTGCAGTCAATGGCTGCCTGTATATTAGGCATCCCTGCAATGGCCATGTACCCTGCAGCCCAGGCTTCCTGATAGGCCTGGTCCAGGTTAAATCTCCTGCATTCCCCCCCCCTCCACTCCTCAGCTCCAACAGCAACCATAAGAACAGCGAAATCAATTAGTTGCCACTCTGAAGTTGGAGGGGAAGGGGGGCTGGTTGGTTGAAGATGGAGAGGAATGCATGTAGAGGTTAAGGAAAGCTGCTTGCCCCTAGCCCAGCAACACATCGTCCATACTACCCATTCTCTCACCCACATGCTCCCCAGAATCATAGACCCCCCCCATTTCCCCTCGACATGCTCCCCAGAATCACACATCTCCCCATTCCCCCATCCACATGCACCTCAGAATCACACACACCCCCATTCCCCTACCTACATGCTCTCCAAAATCACCAATGCCCCCATCCACTTTCTTCCTAGAATCAAAGACCCCTAATCCCCACCCACATTCTCCCCCAAATCACAAAAAGTTCTGAGGCTGCGGTATTTTTGCAAGGGCTTTGTGCACATCCTTCAGCCAGAAGAGTGTTGAATGGACCAGGACCCAGCAGTATCCACAACACCCAAGGTCAGTGCTGAGACCCAAGTCCATGCTGCAAATCAATACTGGACACCCTGCTGAACAACAGCTCCCTAATCCTCCACACGCTCAGAGCCCCTCCAACTCGGGAAACAAAATGGCCACAACGAAAGCACCTCCCACAAGCAGCATTGAACTGTCTGATGCTAGGCACTTATCTCCTCACTAACTCTCACTGATGGAGCACTCAAAACAGAATTTTAAGGAGCATGTCTGTTTCACGTTGATTTTGGATTGGCAAATGCGGCGGTAAACAGGGAAGTGCTGGTAAAGTTGGGCATGCACCCCTTTAAGTGTATTGAAATGCATGCAGATACATTTAAATGGCCATCGTGCCCATTTCGGGTACAGATCCAATTTCAGCCATTTTGGGTTTTGGTAAAGGGGGAACTGGCATGGAGCCCTATGGATCGCACTACTTACCTGATTTTACCAAGTTTTCTCACCTAAAAATGGTGTGATGGTAAAATCAGACCCAACGAGTCTATAATCTGAATCTGAATCCTGGAATTTTTTGAAAAGATTCATTAACATTAAGGCATAGTGCAAAATGACTTTTCAGACTGCTTTGGGTTAGTTTATTGAGAATGTTGTTGATTGCCACAGCTGCTCAAATGGAATTTGTTACAGCTATCAAAATGTAAACAGAGTTTTCAGAGCAGGTTGTTGGATGTGGCTTGATCTGAAACCTCTTCTGAGAGTTGGAAGCATAAAATAAAAGTATTTACTTTTTCATCAGTTACAGAACATTAACTAGGCAAGGGAAAGCCTAAAGAAAGAGCTGTGTAATTGTAAAATACACAGGGTTGCAGAGATAGCAAAGTGCTGTATTCATTTGTAGTATTAATTGGTCTCTCATAGTTATTTATATATATAATTTTAAAATTTCACTTCTTTTCCTGCAAATATAGCTGGTTCCTTACTGCTCCAGACCTTTCCTTTGTATAATATTGATGCATTTTTCTCACTCAAGGTTGATGACATTCTGCACAGTCTAGTAAAGATATGTGGGCTGAAGAAAATGATGAGTATATTGGACTGGTATTTAAATATGGCATCAGGACCTTTGAAGCTGCTGACAGCAGCGGACAGATGAATCAGCTGCCGGCCTGCCAGGTACTCAGCGGGGAATGAGGTTCCAAGCATAGCATCCCTGCCAGATTCTATCACTTTGGCCAGTGGGAAAGGTGCCACTTGAGTTGCCTACAATCTCAAAATGGGAGCATTCTGCCGATAAATCTACCATCACTCTGCACAACATGACTGCTTAGGGGTTGATGCTGTCAAAAAGTAAAAAGCAACAAACAAAGAGAATAGCTATAAGACTGTGATAATCCTCATCGTAAAATAGTGTGTTGAGATAGTCTATATTTTAAACATGAAGATTGGCAACTTGGTTGAGGTTTTGAGATGTGGTGGGTGATTTAACATCTGTGATACTGTACATACTCCAATGTGAACCAGACTGAAAATGTTTTAAGTACACGCACAGATAAGCAAATAAGCAAAAACGCAGTTACTAATTGTAATGGTTGACATTGCACCTGGTACTGGAAACTTGGCTCTCCATTGCCCTCTAGTGTACTGATAGGTCTACATTTAATGAAAATTACTGATCTAGAAATTCAACCAAGCAGCATATATTTTTCAGATGCTAACCTAATAGCCTTACAAGTTCCCATAATGCCAAGCGGGAATCATGTGTAAACACTTCTTGTCAGAAATTTGTTGCCTGCCATTGATTAAAGAAAATGCACTGATTGAGGTTCACGTTAGGAACATTTAAAGGCCGAAATAGGTTATTCAAATTAGGATGTCTTACCAGAATAAGTTTTTGATTCTTTACTCATCACATGCTGAACACAGCCCATCATGGTACTTACCGGCAGGATTGCCCTCTTAACAGCACATTTAAAGGAATCATTCAGTTCCTATAAGTTAAATTGTTAGTTTATCAATTTAAACTGTTGCTGTGAGCAATTCTGGTGTCTGCAAGCAACTCTTTTGTTTTGGAAAGTTCACCTCATCTACACGGATAAATTGCTAGTTTGCACTGTTGTCATTCCCCACAGGCTAGCCAAGATGTATTTAGCAGAAGCAAAATAAACACTTGAAGGAAGGAAGTTACAAAAGAATATCTTGATAGGTGTAGGTGGAGAAAAGTAGGAGAAGGCTTGTGTGGACCATAAACACCAACATGGAAGTGTTCCTCATTCACCTGACGAAGAGCAGAGCCTCGAAAGCTTGTGAGTTTACTATCAAATAAATCAGTTGGATTTAAACCTGATGTTGTCAGACTTCTTTCTGTGTTCCCCCTCTTCTACAGGGATCACTCCTTGCCCCCACCCATTGTCACCACTGCAGAATTCCCCCAACGCTGAAACACTGCCCCCACCAATCAAACCTGCCCTCAATCAACCCCTCTTTGCAGAGATCCCCCCTATCCTCCCCCTCCACCCCTCGCAGTGCTCCCCTCCTCACCCCATGGCGCCCCCCCTGCCAGCTATCCCCTGCCATGGCTCCACCCCTTCTCAGGCGCAGAGCCTAACTACAGCGAGAAAGCCAGCTGCAGAGTGCTTAGGTACATTAGCGCAGGGCGCCCTGATATCCTAGTGAACCAGGAGATCTCTTCCCAGCATGTCACTCCCCACAGATATCAATTCCATATCACGGCCCACACCTTCCTAGCCAAACCTCTACCCCCCCCCCCCTCCCCCAACACACACACACGCCTCCAGCATCCTGATGATTCCCACGACGGACCCCCTATACCCTCCCTTGCATGCCCTCCTAGCCAACTATTAACAGTTGTATTGCCCCCCTTGCACAGCACACATCCTACACTGCTATCCCTGCATAAGCCCCCCCAATTCCCCCCACCGTAGCACCAACCCCACAGACCCTAAAAATGGTGTGATGGTAAAATCAGACCCAATGAGTCTACAATCTGAATCTGAATCCTGGAATTTTTTGAAAAGATTCATTAACATTAAGGCATAGTGCAAAATGACTTTTCAGACTGCTTTGGGTTAGTTTATTGAGAATGTTGTTGATTGCCACAGCTGCTCAAAATAAACACTTGAAGGAAGGAAGTTACAAAAGAATATCTTGATAGGTGTAGGTGGAGAAAAGTAGGAGAAGGCTTGTGTGGACCATAAACACCAACATGGAAGTGTTCCTCATTCACCTGACGAAGAGCAGAGCCTCGAAAGCTTGAGTTTACTATCAAATAAATCAGTTGGATTTAAACCTGATGTTGTCAGACTTCTTTCTGTGTTCCCCCTCTTCTACAGGGATCACTCCTTGCCCCCACCCATTGTCACCACTGCAGAATTCCCCCAACGCTGAAACACTGCCCCCACCAATCAAACCTGCCTTCAATCAACCCCTCTTTGCAGAGATCCCCCCTATCTTCCCCCTCCACCCTTCGCAGTGCTCCCCTCCTCACCCCATGGCGCCCCCCCCTGCCAGCTGTCCCCTGCCATGGCTCCACCCCTTCTCAGGCACAGAGCCTAACTACAGCGAGAAAGCCAGCTGCAGAGTGCTTAGGTACATTAGGAGGTGAGGCCCACACAGGCCTCACCTCCTTGGCACCATCCTGACAAATTTATGGTGCCCAACTAGACACTGCTATGGTGCTAGATGAGCACTACCAAGCTGGCACTGTCCGATGAGCACTGCCCAGCCATGCCCCAACCACCCAGGGGCTTCAATGGCCTCAGCCAGGAGGGAAGCAAACTAAATCATGCAAGGCACAAATAGGATTTTTATCCTTGCCCACAATGTTCCAGCTCATCGTGCTGAGTGATTGGCATGGCGAGCTGACAGACCTAGGCCTAAAATTCCATATCCACAGCTCATATTCAGAAAGCACTTCCCTGACACGAAGTTTATTCAGGAGAAATGCATGAGATATTTTCATTTCAGCAAGAGTACAGTCAATGAACTAAAACACCTGCTGCAACCAGAATTTAAGCCCAAACTGAGGAATGGACAGCATTGCCTATTGTTGTATATGTGATGACATAAGTGATGGGCTCCATGGTCACCATGCCACAGCTTCCTCTTGGACTACTGCAGGTGAAGTAAGTAATATTTCAGTTTGCTGTATAGGAAGGTTATAGAGGATCTTCACACCAGGAGCATCTCCTTTCACTTAAACAAAATAAAGTAGGCTATGAGATCATTACGTTTCATCCCCATGGTAGGCTTCCCAAGAGTAGAGGATTATGATAATAGTTGTTATAGTTTTTTTATGCTTAAGGGGAATGTTTTAAAATACAGTTTTACATCTACAGGCAGATATGAATGCAGCTCAGATATGGAAGAGCAGGATAATTACCCTTTTAGCCATGTAGTGTTTACCTAGGAGAGCTAATGGAATTTTGTATATAGATGAAGATTTCCCTTGGAGTTTTTGATTAGGTTGATTGATTATTATTTGTTGATCTATAATATGCAAATTTTAATAATATACCAAATACTGCTTTTTACTGTTTTATTTTTGTTGGTGTCAGGATTGTGTTAATTTTCAAGAATTAGAATAGGATTACATTGAAAAATAATTTGGAATGCACTGCTTTAAACGGTCAAATTGTTCATCTTTATACTCTGGCTGGTAAATCAAACCTCAAGGTCACCTTTCATGCTCCCACCACTCTTTCGCTCTTCCTATTGCTTTCTTTCTCTGATGAAAAGAAGTTTTCACTGTTCTCAGTGACTCAAGGTCTAGCTGAGCAGCAGTCTTTTTCAGTCTCATCCCTTATCTCCACAGAAATATATTTCATTTTAAGCAGTTAGGATATAACAGAGAATCATTCATCTTTATTTAAAAAAATTCTGCTCTTTGAATATCTTTTTTAGGTTCCTTAAAACTGGTTATAAAAAGTGATATTTTTTCATCTCCTGCCCCTCCCCTTCCACCTATTTCCAATCTTTACACCTTCACGCTCCCCTTCTCTTGTTATCTTCCCCATGCTCTTCCATTAAATTTTTTTCCTGCAAGTCCTAAGAGGTTTTTTTAAACTCATTATTTTGAAAACCTGAAATGTCAGCTCATAAGGAAAAAAATAAATGACAGTTAAAAAAAGCACTAGTACATCCAAGTGTTAGCTAGAACTATGCAGCTGAAAGCCAAGGATTTGAATTTCCTGCACAGGTTTAATCTGTAAACTGCATCTGAAATTATGTTTATTCCCATGCTCAGTCAGTCAATCTGAAAACATGCTAAAACAACTGGGGCCAAAGAAGTACCTAGTCATACTTAATTTTTATATTTAAAGAACGAATGAAACCTGACGGACCTTGGTTTACCTTTTTGATTCTAAGTGCTGGGTGGACTTGAAAATGGAGTGTTTCAGATCTGACTTTTAGACCCCTTCTCAGGTATCCACACAGGCACTCTGCCTGAAAAAAAATCAGAAATTCTGAATCACGCTGCAGAAGCCTGTGGACAGCGCTTAACAGGCTCGAAACCCTGCAGCTCCGATCAACGCCTCCAAACACACATGTACAGAAAGAAAAACTGATAGAATGTGGCTTCCCTGCCACATTATTCCTAGACTGGATATTGCAATCCAGTGGCCCCCATCAACATTGCCCAACATCCCAAATATTCCTGACCCCCTTATCCCTCCACCACCCAGACTGACCATAGGCCCTTCTCCTCCCCCCGCATTGATATCAGGCAGAATGGAAGCAGACCCCCCTTCCCCCTCACTGATCTCCAGCAGAGTGGCAGCAGACCCCCCCCACCTCTGCCCCACAACCAATCTTAGGCAGAGTGGCAGTGTATACCCCCTTTTCCCCTCAGTGGTCTCAGGCAGAATGGTAGCAAACACCCCTTAACCCCTCACTCATCTCAGGCACAGTGGCAGTAGACCCTTTCTTCCCCCTCACTCATCTCAGGCACAATAGCAGCAGATCTCCCTTCCTCCTCACTGATCTCAGGCACAGTGGCAGCAGACCGCCCCTTCCCCCTCACTCATACATGCAGCGTGGCAGCTGACCACCCTCCCCCTCACCAATCTCAAGCAGAGTGCCATCGGACACTCAGCACTTACCTTCTCACTAAGTGGTGCGCCTGAATCAGTCTTTTGTAGAGCATGTGTGTTTCACGCCAATTCTAGATGCGTGAACAGAGTGGTAACAGGAGAAGTGCTGCTAAGGTTGGGTATGTAGCCCATTAAGCCAATTAAATGCATGCATATGCATTTAAATGACCATTGCACTCTTTTCGGGTGAGGTCTTGATCGCAGCCATTTTCAGACTATGGTAAAGGGGGAACCAGCTCGGAGACAGGCACAAATAGCGGCGCTACTCACCTCATGCCTAACTTTACCAATTTTTTGCGTCAGAAAGCGGGCGCAACTTGATGGTAAAATTGGGCCCTACAACTCATTTAACCATCATTCACGCACAGAAGGCACAGTATGTTTAAGATTCTACAGCTGGGAAAATGTTTGAATTTTCAATGTGTTTTTTTTTAATTAGTGTCACAAGTAGGCTTACATTAACACTGCAATGAAGTTATTGTGAAAATCCCCTAGTTGCCAAACTCTGGCATTTGTTCAGCTACACTACAGAGAATTTAGCCTGGCCTAACCTGAAAAATGCATTCTTAAGAAACAGAAAATAGTTATCAAGAGATTTTTAAAAAAGCAAAATCCAATGGAATACCAGAAAAAAAACACTGTTTCCTGCTAAAAATCCAGTCATAGTTTGAACACTAGACTGATAACATGCAATGGCAAGAAATTTGTATTTATGACCCTGTAACTACAGATATCAACCTTTTACAAAGATGCAAGAAAGCAGACAAGATACCAAAATCTCCAATCACATTGTCTGCACCTTTAAGATTTAGAACATAGAACATAGAACATTACAGCGCAGAACAGGCTCTTCGGCCTTCGATGTTGCGCTGACCAATTAGGAAAAAGCAATGACCCTCCAAACTAAACCATTCCCTTTTCTTCCATAAACTTATCTACTAACCTCTTAAACGCCACTAAACTTGGCGCATCTACAACTGACGCAGGCAGGGCATTCCATACCCTAACCATCCTCTGGGTAAAGAACCTACCTCTGATATCCGTCCTGTAACTACCACCCCTTAATTTAAAGCTATGTCCCCTCATGCTAGCTTTCTCCATCCTAGGAAAAAGGCTATCACTGTCCACCCTATCTAAACCTCTAGTCAGCTTATATGTTTCAATAAGGTCTCATCTTAGCGGCCTTCTTTCTAACGAAAACAACCTCAAATCCCTCAGCCTCTCCTCATAAGACCTGCCCTCCATACCAGGCAACATCCTGGTAAACCTACTCTGTACCCTCTCCAATGCCTCCACATCTTTCTTATAATGTGGGGACCAGAACTGCACACAATACTCAAGTGCGGCCGCACTAGAGTTTTGTACAGTTGCAACATGACGTTGCGGCTCCGAAATTCAATCCCCCTACCAATAAAAGCTAAGACTCCATGTGCCTTCTTAACAACCTTATCGACTTGATTGCCAACTTTCACGGATCTAATGCACATATACACCAAGATCCCTCTGTTCATCAACACTATTGAGTCCTACCATTAGCCCTATACTCTACACATTTGTTATTCCTGCCAAAGTGAATTACCTCACCCTTTTCCACATTAAACTCCATTTGCCACCTCTTGGCCCAGCTCTGCAACTTGTCCAAGTCTCTCTGCAAACTATAACACCCCTCTTCACTATCTACCACTCCACCGACTTTAGTGTCATCTGCAAATTTACTAATCAATCCTTCAATACCCTCATCCAGATCATTTATAAAAATTACAAACAGCAGGGGCCCCCAAAACAGATCCCTGAGGTACACCACTTGTAACCGAACTCCACGATGAATAATTTCCATCAACCACCACCCTCTGTCTTCTATCAGCTAGCCAATTCCTAATCCAATTAACTAAATCACCCTCAATCCCGTACATCTGCATTTTCTGCAGAAGCCTTCCAAGGGCCACCTTATCAAACACCTTACTAAGGCGTCCATATATACCACAACAACTGCCTTACCCCCATCCACCTCTTTGGTCACTTTTTCAAAAAACTCAATAAGTTTTTTTTTGATTAGCTGTAAAGATTTGCATTCCAATCAGTATTCTGTAAACTGAATATGTGTCTTTATATGCTCTGCCTGACGAAGGGGCAAAGCCCTGAAAGCTAATGGCATTTGCTATCAGATAAACCTGTTGAACTTTAACCTGGTGATGTGAGATTTCTTATCCTGCAACTTAGAGGCAGAGATGCATTCAGGCCGCAGGATCAATGGACGATCATAAACGATAGAGGGGATATGGACATATCATACTTTGATCCAGCACTCACAAATTTTGCAAGCTTTAAAGCCATGTATTTCCTTCTGTGTGCATTGTGCATTTCTTTGGTATAAATACACAGGTCTAGAAAATGTTTTGAATAAGAAAGTTCCAGTACATGACAGATAAAACTCAACTAAAAGCTGAATGTTCCGAATTATAACCTTTGCCATAGTGATAATTAAAGACATGATAGGCTATTATAAATGTAATAGGATGTGAGTACAATTAATTTTGAAAGACTTGCAGAAAGCGACAGAACATACGATAATTTGCCTTTATTAACTGGCATCCATAGGAGAAGTAACGTAAAGTGGAGCTTAATTCATAGAACTCTATAGTGCAGAAAGAGGCTATTCAGCCCATCAAATCTGCACTGAACACAATCTCACCCAGGGCCTACCCCCATATCCCTACACATTATACCCACTAATCCCTCTAACCTACACATCCCTAGACACTAAGGGTCAATTTCTTAGCATGGCCTATCAACCTAACCCGCACATCTTTGGACTGTGGGAGAAAACCGGAGCACCCAGAGGAAACCCATGCAGACACAAGGAGAATGTGCAAACTCGACACAGACAGAGATTCGAGCCGGGAATCGAACCCAAGACCCTGGAGCTGTGAAGCAGCAATGCTAACCACTGTGCTACCGTGCCGCCTTAAAGGGAAAGAAAAATAATTAATTGGAAATAACAAGATCAACAGCACTCACAATTGTGAATTTCTAATTTCTAGCTACAGCACATGAACAGTTAATAGTTCACTGATGAAGTTACTTTCCAAGATGTTCTGCTCTTTAAGACTATGCAAAAATGGAACGTCACTGATAAACTCACCATTGAAATATACGGAACGCTTGACATTGGTGTACTTATCTTATATACAAATATTAAACTCACCAGAAAAGGTTCACACATGTCCATTCACGTATGTAAGACTGCAGTTTTACATGCGGGCGAACAACCCTCTAGTACTATAAATCATATTTAACAAGTTTGGTGCCTCATCCCTTCAGATTATTAGAGATTTTAAAAAAACTCTCCAATGTTCACACAGATTCCCAAAGCCTAATGCTTTGCTGACCAGAAATTTTCTGTGCAAAATCCCACCCCACAGAAAGTCTACGGACAGATGCAAAATTCTTTTGTGATTGCAAAGGCCCAATATTCTAAAGAGCGCTAAGGTGATAAGAAAGTCACAAACAATAAGTGTTTGGTTTTAAAATCAGAAAAAATAAATGATGCTTAACAGACTTAGACAGCGTCAACAGAGAGAGAAATAGAGTTAATGTTTCAGATCAATGATCTTTGATCAGAGCTCTGTTTAGGTTATTGCCCTGAAATTTTAACTGTTTCTCTATCTACCGCAGATTCTGACTGACCTGTAAAAGGATTTGCATTCATATAGCATTTTTCACAATAATCAGAAGAGCCAAAGAACTTTACAACCGATAAAGTACTCTTAAAATATAGTCATAATTTAAGAACCACAGCAACAAATTTGCACACTGCAAGCAGGCTCTCTCAACATCAATGTGATAATAACCAACTTTTTTGTGATATTGATCGACAGATAAATGCTAGCTAGATCACTGGGATCACCTCTATTCCAGGAACAGAGTAATGGCAGTGTAATATTCAGTCCAACAAGCCTACTCCACCATTCAATATGACCATGGCGATTGAACACTTAATGTCTTTTTCCACACTATCTCCATACCTTTTACATGATTATTAATCAGAAATCTATCCACCTCTAACTTAAACATACTCAACGACTGAGTTTCCACTGCCTTCTGGGTAGTGAATTCAAAAGATGCACCATCCTCTGTCTAAAAAAATTTATTTTCTTTTGTGGCCTCTAAGGGTGTTTTTCTAGCTGGAAGTCAGTCACTAGTGGTGTACCACAGGTCTTGGTACTGGGACCTCTTCTATTTGTAATATATATATAAATGACTTGGAAGAGGGAATAAATAAAGTGATCAGCAAGTTTGCAGATGATACAAAGATGGCTGGACTTGTGGATAGTAAGGAGCAATGTCAGGCGATGCAGCTAGATATAGATAGGCTGGTAGCTTGGGCAGATAAATGGCAGATGCAATTCAATCCTGATAAAGACGAGGTGACGCATTTTGGGAGAAAGAATGTAGGGGGGAGGTATATGATAAAGGGTAGACCTATTAAGAGTATAGAAACGCAAAGGGACCTGGGAGTGCAGGTGCACAAGTCTCTGAAGGTGGCAGAGCAGGTGGAGAAGGTTGTGAAGAAAACATATGGTGTGTTAGCCTTTACAGGAAGATGTATAGAGTACAAGAGCTGGCCTTTAATGTTGCAGTTGTATAAAACGTTGGTTAGACCTCATTTGGAATACTGCGTCCAGTTCTGGTCACCTTACTATCGGAAGGACATGGAGACTCTGGAGAGAGTGCAGAGGAGGTTTACCAGGATGCTGCCCGGTATGGAAGGTCTGAGTTACGAGGAGAGGTTAGGCAAATTGGGGCTGTTTTCCTTAGAAAGATATAGACTTAGAGGAGATCTAATAGAGGTGTACAAGATTATGAGGAGTATAGATAAAGTAAACAGGGTTAAGCTTTTTCCTAGGCTGGACTCGAATAGCAAGGGCTTAGGGTGAGGGGGGTAAGATATAATTTGGATGCTAGAGGGAGTTTTTTCACACAGAGGGTGGTGGGAGTATGGAAATGTGCTGCCAAGTAAAGTGGTGGAGGCAGGCACTCTGGAGTTATTTAAGAAATACTTAGACGGGCACATGAACAGAATGGGAATGGAGGGGTATAGAAAACTGATTTAAAATAGGGATCATGAGCCTTGGGAGTCTCTGGGAAGTGTGTAAATAGATGATGATATTGATGTACTTGTTTTTATCCTGCAGGTGTTTTGGTCCACCTTGTTGTCTAACAAGAGGCGTACATGCGATGGGTCGTGAGAGGGCTACTGTTGGATTTTTTTGAGAGTATTCTCGTGCTTCACATCATTGGTGTACACTTGACCTGGACCATTTGATGGGCAACATGGCAGCTCAGTGACTATTGCCGTGCTGTGCAGATACATGGATTTAGGCCTGTGTCTGTGGGAGTTTGCGCATTCTCCCCATGCTTGCGTGGGTTTTCTCCGGGTGCTCCGCTTTCCTCCCACATCCCAAAGGTGTGTTCTTAGTCTAATTGGCAAAAGAAATTCTCCCTAAATTGTCTCAAATTTGGTTTTTAATCCATAGATCTATAAACATAGACAGGGATCACAGATAGAGGTGGGAACATCGGGGTGGCAGCACGGGCTCGTTGTGCCGAAGGGCCTGTTTCCTGTGCTGTTTTGTTCTTTGTTCAGCCTACTTGCAAGTGTGCAAATCTGTTGCTGTGTTTCCCGAATTTGGTGGATGGTAAGTCTGAGAAAGTGTGTGTAGATAATTTGAGTCCTATTGAGATATGTGAAAGAAAAAAGAGGTATTGAAGTTCTTGAGAAACATTAAGGTAGACAAGTCCCCAGGGCCTAATAGGATATACCCAGAAAACTGAGAGAGGCAAGGGAAGAAATTGTTGAGGCCTTCAGAGAAATTTTTGTATCCTCACTGGCTCCAGGGGAGGTCCCAGAAGATTGGAGAATAGCCAATATTGTTCCTTTGTTTAACGATAGCAAAAATAATTCAGGTAATTACAGGCTGGTGAGCTTTAGATCAGTGGTAGGGAAATTATTGGAGAGGATTCTTTGAGACAAAATTCATTCTCACTTGGAAATCAGTAGACATATTAGTGAGAGGTAACATAGTTTTGTGAAGTCATTTCTCACTAACTTGATGAGTTTTGAGGAAATGACAAAGACGATTGATGAGGGTAGAGTAGTGGATGTTGTCTACGTGGACTTCAGTAAGATCTTTGACAAAGTCTCTCATGATAGACTGATGCAGAAGGTGAAGTCATATGGGATCACAGGTGAGTTGGCTGCATGGATACAAAACTGGCTTGATCAAAGAAAACAGAGGGAAGCAGTGGAAGGGTGAGTTTCTGAATGGAGGACTGTGACAAGTGGCACTCCTCAAGGATCAGTACTGGGACTTTTGCTG
Source organism: Sphyrna mokarran (assembly GCA_024679065.1). Taxonomy (NCBI): domain Eukaryota; kingdom Metazoa; phylum Chordata; class Chondrichthyes; order Carcharhiniformes; family Carcharhinidae; genus Sphyrna; species Sphyrna mokarran. The sequence goes on along the minus strand of JAGIQG010000020.1, from coordinate 36,619,550 downwards.
TTTGTAATATATATAAATGATCTGGAAGAAAATGTAAGTGGACTGATTAGTAAGTTTGCAAATGACACAAAAGTTGATGGATTTGCAGATAACAATAAGGACCATCAGAGGATACAGCAGGATATAAATCAATTGGAGACTTGGTAGAGAGGTGGCAGATGGAGTTTAATCTAGACAAATGTGAGATAATACATTTTGGAAGGTCTAATACAAATAGGAAACATACTGTAAATAGGAGAACCCTTAGAAGTATTGACAGGCAAAAGGACTTGGGTGTACAGGTACACAGGTCACTGGAAGCAGCAACGCAGGTGGAGAAGGTAGTCAAGAAGGCATACAGCATGCTTGTCTTCATCAGCTGAAGCACTGATTTTAAAAATTGGCACGTTATGTTGCAGCTTTATAGAATCTCAGTTAGGCCGCACTTGGAATATAATGTTAAATTCTGGTCGCCACATTACCAGAAGGATGTGGAGGCTTTGGGGAGAGTACATAAAAGATTTACCAGGATGTTGTCTGGTATGGAAGGCTATGAGGAGAGGTTGAAAAAACTTGGTTTGTTCTCACTGGAGCAACGGAGTTTGAGGGGTGATCTGATAGAAACCTACAAGATTATGAGGCATGGAGAGTGGATAGTCAGAAGCTTTTTTCTAGCGTGGACAGTCAATTACTAGGGGGCACAAGTTTAAAGTGCATGGGGCAAGGTTTAAAGGGGATGTATGAGACAGATATTTTACTCAGAGGGTGATGGTGCCTGGACTCATTGCCAGGGGAGGTAGTGGAAGCAGATACGATAGTGACTTTTAACAGGTGTCTTGACAAATACATGCATTATCCCCGGAAAGATAATGGATTTTAGTTAAGTTTAGTAGCACGAAGGGCTGAAAGGTCTGTTCCTGCACCATTATTTTCTTTGTTCTAGATTCCCAAGGGAAACATCCTTCTTGTATCTACCATGTTTAGTTGTTTAATATTTTGCAGGTTTCAAGGAGATGATCTCTCATTTTTCAAAACTCTGGAGATTACTGGTCCTATTTCCCCAATTTCTCTTCATAGGATGCCCCCTCTATCCCTGGAACAAGTCTGGTGAACCTTTGTTTTACTCTGCCTATAATAATGGTATTGTTTCTGAGAGAAAGGAACCAAAAGTGCACACATTATTCCAAGCATAGTCTAATCAAGCTACTATACAACTGAAACAAGATTTTACTACTCCTGGTACTAAATCCTCTTTCAATAAAGGTTAACATTCCATTAGCCTTTGTCAGGAAGCAGAGGTTTTTTAACTGATCTACATTTATTGGATATTAAAAATAAGGTATAGATTTAAGTGAGTTTAATTTAGCATTTCAGTGTAAGGATAAAAATCTGGTTAGATTCATGTTAAACAAAGGCGTTTATGTTTTTTTGGTCGTAAAAGCTAACTGGCACACCTGGATTCTGTTCATCCATGTTTTCTAAAAAAATGCTACAGCCTTTTGAGCCATGGTTCCATTCTCGAACCTACCTGTCCAGTTGTAATATCAACTGGGTTTGTAACACCTTCCTAATAGCTTGCTGCATCTGCATGTTAGCCTTTAGTGACTTATGGACATTGACATAGATCCCTTTGTGCATTTACACTTAGTAATTTCTTACCATTTACTCTGTGCATCTGTTCCTTTTATCGAAGTGGATTACCTCACACCTTTCGACATTATATTCCATGTGCCATGTTCTTACCCAAATCTGTCCAAATCCTCCTGCTGCCGCTTTACATCTTCCTCACACGTTCCCACCTAGCATTGTATCACCTGTGAACTTGGAAATATTACATTTGGTCCCAACATCCAAATCATTGATATATATTGTGAACAGCTGGGGTCCAGGTATCAATCCTTGCAGTAACTCACTAGCCTCAGCCTGCCCTGGAGAGAATAACCCATACATTCCTACTGTTTTCTGTTTGTTGGCCAATCCCTAATCCATGCCAGTATATTGTCTCCTATCCCCCTATGTTTCTGGAAGATGTTCACCAATGCATCCATTATCTTTCTAGCAATCTTTTTCTGGGATGCACTATATCAGGTACGGGGGATGATTCATTCTCCCCAATTCACTTGGATGTGTAAATCTGGAAATTTCCTGTAGTTTCCTTTGTGAAAATAGATACAAAGTAATAATTTAGCTTCTCTGCTATTTCTCTATTCCTCACAATGAATTCTCTTGATTGGGCCTGTAATAGACTCATTTGTCTTAACCCAATGTTTCTTTTTTGCTCAAAAATAAAAGCAAAATACTGTAGACATTGGAATCCGAAACAAAAACAGACAATACTGAAAATTCTCAGTAGGTCTGACAGCATCTGTGGAGAGAGAATGGGGCTAACGTTTGAGTCTTAACGTTTTGATGACCTTTGTCTGAGCTGAAGACAAACAAAACAGAATGAGATTTATACTGTAAGGGTGAGGGGAGGGGTGTAAATGGCAAAGATGTCATGGACAAAAATTCAAAGTGGTGATAAAAGCTAGAAATGGTACAAATAACATTCATTAACAGATCAGATGTGTAAATAGTAGAACAAAGACGTAGAATGTTACGTGACACCCTGAGGCATGAGTCAGATGGTCCTAGTGAGGTGGAGGAGGGAGGAAAACAAGATGAAAAGTGAAATTTTACAAGTGGATAAATGAAACAATTGAAGAAATGAAAATTTTTAAAAAATTATATAAGGTAATAACAATGAATTAATGACATTCATGCCAGTTCACACTTGCAGGATTCTCTGATTCTCTGATCAGGATTCTCTGATCCTGCTGGTGTGAACTGGCATGAATGTCATTAATTCATTGTTATTACCTTATATAATTTTTTAAAAATTATATTTTTTATAATTATAAAAGCAGGATTTTCTGATCCTGCTGCAGTGAATGGAGCTTTAGATGAGTGCCTATTCTCTTTCCTCACTTGCAATGATGGCAGCCAACATCTCTAACAGATGTTGGCTGGGTAACTGCACTGATTTTTGTGTTCAATTCCTAGATTGGGATTGGAACCAGCAACCATGCCACTCAGAAACACTAACTGAGCCACAGCTAACTTAGAATCATAGAATCCTTACAGTGCAGAAAGAAGCCATTCAGCCCATCACGATTGAACCAACTCTCCAACAACAATCCCACCCAGGCTAATTGCCTCACATTAAAGGAGCAATTTAGCATGGCCAATCTACCGAACCCACACATCTTTGGACTGTGGGAGGAAACCAGAGTACCCAGAGAAAACCCACACAGACACAAGGAGAACATGCAAGCTCTACAGTCACCCAAAGCCAAAATTGAACCCAGATCCCTGGTTCTGTGAGGCAGCAGTGCTCATCACTGTGCCACCATACCACGACTTGTTGGATATTCTGCATTTTATGTTTTAGGTTCAAATTCCCAGTGTTTTCACTTCCTCCAGACTCACTTTGTTTCTCTGCTGACCTCTTAACCACTCCCTTTGGCTATGCAGTGCCAACTATTTCACGTCTCTCGTCTTCCGCCTTCTCAGACCTTCTTTCACCACTCCCTCCAGTTAAAATTGTTTTAAAACATCTCTGACCTTTCCCAATTCCAGCTAAAACGTTAACTCTGTTTCCCTCTCCACCGACTGACCTACTGGGGAAACTTTTGCTGTTTTTTTTAAATTCTCCAGTGTTGTGCTTAGTTTTGATGTTTTAGTTTTCTTGATTCTACGTGTTTGGAGCCAAGGGAACTATAAACTCCGCATGCCTCTCCCTGCTATTAGTAACAGCCATAAATAGTTACTCTAAACTGACCTTTGCTTTGGCTCCTAGAGATTTTTTGAAGATCAATGTATCAATCTTTTTGGCAGGAGACCATATACCATGGGCACGACGGCCTAACATCATCGGCTGATAAAGTGCTATTCGAAGAGACCTCCTTTCACGGCTAATTAGTGGATTATGAAAGGAGTTAAAACTGAAATCAGTATTTTTCTTCTCTCTTGCGAGGAACTAATGTAATTTCTTCAATCACTCAAAGTTCCTCGTGGTCTTTCACTAAACAAAATTTGTAAGAGTAGGGTGGAAGCGCTAAACAGGCACTGTCACGTGATGCGTCGGCGCCATCTTGTGAAGCGCACTTTAGTAGTTGATTTCGGCCGTTAACAACCGTAACTGATAGAGGGGGGCGGGGCCGCTACCAGTGATTGACGTTCCTGCTGGTTGATTAATGGCCAGCAGCGATTAATAAGCTGCCCGTTTGAGATCGAGGAGGTGGAGGCGTTGTTAGTGTTGGTTTTACTTTAAGCGTAAGTGAAGTGTATCCCACCGCCTCTTCTCGACCTTAGAAAATGTTGTGGTCAGCTGTCCGTCGGTTGTTTAGGGTTTCTCTAGTCAATGCCCCTGGAGTCAGGAGATATTCTGAGGCTGCGACACTTCCAGCCCCAACGACTCAGCCGGACGTTTACTATAATAAGGTAACATGAGGAAGTGTTGTACATAATAATAATAATTATCCATGGTTACAAATCAAATAATGATTGGCTTTCAAAAATAGAATCGTTTGATAGTTCAAATATTTCTGGAACATCAAAAATTATACAACCAGGAGAGAATTTCACATTTAAAAGTAAAATGCAAACTGACTGATTTTTAATAATAGTGATCTGAGGGTTATTGAAGTAAAATCGCAAGAGTAATTCGTTTAAGGTTTTTTTAGCAATGAAGGGACCAGATTGTTCAACCGAAGAGATTAAGGATAAGTGAGAGTAGAACTACTTGAAAGTTATATTGATGTTCTTTTCTAAGAACCTATATATACCTATGGAACAAGATGGATTACGTCCAGAGGGTTGATCTGCAAACTTGTTAAAGACTTGTGTTCCAAAATTAATCAAGCCTTTTAACAGGTAGTTGCACATGCTGGAGTCTATCTAACAAAAGTGTAATATGGGTTTGTTTTGTTCACAAAAGCAGAAGCAGCTTAAACTAGCCATTTTACAAAATCTCAGAATTGTTATAGTGCAGGTGGTCATTTGGCCCTTCATATCTGCACCAACTTACCAAACCAGTATTATAGCTTAGTGCCAATCTCCTGCCTTTTTCCCTGTACCCTTGCATATTGTTTCTAATCAGGTAATGATCTAATGCCCTCTTGAGTATCTCAATTGAATGTGCCTCCACTACTTCCAGGCAGTGCATTCCAGAGACAATGTACTTATTGCAAATCATTTTAAATCTGTGCCCTCTTATTCTTGATCCATTTACAAGCAGGATCAATTTCTCCCTATCTACTCTGAGCCCTTATGTGATTTTGGACATCTCTATTAAATTTGTTCTTGTGCTGCATTGAACTTCACCTGCCACCTATCTACCTACTCCAGTAACCTCTGTATGATCTTTTGAAGTTCAACATGTTGTCTTCATAGTTTTCAATACTTTGAAGTTTTGTACCGTCTGGAAACTTTGAAACTATTCCCTACACTCCAAGATCTAGATTATTAACATATATTAGAGCAGAGGTCCCTAGGGAAACACGACAACAAATCTTCTTCCAGCCTGTAAAATATCCATTGATCATTACAGTCCACTTCCTATGATTGAGCTAATTTTATATCTACTTTGCTACTATCCTTTTTATTTATCTTGGCCTCCACCAAAGGTCCACAGCCATGCAATGTCAGTCTTCAGCTAATTTAATTCACTCCTTGTGATATATCAAGAAACTTTCAAAGGTACTAGATATGCTAAGGATATAGGCCTTGATAATATTCCAGCAATAGTACTGAAGATATGTGCTTCAGAACTTGCCATGCCCCCTAGCCAAACTGTTTCAGTACAGCTACAGCACTGGCATCTACCCAACAATATGGAAAATTGCCCTGTTAGTCAAGAAAAAGGACAAATAAATCCAATTGCTGCCCTATTACTTTAGTCTTGATCATCAGTAAAATGATGGAAGGGGGTCATCAACACTTACTCAGCAATAACCTGCTTATGGATGCTGAGTTTGTTTACTTGGCTCCTGACCTCATTACAGCCTTCGTTCAAACATGGACAAATAAGCTGAACTCCAGTTGTGAGGTGAGAGTGCCTACCCTTGTCATCAAGGCTGAATTTAACCAGGTATGGCATCAAGAAACCTTGGAAAAATGGAATCAGTGGGAGTGCGGGAGGGGGTGGTGTTGATCATTATTGAAGTTGTACCTGGCACAAAGAAAGCTGATTGTGATGATTAGTGATCAATCATCTCAGCTCCAGAATATCACTGCAGGAATTCTATAACAGTGTCTTTGGCCCAACCATCTTCCTTCTCCTGTAAGTGGGAATGTTGAATGATAACTGCATAATGTTCAATATCATTGTACCATTTGTCTCATCTCAGGTACTGAAGCAGTCTATGTCCAAATGCATTAAGACCTGGACAACATCCAGGCCTGGCCTGACAAGTGGCAAGCAACATTTTTTGTCGCAAGAGCCAGAGATGACTATCTCCAATAAAATCTAACTATCCCCCTTGGGGATGTCATTACCATTACTATATTCCTCGCTGTCAACATTCTGGGGATTGCCATTGACAAAAAAACTGAACTAGACTATCCAACACTGGCTACCAGAGCAGGCCAAAGATTTGGAATCCTATGGCAAGTAACTTGCTTCCTTGTTTCTCCAAAGCCTGTCCACCATCTACAAAGCATGTGTCAGGTGTGTAATGAAATACTCTCCATTTGTCTGGATGAATGCAATTCAAACAACACTCAGGGAGTTTGACATCATCCAGGACAAAGCAACCCTGGACTGCTACCTCTACCACTGACACAGTTACAGTCATGTGTACTATCTAAAAAGACATACTGCAGGAACTTAACAAGGCTCTTTAAGGAACACTTTCCAAACCCTTGACCACTACCATCCAGGAGGACAAGAGTGACAGATACCCAGGAATGATAACACTTGGAGGTTCCCCTCCAACTTGCTAAACATCCTTACTTGTGTGTTGCTGGGTCAGAATCCTGGAACTCCCTCCCTGACAGCACTGTGGGTTTACCAGGATTGTAGCGGTTCAAGAAGGTAGCTTACCATCACCACCTCAACGGCAACTAGGGATGAGCAATAAGTGCTGATTGAACCAATAGTGCCCACATATCATAATAAATCTCATTCAGTCCCAGTGCCTTTTTGAATTTTGGTACTAATCATCCATTCAATACTTTCTCCTTACCAATTTTGAACCCTCTATGGACAGAATTGCCTTGACTGTCACCACGTCCTGAGTGGTATCTACCTCTGATAAAAATTGATGCAAAGCATTAATTTAATACCCCAGCTATGCCTCCTGCTCCATGTATCAACCCCCTTTTATGTTCCTAATCAACTCTACTTTTAAAACCCTTTTACTATTTATATGGCAATTGAAAACTTTAGGGTTCACCTTTTTTATGTTGGCTACCAGTCTTTTCTCAATCCCTGTTTTGTCACCTCCTATCTGAACCATATTCTCTTGGTTCTCAACTACATTTTCTAACTGACATCTGTCAAACATACTTCTACTTTCTTAATTTCTATCTCCCTTTTCATCCAGGGAGCTTTGGATTTGTTTATCATGTCTTTCCCTTTTAAGGGAATTTACCTTGCCTTTGGTAGTCTGTTGTTCAGCTGCAGTTTTTTCCACCAATCTTTTGTTCTGGTCTCACTGGCCAAGCTCTGTTCTTGCCCCATTGAAGGCTATTCTTCCTATTGAATTACGTTATGCTGGATACCTCCTTTCTTTTTCTATGACAATTTTAAACTGTACAGTACAATGGACATTATCATCTCTTAAATGTTCCTCCACTGATACTTGATTTACTTGGCCACCTTTGTTTCCAAGAGCCAGTTCAAAAGTGTAATCTTTCTTGTTGAATCGGACACATACTGCTGTAGAAAGTTTTCCTGAACACAATCTAGGAATGTTTGTCCCTCCCCATGCATTTATAATACATGCACAGTTGTCCTGATATAGACATCATTACTTCCCCCTTCCTCTGACTTCTTATTAACTTGATGTTTTCTGTAAGGCAATCAGTGATTATGGGGATGAGGAAAAAAAAAATCAGCCATGATTGAATGGCATGGCAGAGCAGACTTGATGGGCCAAGTGGCCTAATTCTGCTCTGTCTTATAGTCTTGTATAGTGGTGCTTTCTGTCCCACCCAATATTTTGTATCCTCTGATATTTCCTCTTAGTTTCCACACCTCTGTCCAGTAAGTTTAAAGCTCTCCCAACAGCAGTAGCAAAACGCCTCATAAGGAACAGCTCTGTTCAGATGCAATCTGCCTGGCTTATACAGATGCTATCTCCCCAGAGCCTGTTCCAAGAACCTAAAATCCTTCCTCCTGCCCCATTTTTTTCAGCCAAACATTCGTCTGCCTTATCCTCTGATTTCTGTGCTCAATTACACTTGGCATTCCATCAAACTATTGAAGGTATACTTGGTTGTGGCTGTTGGACACCAGTTATCTCAACCTGCAACAACGCTACACAAGTTCAATGGCAGTTTTCTGGGCCTAACTATCTTCAATTGCTTGATTTAATAACCTTCTTTCCATCATAAGATCAAAAGTGAAAATTGTCTATTCACAATTTTTGTTCCATGCTCAACTTCTCCAGATGATGAAACAATCTGTGTCCACATGCAGCAAGACCAGGACAATACTCAGGCATAGGCTGGTATGTGGCAAGTAATATTCACACCTCCAAGTGCCAGGCATTGATCATCTTCTATAAAATAGAGACCACGATTTCCCCTCAACTTTCAATGAGATTACCATCAGTATCAAAATCCTGAGAATCACTGACTAGAAACTTAACTGACCACCACACACACACTGACTTCAAAAGCAGACCAAAGGCTGAGTATTCTGCAGGGAACACTATAAGTAAGAGCAGAAGTTGGCCCTGTGGCCCTCGACCAGTTCAATTATATGAAGCAGAATGACCACAACCCCATTATCTCTCACTTGACGTATTTAATATCTAGAACTCCTATCAATTTCACCTCCTTGCCAAAAGTGCAAGTAAGAGTGTGATAGATTAATCATTTGAATAAATGCAGCTCCAGCTACACTCTAAGCATTCCAATTGATTATCACTCCATCTACCACTTTAAACAATCACACTCTGTACCACTGGTACATCAAGCCTAAACTGTGTACCTCCTCTAGGATATTAAGCTATTTTCCATTACCTCTGCTGCCTCAAATGAGGGCACCAAGCACGTGGGAACAGTGCCACATGCAAGTCACTTAATCTTTTTGACTTGACAAAGGAACATTTTTATCGCTGGGTCAAAATCCTGGCACTCCCTATCTAACAACATCCGGGGTATACCCATATCACTATCTGCTGAAGGACAATTAGCAATCAGCAATAAATGCTGGCCTTAACAGTTCCACCATTGCTGAAACTAATTAAATAAAGGTCTGCAGTAACTTGTACTGTATCCATTGAGCAAGGTTTTTTGAGTCATTAATAAAATAAAGTATCTGAATTAGTAACTAACTACATGATATGGTTTCATTCTTCCAAATTGAACCTTAGTGTGACTATTTTCCCCCAGTTTTTTTTAGATGGATGTGAAGGAGATTCAAAGCCCACAGCTAGCTGATCCAGCAAATCAGCTGGTCACTAATATATCCTTTTGGTTGCCTGAACTTTATTAATGTTAAACTTCTTGTAACATTTAGGCCTGAATTTTCTGAAGATTAGCAATCATTGTCAGAATGCTACTGTGCCGGTATTTATCTTCACGATGAGCTAGCATTCCACACTGCATGCTTGCTTACGTTTATGTGCATCATCATCATGGCACTGCTACAATTCTTGTTATATTGATTTATTTTCATGCAACTTTTTGAGCACATTCCCAATATCAAAATTGGATACTGTATTGTTGGCAATTTGGCTATTTTCTCAATCACCATTGAAATGAAATGGCAAATGTATCTATAACTTTTTCCTCTTTTTCAGATCTTTATCAATAATGAATGGCATGACGCAGTCAGTAAGAAGACATTCCCAACTATCAATCCCTCCACAGGGGAAATCATTTGCCAAGTTGCCAAAGGAGATAAGGTAATTTGTGCTATTTTCCCTTTTTCTGCTGCCCATAAGTCACAATTCTTACATTTGAACCAACTGTTTCCTATGTATCCTTAGTTTGTCTGACGAATTTCCAGTTCATATTATTATTTTCAAGAAGTAAAATTTAGTTCTGGGAAATTGTGGAAGTAAGGTAACTAAAATGTTGAGCTTTTGCGATTGCCCTGACCTCTGAAACAAAAGGGCAGTTCAGAAAGTTAGCCATATTTGTTAACTAAAGTCAGAATAGAGAAGAGCCATTAAACAGCAGGTGAGCTTAATTGGTTGAAGAATTGGAGTCGTAACGTCTACAGTAGTCATACAGTCGAGAGATCTATTTTGTTTTGGGGGTTAGAGCAAACTTGTGTTTTAAAAGCATGGTTAAATACTTTTAAATTATCTAGAACCCCTATCAATCTCCTTGCCAAAAGTGCAAGAAAGACTGTCTTCATGATGGAGCTTGGAAGTTATCTGGGTTCAAATTATGTGTGTTTGCTGAGAGAGAGAGGATTGGTTGCAAGTTGGATCTCCTGTCTTTTGCAGCTCACAAAAAAAAGCCATAGGAGCTGTTTGCAGGCTTAGAGTAGTTAGGATCCAGAGAAGTCCTGGGGAAAAGAGAAAGGTGACAGCCCACTAGTCTCAACCACTTAAAGCACAGGGCAGTCAGGAGAGGCCAGAGAAGCCCAGAACAGCACCATTATAGTGAAGCTAAAAGGTCTATGAAAAAGTTGGAATTATACTAGTAGTTAGAAGTGAGTGCAGCTTTGGAAATCCCATGGGGTGTAGACTCGGGACAATCAATTGGGGTGACTTTTGAGAATTGAGGCTAAATTTTGAAAGTGAAGATTTGAAATCCTTTTTGAGGTAGACAGTTTTAACAAGATTTTGTGACTTAGTGCCACTAATGCCTGGATAGGTGCTGAAAAATCAGTGGGATCTTTCTTATTCATGTCTGCATTTAATGTGTGATGTGATCAATCTGATAATTCGAATGTTAGAAAATTAAATCAATATTGTAAATTGTTTACTTTTACTTTTCTGACTTTTGTAAAGTTTATTTTGGTTGCTTAAAACTGGGGAATAATGTGGCTTTGTTATTAGTGAATAATTGGGATTTCAAATTTTATCTAACTTTGTTAAAAGTAGCTCTTCCCTAGCCAGATCAAAAATGTTAGAATTCCATTAAGCAGGTACAAATTTATAGAAAATTGGTTTTTCATTAATCATTCATAGTAAATATTGGTAGGATCATGAAAACAAAAATCTCTCTGGTGCCCTGAATTGTAATGGAAATTAGTTTGTTTGAAACAAGAAGTAAGCCCTCTTTGTAGATGCAAGTACCAAGTCACAATGCAGAAGACATATGTTGGAGTCCTCATCTGGGTTGAGTTCAAAGGATCTCAGAATTGTACACTATGGGCCTCCTACTAACTGCAATGATTTAAAAACTAATGGGTGGACAAGGTAGTTCGTGCAGCCCAGCATGACTGCAAAAAACCAGGCTGAAGAGTATTTACCAGAAAAGCTGACTGAGGAGTAATTTATCTTGGACTCTTTACTATTGCAGATCCCAGTCTTCAGCCAATTCAGTTCGTTCCATGTGATATCAAGCACATGAGATATAGCAAAAATTATGGATTCTAACCAAAGACGTGTGCCTTTACCAGGCGATTACATACAGTGAAACCTACCTGACAAATGTAAAATTGGCTTGTCCTGTTCACCAAAGAACCGGTTAAATCTAGCCAATTGACAGAATCGTTATGGCACATAACGATGCCATTTGCCCACTATATCTGCACCAACACTAAAAATCAGTATTACAGATTAGTGCAAATCCCCTGCTCATTCAAAGAATAAAGAACACAACAGCATGGGAAACATACCCTTCGGCCCAACAAGCTCGTGCTGCCACCCCGATGTTCCCACCTCTACCCGTGATCCCTGTCCATGTTTATAGATCTATGGATTAAAAACCAAATTTGAGACAATTTAGGGAGAATTTGTTTTCCCAATTAGCCTAAGAGCACATCTTTGGGATGTGGGAGGAAACCGGAGCACCCGGAGAAAACCCACGCAAGCACGGGGAGAATGTGCAAACTCCCACAGACACAGGCCTAAATCCATGTATCTGCACAGCACAGCGATAGTCACTGAGCTGTCGTGTTGCCCATCAAATGGTCCAAGTCAAGTGTACACTAACGATGTGAAGCACTAGGATACTCTCAAAAAAATCCAACAGTAGCCCTCTCTCAATCCATCGCGTGAATGCCCCTCGTTAGACAAGGTGGACCAAAGCACGGTAGGATAAAAACAAGTACATCAATATCATCATCTATTTACACACTTCCCAGGGACTCCCAAGGCTCATGATCCGTATTCTAAATCAGTTTTCTATACCTCTCCATTCCCATTCTGTTCATGTGCCCATCTAAGTATTTCTTAAATAACTCCAGAGCGCCTGCCTCCACCACTTGGCAGCGCATTCCATACCCCCACCACCCTCTATGAAAAAACTCCCTCTAGCATCCAAATTATACCTTACCCCCCTCACCCTAAGCCCGTGACCCCTCGTGCTATTTGAGTCCATCCTAGGAAAAAGCTTAACCCTGTTTACTCTATCTATACCCCTCATAATCTTGTACACCTCTATTAGATCTCCTCTAAGCCTACGTCTTTCTAAGGAAAACAGTCCCAATTTGCCTAACCTCTCCTCATAACTCTGGATAGTGAGGAGCATTGTCAGGCGATGCAGCAGAACATAGGCTGGTAGATTGGGCAGATAGTGGCAGATGGAATTCAATCCTGATAAATGCAAGGTGATGCATTTTGGGAGAAAGAATGCAGGGGGAGGTATATGATAAAGGGTAGACCTATTAAGAGTATAGAAACGCAGAGGGACCTGGGGGTGCAGGTGCACAAGTCTCTGAAGGTGGCAGAGCAAGTGGAGCAGGTTGTGAAGAAAGCATGTGGTATGCTAGCCTTTATAGGAAGGGGTATAGAGTACAAAGCTGGCCTTTAATGTTGCAGTTGTATAAAACGCTGGTTAGACCTCGTTTAGAATACTGTGTCCAATTCTGGTCACCTTACTACCGGAAGGATGTGGAGACCCTGGAGGGAGTGTAAAGGAGGTTTACCAGGATGCTGCCTGGTATGGAAGGTCTGAGTTACAAGGAGTGGCTAGGCAAATTGGGACTGTTTTCCTTAAGACGTAGATTTAGAGGAGATCTAGTAGAGGTGTACAAGATTGAGGGGTATAGATAGAGTAAACAGGATTAAGCTTTTTCCTAGGATGGACTCAAATAGCACGAGGGGTCACAGGCTTAGGGTGAGGGGGGGTAAGGTATAATTTGGATGCTAGAGGGAGTTTTTTCACACAGAGGGTTGGTGGGAGTATGGAATGCACTGCCAAGTAAAGTGGTGGAGGCAGGCACTCTGGAGTTATTTAAGAAATACTTAGATGGGCACATGAACAGAATGGGAATGGAGGGGTATAGAAAACTGATTTAAAATAGGGATCATGAGCCTTGGGAGTCCCTGGGAAGTATGTAAATAGATGATGATATTGATGTACTTGTTCTTGTCCTGCAGGTGCTTTGGTTCACCTTGTTTTCTAACGAGGGGCATACATGCGATGGGTCATGAGAGGGCTGCTCTTGGATTTTTTTCGAGAGTATCCTAGTGCTTCACATCATTAGTGTACGCTTGACCTGGACCATTTGATGGGCAACCTGACAACTCTGCACAGCAAGTCTGATACCTGTGTCTGTGGGAGTTTGCGCATTCTCCCTGTGCTTGTGTGGGTTTTCTCTGGTTTCCTCCCACATCCCAAAGATGTGCTCTTAGGCTAATTAGCTGGACTAAATCCCAGCTGGAGTATTTTGACCAAATCTGGGCACCACACTTGAGGAAGTGAAAGCATTTGAGAATGCAGAGGAAATTACTGGAATGATATCATAATGAAAGCCTCAGTACTCCTAGAATCCCTACAATGCATTTAGCCCATTATGGTCAGTGCAGACTCAATCTTATCCAGGCCCTATCCCTGCAACCCCACTTACCCTGCTAGTCCCCTGACGTTAGAGTCAATTAAATCAACATAACCTGCACATCTTTAGACTGTAGGAAGAAACTGGAGCACCTGGAGAAAACCCACACAGACACGGGGATAATGTGCATACTCTACACAGACAGTGATTTGAGGCTGGAATTGAACCCAGGTCCCTGGCACTGAGGCAACAGTGCTCACTACTGTTGCCACCCAGTTATGTGGAGAGATTGGAGAAAGGTATACTGGTTCTCCTTTTAGAAGAGAGAAGGCTAAAGGCATGTTTGATTTTAAAAATATTCAAAATTATGAAGGGCTTTGATAAAGCTTTGTTTAAATTCTTACATGTGAGCATCACTGGCTGGGCTAGTGTTTATTGCCCAGCCCAAATTGCCCTTGAAATGGGTGACTTGGAATAGTTAAGGTTCAGTCACACTGAGTCTAGTGTTGCATCTAGGCCAGACCAGATAAGGATAATCATTTTAATTCTAGATGTTTATTGAATTCAAATTTCACCATCTGCCATGGTGGGATTCAAACCCATGCCCCCCCAGTGCATTTTTTTTTAGGTCTTTGAATTATTACTCTAGTAACAATGCTACTATACCACCTCCACTGAAAGCAGGTTGGGGAGGTGAAGGGTTGATTAAAAAGGGGAAATGAATTTAAGGCAATTAGCAAAAGAACTAGAGGTGAGATGAGGGAAAATATTATGCAGTTAATTGTGGTCTGGAATGCACTGCCTGACAGGGTGTTAACAATTCAGTCTTGGATAAATAATTGAAGTGGAAAGATTTACATGGGGAAAAAGCTGGGGAACAGAGATTATTTGGTTAGCCCTTTTCAAAGAGATGCACAGTGGACCAAATAGTTTCCTCCTACACTATGAACTGTGATCAGTTAGAATGCAAATGGTTAAAATGTATCAGTAAATGTACTTGAACATGGTTTTAATAATTGGCATAGTCACTTAAATGAATATATTTCCTTGCATATTGTAAAATGTTCTTTTTGTTCTATCAGTGCTGCATGTGGCTCACGTGCTGTGTTTAATCTGATCACAGGATGATGTGAATAAAGCCGTAAAGGCAGCAAAAGAAGCATTTAGATTTGGATCACCATGGCGCACAATGGATGCGTCACAACGAGGAGTCCTTCTAAACCGTCTAGCCGATCTTATTGAGCGTGATAAAACATATTTGGCAGTAAGTTCTCTAAGAAATTGGTTTTGTTGCACTTGGGAGTCCTCTTTACTTTGTCTTTGCTGTGATGTAGAGATGCTGGTATTGGAGTGGGGTAAACTCAGTAAGAGGTCTGAGAACACCAATTTTAAATCCAACTGATTTTATTTGATAGTAAACCTGCTAGCTTTCGGCCTTTTCGCCTTCGTCAGGCGAATAAGGTGTTCTGGTCTGCAATAGCACACATCAGCACAGACAGTTTGCAGATTGCTGATTAGAATGTGAATCCTTACACCTAACCTGCTTACATAATGTTTTGCAGGAGCTTTGTCAAAGCTCATATCAGGGTGTTCCCTAATTTTGTCCTAAAGTTCCTTTGGTATATTAACCTTTTTTAAATGTCAGTGTGGATTTTCTGCACCCCGCACCCAAAGGATGAATGAGGAGTTGTCCTACTGATGCCAGCTGCTTAGCACTGTTTAATGGTTACTGGAGCACGTTTTGGCTAATGGCAAGATTTCTTGCCAGCCAAACTGATTAGGGCAGCAGCACTAATTCAGTAGTAGCCACTGCAGGCAATTTCTGAAGAAGAAGAGCAAATGGAGGCTGGACTTCAAGTAAGTCCAGAGCATTCGTAGGCCAAGCTGACAGGCCCCACCAAGAATGCATAAAGAGGTTGAGGTATAGAGATAAATGGGTTAAAGAAGAGAGGTATGTGTGGTGGCCCATGTGTGCGTGCCCACCCACCCCCATCACAAGTGAAATAGCAGCAGGAATAGGATGAAGTACTTAAGTGACCATTTATTGGCTACATAGTGGCCTCAATTAGCCATCTGACACACTGCCCCCATAAAATTGGATGTTGGGATGGGCATATGCTGCATTTTACAAGCCACTCCCACCTCACCTTTAAAACCAGCAGTAAGTGACTATATAATTCAACCCCATATGCAGTGACCATCATGTGGTTGCATGTTATTACTGATTAAAAATTCTCATCTGGTTTTAAAAGGAAGAATATTTTTAGGTAAACAAAAGTAGTTTTAAGGGATTTCTATGGGTAAATATTTAGTAATAAGATATAGTTTTAGGTAGCAATTTAATATTTTAGTGACTAGAAGGGCCTTAGTTAGATTCATGCTGGACAAAGCTATTTGTATGTCTGGGTTTTTATTCCAACTATGTTTCTATTGTGCTTGGAGAGGATATGGCATGTAGAGTAAAATAATAAAAAAAAAATTGTTGTTTAAGAATAGGAGGCCACTCTCAGGGGTGGAGGGAACAAAAGCTTTCCTTTGTTCTTAAGTGTAACTGGAAGCCAGAGATGTTGGAGGTATAGAAGTGTTGTAGAAAGAAAACTGCTGAAGAAGCAAATCCGTGTTTCCCAACTGGAAACCATGGATGAACAGGGATATCCACTGCTCGCTGAAGTCTAGATTTGAGGTGTTCAAGTCAGGTGACCCTGACCTTTACAAGAAATCCAAATATGATCTACAGAGATCCATCAGAGATGCCAAAAGACCATACTGGACCAAGCTAGAGTTCCAGGTCAGCTACATGGACTCCCACCGTTCAAAAGCCTGACAGCAGGGGAAGAAGCTGTTCTTGAGTTGGTTAGTATGGATCCCAAACTTTTGTACCTTTTTCCAGATGGAAGAAGGTGGAAGGGAATATGTGCAGAGGTCCCTAATTATGCTAGGGTCCTTGATTATGCTGATTATTTTGCTGAGGCAGTGGGAAGCATAGACTGAGTCGGTGGGTGGGAGGTTTGTTTGCGTAATGGATTGGGCTTATGGTTGAAAGTTCATCTGGGTCAGACAGGATGACAAGATTGCAAACAGTCTGGTTGACCCTCAGACAGTGACCAGGAAATTCAATGGAATCGGAAGCTGGGACAGAATTTGTGGTGGGAACCAAAGAGATGGCTTTGGCCTTCTCAGTATTTATTTGGAAGAGATTTCAGTTCTTCAAGGACTGTTTCTGAGAAGCAACACAACAAATCAGAGGCAGTGGAGGATGAGAAAGATTATGGTGAGTAGCATCAATGAAAATGTGGGAGCTAATGTTATGTTTTAGTATGATGTTATTGAGGCAAAAGTGAAATAGGTTTGGGCTAGGGATAGATCCTTGATTTCCAGAGTAAAGCTACAGGAGTAAGCCATTGCCAGTAACAACCTGGAGTAACTGGGATATTTTTTTGATTATACCTTAATAGAAATGTTCATGCACTGCAATGGGATGATGAGGACATTTTTATTGCTGATTAGTATGTTATTGAAGAAAAGAATGCTGGGGTGTAGCCCTTAAAGTCAGACAGGAGGCTAATTTTAGGAGACTTTGTTTGTTTGTTTGTCAGCATCTATGATCTGATGATAGCTACTTAATTGTAATTCCATTCTGTTTTTCAGTCATTGGAGACATTGGACAATGGAAAACCATATCATGTAGCTTACATGGCAGACCTAAATTTGGTTATCAAATGTCTCAGGTACATGTATCACCATGTTGTTCCTTTTTGTTAAAAAGTTTGTATAATATGTAAAGTTTAAAGCGCTCCCTTTTGCCTCAAATACTGGACTCTCTAAGTGATTCATCCCTGATCTCTTTTTAGAAAAGATCCTGATTACCCTAAACTTTGGATTTTTTTCATCAGTTTCTGGGTTGCTTTTCAAAAATATCGGACAGAATCTTCTCAACTTAAAAGATACTTGGATATCAGAACTATAAGTAGGCCCCTATCATGATGACTTGAATCCTGCATAATCTTGAGGTAGCCAATTAAGCTATTCAGGATGACAGACAGGCTATGCAGATAAGAGGGGTGATCAGTGCTTAAGGCTGTGGGTAGCTGACAACTCTATTGAGAGAGGTTGGCACTACAAATTTAGGTGGAAGGTTGTAAGGGTGTCTTAAGATGGATATCTGACCCCACTTACAGCAAGATTGCTGGGAGGTGGGAACTTGTTAGCTAGATCTAAAACAACTTGCCAAACCTTACCCACTTCAAAGCTGCCTCCAAGCAGATTTCACCAAAAGTGCCTAAAAACATTGGTTCTAACAAATTTCATAATTGTATTTGTGACCTTTTGGGGACAAATGGATACTTGGGAAATATGTATGAAGTATTTCTGTTGCTGTATCACAAATCACTGGTTATTACTGGGTTTTTGGAGGTCATAGCTTTTCTAGTATTGGAGTTTGACCAGAGAAAGATGACTGCTTCAAATTTGAATTACCATATTTTTCTTTGACACCAGTGAAGGTCTAAGTTAATTGTGTCCAATTCCATATTTGCTACATGTAGGCTTACATTGATGTAGGTATTTTCTGAATCTGAATGCAGTCAGAAACTGTTATGAGGTATGATGCTGTACTGATTTTTTTTAACATATTGCTTAAAATAAAAGCAAAATGTGTTACTTAAAGTAGCTGAGCACCTCACTTTATAAAGGATATCAAGACTCTCGTGAGGTTACACAAGTTTTACTATAATGGTATTATGATGAACAACTTCATGTTATGTGGCAAGGTGACACAAAGAAGGGCTGTTCACTTTGTAAACAGAGAAGGCAAAGAGATTTGGTAGATTTGTTCAAAATAATGAAGTTTCAATTTTGTAAATAAACTGCCTTTCCAATGGCAGAAAGGTGAGTAATCAGGACCACAATACAGATGGTGATTGAGAATTCCAGAGCAAGATGGAAAAGCATCTATTTTACTCAGCAAATTATGGTGTTCTGCAATGCACTGCATAGTGGTGAAAGCAGATCCCAAAGAGAATTGGGTAAAGGGGTGAATAAAATAAATTTGCATGGATATGGTTTCCCATGCCAGATGGACTGCAGCAGTTCAAGAAGGGAGCTCATCACCTCTTCTTGAAGATTATTAAGGCAAATAAATGCTACCCTTGCCAGCAATGCTCATTTTTTTTCCTGAGGACAGGGGCATGAGATTAATTGGATAGCTATACCAAAGAGCTGGCATAAAAGGATAGGCCAGAGGGCCTGATTCTGTATTCTATCATTCATTCAATGATTTTTGTATACAGTAAAGTACTGCCATTCACAACTTTTTCTTTCACAAATGACTTTATGGATGCAATAATACACCAGATTGGCCATTGGAGGCCCAAAGGGTTAATTTATGTGCGAAGAATCCAATTTTAGAAAATACAGTTACAAGAAAGTGGCAATAGGAAGTGCACACGATATCTGCATCATCTGTCTATTTGCACACGAGTATTTCTTGCTGTGAATTAATGCCTGATCGCAGCAGTGTCTGTCTGTGCAGTCTTTAAACCTGTACAGTACTACACTTGAAAATGAGTAAGTCAGAATATCCTAGAAAAGCAATGACACTTGCCTACAAAATGACAATAGTAAACTGGAAAATAGCTGATCAGGGAATACAGTGTCAATGCTTGTGTGACAAATTTTACATTGTTCTTGTTTTTATTGCTTTGTTTTATAGTCTTTCTCATAAATTGATAGCTATTTTGTTACAAATTTGTTTTGCCTTCAATCATTGTGTCAAATTGTAGGATGCTGAAATCTATTTAATTGACTCCAATACAAAATACAATCATCATTTGCCAAGCTGTTTCAATATAACTACACCACGGGCATCTACTCAGCAATATGGAAAATTGTCCAGGTATATCCTGCACATAAGAATCAGGACAAATCCTAATGACTGCTGCTTCAATCTATTCTTGGTTATCAATAAAGTGATAGAAGGGAGTCATTATCAGTGCTATCAAGTAGCACTTAGTCAATGATAACCTGTTTGCTGATGCTCAGTTTTTATTCTACCAAGATTGCTTGGTTCCTGACCTCATTACAGCCTTGGTTCAGACATGAACAAATGAGCTGAATTCCAAGAGTGAGATGAGAGTGACTGCCCTTGATATCAAGGCAGTATTTGACCAGATATGGTATCAAGGAGCCCAAGCATGTCTGTGGGTATTGGGGGGAATACCTTCCATTGGTTGGAGTTATGCCCAAACATCTTCAGCTGCTTCATCAATGACTTTCCTTCCATCATAAGATCAGAAATGGGGATCTTTGCTAATAACTGCAGTGTTCAGCACCATTCCCAATCCTTGTTACTGAAGCAGTCCATATCTAAATGTTGCAAATCCTGAACAATATCCAGGCTTGGGCTGACTAGTGGAGAGAAACGTGTACCTCACATGCCAGGCGATAACCATCACCTATAAAAGAGGATCTAATCAATGCCTTTTTTACAATCATTTGCATTACCATCACTGACTCCCCAACTATCAATATCCTGAGCGTTACCATTGACCAGAAGCTAAATTGGACTAACTACAAATACTGTGACTACCAAATCATGTCAGGACCTAGGACTCTGGTAGTAAGTAACACACCGCCTGACGCTACAAAGCCAGTCTACCATCTGCAAAGCACAAATCAAGAATGTGATGGAATACTCCATCTGGATGAATACAGCTCCAACAATGATTTTAAAAAAAAACTTGACACCTGGCTGCAGTATGTATCCTCTACAAGGTGCGCTACAGGAACCCACCAACAGTCCTTAAAATTATCGTCCAAACCCACAATCTCTACCATGTAGAAGGATAAGGATGGCAGATACTGAGAACACCATCTGAAAGTTCACTCACCATCCTGGTTTGGAAATGTATTACCTCCCCTTCATAGTTGCTGGATCAAAATCCTAGAATTTGGATTTTGGAATTACCTACACAGTGGAGGCAATGGCAGTGGTATTATTGCTAGATTATTAATCCAAAAACTCAGCTAATGTTCTGGGCACAGAATTTGAATCTGGCAGATTGTGGAATTTGAATTCAATAAAAATGTCTGGAATTAAGAATCAATTGATGACCATGAGAAACCATTGTCAGCAAAAATACATCTGCTTCACTAATGTCCTTTTAGGGAAGGAAATCTGGTCTGGCCTACATGCTGTGGCTCTAGAGTCACAATGTGGTTGACTTTCAACTGCCCTCAGGCAACTAGGGCTGGGCAATAAATGCTGGCCAGCCAGTGACACCATGTCCCATGAATGAATAATAAAACAAAAAATATACCTCCAGGTATTTAACAAGTTAATTTGGAAACTCGCCACCACCTTCTCGAACAACCAGAGGTGAACAATAAAATCATGGTATGACTTTAGATATGGTTATATACATGAGTAATCTACACATTCCATTTATCAATTTTTAGGGATGGAATTCTCTTCTTAACTTTATTGTCAATGATAGTTTGTCCCTGGCATTACTAATTTTGGGGAAATAAAGGATTCTATGTAGGAATTTCTTGTATTTTGAGCTATACAAAGGCCTTTGACTTGGTCCAATATGCAGAGAAATGGAAAACAACAAATGGATTTGGAATAATCACATATTATCTGGCTCATTCAGCAACTTTGCAAACAGGCAAAAGGTGCAGTGTGCGTACTTGGAGACAACATAACTGATAAGTTTTGGGAAAGGAAATAGACAAGAATCTCTCATTTCACCTTTACTTTTCAATGTCTTAAAAGATCATGAGAAGTTAGCTGTGCTCTCTGGGAACATATTAGGGCTATTATTGGTGACCACAACATCTGACACTATCCTAATAACCAAAAATAAGCCAGAACAATATGTGATAGCTGAAGAAGTAAGAAAGTAAAATCTGAGTTTGGGTCAAGCATCAACAAGATAGTTGATAATTCATGGTGAAAATCGTGTGACAGTTCTGTCCACAACCATTGTGAACAAGATCAATTTCAATTTCTGGGATCAAAGGGGTATGGTGCACTGTAATCAACACAAGACATAGCAATTGTCTACTCTGCAACTGAATGAAGTATGGAGGATATCCAACATTGGTTTGCACTGGAAAAAGCAATTTGTAAAATCCCTGGCATGGAACAAGGTGATGAGGGCTATCTGGTGATGATCAAGGACACATGCATATGTCTGCAACATGCATGCAATGAGTGTCATATAGCATATGAAACATAATGGAACAGACCATTAGCAGAAACTTTGTTTCAGAATGCCAATGTGTACTACTGAGTGGGTGTCAAGATTTGTGAATCACTGTATCTTTGCCATCAGCTTTACACTGAGGAGCAGGAGGCTGAGGGAGCCCTTTTGGCTGTGTCCATGAAGCATTCACCTAACCCTCATACTCCATTCATTGGAGTGGCATGGCGGTTAGCACTGCTATCTCACAGCATTGGGGACCTGAGTTTGATACCTGACTTGGGTTAGTGTTGGTGTGGAGTTTGCACATTCTCCCTGTGTCCTGTGGGTTTCCTCTCAGACCAAAGATGTTTGGGTTAGGTGGATTGGCCATGCTAAATTGCCCCTTTGTGTAAGGGGACTAGCTAGGGTAAATGCATGAGGTTGTGGGGATAGGAATTGGGTGAGATTGTGGTCGGTGCAGACTTGATAAGCCAAATGGTTTCGTTCTGCACTATAGGAATCATTGATTATAATTTCTTTTATTGGCCAATAAGATTTGGTGATAGTCACATTAGAAAAATAAAAGCCCCACAAAGTAAGTATTCTAGACTAAACTTTTTAATAAAATCATGCCTTATTGCATAAAGTCTGTTAATCACCCTGGTACATAGCTCTCATGCCTGCCTTCAATTTGCATTTGCCTGTTTTGGTGTTCCCAAAACACCAATGATGGCAATATGTCGAGTGGATGGCTACTCATGGTCAGTGGAAGAAACTGCAGATGGCCTCGGAGGACAACTTCAACTTCAAATAGCTCTGGATCTAGAAGGCCTGGCTGCATTTCAACAAGGTCTGCTGGATTGATTGGATCAAGACAACCTCCAGAATACTAGTGGAGCGGTGAGAAATGAGCATTCATCTCCCTATACCTGAGGTGTAATTACAAGGGTATGAAGATGAGATGACTAAAGTGAACTAGACAAATAGGCTAAAAGATAAGACTGCAGTGAATCAGTGGCAGACATTTGAGGAGTTTTATTTCTCAACAAAGATGTATCCATTGAGAAAGAGAGACTGAGAAGGAGGATCCTTGATGGCTAACTAAGAAAGTTAAGGATGGTATTGAATTGACAGAAATTGTGTTCTGTTGCAAAGAGGATGAGACCTGTGGAGTGAATAATGGGAAACAAGGAAATGGCAGAGACCTTGAACAAGTATTTTTTTTTATTAGTTTTATAATAGAAGACACAAAAATCCAGATAAATGCGAGGTGATGCATTTTGGCTGGAAAAATGTAGAAGAGAGTTATAGGATAAAAGGTAAAACTATTCGGAGTATAGAGACGCAGAGAGACTTGGGGGTGCAGGTTCACAAGTCTCTGAAGGTGTCTTCACAGGTGGAGAAGGTGATGAAGAAAGCGTATAGTATGTTAGCTTTCATAGAAAAGGGTATAGAATACAAGAGTAGGATTTTGATGTTGCAGTTGTATAGAACATTGGTTAGGCCTCACTTGGAATACTGCGTCCAGTTCTGGTCGCCGTACTATCGGAAGGATGTGGAGTCCTTGGAGAGAGTGCAGAGGAGGTTTACCAGGATGCTGCCTGGTATGGAAGGACTGTCTTATGAGGAGCGATTAAATAGACTGGGGTTGTTTTCCCTTGAAAGACTCGGCTTAGAGGGGATCTCATAGAGGTGTATAAGATTATAAGGGGTATAGATAGAGTAAATGGAGGAAAACTTTTTCCACCTTCAGAAATGGATAGGACGAGGGGTCATGGCCATAGGGTGAGGGGGGCTATGTATAAGATGAATATTAGAGGGCAGTTTTTCACACAAAGGGTAGTGGGGGTGTGGAATGCGCTGCCGAGTCAGGTGGTGGGAGCAGGCACGCTGGGGCTGTTTAAGGGTCTCTTGGACAGCCACATGAGCGGTATGCAGATAGAGGGATATAGTAGGACTGTTTAACTGTGGCTTTTTTTCCACAGGAAATTCGGTCCATACTTGACCAACAAGGAGCATGCATTCGGCAGGTGGTGCGAGGACAGCTCTTGGATGTTGATTCATGGGTTGCCTGGTGCTTCATGTTGAAAATGAGTACTTTATCTGGACCATCTGAAGGGCACCATGACAGCTCGGTGACTATCGCTGTAGCTGTGCAGACACTTGGAATTGGGCCGGTGTCTGCGGGAGTTTGCACGCTCTCCCCGTGGTTGCGTGGGTTTTCTCCGGGCGCTCCGAAGGGCCTGTTTCCCGTGCTGTGTTCCTCTTTTTAAAAAAAAAAATTCCTGTGCAAAGCAGGGGTGTAAAATGAAAGGAGGAACTAAAAACAGTCAGTCAACTTGAGGGAGAAAAAGTATTGAGAAAACTAATGGGACTAAAGGCTGAAAGCTCCCCTGGAACTGATAGCCTGTGTCACAAGATCTTAATTTTTTTAAAAATTGGTTGTAATCTTTCAAGATTCTGGAATGGTCTTACCTGGTTGGCAAATGTAATACTTCTGTTCAAGAAAGTTGGAAGACAGGAAACTATAAGCCAGTTAGTATAATCTGTCATTGGGGAAAATGCTATAATCCATTATTAAGGAAGGAGTTGCAGCATTTGGTATCTAGAGTATAATAATACCATACGGCTGAGTCAGCATGGTTTTGTAAAAGGGAAATAGTGTTTGGTAATGTTTCAGCATATATTCAGCACCATTTCCAACTCCTCAGATACTGAAGCAGTCCATGTCTATTTGCAGTAAGCCCTGGATTGAACCCAGGCTTGGGTAACTTTAGAAGTAATATTTATACCATGCAAGTGCCAGCCAATGACCATATTGAAAAGAGAATCTAACCATCAGACTTTTTTAATATTTAATGACATTACTATTACTGAATTCCCTCACTATCCATATTCTAGGGGATTACCATTGACCAGAAATTGAACTGGACTAACCATATAAATACTATGGCTGTAATAGCAGGTCAGAGTTGGGAATCCTTTGGAGAGTAAATTACCACTTGACTTCCTAAAGACTGTCTACCATCTACCAGGCACTAGGTAGGAATGTGATAGAATACTTTCCTACGTGAATGCTGGTCCAATAGCATTCGAGTACCATCCAGGACAAAATCTGCTTGATTGGCACCCTATCTACAAACATGCATTTGCAACAGTTTGTACCATCTACAAGATGCACAGTAGGAACTGACAAAGGCTCCTTGGATAGCCTCTTCCAAACTGCTGCTATCTGGAAGGATGAGGGCAGCAGATGCATGACAACAGTCCCACCACCTAAAAGTTCCCATACTATCCTGGTGTCAAACAACCATAGTCATTCCTCCACTGTCACTGGATCAATATCCTAGAACTTAGGTGTACCTGCACCACTTGGACTACAGTGATTCAGGAAAGCAGCTCGCCAATATCTTGAGGGCAAGAAATGCTGGCCTAGCCAGCAAAACCCATATCCTACGAGTGGAATACAAATTAATTAACTTGTTACATTCTCAGAAGAATTATAACAAGTGGGAAGGGGGATTTGCATTTTCTTGTTTCTTTTTGGCTGGGGGGGAGGGGAGAATCTAGAGTCCCAAAACTCTGCAATTACTGCTCAATTGTCCCCAATAATGGTGGGAACCCAATTTGAATACATTTTAATAAATTAAGTGGGCCTCCCCATTCGCCTTCTCTCGCCCTCTCTCGCCACATCCTACTGGAGGTTCACAGGTAAATATAGACCCCAGAGGTGTGCTGTGGTGGTGCCTAGGATCCTGTGTCTGTGGGGTAAGGTTCCTCCTTTCTATTTTTTTATATATCAGTGCACCCTGATATATCAGGAGCCAAAATTGCTGGCCTCGTCTCTTTTTTTTTTCCATGTTTTAAAATATGGCAGAAATAGCTGGCAGTGCAGCCACCAGTATGTACGCTGCTTTTCCTGCCTGAGTTGATACTGAGTCAAAAAAAAAAGAGAAAATTCTGCCTAACGTTTTTGGATTTCTTAAGGCGTTTGATAAAGATGCCACCTAACAGGTTACAGCGCAAAATACAAACTCATGGTGTTGGGGATGATAGTATAGATAGACAATGAAAATCGGCTAACAGGATTTGGAGTCAAAATAAATGGGTCATTTTCATCTTAGCAAAACAGTAACTTGTGTGGAGTACACAGGGATCAGTTCTGAGGCCTCAACTACATATGATTCATTAACGATTTGTATGATGGGAGCAATTATTACAGGGTTTTCCAAACTTTTGAGTGGAAACCCCTCCATGTGTATCATGGAACTTCAAACATTTTCTTAACATTAATGTTCTTTATTTTTGCAAAATAGGTGCGAACACAAATCAAATATAAGCTGGGCTTTTCTAGCTATATCTACACAAGTATATTCACCAGCTAAATGGCTCCCTAACATTAACTTCTGATCAAGCCATCCTCCAGTGGCTCTTTAACATTAATCCTTGGAAATAGTACTTTAGAACTAGGTAAATTAAAATGCTATCTTTAAAAATAAAGTCTTATCTTTTTTGTTCTCATGCTCACCCACTCATGTGATCCCTCTCTCGCAAGCTCTCACTTTCTCCACCTCCTCCCCTGCCCCCCAATACTCTCCCCTCTTCTTGAGGTCTGCTCAGGCCCACCCATCATGAGGCCTGCAGTCGATGCCCTGACCCTGCAATTCTGTGGTGCTTACTTTGAGTTTCATTCTGAGGCCCTTCTTCCTATAACTTTGCAGTCCAAACTTGTCCAATTGGGCTGGCTTTTCCAGAAGATTGGACAAGCAGCTCTCTGCAGTATTTTTCAAATGTGCCTGTTTTGTCATCCACCTTGAGGGGAAGCTCTCTTGGAGTTTACAATTATTCTTTCAATGATTACACAGATACAAAGGTAGTTAAGAAATCAATTTATGTCCAGGATGCAAAGGCAAACAGATAGTTGGAAAAGATAGGCTCCAAGTTCTGTGCTAAATTATAAGACATAAGAACAGAATTAAGCCACTCAGCACATTGAGTCTGCTCCATCATTCAATCGTGGCTGACGTTTTTCTCATCCCCTCACCTGCCTTTTCCCTATCACCCCTGATTCCCTTATTAATCAACAACCTATCTATTTCTGTCTTGAAGACACTCAATAACCTAATCTCCACAACCTTCTGCGGCAAAGAATTCCACAGATTCACCATTCTCTGGTTGAAGAAATTCCTTCTCATCTCTGTTTTAAAGGATCATCCCTTTAACCTGAGAGTATGCCCTCTGATTCTAGCTTTCCCTACAAGTGGAAACATCCTCTCCACGTCCACTGTATCCAGGCCTCGTAATATCCTGTAAGTTTCAGTAAGATCTCTCCTCATCTTTCTAAATTCCAATGAGTACAGACCTAGAGTCCTCAACCGTTCCTCATATGATAAGCTCTTCATTCCAGGGATTATTCTCGTGAACCTTCTCTGGATCCTTTTCAAGGCCAGCACATCCTTCCTTCAATACAGGCCCCAAATTGCCCACAATATTCCAAATGGGGTTTGATCAGAGCTTTATACAGCCTCAAAAGTACATCCCTGCTATTGTATTCTCCACATGAATGCTAACACTGCATTTGTCTTCCTAACTGCTGATTGAACCTGCACTTTAACCTTAAGAGAATCTTGAACAAGGACTCTTTTTGTGTTTCTGATTTCCTAAGCATTTTCCCATTTAGAAAATAGTCTATGCCTTCATTCCTCCTTACAAAATGTATAACCTCACACTTCTTCCACATTGTATTCCATTTGCCATTTCTTTGTCCACTCTCCTGACCTGTCCAAGTAGTTATACAGCTCCCCTCTGTTTCTTTAATACTACCTGTCCCTCTATATATCTTTGTATCATCTGGAAAATTAGCAACAGTGCCTTCAGTTGGTGCTAAACTCTATTCTTCTTGATATTAATCATTCTGCAAACCTTTCCCATTCAAGCATTTCTTGTACTTATCTTTGCCCCCGCCCCTGTCTCCAAGTGTTCTTGCAGGCTATTTCATCAAAATTCTTAGGTTCTACTGTAGGGGCATCAGCTATGTGCAGTCTTCCCCTTTGGCATCTGCCCTTTCCATGTTCCTTGAATTGGCTGTATCCCACCTGTGTCCAGTGTCTTACCATGTGCACATTCTGCCTCTAAGTTGTATGCGGTATCAGCATTTGAGTTGGTACTGTAAATGTGGAACACTTGAAGATGCTGTTTCTTCTTCACAATCTTCTTGGTGTTCCATCATTCCCTCTGGGTGTCTGAAACATAAAAGCAGAAGGATAAGCTTGTGATGCACGAAGGACAAAAAGTAAGAGTATGAGATGTGGGGGAAGCGAAATGGGAGAAGGATGATTAGGTTTGAGGATACTGTCCTCTTTAATATTTTCAGTCCCATTGCTGGCTGCTGGATTAGCAGTGGATGTCCCAGTAATGGCCAGCGCCATTACCTTTTATTGGGGATTAGGATATATTCATGCCTGTCCTCTCTTGGTTAGCCCCTGTTGCTCCTACTTCTATGCCAACTTTTCCTCGGAGTGGGGAATCTGTCATTGACCTGCGATCTTTTTAACTGATGTCATGATGTGCAACAAGCTCTGAGATGTAGGTCTGAGACTTGTAGTCTTGCTAAATGTGAGGATGACGTGAATATTAGGTACAAGGCTTGATTGATTGAAATTGATGGTATTGAACACCATCTCCTTTCCACTTGCTCCAACAAGACCTCTAGCACACAGTCTGAAAACCTTGCATCTACAATCTCCCATTGTGCCATTCTCATTGTCTTTTTTAAACACCGGCTACAACCAGGAAGCATCTCCCATTTAACAGGGTGTGGTCTAGCTTTGAGTGGTGCTAGCCAGGCATGACGTTGGTCCCTTGTAAATGTGTTTAGCCAATGGTTACTTGTGCTGTACAGTCATTGTGGCTCATTTTGGCACCTGTCCAGTTTGGGCACTTTTTTCTTTAGGAGAACTTCATTGCACAAAATAGGGGAAAATTTGTTCACAGAAGTAGTGCCAGGCACATTTATGTCAATTTCCTGGAGGCAGTTAGTGTCATAGGATGTGATCTGTGTAATCCTCTTAGTGCCCCTCATTGATACTATTGAAGGACACATTGGAGACTGTGCTGTGTTGGTATCACCTTGCAGCAATGTCACCCCATGGCAATTAACAGTCTGTATTTTGCTATGTAACATGAACACATTTTTAATGATGGGAGTTGAAAATATCTCTTAACCCTTTGCTGAATTTTTCATAGGTACTATGCAGGCTGGGCTGATAAATGTCATGGTAAGACCATTCCCATTGATGGAAACTACTTCTGCTATACACGTCATGAGCCAGTTGGTGTGTGTGGGCAAATCATCCCGGTGAGTGAAGAGTGAAGAAATTCAATGGAGGAGATTGAGGGCTTGATGTAAAGGAAAGATTGACTTCAATTATGTTCTCAAAATCATTTGGTTGAAGAATACCCTTTCAAATGAATTAGTTATCATCAACCCCCTGCCTCTCCCACCCCACCTATCTAAATTGTATACAATAGCTTTATTGTGCATTTACATTATGAAAGTAAACTTCATTAAGTGTTGTGCTAGAAATTTTTATTGGGCTATCCAATTTTAATGTGATTGATGTGAAAACTTTTATCTTCATTTGAAATGCATCCTCAGTGCTTTAGCTCTATGTCTGGATCCTTCACTGCATGACAGTTCCTTGCACTATCTAGAGTGGATTAAGGCCCAATGCTCTTGTTGAGTACACTGAACTGTTTTGGGTGTAATCCTTCACTGTTGTATTATTTACTGCATAGCTACTTATTGATCTCTTGGCACTCAAATATCACTTGCATCCTTTCTATTATGCAGCATTCCTACTATTGAGATACCACCAGTAATCACAACAACTAATTGCAGGAGTCCAATCCATACCATTGTAGCAATGGACCCATTTACATTATTACATGAATCCATAGGACAGGCTCAAAGACCACAAGTTTTGAGAACCACCATGAGAGGATAGTTTAATTATAATATGCCATAAACTGCCTCACCATTGTGTAACTTCAAACTTTTTAAACCACTAGATATTGTCATTTTAAACAGAAATGTATAAGTGGCAGCACACTTGGCAATTAATTAGAAGCTACAATTTGTGCTCACCAACTTTCAAATTGCTGGGTGTCATTTTTTTTCTCATTCTTAAAACATTAAATGTCAGATTTTAAACATAACTGTGAAAATTTGAGAAGGAGGATGCAACAATTATCACCTTAAAGCGAAGGAAATGCACCTGCCAAGTTGTCAATAATTTCTGAGTAACAAACACAGCATGTCAGTGCAATTTAGTAAATGGAAGTAAGAATGTGGTAAATCTTGAAGATTGGATGGAGGAATAAGTTGGGGCAGTTGCAGATTTACTATCTGTTGGCCAATCTTTTGTTTAAATTGATTGGAAAAAGTCACATTTATTTCAAACCAGACAACTGTAAATGCAATTATTCAAAATTACGTTTTGCTTTTTAAAGCTTTGTATTTAAAGAGTACAAGAGCTGGCCTTTAATGTTGCAGTTGTGTAAAACATTGGTTAGACCTCATTTGGAATACTGCATCCAGTTCTGGTCACCTTACTACCAGAAGACTCTGGAGAGAGTACAGAGGAGGTTTACCAGGATGCTGTCTGGTATGGAAGGTCTGAGTTACGAGGAGAGGTTAGGCAAATTGGGGCTATTTTCCTTAGAAAGACATAGAGGATATCTAATAGAGATGTACAAGATTATGAGGGGTACAGATAGAGTAAACAGGGTTAAGCTTTTTCCTAGGATGGACTCAAATAGCACGAGGGGTCACGGGCTTAGGGTGAGTGGGGTAAGGTATAATTTGGATGCTGGAGGGAGTTTTTTCACAGAGGGTGGTGGAGGTATGGAACGCGCTGCCAAATAAAGTGGTGGAGGCAGGCACTCTGGAGTTATTTAAGACGTACTTAGATGGGCACATGAACAGAATGGGAATGGAGGGATATAGAAAACTGATTTAAATAGGGATCATGAACCTTGAGAGTTTCCTGGGAAGTATGTAAATTGTCGATGATATTGATGTATTTGTTTTATTCTACAGGTAATTTGGTCCGCCTTGTTGTCTAACAAGGGACATACACACGATGAGTCATGAGAGAGCTGCTCTTGGATTTTCCGAGAGTATCCTAGTGCTTCACATCGTTAGTGTACGCTTGACCTGGACCATTTGATGGGCAACACGACAGCTCAGTGACTATCGCTGTGCTGTGCAGATACATGGATTTGGGCCTGTGTCTGTGGGAGTTTGCGTGCGCGTTCTCCCCGTGCTTACGTGGGTTTTCTCCAGGTGCTCCGGTTTCCTCCCCCGTCCCAAAGATAGTCTTGGGCTGATTGGCAGAACAAATTCTCCCTAAATTGTCTCAAATTTGGTTTCAATCCATTGATCTATAAACATAGACAGGGATCATGGGTAGAAGTGGGAACATCGAGGTTGCGGCGCGGGCTCATTGGGCCGAAGGGCCTGTTTCCCATGCTGTTTTGTTCTTTGTTCTTAAACTGGCTCATTTATCATTTAATATTAAAGATGTTAAAGCCATAAACACACCTGTACCTTGTACTCAGATTTTAACCTAAATAGCTAGGGTAATTATCTTGTCTAAAACTTGAGAAGCATTTTAATTAGTACAAGATCTGATTTTAATCCCAAACCTACATGACTGCAAGTTTTTCTCCAGTGCGGCAATATTTAGTTCTTAAAACCAACATCAATAATTGCAAATGGTCAGCAAAAATTGTAATGTAAATCCATGCATTTGTTTGAATTATTACTAATGTAAAAACTGTTTGTGTATTTTAAAAGTAACATACCATTTTCTCTCTTTCAGTGGAATTTTCCACTATTAATGCAGGCCTGGAAGCTTGGACCAGCACTAGCAACTGGAAATGTGGTGGTGATGAAGGTGGCAGAACAGACTCCATTAACAGCGCTCTATGTAGCAAATTTAATCAAAGAGGTTGGGCTAAGCTTTGAGTATTAAAGTTTAAAAATATGATAAACTAATATTGTGCTAAAAATCGCAATTCCCTGTATTATTCATTGGGCTTGTGTCTTTACAATCTTGTTCATTCATATTATTCAGGGTAGGAAATCTGCCATCCTTAATTGGACAAATTACACCTGACTCCAGATCCACTGCAGTGTGACTGACTGACCGACTGACTATTAATTTCCCTCAAATGGCGTAGCCAGCCACTTGAGTTATATCAAACTGCTATCAAAAAAGTTTTGTGGATGTACCAACACCACATGGATCATAGTGGAAGGTGGCTCATTACCAATTTGTCAGGACAGTTGAGGATAGACAATAAACGTTGACAACAAATGCTCTGATCCTAATCATTTTAGAATGATTTTGATTTGCTGATAATGGAAAAGTGATGTGACCACATCTTGATTATTGCCAAACGATAGAAAATTACAAGCTATTCACCAATGAATGTATATTGTTATTAGACCTAGGAAAGGTTTTCTGTTAATTTCTTTTAATATTAGTGCCATTTTCTCTTTTATTTAACAGGCAGGATTCCCACCAGGGGTTGTGAATATTGTTCCTGGTTTTGGAGAAACAGCAGGAGCAGCCATTGCCTCACATATGGATGTTAACAAAGTTGCTTTTACAGGATCCACAGAGGTCAGTTCAGAAACTGAAACCCAAACTCTGAGATTTTCTTACAGATTAATAGCTCATTTGTGAATAGATGCACCACAAAGCATAAACACCTGGAAGTGTAATCCACAATTGTACAGAGACCAATACAGCACAGTACAGGCCCTTTGATGTTGTCTGAGCTTTGTTCAAAACCAAGATCAAGATATCCCACTCACTATCATTCTAGTGTGCTCCATGTGCCTATCCAATAACCGCTTGAAATTTCATGAAGTATCTGACTCCACTATCACAGCAGACAGTCCATTCCACACCCCAACTGCTCTCTGACTAAAAAACTTAGCTTGGACTTCCCTCCTAAATCTCCCACCGTGAACCTTTATAGTTATGTCCCCTAGTAACAGCTACAGCCATCAGAAGAAATAGTCTCTGATCATACACTCTATCTATCCCCTTCATCATCTTTTCAACTTCTATTAAGTCACCTCTCATCCTCCTCCACTCTAAAGAGGAAAGCTCCAGCTTCCTCATAAGACGTATCCTCCAAACCAGTCAGCATCCTGGTAAATCTCCTCTGTACTCTCTCCAATGCTTCCATATCCTTCTTATAGTGAGGTGATCAGAACTGCACACAGTATTCTGCATGTGGTTTCACCAAGGTCCTGTATAGTTGCAGCATTACCCCCACGGCTCTTAAACTCAAACAGCCTGTTAATAAATGCTAACACACAATAGGCTTTCTTCACAGCTCTGTCCACTTCAGTGGCAACCTTCAGGGATCTGTAGATATGAACCCCAAGATTTCTCTGTTCCTCTACATTCCTCAGAACCCTGCCGTTGACCTTGTAATCTGTGTTCAAATTTGTCCTAACAAAATGAATCACCTCACACTTATCAGGGTTAAACTCCATCTGCCGCTTTTCAGCCCAGCTCTGTATCCTATCAGTGTCTCTTTGCAGCTTACAAGAGCCCTCCACCTCATCCACTACTCCACCAATCTTGATGTCATCAGCAAATTTACTGACCCACCCTTCAGTGCCTTCCTCCAAGTCATTGATAAGAATCACAAAAAGCAGAGGACCCAGCACTGATCCCTGTGATACACCTCTGGTAACTGGTCTCCAGTCTGAAAGTTTTCCATCCACCAGCACCCTCTGTTTTCAATGAGGTAGGATAAGTAATTGGCTATCAGCCAAATACCCCTCTATTCCACACTTCATGAGCCTATCATGGGGAACCTTATCAAATGCCTTAATAAAATCCATGTATATGATATCTACTGCTCTACCTTCATCTACACACTTAATTACCTCTTCAAAGAATGCAATCAAATTTGTGAGGCAAGACTTACCCTTCACAAATCTATGCTGACTATCCTGGATTAAGCTGTATCTTTCCAAATGCTCATAAATCCTGCTACTCAGGACCTTTTCCATTAACTTACTAACCATCGAAATAAGGCTAACTGGCCTATAATTACCAAGATCATTCCCATTTTCTTTCTTGAACAGAGGAACAACATCCGCCACTCTCCAGTCTTCTAGCACTATTCCCATGGATAGTGAGGACCCAAAGATCAAAGCCAAAGGATCTGCAATCTCATCCCCTGACTCCCAAAGAATCCTAAGATATATCCTATCTGGCCCAAGAGACTTATCGACCCTCACGTTTTTCAGAATTGTTAATACGTCTTCTCTCAGAACATCTGCCTCCTTCATCCTATCGGCTTGTATCACAGTGTGTCACACTCTCATCCTCAAAAATATGGCTTCTGTCCTTAGTAATCACTGAAGAAAAGTTTTCATTTTCTCATATCTCTTCTGACCCCATGCAAAGTTCCCACCACTATTCTTGACTGGCCCTAACCTCATCCTGGTCATTCTTTTATTTCTCACAAGAGTAAAAAGCCTTGGGGTTTTCCTTTATCTGACCCAGCAAGGACTTCTCATGCCTCCTCCTGGCTCTTCTAAGCCCTTTTTTAACTCATTTCTTGCTACCTTGTACACCTCAAGTGACCCAGCCGAACTTTGTTTTCTCATCCTTACATATGCTTCCTTCTTCCTTTTGACAAGACATTCAACCTCCTTTGTGAACCATGGTTCCCTCATTCAGCCATTTCCTCCCTGCCTGAAAGGGACATATCTACAAGGACATGCAGTATTTGTTCCTTGAACAAGCTCCGCTTTTCATTTGTGCCTTTACCTGATAGTTTCTGTTCCCATCTTATGCTCCCTAATTGCATCATAATTACTCTCCTAATTATAAACCTTGTTCTGTCATATGGCCCTATCCCTCTCCATTGCAATAATGAAAGACACCAAACTGTGGTTATTATCTCCAAAGTGCTCTCCCACAAACAAATCTAATATTTAGCTCAGTTCATTACCAGTACCGAGTCCAATGTGGCCTCTTGTTGGCCTGTCCACATATTGTGTCAGGAAACCCTCCTGCACACACTGTACAAAAAACTGCCCCATCCGAACTATTTGATCTATAAAAATATTTGGAAAGTTAAAGTCACCCATGATAATTACCCTGTGACCTCCACGTCTAACCATAATCTGCTTTGCAATTTCCTCCTCCATACCTGTATTACTTTCTCAGGTCCTATAGAAAACTCCTAACAATGTGACCGCTCCTTTCCTATTTCTAACTTCAGCCCATATTACCTCAGTGGGCAGATCCCCCTTGAATTGTCTTTCAGGAGTCGTTAAATTATCCTCAATTAACAATGCTACTCCTCCACCTCTTTTACCATCTTCCCTACTCTTACTAAAACATCTATACCCCGGAACTTCCAACAACCATTCCTGTCCCTTTTCTAACCATGTCTCTGTAATGGCCACAACATCGTGGTCCCAAGTACCAATCCACGTTCCAAGTTCACCTACCTTATTCTGGATGTTCCTTGCATTGAAGTAGACACACTTCAACCCATCTTCTTGTCTGCCAGTACACACCTGCAACCTTGATACCCTCCACAGAGCCTCACTACACTCAACACTGGCTTCTGGACTACAGCTCGTTTTTCCATCCACCTGACAAATTAGTTTAAACCTTTCCTCCCTTCACTCCCAAAGAGCCATAGCAAGTTTTCCTCTCAGGATATTGGTGCCCCTCTGGTTCAAGGGCAAACCATCCTGTTTGTAAGGTCCCACCTTCCGATTATCCATGTAACCATGCTCCCTCCTACACCATCCCTACAGCCACGTGTTTATCTGCGCTCTCTCCCTGTTCCTCAACTCGCTAGCATGTGGCACCAGCAGCAAGCCAGAGATGACAACGTGGTTGTCCAGGCTCTCAGCTTCCACCTTAACTCCCTAAATTCCTGTTTTAAATCCCTGTCCTTTTTTTATCTATGTCATTGGTACGGATGTGTACCACGACTTGTGGCTGTTCCCCCTCCTCTTTAAGGATTGTGAAAACACGGTCCAAGATGTCACGGACCCTGGCATCCAGGAAGCAACATACCATCCGTGAGCCTCTTTCACTACCACAGAAGCTTCTATCTGACCCTCTAACTATTGAGTCCCCAGTAACTATTGCTCTCCTCTTCTCTTTTGAGCCGCAGGGACGGATTCAATGCTGGAGATTTGGTCATTGTGACTTACCACTGGTAGGTCATCCTCCTCAACAGTATGTAATGTGGTATGTTGTTGCCGAGGGGAATGACCATAGAGGATCTCTGCACTGACTGCTTCCTCCCAGCCCCTGTCACTGTCACCCATCTTTGGAGTAACTATATTCCTGAAGCTTCTATCTGTGACCACCTCTGACCCCCAAAAGATCTGAAGTTCATCCAATTCCAGCTCCAGTTCCCTAACGCAGTTTTTGAGGAGCTGGAAATGGGTGCACTTCCCACAGGTGAAATCAGCTGAGACACTGATGGCATCTCTCACCCCAAACATTCTGTAGGAGGAACGTTGCACTGACTTCCCTGCCATCCCCTCTAGATAACTTGTGGATGAAAGAAAAGGAAAGAAAGAGCCTATCTCGTATTCACTCACCGCCTTTAGGTTAGAGGAAGGGTGGGGGACACTACAAGTGTAGTGTCTCGGGTTTAGGAAGTGCCAAACTTATACGCAGGTAAAAATAAAACACTTAACCAGCAACCACTGCGACCTGCACTATAAAGCAAACTACAAATCTTCCCAGAATTTCCCACAGCCGAATCCAGTTTCCTGCTGCTAGTTAAGCTCAGCTGCGCTGCTGCTGAGCTCCCTGCAGATGAGACCCAGAAGTAAGTTCAAAATTGAACTAGATAAATTAGTGCAATAGGTTTAAAGGCTATCAATTAGTAGCTTTTAGTTGAAATGTTTGACTGTTTCTACCATGCAGTTAGCCCTGCTACAAAATAGTTTATCACTTCAGTTTTTGAGCAACCCAAGTATTTCGAACATTTTCCTGAATTATTATGAAAGATTGCTTCAAGCAGTGCATATTATATGCAGACAGTTCTGCAATTGATAGTATTTTGTTGATACTTCTGAGCTCTGAAATTAGGTTACGTATGGCAAAGATCTTCTGTGGCTCAATAACCAAATGTGAGTTTATAACTTTGACTTGACATATTAAAGAATAAAGTCTGACTTTGGAGATTATTTAGTTAATGATTTTTGAAAAAAATTATTGAGTTCTTAAATTATATCTTCTTACCACACTCTGATTATTTATTCTATTTCACTGCTTCTCATTGACAGTTCTGCTTTTACATGATGCTTGGTTTTTGCAAAAGCACATTCCTGCCTTTTATTCACAGGTTGGTCACCTGATCCAGCAGGCTGCAGGACAAAGTAATTTAAAGAAAGTGACACTGGAACTGGGAGGGAAGAGCCCAAATATCATCCTTCCTGATGCTGATTGTAAGAAATGCTATTATACTTGTGACTTCAATGGTTTAACTTCTCTAATTGGGGTGGAAAGGATATAAAATTCAATCTTTTATGACTGTTGGGCTGCTGCTGAATATGGATGCATTTAATATATAAATATATAATGTCATAATATGAAAATGGTATGAATGTAACAGTAGTGTATAAATATAATATTGTGTTTTAAAGTGAGAATTCAGGTAATTCCATTTCACATCAAGATGCTTCCCCCCAGCTCCCAGAACTTATGAAACTTGATCCAGCCTGATTACATTGCTTGAATTTATATGTACAATTAATGATTGGACGTAAAGGTTCATCTTTTAGGCAATGAACCAATTTTATCTTTTTTTTTGTTTTCAGGCTAGGTTAGGCGGGCATATTGCCTTTGTTAAGTCACTTGTAGAAGTGATGGGAAAGAGAATAGAAAGTTAATTGACTTACTTGGTCTTGTAAAAGTTCTGATGGATACTTGTATACTTCAGAGACACATAGGCTTTTTGTTTTTCTTGTTTTCTGCTTTCTCAGTCAGAAAAGTAACTTGGATTTGAAAGAACAAGTATTCTACAGATTGG
Organism: Sphyrna mokarran; assembly: GCA_024679065.1. Classification (NCBI taxonomy): domain Eukaryota; kingdom Metazoa; phylum Chordata; class Chondrichthyes; order Carcharhiniformes; family Carcharhinidae; genus Sphyrna; species Sphyrna mokarran. Next base: position 36,581,159 of record JAGIQG010000020.1, on the reverse strand, counting down.
GCTGGAGCAGGAAATTTGGGCCAAAATGTTAAACTAAAATACGTTTCTCTGTATCAATCTGTAAAAAAAAAAAACTAAAAATGCATTTTTTATTACAATAATTTTTTGTCAATCAGAATTAACTTTTAGAAATGTTGTTATTGATGCTGGTTTATTCTGTTAATTTTCCAGTGGACCATGCAGTTGAGGAGTCCCATACAGCCCTGTTCTTTAATCAAGGACAATGCTGCTGCGCTGGATCTCGCACCTATGTTCAAGAGTCTATCTATGATCAATTTGTGGAACGGAGTGTGGAAAGAGCAAAACTTCGTACTGTGGGAGATCCTTTTGACTCCAAGAATGAGCAGGGGCCACAGGTAAATATATAGGGTAATGGAAAATTAGATACAAAAACTTCATTTGCCTTTATTTTTCTTTACTTGGCTCTTTGCCATTTAATGAATACTACAAAGATCTTGGGGATAATCCTCCCAAAAAAATTCTAAGTATCAAGTTTGCATGAAAACTGGAGTAAATCACACTGGTTTTTTTTCAGTGAGAATTCAGTGAAGAATCTCCCACATCTGTGCTCTGCAGAGTAGACTACTGTGAATCAGGTTTAAAAAAAAAATCAGGGAACAGGGCCTCTTCCCACCTAGGAAGCGGCAGCATAGTACTGAGCAGGCCATTGTGCGTGTGCTGTCAGCGCTGAGATTTGATGCATGCACAGTAGCTTGTCTGCCCGTCTTCTGATTGCTTTTTGCCATTTGGGTGGTGCCAGGGAGCCCAGGCTGGCAATACCAAGGTGCCACTGCCCAGAGTAGTGTAAAATGGAACACCATTGCAGCAGCACCTCTAGCTAAAATCTTTACATTATTTAGTTTAGTTTTTTTTTGAGGCACTGATCATGCCCAATAATTCATATTAGTGTCCAGTATAGAATCAAAATTCAGCTACGTAATTGTGGTGAGATGCAGTAGGAAAGATCATTGCCCATTGCTGTGCTTCAGTAATGCTGAATGTAATTGAAGCAAAGAAAACCAATGGAGTGATTCCATTTTCTCAAAAGACAAATCATTGCTACATGTGATTTGATTTTCTGCTTTTACTTGCAGTCAGAATGGGCTAATAGTGTTCCATTTTTCAAATAAGCAGATGTCCTTAAATCTGGCAGCTGTGATACCTTCAATGATAGAATTGTCAGCTGACATTTGCCATTTAGATCCTCAAATGAAGAGTGGACACTTGTTGGAAAGTAGCTAATGCAAATAGAATTGAACTCCATTAAGAGGTGGCAACCTCCAAGGAGGTGGAGGAGAGGCTGGAGTACAAAATGATATAAAGAATACCTTTTAAATATATAAACAGAAATTATTAACCTAATTGGGATCAAAGTTCCAAGGGATTGTTATTTATAGAAAGAAAATAAATATTTTATTTACACAGCATCTTTTGTAGCCACAAGAGGTCCTAATGAAATTTAGGAAACGCAGCAGCCAAGTTGCACACAACAAAAGTCCCAAAAACAGCAACGTGGTATTGAATAAATGATCTGTTTTCGTGATGTTGATTGAGGGATTAATATTTTGGCAGAACACGGGATAACTTCCCATGCTGTTTTTCAAAATAGTACCATGAGATCTTTTACATCCATCAGAGAGAGCAGGCAACTTTCACATTTCATCCAATGCACTGCGCTGGAGTGTCAGTCTTGATTTTCTTTTGTGCTGAAACCCCAGGCAGTGCCACAAACTGAGCAATGGTTGAATAATTGTTCAATATTCTTATTACTATTTAGTTACTGGCTATTGGACCAGTTTTTGTGAATTTAACAACTGATTGTTTATGCATACTTATAGGTCGATGAGGAACAATTCAATAAGATTCTGGGATATATTAGTAATGGAAAAAAAGAAGGAGCCAAATTACTCTGTGGGGGAGGAGTGGCAGCAGATCGTGGATACTTTATCCAGCCAACTGTGTTTGGAGATGTGAAGGATGATATGATTATTGCTAAAGAAGAGGTAAATCCACACCATTTATGTGATCATGACTATGAGTAATAATCTGTTTCCTTATCTGATGCTCAGGAAGTTTTGTTGGAAGTACAAAGTTGTTGGTTTTACTTAGTTCATAGCAGGCTTTATGTTTTGGCAGAAGCTTGGGGCTTCAAATCATGGATATAAAATTCAACTTCAAATAAAAGTCATAATATAGCAAATAGAACTGTACACAGTGCTCCAAGTGTGATCTAACCAATTTTGATTCAGGTTTAGGATAATTTAACTATTTTTTAATCCCTCCCAATTTGATGTCTCCACAAATTCCTCCAAGTTTAGAATTGTTGATTCCAAAGTCTAGATGGTTAATATACTTTATGAATGACCGTGGTTCCATCAATGATCCTTGTGGAACAATACTGCTCACTTTCTGGCACCCTGGTCACCTTTTTCCTGTAATTGTGTTTCTGTCTTTCAGCCAACTATTTTCATTCATTCTACTATTTGTCTCTCGACTCCACACATTTCTGACCTTTTATTTGTCTGTTATATAGTGCTTTGTCTAAGGCCTTTTATAAATCTGGATGCATTATGTTTGCTACATTATCCTTGTCAATTTTCTCTATTACTTCAAATAGCTCAATGAGTTTGGTGATGCAAGACTTTTCCATTTTGAAATCCATGTTGATTATTTTTATATTTTTAATTTCTAGATATTTTTCTATTTTCCTGTTTAATAGGTATTTCATTATTTTTCTTACTACTGTTATTAAACTGACTGGTCTATAGTTCCTGGGTGTGCTATAACCCCTTAAATATAAGTATAAAGTTAGCTATCTGTTAGTTCTGTGATACTAATTTTTCTTATGAATTATTAAAAATGTCATCATGCCTTCAGCTTTCTATGTCCTAGGTGGTTGCAGTCCATCCAGACCAAAGATTTATCCTTTTTGAGTTTGATTAGTTAATTTAATATTTCTCCAAAAAAAAACTTCAATTCTGCTCAGCTGTGATTGTTTTTCTCCTTTCAGATGCTTGACTATCCTGTTCAAACTCAGTCAAGGTGCATAAATAAATATTGGCTATTTGTGGATGATGCAGCAGCAGGAGACCAGCATCCATAGAATTGTACCCACATTTCTGTATTTAGTAAATGAAGGGAGGGAAAAATACTTCATTTCTCTATAAACTGATGGTAATTTTGCCATGGTTGTTGATCCTTCGCTATTCAGGTTAGAAGAGTAAAGTTATCCACTTTGGTAGGAACAATGATAGGAAGGATTACTATTTAAATGGCAAAAAGCTGCAGCATGCGACAGTGCAGAGGGATGTAGGGGTCCTTGTGCACGAATCGCAAAAACACAGTATGCAGGTGCAGTAGGTGATTAAGAAGGCGAATGCAATATTGGCCTCTATAGCTAGGGGGATAGAATACTTTTAGGAAGTAGGAAGGTACTTTTGCAGCTGTATAGGGTACTGTTGAGGCCGCACCTGAGTATTGTGTGCAGTTTTGGTCACCGCATTTGAGGAAGGATATATTGGCCTTGGAGGGGGTGCAGAGGAGGTTCACTAGGCTGATACTGGAGATGAGGGCGTTGGATTATGAGGAGAGACTAAATAAGCTAGGTTTGTACTCTTTGGAGTTTAGAAGACTGAGAGGGGATCTTATAGAGACATATAAGATAATGAAGGGGATGGATAGGATAGAAGTTGAGAGACTGTTCCTGCTTAGCAAAGATAGCAGGACTATAGGGCACAACTTCAAGATTAGGGGTGGGAGGGTGGTTCAGATCGGAGTTGCGGAAGAGTTTCTTCACGCAAAGAGTGGTGATTCTTTGGAATTCTCTGCCTGATGAGGTGGTGGAGATTTCCTCACTGAATATATTCAAGTCAAGAGTGGATAGGTTTTTGATTGACAACGGAATTAAGGGCTAGAGGGAGAGAGCGGGAAAGTGGTACTGAACCACTACAGATCAGCCATGATCTTGTTGAATGGCAGGGCAGGCTCGAGGGGCTGGATGGCCTACTCCTGCTCCTATTTCTTATGTTCTTATAAGAGTGGACTTGTTACTGACAACTTCTGGTACAAAACACCTTAAAAACTGATAAGAGACAGATAACATGATAACAAACAGCAACTTAAATTTATGTAGTGCCTTTAATATAATTAAATGTCTCAGAAGTATTATATAACATTGTAGGTTACAGGATTTGATAAGGGTGTAATCTACTTTTCGAATTCAAGTTACTGTTCATGCATCTGATGGTTTGGCTTAACTGAACTTGTCCAGTTCGTATATAGCCTGTAGCCCAAATCTAGCTGTCTTTTTTTGTTAACAAATATTATGGAAACGTCACTATCTTGCTCAGTGTCGATTATTGGGAGTTAGTTCCACTCTCTCAAGAACAGAGCTTGGTAGAAATCAAGGAGTCTATTGGAAGGAAGTGCTCCTAAATAAAGCAGAATTAAAATGCATTCTTGTTTTTTTTCGTCTTGTAGATCTTTGGACCAGTAATGCAGATTCTGAAGTTTAAAACAGTGGAGGAGGTGATTGAGCGAGCAAATGATACCATATATGGACTTGCAGCAGCTGTGTTCACCAGTGACATCGACAAGGCTAACTATGTGTCTCAGTCACTGCGTGCTGGAACTGTCTGGTTAGTTTCCCCATATAGTCATAGTTTGAAATTTTGTTAAATTTGTCTCATCTTTCATCTTTCTGTACCAAGAGTTGGCCGCACTGTGAACAATCTTTCTTTTATTTCTATTCTCTCTTGCCCTTAACATCTGTTCCATAGGTCAATACAAATATTTATCCATTATATCTTGGGCCTTGCATTATCTCTTCTTGCAATCACTCCACTTCTGTTTGCATCACATGTCCAAAGTATGTGAACTTCTATGATATCATTGCCTCAAATAAGTTCTTAACACCGGTTTTCTTCAGTGCTCACTCAATTGTCTGTTTGACCATCTATGTCAAGCATAATATCTATTTAAGTCCTTTAATTTCAAATGCTCTTTTTTGAGTCTTGTCATACTTTGGTGCAGTTTACACAGACAGGCATTGTCACCAGCCACACAGGCACTTTCAGAAAACATATTTTTGTTATAATAGAGATGATGTGGCTGGTCCTTTCTCTTTAAGTAAGTTCACAACACCATGACCATTGTTAAGTCTAGCCAAAATTTATTTGGTGGACTCTGCATCTTCCATGATGAGTGACCTAAGATAACGGATGAAATCAGTCTGTTCAAGCTGAGCTGTGTTAATCAGACTCTTGCAGGTCTTCTACCCATCTCCATTACCTTTGCTTTGTCTGTATTAACTAGGACAATATATTTCTGGTAACTTGGCCAAGATGACCCACCAACTCTTGTAGCTCCTCCAATGAGTTAGCAAGCAGAATAATATCATCAACACAGTGAAGATTTGAAACCCATCACACGCCTATCAGTATCCATTAAGTGTTTCTCTCATAACCATTTCTGTTAAGATGTTGAATAACTTTTTGAACCATTCCAGAGGGTTTCAGTAACTCTGACTATAGCTTGTTGCTTAAAATAAAGCTTAGCCAGCAAGTTGATTAATTGTGGTGGTTATCCTATGTCTAACAACTTCAACCAGAGTTTCTCAGCGAACCAAATCGAATGTCTTCTCAAAATCAATAAAGCATTTGTATATTGGATGCTGATATTCTCAGACTTTGTTCATTATGATTCTAAGATTAGTGGCTTCCTCTTCCACTTCAAAATCCATCAGCATTCTCACTCTGTCTTTTGTTCCATTCCAGGATGATGCTGAGCAAATTTGTAATAAAGTGTGGGAAATCAGAGCAATTGATCTATAATTTGTGCACTGTTTCAGTTCAATTCTCTTTCAAGGAGAGTTAAATATAGAATCAGCCCAGTCGTCCTGGTCAGTGACTGGTCTGCCAAAGTACTCCACACATTCTATACATCGTGTTCACTACCATTTTTCCTCCCACCTTAATTATGTTGTCTGGCCTGTGGCCTTATGGCTGATGAATGGCTCGTGGTGCCTCAGCTTGAAATGTATTGATCTGGCCTATATGTGACTCCAGATCCACAGCAATGTGGTTGACACTTAATTACTGCCTCAAAGGCAAATAGGGATGTTTTTGGTGGCCCAGTAAGAAGTTTCACAAACCAGGTTAAAGTCCACAGGTTTATTTGGTAGCAAAAGCCACCAGCTTTTGAGTGCTTGCTGCTCCTACGTCAAGTAAGTGGAAGTTCTGTTCACAAACTCAATTTACAAAATAATGGTTGGAATGTGAGTCTTTACAGGTAATCGAGCCTCAAAGGGACAGACAGTGTGAGTGGAGAAAGCGTTAAGCACAGGTTAAAGAGATGTGTATTGTCTCCAGACAAGATAATTAGTGAGACTTTGCAAACCCAGGCAAGTTGTGGGGGTTACAGATAGTGTGACAGCCCAGCCAGTGATGCTCACTTCCCATTAAATAATTTTTTTTAGATTGCTCCACAGCTATTTGGGGGAGAAGAAATCACAGCCAGCTATTTGATGAATTCACTGCTTTCCGAAAAGAGTTGCACACCATTTCCATGCATAAATATGTAATTATCAGACACTGAAATAAAAATCCACAGAATAATTAAAAGATGTTCAAGCTGATCTCAATTGATTTGTAGTTGTGAATTATCAGTGATGGATGGCTGCTGTTTAAGGTACCATTAGACATAAGTATTGATGGAGGTTTTGAGCTAGTTTTTAAACTTGTATCTCCATTGTAACTTCATATTTTCCTCCCATACAGGATAAATTGTTATGATGTGTTTGGGGCTCAAGCTCCATTTGGTGGATACAAAGCGTCAGGCACTGGGCGGGAGCTTGGAGAATATGGATTAGAAGCATACACAGAAGTAAAGACTGTGAGTAATGAATGATAGCACTGTAAATTGAGTTTGGAATGTGATCATTGTACTAGTCCATGCAAGGTTTTGGATTATTTTCACAGTTATGCCCAAAATCATTTTCAGCAATACACGAGAATAACTTTTCATTTTCGACCAGTGTCACGTGTAGTCCTCTACTACCTCAACCAAGTGATCATTTTGCATAAGTGTGTATAGACACTGGAGTTTAGCAGGTTACTTGTGGCTTGTCTTGTGTCAACAACTACACACTTTGCCAATAAGGATCACTGAGAGTACCACCTCCACCCTTAGTTTTTCTCTAAGACTTCAGGCAATTCCAGCCAATTGGCATGCTTTAATATTGTTGGAATTGATATCAATTTTCTCTGCATAGAGCAGAAATAAAAGCTGGCATCTTTTCTAACTACATAATTTGGATCATTTTTCTCAAATATTACTGGTGCCTTCTAAATGACTTTCTAATTTAACCATTCTCTACCAAAAATGGGGAAATAGGAGAAAACAGATAGGAGGATAGGTACATTTGTGTACTCACAAAAGAAAACTTTCTACTTACCAGTCCTAGTAGCATCCGCATAGAAAGCTATGTGGCAGACATTTCTGGCAGGCAGCTGAGGTACAGATGAATGCTGATGTTTGGAACTTAAGTTATTCTGCTGCAAAAATAATCTATTTCCTTTTCCATTCAGGTGACAGTCAAGATTCCTCAGAAGAACTCTTAAACCAGCTACTATCCACACATGCCTTTTTAAATTTGGAATTGTGAATGTGAAGACGCGTAAACTGACTACAATAGTCGTTAAATCGTGTAATGAAAAGTCTGACTGTATAATTAACTCTTAACTAAAAAAAATGTAATTGCTGAAAGCAAACATATTTCCTCAAGTATGTGCCAATAAGCTTCGATAGAATTTACAGCTTCATGTCAGTAAATCAAGGATTTAGTGACTGGCTGACAAATGAGCCAAAATCTTCATTATGTTTTCTTTTTGTAACTGGTTTGGGGAGGGGTTTAGTAGGGTTGGTTCCTTGGACATTGCAAAATACTTGACTGATAAAGCATTGTCAAGATTCTGGTGGTTTCTAAAGATTTTTTTCCCCCTATTTTCGAACATTTGAAAATAGATACAAGTATTCCATCTATGTTTTACTTTGGTAGAAAATTTTGCTATTATCTAAAGTGACAGTGCAGATAGAACTTTTTTTTTGGACTAATTTTCTGTGCTGAATTAACAATGAATTTGCTGTTGAATTCTATACTAGCAATCACAATGCATGATCATGAAATAAAGGAGCAGATATGATGACTAATATATTGTGCTTTCACTCTGAGCTAAGATGCTTCAGTGAAGTATCTTTATTCCCCAATTCATGATTCTGCCCCATTGCTGATAATTTAATAAAGGACAAATGAATCATTGGGATACTTCATATCTAGGTCACCATTGCTGGTCTGTGTTCAACCTATAAAAACAAATTTAGTACAGAAGGAAAAATGTGTATCTGAGTCATCTCTTAAATTTATTACATACAAGACTTCTTAACTCTTATTTGAACTCAAACAATAATTAAGATGGAGCCACAGTAACATTTCAGTAAACACACTACCAATTTGCAGCCAGCAATATTTGCTTGCAGTTGAGATTTTTTTATTGCTGCGGCAGAAATGTCTGCTTTCTCAAAGCAGCAGACCCTTTCAAAATGTTTGAAATGTAGTTTGACTCTGAACTGGTATTGTCACTGGATTTGACATCAAGTGGAATGCATGAGGGCAATTGTGGATGGGCAATAAATGTTGGTTGCCTTCTCTATAGATTTTGTTTTTTGCAATAAGATGTTGAGTCAGATCCTGGCTCAATGTTATGTTTATTGATGAATGTCACAAATTGACTTACATAAACACTGCAATGAAGCTACTGTGAAAATCCCCTAGTCAACACACTCCTCCATCTATTCAGGATGTATTCACAAACTTGCATTATTGCAAAATGGAAATTGAGTCATGGCATGCTAAAGTGGCAGTATAACTGCATCCTAAATTGTGTCATGGTATCCAAAAAAGTATTTTATCCAAGTATTAAAAGTATTACTTTTAAAAAAGTAATTGTGCTAGTAGTAGGTTACCCTGTGGAACACTCATTAAACTTGAACTTTCCCTAGAAAATGTACCATGTAACTTGAAATATTTCCATAAGCGGAAGACAACTATTCTAACCTGCAATAATTACTATTGTACTAATCATTATTATTCAATCAATTTTGAGAAAAATATGTTCTGTGCTGTTTATGAATAAGAAAAGTGACCATTGATTTATCTTGCCCACTTGAGGGAATAGGCAGGCAATCTCTTCCCAGTCAGAATTTTATAGCATAGAAAGAAACTCTTCACCCATCATGGCTGTAACAGCCACCAAGCACCTATCCATTATAATTTCATTTTCCAATACTCGATCTAAATGCTTCTTAAATATTGAGGGCTCCTACCTCTACCCCTTTCTGGCAGTGATTTCCAGATTCGCAAAATTTTCCCTCAATTGCCTGTCCTTTACCTTAAATCTATGACCTCTGGTTATTGACCCCTTTTCTAACGGGAAATATTCCTTCCTATATATGTCCCTCATAATTTTGTACAGCTCATTCAGATACCCCTCTCAGCCATCTCTGTTCTAAGATAACAACCTCAATTTATATAGCCTCTCTTCATTAATAACACACCTGTGATTTTTTTTTTAAATTAACTATTAGCTGATGCGTGAAACAAATTCACATTCTTCCCTCGCATATTCCCTCTGTGATATAATAATATCAGGTATGCCCTGTGACAAATCATAAATGAAGGTTGTATCACTTGAGGATGAGGGAGGAGTTGAAATGCTTGAACTCATTGTGCAAGACAAGTTGAAGTGTGTTGAGGAACAGAATTCAAGTACACGACCATGAAGGCTCTGCTACCTAGAGTTAAATGGAAGTGCAAAGAGCTGCACTAGACTGGAGTTAAGACGGGTGGCTGTTACCAAGGAGGATGAAGAGAATTTTCATTGAGGAAAGTGGCTACCAAACCAATCCACTGAAGTTTGGGAGCCAAGGAATGTTGGCAAAATCAGGAGTGAGAGGTGTGAAGAATGAGGGCAGAAGAAGAATTCAGTATCTGAGGCTTGGCCTAGAATCAAATTAAGGAATCCGATATTGTCACAAATCATATTGCTGTTACTTGCAAGGATGTCCCAACTTGAAACACCAATTCATGGTGGTGTATAGTTTTGTTTTTGGAATGATGTGAGGAGTCACATGGAACTCCATTGAGAATAACTAGCCCAGTTGTCATATAACAATTATTAAACACTGATGACAAAGGCACATGAACAGGACTACAACATTCAAAGACAATTAAGTAAAAGTAATAATTCAGTAAAAACAGTATGTTGAATTTAGAGCGGATGTTCAGAGACTGTTTCCTTAGGTAGATGTAGCTCTTACCAGGGGACATAACTATAATGTTCATAGTGGGAGATATAGGAGGAATGTCTGAGGTAGGTTCTTTACTCAGAGTGTTTGGAGTGTGGAATGCACTGCCTGCTGTGATAGTGGAGTTGGACACTTTATGAACTTTCAAGCAGTTATTGGAACTATGTCCAAATTCAAGATTGAGCTATCCCACTCCCTATCATTCTGGTGCACTCCATCTGACTATCCAATAACTGCTTGAAAGTTCATAAAGTGTCCAACTCCACTATCACAGCAGGCAGTGCATTCCACACTCCAAACACTCTGAGTAAAGAACCTACCTCAGACATTCCTCCTATATCTCCCACTATGAACATTATAGTTATGTCCCCTGGTGAGAGCTACATCCACCTAAGGAAACAGTCTCTGAACATCCGCTCTATCTATCCCCTCATCATCTTTTAAATTTCTATTAAGTGGCTTCTCATCCTCCTCCACTCTAAAGAAAAAAACCCCAACTCTCAACCTTTCCCAAGACCTACACTTCAAATCAAGCAGCATCCTGGTAAATCTCCTCTGCACTGTTCCAATACTTCCAAATCCTTCTTATAGTAAGGTGACCAGAACTGCACACAATATTCCAAATGTAGTCTCACCAAGGTCCTGTATAGCGTAACCCCACAGCTCTTAAACCCAAACCCCCTGTTAATAAAGATTAACACAGTACAAGCCTTCTTTGGACTCCATCCACTTGAGTGGCAACCTTCAGAGATCTGTGGATATGAACCCCAAGACATCTCTGTTCGTCCACATTCCTCAGAACCCTGCCATTGACCCTATAATCCACATTCAAATTTGTTCTACCAAAATGAATCACCTTTCCAGAGTTAAATCCCATCTGCCACTTTTCAGCCCAGCTCTGCATTCTATCAATGTCTCTTTGCAGCCTACAAGAGCCTTCCACTTCATTCACTACTCCACCAATCTTGGTGTCATCAGCACATTTAGTAACCCACCCTTCAGCTCCCTCTTCCAAGTCATTGATAAAAATCACAAATAGCAGAGAACCTACCACTGGTACACAAGATGGTAACTGGCTTCCAGTCTGAAAAGTTTCCCTCCATCACCATCCTCTGCTATGAGATAGCCAGTTACTTATCCAATCAGCCAAATTTCCTTCTGTCCCATATCTTGTTACTTTCTTGATGAGGCTACAATGGGGGAACTTATCAAACACCTTACTAAAATCCATGTATGTGACATCAACTATTCTATCTTCATCTACTCACATAGTTACCTCCTCAAAGAATTCAAACAAATTTGTGAGGCAAGACTTACCCCTCACAAATCTGTGCTGATTATTCCAGATTAAGCTGCATTTTTCCAAATGGTCATAAGTCCTATCTCTCAGGACCTTTTCCATTAACTTACCCACCACTGAAGTAACTAACTGGCCTGTAATTACCAGGGTCATTCCCATTTTCTTTCTTGAAGACAGGAACAACATTCATCATTCTCCAGTCTTCTGGCATAATCTGCATGGACAGCAAGGACCCAAAGATTAAAGCTATAGGCTCGGCATTCTCATCCCTTGCCTCCCAAAGTTTCCTAGGATGTATCCTATCTGGCCCAGGGGACTTATCAACCCTCAGGGTTTTCAAAATTGCCAATACATCTTCCCTCAGAACATGTACCTCCTCCATCCTATCAGCCTATATTACACTCTTATTGTCAAAAACATGGCCCCTCTCCTTACTGAACACTGAAGAAAATTATTCATTCAGCACCTCACCTATCTCTTCAGACACCATGCACAAGTTCCCACTATTATCCTTCACCAGCCATAACCTCACCCTGGTCATTTTTTTTATTTCTCACATACGAGTAAAAAGCCTTGGGGTTTTCCTAGATCTGACCTGCCAAGGACTTCTCATGCCTCTTCTTAGCTCTCTTAAGCCGTTTTTAAACTCATTCCTCACTACCTTGTAAACCTCAAGCGAACCAACTGAACCTTGTTTTCTTATCCTTACATATATTTCCTTTTTCCTTTTGACAAGACATTCAATCTCCTTTGTAAACCATGGTTCTCTCACTTGGCCATTTCCTCCCTGCCTGAAGGGACATATCTATCAAGGACATGCAATATTTGTTCCTTGAACAAGCTCCACTTTTCATTTGTGCCTTTACCTGACTTTTTTTCCTATCTTATGCTTCTTAATTCTTGCTTAATCGCATCATAATTGCCCCTGCCTCAATTATAAAACTTACCCTGCTATGTGACTTTATCCCTCTCCCTTGCAGTAATGAAGACACCAAATCACTATCTCCAAAGTGCTCTCCCATAAACAAATCTGATACTTGGCGCAGTTCATTACCCAGTACCAGTCCAATGTGGCCCCACTTCTTGTTGGCCTATCCACATATTGTGTCAGGAAACTCTCCTGCACACACTGTACAAAAAGTGCCCCATCCAAACTATTCAACCTATAAAGCTTCCAATCAATATTTGGAAAGTTAAATTTACCTCTTTAATCCAAAATATACCTACAACCCTGAACTTCTTAAGACTTCGCTTGCCCAAGCACCAGTATATCAAATCCAGCTTATATTTACCACACAATACAAGGTTGAGTCTCAAATCTGGGAAACTTCTTGGTCCAGCAAAAATATTTAAACTGCTTCGATGAAGGCTTCTGTGCTGCCTCATCTTTAAAACTTAGATGCAGGCTTATCCTCCTGGCTATGACTAATAAACTGGGCTGTTTACTTTGGAGGATACTGGGAATTATGCTATTTTTCTTCTTTAATTCCTTATTCTTTGGCTGTCTGTCTCTCTTAAATTCAACAACTCTAGACATTAGCATATGTACACCTCCACTGATCCCGCAGTTGTCTAGGTAAACTGTTTCCTTCTAATATACTGATTTTAACCTAGTTCTGTCTAGATGCCTACTAATCTCATTATTAGGAAAATCACATCTTTTGAATTCTTTTTGGAATGCTGGTTGCTGTTGCTGCTAGGCAGATTTTTACCTGCTGGGCAGATTGCATCACATTAGGCCTCATTAAATTCTTGTTACTGCTGATATTAGGCTTATCCATTAATATAAGACAAAGACAGTGATAATGATAATGTTAAAGACTAAGGCAGGTGTTAATGGTGCATAAAAGTCAGTTAGCAATGTGTGTTAATAGTAGAACAAAGGTGTGTGACTTCTGAAAGCAAAACAGGAAGAACAAGAACAGTCTGGCCCTCATGGAGGGGAGGAGGTTGATGAAAAAAATCAAAATAGAGGATAGTCTGACATTATGGAATTCATTGTTAAGGCATTTTACAACTTTCCGGACTTATCAAAAGATGAGGTGCTGTGTCCTCTAGTTTGTATAGGACTTAATGGAACATTGTAGCATGCCAAGGATAGAAATGTGGATGTGATAGCTAGATGGTAAATTAAAATGACAAGTGACAGGAGTATCGGGGTCATGCTTGCAGACTGAGCAAAGGTATTCCACAGAGCAGTCACCCAGTCTGCATTTGTCTCCCCAATGTGGAGAAGACAATGTGAGCAGCAAATGCAGTAGACCAAACAAGGTACAAGTGAATCACTGTTGCCTGAAAGAGTCTTGGATCGTGAGGAGGAGGGAGTTAAGCAGGGGGAGAGGGAAGATGCTCACCTTCTGTGTGGGAAGGGTGTAAGGAATTGGGGGTGACAGAGGAGTGGACCAGAGTTTCTGGAACTGAGTGTTCCCTGCACTGAGGGGGTGGGGGGGGGGGAGGTGAGGAGAAGAAACGTTTAGAAAGTTGCATCTGAGAAGAGAAAAAAAGTTAAAATTTCACCTCCAGATCTAAAGTACATTACATTAACTTACTTACATTAACACTGCAATGAAGTTACTGTGAAAATCCCCTAGATCTGCTGAAAAGTCATCATCAGCTTAGAAGATGAACTGTTTTCACATGCTGTGTGACCTGCTGATTTTTTCCAAGAATTTTCCCACTTCACGTTTCCAGCATTCTCAGTGCTGTTGGCATGTTTGTTCAAATAAGAGTAATCGTGGTATCTTTTTTATTGAGTGAATAGGCGTGTCAGACTTTTCAAGCCTGTTCGAATGAGATTGGCAGATTTTGCAAGGTGAATCCGTCCAATTTAAATTTCTCAACCCGGGTTTACAGAACAACCAGGACAAGAGAGGCTCGCCGGTCCTAGCCGGCGCTGTGCCCCGGTGACGGGTGCCCGTTCTCCGGCCGTGGACCTTCCATCTCCGGCTCTTCTGGATCAGGAATTTAGCTGAATTTGGGAAATAGAATAACAATCTCTGAAAACCGCCGGGTGAGAGTGGGATCAGCCTGAGACAGCAATCGGATCTTGAATGGACGGACAAAGAAAGCAATGGAATAAATAAGGATTGTTCTTTTTTGTTACAAAATCATGCGACTCGTGTTTAAAAAAAAAATGGGCAAATAAGAATCGATTTGTAGAGGGGGGGGGGAAAAAGACGGAGAATAAAATGACTTTCTGGTTCCGTTAACCAGCATAAAGAAGATCGGGAAAAATCCTCGGGTAGCCAAGGAGGGGAAGGATTATCCAATTTTAAGGATTAACCAGAGGGGAAAGGAGCTTTCCCGGGAATACATACAAGAACCCATAGGAATAGCCAGGCAAATTAACAGCAGCATAGCCCACAGGAAGGGGGCACTTGGGATTCCAAAACCAGAGGGAAAGAAAATTGGAATACTTCCAGGATAAACTGCCTGGGATCATCGAGATTATTCCGGGGCAAGTGGGAAATCAATTACTCCAACATAAGCAGAAGGCGATATATAGCGGATCAACCAGACAATAAAGGATTGGGAGAAGCAAATAGAGAGAGAAGGGAATGGGAAGCAAAAAAAACCATATTTGACCGTTCAGAGAAAGATGAAAAATTGGAATTCTAAATCTGGAATCCTATCACTCATGTTTGGACAGAAGGAGCAAGGACACACGGTTCAAAAACCCCGGTTACTAAGACGAGAAGACGGGAAACAGATAAATATAAATGATCGGGATTTGCGACCCCTGAGGAAAAGGGTTCCTTTTGTATGTTTCCAACCAAAAAGGGGACAACGCTATTGGGGAAACATCGATATGGGCTAGCGTGATATTTTTTAACATTTTGCTTTATTAAACTTGAAATATATAACCCAGAATAAGCCTTTTTATATAACATTTGGACAGGAGCATTTTGCCTTTGGCCTCCAATCAACAAGAAACGAATTCAAGATTTAAAACAAAATCGACTGGAATTTGATCAACTGATTGTGAATAGTCCCAGAAAAATCCAGGAGATACTGAGTTAAACCGCCCCGTGGCTTTACCCTAAACTGCACTGGAGAAAGGATTGGATTTGGGATCCTATCTCCAATGGGCTGCACTTCCTCCATTACCACCATCCAATTTGCACAGCAGCACCCGGACATCCAAATCAATGGTAAGATCGACTTGTTGGAGCTTTGTGTGATGGCTGAGTGCTCACGGAGCACGTATAGAGTCATTGATAGGGCAGGAGGCTCTCCAGCTCATGGTAGATGCGAATTCTACAACTAAAACTGTCTACAATAATTCCATTGTCTAATTCCTAATAATATTTTTCAAATATTCGTCCAGTTCCCTTTAAAATTGTGATCTTTCATTCGATAGCAATTTGTGGTAAAGGACCTCATGTTTTCATAACCCTAATTAACCTGTTTGTGCAGAGTCTGCACATTCTCCCTGTATCTGCCTGAGCTTTGCTCCAGTTTCCTCCACAGTCCAAAGATGTGCAAGTTTGGTTGATTGGCCATGGTAAATTGACCCTAGTGTCAGGGGTATGGGAATAGGACCTGGGTGAGATTGTGGTTGGTGCAGACTTGATGGGCCGAATGGTCTCCTTCTGCACTGTAGGGATCCTATGATTCTAAAACAATCCTAACATTCCTATTTGATTCCCCAGTTATGCTCCTGCTGTTTTGTCATTTGTTCAATGATCAATGAAAATAATTTTTCAGTTCCTAGTTTCTCAAAACCCTCAGAATTATTAGACACTCCACTTTTAACCTACTCCATTTTTGTTAACCTTTCACAACCAGTCCTTACTTTTCTTCATATCAATCCCTTGAAGCTTTACTCTACATTTGTCAGGGCTGTAACATCTTTTCTATAATGGGGTGCTCATAACTGCAATTGTGGTTTCACTGTGTGTCATGTAACACAGCAGAGCTTAATGATTTTTAGTCAACTCCATTTATACCTGTACTCCCATCTTTGGAGGAAATCTTACTTGGAACTCATGAATCCTGCAGTAGGAAAAGTGCTTCTTTTTACTTTTTCTTTTCAAAAATATACTTTGTTTATATTCCTTTGCATTCACTTGTATTTGCCATCAATTCACTTTGCTAAGCTGTCTATATATACTTTTGCAAACACCTGCATTAATTTTCACAGTTTACCATGCACTCTTTTTTTGTTTGGCTACATCCTTCTTAATTCTATGGGCAGGATTTTTCAGATGGTGATGCCCTACCACTCAAAGAATCATGATGTGGAATTGCCGGTGTTGGACTGGGATAAACGCAGTAAGAAGTCTCACAACACCAGGCTAAAGTCCAACAGGTTTATTTGGTAGCAAAAGCCATTAGCTTTTGGAGCGCTGCCCCTTTGGAGCAGCAAGCACTCCAAAAGCTAATGGCTTTTGCTACCAAATAAACCTGTTGGACTTTAGCCTGGTGTTGTGAGACTTCTTACTCAAAGAATCAGCAGGAAATGGGCCACTGCCTATCATGGTGACCCCACAATCATATGTTCTGAGAAGGAGGCAAGATTTCTGTTCTTTATTCAGGAGGAAATCCAGCCTCCAAGAATCGCTGGCCAATCTCATTGGCTCCCCAATCCTTTAGGCACAATTCTGAGTGGTGCCCACTGCTGGCACTACAAGCAGTTGTACCAGTCAGTGTTGGAGCCCCTGAGAAACAGGGCCTCGGTAAGAACAGGAGGGGAAGCCAGGATGGTGGGAAGAGAGAGCTGAGGGTGATGCTGACAAAGCCAGACATTGCTGGGCTTGCAAAATCTCATTAACTGTCCTAGCTGGAGATAATATACACCTCTTTAACCTGTGCATAACCCTCTTTCCACTCACATTGTCTGTACCTTTAAGACTTGATTACCTGTAAAGACTCGCATTCCAACCATTATCTTCTAATTGAGTTTGTGTCTATATATGCCCTGTTTGTGAACACAACTCCTCAGTCCTGAAAAGGAGTGATGCTCCAAAAACTTGTGCTGTTGGACTTTACCCTGATATTGTGAGACTACTTACAAGGCCAGATAGGCCAGGGGCAGATGGAAAGACAGCAGGAAGTCCACTTGGGAAATTTTATGAGACTCATTGCCCGCAAATCTGTTGGCAGGAACTGTAAAATTCTGCCCCATGTATATTAATTCTCATAATGTTTTGTGACACCTTATCAATTGTTTTCTGAAAATTAATTTATCTACTGCATTTTATAAAATTTGTGCTCAGGAATTGCCTCAAGCATTTAAGTAAATTAACTTAATTATGATGTCCTTTATTATTTGATGATACTGTCCCTTCTAAGTGTTCACTAATTCCATTCTGCAGTATAAGCTCTAGCTTTGTCCACAATAGAAGTAAGATTAGCTGGTCTGTAATTTCTTGGTATATTCTTTGCTCCTCCTTTGTACAGAGATCTTACATTTGCCAATCTCCGATTTTTCAGTCTCATTCCCCAGATATAATTCTACATGAATTCTAGGCAGAATTGAGTTCCCTATTCCCAACAATATGCCTCAACATCAATCTCAGAAGAAACCCTCTCCACTCTAGATGTGTGTGAGATTTTTCATTTCCCACACCAGTAATCCTTTAAATTCCCTGAATGCAATTGCCAGTTTGATGTCAGCTTAGTGCTGTCTGAGTCCATGGCAACTGGGTACTTGATCAAGTCTGCTCAAATTAATTTCACATGGAATTTGAAAGCTAGCACTTGGGTCCCAGAATGAAAGGCTAATGTTTAAGCCACTGTATACAATTTCAAGGAATATTTCTTGATGCAGTGAAAACATTTTAAAAAGTGTGTGCTGACCTTGTCAATCCATTCAGTTCTCTGTATGCTGCCTTGTCATGGATCCTGATTCCATTTTTTCAATGGATGAGTGTTCAGCTAGGAGACCTATTGTTCACCATCTAGATTGATGCCCTATACAATCCATTGATTACACCTTATTCTGTTCCTCATGTGAGATGCCATTTTAATCTTAAATTTCTCTTTGAGTGTCGCTGTTCCTCTGAATTATTTTTCAGTGATTGAGCCCAGCACTGTGACTGCTGTGCATGGTGACACACCCTCTTCTGTTATCTCAGTAACACAACTTTCAAGATGCAAAACATCTGATGCTCTTCAGGTTACAGACATTGAAAAGTATGGACAGTGTCATTCAGCAATCAGTCGCTTTGGGGAACCAAACCGAATGTTTAATGAGACATGGCAGCTGGCTTCGGGTTGTGGTAAAGATGAAATAAGCTTGCCCAAGAGGAGCCAATCTGCCAAAGGTTCAGAACATGGATACTGTTCGTATTCCAGGAGAACAACCACTTGGGCAATTGGGATGGAACCCAAACAGAATGAAAAGATGATGGAAGTTGGACCACTCCTCCAGTCAGGTATGGCTGTAGTCACTTAATGCAATAGAAAATGTAACAGGGACAGCAAGACATGACAAGAATAGGCATTAATATGCTGTGAATTTTGGCAGCCTTCTGTTTTCCTTCAGTGATTCTCTTTAGCTTTCCCTTCCTTTACTGAAGGTGGTTGTTCAAGCTGGGAAACACGTTCCCAATGCCAGCAGATCTCTAATACATTGGTCAGGTAGCTCTTATTCATATCATCCAAACCCGTGAGTATGAACAGACTCCTAAATAACAGAGGTATCACTGCTAAACATAAACTTTCTCCTGTCTAACATTCACATCTAATATGTATTTCCAATAGGGATCACTGAATAATAAGGACTAGAAACACTTGTTAATTTCCATACTTCCAAAAAGGTAATATTGAGGCCAATTATACCACTTCTAACACATCTAACAAAGTTCAGGTTTGAGGCTGAACCTCAGATTTTCAGGTTTATGTAGTTCAGTATCACACTTGCTTTTCCTATTCCTGTTTCATTAGTTTAAGGAGACTATTTACACAAAGGTGTAAAGGGATAGCACAGTAGTTAGCACTGCTGCCTCACAGCATCAGGTACCCGAGTTCAATTCTTGCCTTGTGTCACTATCTGTGTGGAATTTGTATGTATTCCCCATGCCTGCGTGGATTTCCTCCAAGTGCTCCAGTTTCTTCCCACATTCAAAAGATTTGCTCCGTTGGGCACTGCAGGAGAAAGAGTTAAGCACAGGTTAAAGAGATGTGTATTGTTACCAGCCAGGACAGTTAGTGAGATTTTACAAGCCCAGGCAAGTCATCGGGATTACAGATAGTGTGACATGAACCCAAGATCCCAATTGAAGCCATTCGCGTGTGTGGAACTTGGCTATCAGTCTGTGCTCAGCGATTCTGCACTGTTGTGTGTTGTGAAGGCCGCCTTGGAGAACACTTACCTGAAGATCAGAGGCCAAATACCCATGACCGCTGAAGTGTTCCCCAACAGGAAGAGAACACTCTTGCTCAGTGATTTGTCAAGCAGTGTTCATTCACCCGTCATCACAGCGTCTGCATTGTCTCCCCAATGTACCATGCTTCGAGACATCCTTTTCTGCAGTGTATCAGGTAGGCAGCATTGGTTGAGTTGCAAGTGTATGTACCGTGTACCTGGTGGATGGTGTTCTCACGTGAGAAGATGGCATCCATGTCGATAATCAGGCACATCTTGCAGAAGTTGCTGTGGCAGGGTTGTGTGATGTCATGGTCACTGTTCTCCTGAACGCTGCGTAGTTTGCTGCGGACAATGATCTGTTTGAGCTTGTGC
Source organism: Sphyrna mokarran (assembly GCA_024679065.1). Classification (NCBI taxonomy): domain Eukaryota; kingdom Metazoa; phylum Chordata; class Chondrichthyes; order Carcharhiniformes; family Carcharhinidae; genus Sphyrna; species Sphyrna mokarran. The sequence continues at coordinate 36,560,811 of JAGIQG010000020.1, read as the reverse complement.
GGTTGTTTCGAGGCAAGAAGTGGCGTGTGGGGATAGCCTTGGCGAGGTGTTCATCTTCAACAATGACACGTTGAAAGCTCTGGAGAAAATGTCATAGCTTCTCTGCTCCAGAGAAATACTGGTCGATGAAGGGTACTCTGTCCACCATGTCCTGTGTTTGACTTCTGAGGTGGTCGGTGCTGTTGCTCGGTATGCCACATCAGAACTGTTGATCGATGAGTTGAGCACCATATTCTGCTCTTATGAGGGCATCTCTCAGTGTCTGTTGCGATCCTGCCCATCTGAGCAGATCCTGTGTATATGGAGGGCTTGTTGGTAGGGGATAGCTTCTTTAACATTTTTAGGGTGGAAGCTGTAAAAGTGGAGCATTGTGAGGTTATCCGTGTGCTTGTGGTACTGTGAAGTACTGGGGTGACCATCCTTATGGAAATGCGTGTGTCTAAGTTGCAACCGATTCCGGAGAGTAGTCCATGGTGAGTCTGATGGTGGGATGGAACTTGATGTTATCATATAGTTGTTTCAATGATTGTTCACCATGAGTCCAAAAGAAGAAAATATCAGTTGTGTCTAGTGTATAGCATTGGTTGAAGGTCTTGTGCAGTGAAGAGGTCTTGTTCGAACCTGTGCATGAAGTTGTGGGCATGTTGAGATGCGAATTTGGTCTCCATAGCTGTTCTGTGTCAGGATGAAGAATTGATTGTTGAAGATGAAGACATTGTGTTCCAGGATGAGTTGTAAAATTGCATTGACAGTTGTCGGCATTGAGTATTGAGGCAGTTGCAGCAATGCCATCATTGTGGGGGATGCTGGTGTAGAGTGCCAAGACATCCATTGTGACGAAGAGTGCTCCTGGTTCAACTGCTCCATGCTTCCAGAGTTTCTGTAGGAAGTGTTGCGACAAAAGCTAGGGGTTCTTTGTACAGTGGGATTTCAGGATGCTCTCACGTAGCTGGAGAGATTCTCATGCAGTACCGCTGCAGGGAAGTCCATCGTCAACTTGTTAGACTACACTTTTTAACCAGACGAAATCGACGTTCTCAGTCGAGAGCTCAATTTCTGCCCAACCACCAAAATAGAACCCATCAGCCTCGCAGCAGACACAGGAATTCATCAGGCAGATAAAGCTGTGAGAGTTCTTCCACAAACCCCAAGAGGCCATCAGCGAACATAATGAACAGACAACCAATGAACCGGAATTGCTGACAGAGATCTGCAGTGCAGCTACTGAAGAGAAAAGTGTCGAATTGGACTCTTCTGGAAGGTTGCTGCCCTCAACTTGACATGTATGCCCAAACTGTCAGGAGGTGTGTCAGCACCAGATTCATCAGCCATGTTCCCAAGACAGCCCCAAACATCACCCAAGCACAACACGCTATCCGTTCTCTCAAGGCCAACTGCAATATTGTCATCAAACCAGCAGACAAAGGAGGGGCCATTGTCATACCGAACAGAACAGATTACTACAAAGAAGTGTACTGACAACTGAACAATCAGGAACACTACAGACAGTTATTTGTAGATCTGATCAAAGAACACACTCATCAAATCAACAGACTGATCAAGGCCTTTGATCCAGACCTTCAGAGCACTCTAGTGCTCTCATCCCAAGTACTCTCCATGTTGAAGATCTTTACTGCCTCCCGAAGATACACAAGGCGAACACACCTGGTCATCCCATCGTATCAGGCAATGGGACACTGCAAAAATTTCTCCGGCTACGTCAAGGGCATCCTGAAACCCATTATACAAAGGGTTTGTATATATACAAAGAATGTCTTGCATTCTTAGACACATACATCTCCATCAAGGATGGTCACCTCAGCACCTCACTGTACGCAAGCCCATGGATAACCTCATGATGCTCCATTTCTCCAGCTTCCACCTTTAAACATGTTTAAAGAAGCAATCCACTACCAAGCCCTCCATATACATAGGATCTGTTTAGATGAGGAGGATCGCAACAGACACCTCCAGATACTGAAAGATGCCCTCATAAGAACAGGATGTAGTGCTTAACTCATCCATTGACAGTTCCAACGTGCCACAGCAAAAAACTGCACCAACCTCCTCCGAAGACAAACACAGGACATGGTGGACAGAGTACCCTTTGTTGTTCAGTACTTCCCTAGAACAGGGAAGCTTCAACATGTCATTGATGAAGATGAACACCTTGTCAAGGCTATCCCTACACCCCTCTTCTTGCCATCAAACTGCACAACCTCAAACAGACCATTGTCTGCAGCAAACTATTCAGCCTTCAGGAGAACAGTGATTACGACACCACACAACCCTGCCACAGCAACCTCTGCAAGACGTACCAGACCATCGACACGAATGCCATCATCTCACATGAGCACCATCCATCAGGTATACAGATCATGCCTTTGCAACTCGGCCAATGTTGTCTACATGATATGTAGCAGGAAAGGATATCCTGAAGCATGGTACATTGGGGAGTCCATGCAGACGCTACTACAATGGATGAATACCACTCAACAATCACTAGACAAGAGCGTCTTCTTCATATTGGGGGAACACTTCAGCGGTCAGGGGCATTCGGCCTCTGATCTTCAGGTAGGCATTCTCCAAGGCAGCCTTCACAACACACAATAGCACAATTGCTGAGCAGAGACTGATAGCCAAGTTCTGCACACATGAGGATGGCCTCAACTGGGATCTTGGGTTCATGTCACAGTATCTGTAACCTCCACGACTTGCCTGGACTTGCAAAATCTCACTAATTATCCTGGCTGGAGACAATACATATCTCTTTAACCTGTACTTAACCTCACTCCACTCACATTGTTTGTATCTTCAGGACTTGATTGCCTGTGGAGACTCGCATTCCAAACATTATTTTGTAAATTGAGTTTCTGTCTTTATATGCCCTGTTTGTGAACTGAAATCCCACTCACCTGATGAAATAAATGCGCTTCAAAAGCTAGTGGCTTTTGCTACCAAATAAACCCGTTGGACTTTAACCTGGTGTTGTGAGACTTCTTACTATGTTTACCCCAGTCCAACGCCAGCATCTGCATATCATGGCTACCTTTAAATTTGAATCCCAGAGGCAAAAATTGAACATTTTGGTTCACGACACCATTTGGCTACCAACCCCAGTATGTGCCAACAACTATATTAAAACAAGCCAGTAATAGGGATTCTAAGCATTGGCACAATTTAACCAAAACATTGACTAAAATGCAGAAATGTGAGGATGGTTCAGCCACAGATCTCTTTACTGCTTTCTTGAAAATAAGTGATTGAATGTGGGGTTATAACAAGAAATAAACCTTGTGAAAAGAAGAATATTTGGAAAGAATTGCTACAACAGAATACTAAATTCTATGGTAGAATTCTCACTTTGCTTCTTTTTAGAACTAGGGAATTATATTGAATTTTATTCATTTCTTACAGAACATCTGGACTCAGTTAACCTGAAAGACGTCTAATTCCAAACACCTTGTGAAGACCCATTTCAGCAATTGGACATTGTTAACTTGACCTTTACTTTTGCTCCAATCCTACCTTCTCTTACGGAACTGGTCCTGAACTTTATCATCTGATATTGTCTTTTCCTCATTCATCTTGGAATATGTAGCTGTATAGTTCAATCTTAATCTATTCTTGATTATGTAGCCCAAAACCTCTCTAGAAAGCCCTTTTTTAGTTGGTTTGAAATAGTCAATACAATGCTGCACAATTCAGATTGACGGTAATTGTGATATGCTGCAGTATACAATTGATAAGACCATGGACTGAATTTTACCTCCGGGGAAACTGAAGTTTGGACTGTTTCTGGGTGCCAAACTTGGAATCTGGAATTAGGAATCTACTAATGACCATGAAACCATTGTCCATTGGCAGAAAAGCTCATCTGATTCACTAATGTCCTTTGGAGAAGGAATTCTGACATCCTTACCTGGTCTGGCCTCTAACTCCAAAGCCACAGCAATGTGGTTAACTCCTAACTGCCCCCCCCCAAAGAATGGGCAATAAATGCTGGCCAGTCAGCAATGACTGCGTCTCACAAATTAATTAAAAATAAAACTTGCACCCTAAGTGAAACAGTCACTCAGTAGGATTTTCAATGGGGAGCCCAGGGTTCACCAGGGGCCAATCAGAAGCTTTCCTGTTAAGCAACAGATAATAATACAATGTGTGAGTCCTAGAGGGGACTTCAATAACTAACACACTGTCTCCAACTTTTGCAGTCAGGTAACCATTGTACTGGGGGATGCAGAGGATCCACCCTACTGGGCAACCTGTATCTGCTCCTTTATTTAGGCAAACGAGGAGGGTCTTTCGATCTGCCTGGAGCACTAGCTCACCCAACCTGCCACTAGGAAGGTCAACTCCAGACATCTAAACTGTCCTCCATCACCTGTGGGAACTTGGAGACTAATGGGAAAATCGCAGTTGGCCTTAATTAAGCCTGATTGGCTGCATATTTTGTGTAGATGGGTATCCCTGACAGCCTATTTTCTGTGCTCATTGGGTACCACAGGGACTGCGATGTATCATCGATCCCTTTTAACCACATTTTACTTTGATGTTTTAAGTCTCCTTTCTGCTTTGTTTTTGTTTAAGGCAGTTCTCTTTTTGGGGGCCTGCCCCTTTTTAATTTGTCCCTCAGTTAATTTAATTAATTGTTTAGTCAAAAAGATTGACAGCTCTTAATCCTGCCTCTTCAAAATTGGATAACTTTGCCACCTCTCATCTGTGAGCCTAGAGGCCAAACATCCATCCATCAGAAGCACTAGTCACTAACTCTAACCCTGGTAGCTAGAGCAGGCATGAGGCCTCACTGGTGTTGGTTCCATTGATATAATTGCTTCCATTTGGAGGAAAAGTCAAAATATTGGCTTGTTTGAACTTAAGTGGAGCTGCACAGATATAGATATTAATTACCAACTGCATGAGGCCACATATAATCTGTGTTATAACATGCATTAACCCACATCAAAGGCCTTTGTGCAATCTCACTGAGGCTCGGAGTCGTACAATGGATGAATAGGAATGATGACTCAATACCAAATAATGTGTGAAGGCAACAATTTTTATTAAATAATTGTTAATTATAAAAAAACTTAATAAAAAATAAAGATAAAAAACCTCTACATATTAAAAGAAAGGGAAAAAAGACTATTTTGTTCTCGTACAAAAGGTAACCCCAAATTGGTCTATTCAATACAGTTCCCTTAAAACTCCCCTAGGTTCAGACATCATCAAGTCTCTGAATAACCTAACATGGGAGTGGACTCTTCAGTCAATCTCTCAATCAATGTCCTTTCCTCCATAATCTTCAGTATTGACTAATCAATTCTGACTACAACCCTGAATGCTGGACATTGTACCTCTTATAAATCAGATTTCTGGCTTCATTCTAGCTGGCCTTTTTTAATTGGCCTCAATTAAACTCTTAATTAAGCCTCGTTAGCTGCACATCATGTGTAAACACGTATCCTGTTTGCCTCCAATTCCGGTTCTTCAAAAATGGTTAACTTCAGCATACTCTGAGGCCTGCATCCAAATTTACTCAAAACAACAGCCTGACAACCATGAGTCCTTATCAAATTCTTTGCACAGGCACTGTGAGGTTTTCAGGGCTGCACAACACTCAGGATGTCTACATCTTTTTGATGTCTCCCAATTGCCATCAATCAGCTTATACTGTCATTCCACCAAATTCTATTACCTGATACTGTATTATTGTTGACCACCTCGTGCAAGGTTATCCATTAGCCTGATATGTAGTTTAAAGGTCTTTGAATGTTGTAATAATTGGTTTCTATTAAATTATAGAAAACAACATCTATTACAGCAAATCTAATAGAATAGGAAAAACAATAATTTAGACAAAACTACAGCTGCAAACTCAAAGTCTACAAAACAACAATTAAAAATTCAATATAGGCTTAATACAGGTTGTCTTAAAATCACAAGCAAAGCAAAAATAAAATGCAAAAACATAAAGCAAAAATTAATGATTGAAGATCTCAAGCCCACAAAATCAAGGCGTACACACATGCTGACCTATATTAGGAGGCACACAATTAATGCATACTACAACACAAGGTAATAGGTGCTATCAGATTTTAATATTGTGAATCTGATTAAAATTCCCATATGTATGTTGGATGACTATATATTGTGCATTATTTTATAAATTATATAGTCAAGATTATGTATCTAACACACTGTGGACCATGTATTGTTCTGTATGTAATATGTTCCAATAATGTGTTATTCTTTGGGTAATCCATGTTCTCCTTCATGGAGTGCAGTCACCTCCTCCGCATATTTTTGTCTTATTTGCCTGTGATTAAAAATGGTTTGAATAATAAAGTATATGAATCCATAAGTCACTGTATGTGTGATACATGATGAGATCCATGATTCATCAAAAAATAAACTGAATGACATTAGACACACAACATTTTATTTATTGAATGAAAGTTAACACAATAAATGAAGCAAATTCACACCTTCCTGTTCTTTTCCTTTCAACTGCAAGAGACCTTCATTGTCAAATGTGTTTCTGCCTCTGTGTTGCAATTTTTCAGATCAAACCAAGGCCTCATCCATCTCATCAGGTGGATGCAAAAGATCCAATGGTACTATTTCAAAGAAAAGCAAAAGAATTACCACTGGTAATGGGGCCAAGCATGTATTTTGTTATGGTAAGTGCAGAGCTGCCCAAATCCCAAAGGGAAACTTGAAACGGCTACCGGAATGGTTTTGCAATTTGTGTATCATGAGGAAGTTTTCTGAAATCAGGAAGTAACTTTTCAGACCAATTATGATATTTCATATCAAAGTAAAACATATAATAAAGTAATTTTAAAAATTGTACTTAAAACTCAAGAACACTTTGACCACAGTTAATAGTACTTTTTGTATATTTCTGAATAGATCCTGGCCTAAATAATTCAGAACTAAACTCTTTTTTTAAATGGCATCAGTCCTTTATAGCTTTTCAAATCTATAAAGTTTCAGTAACTTTACCATACAATGCCCTGCTGCCTTTAGGGTTTCTCTGAAAGTGACAGCAAATTGGAAGGGTCTGGCTTCATTTGTACTTCAGTCTTCTTTGAGATCATACCAGTCACACACTGTCTTCTTTGAGATCTCATCAGTTACCACCCACACACTGTCTTCAATCTTAAGAGAAATTTACTTCGGCCTTTGATTTTATCCTCCATTGTTTTCTACAATCCTTTAGAAGTTCCAATTTTCCAGAATTCATCAATCTTTCTTTGGCTACCGTGTTTTAAAAGTAAACTTATCCTACCTTTCTTCATCTATTTGCAATCTTCCAATTTGTATTTGTTCCCCCTTTGAATTAAAACAGTCAACCTCAAACCACTTCTTCTGTTGCCTTGGGTAAATTTTTTTTCAAGTTCTCCTGGTTTTCTCCATTTATCACCATATCAAACCAACCGCCCTTATACTTTCTTCTTGATGTTTGACCTTTGCAGTCTTTATAATCCCATTAAACCTGTCAAACATCTGCAAGATTATTTTACAGCATATGAGAACATGAAAGTAATATTGCTAAAGAGAAAATATTAAAACTCTAATTTTCTTGACAATCCCTTGACCAATATCCTAAAACAGATTATCTTAGTCATTTTCACCATTGCAGCTTACTGCTGCATTTGCGACATTTTAAGAATGATTACATTTCAAAAAGTACTCTGTTGGCTGCAAAGCGTTTGGGACATTCAGAGGTCATGAAGACACTACATAACCGAAAGCTCTTGCAAATAAATATAAAAGCACTATAATACATTACTATAGAATCCTTCAGCATCGAAGGAGGCCATTCAGCCCATCAAGTCTGCACCAGCCACAATCCTGCCCAGGTCCTATCCCCATAACCCCATGCATTTACCATAGCAATCCCCCTGATACCAAGGGGCAATTTAGCTTAGCCAATCCACCTAATCCGCACATCTCTGGACTGTGGGATGAAACCAGGGCACACAGAGGGAACGCACACAAAGAATGTGCAAACTCCACACAGACAATGACCCAAGCCAAGGATCGAAACCAGGCCTCTGGAGCTCTGAGACAGCAGTGCTAATCACTGTGCCACTCCAACTTTAAATAATTACTTTAAAGTCCAAGAAGCTAATATTAACTATCACTTCTGCGGAGTCATCGTCAGCCTTCTCTTACCACCTTGCCCGGCTCTGTTTCTCACAGCCTGTCCTGTCTGTCTGCTTGTTATCTGTGATACAGATGGTTAGGCTGGAATTACATCCACTGGTGAGCCCCCAGCATTGGCTCTGCCAGAGTTTGTGGGCCAACTGGAGATTATGGGACATGACTGATATCTGTTCAAGGGTAGGAGAGAGAATTCAATTTGAGTGGTATCTTTTCCTTCCCATCAACCACAATGGGCTTCCTCAACTTTCTTCATTTGCATCCAAAATATCTTTAGATTTTAAAGCAAACTAACCTTTTTTCAAAGCTCCAGGATGTCTGTCTGGTCTGTTGTTCATCCTGTTGGATCCAGGTGTGCCCAACTGGAAGTCAATATGCCTCAAGAGACCATTGGATCACAGTCCAGTTTAAGAAATAGGAACTGTGATGATCTGTGCCTGCATGCATTACACGATAGGGAGCTCATCAGAACAACGGATAATGTGGAACTGGAGAGTGGCACCACCCACTGTATGATGTACATAGTTACATGGTCAGAACAGTCTCAAACAACACTACAAACAGTTAGCTTGCATGTTGGTAGCAACTCCATGCAAAACCATACTTGGAACTGTAAATAGTTAAAGCGTATCAATTAAGGTATTTACATTTAAATGCACAAGCTTCAAGATCCCATCAATGAACTACCACCACTGAAACATAAAAACCCATATTGACTTCATCCTATTTTCACTGGCCTTGTAAGGATCTGATACCTTAAAGAGGTGTTTTTCACTTTGTTGTGCCAACAGGAGAAAATAACCATAATGGGAGAGGATTCGAGAAGTGGAATAAAATGTTTATATAATAGAATGAGGAGAATTATAAGGTAACATTGCCCCTCTTCCACTACTTGCTATGCACGCAACCTTTATGTTTGCAATGACAGCAAGCCACACAATAGCCTCGGCAGATGCCCAAGAGCTGGACCTACCATTTAGCTGAGGAAGGAGATTTAAAAAGGAGAGGGGAAGAGAAAATATAAAATACGCAGCCACAACAACACAAAAGATTCTAATTGACCAAGCTTGCTTAATTGATTCTCTATGTTTATTTACATGAGCAGATTGCATGAAAGGTCAGTGCTGTGTATAAATAGCTGTGTTCTTGGCTTTGTTCCAGCTGATGCAGATCTTTTAGAGTTTGGCAGGGTGATGAGAGACATCAACTTGAGAACATGAGAAGATCTGGCACTTCCAATTAATTCCTTAGTACTACACTGACCAACCTATGTGTTCACATGTTCCACTTGAGCCCAGTTTCCATGGAGCAATTTTCCTTTTCAAAGTCCTCATAATCAAAAACAACAATGACAAATTCAAAGCTTAGGACAGTTTCAAAATCCACCGAGGCATTCACTGCAGTGCTGTTAACCAATGACTGTACACCAATCAATGTTTAACACTGCAGAATAAACCCTTACATGGTCTTATACAATTGTTCCAGCTGATCTGCAACAAACATATGAATAAATTAAGGGATATCTTATGTATCTCCTGTACACATTTGGCATATTTGACAGAAAATTTATTTAGCATATTCAGCAAATTATTTATCCATAATCTGAATTAGAGACCCGATTTACGATCAGAAAAGCTATAAAATTTCTTGTGGAATAAATCACGTGATCTTAGAATCAAAAAACTGATGTTATTGAAATGCTAAGTTACTATTATGCACTTTTTATCTGTGTTTTCCACTAAATGAATTCAATAAAATGGCAAAGTGGCATAGTGGTTAGCACTGCTGCCTCATAGCGCCAGGGACCTGAGTTCAATTCTGGCCTTGGGTCACTGTCTGTGTGGCTTTTGCACATTCTCCCTGTGTCTGAGTGGGTTTCTTCCAGGTGCTCCCACAGTCCAAAGATGTGCAGGTTAGGTGGGTGGACCATGGTAAATTGCCCCTTAGTGTCAGGGGGATTAGCAGGGTAAACATGTGGGATTACGGGGATAGGGCCTGGGTGGGATTGTGGGTGCAGACTCAATGGCTCAAATGGACTCCTTCTACACAGTAGGGATTATATGACTCTTGTCAGAGATATTCCAGGAGGACATCTGTAAGTTTTATTAAGTAATTTAGATATAACTGTTGAAATCCACACCTTGTAATTGTCCACCTGGCTACAGATGCACTGAAGTTTCATCTAGCGTATTCATACTAAACAAATTTGACAAATTTGACAGGCTGATCTGTCTGAAAACCATTCAATGCATACATGCACTGATGATGATTGTCAAGCTCTTTAAGCAGCAAATTAGCTACTTAATAATTATTGCTCCCAACTAAGTTGTAAATAGAGCTATGCAATGAAGAAGAAATCAAGATACCCCGGCAAAGACTGCTCACATAGCTAACTTTAAAGCTATTACCTTGCAGTGAACAAATACGAAATAGTCTTTCAGGGCAAAAGCACATTTGTTATCAGATTGCCTTACATTGATTTGCTTGCTGAGCATCAGGGGGGTACCACGAAAAAGAACCATAACTTGGAGGTAATCAATCAGCTAATGTAAAATTGAAACTCCATAAATTACAGTTTTATTAAGAGAATTATGAATGTATTTGAATGTGATTCCTTAAAAAATGTCAATATCCTATATTGATGCAGATGCATTTGTGCAAAGATGGCAAAACTATATATTTTGTAATAAGATTTATCATTACATTTGTGCAGTGCATATCATAATCATATAGGAAAGCTAATGCAGCGGTAAATTTTGCCAGTAGTATCCTTCAATTTTGCAGAGAAAGCTGACATTCCTTTGATACCTTTGCCAGAGTATCTTGTTTCCTTCATTGCATAGTTCTATTTACAATTCAGTTGGAAGTAATAATTATTAAGTAGCTAATTTGCTGCTTAGGGAGCATGACAATGATCAGTGCACGTACTCAGCTTTGCTGGGAGTCTCCAAATTAACAAAGGCAGGGACAATTAGATCTTTATAGACATGAAGAAAGCAAAAGGCACTTTGCTTGAGGAGATCAGAGGAAAGTGTGCATCAACTTGTGTTGACTAAATCCATTCTCCCTTCTTCTGATTTGCAGAGCAATATGATCATGTCAGTCCTCTCATTCCCTTTCATTCATTCAGTTTCTTATGGAAAGTGTGAAACGAATTATGCTGAAATATTTCTTCTGTCCTTTTTTATAGATAATTTGAACAGGAAATAATGATGCCCAGTGTGAACAAGAACAACACAGTAAACTGGACAATATACTCACACTCTAAATGCCATTTTGGGATTTGTGCTAAAGCACAGTACAGAAGAGATAGGGAGTTTGACTAGCAGCCAGCAAATGGAGGTTAAGAGCTACCACGCTGGCAGTTTATACATGGTGCTTATGTTAAATTCTTCCCACATTCCAAAATACACTGTTTGAACACATTTGAAGTGTGAAGAAGTGCTTTGACTTTGCCAACGTGGCATTGGAAGGGATTGATGATTAGTTGTCTCCCATTTAAGATTGAGATGAGGAAAAATCTTTTCTTTTAGGGGATCATTACTCTATGGAGTTTTCTTCAGAAGCAGGCTCATTGAATCTACTCAAGGCTAAGTTAGATGTTTGATTGACAAGGCAGTCAAGGTTATAATGGGAGCGGGGGGGGGAGAGAGCACGGCGGGGGGGGGAGAGGAGAGAGCACGGCGAAGGGGGGGGAGAGAGCACGGCGAGGTGGGGAGAGAGCACGGGGGGGGGAGAGAGCACGGGGGGGGGGAGGAGAGCACGGTGGGGGGGGGGGAGAGCACGGTGGGGGGGGGAGAGCACGGTGGGGGGGGGAGAGCACGGTGGGGGGGGGGGAGCACGGGGGGGGGGAGCACGGGGGGGGGGGGAGCACGGGGGGGGGGAGCACGGGGGGGGGGCGGGGGGGGGGGAGCACGGGGGGTGGGGGGGAGCACGGGGGGGGGAGCACGGGGGGGGGGAGCACGGGGGGGGGGGGGAGCACGGGGGGGGGGGAGCACGGGGGGGGGGGAGCACGGGGGGGGGGAGCACGGGGGGGGGAGCACGGGGGGGGGGAGCACGGGGGGGGGGAGCACGGGGGGGGGGGAGCACGGGGGGGGGGAGAGCACGGGGGGGGGGAGCACGGGGGGGGGGGGGGGAGCACGGGGGGGGGGAGCACGGGGGGGGGGGGGAGGACACGGGGGGAGGGAGCACGGGGGGGGGGGGAGCACGGGGTGGGGGGGGTGCTGGTTGCATGGAAAGCAAGAATTTTGAGATGAAGTCACAGTGAAATCAACCATTATCTTGTCAAAGATAAGAGCAGGCTTTACTCATGCTACTAATTCTTCTGTTCTTGTGAGTTATCTCAGAGCTTACATTTGATTAAGCCACCAATCAACAACCCATGCAGAGGTCAATAAAAAAAACTGCTTACAAATACTTGTCAGGGAAGCATTTTAAAATTTAAACTCTTGTCATTTAGAAAACCTTCAGAGGAAATGCCTCTCAACTAGCACAGGCAAAGGAATAGCTGAATGACTGGTGTCAGGCAGTACATGAGTCCACAGCAGGTGTGTGACCACTAAAAATTAAAAAAAATTATATACTGTATGGAAAGGATGAAGGCATATTGGCACTGTACTTACAAGGGAAGCTAAAAGTAGGTCTGCAGAAGTGCCAGAGGATAACACTGCAGAATAAGTAAGTGATAGAAATATTAGAAAGATTGGCTGTTGAATTTTTCTGGTGATGGGCTAGGAAGCAGGAGGGCTGACAAAATGGTGGAGGAAGACATCAGGATAGGAGTAGCACAACCTCCCTCTGCCTTGCAATGTTGCCATTAGTGGAAAGACATTCTCCACTGTATTGGAAAGACCACTGGATGGTCAACTGAGCCACTTAAGCAATCAATTAAGGTCACTCCCTGCTTCCGCGGGCATCTTGTTTGCTTCAGAAGGTTCAGCTGCTGTGCAGGGAGACCACCTGGTAACCCCTATTGGTTTCCCAGCAGGTTTCAGAGGGTTCCTCCTTTTGTTCCCTGAAAGAATCCCCCTTATGACAAAGACCACCTTTGTGGCAATGGGAGGCTGGCATGAAGGACTTCTGCACCCACCACCACTTCATTGTCAAGGCTTGCCTGCCCACTCTACTCTTTGGGGCTGCCTTGCCATTGAGGTGGGACTTCACTACACTTCACAAAATACTGACCACTGCATTTAAAGGATTAATGTTAGATTAGATACCCTACATTCCAGAATATAGGACAGGTTTGGATGGTCTACATTGCAGGAAGATTAGTGATAAAGTTGCATTAATGATTATGGTTGGGTAGGAGGGAGGGTGCGTGGCTGTTACACACATTTAAAAACAGGGTGAGTAACTGTATATAAATTAGCCTTATGCTGGTTGTAGGAAAAATACTAGAACCATAATAAAAGATAATATTGGTTCATACATAGCACAGAATCATAGAATCCCAACAGTGCAGGAGGCGGCCATTTGGCCCATTGAGTCTGCACTGACAACAATCCTACCCAGACCCTATCCCACATATTTATACTGCTAATCCCTCTAACCTATGCACCTCAGGACAATTTAGCATGGCCAGTGCATCTAACATGCGCATCTTTGGAGCATGGGAGGAAACTGAAGCATCCAGAGGAAACTCACATAGACACAGGGAAAATGTGTAAACTCCACACAAACAGTGAACTGTGCCAAGAATTGAACCCGCATCCCTGGGTAATGCTTGACTAATTTGATAAATTGGGAGTCACTGCAACTTATAAAGGCAAAATTATCAAATCTGAAAGGATAATGCTAGACTGTACGAGTTGTCACAGGATGATAAAATGGCAAATTCAGTGCTACCTTTCCCTCTGGAAATGTTGCTGTAGACAGATACAACCAGGTTTAGGGTTGCTAGGAAATGGAGACAAATGCTAGTGGTGACCAAGGAAATGGAGATGCTGGCAGGATTATGAGAATAACAAAAAGATCAGAAAAGCCTTCAAAGCTACTCAGAAAATTGCCTTAATAATAGATATTGACTCATGCTGAAGTTAACCAAGTCATAGCTAACGAATAGAAAACCAATAAAGAAATAGATAGATTATTAGGTCCAATAAATTGCAGTAGGGAGCGATTTGCTGAGGAAAATTACAAACCATGTGTATCCCAAGGGCAATAATGACTGGAATGTAAATTGGCCATTCATCCGGTGTCAGTCATGTTTGGCCTGTCCTCTTTCTGGTACCTGATACTTGTATGTCTATTATTCTTATTTTGAGATGCCCCCTACCCAGACCCTGGACCAGAATTGCTCCGGGGCTCTGACTCCAGTCAACTGCAGCTTCAACATGGCAGCTGCTCCCTTCAAATCCCTGAGGCTTTCAGTAGCTCTGATCCAGCACTGACATCAACAAGCAGGTTAACATAGCACTTCACCAACAGACAGAACAACATTTTTCTGACACACAGCCCAAAGGGAACATTTCCCTGATTCTTGTCTCTGTGACTCCAGCTACAGCTCAGCTATGAAAGCTCTAAATCTGTGTATGTGCTTGTCTCGGTAATTCTCCACTCTTCCTCTCCATACCTGTCTTTTCAGTGCTGACTAGCCTGCACTGCTCCCCAGCTGCTTTCCAGTCAATAGGGATTGGCAGGAGACATTGCCCAGTCTTCTTGACCTCCATCAGTGGCCACATATTGGAAAGTCTGTTGTCTACCTGCACCTTGAGCTTGAGAAAATATTAGATGGATGACAAAAGATGGCTGATAGAAAGAAAGAGAAAGATTTAATGATGGCAAACAATAACAGAGAGAGAAATGATATAAAGGTGTGACAAAATCTATGTTTTTATTCTTTTGGTGATTCAGCAAGTCAAGACAGCATCTGTGGAGAGAGGGAGAGACAAAGTTAATGTTTCAGGTTGATGGCCTGCTGATGAAAGATATTTGGTTCTGAGGGCAGGTTTCAGTTTCTATCTGATCAAACACAAAAACAGAATGCAATGAAGGTGAAATTCGGTCAGAGAGAAGGGCCAACATTCTTCAAATCAGGCATTCTTGGAAGAGTAATGACAATGAATTAAAAACAAATGCAACATCAAAGTGCTGCAGGTATTGGAACATAGAAATACGCAAGTATTCCACGGTCAGCTTGGTATAGCTTCTGCTCTGACAAAGACCGCAAAAAAATTACAAAGGACTGTGAATGTAGTCCAGTCCATCACGCAAACCAGCCTTCCATCCATTGACTCTTATCCATATGTTCCGCTGCCTCGGAAAAACAGCCAGCATAATCAAGGGCCTCACGCACCCCGGACATTCTCTCTTCCACCTTCTTCCGTCGGGAAAGAGGCACAAAAGTCTGAAAACAGGTATCAGCCACCTCAAGAACAGCTTCTTCTCTGCTGTCATCAGACTTTTGAACGGTCCTATTTTATATTAAGCTGATCTTACTCTTCACCCTAGCTGTAACTGTAACACTACATTCTGTATCATATCCTCCTTTCCTCCTCTATGTACTCTATAAACGGTATGCTTCGTCTGTACTGCACGCAAGAAACAATACTTTTCACTGGGTCCCAATTCACGTGACCATAATAAATCAAATCAAATGATTCATCTTACAGCTTATGTACCCTGAAACATTGAGTCTGTTTATTTTCCTTTCCGCAGATACTGGCGAACTTGCCGAATACTTCCACCATATTTTTATTTCAGATTTCCAATATCTCCAGCATTGAACAGCCGAAGCGTTCAACTGAAAGCGGCCCCGCCGCCGGGAATTCGGAGGACCAGCCGTCCTCCCAGAAGTATCCCGGCATCCCAGCCGACAACTGCCCGGGCAACCGGGGGACGCTGTGACGTCCCAGCCTGACGTGCCGGGCTTGGCGGCGGCGCATGCTCTGTTCATTAAGATGAGCTGTGCCAGTAATGGCGGCTGCTGGATTGCCGGGATTCGTGTAGCCGGCGAGTGAGGCGACTAAAAAGCTGCCCTTCGTTATGCCGGGCATGGAGAAAAATTCGATTTGAAGCTGTCGGTTGTATTTCAAGAGCTGGATTAAAAGGGGAACGATATTTTCTCCTAACCCCCTCTCCCTTCATCCCCTTTACCCGGGCCGTATCCTCATTCCACCCCCCCCGCTACCCGGCTTGGCTGCCTTCTTGTGAAGCCGGGGTTTGTTTTTCCCCCCCCCCCCCCCCCCCCCTCCTTCTTTGACCCCCATCCCTTCTCTTCCCAATTTCAGATCAGCAGTATGTCTGACGACGGCGTGGACAGAGTAATTAAGGTAAGAGTGAAGTGGTGTATATTACACGATGGTACCGGTGACCCGAGTTGGTGTGTGAATTGGGTGGGGGCACACCAGAAGCAACAATTCATCCTTACAATGGTCCAGTCTCGTACAGGAAACGTAGCTTTAAATGCTACATGTGGGATGTGTGCGTCATTAGGACTGTTGCTCACATCCAGGCTGTTCCTTGATTTTTGCGTTGACAGCGTTTTGTTACCCGAAGGGGAAAGAAAATCCAGCGCTCCCAAAATCCACAACAGATCTTTGAACTCTGTTACTTGGAGACTTAAAGTGTAACCTATTTGAACCAGTTGCACTTAAGTAAAAACAAGTCTCGTTGGTACTATTTCAGTATAGTAGCATTTAGCTCTCACAATTTCGAAGAAATGTCAGCAGTTAAGATTTATGAGCACTAAGATTGATGCAGTTTGGAAACGCATTTAAATATAGCTTTTAAAGGAGTAAGGTATGTTAACTCTTACTTTAAAAAAAATGCCCTTCCTACCACCACCTCTGCTAAAGACAATGATTTCCTGACAGCATCTCTTTTGAGTTTAAACAACTGAATTAGGTAAACAGAGAGAATGCAAGAAGGGCAGCCCCTTGAAGGGAAACTACCTGAAACAAAAGCAAACCATAAATTAAATTTGAGCATGAGACTCCATACATTGGCCAAATGGGTCACTTAAATTGGCCTCGCTCTAGATGAGTCAAATATTATAACCTGTTAATGGCATTTATTATTGTTCTTAAATTAATGTTTTGTTAAAGCAAGTGGCTGTGGGGTCAAAAATACTTGGGGTTAACCTGAGGTTTTCTATGGGCTTAAAGTTGAGCACTCATGGGTTCTGCAAGTTCATGATGTAATTATATATTTTTGATAATTCAGTCTTTAAAATTGTTTTAATGAAACTCCAGATCCCAAGGGAACTTGGCAGATTCCCCTTGTGGGAGGGACAAGAAGTAAAGAACAAAGTTTAAAAATAAGGCAATTTCAATTATAATAAAGATGAGCAGAATATTTTTCTCTGAAGTTTGGAGTGTTTGGAACTCTCTTCCCCGGAGAGTTTTTAAGGCAGAACCAAATAACTTTTGATTTGCTTGTTTATCAATAATCTGTTGGGGTGATCAGAACGTGGAGTTGTGGCTCAGAATTGGATCAGTTGTGCTGTTGATTTTATTGTATATACCTGCTACCAATACTGCAGTCATTGCATTGTTTTAAATGTTTTCCTATGTTTGGTGATAATGAACCATCAACTCTTTGGCATGGTATGGGGACAACTTGCCTTGTTGGTTCTTAATGCTAGGATATTTGGCAAAGAATAGCTTGTCAATCCTAGATGTGCAAGTAGAGGTAGAAGCAACTTTTTTAAATGAAATATAGCTAGTGTAACTATAATGTGGATAACATTTTCAAGTATCAGCATGCAAATCAAAGGTGTAATTATCTGTCTCACCACAGTTTATTAACACACTAATGCTGCTAAGCTGTCACTTATAACTAATATTTAAAATGTTAGGAACCTTTGCTGAGTAGAAGAAACGGTTTTGAGTCCAATACTTGACTGCTTTATTTGGCCCTTAGCTTTTAAAAATGAAATTTCTTTCATACTGAAGTCAATACACTTGTGTTGAATTCAGTTGTACCGTAAGGAATCAGATGTTCATGTCAATAACCTTGTCAAAATAAAGATTGGTGCTATCTTGATAATCTGTGGATTAGCTGTGAAAAGTTTTGTTGTGCTCTAAAACACAGAACATTGCATTGCGGTCATCCAATGTGGAAGTCTTGTATAAGGGGCAAATAATGGTGTCCCCCTCCTTGGTGGAAGAATACATTGCTGCCAATTCTTTGCAATTCAGCAGTGTATAGTTCAGTCTAAGAGGATTTTGAACAATGATGTCCTTGCAAGTTTCTTCTGTGTAACAGTTTGTTTTGCCTCTTGTCACACAACGTCACAATAGCCGCTGGATGATCCACGTTCTTATTGGTACACTGACTGGAGAGAACTGTCTGGTGATGTTATTCTCACAGATGTCTCCTTTCCCTGTGAGTGAGTGTGTAACCTCTGTTCTGCATTTCCATACAGCTGTGTCTATGGTTAGCATATCTTGCATTGGTTCAGCTAATTGACAACTGTACTGCCTCTACACTGTTAGACTTCGAATCATAGATCAACTGTTTTTTTTAATAATTAAAACATTTGGAAGGCCAAAATTATTGTCTTCATGCTGCCACAAACATTTGTTGCCTCACTACCGATTCCATATGTCAACCTGGCATCTATCTCGGGCTGAATGACACCATTCTCATAACTGACCTTGGGTTCAGCTTTCAACCTCTTATCCTGTCCATCACAAGGGCCATCCATCTACTGACGTTTTTATTGGCTATCTCTGATCCTATCTCAACTTATCTGCTGCTGAAATCTTCTCCGTGCTTTTTTTAACCTTCGGACTTTTTTATTGATTTATGGGATGTGGGTGTTGCTGGCCAAACCAGCTTTTATTGGCTGCCCCTAGTTGCTTTTGAGGAGATGGTGGTGAGTTGCATTCTTGAACCTCTACAGTCCTTGAAGTGTAGGTACACCTGCAATGCTGTTAGGGAGTTCCAGAATTTTGACCCAGTGACAAATGAGGGAATGGAGCTATATTTCCAAATCAGGATGGTGAGTGACTTAGAGGGCAACTTCTGAGGTATTGTTCTCAGGTATCGGCTACTTTTGTCATTCTAGATTTTAGTGATTATGGGTTTGAAAGATGTTGCCTAAGCAACCTTGGTAAGTTCCTGCAATATATCTTTCAGATGGTGTACACTGCTACCGCTGTTAGTTGGTGGTGGAAGGATTGAATGCTACCCCTTCCACAAACAATCAAACGGGCTGCTTTTGATGAGCTGCACTCATCCAAGCAAGTGAAAAATATTCCATTACACTCCTGACTTGTGCATTGTAGACGGTGGACAGGCTTTGGGGAGTCAGGAGGTGAGTTACTTGCTGATGAATTCCAAGCATTTGATCTGCTCTGGTAGCCACAGTATTTATATGACTAGTCTAGTTCATTTTTTTTTTATCAACGGTAACTCCCAAGGTGTTAATAGTGAAGGATTCAGTGATGATAATGTTATTGAATGTCAAGGGGTGATAGTTAGACCCTCTCTTGTTAGAGATGGCCATTGTCTGGCACTTGTGTAGCATGAATATTACTTTCTACTTGTCAGCCCAAGCCTGGATATTGTCCAGGTCTTGCTGCATTTGGATATGGACTGTTTTAATATGAGGAGTTGAGAATAATATTGAACATTGCACAGTCATCAATGAATATTCCCACATGACTTTGTGTTGGAATGATGGTCATTCCATTGATGAAGCAGTTTAAGGTAGTTGGGCCTGGGATGATACTATGAGCAACTCCTGTGTGATGTCCTGGAGCTGAGATGATTGACCTCCAGTTACCACAACCATCTTCCTTTGTGCCAGGTATGACTTCAACCAGTGAAGAGTTTTCCCCCGATATCCATTGTCCCCAATTTTGCTAAGGGCTTCTTGATGCCGTATTCTACGAAATGCTGCCTTGATGTTAAGAGCAGTCACTCCACCTTTAGCATTCAGTTCTTTTATTCAAGTTTGAATCAAGGATGTAATGAGGTCAGGATCTGTGATTTTGGGTAGAACTCGACTGAATGCAGGTCATTGCTGATCAAGTATTGCTTGATAGCAGTGTTGATGGTCCTTTCATTAGTTTACTGCTAAATGGATTATCCACTCGGCACTTCTGGTTTGCTGCAAATGTTTCAGTCTTATCTTTTGCTGGAATCCTTCATCATTTGAGATTGGGGAAATTTGTGGAGCCACCTCCTGTAATGAGTTGTTTAATTTCCAGTGCCATTCATGGCTTGATGCGGCAGGACTACATAGCTTAGATCTGATCCATTGGTTGTAGGCTCCAAAAACTTGCAGTGTTTGGCATGCAAAAATTGCTGATTTGTAGCTTGCTTGGTTGCCACCTCATTTTAGGTATTGTCTAGTGTTGCTTTTGGCCTGCCTACTGCATTCTACTTTGTACCAGGTTGATCCCTTGGCTTGGTGGTTATTGTAGTGATATGCTGGACCATTAAGTTACAGTTTGTGGTTGAAAAGCTGCTGATGGCCTGCAGCAATTCATGGAGCCCAATTTTGAGCTGCTAAATCTTCCTAAAGGTGATGATTCATGATGGGATCTGGATTTGATGAGCCTCACCCAAGTGGCCGTTTCTATGTATAGATAGTATTTTTGTGGGTCACTCAACTGCATGGGTTATCCTAGATGACCTCCAAACTGCTTTTCAACTGATATCAAGAAATACCATTCAAGAAGTATTCCCTGCGTAATCATGAGGAATTGAAGTCTTGTCTTTTACTTTGCTTTCATCTGTCATGTCCCCAAACCACCCAAACTCAGTCCTTGATATCAGAGCTGGTTTGTAACATTCCATCATTTATTCTGGTTGAGATCAATTAAGTCAGTATAAGCTAAACTGTGAACACAGTTCGTTTTGGCCTTCATGCTCAATTTCACACAAAAAAAATTAATCTGATGGACAGCTGTTGGGCGAGCTCTTGTACAAAATTTTCATGTCTTCGTTCTTGAGCTTACCCTTGAATGAAATGTTTGCCTTTTGTTAGTGCAACTATCATTGTAAATTATGACTATTTGATGGTGGGAGTGCATCACACTTTAGTCTGCTCATATTTTCATTCAAATCTGTGCGCTGTCACTTTTTAACAAAGTTACAGGATAACAATTGGGAGTGTGAATCTGCAACAGATTTCTATGGTTTCATCCTCAAATCATTTTTTGCACTTTCTATAGCATTTCTAAAATATTATTTATAATATGGAGACCAGAACTATGGTCTAACCAAGGTTTGATACAAATTGAATATTACTTATCTACTTTACAATTCTATCCCTCTAGAATGAAACCTTAGTGATAGTTTTTGATAGCCTTATTATGTGTACTGCTACTTTTAGTGATTGGTGTACCTGTACTTGTGGGTGCCTTTTATCCTGTACCCTATTTAGACTCTTATTTTCCAAAGTGTACGTAGTCTTCCTACCTGAATCCACTGCTTTAGCCTTACCTATATTGAAATTAATTTGCCAATTGCATTCCCATTCTGCAAGCTTGCTAATGTTGCCTTGTATTTTGTTGCAGTTTGACATTATCTAAAATTTCAGATTGGAAAAGAGATTGTGTATAAAATACTTGAATTTTAAATGTTTTGCCAGAAGTTACTATTTAATTAAGTATTGTTCCAGAGAGATTCAGTTTCTTGGTCTTCAGTTTAAAAGCCACTTTATAAGTGGATAGATAGTAAAGAGTATTACATCCAGAGATTAATTTATGTAACCATAGGATTTACTTTCCAGCACCAGTCAAAAACATTTATTTTCTGGAAGCTATTTTGCAAATTCCTTCACTGAAAGATGCACATCTCCTCCTCTGTTTCCTGACCCCAGCATATCCCCTCCCTTTGCAACAGTGTCATCTCAACCTGCCATGAACAATATGGTGGTAATGATATAGATGTGCATGTGTTTTGCCCAGTTCTATCCCTAAGTACTTCCCATTCTTCTTGCCGCTGTAGCAGTTGTGACTTCCTCTTTGAGAAGCCTACAGTTTCCCTGTGCATCTCTTGGCAGTCTGCAAATGGCTCATTGAGTAGCAACTGTCTCATCCAGTTCTTTTGCTAATACTGCTTAGCAAACTGATTGGGAGCTGATCTTGCCAGTTTCTTCCTGTCCATCTCACCCTTCCTGGTACTGATATTTTGGACTTTGCCAGCAATCTAGCTACCTATGCTCCTCTGGATCTCTCCTCAATATCTGTTTACTCGTGACAAAAGCCTTTCTAATCCACGAACATAATGTGGATGTTGCATCACATCATAGCTTGATAGAAATCTGGCTGAGGGGTGGTGACATATTATTCTTAATTGAAGCTTTCCTGCCTCATTATACTTTACACCACTTGCATCACTTAGATGATGGTGATGTGGCTTTTATAATCAAATCTCACTCTAGCCTGTCACCTTGCTCTTCCGGCATTTTCCCTTGCTTTGTTGTACCCAAGTACCATGCCAATTTTCTCAATAACCTTATCTTCAATATTTTCCTACATCTGCACAGAATGGCTTCTCATCCTCAGTGGTTCTTACCTCCAACTCAACTCAGGACAGAGAATATGATGAATTATAAACATATGCAATAGAAACACAAGTAGGCCATTCAGTCCCTTGAGACTGCTTCACCATTCAGTAAGATCATGGCTGATATGTTTGTTCCCCTAATTCCACATTCATATTCACATCCACCCCGATAACCTTTTTGTTTGTTTTTTTTGCTAGGCAAGGGAATCAATCTATTTCCACCTTAAAAATATTTAATGGCTCTTCCTCTCTGCTTTCTGAGAGAGAGTTCCAAAGTCGCATAATCCTCTAAGAAAATAATTTCTCCTATCCTCTGGCCTAAAAGGGCATCCCCTAATTTTACTGTCCTCTTCTGTTTCACCCTCAATTCAAGCTTCCCAACCTGTATTAGCGATCATCTAGTTGACTTTACTATCTGATGCACCCTCTCTTACCTCTTTTTCCTCCTTTAAGGCATTTCTTAAACCCACCTCCTTGACCTAGCTTTTGAATATCTGCCTATACATCTCCTTAGATGGCTTTGTTTTATAATGTCTTTGAGTGTTTATCATGTTAAAGGCTCTATATAAATATGAGCTATTGTATATTAAGGTGACAATGATTAGCACTGTTGCCTTAGAGCGTCAGGGACTTGGGTTCAATCCCAGCTTCGGTTAACTGTCTCTGTGGAATTTTCACATTCTCCCTGTGTCTGCGTGATCTTTCTTTGGACGCTCCAGTTTTCTCTTGCGTTCCAAAGATGTGCAGGTTAGGTGGATTGGCCATGTTAAATTGCCCCTTTAGTATGTCCAAAGATGTACAGGTTAATCCTGGCAAATGTGTGGGATTACGGAACGGGTGGGAAAGTGGGTCCGGGTGAGATGCTCTGTCAGAATATGTGCATTGTTGATGGGTTAAATGGTATAGTAATTCTATTCTATGATCTTTTGCATGTCAATTTATTGTTGTACTTAATGCATGAAGCTCTAGTCTAGTTGCACCTGATTAGCTCAGGCTGTCTAATCTTAAAACTGCAACAGATCCCAACTAACAAGTATGATTATAAAAATCAAACATGAGGAAAGTAGAACATTACAGCACAGTACAGGCCCTTCGGCCCTCCGTGTTGCGCTGACCAGTGGAACCAATCTAATGACCCTCTAACTTAAATTATTCAAATGTTAACCGTATGCCTAAATGTAGAGATGCCGGCGTTGGACTGGGGTAGTAAGAACTCGGTAAGAATTTAGCAACACCAATTTTAAATCCAGCCGATTTATTTGGTAGTAAATTTGTGAGCTTTCGACACTCTTGTGTCTTCGTCAGGCAAATGCAGTGTTCTGGTCTGCAATAGCACACGTATCAACACAGACAGTCACAGATTGCTGATTAGAATGCGAATCCTTACATCTAACCTGCTATTCAAGTGTTAAAGTGGCTAACAATGTGTGTGAAGGGAATCCTGAGCATTGGTTAGAGAATTGTGTATTTTCTCCAGACAGCACAGTAAGTGAGGTTTTTTGCTAACCCAGGCAAGTTACGGGGGTTACAGATAGTGTGTCATGAAGCCAAGATCCTTATTAAGACCGTCCTCATGTGTGCGGAACTTGGCTATCAGTCTCTGCTCAGCGACTCTGCGCTGTCGTGTGTCACGAAAGCCCCCTTGAAGAACGTTTACCCGCAGGTCGGAGGCCGAATGCCCATGACTGCTGAAGTGTTCGCCCACAGGAAGGGAACTGTTTTGCCTGGTGATTGTTGAGCGATGCTCATTCATCCGCTGTCGTAGTGTCTGCATAGTCTCCCCAATATACCATGCTTCGGGACATCCTTTCTTGCAACGTATTAGGTAGACAACGTTGGCCGAGTTGCAAGAGTATGTACCGTGTACCTGGTGAATGGTATTCTCACGTTTGATGATGTTGTCCATGTCTATGATCCGGCATGTCTTGCAGAGGTTGCTGTGGCAGGGTTGTGTGGTATTGTGGTCACTGTTCTCCTGAAGGTTGGGTAGTTTGCTGCGAACAATGATCTGTTTGAGGTTGTGCGGTTGTCTGAAAGCAAGAAGTGGGGAGGTGGGGATGGCCCTAGCGAGATGTTCATCGTCATCAATGATATGTTGAAGACTCCGGAGAAGATGTCGTAGCTTCTCCGCTCCGGGGGACAACAAAGGGTACTCTGTCCACCGTGTCCCGTGTTCGTCTTCTGAGGTCAGTGCGGTTTATCGCTGTGGCACGTCGGAACTGTCGATCGATGAGTCGAGCGCCATATCCTGTTCTCACGAGGGCATCCTTCAGTGTCTGGAGGTGTCCGTCACGATTCTCCTCATCTGAGCAAATTCTATGTATACGGAGGGCTTGTCCAAAGGGAATGGCTCCTTTAACGTGTCTAGGGCGGGAGCTGGAGAAGTGGAGCATTGTGAGGTTGTCTGTCGGTTTGCGGTACCGTGAAGTGCTGGGGTGACCGTCCTTGATGGAGATGCATGTGTCCAAGAATGCAACTGATTCTGGAGAATAGTGCATGGTGAGTCTGATGGTGAGATGGAACTTGTTGATAACATCATACAGTTGTTTCAATGATTGTTCACCATGAGTCCAAAGGAAAAAGATGTCATCAATGTGTCTAGTATATAACCTTGGTTGAAAATCTCGTGTGGTGAAGAAGTCTTGTTCGAACCTGTGCATGAAGATGTTGGCATACTGAGGTGTGAATTTGGTCCCCATGGCTGTTCCATGTGTCTGGATGAAAAGCTGATTGTTGAAGGTGAAGACATTGTGGTCCAAGATGAAGCGGATGAGTTGTAAAATTGCATCCGGAAACTGGCAGTTGTTGGCATTGAGTACTGAGGCAGTTGTAGGAATACCATTGTCGTGGGGGGATGTTGTGTAGAGCGCCAAGACATCCATTGTGACAAGGAGTGTCCCTGGTTCAACTGCTCCATGTGTGCTGACTATTCTCCAGAATCAGTTGCATTCTTGGACACACGCATCTCCATCAAGGTCACCCCAGCACCTCACGGTACTGCAAACCGACAGACAACCTCCCAATGCTCCACTTCTCCAGCTTCCACCCTAGACACGTTAAAGAAGCCATTCCCTTTTGACAAGCCCTCTGTATACACAGAATTTGCTCAGATGAGGAGGATCGTGACAGACACCTCCAGACGCTGAAGGATGCCCTCGTGAGAACAGGATATGGCGCTCGACTCATTGATCAACAGTTCCGACGTACCACAGCGATAAACCGCACTGACCTCCTCAGAAGACGAACACGGGACACGGTGGACAGAGTACCCTTTGTTGTCCAGTACTTCCCCGGAGCGGAGAAGCTACGACATCTTCTCCGGAGTCTTCAACATATCATTGATGACGATGAACATCTCGCTAGGGCCATCCCCACCCCCCCACTTCTTGCTTTCAGACAACCGCACAACCTCAAACAGATCATTGTTCGCAGCAAACTACCCAACCTTCAGGAGAACTAGACCACAATACCACACAACCCTGCCACAGCAACCTCTGCAAGACATGCCAGATCATAGACATGGACGACATCATCAAACGTGAGAATACCATTCACCAGGTACACGGTACATACTCTTGCAACTCGGCCAACGTTGTCTACCTAATACGTTGCAAGAAAGGATGTCCCGAAGCATGGTACATTGGGGAGACCATGCAGACACTACGACAGTGGATGAATGAGCATCGCTCAACAATCACCAGGCAAAACAGTTCCCTTCCTGTGGGCGAACACTTCAGCAGTCATGGGCATTCGGCCTCCGACCTGCGGGTAAATGTTCTTCAAGGGGCCTTCGTGACACACAGCGCAGAGTTGCTGAGCAGAGACTGATAGCCAAGTTCCGCACACATAAGGACGGTCTTAATAAGGATCTTGGCTTCATGACACACTATCTGTAACCCCCGTAACTTGCCTGGGTTAGCAAAAAACCTCACTTACTGTGCTGTCTGGAGAAAACACATAATTCTCTAACCAATGCTCAGGATTCCCTTCACACACATTGTTAGCCACTTTAACACTTGAATAGCAGGTTAGATGTAAGGATTCGCATTCTAATCAGCAATCTATGACTGTCTATGTTGATATGTTTGCTATTGCAGACCAGAACACTGCATTTGCCTGACGAAGACACAAGAGTGTCGAAAGCTCGCAAATTTACTATCAAATAAATCGGTTGGATTTAAAATTGGTGTTGCTAAATTCTTACTATGCCTATCCACTGACCATTTGAATGCCCTTAAAGTTGGCGTAAACTTGCAATGATGAACTGCGTTGGAAATATAAAACATAACATCTGCTCACATTTCCTTCAACTGAAAACTTATTGGCAAAAGTTTTACATGATTTGCAACAATCCATTAAGAAAATTAAACCAGACCAAAATATTCATCCATATGCATAGGGTTGCCTGTCCTGTCTAAAATTAATTGACGATGTTTTATGAAAGGATTTACTCTAATTCTGGAAGCCTATGATTAAATTTGAAGTATTTGGGCTGAGTTCAAATGTTTGAGCTAGAATTTGTTGACTAAACTGTTTTAGTTTCTAATATAAGCCATAGGTGCTGGTGTAGGCTATATGGCCCATTGAGCCTGTTCCACCATTCAATAAGATCATGGCTGAATTCCTACAGTAATCACTTTCCCATCTTAGCTCCATATTCTTTGCCTTTGGTGCCTAAATCTATCAATTTCAGTTTTAAATTTACTCAACCTTCTGAGTGGGGAAATTTCTCCTCATCTTGATTATAAATGACTGGGCCCTCATCCTGAGACTACATATGATTAGCTGCTGTTCATGTCAAGGCTCTTTATTTTTGCAATACAGAAGGGAATTGTTCATACTGGCAAGTATTTTCCTTCTCTGCGTCTTGTGTCCCCTGTCATCATCAAGATGGCACTGTATGCAACCCCCATGACTTGCCTGAGTTTGCAAAACCTCACTTACTGTACTGTCTGGACTCAATACATATCTCTTTAACCTGTGCTTCTTCCACTCACATTGTTGGCCACTTTAAGACTTGAATAGCAGGTTAGGTGTAAAAATCCACATTCTAATCAGTAATCTGTAAATTGTCTGTGCGGTTATATGCTCTGTCTGAGGCCAGCACTCCATTCATCTGACGAAGAGAGAAACCTTGAAAGCTTGTGAGTTTAGTACCAAATAAATCGGTTGGACTTAAATCTGGTGTTGTTAAACTTCTTGCTGTGTTTACCCCGGTCCAATACCGGCATCTCCACATCATCATTAAGATGACCAGGATTTCTTTTCAAGCCCTGCTGCATCTCAATCTCCACATTTGGAAGTCCAGTATTCTGAAATTTTTCTTTTGTATAAATGTCAGAAAATGGTATACTGTGAAATTTTACATAGTTACAGTAACTATATTCAAGGATATGTTTGATCACGTAATTTGGTTACTAAAGTTGCCTCAGAAAAATTTTGCCTTTGGCTCTGTGCATTCTTTCTCTGGAATATTCTTTTGGCTCATTTTTTCACAGTCCAAGATTAAATACTGGAACTCCTAAGTTTTCTGTATTATTATAAGATTGATTAACATTTGGACACACCAGTTTACCCCATTCCCTACAATATTAACAGAACAGATGAATTATGCTATCTTTATGCATCTAGGAAGAAAACTGACACTACATTTGGGAGTGAAATTGAATGTCAAGAACTATTTCATTCAGAGGACTGGGTTGCAGCAGTGTCCTATCTGGAAATAACTCACCTGATCACTTGCCAACCACGTAGCCACTCAGTCAGACTGAGTGTTTGCAGCCATGTCTGTAAATATATGATTTGTAACTCTGTTATCTGCTTTGTGTTTCCCAGAGGGCTGCCCTGAATAACCCCCAAATGCATCTGAGTATACTGTCAGTTCAAATGATCCTGCCTCTCAATGCTTCTTCCCTCTTGCTCATCCAGTTCACATTTTTCCCAGTATCCTAAGAAGCATAATAAGATACTGAGAGATGAAAGACAGTGCAAAATGACAGAGGGAAATATCAGTGAAAAGAATGGTGAGAAAAAGCAAGACCATGAAGGAAATGAGAGAGAAAACAGTAAAGAGGTGGATATCACATTGGAAAACAGAGGGGGAGGAAAATAGTAAGGAGGATGAAAAGGGGGGGAGAAGTATACCTTTATTGTTCATGAGCTTATACTTGGAATTCATATGTGTGCCTGTATTGATTCTCTCTTCATACTTCTCTCTGGTGGTCCCAGCCCCATTTTATTTCCTCCTGCTGGTTGCTTCATTTCAAGCTCCTCTCTCTGTGCTAGTGTTCTTGTTCCAATGCACACATGCCCCAAGTACTTCTGTTGACCCAACCATGTCTCCAATTGCTTAATGATTTGGACTACTTCTTATTCTCTAAATGTAGCTGCAAATGAATTTACAAAATGAAATATAGCCACCAAAATAATTGCTCTTTTCTGAGGTAATCCACTCTTCTTAACTGCGGACAAACCTCAATATCGCAACCTTCCAAAACCTCAACTTTGAAGGTGCCCAATATCCAGACTCATGGGATAAGTTGAGGGTTCTGATGTTCTTCAGTCTCTACTGTGCTGAAGGACATCAGAACCCTCAACTATCCCATGATCTGCATCATCATAGCCTGATACTCTTTGTTCTAACCTGCTACATCTCTCATTCTAGAATGCTATTGACCTACTGTTCTCAAAGCTTTGACATTCTTATCTCTTGATTACTTCTAGGTCCACACAGTACCCTCTCTCCTGACAGTACAAACGCAAATCAATTTATTGCATTTATGCTCTGCCATCCTTTCCGTGTTGCAGCATTTTTTGACAGCTTTTTCCTATAGATAACTTGGTTAACGATATATACCAATTTATTGGAAACACTGAGGGTTTTTTTATTCGTGCATGGGACATGAGTTTATTGCCCATCCCTAGTTATCTAAAGGGGTTGAAAGTCTGCCACATTACTGTGGTTCTGCAATCGAATGTAGGCCAGACCAGGTAAGGATGGCAGGTTTCCTTCCATAAAGGACAGTAGTGAACCAGATGGGTTTTTCCGACAATCGGAATTTTCATGGTCATCAGTAGATGATTTTTTAAAAATTGAATTCAAATTCCGCTCTCTGCCGTGACGGGATTTGAGCCCAGGTCCCCAGAACGTTTTCTGGATTAACAGTCAAGTGATAATTTCACTAAGCCATCGCCTCCTGATAAAAATGGAAAATGAAAATTGAATACATTGATAAAAAAATATTGAAGACATAAGATAATAATACTGAGGGAGGAGAGTTTAAAGATTAACATTAAAAATTAGGGTAAAAGCTATGCAGGATGTAGGACGTTTCATGAACAAAAGCATGTGCTGACCATAGGGAGGGAGTTGGGGCGGGGGGGATGTGGATTCAAGGAAAGAAAAGTGACTAACCCAGTAACACACAATTAGAAAATGGGAGAGATTGATGTATCAGATCCTTTTTTCACCATAAGCAATGCCATTGGTGATTGATTTTATAATATCTATAGGTATTATAGATAGGATGCAAGACTGAGCAGAGAAGTGGCAGATGGACTTCAACCTGGATAAATGTGTAGTGGTCCATTTTGGTAGGTCCAATGGGACGAAGGAGTATAATATCAGAGGTAGGACTCTTAGTGTGTAGAGTATGAGAAAGACTTTGGGGTCTGGGTCCATAGGACTCTTAAATCGGCCTCGCAGGTGGAGGACGTGGTCAATAAGGCATATGGTGTACTAGCCTTCATTAATCAAGGATTGAGTTTAGGAGTCAGGAGATAATGCTGCAGCTTTGTAAGACTCTGGTCAGACCCCACTTTGAGTACTATGCACAGTTCTGGTCACCTCATTACAAGAAACGTGTGGAAGCTATTGAAAGGGTGCAGAGGAGAGTTAGAAGGATGTTGCCTGGATTGGGTAGCATGCCTTATGAGGATAGGTTGAGGGAGATCGGTCTTTTCTCCCTGGAGAGACAAAGGATGAGAGGTGACCTGATAGAGGTTTATAAGATATTGAGAGGTATAGATTGGGTGGATTCTCAGAGGCTATTTCCCAGGGCTGAAATGATCACTACAAGAGGACATGGGTTTAAAGTGCTGGGGAGTAGACACAGAGGAGATATCAGGGGTAAGTTTTTAACTCAGAGGGTGGTAGGTGAGTGGAATCGGCTGCTGTCGGTGGTGGTGGAGGCAAACTTGTTGGGGTCTTTTAAGAGACTTCTGGATGAGTACGTGAGATTTAATGGGATTGAGGGGTTATAGATAGGCTTAGTAGGTAGGGATATGATCAGCGCAACTTGTGAGCTGAAGGGCCTGTTTGTTCTTAGTGTTCTATGTTCTGTTGTGTGCTATAAAATTTGGCACACCTGTCATTTAAGATACAACAATCCCACTGAGGCCTTATCCCCCATGTATTTACCCTGCTAATCTCTGCAGCTTGATGGACTGAATGGCCTCCTTTTGCACCATAGGGATTCTGTAACTCGTGCAGTGTAACTAGAGTGTGCGTTTATTATAGAATAAAGCTGATCTGAGAAAATCTTTCCATTCTCTGAGTCGGGATAAATTTTCTGATACCATTATTCTTCCTTAACAGGAATCCTCCATATTAGATGAGTATGCAATTAATTGGACTCAGAAGCTGGGAGCTGGGATCAGTGGGCCTGTACGGTAAGAGAAACCGATGTAGATACAGTTGTTCATTGTTCATGCCTTTTGGAGACTACATTCTCAATCAAAATTAACTTGACATGATAGCAGTTTCATTAAAGCATAACATCTGAGATTTCTACCCAACCCAGTGCAGGCAGGATAATGAGTGTGTGACATTTTCTAGTTCCCCTTAACAATGGAAGGCACACTGAGGTTTGTGTTGATTTTTTTCTTGCTAATGGTACTTGTCTGTCACTGGTGGTGATTGCCTTTGAGATATAACTATTTACATGTAATTAACACCTACCATATAACAACTGGCCAATTTATTGAACAAGAAGTTTGTAAAACCTCCCAAAAAATGTATTCCCTTTTCCCCCCTCTATGATGTAAGTCTTATGGTGTAGGTCTAGTGAGGATACCAAAATTTGGTGGTTGTCACTTGACTGAAATCCTTCAAGCTTAAATTAAGTATATGTCTTGTGATAAAATGCAGTCTTAGCACTAATTAATTAATCTGGATTCTTTCCCTTTTACTTAAGTTATCTCTAATAAATAATAGATGTGAGGATCTTGATTTGTTTTTGTGCCAGTTCCAGCTATCCATGCAGTTCATGCCCTAGGTATGCGCACAGATTAAGAACAGTTGTGGCATTACTGCAGCTTTATGAAAAAATATTCAGTGTGTTTCCATGAAATTTACATCCAATATATATTTTGAGAGATTTCCATCATCCTCTTAAAAAGATTAACTGATCCAGTCAAACCAGAGAATATTACACTGCACTTTAACTTTAAATTGCACAGGAGAAAGATAACTTCTCCCTTTCTCCAAGTCCTGTTTCTGTATTAAGTTTTTCACAGATATGCAAACGCCAAATGAGAGCCTGGAATTGACTTCATTCAGGACTTTGTTCATCTTCTCTGTACAAGTATTTTGAAGTCTCAATTATTAAATAGTATAATTTGTATGTGATAATGTTTTCTCAGTTGTATAGGGGATGTTTGTTTCACACTCTTCTAGTTGCAGAGTGAAACCTAGCTCTCCTTTAATCTCTAATCAACAGCCAGCCAAACATGGTGATTACTGAGGCCATTTTTAGTGCTCCATCTGCTTTTATTTAAGATGCGATTAGCTAACTCAACACAGGCTGAGAATTAAATCTGTGATCTTCTGGTCTGTGAGATTCTGTATTACACTGGGCATTTCTTTCACTCATTAATCTGTTCCGGAGCTGAAGTCATGAAATAGAGATTTGCAATGATGTAAACAACGAACAGACTTAATTCAGAAGAAATTGCTGCTATTTTTGGTTTTCCAAGTGTTTTACAGTGATATGTTTCAGGTTTCTATCCTGGCCTCCTCTTTCTCAGTAAAGAAAAAATTCACTTTTGCAGATAACCTAGGGAAATTTGTAGCATGCCTTTGGATTGAGTAGAAAATTGTTTGAATGTGCCATCCACTGACTATATTCTAATCTTTGAAGGATGGCAGAAGAATACTACATTAGGCTGACTAGGGTTTAAACTGCTAAGCAAACTTATTAAGTAGCTAAAACTGAAGAATAGTAACATAACACTGTTACAACTCGTCTGCTAAAATCCTCGATCATGCCTTTGATATCTATGGATTTTAAGCTACTCCATTAGACACACCTCTTCGTCTAAGCTAGTGGCATTCTAACCTAATATCTCCATAGGTGGTTTGGTGCCTTACTTAACATTTTTAATTCGTCAAGCACCTTGAGACATTTTATTTCATTAAAGGTATCTTATAAGTTGTTGTCATCTGAGATATATGGCACAGAAATAAGCCATTTGATCCAACCAGTCCATGTCAGAAAATACAAGCTCATGATGGTGGTAGGTTCTTTTTTTGGATTGGCAAGATGCAATGAGTGACACAGGGATCAGTGCTGGGATCTTGACTGTTTACAGTTTATATAAGTGACTTGGATGAAATAGGCTAAAGTCTAATAATGGTTGGACTCTTTCAATTATGTCTTTGTCTATATATGCCATGTTTGTGAAAACAACTACTCCACTCACCTGATGAAGGAGCAGCGTTCCAAAAGCTCGTGATTCCAAATAGACTTGCCTGGTGTTGTGATACCTCTTACTGTGCTTGCCCCAGTCCAACATTGGCATCTCTATATCATTACTTGGGCAAAGGTATGGATGGGATGGTTGTCAAATTTGTTGATGACACAAAGATAGGCAGGAAAGTAAGTTGTGAAGAGGACATAAAGAGGCTACTAAAAGATTATGTTGTCTAGAAAAGTTAGACACTTCACCCAGTTCTTATATCTCAAACACTTTACCCAGGTGACTTTATTTACTATACAAACAAAAAGACCAGATTTGATTGGCAGTTCAACCAAATTTTATTAACAAGTTCAATAAACATTAATGCAGTTACATTTCCCAAATTATCTTAATTCTATTTATCTAAGATTCTAATACTATCCACGCTGATTAACTTGAATGAGCTACAGGTCTAACTCTCTAAACCTCTGCCATCTTAGCGTCCTTGTTTGCAAAGGTAATTCTCGTGCCCTTTTGTCCATTTGTGTTGTTGCCGAGTCTTTTCTGTAGTCTTCTTCGCTGGGGATAGCCTCTAGGTGTTTCTTTTTATCTCCCTCTTTGCACCTGTCAGGAAGGTTTCCTGGCTTTGAGTCAATTAAGT
Organism: Sphyrna mokarran; assembly: GCA_024679065.1. Lineage (NCBI taxonomy): Eukaryota > Metazoa > Chordata > Chondrichthyes > Carcharhiniformes > Carcharhinidae > Sphyrna > Sphyrna mokarran. The sequence goes on along the minus strand of JAGIQG010000020.1, from coordinate 36,526,832 downwards.
TATCAAGCAGGGGTCACAGCAGCCAATGAGATTGCAAATTCCTTGTTTGGAGGACATTAAAGCACCCAGGTATCCATCACCAGGCATGCATATTCCACAACCTCCCTCCAAATAATGTTATATGGGAGCTCCGTCTAGGTGCTAAAAGCCTGGCCAAAACCAGAGAATAAATTATCTTTCGAATAAAGTCATGTCCTTCTGATGCTGTGGCATGCCCTTGCTTGCTCTGACCTGTATTGTTTTTGGTCTTAGCCTGCCCAAGTTCCCAGGGATCCTTACTGTCTACTTCAGCAGTTCAATTTATAGTGTCCAATTGTCCATTGGGTCTATGATTCAGGCCATTGGTAATCTGGTCACAAATAGAGTAGGTGAGTGGGTAAAAACCTGGCAAATGAAATATAATGTGGGGAAAAAGTGAAATTGTCCATTTTGGCAGGAAGAATAAAAAAGCTTTTCTAAATGGTGAGAGATTGCAGTTTCTGAATGCGTACAGACCTAAGTGTCTTAGTGCGTGAATCACGAGTCTAGAATGCAGGCACAGCAAGTAATATTCTTATTTGTTATGAATATTATTATTTGTTATGAGGGGAATTGAATACAGAAGTAGTGAGCTTGTGAATTAGTTATACAGAGTACTGGTGAGACCACATTTGGGGTATTGTGTACAGAATTGATCATGTTATTTGAGAAATGATGTAAATGCCTTGAAAGCAGTTAGAGAAAGTTTACCAGATTAATATCTGGAATTGGTAGGCTCTCTTATAAGGGAAGGTTTGTATTACTGGAGTTTAGAAAAGTGAGAAGTGGTGATTGAAACATACAAAATTCTAAGGGGTCTTGACAGGGTAGATGTGAATCATAGAATAGAATTCCTACAATGCAGAAGGAGGCTATTAGGTCCATCGAGTCTGCACTGACCATATTCCCACCCAGGCCCTATTCCCATAATCCCACGTATTGACTCTGCTAATTCCCTGACACTAGGGTCAATTTATTACGGCTAATCAGCCTAACCCACACATCTTTGGACTGTGGAAGGAAACTGGAGCACGCAGAGGAAACCCACATACAGGGAGAATGTGCAAACTCCACACAGACAGTGATCCGAGACTGGAATTGAGCCCAGGTTTCTGGTACTCTGAGGCAGCAGTGCTAATTGCTGTGCTGCCCCTGTGGACAGGATGTTTCCTATGAAAAAAATATGGACACTGTTTACAAATAAGGGTTTGTCCATTTAAAATAGAATTAAACAAAATCTTTCTCTTGATTGTCATGAGTGTTAAGAATTTTCTATCTGAAAAAGTAGTCATTGAATATTTTTAAGGCAGAGTTGGATAGATTCTTGGTAGGCAAGGGGGTGATAGGATATCAGGGTCAGGCGGAATGGGGATTTGGGGCTATCTCATCAGTCATAATCTTATTAACAGTGGAGTAGTTTTGAGGCGTCAAATGGCCTACTGCTCCTTGATTATATGTATGTTCGTACGTCAGCATTTAGCTTCATTTGATGACGGTTGTCAATGCTGGCTGTATTTCAAGAGGCGTCAGAGGAAGTGATATCGTGGAAATCTGGTGACATAGTACAAGCAGGTACTTGTTCAAATTTGGGGCGGGGGGAGCTTTAATCGCTCACTGGACTTGATACAGGATCCAATGACCTGGGATAATAAAAGCTGCTAAAATCAGGAAAATACACTTTTTCTCTTTCCATCTCTTTGTTTTTAATAAAATGAAGAGATCTGAGTCCCTTCTATCACACCTTGGAATAAGTGCTGCTTGTTCCAGTTCCTCAATAAAATTCAAACCCTACCAAACTTGTCCCAGTTAGTTGGAGATTTCCTGGCACTTCTTCGGTATAAATTTAAATTTGATAGAGCATGCTGCATTACATTTGATATTATTGCATAGCCATGTCTCATAATGGCAGTTGAAATTTCTTCCCCTTGGATACTGATGATGAATTATGGAACTGATTTGTTTAAAATATTGTTTCAAAATCCCTGATCTCTTTCTTTTGCCACCGGGAGTTGGTGATTCTGGTAGATTCCCAGCCATTCCAGAAGGGTTGGGAACTCCATACACTATGCTCTTCCCATCTTTCCTCCTCTAAATTTAGCAACCTAGCCCTCTTTACTTTCATTGCTTATCCAGTTTCCCCTTAAATGCAGATATACTGTTTGCTTTAACCATTCCCTATGGTAGCAAGGTTCATATTCTCACCTTGGGTAAGGTATTTTCTCTGAATTACTTACTAGTTTCTATTGTGAATATTAAGCTTTGCAAACTACTTCTAGGTTACTAAATAGTCGGAGTAAGCTATATTTTCTAGAATAACAATGCCTTTTTTTCTACTATCAATGGAAGCCTACCTCTCCAAAGCCTTTACATTCATGTAAAAAAAAGTCTCATTTATGTAGTGCCTTTCACAAACTTAAGATATAAGTGCTTTAGAATCAGTGAGGCACTTTTTGAAGTGTAGTTACTGTTTTAGGAAGTACTATAGCCAATTTATACACAGCAATGTGATAATGACTAGGGTTTTTTTGACGTTGTTTGAAGGATAGATATTTACCAGGACACCAAGTTAATTTCTCCGCTCCTCTTTGAAATAGTGCCATGGAATCTTTAAGATCTACCTAAGAGAGCAGATGGAGCCTTGGTTCAAAAATCTGAGAAATGGCAAACCAATAATGCAGCATTCCCTCAGTTCTTCATTGGAATGTTAGCCTGAAGTTTGTCATAGTTCTTTGACTCAAGCAAGAATTCTACCAATTGAAAATGGCTGGCATAATTCAGGTTATCCATGGTAGATCTTTATCTCCTACCCTTCCAGTCCCAATTTTATTTTCTCTGCTCTTGGACCAGGGCCAAAAGGGCAATCCTGCTCAAGTAAGTATTTGTCTTTTCATGTATTAGCCTACATATCACATATTAGATTGCTGGAAGGTTTTTTAAATTGTGAATGTGACATGATACGTTACAACTAAGTCCGATCCATTCTTATCCAACTCTTGGCTGTGCATACACCCCAAAAGGAGTTCTCAACTTGTAATGAGGAGCAGATATAGATTCTTGACACCCTACACCTACCTTAGTTAAACTGTTTCATTGTAGGCAACTTGGTAGGAATCAGTTAACTGGAAGTTCAGCCTGGAGCCTTCCTTAACTTTGGCTTTAAAACTCTGGGTAATGTTACTGAGTTAACTAATGTGGCTGTATCTGAGAGTCTTTCAGATTCACGTTTACTGAAACCAAGGAGCAGATTTTTGACCTGGATCAGGTAATACAGTGAGACCAACAAGTTGATTGCTAATTTTATTGAATCTTGACCTTATTGAATATCAAAGAGTCAAATGACAACGTTTAAGGGACATCTTGACAGATACATGAATAGGCAGAGAATGGAAGGATATGGATTGTGTAGAGGCAAAAGATCTTTAGTTTAGAAAGGCATCCTGTGTCAGCAAAAGCTTGATGGACTGAAGGGCCTGTTTCTGGCAGTGCAGTTCTTCTCTGTTTTGACCATCTTCCTGCTCCTATTTCTTTTATTATGAAATATAAAGGACATTTGGGCTATCCTTCATTCACCCTGTTCCTTTGTGAAATAGGCAAAACAAATTTTGCTGTAAAGGCCCCGCTCCTGCATATGTGATTTGTGTCTCTTCTAGTAAACTGCAGTTTGAAACTGACTGAACAACTATGTTTCAATTGTGGCTTACTGTAAGATGCAGTTTTAGAGTTTTTATTTTGATCGTGAGGATTAAATAATTGAATTTCATGAGTAAACATTCAGCTTTGAAGCTTCATTGACAAAAGATAATTATTCAAGTTAGCTCTGGTACATTTCAGCAATCTTCTGGTGAGGGCAACTTTCACCCTCTGCCAATAGTTGTTTGCAATCAGCATTGGATATTGGGACCTCTGATCCTTGATTATGTTACTTCCTTTGTGCCTGAGTTCATGCATTTTTTCCAAGCTATTGATTTCTTTTCAGGAAAGTAAAAAGGATACTTGTGTAATGTCTGAATTTGAGCATTCACCCAGACACTAGAGAAGTCATCTTCAAAGTAAAGTTTGTTCGTTAATCACAAGTAAGGCTTTCATTAACACTGCAATGAAGTTATTGTGAAATTCATATGGTGGCATGGTAGCACACTGGTTCGCACTGCTGCCTTATAGTGAAGGAGGCAGCGCTCTGAAAGTTAGTGGCTTTTGCTACCAAATAAACCTGTTGGACTTTAACTTGGTATTGTGTGACTTCTTACTGTGCCTCACATTGCCAGAGACTTGGGTCCCAATCCTGACTTGGATGATAGTCTGTGTAGAGTCTGCAATTTTCCCTGTATCTATGTGAGTTCCCTCCCATACTCCAAAGATGTGCGGGTTAGATTGATTGGCCATGCTAAGTTGCCCCCAAGTATGAGGAGGTTATTAGGATAAATAAGCAGGGTTTTAGGGACGGGGCATGGGTGAGATTGTGGTTGGTGCAGACCCAGTGCACCAAATGGCCGCCTCCTGCACTGTAGATTCCATGAAAGTTCTACTGTTCTGGCATTAACACATCATGTGGCATTTGCTCAATGCAAACTGGTATATTAATGATCTTCACATTATTGGAAAAACTACAGTGCTGATTTAATGCAGTTGGAGGAATTTGAGGCTGAAATAATGATTCAACTTGTGTAGAAAAGCAGATATTCCCACATTTGATTTTTGATGAGTGCTGAAACAGCTAATCTTGAACATCTTGGTTTTAGAATTGCTCTTAGCGTCTTCGGTTTCATGAAAAGAAAATTTAAACCAGGTTTCTCACATGGGCTCAACTGTAAATGTATGTGTCTGTCTGACAAGGAAGTGATTGGGCTGGGCTACGATACTGCAAAGTTGACTTCATGGGTTTCTACATATCAGTGGCTAGTTAGGCAAGATACTGGAGGGCTACCAGCACCCATGTGCTTCAGCAGCAGAAAAGGAGAAAATTGAAATAAAGCAGAAACCAGGCATTTGTTACCTCTTGTGTGAACTGTATGTAACTGCATATGTTCTGTAAATGATTTCCAATAATGCTTACTGTGGTTAAAAAGTTATGCTCAAACATCATTTAATACTTAATGTGCGGTTGCATGCAGCCAGTTGCTGAACCTGTCTGAAATTACCCTTTAGCATGTTTCTAGTGGAAAGATGCAAGAGTGGCATAATCTTGGAAATAGTATTACTGTAAGAATTGCAATAATTCAAGCTGTCCCATCACCACTTTCTCAGGACAACCATGAATGTGCAGTAAACGTGGTTTTTTTAGAGTTGCTCATATCCTGATATGCACAGATTTTTAAAAAAATATAGCTTATTTTAAATAGGTAAAATTAATAGTGTTTTTATCTGGAGTAAGCTAGTGATATGAGGTGAAGAACACCTCATGGTTCCTGAGGCAGAAGTGTGTTATGCTTAAATTTATAAGCTTTAAAGTCTACACTCACAGCTGAGTATGGCTTAGTATTTGTAGCATTGTGTTGTAAGAGTCAAAACTGAGGGAAGGAGAAAAGAGAAAAATACGCTGTGATAATGTACCCAGTGCATAATTTAATTTTGGTTTTAATTGTTGAGATAGTAAACTGAAGATGCCGTGTGAATCCATTAAGCTGAAATTAAGAAAAGTAATTTCTAGTCTATTGTAATGATGCAAAGAATACTAGTTTATGCCACTGTGCAAACTTGCCTCTTTGTGATAGCTATTTTTTTTGAAGATATTTTGGGAGCTGATCCTATTCAAAATCCCTGGTTAGGTGCCAGTTTTTTTAATCTAACTGTAAGTGTGGAATTCCAATAGGATTGAAAACAATAAGCAATTAATGGTTGGATGAATTCAAGCTTGCATTTTAAAAGACTGAATTTTAGAAAGGAAAACAGTAAGCTATGGGAAAAGAATAGAACAATAAACAATAGGATGAGTCTAGTTTCCAGAGGTTGGTGCTGGTTTCGTTCCCAAATCTTATTTCGTTTGTAAGCCAACTTTGAAAACTGGATTTGTGGCAACTATACCTTGAACAAGCTTTAACTCACTGCTACGTTTCACTTGCACTTTGCAGAGCCATGTCCTATTTCAATTACTTACAGCAAGGAATGTGAATAATGTTAACTATTAATTGATGTTCACCACCATCTTAAGCGCAATTAGGAATAGGCAATAAATGCTAATCAGACCAATGACACCCATATCCCCATGAATGTATTAAAAAATGCTGTGTAAGTGAATCACGGAACAAATTTGCTGATTATCTTAGTAATGAGAAGCACATTTTATTAGAATGATCACTTCAGTAATTAGTTTTAAGATGTTTACAGTTTTGCTTTATAAATTAAAATTTCAGCCTTTTCCCTTGTGCCTTATCACTTAGAGAAGGATTATTTTGAGTTACTTGGTAGGATTTCGATTTTTGAGAGGTTGATTGACCTCCCAAGTCCTAATTCGTAACATTGCATGCCTGAGTGAACAGAGATTTACAATCTTCTGCAAATATTCTGAGCCATGCAATAGCCAGCTTGAATCTTATGAGCTGGAATGAAGACAGTGTGATGGACACATCACAGGGCATGAGCTTGTGCTAGTCAATTAGTGATGCATCAGTATTAGTATACTGTGTAGTATGTAGTGGAGAGGCACTAAAAAGGGAAGAATTGCCAATGCTATAATAATCTCACTCCTAGCAGCCAGTCATAAGGGGGAGTTGACAGAAGCTTGGGAATAATGCAGTTATTTTGTTAACCTTTGTTTAAAATTGGCTACAGCGTTGGAGGCAATAAATACTTGGAAGGACCTAGGTGCAATTTCTGGGGTTTTTTATTGTAAAACCATAGGCTACTGCAAAATGGCAGATTGCTTAGTAGCAGTTTTTCCTTCAATAAAAAGAAGTGCATACAGAACCAAAGAATCCCCACAATGCCCAAGGAGGCCATTTGGCCAATTGGATTGGCACCAAAAAAGCATCTTATCAGCATCTTATCTTCTGGAGACATTGGTTTATGTTGACAAAAGCTCATGTTTATTATTTAGCAGTGTAGCACTGCAATGTTCTAGACACAGTTTCAACCATTGAAAACTCAAGCTGGCAACAACTTCACTGCAAAACAGTAACCCAGATATTTCTCTTTCAGTTTGAGGTTGGGGAAGGGGAAATCTATTAGATAGAGTCAAAGGATGAAGTTTTTATATATAGGTAAAATAATAAACTTATACATTAGTGATACTAAATTGAGAGATTTTAAGTACTCAAACAATTATTGGTCTCTGCTTTTAACTTTTCAGATGAGTCCTAAATCTAGTCGCCCAATTTGGAGGAGGCAATTTGAGGTTCTATTTTAACATTTATGATGTAGCTTCATATGGAGTAAAGCTGCTCAATGTCTATCAGTTTTTTAAAGTAGGAACAGTGTTTAATTTATTATTGTCACATGTGTTAGTATATAATGAAAAGTATTATTTCTTATGCACAATATAAAGCATACCATTCATAGAGAAGGAAAAGAGTGTTCAGTATGCAGTGTTACAGTCATAGTAGGATATAGAGAAAAATGAGCTTAATGTGAGGTAGGTCCATTCAAAAGTCTGATGGCAGCAGGGAAAAAGCTGTTCTTGAGTCAGTTGGTAGGTGACCTCAGGTTTTTGTATTTTCTTCCCAATGGAAGAAGATAGTGGTTTGGGGTCCTTGATTATGCTGGCTGCTTTTCTGAGGCAGCAGGATGTATACTTGAATCGATGGGTGGGAGGTTGGTTTGAGTGATGGGTGGGGCTTCGTTCATGACTCATTGTAGTTTGTTGTATTCTTAGACAGAGCAGGAGTCATGTTAAGCTGTGCTGTAACCAGAAAATATGCTTTCTATGTTGCATCTGTAAAAGTTGATGAGAGTCATAGCTAACATGCCAAATTTTCTTAGTCTTTGGAGAAAATAGAGGTATTGTTGGGTTTTCTTAATTATAGTATCGGCATGGGAGGACCAGGACAAGTTGTTTGTCACCTGGACACCCAAAAACTTGAAGCTCCGGACCATTTGCACTTCGTCACTTTTGATGTAGTCGGGGTATGCACTCCACAATGCTTCCTGAAGCCAATGGCTATCTCCTTCATTTTGTTGCATTGAGGGAGAAATTATTGTTGGCCCACCAATTCATCAGATTCTCTATCTCATTCCTGTACTCTGTCCCGCCATTGTTTGAGATCTGATCCACTATGGTGGTGTCATCTGCAGATTTGAAAGTGGAGTTGGAGGGGAATATGGCCACACAGTCATATGTGGATTCGGAGTATAGTAAGTGGTTTAGGATGCAGCCTTGTGGGGCACCGAGATTGAGGATGGTCATGGAGGAGGTGTTGTTGCTTATCCTTACTGATTGTGGTCTACGGGTTAGGAAATTCAGGACCCAGTTGCAGAGGGAGGAGCTGAGCCCCAGGCCGTGGAATTTGGAGATGAGTTTTGTAGGAATAGTGATTTTGAAGGCTGAGGAGTCTGGCGTAAGTGTTTTTTGTTATCTAAGTGTTCCAGGTTGCGTGCACAGCCGGGGAAATGGCATCTGCTGTGGACCTGTTACAGCAGTAGTCAAACTGTAGTGGATCCAGGCGATCTGGGAGGCTGGAATTGATTCATGTCACGACAATCCTTTCGAAGCACTTCATAATGATGCATGTCAGAGCCACCGGATGACAGTCATTAACGCTCGCTGCTTGGATCATCTTTGGTACCGGAATGGTGATGGTCATCTTCTTGAAGCAGATGGGGATCTCAGATTGTTATAAAGAGAAGTTGAAGATGTCTCTGAATACCCTCAACAGCTGGTCCATGCAGGATCTGAGTGCTCATCCAGTTAACCCATCCGGGCCAGTCACTTTCTGTGGGTTTACCTTCATGAAGGCTGCTCTGACACCTGCAATGATGACCTGAGGCTTCCGGGTGGAGGACATGCTTTCACTGACCTGTTGCTGAAAACAGGCATAGAATGCATTGAGCATGTCAAGGAGGGGTGCGTTGTTGCTGGTGACTTTATACATCTTCATCTTGTAGCCTGTTATGTCATGCAGACCTTGCCATTGTTGAAAGGAATCCTTGTGGCTAGCCTGGGGCTTTAGCTTTGTCTGGCTCTGCCTTTTGGCATTTTTGGATCTCCTTGGTTCACATCTGGCTGTCTTGTATAGGTCAGGCTTGCCTGACTTGAATGCCTCAGACTTAGACACCAGCAAGCAGTGGATATCCGTGTTCATCCATGGGTGAATCCATTTCTGGCTAGGAAACAAGAGGATTTACTTCCTTGGCACACAGTCTTCTATACACTAAGTCAGTTAATGTAGTGATATACTTGTTCAGGCTGGTCGCAGAGTTTTTAACTCTGACCGGTCTACAGACTCTAAGCGGTCCCATAGAAGATCATCTTATTCCTCAGACCAACATTGTACAACCCTGCAGAGGCACCTCTAAGTAAGGTCTTCAATTTGTTCTGTATTTTGGGCTTCTTTGTGCTGCAGACATGTTCTCTTTTATCATATTTGTATTCAGACTGTTCCATTTCACTTAGGATCCATTGCAGTTGGAAGGGTATAGGAGAGACTAAATTTCAATGTTCCAGTTAAACTACCTAAAGAGGTTCTGTATAATTTCCCTCCCTTCAATGTACCATGACTGAAAGGTCTTGGACCTTCTCCATTGCGCCTCTGCAGCAGCTGCCCCAAGCTTTAGTGCATCCTTTGGCACATAGTTGTAGGCTTTGGAATATGCCAGTCTGCAACATTGAGTTGGGGCAAACTCTTTTCAATTGAAGACAAACTAGTTTTGAGTAGGCCAAAGAGGGTCTTTCATTGAGTTGATACTCTCCAGCAATAGCTGATGTTTGCCTCAGTGTGAATCCCTGTGAACAGCTAGGTGGAATGTTGAAGGTTTACTGCCCTTACTGTCAATTATCGCTTCTGTATTAAAATAGTGCTTTAGGGTGAACAGCAATAGTCACTTTATAGTGCCTTTAAAACAATATCCAACGGTGCTTTGTAAAAGTATGATGTGCCAAAAAAAACTTATCACTGAACCAAAAGAGTTACTAGGAATGTTGTCCAAAAAGCTTGGTCAAAGCAATAGAAGACCTATAATGTGAGAAAATTTGCAGCTTTTTATTAAAATTTTATCACTAAATTTTTGTTTTGAAAAACATATTGAGAATTAACTGACACAAAATCAGGGTTGCCATCTAAGCACTGTTAACAAAGCTAAGAGTTTTTTTTATTCTTTCATGGGATGTTGGTGTCAGTGACAAAGCCCAGCCTTTGGTATCCTTCTGTAATTGCTCTTGAATTGGTTTGCTTAACCAATTCAAAGGGCAGTTAAGAGTCAACCACATTACTGTGTGTGTGGAGCCCAAACCAGGTAAACTGGCATGTTTCCTTTGCAAGGAATTAGTGAACCAGATGGGTTTTTACAAAGTTGTTAGAGTTACTATTAATGAGACTAGCATTCAGTTTCAGATTTTGTTAATTTGAATTCAGGTTCAACTAGCTGCCCTGGTTGGATTTGAACCCATTTCTCTTGAGAATTAACCTTGGCCATTGCCACTGTGCTGTCATCTCCTCTAAAGAAAATATAACCTCAGGCCTCAAGCAATCTTTTCTTCTTTGTTCTTGTTGAAACCAAATGTGAGAAAAAGAATGCATTGTTTGCCTATCCAGCACCTGCAATGTTACCTGTGTTGAAACCTCAAATGAGGGGAACAGTCACCATGTCATTAGAAATACATATTTTCAGAGCAGTTGAATATTTTCCTCCAGTTATTCCGATACAAGGACAGAATGTAATACTTGATTGGGATTATTATTCTAGTTAAAAGGAGAACGTGTCAAAACTAATTCTTTGCCTTTACTTTTTATTGATGCTGTTCATATTGTTGCCCTGAGCTGCATCATTGCTGTTTTACTTGCTCTTTATCTCCATCTCCAGCCTCCCAATACATCACAAAAGTTTTCACATTGAAAGCCATTGCAATCTTCTCTTTACCAGAAACTCAAAAATTATGGAATTCCTAACCTCTTCTTTCTCCTGCAATCTACAGGCTTTCAAAAATCTAATTATTACATAGTATTTGGCCTTATTGTTTTTCTTTTGTGGTTTTCCGTATTGTATTGGTTGAGGTGCTAGCTTTCAAATGAGACGTCAAGCTGGCGCTCTGCTCGTTTGTTCTGCCAATCCCATACATTGTTGACACCAATTGGTTTATGCACAGGAGATTTGCCATAGACTTGTTCTCTGGATTAAGTGATAGCTTACGAGATGAGCAATTCGAGTGTTGTAATTATTAATTAAAGACAGTTTATTTTTCAGCCATTTTTAGAAAATATTTTGAGGAACTGCTTTGAAATTGAATTGGCAGATGATTATATAACTTGAAATAACATTCTTATTTATAGAACCTGCGGGGAAGTATATGAACCTAACGAGGAAAAGTGTAATGGAGTGGTCTGTCATTACTTTGTCACTTATATTCACTGCTTGATTTATTTTAGGGTATGCATGAAAAAATCATCAGGAGAACGATTTGCACTGAAGATTCTCCTTGATCGCCCAAAAGCAAGAAATGAGGTAAGAATGTGATGTTTTAAAAATATATTTAATAATTAAATTGTAATTTGCAGCGTATGAATGTAAAAGTGAATGGTGGATATGACAAATCATTGGCCATCGCCATCAATGGGCTTTTGTGTGGCTCACCTGCCCAGCTGTCAGGGATTCCACTATGAGGGGTTTGGCAGGACTGGAAAGTCCCATTAGTGGGAGAGGCTGTAAATTAACCTTAAGTTTTAAGCCAAAAAGTAGAGGGGAGATCAACTTTTACGCAAACCCCTTTTCAAGGGGTTGGAATCCATCCTCTCTCATTGTCTCATTTTTGCAGAGTTGTCAGGCTAGTGACATTCCCACCAATCCTGTCTCCAAAGTTAACATAAAAGGAGTCAGAATATATTTTCATAATTATAATTTTTTTATTTATAATAGCCTCCATAAGGCAGACATTAATTCGTGTAAGTTAAATTAATCAAAAACAAAAACCAATTATTCAATTTTAATTCAGTTTTTTCATGGCCGTTTGCTTTCACTAACACTTTTCCCTCTGACTTTGCTCACTGTTTGACTGGCTAACATGTCAAAACTTCAAGAGTCTCGTCCATATTCCCAGTATAGGCCAATCTGGGATGCATTCTTTCAGTGTTTGATCATAAACCTGTTATTAAGTTCTGCTGGGAGACAATGTGAAATCTTGGTCTTCTATCGAAGTGTAAAATAGTTTTCCTCCTTAAACTGGTACACCATATTGGCTGCCTTTGAAATCTGCAATGCCTAGTTTTCTCACTTGTTTCAAGGACTTGGATAAATCTGTGAGTTTGATCCAGCAATTTCCATTAATGTGTTTCGTAATTCAATTTTCCAACTATGGCCACACGCTAAGCTTTCCTCAACACAGTTTTGACAAATGCCAAAGATTATCTATTGAGCGTTTCCTCCAATCATTCTTCCATAATATCTTCAGTTCTGCACAATTGTTTGCTTGTTTTGCAAGCTCAATGACTTAAGTTCCAACTAGGCTGTGTATCTGCCATTTCTTGATATCGTATTGCCATTTAGAAGGCAGGATTGGGAAACATAGCACATTCATAAGGTAGCAGCCTTGACAGCATATGTTGATGTGCACGAACAGTTGATTAGCTGCCTTTGATTGTGTGCTATTCTATGATTCTCCCGATGAGTAGGTTTGCACCAGGCGCGTTGGAGAGTGGATTATTTTGGCTAAAAATTGGAGACTGACTTGCATGTGAGATGTTAATTGAAGTATAAAATTATTCAGAAGAGTAACAGACTGGACAAATTGTGGAACCACTCAATACAATATGCAAAACACATTGTGAAATTTTACAGTTTGCTATTCACCAGATCAGTGAAAGATCCCTTTCTTAATGCACAGCAAAAGGATTCTCTCCCTTCTTTCTTTAGCGATGCATTTTAACAAGATTCCTAACTTTTTGGCTCCACGCTTTTAATTTGTGGGCACTAGGATGTGATGAGCCATAGAGGCTGATGTGCAAATCACAGCCTGACTTTGTTGTTGTTATTCTTGTGGTTTTAAAATCTGTGATTCTCAGCATGTTTAAATTTAGAGAGCTTAATGGAATTTGACTTTGTTAATGGAAATAATTATCAGACCAAGTACTGAAGTACATCTTTATTCCCTGCCTCCACAAGGGAGATCACGTCATCTCTAAAATGGTTCTGTTTTCTCTTCACTTGGATTTATGTCTGCCTCATTAAGGCTGTGGGACTAATACAAATGTTCGTATATTCACTATGTTGCCTTAATGAGGCAACAAGTGAGGATGATCATTAGTAGGTTAGAAGCCAGTCTGTCCTCAATTAGTACTGAGTACATCTTTTTTTTCTTGCACTCAATTGCTCTCACGAAGTATACAATCACAGACAGTACTTCTAAAAATGGTATTGCTGTGTTTAACAGCATTAAAGGCCAATATACACCTATTTATCCCCCTTTCCCAAAGTTGAAAGAAGTCTCCAGTGGAATGCAAATCCTTCCTGTCTTTGAAAATTCCAGTATAATTTCCTGTTTGAATAATGGAAAACTAATTTAACCAGTGTCATTGAGTAGAATAAGAAGGATGCAATTTTCATGACAATTAAGAACTACCCCACCCGAGGACAGCAAAATACTCAGCAGCAGCTTACTTCCCAAGGCTCATGATAAAAGTCTCCAAATAGCTGAAAAGCAGCAACATTTCAAAGTAAACAATTCATTTATTTGTTTTCACATTTAAGTTGTTTTGATCAGTTAGTAATATCAGTCAATATATAAGGAAATGAAATTGAAATAAGACAGAAAATGTTGCAATTACACAGCAAATCATCCATATGTGAGAGAAGGAAATTCAGTCAGGAATTCTTAGCACTGCGATGCTGCTAGATCTGCTGAGTGTTACCAACATTTTCTCTCTTAATTTCAGATTCCCAGCACTTAAAGTTTTAAAATTAAATCTTTAATGAAGTATTTAGTTTGGGCAGTAGTGGTACAAATTGCTTTGCATTGTGACTTGAGCTAAGATACTGCAGCATGAAGGGGAGAAAAACTACACAGATTTCTTTACATATGTAATGAATGACTTAATTTTTTTTTATTTGTCATTATTTCCAGGTTCGACACCACCTGATGTGTGTGGGCCACAATAACATTGTTCAGATTATTGAAGTTTATGCTAACAGCGTTCAGTTCCCCCATGAATCTAGTCCAAGGTATGTCTCAGTCGCAATAACAAATTGGAAGGTGAAATAAACAGTCACATGGTTCATTTTGTGCAGGAGTTGTGGCTATTTTAAGAACTGAAGTATGTGGCATTGTGAATTAGGAAACACATTAAGCTAGATTGTTGATGTGGGCATTAGTTCAAAACCATTTTTGGCTGATTGGACATATGCTTCCTCTCTGCCAATCACAAAAATCCTCCTTGAGATGTAATTTGGGCAGCCTCAATATGGTTCTTAGTGGTATCCATAATTCCCAGCAAATTAGATATAAATACATAGTCTTGCTGAATGATATGGTATCTCCACATTGTTTTGTTACAGATTTTCTCATTTTTCGTGCTGCACAAAATGGAAGATTGTTCAGCTTTTGCAGTTTCTTATGCATTTTTTCTGTTTCTGGTGTATCCTCAATTACATTTACATTTCCTGTTTTTCTTGTTTTCTTCCTGTTTTTCTTAATTTCTCATTTTCTTTTCTCACTTTCTTCCCTTCCCGTATCCTTTTTTTTGTTTTATTATTTAAATCTTAAATTCTCTATTTCATAATCCACAGACCTCGGCTGCTAATTGTAATGGAGATGATGGAAGGTGGAGAGCTATTTCACAGAATCAGCCAACATAAGCACTTTACAGAGAAAATGGCAAGCCAAGTTACTAAACAGGTGATAATGTTTTATTCTTATGGATAGAGATAAAACAGTCTGGTGATAGAAAATCAAGTTTCCTAAAATGACCACAGGCCCAGGAGATGACTGCTTTACCTAATTAGAGACCATGGGGGATTGAGAGAGAGAAAAACTTTTGTTATTTTTTTCCCAAAGCATTGGGTTCTGGTTTTTGGTTTTTGATCTTTTGACAAATAGCAGAGCTAAGATGTGGATATTAACAGGGGTAGGTTATGTAGACAGGTGAGGTTTCCAAGCATGCATCATTTGCTAATTTGCAAACTCAAGGAATATGAATGAAGTGAGCATTGTCCTTTGCCTGATTACTGCACTTGCATATAATTTTTGCAGCATAGAAATTTTATGCTCCCTACAGGCTGCCTTACTTCATCTCACCCTATCAATATAGTTTTTAGTGAGACTGTGAAGTGAAATTGTCCAAATTTCTGCTTGTATTTCTTTTGAACATATTAGGAGGTGCACAAGCAAATTTGTGCTCTAATTTTTCTCTTAAGTTCTGCCTACAGTGTCATGATACTCTTAATGATAGTGGGGTTCTTATGTGTGATTGAATATGTGTAATGTGCTGTTGCATCATTCAAACTCTGCCAGGTCTAAACACATTACATGCAGTGACTAATATGTAAATAACAGCCATTTGTACAAGGCCTCACAAACACCAATGAGATGAATGACCATTTAACACAACTTTGGCAAGGGTTGAGTGGTGAACCTGTTGCTAAGGCACAGGCCAAGAACTCTCCTCTTTCTGTAGTGCAGTGGGTTATTTTACATTCACCTCACCAGTGATACAAGTAGATGAGAACTTAGTTTACTATCTCATCCAAAGGGCAAAAATACAACGATGCACTGAAATGTTAGAAATGCTTTCTCATCAGCCAATTTTTAACTTGGCTTATGAAAGTAGAATTAATTATGTTAAAATGCTACAACTAAAATATTGCTTAATGCTCAATTTTAAATGAACTTTTTTTTCTGTTTCCATGTTGAATAAAACTTTCAAGTTTAACATAAATTCTGAAATATTTATAGGTCCCTAGAATATAAATTCAGTCCTACAGTGCAGTTGGGCCTTGTTCTTGAATGTTATGATGTACTAAGTGCTCATCCAGCTAAATTACCTTTTTAAAGGTAATTTAAAGTATTTAAAACTTTTAAAATATGTGAGGCAACTAGCTGTCACCCTCTGGATAAAAAGTTTTCCTCTCATCCCCCTAAACCTCCTGCCAGTCAAATGGAACCTATGCCCCTCATAACTAACTCTTCAACTAAGGGGAATAGCTGTTCGTTATCCACTCTATCCATACCCCTCATAATCTTGTACACATCAATCAGGTTGCCCCTCAGTATTCTCCCCTCCAATGAAAATATCCAAAGCCGATCCAAACTCTCTTTGAAACTTAAATGTTCTATCCCAAGTAGCATCCTGGTGAATCTCCTCTGCATCCCCTCCACTGCAATCACATCCTTCCTACAATGTGGTGACTGGAGCTGCACACAGTACTTCTGTGGCCTCAAAGTTCTATACAACTCCATGACTTCCATGCTTTTGTAATTGGTGCCTCAGTTGATAAGGGCAAGTGTCTCATGCCTTCATCACCATCCTGCTAACATGCCTTTCCACCTTCAGAGATGTATGGGCAACTCGGAGCCTACTAGTATCATGCCATTCATTGACAGCCCCCTGCCCCCCCGCACACCCCTGTGGTACGCCACTGGACACTGGCTTCCAGTCACTAAAGCAGTCCTTTTGTCATCACCCTCTGTCTTCTACAATTAAGCCAATTTTGGATTCGCCTTATCAAATTACGTTGTATTCCCATGTGTCCCTAAATCACATTGAAGAATCTAGTTTGAAAACAAAATGTATTTTGCATAAAGTTATGAAGTGTTTGTATCTGAACTCCGTTATTTTCAGTTAAGGGATCTAAGTCAGAAGATTGTGGGTTCAATCCCCACTTATGGGTCTGGGCTCGTACTATATGCTGGTATTGCAGGCACCTTTCCACTAAAGGTTATTTTCCATTTGTGGAAGAACTACTTTTGTATCCTGCCCAATTTTTTGTTGTCCAAACCAGATTTACTTGTTCGCTCCTTTGCCAGCATTGAATAACTACTGTGTGTTTGCTGGCACACATCACTGCACTTCAAAATTAATTTATTCTGTGATACACTTGAGAGACAGTTTGATATGATGAGGCATCATATAAACGCCAGTATTATTACAATAGAAGATTTGATTCCTGTCTCAAATGGAACAGACACTCTTACAAGCTGCATTAACCTTCTAATTTATGACTAGAATCACAATTTGATTACAATCACAATGCACATTGCTCACAAAAGTTGAGCAGTGTGCATTCCAACATTGATATGCAGAAGATAGTAGAGCACTTTGCTTTAATTTAGACTAGAAGGTCACCCTTTTTTTTCAATATGAAGCAAATTTAGAGTGAGGAAACTTTATTGTGATTTCACAGATATAAATTCCCAGTGCATTTGCTCCATATTGTTGAGCACTGTGTTTTCAGTTGTTTTAACAACTAATCATACTAACCTGCTTTTCCCATTTTGGTTATTAAATATTTATTATTATTTACATAATATTGTGTTGCATTTATTGGTGCAGATTGCTCTGGCTATACAGCACTGTCACTCCCTAAACATTGCCCACAGAGACCTCAAACCTGAAAACCTCCTCTTCAAGGACAACTCTCTGGTGAGTATGAGAATCAAAGGTTGACAACCTAAATAACAACGTCAGTTAACTAGTGACATGTTAATCTTCATGTTTTAGTACTATTGAAACTATAATTAATACACAATGGTTTTTTTTCAAGGAATGAGTGGTATCCCTTGTAAGCCAGTAAATTGCAGGAAATAAATTGTGGATTGACTTGCAGGTCAGATTGCAAATGGGACCCCTACGTTCACTTGATTGACAGGTCAATTAATAGAGCAGAAAGAGAACGGGACCAATATGCTCTTGGAAAGTGGGAATTGAAACTGTAATGACCAACTGTTTCCTGCCCCAACATGGGAGAGAAGCATATAGCTGGCTTTGGGCTCCTTGAAAAGAAGATTGGAAAAGTTGAATATTTGTGCAATAAGTGCACTGTTAAAATATATGAAATACATTGTAATTTTCAGATTATTTTTGCATATGTTCCAGAAAAATTTTGATTCAAAGAATCATTTTCTAAAAGTTCTATATTTGCCCACGTCTGACCCCAGCTAGCACTTCTAAAGTATTTCATATTTCAGTCCTCATGTTAAATTTTAATCAAACTATTCATACCTTGACACTGTATTCAGTGCTGTACTTCCAATCACCTGTCCTGTTATCAAGATCTACATATTCCACATTCTTAATACAAGTCGTATTCATCTGTCACACTTTTGCTTGCTGTCTTGTATTGACTCCAAGACCAGCACCATGTCTTAATTCAAATTCACATTTATTCAAATATCTCTATGGTTCTGCTTCTCCCTCTTTCTATAATCTCTTCCTGTCCTAAAGTCCTGTAAGATCTTTGTTCCTCCAATTCTTTCCTGTTAAACAGGATGATTCCAACATTCAGTTGTCTAGGTCCTGATCTCAGGAATTTCTTTCCTAAACTTTCAAAACATTCCTGAAAACCAAGGTTTGGGCCACTTATTTTAAAATGCATTTTTCTTTTAATTTTTGAAATGTAAGTGTTACTGGGAAGGCTGACATTTATTGCCCATCCCTAATTGTCTTTGAGAATGTGTTTGTGAACTTTCTGTCTCTGTGGTCTTAATGGTGGTGATTCATTTTATTTAAAGAAAACTCTCCTCCCATTCTCTTTTTGTTCTTTTAATTGGGAGGTGTAATGTGTTGTGACAAGATCAAAGGCTAGTAAAACGGTATATTTTGGTTTGTAGTTGGTGAGTGGGTAAAGGGATCAGGCTTGAAAGGTATACTTTCAGATGCAAGATACTGTCCCACTTACCTCTGAGACTCATCTTTGGGAAGGCCAAAAGACATGTACATTAAAATTTGGGAAATTTAAACCTAGTAACCAGATACAGCAGCCAAGTACAATACAATTAAAATATTGTTTTTCATGACCACATATGTCTTTTCTATAGAATTGAACTCTTTCTTTCCACATTTACAGAATGTCATAACTTTACATGAAGTGTGAGAAGTGCATATTATCTGTAAAATATTGAAATGTTAGGGATAGATATTAAAATGTATTCCTGATATTGAGTTTATATTTTTAGCATTTAGTAGCAGTATTAGTCAGGATGTGATACTTAGAGTTAGGGATTGGTTGGGGAAATATGGGGCAAGATTCTCTGGCCTTCCTTGCCATGTTGGCGTCTGCTAGCAGTAGGATTCTGTGGCCCTGCTGCTGTCAATGGGAATTTCCATTGACATCACCCCGAGAAAACAGGGCTGGAGAATCCTGCCAGCATGAAAGACTGGAGAATTCCGATCTTTGTTTCCAGTTCATTTCTGGCATGCAATGTAATTTAGGATGTTGAATTATTAGGTAGCAGAATTTTTTTTTGTATTTAAGTACTCAGAGTATTTTTACTGACATTAAATTTCTTCAACCCCTTAAAAATAGACTGATGAAGTAATTTGTCTTCTATGACGAGATCCTCAGTCAAATTATTTTGGATAATTCTCATGTCTCCACTCAAAGCACTTTGGGCTAATTGTTATATTCAGGCCAAGAATTTTAGGCAAGTGTCATCACTGGATTTTTTAGTTCTTTGTAAAGATTGTCTCAATAATATCTTGTTTACCAAAGATTTGGATGCTTTCACTTCCCTTCTAATTATTCCTGTCTAGATAAATTGATGTTCATGTACCACATTCTCTGTTTCATTTGTTGTCTAATGTGAATCTTGGGCCTTCTCACCCGCTTTACAAAATATAGTGGTCAGATTTGTACAGATGTGATAAACCGGTGTGGTCTTGTTCTTGACAGTGGGCCTCAATTCCATGACAAATAGGTACTCCTGCAGCTCTGTGTTTAGGATTGAGTTTTAATACTTGGGAGTGTGGTGAATTAGTGGCATGAAGAATCTGTTGTTAGCTGTGCATTTCTATCCCCTGCACAGTAAATTTATTCTTTCTCAATCTTCTTTATTACAGTTCAGCCATTATTCTCTTTCTATAGTGAAAAGAAGCATTCATACTTTCCACCTTAATGATGCACCTTTTCTCTACTCTCCAACACTCTAAGTGCATTAGAGACATTTTCCCACACTAATGAAATGCCACATAGTGGCCCAAGCTGTGAATCTAACTCGGGTCCCTAGCACTGTGAGGCAGCTGTGCTAACCACTGTGCTACCCAAGTGTATGGCACCTGGTATTCCCTGGTATTTTCCCATCCAAATACTAACCAAGCCGAGTTTGCTTAGCTTCCACTATCAGGCATTTGCAGACTAGTATGGTTATAGGCAATAAATTACATCTGCTACATTAGCCCATTTGGCTAACTTATATCCCCCCTAATATCAGTCAACAAACATTCTTCATTCCACAACAAAAGAACCAAAGATCTGCAGCTTGGGAAAGTCACCAGCCCTAAAGGCTAAGTTGTGGCTAGAGGCAAACAGGCCCCATGAGTGCCCTGCAGAGGGCAGTGCCACAACTAAGTCTCAAGATTGTTGCAAAATTATATTCCCCTTTACAACAGATTGACAACAATGTGCAGTTGCACAAACAACTGCAATGTACTAGTCTTTTTCTGTACAAATACTGCATTGAAACCTTGTATAGTGACTTAACTACCTGTAATTTTCTTTAAAGAAAAAGAACGTTGTCCAGTCATTGCCTTCCATGGCATGATATTTAGAGAAAAGTAGTTTCTAAGTTTGTGCAGGCTGAAAAATGTGTTAATCATATTTGGCATTGCTTGGATTGAAGAAGTTTTTATTTACTTTTGGTAAAACATTTATGCGTTCATAAAATGTATATTAACATAAAACAAATGGTTTGGTATAAGTGATTTTTGTTGATAACATAAAGTAGAGGGTTTGGTTAAAACAGTGAGAAGAATGTTTGTTGACTGATATTAGGGGGGATATAAGTTAGCCAAATGGGCTAATGTAGCAGATGTAATTTATTGCCTATAACCATACTAGTCTGCAAATGCCTGATATTGGAAGCTAAGTAAACTCGGCTTGGTTAGTATTTGGATGGGAAAATACCAGGGAATACCAGGTGCCATACACTTGGGTAGCACAGTGGTTAGCACAGCTGCCTCACAGTGCTAGGGACCCGAGTTAGATTCACAGCTTGGGCCACTATGTGGCATTTGCACATTCTCCCCATGTCTGCAAGGGTTTCCTCCCATAGTCCAAAAACAGGCGGGTTCAGTGGATTGGCCATGCTAAATTGCTCCTTAGTGTCAGAGGAACTAGCAAGGATAAATGCATGGAAATATGGGGATTAGGCCTGGGTGGAATTGTGGTTAGTGCAGACTCAATGGGCCAATCGGCCTTCTGCATTATAGCATCTTGGGATTGGGATGCAAGGTGTAAGTTGATAATGCCATCAGAGAGCATGGGACAGTCATTAGTGTTGAACTGCTCTTGCAAAGAGTTAGCACAGACGTAGTGGGCAAAAAGTCATCGGTGTTGCAAACCTCAGTGATCTTACAATAAGACTGATGGATAATCTTTTCCTTTCCTACTTTTGATATCCTGACTTTTACATCTTTTAGGATGCACCAGTTAAACTGTGCGACTTTGGATTTGCCAAAATCGATCACGGGGATCTGATGACTCCACAGTTCACTCCGTATTATGTAGCACCTCAGGTAAGTGTGTTTCTATTTTTGTCATCCATGTAGTGATATACCTGATAATTCACCAAAGTTCTCCTCATAATGGCATAATTTGGAAGGTTACTGTTAAAATTTAAATACTTGAATTGCACTTTTTTATGTGATTAATTGTGACATTATTCAGAGAATATGGAAACTATTAGATCTCATTAAGTTATTGTGTGGAAATGAAGATTGCAAATATGAAAAAGGAAAATATTCACTACTGTCTTATCTTGTTATGATCCTGGAGCAGAACCTCACGTTGTTGGTAGGATCTGGTCAGAGATCAATAATGTTTTGTTTAAAGTAAACAAAGTTTGAAATTCAAGGCATTTGTTCAGTGAAGAAAGCCACAAAATTCTGTTTTTTGAAACTTTACTATGGAAGGTCAAAAAGATAAAACAACTTATAGTATCTATTTTGTACTCTAACATTCAGAATAAGTACGTGTGGATGAAGAAGCCGACAGTGGTCAAATATAATAAATAGCAGGAGGAACCAAGTCATAGTCCATGGATTTTTCAACAATCCATCCAGATGCCAATAACACCGAATCAACAAATCTCACTGATTCTCTGTCTCTTGCAAGGGATTTCTAGTCCTTATCTTCGAAGATTTAACCTTGAAATTTCTCAAGTCGCTCCAGCTTGATCTGCATCAACAAGGATCCACCTCACAGAGATCCACTCTCATTTCCTGATATTCTTTTCCCCTGGATTTCCGAGTTTGCTCTCAAGCACCAACTCACAAGCACAACTTCAGCTCTTCAGTTGCATCTAGCAGAATAGAACTGCTGCAAAGGAGTACACTTTCCCCAGTGGTCTGTAGCGCAGAGTCACCAACCCACGACTGCCACCTTCACTTAAAATCTGCTCTCTGCAGCCCTTTGTCCATTTGGAGTATGTTTCTCTGCTCCTGGCATTTTTTAAAAATTGAACTTGAACCTTGTCCTGTCCCCCCTCTGGGACTATTGTTTTGCGACCTCTCCTTGTCTCCTCTTCCTTTTCTCCCAGTCTGCTGATTGGAGCACCAATTTAGCAACAACTTGACCAGCTTTATCTGTATTTTGTGCTCGGCTATTTTGGTGGTGTTCCCCCTCTTCACAAATGGGTGCACGTTAGTCATGCACTTGCTACAAATGACTCATTAAGTTTCTGGACTTGAATACAGAAGAACATTTTTTTCTTATTCTCCACTGTTAATAGAAACACTGTTAATGGAATCAATTAGCTTCAGAATATTCTTCACTCACTTCCTCCATCACAGATTTTGTTGCTTCATACTTTTGATCAAATCCAGATGGATAAACTTGTACTAAGGTGGTTTCACTTTCTTTACTCGAGTCAACTTCTAATTTATCCAAGGGAGAGGCTGCAATCATCTACATACAATCATATTCTTCCTGTTGACACTTGAAAGAAATGGAAATGAAAATTCCATTTTTCACAGTTTTATCATCTACTGTTTTATTATTTTCCAATTCTTTTTCAAGTTTATTAATATTTTCATTCAGCTGAGTAACTATTCTGGTGAGTTCTGTTGCCTTTGATTTGGGCTTATCTGCAGAACTCGAGTATTGGATTCCTTTTGGAATCTTTTTCCATGCTTATAGAGTGCTCTTTAGACTCTTTTAGTTCACTTGTTAGATTTTCTGTCTGCCTTTAAAGCCTATAGCTAATCTTCCAAGCTACCCATCTAATTATTTTTGTCCTTCAGATCATATTGAAGTTCAAGAATCTCTCTTTTTTCATGATGTTCCAATAGTTCATCAATTTTGGTTTTTAATTTTGCATTCAACCAATTGCTCTCATCCATCAGGAGTTCCTTTTCATGTGACTGACACTCGAGTGTTCTCATCCATTTTTTAATTCTCATCAAAAAAAACCTCATCTTTTGTGTATAAAACTCGGTCCATTATATTAATCAGACTTTTCTTCGGGGGTAGCTTGCGATTGACAATAAACTTCTTGTGTAGCCGTAGTAAATTTTAGGAACTTGGTATGATCAAATATCTACTCATCACCATGTTACCACCTATACTAGTCAAATCATTCTCCATTATAAAATCTACACCTTCAATAGGTAAACCTATTGAACAATTGCCACAATAACAATTCTGTTTATTAAGTCACTTATTAAATTAACTTTCCACAAGGTGACCGGTTCACAATTCACAGTAAAAGGAAGTCATCACATAATGTAAATGCAGGAGCAGCTGCATTTTCACAATCTCTGGCTCTACTCATCTTTTAATCCTTTTTGTTAATCCTGATACACAGCCCATAATTATTTGATCCTGATACGTATAATCTGTGCTCTGTTCCTGGAAGATCCTGGCTAAATTTTGGTGATGGGTACTTGAGTTAAAAATCCTCCTTTTGAGGTGGTCAGAGACAGCTGGGTGGAGCCCAGTTCATAGAGCTTTCTTGGTGAACAAACCTATGCTTCCGAGGTGCCATAGGCATTGAGATAATGGCTGCCGTAGTAAATGAGGTTATAGACAACGGTTTCAGCTCCTCGGCACAAATTATTGGCACTCATTGGTGAGTTGTGAAATATCCTAAAGAAAGTGGATGAAGCAGAGATGAGGGCATTTTCCTCGGTGGGAACTCGCATTCAGTCATTGAAAAGCCAACTATTGGTCTTGCATTGGCTTGTCCTTGGTGTTTGTTGAGAAGGGCTGAAGGCAGCTGGACATGGCAGGCCTTTGCGACCTGCTGGGGCAGAGGTTTCTCTTTACTGGGGCTTCAAGATGAAATGGCAGAGATGCAAAAGCTTCAGTGAGACTCTGGATGAATCCTGGATGTCGCACAATGATCCTGTCAATAAGATAGCTTTCTCAAGGTCCATAGATGGTTGCTTTTCTTGCTGTTCATCATTAATCATGAACTTTCTTTCCCTTGTGATTCTACTACTGATTTTGTGATATTGCCTTTTAATCTGACAAATGATATATGAGTACAGCCATTTGTTGCTCTTATCCTGCAAAAATCAGAATTGTACTTTTTTTTTCCCTTCCAGTATTCATTCACTGGTATGCTCCACCAATGGAACAAGAGAGGCCTTAGTTTAACGTCATTACTGTTTGCGTTCAGTCTTGGTTTTGATGTGTGGAACCAGGAAAGCAGCATGGATAAGGGGATCTGCCCACCCTGCTTCTGACTGAGTTGAATTCTACTTCTTGGATTTCAATGCTGCAATATGGAAATGTTGCCTTATTTGGGGGTTGTTTGTAGTTCTCTTTCTACTGGGGAGCATGCCGAATTGGTTCTATGACATGAGGGTTGTGCAATATTAATCTTTTTGTGTGCTTTAATCCTTGCATTTACACTGACAGAGTATATTTTTAAATTTTGCTTATAGATAAGATGAGTAACTCACAATAGGGTGGCAGGTAGGTGATTTGAAATAGAGCTGGTTTGTGTGGCCTTGTAAGTCCTCATTGTGGGTGAGGTAAACTCCCATTGGAACTATTTACGTCGCATTTTTCTTTTACACTTTTGTATTTAGGGATTAAGAAATCCTTGTTTGTCTCATATGAAGGTACAGACAGGTCATATGCCCTGGAAAAGATTGCGTTCTTTCTTGTTTCTGTTATTGGCACCTCTGAAAGAGAGAAATATGTACTGATGCCTACACAGACGTGGTTGGCTAATCCCTGGATATCTAGCCTTTCTTGGGTTAGTCTTCTGTATTTATTTGATGCACAAACAGTGGTTACTTGATTACTTAGCTTGTGGAATGGTATGGTGCTTATATCATCCTGTTGTAAAAATTATTTATTAGTGTCATAAGTAGGTTTACATTAACACTGCAATGAAGTTACTGAGAAAATTGCCTAATCATCACACTTCAGTGCCTGTCCAGATGCACTGAGGGATTGTTTAGCATGGCCAGTGCACCTATGATGTAGAGATGCTGGCGTTGGACTGGGGTAAACACAGTAAGAGGTCTGACAACACCAGTTTTAAATCCAACCAATTTATTTGATAGTAAACTCGCAAGCTTTTGGCTTTATAGCCTCCGTCAGGCGAATGAAGTGTTCTGGTCTGCAGTAGCACACATCAGCACAGACGGTTTACAGATTGCTGATTAGATCTTTACACCTAACCTGCTATTCAAGTCTTAAAGTAGCTAGCAATGTGAGTGGAAGGAGCACTGAGCACAGGTTAGAGAGATGTGTATTGTCTCCAGACAGCACAGTAAGTGAGGTTTTTTGCTAACCCAGACAAGTCATGGGGGTTACATGAAGAACGTTTGAGTGTCACTACGACAGCGGATGAATGAACATTGCTCGACAATCACCAGGCAAAACTGTTCCCTTCCTGGTGGCGAACACTTCAGCGGTCACGGGCATTCTGCCTCCAACCTTCGGGTAAATGTTCTTAAGGGAGGCTTCACAACACACGGTAGCGCAGAGTCGCTGAGCAGAGACTGATAGACAAGTTCCACACACATGAGGACGGTCTTAACAGGGATCTTGGCTTCATGTCACACTATCTGTAACCCCCATGATTTGTCTGGGTTAGCAAAAAACCTCACTTACTGTACTGTCTGGAAACAATATACATCTCTCTAACTTGTGCTCAGTGCTCCTTCCACTCACGTTGTTAGCTACTTTAAGACTTGAATAGCAGGTTAGGTGTAAAGATTCGCATTCTAATCAGCAATCTGTAAACTGTCTGTGCTGATATGTGTGCTATTGCAGACCAGAACACCTCATTCGCCTGACGGAGGCTATAAAGCCGAAAGCTTGCAAGTTTACTATCAAATAAATCGGTTGGATTTAAAACTGGTGTTGTCAGACCTCTTACAGTGCACCTAACCAGCCGTCTTTCAAACTGTGGGAGAAAACTGGAACTCTGAGAGGAAATCCATGCAAACGCAGGGAGAATGTACAGACTCCACCCAACAGTGACCCAAGTCTCTGGCATTGAGACAGCAGTGCTTACCATTGTGCCACCATGCCACCTTTTGTTGGGTAAATAGGTAGAATCTCATTGATGGGGGTGCCTAGGGATGGGGTAGTTTTTTTGTTCAATGTATGAGTGATTTGAGTATACCTGGCCTGTCGGTCCTTTTTAAGTGTGTTGTTGATCCTAGTTTAGCTCAATCTGAGTAACGTAGAAGATAGGAGCAGGAGGAGGTCATTCGACCCTTTGAACCTGCCCCACCATTCATTATGATCATGGCTGATCATCCAACTCAATAGTCTAACTCTGCTTTTTCCCCATAACCTTTGATCCCATTCAGCCCAAGTACTATATCCAGCTCCCTCTTGAATACATTCAATGTTTTGGCATCAACTACGACCTGTGGTAATGATTTCCACAGGCTCACCACTGTTTCAGTCAAGAAATGTCTCCTCACCTCGTCCTAAATGGTCTACCCTGAGTTCTCAGACTGTGACCTCTGGTTCAGGATTCCTCCACCATTGGAAATATCT
This sequence comes from Sphyrna mokarran, assembly GCA_024679065.1. Lineage (NCBI taxonomy): Eukaryota > Metazoa > Chordata > Chondrichthyes > Carcharhiniformes > Carcharhinidae > Sphyrna > Sphyrna mokarran. The sequence continues at coordinate 36,499,556 of JAGIQG010000020.1, read as the reverse complement.
TCCCTGCATTTACCATGTCTAGTCCTGTTAGAATTCTCAGTCTCTGAGATCTCTCCTCATTCGTCTGAATTTCAGTGAAAGTAATCCTAATGTACTCAATCTCTCCTCATACGTGCAGTTCTGCCATTCCCTGGAATCAGCCTGATAAATCTCACTGCACTTCCTCGAAAGCAAGAACATCCTTCCTCAGAAAAGGAGACCAGAGCTGTACACAGTACTCTAGGTTTGGCCTCACTAAGGCCCTGTATAATTGCAACAACACATCCCTGCTCCTGTACTCAACTTCTTACAATGAAGGCCAACATGCCATTTCCCACCTTTATCACATGCTGCACCTGCATGCTTACCTTCAATGACTGGTGCACTAAGACACCCAGATCCCACTGCACCCTCCCCTCTCCCAATTTACAGCCGTTCAGGTAGTAGTCTGCCTTCTTGCTTTTGCTTCCAAAATGAATAACCTCACATTTATCTAAATTATTATACTGCATCTGCCATTGATTAGCCCACTCACCTAATCTGTCCAGGTCATTCTGAAGGATCTCTGCATCCTCATCACAGTTCACCCTCCCACCTGACTTGGTATCATCTGCAAACTTTGAGATGTGACATTTTGTTTCCATATTAAAATACATATTAAAAGCATTAATATTTATTATAAATAGCTGGTGTCCCAGCACCAATCCCTGTGGCATCCTACTAGTTGCTGCCTGCCAATTTGAAAAGCACCCATTAATTCCTACTTTTTGCTTCCTCTCTGCTAACCAGTTTTCCATCCATCTCAATACACTTCCCCTGATCCCATGTGCTTTGATCATGCATGATAATTTCTTGTGCTGGACTTTGTCAAACGCTTTCTGAAAGTCCAAATATACTACATTGACTAGTTCCCCCTTGTCAACTCTACTAGTTACATCTTCAAAAAATTCCAACAGATTTGTCAAGCATGATTTCCTCTTCATAAATCCATGCTGACTCTGTCTGATTCTGCCACTACTTTCTAAATGCTCTGCTATAAAGTTCTTGACAAATTCGAGAATTCTTCCCACCGTCGATATTAAACTTACAGGTCTGTAATTCCGTTTTCTCCCTACCTTCCTTTTTGAATATTATTGTGACATTCGTTACCCTCTAATCTGCAAGGACTGTTCCACATTTGTCATATTATTTCACTTGTTATTTCATACTCAAGATAGATATCATAAATTATTTTAACTTTCTGACTTTGTATAAAAAAGTTTATTTTTGTTTGTTCAAAACCCATACAATCTTGCGGCTTTCTTCATTGAGCAAGTTTCTTGAATCTTGAACTTAGTCTATTTTTAAACAAATCTGTTATTCCCAAACCAGATCTTCCCAATATGAGCCATGTGCATCAACAATTGGAATTGGATGAGGATTCAAGAACATTTGTAATGATTAGCATCCACAAGGATTTGTTTCAATACACTCAGTTACCCTTTGGTGTGTTTTCAGCACACCATGAAAAGTTTATTGCAAGATATACCCAAGGTGGTGAGATGATGTTTTAGTCAGTTTCACAAGAAGGGCATTTGGCAAACTTTAGAGATGCTTAAGAAATTCAAAGAGATGGTGGTGTGACTTTAAAAAGAGAAGTGTACCTTTCAGGCTCTCAAGGATGATTAATCTTGGATTTAAAGTTGATGCCACCCTCTAGAAAAGATTAGCCCCAGCATCTCAGAATATTTCAGAACTACAATCTTTTTTGGACATGATTCATCATCACAGCCCAGTTTATACCAAGTGTCTGAACATTACTGGCATTGTGATCATCACTGATCACCAACCTCTATTAGGGTTATTTTCTGAAGACAAGCCTATTCCTGCTATTGCATCAGTCAAAATCTAACTGTGGGCTTTACCTCTAGCAGCACACAATTGCATGTTCCAACATGGACCGTGTGCCAAAATCTCAAGAGCAGATGCCCTGAGTCACCTTGCACTGCCTTGAAACATATCAGTACCCACAGTACCACAAGAAGTAGCGTTAGTCCCCAATCTCTTGGATGCACTGATGTCATCGAAACGTATGATGCTCCGTGGGATGACACTTTGACAAGATAGATCAATTCAAGCTATTCCAGCATTATAAAGAACCATAGAATCCCTACAGTGCAGGGGGAGGCCATGTTGACCTATTGAATCTGCATCAACATCAATCCCACCCAGACGCTATCCCTGTAACCCCAGACATTTACCCTGATAATGCCTCTGCCACTAAGGGGCATTTCTTTTTTAAATATTGCCAATCCACCTAACCCGCACATCTTTGGACTGTGGGAGGAAACTGGAACACCCGGAGGAAATCTATACAGACACAGGGAGAACGTGCAAATTCCACAGAATCCACAAAGGGACCTGGGGATGCAAGTCCAGAGATCCCTAAAGGTGGCAGCACAGGTGGAGAGAGTGGTAAAGAAGGCATATGGCATGCTTGCCTTTATTGGATGGGGCATAGAGTACAAGAGTTGGCATATGATGTTGCAGCTATATAAAACGTTGGTTAGGCCACATTTGGGATACTGCATCCATTTCTGGTTGCCGCACTATCAGAAGGATGTGGAGGCTTTGGAGAGAGTACAGAAAAGTTTTACCAGGATGTGGACTGATATGGAGGGTCTTAGCTATGAGGAAAGATTGGGCAAACTGGAAAGATGGAGGATGAAGGGTGACCTAATAGAGGTGTATAAAATTATGAAGGGCATAGATAGGTGAACATTGGGAAGCTTTTTCCCAGGTCGGAGGTGACGAACACAAGACGTCATGAGGGGGGGTGGAGGTTGCAAGGTTCAACACAGATGTCAAGGGGGCATATTTTACACAGGGTGGTGGGAGCCTGGAATGCAAGCAAGGTGGTTGAGGCAGACATGCTGGCATCGTTTAAGACTTGTCTAAATAATCACATGAACAAACTGGGAATATAGGGATACAATGAATGGTCTAGTTGGGCTCATGAGTGGCGCAGGCTAGGAGGGCTGAAGGGCTTGTTCCTGAGCTGTACTGTTCTTTGTTCTTTGACATTGATTCAAGGCCAGAATTGAACCTGAGTTTTGGCGCTGAGGCAGCAATGCTAGCACTGTGTCATCGTGCAGCCCTAGGGCTTCCTCCGTGTTTTAAGTTTTGGATTGCTTCATTTTTACCAGAATGCTAATAAAGTAATTACTACGGTGCACATATTTATGGAGACTTGGTTTCTGCATGTAATCTTTTTGTTTCTGTCGCAGGTACTGGAAGCCCAGAGGAGACACCAGAAAGAGAAATCTGGAATCATACCTACCTCACCCACTCCCTACACGTATAACAAGGTAACCAACTTCTTGTTATCATCATATTGAGTATTGTCTAGCACTGCCTTCAGATTTTATTTATTTTTTCATTCATGGCATGTCAGTGTTTCTCGCTGGTCCAGCATTTATTGCCCATCCTAATTGTGAGTCTGGAGTCACGTGTAAGCCAGACTAGGTAAGAATAGCAGCTTTCCTTCCCTAAAGAACATTATAGTGAAACAGAAAAGTTTTTACAACAGTTGTGGTCTTTTAATCCAGATTTTAAAAAAATCAAATTTTACATTTACTGCAGCAGGATTTGAATCTTGGTTATGAAGAAAAGATCTGGCTCGATAAATGAATCATTACTGGCAGGACCAATTCTAAGCTAAGAGAATGAGTTGGCTAATAAAGAAGTCTTCATTTCAATTTATTGCTACTTCTCTGCTGAAGTATACAATATGCATTTAAAGCATGTAGTTTTGCACAATGACGTACAAATACTGTCCTTCGTTGCTTGCTTATTCTTTACCTCTCACTTACCCCCACCATCCAAAATACAGTATGTTAGTTTGTGACCACTATTCCATGGCGATTTGTGATCGTGCCAGGGTTAGTAGCAGAGACGACTGGCCAACAAAGACTTCTTCCTTTCCCTCCTCTCAATAAGAAAAGTGATTACAGGGACAGGGAAAAATCAGTGAGTCATAATGACATATGGTTACTTACAACTGGCACATATCTAGGCTGTGGGCCCGATTCTACCATCAAGCTGCACCCATTTTCGGGCATGAAAAATTGGTAGTCAGATGTGAGGCGAATAGTGTGATCCGCCCTGCCTCTGTGCTGATTCCCCCTTTTACCAAAGCCCGAAAATGGCCACGATCGGGATTGCGCTGGACACAGGTGTGACAGCCATTTAAATGCTTTTGCATAAATTTAAATTGACTTAATGGGCTGCAAGCCTAACCTTACCGGCACTTCCCCCTTTATCACCGCATTCATCCATCTAGATTTAGTGTGAAACAGACGTTCTACAGAAGTCCAATTCAGGCATTCCTCCTAATGAAGAGGTAAGTGTCAAATGTCTCAGCTCTCTGCTGATCAGTAAGGAGGAAAGGGGAGTCCGTTAACAATCTGCCTGTGATCAATGAGCAGGAAGGGGGCTCCGCTGCCACTCTGCCTGAGATCAGGGAGTGGGAAGTGAGGGTCTGCTGCTACTCTGCCTAAGATTGGTGGGAGGAAGGGGGAGCAGCCTGCGGTCAGTCTGGTTGTGAGTGAGTGGGGAGGTAATGGGGTCAGGAATATTGTGTGGGGGTTGGACAATGTCTGTGGGGGCCAGAAGGAGGCGTTATCTGACCCAGGAGCGATGTGGCCGGGGAGCCACATTCCATTATTTTTCTGCATGTTCACAGTTGGAGGCACCTGTTGGAGCTGCAGGGTTTTGGGCATGTTAAACCTTGTCACGGACTTCGACAGTGCTATTTGGAATCGCTGATACTTTTTCAGGCAGAGTGCATGTGGGAGCGCCTGAGAACGGGGGCTAGAAGTCAGATCTGAAACACTCCTAGTTTCAAGCCTGCCCAACACTTAGAATCAAAATGGTAAAATAGGGTCCTATGTCTACAGAAAGATCCTGAAGGTAAGTGGCCTGGCATCTTGCTAATGAATAATGTGTGGTCCTAAAGAGTTGAGGGCTGTTTTTTGATTTAAAAAGGAGAGAGAATAATTTAACATGGGGGAGGGGCAGCCCATAGACTTCAGTCCCATGGCCCACTAATTACATTTAAATTGTAGAGAAATAACGAATGCCCTGTGTGGGAAATGAAGCTCTGCGCCTATTTCTGATTCGGAGCTGACGTTGGAAATTTGGCACTGGAAAGTGCTATTGGGGTGTGACGCCCCACATTGATCCCATGCATGGGGCGCCACTTGACTCCAAGCCCACTGTGCTTAAAAAAAAAATTAGAAAGAAATCTCTCAGCACCAGCTTAAAGTCCAACAAGTTTATTTGTAACAAGCGCCCCAAGCTTTCAGAACACATTCCTTCGTCAGGTGGCGGGAGTTCAGAAGTCCCAGCCACCTGAAGAAGTAACAACATGTTCCGAAAGCTTGGAACATTTGCTACAAATAAATTTGTTGGACTTTAAGTTGGTGTTGTGAGATTTCTTTGTTTTACTGCAGTCCAACACCGGCATCTCCACATCATGACTACCATCTAAAAAAATTAGCACAATGGGATGGCAGAATTGCCCCCATTGTTTTCCTGATCTTTTTTCTTTCAGTTATATTTGGGAATATTTTAATTTTTTAAACTATAACCTGAAACTTTGGTTGGATAGCAGTAATCTCTCTGGTGAACGATGTCCTATGTTGTGAGGATAACAACTTTGCAAAAATGGAAGGTATCTTGGTAGAATTCAGTTGGGTTAAACTAGTATTGATGGCTCCCTCGAGCCTCTTTTCGTTCTATTTTCCTTAAATGCCATTGCCAGTAACATTGAAGGAAGTTGACTTGAGAAAGTTCAGAGATGTAAGGGGCCCAGTTGATATGCACACTTAAAAGGATACAATTGTTGAAAGTATCTGGGTTAAAGTGATAATGTTTTATTTTGCATGCCAGTGTATGAGAGGTGGTGACTACCCTGCTGGCTATTACTTGTATTTTTTTATTCATTCATGGCACATGGGCGTTGTTGGCAGGCCAGCATTTATTGCCCATGCCTAATTGCCCTTGGCTACACCATTTCAGAGGGCAGATGAGAGTCAACCACAATGCTGTGGGTCTAGAGTCATATGTAGGCCAAACCAGGTAAGTAATTTCTTAATACCAAATTTTTTTAATTGAATTCAAATTCAACCATCTGCTGTCGAGGGATTCAAACTCAGGTCCCCAGAACATTACTTGAGATTAATAATCTTAACGATAATATAAGGCCATCACCTGTCTAAACAAGGCGGTTTTGTGATTTTAATTTTTGTGGAAATTAATAACAATTGTAATTCCGTCACTTGATTTGTTGTCAACTATAACTCTGTTGATAATGGACTTTCCTCTGAGTCAGAAAGCTGTGGGTTCAAGTCCCACTCCAGGACATGGGTACAAAATCTAGAGTGATGCCTCAATGCAATATGGAAGGAGTCCTTCAGTGTTGGAGGTGTCATGTTTCTGATCAGACTTTTACACGAAGGTCCTTTCTAGCATCTCAATTGGAAGCAAAAGATCCCATGACGTTCTAAGAGAAGCTGGGGAAATCCTTGTCCCATCTACGTCACACCATCCTCTCCTTTCTATCTGATATCTGAACCAATGCTTGTTCCTTGACCAAAATCACTTCTTTAACAAAAAATCTGATCATTTTTACATTGCAGTGTGGGATCCAAATGCTTTGAAGTAGCTGATATAGTTTCTGATCTCTCAAGAATTAATGTGGTGCTTTTACTGATTATGAGCCACACTGAAGCTTTGAATCCTTGCTTGTTCTAATTGGATTTGGAAGGTGGATATTACTTGCTTGAGTTTAAAACATAGAACATAGAAAACTACAGCACAAACAGGCCTTTCAGGCCACATGTTGCACCAATCATATCCCTATCTAGGCTTACTTATAACACTTAATCATATTAAGTCCCATGTACTCATCCAGAAATCTCTTAAAAGACTGGTGAGTATATTAAATTTTTTAAACAACGTGTTTATTATTACATGTGTCATGCATTATGCATTGATCTATAATACACAACATTATTCTGTATTTTAGCCATTATTCAATGCTGTTATGTCACTTTGTTTATCTCAGCCTCTGGGTTCAAGTGTTAAAATGGGGTTGTATTAGGAAACAGGTTTAGGAACTGATGCTTGATCCGCTGGTGAGTTGAGTCACTGTGGGACATGTGACCAGCAGCCTACAAAAGTCCAACAGTTGGGGATGTGTATTTAACCCCAGCCCCTCTCCCCAGCACCAGATAGCTGGAGCCCAGTGGTTAGCACTGCTTCCTCATAGCGCCAGGAACCTGGGTTCGATTCCTGGTTTGGATCATTGTGTGGAGTCTGTACATTCTCTCCCTGTCTGTGGGTTTTCTCAGGAAGCTCCAGTTTCATCCCACAGTCCAGAAGATGTGCTGGTCAGATGCATTAGCTGTGCTAAATTCTCCCTCAGTGTTTCCGAACAAGGGCCAGAATGTGGTGACTAAGGGGTTTTCACAGTAACTTCATTGCAGTGTTAATGTCAGCCTACTTCCCGCCCGTCCCTGGAACCCCCTCTTCTCCCCCTGCCCCCAGGAACCCCTCTTCTTCCCCCGCTTGGGCCATTTCTCTTTCCCCCTGTCTTCAGGCCCTGTCACTCTCTCCCTCTCTCGGGTCAGGCTGGGGATTTGGGCCCTCCCTCATGTCCCATCTCCTCTGCCCGATCCAATTGACCTGCAGCCTCAGATCTCCGTTGTAATTGGTTAGCGCACCCCACCCCGTCAATCACAGCGCCGACATCCGGCCGTATTTTAAGGCCTTCGCAGGTTATTATTTTCAGGCCGTTCCATTGGTACCGGGGCCACCTGGATGCCCGACCTGGGTCAGCAATCCCTTTTTAACCTCGAAGCGTTTCTTGCTGCTGCTGTTGGTGGAACTCGGAGCTTCCACATCCATCGCCGTCGCCATCTTGTCGGAGTCCTTTATTGAGTTTCCTTCAATCCTCATTTTCCCTCCCCAAGTTCGGAGTCATTCAGTGCTTTGCTGCAGCAAACATTCAAATTTTGAATAAAAGCAAATTACTGCAGGTGCTAGAATCTAAAATAAAAACAAAAAATGCTGGAAGATCTCACCAGGTCTGACAGCATCTGTAGAGAGAGAACAGAGGAAAGATGGCTGTATTCTCTCTGTAGTTGCAGTCAGACCTGGTGAAAATTCTCAGCATTTTCTGTTTTTGACTCAAGTTTTGAAGTCCCGTTGATCTAACTCATTCCCAATAAAAAAAAAGTACTGTCACCCTCATTTGTGTTGTATCGTGCTTGAATCACTTATGTATTTGACGTTTATTGGTGACATTCTGAGGTAGCCTGACATAACATGAATACCAACAAAACTAAGTTGCTTCCATAATTAGTTCAGATCTGACTTGAGAAGCTGGAGGTGATGCTGAATGAAGATGAATGGTGAAGTAGTGAAAACTTCTTTTGAAGACATTTCTCATATTCCAACAAGAGCCATCATTCTGTAAGATAAAGACAAAATACAGCAGATGCTGCAATCTGAAACAAAAACAGAAAAAGCTGAAAAAACTCAGCAGCTCAGACAGCATCTGTAGAAAGAGAACAGAAACAGTGTTTTCAAGCAGGATGACCTTTGTCTATTAGTGATGTTAGGGGGGTTAGGGTAGGAGTGGAAATTGCCAGACATATTTATAAAGTAAATTTCAAAATAACTTCCCCCTTCTATTTTATGAAAAACCATTTTTGTATATAAAAGTCTTTTTTTGTTGTTTATTATCTCAGAGCTGTGACCTGTGGTCGCTGGGTGTAATAATTTACGTGATGCTATGTGGATATCCACCGTTTTATTCCAAACACCACAGCCGGACTATCCCGAAAGACATGCGGAAAAAGATCATGACGGGAAGTTTTGAATTCCCGGAGGAAGAGTGGAGTCAGATTTCCGAGATGGCAAAGGACATTGTGAGAAAGTGAGTTGAATAGCTGGGCACTGTTGGGTAGTAGGACGTAGTGCTGAAGCCTTTGTGGAAAAATTCAGATATGTAAAACTGGATAACAAGACCAGAGATTGGTAGACATTGCATTTACTTTACAATGAGTAGCAGTGTTGTATAAGTGGATGCCACTTGTTGCTCAGTCCTCTTCTAGTTGGAATTAGCATCTTGATTGTGTAAGTACTTTTCTCTAACAGATATAAATAATACGTGGACTTCCTTCTTTTCCAAACTCCAGTTTGAATATATTGTTCTTTCCTGCAGATTGCTGAAGGTAAAACCGGAGGAGCGACTCAATATTGAAGGGGTGCTGGATCATCCCTGGCTGAACTCCACAGAGGCTTTAGATAACATCCTCCCATCTTCCCAAATGATGATGGATAAGGTGAATCCTCTGTAACTATTCAAGAGTTGGTCACAGCAAGTTATTATCACTTTACTACAAAATTGCAGTGGCTTCATCTGTCTATAGCATTATTTTCCTTGTGAAAACCTATGGATGAGTTGGTGTTATTTCTACATTTCCTTTTTTCAAGCATTGATTAAACCTGAGACAAAATGTTTTAGATTGAGAATTTTCATTTTCTTGTATTTGTGAAGTCCAATATCAGATTGAATCTTAGCCTCTGTAAGTGGTCTTCACTTAAAGTGTTGCTTACATTCCTGGATACTGCTGCTGAAGTGAAGCGTGGTTTCTCTTGTAATAAATGTTAATCAGAGCCTGAGGACAGTTTTGTCTAGAAAAATCAATATAAAAATTGAAACACTATTGAAATATTGTACAGTGCAGTAACTTTAAAATTGCTGCATTGCCTGCAGGCTTTATCTTTACTGAGACCTCTTTAAAACACCAAGTTTGCCACAGGTTCCTGAAACACAGGCTGTGTACAATAGAGACCACTACCCCTGTACAACAAAGAATTATATTAGAAACAGAAGTCCATAGCAGTTCCTCAGGTATGTATTGTACAAACAGCAGAGAAATTTGACAAACACAGTAGATACTGTACTATAAACTTTATATTACTGCATCGTATGGCAGATAATTCTTTCAAAAACAAAGTCCACTTTGATTTTTATAGCAAGCATAGTTCCTTAACTAGGATCCAGTTTTTTAAAAAGCGTAAAAATGAAGTTTGGAATGGGGAGGTTTTTAAAAAAAAGCAAAAAGAAATGTTTCTTGAATGTACAGCAAGGACAAATCGGCACCAATACAATCACAAGCCAGATTCTATTCACAGAATCACTGGGTCTGGTTGCATGATTATACTGTGATGATATCCCTTAAAACAGGGAAGACGGTACTTTAAATGGAACCCAGGTATAAAACACAACCATTGTAAAAAGAACTTAAAAATTTACTGGTACTTCAACAAAGTTTGACAAAGACCCAAATTTGCAGATATTGTTCTTCAGCCTAAGTTAAAAGAAGCTCTCTGTAATTGCCATTATACTGCTGCACGTGTTTGCAGGGTGGAATAGTCCGTCTGCTGGTGATTCATTTTTTTGTAATGTGGCTTGTACTGATGGTGAAACTATATATCGCAGGCAATGGTTGCTGGGATCCAGCAGGCCCATGCAGAGCAGCTGGCCAGTATGAGAATTCAGGATCTGAAAGTGAGCCTTAAACCTCTAAACTCTGTTAATAATCCAATTCTTCGCAAGAGGAAACTACTTGGGTAAGTGTGTTTTACTGAATGTAATATACTAATCTCAGATGTATGCATTGAAAAATGTTTCTTAATTCAAGAAAAATTTGTTTGGTGAGGTGACGAGCACTGTGGCTACTGTATTTCTGTTTGCAGAGTTCGATCATGAAGGATACCACCTGTCCTTTACCTACGGTCTTAGAGTTGTACAATAAAATTAAGCACAGAGGAGCAAATAAGTTGGGATAAAATTTTTAAGTAATTCCAGTTTGAATTTTCCCAATTGTTTTAGGTGAGAGCGCTATACAAAGGTAAAGAGCCCAGGGAGGCTCCAGGTATTATCCTAGTCCTCTATCCTAATTGATTTCAGCCAGGGAAATAGTTGGGTTATCAGATCTTGCCTCAGTAACTTGAGGTGAGGTTAAGGAGGCTGTGGTTCCTGCTTTGGATATTATCCAATGGTCCCATTAGAAAATCTGCATGTATCAAAATCCAGTCTGGACAAGACGTGTGGAGTTTGGTTGAGACAGGACCAATGATGTCTTTTGGATTCAAAGCCCTGTATTCTTGCACTGGAAGATGGTGCAGTATCAAATAACAATGGCACTCACTCAATTGTATCATAGTAAAATTCAGTTTCTTTAGGAGAGGAGAATTTACTTGTTCCTCTGTGCTGCAATTGATTAAATAAGTTGATCACGGTGTGCCAATGCAGTTATTGTATTTCTTCTTCTTGCCAACCAAGCTGTTCATTTCTTTTCCCACCCAGTATAGCTTTTTTCCAGTTTACGGTCTAACCCTCATAACAATTAGTTTGCAAAGAAATATTCTATTTGAAATTCTGCAGAACACACACAAATAATTATTTTGTAAATATTCAAAGTGACCATTAGTGGTCCTAATTTGAAGCCATTTAGCAAAATCTTTCTCTGCTAAAAGTGATGAGACTTGAAAAAAATGAAATTTACCAGCTCATTAACCGTGCAGACATTGCAAATTGAAAACATTTCATATTTGTTTCAGGAATTGTAAAGAATGGGGAGTGAATAAAAGGTGGTTTGGTTTGCTCCTATTCTTTGTTGGAATCAGGATTGTATGTGAGTTTACATCTGGAGTCCATTAAAATATTTCACAGTGTACAATCGAGCTCCTCCGATGCATTGCAAAATATAACACTAAGCTACACAGACCAGGAATTCATAGATGCGCTTGTTCTGCTAAATCGTTTGATTTAACAGGACAGGGAATATGATCATTAGCCCAGCACCTATTGGATAGGAGAGTATAAATCAACCAATGTTCCTGCTCCTAGTCACTATTGTGTTGTACCTGCTGGATAGTAAACACTTCTGGATGGCAGGTAGGGGCATGATTGGGCTTGGCTTTGATGCCTTTTGCAGTCAAATAATTTGACTCTCACCTTCTAGTCTTCACGAATATCAACTTGAGGAATGGGCCCTTGGAACCATATCCCAGCATATATTAGGAAAAAAGGGACAAAATTGAAAACTGTAAATTTGCAGTACTAATTTGTTCATTGTTGCAAAATTTGCTTATTGATGTTGGGTTGTTGATGTTTTACAACGTTTCTGTGAATTTTTAAAATGGCTCTGATTTTATTCACTGTTAGACTGCCAAGAGGCTTAAAGCGCAAACTTCTGATATTGTATTGAATTAAGCACATAGAGAATAACATTATAAGCCTGTAAATGTCTAGATTCTTTTAAGTTTAAAGATTATTGTACAAATCGAAGATGTTATTGAAAATCAGGAATTTGCATGACCATCTGCAGTCCGTGATTGCCACTTAAAAAATACATCATATAAACTTGAAGCAGTTGCAAGTTTTTTTGGTTCCATTCAATATATTCAAAATTTTATAAACAAAGTTTATAAACAAAGAATATGGTTTGGGAGAAGGCTGGGAAATCCAATTAAGGAAGTTAGTAGGTAGGTGGAATACAAAGGAAGCAGGAGTCAATATTGTCCAAGTTTTGCAGATGAAATCATTTAAAGTAAATAAAGACATTTAAATTTAAAAAGATGAAACCACCATCTATTTACCATGGATATCTATATTAATAAAGAGTTGTCTCTGCACCAATCAGGAAGGAAAGAGAACTTGTGCTACTGTTTATTACGAAAGTTGAAACTGCAGACTGTTTAACAACCCATGATGTTTTAAAGAAAGAAAAATTTTATTTGCTATGCTGCTACAATGACACGCTCTTCTGATGAACTATTAATTTCTACATTCAAATGTTGGTTGTTCCACTACATTGAAAGCTGGTAATCACAATTTTAAACTTAAAAGCTTTATGGGACATTTGGACATTTTTTTGTTTAATCCTACTTGACCTGAAGGCTCGGATTTGTGTTGGGATATGGATCCATGGGCAGTGGCGCCCCTGTACCTATTCCAAGTGTTCATTCTTTGTGTGTGTCTGGACAGCAATGTTGGCAGTCATTTTGACCGTGGGGGCAGGAAGAAGGATCACAGCTGTGCCCATTCTTTTCTCCTTCAGACATGCACACTTGAAGCATAAGTGGACACCTTGGCTCATATTTAATTTTCCCACCACCACCCTACCCCTGCCTCTCTAGCCTGGGACTGAAGCCATTAGCTCCTGCCCCTGGCCAGGAGCTAACTCACCGCAGACCAGGGATGAACTTGGGAGGTTCCTGGTCTGTATGGCTCAGTACCCCACTGTATATAGCAGTTATCCAGCAAATCATCGGCGAGCTCTCAAAGCTTTGGTTATAGCAGGGATTGATTTGAAATGGACTTCATTCCAAGAGGACTTTTTCTAAAACTTGTTTCAATCCATGTTCAGATTTTTCACCAATACTGCAACAGTTGAATCCTCCTTAAAGGGAAACTGTGTTCATTTGAATTGACATGCAGTCCTAAGTGTTATAAAGAATGGTGCACGTGGTTTCTTACTCCTCCTCTCTTTACTCCATTTCATGGTTTTAAATTTTGCTTATCGTATCTTATTGGCATTTTCAGCAGTGATCTGAATGAAGAGTAAAATTCACTCCAGGCTTGTTGAATTCCTAGATAGTGTCGCCATTTCAGTTATTGACTTGGAACTTCATGATGTCACAGCACAAGAGAGGCCGCACAAAACCGACAATCCTGGTTCTCCATCTGACTAGCGGTTTTAAAGCATAAAATAAGATCCAGGCAAGACTGAGATGCTAGTAAGTGTACAGAAAAAAATACTATCAATAGAAGTGTAGAGCCAGAAATAATTTGAGAGCTGAAGTTCTGGCTTTCTTTGACAAGTTTTACATAACAAGTGAGTACTGGAATTGTCGAACTCATCAAGGAAGTCCTTGTTGGAATTCTGGTGGGCTAAGCTTCAAGAGCTTGTATGTTTTGCTACAGATGTGTTGAATCAATGCATGGGGTGTAATGAAGATTCAGCTATTGTCACACCTGTGAAGAGGAATATTTGAACTGCAGATTTGAAATGAAATCTTGCCAAGAGGAGGGATATCCTTTTATCACATTTAGGATTATACAATGATTCAAGTGAAGACTGTTCCCCTTTAAGAAGAGTTAAAAAAATAACATTTCCCTAAATGTTCCCCATTGTTGTTTTTCTCATATGGCTGTTTGCCTCCAGATAGCCTCCTTCAGCCAGCAGGTGAGGCAGGCAATCCAGACGTCGGACTTCTCCAATGACCATCACCAGTGCCACAGCGCGATCGCCTGATAGATGGCACACTTGTAGTGGGGGCGAGATGGGTAATGTCAGTTTTCCCGTCGCTCTTCTCGTGTTTTTTTTATTGCTTTTCATTTTTATTAATTCTTTTTACCTTTTCTTCCTTTTTTGTTTTTTGTTTTAAGAAAATAAACCTGTTTAATGTTTTAGCCCACTAAATGTGTCTCAGATTTGGCTGGCTAATTGCGCCTGTTCATGCAGGAACTTCCCCCCCGCCATAATAGATTGTCATTTTCTTCCAGCACGAGGCCCAGGGATGGTATCTATATTCATGATCCAGAGAATGAGGCAGAGGATGCCAATGTCGCTCTAGAGAAACTGCGGGATGTCATCGCGCAGTGTATTCTACCGCAAGCTGGTAAGGATGATAACATGAAACTAGGACAATTAATAGAGACCCTTGTTCCAATATAAGGAAATAAAAATAATAAGCCATTGAAGAATGTACATGCATCTGCCAAGTCGTTTTGGTTCTCTGTTCATGGCATGATGGCTGGATGTTTTATAGAACCATTAAACCATACTTTTTGGTAATGGAATATGGCTGTTGGAGCACTTTTCTCTCCAAATGCTGCACTAATAATTGCAGCTACATTTTGAGTAGCGGGCAAGCATTCTTTCTCTTCTCTCCTGACCCACCTTCCCAAAGCACGTTGCAGTTTGACTAATGATATAGTGTGAATTCCATTACTCCTCAGAACATCTGTCTACATCAGTACATTGAGGTGGTTGAAGTTGCTTTTATATCATGTAAGATCTTTGCTAGTTTTGTTGAATCTTGATACTGGGACTTGGTGCAGCCAACAGTACCCCAAAATAATCTCATCAGATTTGCTGAAGTCATCCATCAATAATACTTTTTTTTTTCTGTTTTGAGCAATTTTGGTTTGCCATTCACTGCATGACACCCATAAGACTGGAATGGCAACTTTAAGGGTTGATGTGGCAGAGGTTTCTACAGTACCTGTAGTTCCTACTTCCCAGCTGCAAGGAAAATACTCGGGAAAGATAAAGAACTGAAGAAAAATTACCATGTTCTATGTTGAAATTCCTTGTTTTGGTAGGAGAGAATGAAGATGAGAAGTTGAATGAGGTGATGCAAGAAGCTTGGAAGTATAATAAAGACTGCAAATGTCTTCGCGACATGCTGCAGAGTCTCAGCTGGAATGGTGAGCGAACAGCTGCTGTTTGCATTGCAAATAGATTTTTTTTAAACCAAGCTTGCACAAAGATCTGGCCTGGATCTCATCCAAGAGTGTTTGTACCCATTATGTGCATGCATGTGTATATGAGTGGCAAGGATGTTGTACCTTTTTGATGAAATGCTGATTTGCTTGAGACTTCTTTCAATTTTCAATAAATCCTGGTTGAGTATATCCTATATTATTTATGAAAAATAAACACTTTAACTTGAAAGCAATAGTATAACAATTAGAATATACAATAGAGGGAATGAGCCAGTTTTATTGAAGTCAGTTTCTATATTTGTTTTCTTTCTTCTATATCCCATTTACCTCCATCTAGCACATAACAGAAAAGGGTTACCTTAAAAGATTGGGTGGCAGTTTGGGAAAGCTTGACAATCTTCATCTCTAGAGACCGTCCATGATAAAGGAAATGAGGCTGCCAATGTAAGTGACCTAAAAGAGGAACGCAGTAGATCAACCTGTTGGATGAATCTCCTTCTGATTCCTCCTGCTTCCTTACTACAGAGAAGTGATTGATCCCACTGTGCTGCCACAGAAAGGGGAAGCATGGATCAGCAATCTGTGGAAAATGGACGCAAACCCATTTCCAACTAATGCCTTGCATGTGACAAAGCTTGCCAAGTGCATTGAAAAGGTGAAGGGAGTGAATAAGTTTGATAGATATTGGGAATAAAAGAATGGAATCCAAGTCCAGGTGCAAGGGTTTGGAGAAGTGTTGGAAAAGATGGATGTTAAGGTTTTTAAAAGTAATGAGTGAGGCATTCAGAGATGGAATTCTGGAGAGCAAGGCTGAGGAAATTAAATGTTCTGAGGTAAATGACAGAATAAAGGAAAGGAGCAATGCACTGAGGACTAGAACTGAAGAGCCAAACAGGTACAGACTGTAAAACTGAAGGAGATTACATAGCTGGGAAGGGTTGAGGCCCAGTTGGAATTTGAGGGTGAGGATTTTAAAATTGATGCTTGAATGAAGAGATGGGGCAAGTGGAGGCTAGTGAGAACAAGGGCTAATTATGACCAGGGAGTAATATAGGACAGACTATAGGAAATATATATATAAAAAAAAAATGCTTGAAGTGCTCAGCAGATTACAGCATCTGTGAAGAGGGAAACCCTGAGATTATGTTTCAGGCCAGTGACACAAATATGAAATGTTAACTCTGTTTCTCTCTCCAAAGATATGCCTGACTGCTTATTTCTAGCATTTTCAGTTTATATTCACGTTTTCAGCGTTCAATGTATTTTGCTTTTGTACAGGTATGGGTAACTGACTTGAAAAAATTGAATTTTCTGGAGGTTGGGATGCCAGCACTGATGACATTGTAGAAATCACGTCTAGCGTTGACAGAAGCAGGGATAAGGGTTTCAGTGGAGAAGAGGGCGAGCATTGATGGACATGAGCAATGTTACAGAGATGGAATAAGTGATCTTGGTGACAGGTAAGTTTTGGGATTTGAGGCAAAGCTCTAGTCAAGGACAACCAAAGTTTTTGCTGAGTGAACCTGAGCACATGGCCAAGAGAGGCTTTCTGGGATTTAAGTTTATATTTGAAAAGGAAACTGACATCTGTTTTAGATTGCTTGTTCATGCCAGCCTGAATAAGCTGTGCAAACCTGGACAACTGGAGGCTCTAGTTGACGAGTTGTGGATGAGCTTACCCACTGACTTGCTTAGTAAGTGTGCTGTTCTGGGGTTCTAAGCCATACAGACAGTGAAGCTCTGATCCATCCTTAGCCTGTGATAACCTTAAGTTATGCCCCTTAGTAACAGCTACATCCACCCAAGGAAATAGAACATAGAACATAGAACAATACAGCACAGAACAGGCCCTTCGGCCTTCGATGTTGTGCCGACCAAAATAAAAAGCAATGCCCCTCCAAACTAAACCATTCCCTTCTCTTCCATATACTTATCAATTAACCTCTTAAACGCCACCAAACTTGGCGCATCTACAACAGCTGCAGGCAGGGCATTCCACTCCCTAATCCCTAGTCTCTGAACATCCACTCTATCCCCCTCAACATCTTATAAACCTCTATTAAGTCGCCTCTCATCCTCCTCCACTCTGAAGAGAAAAGCCCTAGCACCCTCAACCTTTACTCATAACCTTAGCCTGTGATAATCCTTAACCGGTTTCAACTGGGATAGCAGTTTGGGCTAACAATCATTTAGAACATAGAACATTACAGCACAGAACAGGCCCTTCGGCCTTCGATGTTGCCCCTCCATACTAAACCATTCCCTTCTCTTCCATATACTTATCAACTAGCCTCTTAAACGCCACCAAACTTGGCACATCTACAACTGCTGCAGGCAGGGCATTCCACTCCCGAACCACCCTTTGGGTAAAGAACCTACCTCTGATATCCGTCCAATAACTATCACCCCTTAATTTAAAGCTGTGTCCCCTCGTGCTAGCGAGGGGAATTTAGAACGTAGAACAGTACAGCACAGTACAGGCCCTTCGGCTCTCGATGTTGCACCGAGCTTTATCCAAAACCAAGATCAAGCTATCCCACTCCCTATCATTCTGGTGTGCTCCATATGCCTATCTAATAACCTCTTGAAAGTTCGACTCCACTATCATAGCAGGCAATCCATTCAATATCCCAATCACTCTGAGTAAAGAACGTACCTCGGACATCCCTCCTGAATCTCCTATCATGAACCTTATAATTATGCCCCTTAGTAACAGCTACATCCACCCAAGGAAATAGTCTCTGAACAACCACTCTATCCCCCTCAACATCTTATAAACCTCTATTAAGTCGCCTCTCATCCTCCTCCACTCTGAAGAGAAAAGCCCTAGCTCCCTCAACCTTTACTCATAAGACCTACCTTCCAAACCAGGCAGCATTCTGATAAATCTCCTCTGCACTCTCTTTCAATTGTTCCACATCCTCCTCATAGTGAGGTGATCGGAAGTGCACACAATATTCCAAATGTGGTCTCACCAAGGTCATGTACAATTGCAGCATTACCCCATGGTTCTTAAACTCAAACTCCCTGTTAAAAAACTTATTTCATTATCATTAAGTGTTATGAGATGTGGGATAGAATCAGAAAGGAAAAAACATGATTACCACATGAATCAACCTCTACAGCCATGACAGACAATGTTCATTACAGATGACATCCAGGGTGCCATCACTCATTGTGGACTGGGGAGAGATCAGCCCAAGTTCCCACTCCTGATTTATTTAACCAGTGACCTGCATGTGAGCATTAGTTAAGGATAGAATTGAGCTTGATTGTGATATTTTCCAAAGACAAATAATATTCTTGCATTGTTGTCCAGACTGTTGTATGAAGAATGGCTTCTTGGGTAGAACACCGGAGGAACACTAATGCCTCAGGAATCATGTAATATTTCCAAGTTTTCTGATGACACAAAACTCGGTGGGATTGGGAGTTTTGAGGAGCCGGTTAGGAGGCCTCAAGGTGATTTTAGGCAAATTGAGTGAGGGGCAAATATAAGGCAGATGCCGTCTAAAATGGATAAGTACCAAACTATCCACTTTGGTTGGAAAGGCAGAATGGCAGAGTATTATTTAAATTATAGATTGGGAAATGGTGATGTACAAAGAAACCTGGGTTCCTGGTACACCAATCATTGAAAGCAAGCATGCAGGTGCAGCAAGCAGTTAAGAAGACAAATTGTATGTTGTTGTAAGAGGATTTGAATGTGCCTTATTGCAGCTGTGCAAGACCTTGGTAAGATCACACCTTGGATATTGTATGCAGTTTTGTTGTTCTTGCCCAAGAAAGGCTATATTTACCATAAAGAGAGTGCCGTGAATGTTCGACAGACTGATTCCTGGGATGACAGGATTGTCATCCAAATAGAATTGGGTTGTCTAGGCCTGCGTTCACTGGAGAATAAAGGAATGGGAGGGGTTCTCATTGAAAATTTTGATGGGGCTGGACAGAATGGATGTTCCTCTGACTGGGAATCTGGAGCAAGGGGTCACAAGCTTAGAATGTGGGATAGGCCATTTAGGACTGAGATGAGGAGAAGCTTCTTCATTGAGATGGTGAACCTGTGGAATTCTGTACTACAGAAGACTGGAGGCCAAGTCACTTGAGCAAATTTAAAAAGGAAGTATATTTCTAGATTCTTAAAGGTGTCAACGGGTACGGCATTAAGATAGAGGATCAACCATGATTATACTGAATGGCAAATAAGCTCAAAGGGCCAAATGACGTACTTCTATTTTCTATGTTTTCCATATATCCTAGTGTGAGCGAGAACCTCTGGAGAGAAAAGGAGAAAATTAGAATGTGGATTCTTTCTTAATTCAGAGTTGTCAAGTTGAGTAGTGGGAGTGGAGAGTTCAGAAATATTAGCAAAAAATTCAGTCCATGTTGATTTGTACTTATGGCCCACTCCCATATCTTTGAGCTTTCAGAATTTGACACTCCAGTATGCCACAGTATCTGCATCCTTAAATTTCTGTCAATATTGTGGGAGCTTTCTATTCTGATTCCAGCGCTGGTCTTTTACTGCCCTTGGATTCTCATCCAGGACACCAAATCAGTTAGTTTAGTATGAGGCATCTATACTATTTTGTGCTGCTGGATTTTCCTAATTGAATTTGGTGGGTCCAGAAATTAAATGTCTATGCTCAACATTGCTCTAACATAATGAGGGTTATACTGATACAAGTATATCAAAACTCCATTGTAGCAGCTAGGAATAGATCTACCTTAACTTCCATCTTTTTTTCACTTTCTGCATTGCTTTTAGAATAATTTCTACAATGTCTTTCCTGATAGATGTTTTCAATTTATAATTGCAAAACTCTTCAAATTTAACCTCATTAAACATGAACTTTCCAGAGCAACAAGTAATTGAAATGAATATGTAATTATGGAAAGTAACTATGAAAAGTAACTGTGAAATGAATAATCCAGGTGGATTGAATTGTGCTCCATGGTAGGGCAGAACATGAAATAGAAGCGAGAGAGGCCCACTGAGGCTCATTTGGCCCACTGAGCCTCGTCTGCTATGACTGTGGCTGATCTTGGACTCGCATCTCCACTTTCCAGCCCAACCTCTATATTTCTTGATTCTTTGAAAGACCAAAAATCTATTTTCTCAGCTTTAAATGTATTCAATGATGGCATGTCCGCAAGCAGTATGCAATTGAGAATTCCAAATATTCGCAACTCTTTGAACAAATAAATTTTTCCTCCTTTGTCTGAAATGATTGGCTGATATCCTGAAACTGCTCCTTTGATCTTGGATCAAGGAATATAGAGGGTTATGGAGTAATGGCACAGAAAAGGAGTTGAGGCCATGATCACTTATTTATTAGTGTCATAAATAGGTG
Organism: Sphyrna mokarran; assembly: GCA_024679065.1. Lineage (NCBI taxonomy): Eukaryota > Metazoa > Chordata > Chondrichthyes > Carcharhiniformes > Carcharhinidae > Sphyrna > Sphyrna mokarran. The sequence continues at coordinate 36,478,649 of JAGIQG010000020.1, read as the reverse complement.
CACGTTAACAGTCTAATGAAAATCCCATAGTCGCCTGTTTGGGTGTACTGAGGGAGAATTTAGCATAGCCAATGCACTTAACCAGCAAGCCCTTCGGACTATAGGAGGAAATTGGAGCACCTGGAGGAAACCCACACAGATAAAGGGAGAACGTGCAGATGCTGCACATACAGTGACTCAAACAACACATGGGACCTGGATTCAGTTCCCTATGAGGCAGCAGTGCTAACCACTGTGCCACCATGGATCATATTGAATGGCAGGAAAAGCTTGAAGAATCTGTAGCCTACTTCTATTTCTTGTGTATTCTTCTCTCTTTCCCAGCCAGAAGCAAAAAAAAGTCTTGGTATCTACCCTTCTTGAATGTTTCAATGAAATCAACTCTCATTCCTCTAAACTTCAAAGAATATAGACCAATTCACTTAGCCTCTCAGAGCATGACCATCACACCTCATGGGCCAAGCTAATGAATCAGTGCAAATATATCCTTCCTTAAATATGGAGACGATAATTGCATACAGTATTCTAGATATAGTTTAACCAAAGCCCCATTCAATTAAGAAGCATAAGAACTAAGAGTAGGAGTAGGCTATCTGGCTCCTCAAGCCTGCTCTGCCATTCAGTAAGATCATGGTAGAATTTTTTGTGGACTCTGTTCCCGTCCATTCACCATAAACCTTAATACTTTTACTGTTCAAAAATGTATCTATGCCTTAAAAACATTCAATGAGGTCATCTCAACTACTTCTTTGGACAGGAAATTCCACAGATTCACAATCCTTTGGTGAAGAAGTTCCTCCTCAACTCAGTCCTAAATCTGCTCCCCCTTATTTTGAGGCTATGCCCCCTAGTTGTAGATTCACCTGTCAATGGAAACAGCCTCCATGCTTCTATCTTATTGAAGGGAATAGATGTGTTTCTTTAAGATACCCCCTTCAATCTTCTAAGTTCCAATGAGTATAGTTCCAGTTCCCTCTCTCTCCTCATAAGCCAACCCTCTCAACTCCAGAATCAACCTAGTGAATCTCCTCTGCAGTCCCTTCAGTGCCAGTACTTTCTCAAGTAAGGGGGACCAAAACTGTATATAATACTCCAAGTGTATCTCACCAGCATTTATACAGCTGCAACACACACTTCCTGTTTTTAAACTTCATCCTTCTAGCAATTAAGGACAAAATTTCATTTGCCTTTATAGTTATCTGCTGCATCTACAAACCAACTTTCTGTGATCCATGCATAAGGACATCTGGGTTCCTCTGCACAGCAGCATGCTACAGTTTTTTACCAGTTAAATAAGAGTCCATTTTGCTATTATTTCAACCAAATGGATAACCTACATTTACCAACATTGTACTCCCATCTGCCTTGCCCATTCACTTAGACTATCTGCAGACTTTCAGTGTCCTCTGCACACTTGGCTCTAGTTGGTCCTCAACTCCAATCCATCTATATAAATTGTATATAAGGGTGGTCCTAACACTGATCCCTAAGGCACACCACTAGCCATTATTGCCAACCAGAAAAACATCCTTTTATCCCCACTTTTTGCTTTCTGTAGTTGACCATTCCCCTATCCATGCTATCTGTAACACCATGCAGCAACCTTTTGTGTGGCATTTTGTCAAATGCCTTCTGGAAATCCAGATGCACCATGTCCACTGGTTCCCCATTGCCAAAGCACTCGTAATGTCCTCAAAAAAACTCCAATGAATTAATTAAATATAACCTGCCTTTCGTGAAGTCATGCTGAGTCTACCCAATGAGACAATTTCTATCCAGATGTCATGATATTCCTTCCTTGATTTTCCCACTTGAGAAGTTAAGCCAACTGGCCTGTAGTTACTCACCTTTTGCCTACCTCCTTTTTTAAACAGTTGCAGAAAACATTTGCTGTTTTCCAGTCTGCTGGAACTGCCAGAGTCCAGTGAATTTTGGTAAATTACCAGGAGCGCACTAGCTATCTCCCTTGCCATCTCTTTTAGTAACTTGGAATGCGTTCCATCAGGACCAGGAGGTTTGTCTACCTTTTAGCCCCATTAGCTTGCCCAACCCTACCTCTTTAGTCATAATGATCATTTCTAGTCCTCACCTGCCATAGCCTCATCAATTTGGGCCAACACAAAATTACTGTTCAATGCCTTGGCCATTTCCTCCTTTTCCATTATTAAATCCCCCCCTCTCATCCTCAAAAGGACCAATGTTACCATAGCCATTCTTACTTCTATATATTTGTAGAAACTTTTGTGGTTTTTATATTCTGAACTAGTTCACTCTAATAGTAATCTATCTTACTCTTTTTTATAGCTTTTTTTGTGGCTTTCTATTGACCTTTTAAAGATTACGCAATCCTCTAGTTTCCCACTAATCTTTGCCACTTTGTATGTGTTATCTTTCAATTTGATACCCTTCTTTATTACCTTAGCTAATGTGTCTGATTATCCTTTCTCCTACTGACCTTTCTTTTCACTGGTATATACTTTCACTGAACACTATGAAAAATGGCTTTGAAAGTCCACCACTGTTCCTCAATTGTCTCACTACGATGTCTCTGCTCCCAGTCTACCTTAGCCAACTCCTCCCTCATCCCATTATAATCTCCTTGGTTTAAGCACAATTTGCTGGGATTGGATTTTACATTCTCACCCTCCACCTGTATTTAAGAAGCAAGGCTTCTTCATTATATTGTACTTCAATCCTTATGCAATGAAGGCTATTTGCTTTCTTAATTGCTTGCTCCACCTGCATGCTAACTTTGTATTCCTTGTCCAGGTACACCCAAATCTATCCAAATATTAACATTTACAAGTTTCATGCCTTTAAAGAATATTCCACAGCTATAACCTCTCAACCTATTAATTCTTCCCACATTGCTAGCATAGATTAATTTCACACCCCCATAATCTTATACCTCTGTTATGAGTGCACCTAAGATGACATGAATGCATATGGCTGAACATGCATGAACTGAGGGGAGGAAAAAAAATCAGGACCTATATAGTGAAATTGGTTAAAGGTAAGATTGGGCACATCAGTGGCATAGTGGGAATGTTACTGGACTAGCAATCAAGGGGCCCCAACTGAAGATCAAGTTCAAAACCCACCATGGCAGATGGTGAAATTTAAATTAAATTAGTTAATAAAATTAAAACCTCGCCCAATAATGGATTGTGATTTAAAAGCCCACTTTGTTCACTAATATTCTCGAGAGAAAATCTGTCATCCAAACAAAGTGGCACTTGTATTTCCTTTATTCCTTCATGGGCAGTGGCATCACTGGCAAGGCCAACTTTGTCTATTGCTAATTGCCCTTGAACTGAGTGTCTTATTGGGCCATTTCAGAGGGCAAATAAGAGTTAACCACATTATTGAGAATTTGGAGTTACATCTAGGCCAGGGAAGGCAGGAAAGTTTCCTTCTGAAATGTCAGGGAGAATGGGAAAATACAGCATACAAAAGGGAAAATGCTAGAAAATTTCAGCAGGTCTGCAAGCATCTAAGGAGAGAAAAGAGCTGATATTTCGAGTCCAGATGACCCTTTATCAAAGTACAGTGGTGGAAATTAAATATAGGAAAGTGTGACATGATTCATTTTGGTAGAATGAATCAAAAAGAATACATGAATAAATTATACAATTTTAAAGAAAGTGCACTAACAGACTGGCGATATTGCGCACAAATCTTTGCATGTAATAGCACAGCTTAAAAAGCAGCTAATTAATTATGTTAGATCTTAAGCTTTGTTAATAGTGCTATAGAACAGAAAATCTAAAAATTCTGTTAAACCTATATAAAAAAAAAACTTGATTGCTCCTACCTGGAATAGTGTGTTCAATTCTGGATATCACTCTTTACGAAAGACGATACAGAAAAAGATTGATTAGAATGATTTCACGGGAGAGAGGTTTACAGTTATTTAGAAAGAATGGAAACCTGGGCTTGTTCTGCTTAGAACAGAGCAAGCTGTGAGGAAAATTGGAAGATGTGTTTAAAGTCAGGAAGGGTTTATTTAGAACGTTAAAAGAAAATGATTTCAGTGCTGAAAGTTGCATGAGGCAAAGCTTTACTATGCAACAAGAATTTGGGATACACTGCCTGTAAGTGTGGTGGAAGCAGGTTCAATAGTAGCTTTCAAAAAGGGAATTGCATAGTACTTGAAGAACAAATTGCAAGGCTATAGAAAAAGCTGGATAGTTAGACTAACTACTCTTCAAAAGATGCATCATAAACTTGATGGATTGAATGATCTGTTGCTGACTCTAGCTTTGTAAATTGGAGTGTAGACTGCAAGAGCAAAGAGGTGATACTGAATCTATTCAACTTACTGGTTAGATTGCAATTGGAATATTATGTTCAGTTTTGTGTCTGAAAGTGGAAATAGTGTAGAATGATTTATTAAGATAATTACAATAGATGGTAAAAGCAGCTGTTTGATTAGGGCAGAAAAAGCTAAGAGGTAATTTGGTAGAAGTGTTCAAAATTATGAATGATTTTAGTGGGGAGGTGATTATTCCCAGTGGATAGTGAGTTGTAATTTCAGGGCATGGATTTAAGATCAGCAAAAGATCAAAGTGAAAGTTTAAATTTTAATTTAGAGGAATGGTATGTTCCAAAATAAAATGATGGAAACAGAATCCATTATGATTTTTAGAAAAGTAATAAATATTTGGGGAAAAATGAAAAGGATAATAAGAAAGGACATGGAAATGGGCTTTCTTATCACAGAGCCTGTACACATGAAATGGGCTAAACAGCTTCCTCCTGTTCTTCAAAATTCTAAGTTTAAGGCTGAAGTGATTAATGGCACATGACTAAATGATAGCCACAGTTAATACAATAGGAGTAAATAAATTTTGCTCAGATTAACATGTAGTTTGTGGCATACCCATGGATTATGTTGTGACAGGTTAATTGAGAGTAACAGACTGAGTATAATAGGGGAGAAAATGAGAGAATAGACACTTTGATAGGAGGAAGAGTAAATTAGAATATTTAAGTGGTCTAAAAAAAACTCTTGTTGGTGTTAAGAGCAATTTGGGTGTCCTTCTACAAGAAATACAAATTTAGCATGCAGGTATTGTAACAAAAGCAGATGGCATGAAAGCATTGGAGTACAACAGTACTTAAGTTCTTAATTTTAGCTACAGTTGTACAGAACTTTGGTGAGACTACTAGTGTGCATGGTTTTGGTAACTTTACTCAAGGAAAGATATACTTGCCTTTTGAAGTGGTGAAATTAAGTTTCAATAGATTGATTTCTGGGATATGAGAGTTATGCTGTGATGGGATGTTAAGTAAAATTTAGAAAAATGAGGTGATTTCATTGAAATACATAAGATTCAAATGGGATTTGAAAGGTCAAACACTGAGCCCTTTACCCCCTGGATGTAAAGTTGTAATTAGGGGTGATACCCTCAGGATAAGGGATTTTAAGGCTGACATGAGGAGGTTGTTCTTTGCTCAGAGGGTGTGAATCTTTAGGGATTCTTTGTCCTAGTGGGCGATGGATCCTCACTTGTAGACTCTTGGTAAATTGAGCAATACGGGGATTAAGTAAGGAAGTGGAGGTGAGATTGAGTATCAGCGATATTCTTATTGTATAACAGAGCAGACTCAAGGGACCATTTGCTCCTGATCCTATTTGTCTTGTTTGCCATGTGTAGGAACTAATATCAAAATTCACTGAAGCTATCAAATTAGGAAACCTAGTAAACTGAAGCTTTTTCCATTGTTTTTGTTTCAAATTAGCAAACAGCAGTTAATCTTTTAGCATTAGCATGAAGAGGCAGTTAAAAGATTATAGTTTTCATTGAATTTGTCATTTAAAATATAGTGCACATTTTGGCAAGTGATTGTTGAAGCTAAGACTGCCCTATTTGATTAGATAAATAAATATTTTTATGGTGAGCAATGCTGGCAAGGCAGCTTTCAGTCCCACTACTTATGTTGTCCACACTTGTCATGGGCAGCAGCCTAAATTAGGTAAATAATCATTTGTCAGTACAATTGAAGTCAAATTACAAAGGCATGCCACTTAATAAGCACCTTGCTATTTCGGGCAGTTCTGTACAATCGTCAACAAATTTGCACATCATTAGTCCCCTGTATTTACTAACTTATGCATATAAAACACTAATTGAATTTGAATAAATCAAATAGTTTCTCCACATCAACACATTTCTCTGTATGTTGGTTTTGATTCTGTGCTTTTCAATTAAAACCAGCACTGCTTCTTACACCCTAGCTGCCAGGAAGTGTGGAGCAGCAGCCCTAGTAAAGATTCCTCAGTGAATATTTCCTCCTCCCCTCATTTGTTGTGCTTTTAGGTACAGCCTTTTTAAGGCCTGCAGCCATTACACATATGCTCAAATTGTATTTAAATAACCTGACGGAAAATAAAATCGCTACAAAGGATGCTGGTGATTTCAAAAACATTTTAAACTCTGTTAATGAATGAAGTTCCTTTTTTTTATATTGAATAAATCTGCCATGTGGTATATACTCTGCTGAAGAGAGAAAACATCCACAAATCTGCAGTGTGATCCTTTAACTTGTGTTTTCAGTAAAATGGAAACAGGTTCTCTTGTAATGAAGCAGCTGAAAAGCAGGACTTCCCCCACTCCGCCCCGAAACACCTTTTGCAGATTTTGTGTTAACCAAACATTTCTTTGTCTTTTCAGGGCGACGGTTTAATGATAAAGTTGATCGTCTGAAACTTGCAGAAATGGTCAAACAGGTCATCGAAGAACAAACAAACTCACAGGATTCCTAACATTAGTGCCTGCTGTTTTTACACTGTACCGGGAGTATTCTTTGATAAATGTAAAAAAGGTTTTTATTTAAATAAAAGATTAAAAAAAAATAAAATGCAACAGACTTCAGAAAGGTTTCTTGAGCTTCAGATATCCTAGGTGCTGCTACCTCTGCCTACTGTGCTGAATGGAACATAGGTTCAATGTTTATTTTGGTTGCCTGAATGGTACAGAGGGGAATTCCCAGATTCCTTTCCTTCAAATTAGCCTGCGTTTTTATCCATTTTATTTCCTGTCCAGAAGATTAAATGGTTTTGGTAGAATGAAAATGTTTGTGATACACCAGCAGAATTACTTGGGACAGGCTAGATGAGTAGATCTTTACCTGCTGATCAATGGTCAAATGTAACTCATTCTCTTGTCTCTTCTGACTGTAAATGCAAGATGTTATTCTCTTTGTTCTTTAAACTTACCTATGGAGAAAGTGAGTTAATCAGTGTTGAGTACCTGTACATCACATACCTCTGTCTGCATTCTGAAATGTTATTTACATTTTCTCATTTTTGGCCCTGGCTTTCTCTTTTATTTTACAGGAAGTATTTTAAAACAACTTGTTTAAGATAAAAATCAATCTTGAGTTTATGTTGCTTGTTCCTGTCTGAATATGTAAAGTTGACTAATGCCCCTGCTTGTCCTGTGTTTACAAAATCATGATGGTTAGTCTCAGTATGGGTCTTAGATGAGATTATCCTTTGTCAGAGTTGATAGAAACTGCTGTAAACTTGACATTTTATTAATCATTCTATTTACAGTATGAGGTTTAGCACAAGGTTTCAAATAGAACTATCCCTTAGCGTATTGTGTTATGTAATCTTGCATCTCTGATACATACTGTCTATTTACATATTTAACTTGAGATGTCAGTGTTGGACTAGAGGGCACAGTAAAAAGTCTCAACACCAGATTAAAGTCCAACAGGTTTATTAGTATACAGGTTTTTGGAGTGCTGCTCCTTTATCAGGTGGGTAGAAAGTTGGATTCACAAACAGGGTGTACAGATGCCCAATTTGTGAACCCATGTCTCGAGGAGCAATGCTCCAAAAGCTCATGATATTAAATAAACCTGTTGGACTTTAACCTGGTGTTGTGAGACTTCTTACTCTCTAACTTTAACTCTCTACACCACCTCTCTTCTGTCTCTGATCCTTTGAATACATTGTTTCCCATCCATCCTCACTATAGGATAATGTAAATAGAGGTAGGCTTATTTATTCCTCATCTAAATCCTAACACTACCCAAAGTAAAATCAAAAAAACTTTTTAATGTTTCTTTATGGTTATTTAATTAAATTTCTGAAATATAAAACACCAACAAAAAACTTAAGCTTATTTTAAATTTGTATAATTTCATAGTTCCTCTCACAGTGGTATATAATAATCACTTGTGCAGTGAGTATATTTTTACTATTAAGTTACTTTACAAAGGGGTTGTGTAAGAGTTAAAGGAACAAAGTATGTGTTCTGACCTTTCAACTCAAAACTATTTTTTTAAGCCAAAAATCAGCAGAGAAACCCAGTTGTGCGTGACCACAAGCGTTTGGAAACCTTGATTTGTCCCTGTAGCTCCCTAGTCACAATGATATTATAGTGTAAAATGGGATTGGGTGGGGGTGGTGGGCAATGGTCATTACAGCTTATGCCACAAATTGGCTGTAAGCCACTCGAATATCCTGGCCCTTGACTGGATTGAATTGAAAATCCACGTCTCAGGTCAAAAGATAGCAGTGAACATATATCTCCCCTGTTCCTGGCCTGATTTTATTCACAGGTAGAATTTTCACCTATGTTCCCTATAGCTATCAACCTCTAAGAGCAGTCACGTAGAGTTGGAGTAGGAGTGGATGGGAGAATTTGTAAAAGTACCAGATCCATGCTGTTCAGTTAGTTGGTCATTATAAAGAACAGCAATGACATCCTTTGCCACCTACTGTCAACTGCATTATAGTTGGTACAGACTTTATGAATGAAAGCTGTATGTCAATCAATACATGTGTACTTGGCTATAATCTCTCAACAAGCCCCTTAAAGGGTAGGAGTAATGGCTAGCTGATTCATTGCACTGGAACTTTGCATGCTAGAGTATGATTGCTTCTGAGAACGCAGGAGTGGAGTCTGTGTATCAACATCACGAAGAGTCTTATGTCTCATGAATCGGAGTGTTCTCTGTGTCCAACCGTACACTATGCAGTTCAGCAATCCCTGAGATGCAGCTGTGAATGCCTGCAGCAAAAAAATAAATTCATTTTTACAAAGCTGGCTGCTTTAAGATTCTTGTTTTCTTATGTAGGATAGTTATTGTCAACTTCCTCCTCTTGTGGTTGTAGTAGTTTCCTTGTCCCACGTTTCTACTGTCAAAAGCTGACCTGTCCATACCACTCTATATCTCAAAAGGAGATATGCAGCAGTCATCCTGCAGTGATAACCATCTGATTTTCCCTACTTCCACAGGAAGGCTCTGTTCAAGCAGGAAGATTCTAGTAAATATGACAATAGGAATAGGAACTGAACAGAATAGGTAGAATTGAACCTGCAGCTGTGTAGCATTACCCAGTTGAAGCCTCACTGTAGCACATATTTCGGAGGTACTTGAAATATAAAAAATTCCAGAAAGTGATGAAATCTCCTAAGCAACAAAACTTTTATTTTCTGATACAACAATTAAGTTCAAGGCTAAGGATATGTGAATTTTTCATTTTAAGCATCTAATCCTATCAGGACAGACATAACATCACTATATATAGTGAAACTAACCATATGATTCTAGAAAGCACTTGCAGATCAGATCCTAGGAAGCTATTTGAAAAACAGCAGGTGAGTTCTTTCTAATGCTCTGACTACCAATTCTCTCAAACAGCAGCATCCTTTAAAAATTGTCCGATCATTACCACATTGCTGTCTTTGGGATCTCTGTGCAAATTGGCTGTGGCACTATAGTAAGTAGTTTACTAGCAAGCAGCTTTGATTTCACATGAAGGGTGACCATTTTCATAAGATTCTATGTAGCCTCTAGCTTCTACTGAATAATACTAAGTTATGTATGTTACTGCTCTTGGAAAGGGTGAAGGGGATGGAATGCGACTGCCAGATCATATTGCAATCATTCTACAGCATCCAGCTATTCTGACAGTTTGTTTAAAAAGAAAACTTGAAAAGGTTTACCCCTCTCCCAAATGAGTAGTGAGTTGTTTGAAAATTTACCTGTAAGATATAGAGTACAGCATAAAGAGCCGGCATGTTGATTGGGTTCAGCAGCTTAACCATGGCTAGAATGGTCGCTAAAGGTGGGAGGGAAAGAAATCATAAACTGAGGTCAGAAGAGCATGTTTTCCATTTCCATTATACATGTGGTGCATGAATGTCAATCACACACCTATTGCATGTCTACCCTATGGGTGGAGAGACTCTTCCAGACTGAATACATGAAAAAATTGTATTATTTGATATGTAATTGTCACCTCTAGCATTTATGTCAGAACCTTTTCCTCTTCACTCTGATAACTCTATCCTGTGAATCCTTGTCTCAGTCCTACAATTGTATCGTCCTACATTCTTTTCTATCCTCTGTGTTTAAGCTAAGAACTAAATGCATCAACTTTTCCTTTAATATTCTTTTCTAGAATCTCAAAACTATGATCTCTTTTCCCTTTGGCTTCCCTTACTCTGAAAATTTCAGGATTTTCAAACCTAAGCTTATGGTTACCATCATCATTATTTCTTGAGTTACCCTGTATTGTCATTTGCGCTGCCCAACCTTAAGGCATCCTGCCTTAACAGGCCTTGGCCCTTTACTTATGTTTTCAATTCAAAAGGGAAGTATATTGTGTATATAACATACAGTTTGAAATACTGTACAAACAATGTTTGTCACGTCATATAGGGGACTACCCATCACCGACTTGTCCTCCTGTGGAGCTGATTTTGTTTTCAAGACAATGCATGGGCTCTAAGGCACCCGATTAATGTGATGACCTCATGACACATGTTAAACTGGAGAGTCAGTAAGAGATTGCTTCAATTTTCCAATTTTCCCTGTTTGGTCCATCATTGCACCTAATGAATCACAGGGACCACTCGTGCAAGCTCCTACTAACCTGGCCCCCAACAGAACAAAAAGGCTGTGGGATAGAGAAAGACTCTCCGTTCAATTATGCTAATCTTTGCCCACTGCTGGTCTCCAAGAAATCCCGTCAGAGTCACCAGTTTCTTATAGAGGATCCGAGTTTTAATTAGGAGAATCTGCAAAGAAGAATGGAAAAATTTAAACTTCACACTAATTAATCTTTAGCCAATCCGTTAGCAACTCAGACAAAGGTTTGTATGTGTGCTGTGATATTTTAGTCAAACAACTTATCAGGTTAAAGCCTGTTTTTTAATTCAATTATTACAGCTTGTAACAACAGGTTTGAGTTTTAAGGATCCATTGGCCTTGTAAGTGAGCTAGATTGTCAAGTCTTGACCCAGTGCACACATCATTCCCAAATAAGGTAACAAACATCTTTATGCATGGTGTCGTGGAAAACACATTAGAACATAGAACATTGAAGTTGGGGACATTTATCGAAGATAGGCACAGATGGATACTGCTTGTATCTATTTAAATCTAATGTATTTTGAACATTGCTTGTGATTGGTAGTAACTATATTTTTAAGTCAATAAAACTATAGAGTCCAGTGCTGAATCCCTTTAATCAAGACCAAACATGGAAATAAAAGTGACAAAGAAATAATAGGACTGGTGATCAAAAGCTTGAACAAATTAGATTTTAACAAACATTTTAAAAGGAAACAGGAGTTGGAGCAGAATTCCAGAACTTAGAGATGAGGCAGCCATCAATGGTGAAAAAAAAAAATACAATTAGAATGGCCTGTTTGAATAGTCAGGTGGTGATGCTTTATCTTATTTTGATCAAGGCAGCATTTGTGCTGCAATTGGCCTAAACAGACTTCATTTCAGTGACTTTCTGAAACCGTGCATGGAAGGACAAGATCAACCTCAGCTGTGATACCCTCACAGTTACATCCTCATTTCACTTGGCACTCAACCTTAGCATTTCTACCTCATAGACCAGGGACCCAGGTTCAATTCCAGCCTTGGGTGTCTGTTTGTATAGAGTGAATGTTCTTCCCGTGTCTGAGTGGGTTTCCAAGTGCTCTGGTTTACTCAGTCCAAAGATGTGCAGGTTAAGTGGATTGGCCATGATAAATTGTCCCATTCTGTCAGGGTAAATACGTGGGATTACAGGGATAGGGCCTGGGTATGATTATTACCGGTGCAGGCTCAATGGTCAAATGGCTGCCTCTTGCATAGTAGGGATTCTATGTTTCTATTTATTCAACCTGGGTAAAATCCAAAGGCGCTAATGGAATTGTATCCCAAGGAATGGAAGTGCCTTCAAGGGATGAAGGTGGTAATTAGCCAAACTAAACTAAGAAAAAACAGTTTCAACTAAGATTATTGGTCACTAGGCCAGTCCAACTCATTGTGTCTCAATGTCATAAATTTAACCCCATCATTTTCTGTATTTAGAAAAAGGAACTATGCATTTAAAAAAAAGAATCTGCTCCCAAACAAATTTGCATTCACACTCACGCAAATCTCTGCCTCCCACCTACTGTAACCACCACAAGTTGCAGAATGTTTAAATTTAGTCAATAGAAAAATTCCCTTTAAGAAACTTAAACTGAAGGAAAGATGGTTACATCTTGTCGATTTTGCAGCATTGGCACTTGAGGGCAGCCCTGCAAAATAATGTTCGCTGGGGCTTAGCGTTGACTAAGAATATCTTGGGTTCAAATGGCACTCCAGAAATTTGAGTACAAAAATCTAGGCTGTCACTCCAGTGGGGTAATAAAGATTCTCCCTATGCTTTATATTTCAGGGCCTTTCTCACTGTGGGTGTATGCTTGGGAAGACTGGAGTGAATAGTCAATATACTACCCACCCTTAAAATGAGAGGCAGAGGTAATCTGTGTAGTGACAGACCAGTTAGTTTAACATTTGTGGTTTAAAAAAAAAATTAGTGTTTCATTAATAATGGCATTATGATGTAACTGGATAAATTAGTTACAAGCAGATAACATGGACTTTAGAAAGGATGAACTTGCTTGACAAACGTCATGAAATCCTCTGAGGAGGTAACATCTCTGATAGATGGGAATAATGCAGTTAATGATGTTGTTAAAACATTTGACAAGGTGATTGGTAATTATGAACTATAACTGGAGAAAATTAGGGCTATGGAATTAAAAGTGAGCATACAAAACTGGATTTAAATTTGTTTAGAAGGGAGAATGTTGGAAGAGAGTGCTGTATAGTCAAAGGTTTGGTTGCAAGGGATCCTGTTGAAATTTGCATATGATACCAACATAGGATGTATAATAAATTAATTAGAATGCCAAAAGAAGCCAGCGATGCTGATAAGATGGAGGGAATGGTTTAAGAAGTGACAGTGAGAATCAATCGTGGTAAATGTGTTGTGATGAAAGCAGGTGGAAAAATAACAGCAGCAATTATATTCTGAATAGCTCAATACTAAAGAAAAGCAAGAGAGTCTGGGGTACAGGACAGCACTGCAGGTTAATAAACAAGTTAATGGAAATCTAAGAAATATGGAATAACATTACAGAGAGATAAGAGTTGGAGGACTATGTACAATATTGAGATTGATAATATATGCACTGTGAGGAAGTTTTGTTCAAGGTCATATTGGATAGGTGGATGGAGGAAAAGGAGATGAGGTGATATGGGAAAGGGTAGGTCATTAGTATTCGGACTACTTGCTCATATGGCAAACTCTAACTTATTGTTGGGTGGAATGGATCGTGCTCCTTTGTAGCTTGTGTGTAGATTAGGGACAGAATCATGACATGAACGCAGGAAATCAGTCTGAGTTATCTCATGAGAAAGTGGCAGCTAGTCATCTACCTCCAATCTCATCAGCCAATCAGATGGAAAGAATACATTTAAAATGGAGGAGAGAGTGTGCTAATGTAAAATAATTAAATATATAACCCTTACCACAAGTCCGAGTAAAGTAAAACAGAAGGTAACAAGGAAGATGGTGGTTTTGTACACGGACACACTGTGACACATGGATTTATGAACCGTATAACTGCTGTTCTGTTCAAGCATTCCAGTGTGAAGGAGGAGGCACCTGGGGTGAAACAGACAAGAGAACATCAACCTTCTGCTCCTCTAACCCATAACCGTTCCATCAGATAGATGGATGTGGAAGTGCTGGTATTGGACTGGGATAGGTACAGTAAAGTCTCACAACACGAGGTTAAATGCCAATAGGTTTATTTGGTATGAGTTTTCAGAGTGTTGCTCATTGGTCAGATGAGTGGGCCACTTACTGAATGGATTTGAATCTGGTGTTATGAGAGTTTTTACTGTAGGATAGATGAGAGATGAGCCATGAGAGCAAAAACAATTCCAGATCAAAGATATTCAACCAATCACCTGGTCCAATCTTGGGCCATCTTGAAATCAGTTAAATCAGATGAAAGATTGAACATCTGACAGTCAGGTTCAATAATCCACTGGCTCTTCCATTTGCCCAGAGTCATTTTTGTAAGAGATTCTTTAAAACGTGTGCAGTGTGCTTGGAAATGGGTTTTGGACATTGCTCTTCTCACGATGGCTGGTTCACCTCCAAAGGTCAAACCATAGCTGTTAGTTCTTGCTGGACATGATGTGGAGATGCCGGCGTTGGACTGGGGTAAACATAGTAAGAAGTCTGACAACACCAGGTTTAAATCCAACAGATTTATTTGTTAGTAAACTCACAAGCTTTATGGCCTTCATCAGGCGAATGAGGTGTTCTGGTCTCCAACAGCACACATATCAGCACAGATGTGTGCTGTTGGAGACCAGAGCACCTCATTCGCCCGACGAAGGCCATAGAGTTGAAAGCTTGCGCGTTTACTAACAAATAAATCGGTTGGATTTAAACCTGATGTTGTCAGACTTCTTACTACAGTTCTTGCTGGAGACAGAGCAGCACCTCCCAGTAATTAAACATCTGCCTGGTGGTCAAACATCAGTCTCGATGTCAGATTCCTACTTGGCCACTTGCCCAGGAATCAGTTACCTACTCAGAAGTCTATAGACAGCCTGAAAATCTTGATAACAACAACTTACGTTCAGGTAGTGCCTTTAACATTGTTAAATGTCACTCAGCATTTCATTGGTGCAATTACCAAACAAAAACTGACATCAAGTTACATAAAGCAATATTTCTCAGATGATGAAAGTTTGGTCAAAGAGGTAGATTTTAAAGAACATCTTAATGGTGGAAAGGGAGAGAGGTAGAGAATTATCAGGACGGAATTTGAGAGTCAAAGACCCAGGCAGCTAACGGCATGACTGCAATCATGGAACAATTAGAATCAGGCCTGCTCCAAGAGCCACAAGGATGCAAGATGGTAAACCAGGCAGAATAAGATGGTTGTGTCTTGAGGCATGGACGAGGGCTTTAGTGGTATGTCAGCTGAGATGGACTGGGGGGGAAGAAGACTGAATGTTACAAGATTAGAATTTTGCAATCATGGTAAGAGAGAGAATATGGAGAGGACAACAAAGCATTTTTTGTTATTAACAATGCCACAGGCCACTTTGGCGAGATACACATTACTTACGAATTATTGAGGTTAGCGTAACACATGTATTCATTTCCAACGCAAAATACTGGCACCATGAGTAGGAGTGGAATCAAACTGCAAAAGAAAATTTTTTATCATGTTAATAGGATGAAAACCTCTTATCTGGCAGTGTCCTAACATTTTATCTACCCTTGACCTCCCACATTGCTGACAGCCACAGGTTCACCCTGAAGCAGATGTTGCATTTGCTGCTACATGATCAGCTGGTTGTGATTTTCCATAGAGATTTCCCCCACCAGGATCTCTGGTTATATGAAAATAAAAATTCCAGTTTCTTCTTGGGGATCAAATGTACAACATCACAACAACAACTTGCATTTACAAAGCACTTAACGTACTAAAATACCACAAGGTACTTCACAGGAGCATTGTTTGCCCAAATGTTTGACACCAACCTACACAAGACATGTTAAAACAGATGAGGGCAAAAGTTTGGTCAAAGAGGTTGGTTTTGACATATGACTTGAGAGAGAGAGAGAGAGAGAGAGGCAAAGACTTTGTGGAGTTAACTGCTGAAGTGGAACCTAAGCATCAAAGACATGACCACCAATAGTGCAACGTTAAAAGTCATACATCTCCAACGGGCCAGAATTTGAAGAACGTAGATATCCTGAAGGATTGTGTGAGACTCGAGAAGATTACTGAGATAGGGAGGGGTAAAGCCCTAGAGGGATTCAAAAACAAGAATCAAACCCTGGTCTCTTGCACTATGAGGCAGTAATGCTAACCACTGAGTTGTCTGGGATGAGATGTAATGCTATAGTCAAGGTAAAGTGTTTTATGTAGAGGTTGATCATAATTGCCTGTCATTCAAGGCCCAGTTTATAAGGCCCAAGGAGCCCAGACACTTTATTAATCACTTCCTCACCTTAACTGAAGAAAAGTGAGGCAGTAACTGCTGTGAAAAGCATATACATGTCAGCAACTACTGAGAACATAGTCAAGAAGTTGGCTGTAATGTCCTTCACGCCTGTGGCTTCACACATGAAGTAGTGCCGTAGCAAGGGAACGGAAACCATGGATCCACAGTCCAGCTGAGAGTTAGTATTGTCAAAAGACAAGAACAACTAGTGAAAAAAATGAATAAATTTACCTGGACAAAATGATTATGATTCTGCTCAGTCTGTTACTGCTTTCGGTTATCTTCTCAAAACACAATAAAAATAGCAAATTCAGAACCATGGAACATCAAGGAAAATCAGTCACATGTCAATTTTGTAAACAAAATATTACTTTTGAAATCTTACATATATAAAAGGCAAAATTTCAATGTAAAATCATAAGATATAGGGGAGATGATGGCCTAGTGGTATTAGCATCAGACTATTAATCCAGAAACTCAACTAATATTCTAGGGACTTGGGTTCGAATCCTGCTACAGCAGATGGCGGAATTTGAATTCTATATAAAAAAAAAGTCTGAAATTAAGAATCTACTGATGACATGAAACCAATGTTAATTGTCAGAAAAACCCATCTGGTTCACTAATTTGGAAATATGCTGTCCTTACCTGGTCTGGCTTACATGTGACTTCAGAGCCACAGCAATGTGGTTGACACTTAACTGCCCTCAGGTGCCTAGGGATGGGCAATAAATGCAGACCAACCAGTGATGCCCATGTCCCACAAATTAATTTTAAAAAATTAACAACAATTATTCATCATGTTGTCGATAGCAGATTAGTTTCCCTTCATTGGGCACTGCATGTTGTGAAAAGGTCAACCAGAATCTTATTGAATGGTTAAAAAACAAAATCAAAATTTGATTTGTTCAAGGGGATTAGACCAAGGCCATATTGATGAAGAAATTTCCAGATTCAGTCCTTGTTTTATGATGTTAACTGATCTCAGCCTGGGTCGCAGTAAGGGAACTACAATTGACTCCAGAAAACTAGATTGTGCTTGGATCAATGCTGGGCGGTATCTATCTATGGATTGGGCTGGGCTGATGCCCCCACAGTTGAAAAGCCTATTGACATGCACATACTAGCTAGCTCACAGACAAATAGTGATCACAAATAGCGGTGAGGTACCAATGGGCAGGCTCGAGGGGCTGAACGCTCTAATCTTGTTCCTCTTCCTTATGTTCTTATGTAAAGTGCCACACCGACTAAGAAAGTGCAAAGTTGATTTTTGGCCTGCACTGAATTAACTCATTTCAGCCAGGCCGGCATTCAGAGAAGTACAATAATCTTCAAAGAGCTCCTGGATTAAAGAATGAGAAATGTAATCAGGGTTGCTGTTCCTGATCACCAGTATCCAGTGAACTGTGCTGGAAAAGTGTGTGAGTGTGGATGTCTGAATAAAGCAGGATCAGAACTGAATGCAGCTCCTTTCATGGTTGCATAGCCAACGTGATATACTCACTCACTGGACATTCATCAGAGACATTGCTGGTGCCCAACAGAACTAACTCTACAGCTTCAGGAGAGGCAAGCAGGAAAATAACAGAAGTACATCCATCGTTAAACTGTACAAACTGTTCCAGTCACACCTGCTATTGTAACATTAAATGTAACAAAGACACAAAAGTGTGGTGGAATCATGCAATCCATCCTGTAGAGGTGAAAATTCTTCATTGGGTGGAACTCTGTACTCTAATACCATCCCGATATCAGACAAAGTCTGACAGATCAAACTAATGTTTGCAAATTAAAAAAATGTATCAACAGAGAGTGACATGACTTAAAGTAGATTTAAGGATGAATTGATCTGACTTTCTCTGTCCTGTAGTTCCACACATCAGATTGTAATAATTAAAACAACACTTAAGAACATAAGAAATAGGAACAGGAGTAGGTCATCCAACTCCTTGAGCCTGCCCTGCCATTCAACAAGATCATGGCTGATCTGTAGTGGTTCAGTACCACTTTCCCGCTTTCTCCCCGTAACCCTTAATTCCCTTGTCAATTAAAAACCTATCCACTCTTGACTTCAACATATTCAGCGAGGAAGCCTCCATCACTTCAACAGGCAGAGAATTCCAAAGATTCACCACCCTCTGCGTGAAGAAACCCCTCTGCAATTCCGATCTGAGCGCCTCCCCTCCCCCCACCCCCAACAATCTTGAGGCTGTGCCCCTAGTCCACTATCTTTGCTAAGCGGAAAGAGTCTCTCAACCTCTACCTTATCCATCCCCTTCATCATCTTATACGTCTCTATAAGATCCCTTCTCAGCCTTCTAAACTCCAAAGAGTACAAACCTAACCTATTCAGTCTCTCCTCATAATCCAACGCCCTCATCTCCAGTATCAGCCTAGTAAATCTTCTCTGCACCCCCTCCAAGGCCAATATATCCTTCCTTGAATGTGGCGACCAAAACTGCACACACTACTCCAGCTGTGGCCTCACCATCACCCTATACAGCTGCAACAGAACTTCTCTACTTTTATATTCTATCCCCCTCGCTATAAAGGCCAACATTGCATTCGCCTTCTTAATCACCTGATTAATCATTTGGAACAGACAAGAATTCTGTTTCTCCCCTTCAGACGCTGCCTGAGCTATTTGAGTGTTCTAGAAGGAGATAGACTGCCTCGGGTCAACAGCAGGTTCCCAAACCCCTCATCACAGAAACAAAAATAAAATTCTCCCTTCCCAAAGGATCAGAGGGTGAATGTTTCACAGAGATTGGACCAAAGCCATATTGATGAAGATGTTTACAGATTTGATCCTTGTTTTATGATGTTAACTGATCTCAGCCTGCCTCGCAGTAGGGGAACTACAATTGACTCCAGAAAGCGAGATGGTGCTTGGATCAATGTTGGGCAATGTTTACCTATGGATTGGGCTGGGCTGATGCCCCCACAGTTGAAAAGCCCATAGAGATGCACATACTAGCTAGCTCACAGACAAATAATGATCACAAATAAGGGCGGGTACCAATAGGCAGCTGTGATCATATGTAAGCCAGATGTTGGAGGTGGATGAGAGTGGGGGATGGGCACCAAAAGTTTAGAGCCCAACTATAGAAGTTCACCCAAATAAAAAAAATGAACATTATTAAATTCAATGATATGTTTCATATGGGGTGGGGAATGAGAGAAGAATGATTCCCTGTTCTAACCCACTGTCATTTAAAGAGATACTCACCAAGCAAGACGTATCATTCACCGTTATGTGAACCCTCGATCTTAGATCTCTATACAGGCACCAGGTATAATTCAGGGTATAGCAAAAGGATGAGATATATAGGACCTGCGGTGCAGAATATGCAGCATTACAACATCATCAATTTATATATAGCCTTATTGCCTGGTATCTCATGTGATAATGAAACTTCTGGTGTTGATGTTTCCGTGTGTGGGAGAAACCAAAATGACTTGTATAGATAGATATAAGATAGTCATTAACAAAACCAGTAGGGAATGAAAGAGAAACCCTTTACCCAGAGGACAGCTAGAATCTAGATAAACAAATGAGGGAGAAAGGAGCCAGAGTGTTTTGTGAGTAGGGTTACATTAGGTGGAGTCGGAGGAGTTTCACACAAAGTATAAACAATAGCAATAGACGTTCAGGGACGGATCTCCTGATTTATGCTGTAGGTTCTCTGTAATTCTACGTAGCAGCGCCAATTTTAGCGAATAGAGATGCCTTGGGTCTCTTCCTCGGATTGGGACCTTGGACACTGAACGCCCGGCAGTTTACCCACCGAACCTGACAACACCTCAACCCTCAAATCCTCCCTGATTGTTTCAGTTTGGGTCAGAATGCTGCTCTGGTTGACAGAGAAAGATGACCATTTGATTGGTGTGTTACGAGTTCTGCTTGTGCCTGTGAATTGCACCTCAGTAAGAGTGCATGCTGCAGAAACCGGAAAAACTGGGGGAAGACATGGCACAGAGTTCTCTCAGGCCCAATCTCATCTTGACAGGTGCCTAAAGGAAAAACATGTGCAGCAGGTTCGTAATTTAATCTCTTTCCTCCTGTCTCAGTCCCTGACCAATACTGCCCATTACTAGCTACAGTGCCTGTGGGTGTGCAGACCATCTTCTACTCCTGTCGTTATTTTGTTCACAATTATTTCCCTGGGAAATGTGTGCTCTCGTATGTGTTTGCAAGTCTATCCATGAAAATAATTTCAGTTTTTCCAATTTGTATATTTTTTCCCCCTCCCAAGCTGTTCTGCTAAACTTTTCCCAGATCAATTCCAAGCTTCCATGATTTGTGTTCTTAGGAGTGTAGATCCGGCTGGGCTGATGGCCTCGCTATCGCTTCATGCTCCAGTCTGGAGAGGTGCAGTCCAGATCAGGGTCATAGGCTGTGAGCAAGTACAGTCACAAATCCACATTTCACTAGCCTTTTAGAAAGCATGTTGGAGTTCAATGGATTTCTTTGTTTAATAATAAAATTTAGTCTCAGCTGTGGTGACTGTATAGCTGATATAATAGCATTAGGGCAGCACGGTGGTACAGTGGTCAGCACTGTTGTCTCACAGTGCCAGGGATGAAGGTTCAGTTCTGGGCTTGGGTCACTGTCTGTGTGAAGTTTGCACATTCTCCTTGTGTCTGCGTGGGTTTCTCCCACAGTCCAAAGATGTACAGATTAGGTGGTTTGGCCAGGTTAAATTGTTCCTTAGTATCCAAAGATGTGTAAGTTAGAGGGACCAGTGGGATAAATTTATGGGGTTACAGGGATAAGATATGGTGTGGGTTAAGATATCGGAGACTTAATGAGCTAAATGGCCTCCTTTTGCACTGTAGGGATTCTATGAAAATCAGCCAGGGCTCCTGTTCCTCATCAATATGCAGAAATGGTCACAAGGAGGTGTCAGTGTGGAAATTAAGTGAGCATGGATTTAGCTTGGCTGTGAGACAACCACTTAGTTGTCCAGCTTTGCACAACAACAGCCACTTGGTTGGAATACTGGAGAGTGATCTTGGGAGTATACTCCAGAAGCATTTGGTCTGGAGAGAATGTGGAGGAGATTGAAGATGATTAGAAATTTAAAAATTACAACTGAGATGATTAAAATCACTTTTTGGGGAATTTTAACACTCCTTTTATAACTGGGTTGCCTTAATTCAGTTGTGGCTTCAGTTGTACATGGTACTAGAGAGACCTCATTTGGAGCATTCTGTGTAGTGTTGGTCACCTTGAAGAAAGGTATAATTGTTTTGCAAGCATTCAGAGAATGTTTATTCATCTAATATCAGGAATGGGTGGATTGTCTTATGAGGAAAAAATAGACGGGCTAGGCTTGTACCTGCTGGAAGTTAGAAGAATGAAAGGCAACTTGATTGAATTATCAAATCTTGATGAGTCTTAACAGTGTGTATAGAGAGATGCTTTCTCATGTTGGAGAATCTAAAACTGTTTAAAAATAAGGGATTTACATTTAAAACAGAGATGTGGCAAAATTATTTTACTTCCTGAAAGAGTTGTGGAAGCAGAGCTTTTGAATATTTTTAAGGCAGAGGTGGATAGACTCTTGATAAGCAAGGAAGTGAAAGGTTGTTGGAAGTTGGCAAATGCAGATTTCAGGTTAGCATCAGATCAGCCATGATTTTATTGAATCTTGGAGGAGGCTTGAGGGACTGAATGCCTATTCCTGTTCTGTTTGTACTTTTTCCATTCATCCTATCCCCTTCTCTCCCACTCTTGAAGCTGCTTACCTGTCCTGTCACCTGGAGATTGTAGCAAACAATGCTCTGAGCACTGAAGGTTTCCCCATAGAGTAAGATGCCAATGAGCCAGCAGACCCCCAGCAGCAGGTCAGATAAACTCAGGTAGAACAATGGGCGAATCTGAAAGACGAAGGACGCCGGATCAGTGATCCGCAGTTTGCCAATCAAAACAAAACCCTAGCTGCTCTTGATAAACTTTCCTTCAAAGTATTTCCTTCCCACTCTGACCTCCCTGATTTGTTGATTGGAGATGTCAGTTGACCATTCCCCAGCCTCTGGGTAAAGGAAGCGGTGAGAGTTCAGAGGACTTGAAATGTTAACTTTGCTTCTCTTTCTATAGATGCTAATCAAACATGCTGAGTTTTTCCAGTACACACAATTTTTATTTCAGCTCTCCAGCATTCATAGAATTTTGCATTTAATTATACATTTTGATTGCTGGATTACTGAACAGAGGCTAGTAGAAGTTCCACTTTTGGATCAGCAGCTAAAGGTACGGCCAGTTGGGGTCAGTTGGATCAGTCATCTTAGATGACCTGACTGTCAATGTCTTATCAATACCATTAAGGTTTAATAGCAATTAAACAGAGGAAGGTATTTGTACACCTATAAATGGGGATTGCTGGAACACTGGTAGGTAGAGTAGTGTTGACTGTGAACTCAGTAAGTAAACTCTCCCCAGCAAAAAACTGTTTTAGTTTTAATTTTGCCAACCAATTTAGATCTAGTTAACATTGATTTTGGGACTAATACTAATTCTAAACTTCTAAACAATTATTCTGGGTTAGAAAATGAGGATACCAGACAGGGTGGCTCCTTCTAATTGTTATCACTGACATCAATTGAATTTGTGAGCACAATCTGGCTCAGTTGTGAGAAGACTCATCTGTAAAGAATATCTATCTAAATGAAGTCCTGCAGACTGGCCTACAGCCATCGAATGTCACTCCAGAATAACCTCACACTCTTGCGGGGAGAAGATTTGTGTGCTACAATGGTTGCAAGCAAATATTTTCTTTCTTTGCTTCATGGCCAGTTACTGAGAAATTGAAGGGACTTGAGTGACTCAGGAAATTTAGAATATGTTCTCACCTCTGAGTGCCTTGCCAGCTGCTGCAACGCTATATAGCCAATGATGGAGCCTGAAGCAATGATACTGTGTGTGAGAGAGAGAACAAACTCAATATATATATATATAAAAAAAAAAATCAATCCAGAGACAGAGGTAGAGAAACAAAGTCAGTTTCTAACATAAATAGAAACAAAGAGAAAACAGAATTAATCTAGAA
Source organism: Sphyrna mokarran (assembly GCA_024679065.1). Classification (NCBI taxonomy): domain Eukaryota; kingdom Metazoa; phylum Chordata; class Chondrichthyes; order Carcharhiniformes; family Carcharhinidae; genus Sphyrna; species Sphyrna mokarran. The sequence goes on along the minus strand of JAGIQG010000020.1, from coordinate 36,455,262 downwards.
TAATATAATATCAAAAGTAAGAAACTGGGTGAAATCATAATATAAGAAAGAGAAACCATTTCTCTAATTTTGGAACCACAATTCATAGATAAACCTATAATATTGATCTTCTAAACCTTGATTGGAGGAAATTCATACAACTATCTATCCACAACTAACCCCTCATCTCTGAAGAGAATCACTGAACCTTTGCTGAACTTGAGAACTTGCCTCTGGGAATCACAAATGAGAACTCCTGCCTTGGTGATCCAGCCAAGTTAGCAAATGAAAAGCTGAATCATGTCATACAAAGTCCACTCTTTGATTTGTACTGAGCTAACTGATTGTGACTCAGGTGGGATTAGAGAAGCTGTCTTGAAATATGAGATGGAATATCTGTTGATTGCTCATGAGCTCCATCTAGTGACAACAACTGGAAAAGCCTACACATAGAATAGAATCATAGAAAAACTACTGCTCAAACAGTACCTTCGGCCCAGAAGTTGTGCCGATCATATCTCTACCTATTAGGCTTATCTATAACCCTCAATCTTATTAAGTTCCATGTACTTATCCAGAAGTCTCTTAAAAGACTCTTTCATCTGGTCTTAGAATCACTACAGTGCATTTGGGCCATTGAGCCTGCATCAATGACAATCCCACCCAGATCCTATCCCTGTAACTACACATATTTACCCTGATAATTCACCCTGACATTAAAGGAGCAATTTAACATGGCCAATCAACCTAGCCCATACACCCTTGGACTGTGGGAGAAATCCGGAGCACCTGGAGGAAACCCATGAAGACGGTGGACAGAATGGGTAAACTCCACATCAAGATAGGATCTCTCTCTCTCTCCACAGATGCTACCAGACTTGATGGGTTTCTGCAGTGTTTTCTGTTTTTATTTTGATTTCCAGCAGATGCAGTATTTTGCTTTTATTTTAAGGCTGAACCATGCTTAACTGAGATGTTCCACTGTTTGAGACCAGCAATATCATCAAGAGTTATACAGAAATAATTGTGACTACTTAGGTGAGATATACTTAGGCCATATCTTCCATAGAACCATATCCTTGAAGGAGAGAGAACTGATTTGAAAATTAAAAATAAGTAGATCGATCCTGAAATTCTCTATACCAATGTACTACAAAAGCAAAAAAAAACATTCATTGAAGTATTTCACTCAATGTCTTAGTGTGCATGACCAATGTGGAATATGTGCTGACCAATCTGAAACACAGTCATAAAAACCAGGAAAGTACCAAGGATTGATCATGTTTGTCATCACAGACTAAGACAATGGGCTGAATGGTCTCCTTCTACGCTGTGAATTTTCTGGTCAACTCAGCTGTACGTTTGCTGCATCTGATTTTAATGCTCGTGGCTTCAAAATAAGGGAATAAAATAACCACAGTCTAGATCCTGAATACTCTTCTGCACCTTCCATGATTGAACAGCCTATTGATTGACTAGACTTTAAGAGGCCGTTTGGCCCATCATGCCTGTGTCAGATCTGCTATAGAACATAGAACATAGAACATAACAGCACATAGAGCAAGAGCAACTTCAGCTAGTCTCACTCGCCTGATCTTTTCCCATATCCCTGCAAATCTGCTTTCCTCCAATAATCATCTAACATTGGTTAGAAAGTCATGATTGAATCTCCTTCTACACTCTCAGGCAGTGCAGTATGGATCAAAGCCATAAGCTGCATAAAAACATTTTTATCATATTATCTTTGGTTCTTTTACCATTCATCTTAAATCAGTGCCTCTAGTTCTTGACACTGACCAGTGGGAGACTGCTATTGTGTAGCAAAGAGAATCCCAGAAAGAAATCACACCTTCAGGAGCAAGAGGGGAGAAAATTGGATGGGTAAAATGTTGAAATAGGTTTTAATAAACTAACCTCAAAATCACCATAGAAAACTGTATCCATCGCAGTGCCGCATAGAACTGTGAAAGAATAGAATCATAATTTACAACAACTCAACAAACAAGCACAAAGGCAGAGTTCCATTAAATTTCTCAAACTGATTTACTAAATATAATGGATTCAGATTTCAAAGGGTTCTTCACTGAATCTGTCTTCATTCATTAAACTGCAACTCACTCATCAACTTTTTTTTTCCAAATTAAGCCAAATTGCTTGTTGTCTCAGATTGCCGGATGTTGTTAGACAAAGCAGGAAACAACTAACACTTGCATTTATATAGCGCCTTTAACCTAGTAAAAGCCCAGTCCCAGGAGCAGGGCAGTTGGGAATAATGTGGGAAACTGTGAAGTTATCCACTTTGGCAAGAGTATTGCCTAACAGGTGAGAGACCGGAAAGTGTTGATTTTCAAAGAGACCTAGATGTTCTTGTTCATGAATTCCTGAAAGCTACCATGCAGGTACAGCAAGCAATTAGGAAGGCAAATGGTATTTTAGCCTTTATTGTAACAATTATATAGAGCCTTGGTGATACTATACCTGGAATATTATGTACAGGTTTGTCTCCTTATCAATGGAAGGATGTACTTGCCACAGAGGGAGTGAATGAGGGTTCACCAGACTAATTATTGGAATGGTGGGATTGTCCTATGAGGAGACTGAGCCTATCTCTCTAAAGAGAAGGAGAATGAGGAGTGATCCCATTGTTTTGTACAGGGCTTGCCCATGTAGATGTAGGAATGTTGTTCCCCTGGCATGGGAGGAGGAGGGGGGTCTACAACAGGGAGTCAGGGTCTCGATGTGGGCAAGGTCATTTAAGATTGAAATGAGGAGGTGTTTCTTTACCCAGAAGGTGAAGCAGCTTTGGAATTCTCTAACCCAAAGGACCATGGAAGCTAATTCATTATGTTCATGATAGATATCTAGATATTAAAGACTTTGGGGGGAATATGAGGATAATTCAGGAAAATGGTGTTGAGACAGAAAATCGGCCATGATCTAGCTGAATGGCACAGCAGACTCGAGGGGTTGAATGGCTTACTCCTGCTTTTATTTCTAATGTTTCAAAATATCTCACAGGAGAATTATTAAGCAATGTGACACACATTGATAGTAAAGCAAAAGCTTGGTCAAAACTGCTACAAATAAACACAAAGTCCATTATAAGTACCAAAAGCATTGGGTACTATTAGAATGTCAGAGAACCAAAGAACATTAAACCTAGAGTCACCCGACATCAGTCTGTTTTCCATCTTGAACATCATAAACCATTATTTCTTATGTTAATTTGATGATTTTTTTTTAGGAATGAAGATTTCAGACACAGCGTCTACAACACTTGCATAGAAACAAAGGAATGAGGAACTGAGTAGGCCATTCAGCCTTTTAAGCCCATTCTACTATTCAATATGATCATGGCCCAGCCTTGATCTGAATGCCATGCTTCTGTTTTCTTTCCAAAGTCCTGGATGCCATTAAAATATTTTTAAAATCTCTCTCTGTGACCTAGAGGCAGCACGGTGGCATAGTGGTTAGCACTGCTACTTCTCAGTACCAGGGTTCAATTCCGGCCTTGGATCAGACTGCGTGGAGTCTGTACATTCTCTCCATGTCTGCATGGGTTTCTTCCAGGTGACTCTGGTTTCTTCCCACAGTCCAAAGGTGCGCAGGTTATGTTGATTAGCCTTAGTGTCAGCGGAATTAGCAGGGTAAATGTGTGGAATTATAGACATTGGGCCTGGGTAGGATTTGGTCAGTACAGACTCAATGGGCTGAATAGGGATGACTTGGCCTCCACAGCCATCTGTAATAAAGAATTCCACTGGTTCACTACCCTTTGAGTGAAGAAAACTTTCTCATTTCAGTTCTAAATAGTCCACCTGTGTCCTGAGATTGTGTCTCCTGGTTCTAGATTCTCCAAATAGAGAAAACCTTGGTGGCACAGTGATTAGCTGTGTGATGCTGCTTCACATGCCAGGGACCCAGGTTCGATTCCTGTCACTGTGTGGTGTTTGCACTTTCTCCCTGCGTGGGTTTCCTCCAGGTGCTCTGGTTTCTTCCCACATTCTGAAAGACGTGCTGGTTAGACGCATTGACACGAGCAGGCACCAGAGTATGGCAACTAGAGGAACTTCACAGTAACTTCATTGCAGTGTTAATGTAAGCATTACTTGTGACAAATAAATAAGCTCGAATAAATATACTTTAAAAAACTTTAAAACATCCTCCCAGCATCTGGTATGAATTTTACATTTTTCAATCAGAGTGAATACAGCCAAGTCGAACCAATCTTTCCCTTACATGGAATGATGCCATCACTATGTAAAGAGACAATTACAAGGAATATACTTAATTTCTCAGCTTTGTTTTCGAATCCAACTCGGAGAGAGGCATCATTTCTTTGCTGACTATAGGATGCTATGTGAAATGGGTTGGGACAATGTTTTCCAGTTCCCATTGGATACATGGCACAAACCTGGTCATAATTTTGCACCAATTGTTAATCTTACTGTCAAATGTCATAGGAAAACTATTGATGGAATTGGAACTGTGATATTACAATGGACGAGGCAAGTTGTTGAGACACAGTAGGGGGAGTTTAACTCTTCTAACTTGAGTTTTGTGTAGACAACTTGATGTTAATAGACAGTGCCTCATCTACAAAAAACAAATACAGATACAACACCCTAAGACTATAGACTTCCATGTCTATGGTTACAATTGTCAGAAGAGTGCACTGATTAGGCATTGAAAACAGACATTATCTCTGTATTAATCAAATAGCTGCACAATCTAATAACCTGTTTGCAGGTGGTAGTGGCATAGCGGTTAGAACCACTGCCTCACAGCGCCAAAGACCAGTTTTCAATTCCCGGCTTGGGTCACTGTCTGTGTGGGCTTTGCACATTCTCTGTGGGTTTCCTCTAGATGCTCTGGTTTCCTCCTGCAGTCCAAAGATGTGCAGGTTTGATGGATTGGCTATGCTAAATTGCTCTTTAGTGCCAGAGAGACTAGCTAGGGTAAATTGTATTGGGTTTTGGAGATAGGATCTGGGTGGGATTGTGATGTCTGCAGACCCAAAGGGCAAAACAGCCTCCTTCTGCACTGTAGGATTCTATGAAACTAAATAAAGTTTGCAATACTTTTATGTATTCATAGTGTCACAAATAGACTTCCATTAACACTGCAATGAAGTTACCGTGGAAAATCTCCCACAGTCAGGTGCCTGTCCAGGTACCTTGAGGGAAAATTTAGCATGGCCAATGCACCTAATCAGCCATCTTTCAGTCTAATATGTGACCTTGAAACAATAGTCCTTTACACGAAGGTATGACATGGCTGAATGCAGGTTGCAAGAGGAAACTGTTTAACAATAGGTGTCGAATGGCTAGTGGGGAAAGCGAATCCACACAGGAGCTCTGAATTCAATCCCGAGTTTATGCTGACCTAGCATTGGTTGCGGCTGGGAATGTAACAGGTCCTCAACACCCTTCAGATGAGGGACAGGAAGAAACGGCCGGGACTCCCGCAGTACTGGAAGTGCGAGAATGGGAAGACTCGCTGAAGACAAGACAGAAACAAGATTTCACATGAGCAATAGTCCCAATGCCGGCTCCGGCTGTGATGCCTGGTTTAGGTGTCTGGAATTCGTGGAATTATATAAAAATCAGGCAAGAAAACATCCTTTAGGGAAGGATTCTGAAGTACTTTCACTGACACTATTTAGTTTGCTTTTGGATGCAATAGACCCGGGAGACAGCATTTTCCGAGTGGGCGAGGAACAGATACTGAAAATAGTTTCTAACTGGTTAAGATCCCGCCTATTCAGAGCGAAATAAATAACAACTTTTCAAAACACATTTAGAAACTTCGTTTGAACTTTAGAATCTATTGTGGCATTTTAAGTATTCCAATAACTCTACAAACAGTGACCACTGAATGCATTCCAATAACCGCGGCCAGTGTCTTTCACATCAATTTTGGTAGGGATGGAATCTTTATTAAATTCTGTTTACTTTTGGAAACAGTTTCATTCACAGAACTATCCCGCTGTGGAGAATAGGAAATATCCCTCTTTCCTATAGTGAAGATCAGGCTGCCACAATCCAACAGATTGGTGAGAAGTTCTGTCCACATCTGCTAGGATGTATTTTTTCCAAATCCTTCCAGGATGGTCGGTTTCTGTTTCTCCCTTACCCTGCCTGAACTGACACTGAAGGTGCCACCACCAGCCAGAAGAGAATTTCAATTCTCCGAGAAATCTCCCCGTGACTGTGGTCAAAGTAGGCAGCAAGTGGTACACAGCCCTGTACCAACAGACACAGCAAACAGCAGGACTAATGCATCAGAGAACTGGCCTCGAATGAGGACACCAGTAGACTGATCTTCCTTTCCTGACACTAAACACGATTACGTAATTGCATACAACGGATAAAAAAATCCAATCTCACTTCTGCTGAGTGTTCTTCTGTGCTGCTGTTGAACCCCGAAGTCCAAAAACTTGTCCCCACCGCTCTCGATAAATGTTCCATTGCAAGTGCTTTTCACCCCTTCTTTAATCCTGGTTTACTCTGCAGCAGCAAATGTTCTCTTGTCTTTTGTCAGACTGCTTCTTGTGTCCTCTGACAGGCAGTTCCTGTTTGGTTGACACAGCGACAGGGATTCCAGCACTTATGTGGGTATGGGCAGAGATTCCAGTGCCGGCCACAATGAGAAGCAGATCTCTCTGTCTGGCGGGCTTGGAGCACAGGCACTGCCTCCTCTTTTGCGAGCACAGCCGTGGGAGGTACATGAGGTTGATAAAAGTGCAAGGCAGGTGTGGCTGAGCACGTGAGGGAATTCACAATCTCAATATTTGCCCTTGATGCCACATCAAAAGGTTTTGCAGATCAAAAGAAGAAAACTGCCTACACTGGATATCTGTAATGGAAAAAAAGAACAGAAAGTGGTGAACAACTCAGCGGGTCAAATCACATCTGCAGAGATTGAAACACAGGGTTTAGGGTAGATGGCCTTTCATCCACCTTAAATCTGTGGGGGGAGAGGGATGGAAAGGTAAGTGGCACAAAAAAAGGAGTTAAAAAGGAGTGAATAAAATGCCAGAGCAATGATGATAGAAGGAACAAAATGTAGACCACTCAAGATAAGAGACTGGCAGCTTATCACACAAACCAGCCTCCCATCCAATGACTCTGTCTACATTTCCCGTTGCTTCAGGAAAAGCAGCCACATAATCAAGGACCCCACACAGCATGGACATACTCGCTCCCACTTTCCTTCATCGAGAAAATGATACAAAAGTCTGAAGTAAAATTAAAGTTTATTTATTAACCACAGTAGGCTTACATTAACACTGCAATGAAGTTACTGTGAAATTTCTCTAGTTGCCACATTCCGGCTCGTGTTTAGGTCAATGCACCAACCCAGCACGTCTTTCAGACTGCAGGAGGAAACTGGACCAACTGGTGGAAACCCATGCAGACATGGGAGAACGGGCAGACTGCACAGACAGTGACACAAGTCGGGAATTGAACCTGGGTCTCTGGCGCTGTGAGGCAGCAGTACGAACCATTGTGCCGCCCCAACATTGATCATATACCAACAGACTCAAGAACAGCTTCTTCCCTGCTGCCATCAGACTTCTGAATGGACCTATCCCACATTAAATTGATCTTTCTCTATACCCCAATTATGACTGTAGTAATACATTCCACACTCTCTCTTCTTCTCAATGTACAGTATGTTTTGTACAGTGGGCAAGAAACAATACTTTTCACTATATCCCAAAATGCAACAATAAAACATCAAAATCAAAAAGCCAACATAGAAGAAAATTCAAAAGTCTGCTGTAGGAATATGAATACTAAAAGGATACAAAAGGGTTAATAATCAGACAAGTTTAAAAATCATGCCAGCTTCAAGCTGCTAAACTCAGTCACACAGGAAAACTATGAGAAAAACCACAGGTCTTGACCAATGTAGATAAGAGTCAAGGACAAATAAACTCCCAATTACAATGGAGGCAGCAGTCACACAACATACACATTAGACTTCCATTGAAGTTGCAGCTTATCAGAATATGTTATAATGAAGGATAATAGACATGAGAAGTTGATAAACTATTGGTCAGACTTATAGCAATCATACTTATGCCTGGAGGGTAGTAGATAGTAAAGAAAAAACATTTGCTTGATGATATTATAATTAGGTAAACATGTAAAGTTGTAATTGGACAACTGGACTCTCATATATAATCCCAATTGTTAATTGTGGGTGGATATAAATAACTTCAATATAAATGTATGCCTCTAGTTGGTATATGCAAATTACTTGTAATCAGATCTGGAAACATATCTGTGAGATGTTGTAGCCAGTGCTCCTGGACTGTGCCACCAACTGGCATATTGGATCCCTTACTATAGCTTGTAATAAAGGGCTGATTTTAAAACTCTAAAATTCTTCATCTGGTCACTTGAGGGGGACAAGGTCTGTAAGCAACTAATCATCACAGCACTATAACAGGGTAATAAGAGGAGCAGTGGGGCTGATTAGGGACCAAAAAGAGGTTTTCTGCACGGAGGCAGGAAAGATTGCTGAATTATTAAATGCATACTTTGCAACTGTCTTTACCAAGGAAGGAGATTCTACTCAAGGAAAGATGTTAAGGTAGTAGATAAGTTAAAAATTGATAAAGAGCAGGTGTTAGACAGGCTCGCTGCATTTAATGCTACTAAATCACCATGATTTAGTAGGAAATACATCCAAGATACTGAGGGAAGTAAATGTGGGTATTGTTAAGGCACTGATCATAATCTTCCAATCCTCATTAGCCAGCTATGAAGATATGAAAGAGGAACTGGCTGAGGTAGATTGGGAAATTAGATTATGTTTTGATGAGCAATGGAAAATATCTAAAGGAATAGTTTATAGTTCTCAACTAAAATACATTTGCTTAAGAAATGAAGATTCCACTGGAAAAGTAGTCCAACTGTGGCTAATTAAAGAAGTTAATGGTAATATTAGATTGAAAGTAATAGTTTACAAAATTGTCAAAAACAATGGCTGGTGACTGGAAAAGTTTAAAAATTTAGTGAAAAATGACAAGCAAGAAATATAATATGAAAGTAAACTGGCAACAAAAAGAAAGCAGATTTAAGATAGTGGATTGTCTCCCTAATCATCAGCCTAGACCTCTTCCACTCAAGAGTAACTCTGATGGAAATAACCTCCATTGCCAGTTTCAGTGTTTAGGAGAAAAATGGGAGTCTCTTAAAGCCCGAAGTTGCTAAACTCAATTTTATTCTTGTTTGAGTATCAGTATCCATGTACTTTTTTTTAACCTTTCTGGGGAATAATTGGGGAAGTAGTGGAAAGGTTTTTGAACTCATAGAACCACACCGAATGCTCCTCCATGGCCAACAAATCTTGATGTTGGACTGAAACCTGAAGCTTCTGATCCAGTGATAGAGGTGTTGTCTTTGAACCACAAGACCTCCTACACAACTCTATATTAAAGCCAGAACAAAATACCTGAGAAAATGGTGGTGACCATGTATCATTGATGCATGTTGCTTTTAAATTTTCTTCCCTTTTCTCCTGAGGGTGCTATCTATATTGGTGAGGCCTCATGCTGATACCTCAGTGATATTGGCTATTGAGCCTGATCCTGCTGTCATCACTTTTTGCTTTTTATTAGATGAAACTTCCAGATATTAACTAGGAATGGAGTGCTTATATAATTTCCTTTTAAAGATGGCACCCTGATCTCTGGGCAGTTGGTTTTTGCCAACTTGTTGAGGACTTTTTGGCAGTGTTATAAGATCTGGACAGAAACATGCTGCCATTTTTTTGATATGATTTCACCCAGAGTTACCATTTCAGTCCTTTTTTTGCTGATGCTGGCCGAGTTTGTCCAGCACTTTGATTTTATTTCAAGATTTCTAACATTTGCAGCATTTCACTTCTGTTTTAATCAAAAATCTCTTCGTTTAACATCAGATTGAAAAAGATCATCGAATCTGTTACCAAGGACATTATAGTGTGACATTTAACGTCATATTTTCTAATTAAGGATCATCATGGATTTGTGAAAGGGAAATCATGCCAAAATTTTTCTTTAAATAATTAAAATAGTGAGATTGTCTATGTTGTAGTCTTGAATTTCAACATTGCTTCTGGCACAGTGTTTTACAGACGCTAGCGGAAAGTTATTAGGCATTATATTGCTATTGAAATGGATTCATTTATGACAGAGCGGAAGGTCTACGTGAAATTCTGTATGAAGGGGTGGAGTGATTGAAGACCTGCTAGGTTTGGTAACGGGTTATATATTCTTCAAAACGTTCTTAAATATCTAGGAAGGCGTCACCAGTTTCATCTCAAAGGCTGTAAACGATACCAACATGGCAGGGTTAGTTAATACAGAGGAAAGCTGGCAATATGGAGTGGGAGAACAATTAAGGACAGATGTAGATTCTGTGAAAAATCATGGATTCAGACAAACAGAATAGGCAGAATCATTGCAGGCGCTTTGCAAAGCCACAAATGAACACTCCCCCATCCCATGCTTGTCAGGCAATGCATTCCAGATCCTAACCATCGCGCCTTTAAAATATTTTAAAACAACTCTCAATAATAAAATTATTTCCATTCCATAGCTGCATTTATCCTAAAACTCCAGTTTTGCCCTTCTGGCGTCTGCATTTGTAATATTAATACTTGTCACAGCCAGAGGGCTGGCACTGTAGTAATTTGCATGAAGCTCCCTCCCAGCGGTGGAGATCACATGCTGCTGATGTGAGACACAGTAAAACCATGGCAGCAAATGGCAGCTCCTTCCTGCTCTTCCTCACCGCGGCATTTTTGCACCTTTTTATTCCCACTGGAGCCCTGCATACAGTCGGTTCCCTCCCTCTGGACACCGTCACTTTTTACAAGGTGAGTGCACCCTGGAAATGCTCTTTTTATATTAATGATTGCTGTTCAGTTGATGCACAGACGCGTGTCTGTCCGATGTGAACTTCCCGAGTGCTGCACAGAAATACATTTAACAATATGGACACTGCTGTGACATTGGAACAGGTGCAATATCCAGCAGCATGGGAAGGCACAAATCCATCAATATTCATGTTCCAACAACGGCAATCGCAGGCAATGCATTTTTATTGAAAAACATTGAAATGGCAGAATGAAAAACCGTTTGGAGAATATTAATCCTGGCCGGTGCCCGGGGTTGTTATTATCACGGGAAGAAATGATTTCGGAAATTTATACTGAAAATGGAGGAGTAAAAGCTGGACGGGATTTTCTAGATCAAATCTATTTAACGGGGATATGAAAGGCTACATGGAGTTTGCAACATTTCTCCATTGTTTCAGTGCAGCGAGTCTGTATCAGCCCGATGTATCCATTTCAATCTGTATCAGTGTGTCTATCTGAGCTTATTTTATCTGAGTTTATTCATCTGAGCTTATCTGGGTGAAAGGCTCCATTAGAAGTTCCCATCGGGTTTCTATACAATATTTACAATATTTTTGAAGCTAATCCGTTAACAAAATAGTTAACAGAGGATTTCCTTTTGAACTGTCAGGCTGTGTTCCTCCAATAGGAAACTGACAGCAAAACAGCGCCGACATTTGCGCACCAATCCCCTCAACACGCGTGTTTTACTTCCTCCCCCCCCTCCCCTTTCCCCCAACACATCTCCCTGCTCCTGTCTCCTTTCTGCTCCTCTACGCCTCTTCCTCCCCCTTCTCAATCCTCCTTTTCCTCTCCTCCTCCACCCTCCTTTTCCCTCTCTCCAGCTCATTTATTACTAACGAGGTCAGGGCAGCTTGAGCTTGCAGAATGTGCTAGAATTCAGTCATGTGTGGACAAAACATATAATTACAAGGGTTATTTTTCTTAAAACAGGAACCACTACAGAAACATCCTCATCGGTTTCAGCACACGTGTAAGATTCTAAAGTTCAAAATGTGCAACAGAAAAAGAATGGAGATAAATGCCTGATTTGCAGAGCACCTTCTCACACAGCCACAAAATGCTGCACACTATGAATTACTTCGAGCAGAGGCAAAGAAATTCCATACTCAAAAAATGTAGTCAGAGGGCATTATGGGTGGCATCTCTGAAATATTGCACATTTAATTTTAAAACAGAAACTTGCTTCACAAAAAAAAGCTTTGTTAAATTATGAACCCTGACAACGAAATCCATAAAATATACGGTATAGAAAATGGTAAAAAAAATTCTCAGCAACTCTGGCAGAATCTGTAATGAAATAGAATTAATGCTTTTAGTCTATAACCTTTCTGCTGATAGTGCACTGAGTGTATTAGTAAACAGATTGTTCTTTATTCTTTCGTGGCACATGGGTTACCCACACTGCTGTGGCTCTGGAAACCCATGTAGGTCAGACCAGGTAAGAATGGCAGATTTCCCTCCCTAAAGGACAGTAGTGGAACTAGGTGGGTTTTTCCAACAATCGACAGTGGTTTTCATGGTCAAGAGTAGATTCTTAATTCCAAATTTTTTTTTACTGAATTCAAATTGTACCATCTACCATGGTGGGATTTGAACCTGGAACATTAGCTCTATCTGAATGAATAATCTGGTGATAATACCACTAGGTCATCACATCCTCTGTATAGTTAAAGGAAATCTTGAGTGAGTTTGATCTATGATATGAGGATTGTGAAATCCCAATATGTGGACCAGCACTTAAGGTTTCAATATTCCCTGCAGGTTATTCCCAGACAGAAGTATGTCCTGGTAAAGATTGACACACAGTATCCATATGGAGAGAAACAGGATGAGTTTAAGAAATTAGCGGAAAACTCTGCTTCCAGCAAGGAGTTCTTGGTGGCTGAGGTGGGAATATCAGGTAGGAACCGAGTCATTCGTACAAGTTCAAGCAAAGGATAAAACATGTGGTTGACATTTTTGTCACTTACTTGATTCCTGTTGTCTTCTCCAAGTGCTTTGTCGCGTATTGTTTAGTTCCCACAACAAAACGATGCCATCCCAATCACAGCCAAAACTGTTTTTAAGACAAAATCCACATTAAGATTTAATGTATAGTGTTTGCACAGAAACAGTTGAGTAGGGATTGCAGAGCCAAAGCCTGTGCCAGGTTGCAGGTCCTGAGCTGGGAAACAGATTCATACAAAATAATTAATGAGTGTCTATCACCATTCCTTTTGGCAGAGATGATGAGAAATGAAGGGGATGTACCTGATTCAGGAAAAAACTTGTATTAATATAAACACTTTTTATATGCTGAGGACATCCCAAAGCACATTACAGCAATCAAGTACTTTTGAACTGGAATCATTTTTGAAGTGTTGAGGGTTGGGAGAGAATTGGTCAGTGTTTATCTAGGAAGCTTCATTGTTCCAAACTAGAGATTACCACGGAAGTGGAGGCATTGTTTGGGAGGGGAGACAGAAACACATTGAGTTTAACTATATGTTTAAAACATCATTTTTCTATGTCATGCAAAATGATTTGACTGGAGTTTTTTTTTTACACTTTAAAACAGATTATGGTGAAAAGGAAAATTCTGAACTTGGCATGAAATACAAAGTGGAAAAGGATGACTATCCTGCCTATTTGTTATTCATTAATGGGGATTTGGAGAACCCAGTCCGGTACACAGGAGAGATTAAAGAGGAAGCTATTCAGCAGTGGCTGAAGAGTAAAGGTGTGTGGGTGGGGATGCTGGGCTGCCTGGAAGAATTTGACTTGCTGGCTGCAGAGTTTCGCAGTGAAAGCACCCGGGAAAAGCGCCAGAAGATCATGGAGAAGGTGAAGACCATGGTGTCGGAGGTGCCAGAGTCAGAACAGAAATTGGCGGAGCAGTATCACAAAATTATGAGCAAAGTTCTGGAACAAGGTGACTCGTTTGTCCATTCCGAGATTACACGGATTGGCAAACTGCTGGGAGAGAGCAAGATGAGCTCAGTTAAGAAGGTGGAGTTTCAGAAACGCCAGAACATCCTGAGTTCATTTCAGATACCCAGCGTAGCAAAGGAGGATTTGTAAGAATGAATTTGGGTCCTCAAGTGAAAAGAAGCACCTGCTGTAAGCCATGTCACTGCTGAAGTTGCTAAGCAGGATTTTTGGCCTCAGGAATCCTCTCTCTCCTGGTTTCTCTCATTAAAGGCTCTAAAGCTCAAATATCTCAACTAAGCCTGATCTTCTTTTCAGCTGCCACCTAACAGGAGCCCTTGCATGTATCAGGAGAACTAGACCATTTTTTAGCCCCTCCCTCTCTGATGTAAAAGGGCCCAAAAGCCAAAGCTAACATCAGTTAACTCCATGATTTGGAGTCAACACTAAAACCTTCTAGGTCTGTCTGCCTAAAAAGCACACAAATAACAACAAAGCCCCTGGGAAGATCTTGAAAAGTCTTTGGAAGGGAATTTTCACCTTGTTGTGGCAGCACAGTGTATTGAAGCTTCAGGAGTGTGTGCTGATAGTGAAACATAGGTCACTACCCAATACACTCCTTCTATCACAGAGTTCCCCATCTCAGTTGTGAAGGAGCTGGTGACACATGGCACAGGTGGACCAACTTAGATGAGGAAACACCTTTAAAGCATGGGAGTTATACCATTGCAAAACCCGACCTCTAGTAAGCATCAAATAAAATATTTTAAAGTACATTAGAATTTGTAGAAATTTTGAAGCTCTTCAGCAGTGACATGGTTCAAAGTCTATTTGTTTACAAACCTTCTAATTTTTTAATTCTTGCAAAACAACTTTTTCACTAACCTTTTGTTGAGGGTTAATCCCAGTATTGTTTCAACATGTGGCACAGATTTGACTTGTTACTTCCCATGTGGTGGCTTCCCCGATGTCAGAAATGCCACAGCAGGGTAAAGAGTAATTGTGTAGAGATAATTCAGTTAAAGTTTTAGCTACTGTCATTGTGGAGTCCATTTCACTTCCTCTGTGGCTGTAATACCGCTGAACGGTATCCCTTAGCATGGTGTCACTGGAGAGAGAGTGAGAGAAGGGACATCTAAGATGAACAGATGTATCTGGGTCTCCCTCTGTACATGAAAATGCAGGTAGGCCGACACCAAAGGTGAAGGGAAGGAGGTTTGAGAAAACCTTCCCTCTTTCAGCCAAAGGCAATCCAATTTCCCACAGGAGGGATTCTCAGTAAAATCTGCAGCACATCCTCCACACAAAACAGTTCCCAGATTGACATGAGAGACGATCTCATGTTAATCATGAGCAGAACCAATCTCAAAATCCTGTTTCTCCATGGGCTACGTAATGCTATTAAAGGAAGAATCTTGTCTAACTACTGGTGACACCTGAACACCTTACAATCATCCATACTTTGATCTTCCCCTAACAATTGATCCGTGTTAGGATTGTCCTGTTATGCAAACAATCACTTGTGTGTTCTAATGAATGAATTGGTTAAAAAAAAATAAAAACATAACCTTAAGTTGTGTTGTAATTATGATTCCACTGAACTGAGAAAGAAGCGATTATACATTTTGGAATTCAGAACAAGTGACATTCCACTCTTAGCACTCTTGTATAGGGTCAACTTGGTCAGTTGATGGGAACTTTTGTCTGAGTCAGTTGAGTGTGGTTTAGCCCTTCAGATCAAGTGCAGTATTTGTGCTTATATTTCAGCATGTTACTGAGGGAGTATTGCACCATCTATTAGATTAGACAACAAGCCTAGTACGTGTCTAGATAAAAGGTTTCCTTTAAAGTGCACGAAAACTGGCTGTTAATGGTTGAGGCTGGCTACTTTAACTGATCTACTGTGCAAATTAGTTGCCATATATACTTACAAAACAACAGTAACTCATTGAGAGTGTGGTGCATTTTAGAATAGATGGAGATCATTGAAGGTAGAGTTAGACAGATTTTTGATGCACAAGGAAGTTAAGTGTGATGGGGGCCGAGGGCACAATGGAGCTGCAATACAGCCAGATCAACCACGATCTTATTGAATGGCGGAGCAGATAGGAGAGCTGGATGGCCTACATCTGCTCGGCCTACATCTGCTCCTCATTCATATGTTCATGAACAGATGCAAAATCTTCCTTGCTGCGTCAACCAACATACACTCATTTTTCTTTGCATTTTCAAAAAGGTGCTATTTTTGAGCTACGAATCCATTGGAGCTATTTTATTTCATCAGATTATTCTCCGACAACAATGTTAGTAGAGTTTTGATATTTAAGTGTATTTGGCCATCATCTGAAATTCACATTCACTTTTCAAGATGGAATTACTTAGACAGGAATCAGACTAGTTACTGTTGACAGTTCATCCTGGCTCGAGACAATTAGGCAAATTGCAGCAACCTTGCTGAGAGCAAACATGGTCAGTGTGGCTCAGCAACAGTCAACTTGCTGAAGCTTCAGCAGTCATAGGAATTATGGATTTTGTGCAGAATTTAAGCCCAGAGGGTTAAAGGGATGGTGGTTGTGTTGGAGCTTAAAGCAAGTAGTGGTAAACAGTTATTGAATGGGAAAGAAGTATGCAGTACTGTCTCCCAGGGGCTGGTGTTGGAACAACAGTGTTATTCGATACCTATAATGACCCAGGGCTTGGGTATACAGAAGTAAGTGACAAAAAGCTCTGAAATATAATTATTGAGAAAGATACAGACTTCAGGAAGGGGAGGGGACGGTCTTGTAATAATCTTGCTAGATGATTAATCCAGAAATTCAACTGTTCTGAGATCCAAGTTTGAATCCTGCCACAGCAGATGGTGGAATTTGAATTCAATAAAAAATATCTGGAATTAAGAAACTACTGATGACCATGAAACCATTGTCAATTGTCAGAAAAACCCATCTGATTCACTTCCTTTAGAGAAGGAAATCTGCGATTTTTATCTGGCCTAGATGTGACTCCAGAGCCACAGCAATGTGCTGACTCTCAACTGCCCTTGGACTACTAGGGATGGGCAATTAATGACACGTCACACAAATGAATAGAAAATACCAGAAAAAGTGGTAAAATATAGACATGTGGCAGATGAATATTTCTGCAACAAGTTTGGATGAGATTCATTTTGCTGAGAAGAATAAGGAGTGAAAATGTAAACTAAATGGGTGAAGTTTAAATGGGATGCAGGAGTCTTGGGGGTATATGCATACAAGTAAGTAAAGGTGACAAGACAAGTCAAAAAGGCTGTTAAAAAGTGTATCCAACTCTGAACTAAAAGTTGACTGCATTAAAAAATACACAGAAGAGACTTACGAGACTGGCACAAGAGCTAAAAAGACTTCGATGATGTTGAGTGGCTGGAGAAACTGGGGTTCTCTTTAGACTATGACAGAGATTTGATGCAGATGCTCAAAATGTTTAAAAGTGTTTTTCATCCAAAAGGGGTTAGGGTAAGTACAAAATTCAGGAAAAGGAACCATGAGGAATTTGCATAGTTTGACATAGGAAATGGGATGTATTGGAGGCTCTGATGGACTTAAAAATGGATAGGAAGGTAATGATCTATTGGTATAATCACCAGGCTATTAATCCAGAAACTCAGCTAATGTTCTGGGAACCCGGGTTTGAATCCCACCACAACAGATGGTGAAATTTGAATTCAATAAAAATATCTGGAATTAAGAATCTATCAATGACCTTAAAACCATTGTTGATTGTTGGAAAAACCCATCTGGTTCACTGATTCTCTTTAAGGAAGGAAATTAGCCATCCTTATCTGGTCTGGCTCACGTGATTCCAGAGACAAGTTGACTCTCCACTGCATCTGAACAAGGGCAAGTAAGGATGGACAATAAATGCTGGCCTGCCAGCAACACACATATCCCACTAATGACAAAAAAATCCCCTGGCCCAGATGAATTGTATCCTAGGTTCCTGTGGGAGGCAAGGCAGGAAATCATAGGGGCTCTGACATGAATATTTAATTCCTCTCTGGCCACAGGAGAATGCCGGAGGACTGGAGGACGACTAATGTTCCATTTTTCAAGAAGAGTGGTAGAGATGAGTCTCACATCATTGTCAGGGAAACTATTGAAAAAAATTCTGAAAGTGAAAATTAATATCCACTTGGAAAGAGATGGGTTAATTAGGGACAGTCAGCATGGCTTTGAGGGAGGTCATGCCCAACAAAAATGTTGAGAAATTTTTGAAAATGTGATCAAATGTGTAGATGGGGGAAGTTCAGTTAATATATTTGTATAATTTTAGCAAAACCTTTGAGAAGGTTAAAGCACATGGAATTCAGGGAAACTTGGCGAGATGGATCAGAAACTGGCTTAGTAACAGGATGCTTGAGTGACTGGATGTCAGTGTCCTCAAGGATCAGTACTGGGACCCTTATTGGCTGTTTTATATATATATAAATTATATAGATGATTATGTGGGGGGAATGTTAAGCAAGTTTACAGATGACACCAAGATTGGTAAGGTGATTAATAATGAAGATGGTTGTAGGTTACA
Organism: Sphyrna mokarran; assembly: GCA_024679065.1. Lineage (NCBI taxonomy): Eukaryota > Metazoa > Chordata > Chondrichthyes > Carcharhiniformes > Carcharhinidae > Sphyrna > Sphyrna mokarran. The sequence continues at coordinate 36,436,896 of JAGIQG010000020.1, read as the reverse complement.
GGAAGAAACAGATGGGTAGAGCAGTGGTAGATGGTATTTAACCCTGATAACTGAGAAGTGACAAAATTGGAAGAAAAAACAAGCTAAGTGGCAGGACACTGAGAAGCTCAGAGGAACAGATGGATCTTGGTGTACATATTCACAGATCCCTGAAGGTGGAAGAGCAGGTGAGTAGGATAGTTAAGAAGGCATTGTAAGAGACTTGCTTTTATCAATTGTGGCATAGAGTATAAGAACTAAGCGGTCATATTGGGAGTTGTACAGAGCTTTGGTTAGCCACAGCTGAAGTACTGTATGCACTTCTAGTCACCTCGCTACAGGAAGTATGAGATAGCATTAGAGGGGGTACAGTGAAGGTTCACCAGGATGTTGCCTGGGATGCAACACTTCAGTTAAAAGGAGAGACTGGATAGGCCTAGATTTTCTTTAGAGCAGAGAAGGCTAAAGGGAGACATGATTGAGATGTGTAAGATTTTGAGGAATACGGACAGGATGAGTAGGGAGAAGCAATTCCCTTTGGTTGAAAGGCCAATCATGAGGTGGCATAGTTTTAGGGTAGGGGATTTAAGAAAATCACTCAAAGGGTGATAGGAATCTGGAATGCACTGCCTGGGAAGGTAGTGGAGGTAGGAAAACTTACAACTGTTGAGTATTTATAATATTGAAGGGTATGGGATATGTTCACGAAATTGGGATTATCATAGAATCCCCACAATGCAGAAGGCAGCCATTCGGCCTGTCAAGTCTTTACTGACTCTCCAATAGAGCCTGGGTGGGATGCTCTATCTCAATTCCACATATTTACCCCGCTAATCCCCTTAACCTCCACATCTTTGGACACTAAGGAGCAATTTAGTCAGGCCAATCACCTAATCTGCACATCTTTGGACTGTGGGAGGAAACCAGAGCAACTGAAGGAAACCTAGGCTGACACGGGCAGAACATGCAAACTCCACACAGATTAGTGTGCCTTTAGTGGTAGTTATTGTCTATGTGGACTCGATGGGTCGAAGGGTCTTTTCTGTCCATTACGATTCCATGAGTAAATAAGGAGCAACTTTCTAGAAGGACCTGGAGTTCTACTAACTAGACATGTCTTTCAAAGAGCTGGCACAGGCATGATGAACTGAATGGCCTCCTATTACATGATTTAAAGATTCCAATTGTAATAAAAATCTTGAAAACTCATATCAACATAGTCAATGAAGTAAGGACATGAGGCCAAGTTTGCTCTTTCCTTGGAATCTGAAGGTCCTCTAATTTTTTCAGCCCTTCTATTCCATAGTCAATATTTGTATTTGATGCTAAGCCAGATGTGTGTTCATTTATCTGTAAAATATAAACACAAATTAAAATCAAACAATTCTGCAATAAATAAAACACATCTAAATTAGGAACTAAATGATACCTCGAAATATATCAGAACCATTATACATGAAATGTCTCAACAATTTTACCCAAATCCCAACATCCACAGGTCTCCTCCTCTCCCATGAGATTTGATCATACTTGGTTCCCAAAGCTTGTTGTGTGTTAAGGCCTTTCCATGATACATGCCTCAAGCCTCTACGTGCGAGTACTCTTATAAAACATAGAACATAGAACATTACAGCACAGAACAGGCCCTTCGGCCTTCGATGTTGCGCCGACCAATATAAAAAGCAATGCCCCTCCAAACTAAACCATTCCCTTCTCTTCCATATACTTATCAACTAACCTCTTAAACGCCACCAAACTTGGCGCATCTACAACTGCTGCAGGCAGGGCATTCCACTCCCGAACCACCCTTTGGGTAAAGAACCTACCTCTGATATCCGTCCTATAACTATCACCCCTTAATTTAAAGCTGTGTCCCCTCGTGCTAGCTTTCTCCATCCTAGGAAAAAGGCTATCACTGTCCACCCTATCTAAACCTCTAATCATCTTATATGTTTCAATAAGGTCCCCTCTTAGCCGCCTCCTTTCTAACGAAAACAACCTCAAATCCCTCAGCCTCTCTTCATAAGACCTGCCCTCCATACCAGGCAACATCCTGGTAAACCTCCTCTGTACCCTCTCCAATGCCTCCACATCTTTCTTATAATGTGGGGACCAGAACTGCACACAATACTCCAAGTGCGGCCGCACTAGAGTTTTGTACAGTTGCAACATGACGTTGCGGCTCCGAAATTCAATCCCTCTACCAATAAAAGCCAAGACTCCATATGCCTTCCTAACAACCTTCTCAACCTGACTGCCTACTTTCAGGGATCTATGCACATACACACCAAGATCCCTCTGTTCATCTAGACTACTAAGAATCCTACCATTTGCCCTATGAGCTTCTTATGAATTCTTATGAGCTTCTTAAGAATTCTTATTCTTATATTTGCCTTATGAGCTTCTTTTGTCTATTAATAGGCCACTATCAACTCACTGTGCGGCTACATAATGCTAATCTAGAGCAAATTTTCACTTCAGACCCAGACTTTTATTGTTCTGTTCTACTCCCAATTCCCAGCCTTCCTTTTCCTGCCCCCGACACGCTCTCAGTTTTCTTGAGCTCTAATCTGCATATCTCATGTACTCCAGAAAAGCCTATTTGCTTCTCACGTGGTCCAGTGCCCATTTACTATTTCACTGTGTTGTACTCTGGGTTTTTATAACGGGAAGATACAAAAATGCAGTACATCAGAAAAGCAAGACATGCCACTGACATTGGAAGGCATGGAGACGGGAAAAAATTAAGTAATATTTGATAACATAGAAAAATGTACATGGTTGAAGATGCACACACAACCATTTAAAAGGTAAAGAGTGGAAATAAACGAGAAGTACAGGAAGAATCAACTGGTGGGAAAGAAATAATATTTCTGTCCATCAGCAATGCCATGGGAACTTATCTTTCAATGTATTACTATGCATATCTTAACTTATGACTGGGTATACCATGTGTATCCATATACATAAATGCATTCACAATACTGATAAAAACATCAATAGATTAAAAACCACACTGGATCATTCTTTAATAAATTATATTTCACCAAGTGTTCAACTCTAGAATAATTTCAATCAATTTTTCCTTGTGTCACTCAAGTTTACTGCTCTACTTTTCAATTATGATTGGACATTTTCAGTAAGTACATTGCCTTTTTCCAACCCTCAAGAATCTTCTCCAAATGCAGTAATTTTACAAAAATATTAGCTGAAGCTTGGCTAATTTTAATCTTCCAACTTTACATGCCAGTTGTCTTTTAATGTATACATCCATTATTTGCAGTGGCAACCATTTACAAGATGCTCTGCACCAACTCACCAAGTCCTCTTCCACAGCATCTCGCAAACCTATGGTGTCTGTCGCCTAAAAGGGCAACAGATACATGGGAATGTCACTAATTGCAAGTTCCCCTCCAAATTGTACAACATCTTGACTTAGAAGTATTTTGCCATTCCTTCATTATTGCTTGGTCAAAGTTCTGGAACTCCCTTCCTGACAGCATTGTGGATGCATTGACATCACATGGATGACAGCAGTTTCAAAAAAGAAAGCAGCACATCACCATCTTCTCAAGGGCAAATAAATGCTGGCCTAGCCTAAGAACTACGAGCAGGAATAGGCCATCTGGCCTCTCAAACCTGTTATGCCTTCACTAAGATCATGGCTAATCTATTTGTGGACTCAGCTCCACTTACCCATCTGCTCACTATAATCCTTAATTCCTTTACTGTTCAAAAATTTATCCTTGCCTTAAAAAAAACATTCAATGAGGTAGCCTCACAAGGTTCATAACTCTGTGAAGAAGTTCCTCCTCAACTCAGTCCTAAATTTGCTTCCACTTATTTTGAGACCATGCCCCCTAGTTCTAGTTTCACCCGCCAGTGGAAACATCAACTTCCCTGCTTCTATCTTATCTATTCCCTTCATAATCTTATTTATTTTTAAGATTTTTCCTCATTCTTCTGAATTCCAATGAGCATAGCCCCAGTCTATTCAGTCTCTCCTCAAATCCAAAATCAACCTAGTGTATCTTCTCTGCACCCCCTCCAGTGCCAGTATATCCTTTCTCACGTAAGGAGACCAAATCTGTACACAGTACTGCAGATGTGGTCTCACCAGCAACTTATACAGCTGCAATATAACCTCGCTGTTTTTAAACTCCATCCCCCTGGCAATGAAGGGCAAAATTCCATTTGCCTTCTTAATTACCTGCAGCACTTGCAAACGAGATGCCAAATAACCTCCTTCTGCACTGTAGGATTCTATTATTCTATTCTTTTGGTCGAGATTCTTGCACAAGGACACCCAGGTCGCTCTGCACAGCAGTATGCTGCAACTATTACCATTTAAATGATAGTTAATTTTGCTGTTATTCCTACCAAAATGAGCCACCTCACATTTACCAACATTGTACTCCAATTGCCAGATCCTCACTTAGACTATCTATATCACTTTGCAGATTTTCAGCATCCTCTGCACACTTTGCTCTGCCACTCATCTTAGTGTCATCTGCAAATTTTGACACACTACACTTGTCCCCAATTCCAAATCATAAAAAATTGCAGTCCCAACACTGATTCCAAGGCACACCACTAGTCACCAACTGCCAACCAAAGACCCATTAACCCCCCACTCATTGCTTTCTGTTAGTTAACACCGTGCATCTTTTATCTTTTATAGCAGTCTTTGGTGTGGCATCTTGTCAAATGCCTTCTGGAAATCCAGATACACATCTGCAAGTTCCCCATTGTCCACTGCACATGTAATGTCATCAAAGAATTCCACCAAATTAGTCAAACATGTCCATCTCTTTAGGAACCCATGCTGCATCTTACCAATGGGAAAACTTATATGCAGATGTCTTGCATGCAGCCAGTGACAGGCACATCCCATGATTTAATTAAAAACAGAACTTGCACTATGTAGTTTTGAGTCTTAAAACATAATCACCAAAATAATTCACATTTAATTATCACCACCAGAGTGAATCTCATAGTTAATACGATCACTAGGACTAGACAGAGAGAAATAAACAAGATCAAGCATGAGTTCACTCCAATGAATCCCTGCATCTTGCAAAGTATGATGTGTTCTAAGTGCTAGAAGCAGAGAGATAGAATACAGACAGTTTCAGACAGTCACGCTACAGAGCTAATAGTTTAGTTATTCGCTGAATTTTATTGCTTTAGCATCCTGATTTAAATATACATCCATATATAAAGGTGCTGAATTCACAGCTGTCTAATTCTGCTGTTTGATACACAAAAAACTTTTGAGATCACTTCACAGCCTTGTAAAAACTCAGTTTGAATGGTCTGGATTCATTAAATAGGGGGTTTCTTTTAAGTGAATGCTATTTATAGTAAGTGCATCAGATTAAGCAGCAGCGCAGCCAAAAATTGAGCAGGCTGCAATTAATGTAAAGCAAGGACATCAACTTCACTGCACCTATGAAAATTATGGCAGGAAAACAAAAACCACGAGGTTTGTCTAACTACACAATTGGATAGATAAGTTGGATCCTATGAGCACATGCCTGTCACAATGGCATATACTCAGTGGATCTAACTCCAACCATGAATACTTATTGGCTTCTATTTCCATTGAGAATTTACAGAATTTTACTTTAAATTACACTTTTAAACTGGTTTGATTGTCATAATCTAGGTTTGAAGGGGAAGATATTGCTTCCTAGTTTTATTACAATAAACTATGAGAGCTTAATCACCAAGCAATAGTGAAAAAAGAGTCCTCTCCAGGAATGACGCTGTGAATTCAATCAGGAGGTTGACGCTAATGAAAATAACTGTATGATCCTAGCTACCAGAATCTGTCAGTCTGCCCTTCTTTATTTTGGCACTTAGTTTTGATTCTTCAAATGGACCTGGTAATTTTTACACTACCATTTGTTGCCTTTTAATTAAATTTTGTTCTATTTTGATAAAAATTTTGATATGGTGCCTCGTTCTAAGTCAGTTTCAAGTTTTTTTTAAGTGGTGTGCAAATGGCTTGTTTGCAGATGCATTGGAAGTGCTGTCATAAATGGCAGTCTCCAGTTCAATTCCTGGTCCCTGCTAAATTGATTGCGGGGGTGGGGGTGTAGTTGAATTTAAATGGGAAGAGTTCATTGTGATTTAGTTATTGCTGACCTTAGGTTAAAATTGTAAACATGAGACTGTCTCTTGATTTTTTTTATTCTTTACAATTTTATTTTCTTCAAATAATAACATGCAGTGCCAAGTCTGTCCAGACAGCTGGCTGGACTTTCTTAAAGTCCTGGTAGCCATCTGCATAAGCAATCATAAAAACCATAATGAATGGATCCAGGCAAACCTGAGGATGTAAATGCTCACCCCAGACTTGCACAGCAACTCCTGCACTAAGTTTCAAACCTCAGACATGCTGGTGAGATAGGTACCATATAGGCACTTGTTCACTGGATCCATTGAATAGAAAGCATTGTAGCAACCTGAAAAAAAGAAAGTAAAGAAATACAAAACTTCTCACAAGAAAGGAAAAGGGAAAACCAACAGTCAATAATCAGTGAAGTCCACAGTATTAAACTGAACAAAACTATTTAGTCCTTGACTGGATGACTTGGCCAATGTGCTGGCAAAGTCAATGGATGCAGCAATAAACCAATGCCTTTTCTTGACGAACCTCAAGTTAAATTGAATCTTGCTGTTGACCATTAACGCAATTACACACCACATTTGAGCTAAGTTACTACATTTTAGTAAAGGCAGCAATTGGGCCTCAGCACCCTGGAAGGTAGATAAATCTTAACCTAAGTTGTAGAATGATATAATACTTAGGAGGTCATATCTGTGCCAACTCTTTGAAAGCTATTCAATATACTCCTGCTGCAAAGTGCATGTGCTGATGTCAGATTAAAATAGGACCAATTGTGATTGTGACAGCATCAATGTAAAATAGGCTGCTGATACTCACTCATAGAATGATGTTCTTGAAGGCAAAAGGCTGTACTTTGGAATTGTACACAAGTCAGAGCTTTTGGTGGTGGAGTAGCAAGAGATGGGAAAATACAGGAAGAAAACCATCAGGCTTTATTTTCCACTTGCAATGAAAACAGAAAACAGTGCCAATGCATAGATCAGCATTTGAAAGGGAAATACAGATTAACGTTTCCAGTGAACTCTTTTAATGTTGCTCCCCCTCCCATTTCTTCCACAAAACTAAAAATTGTCGTGTCATGGTCAAGAAAACTGTCTTGTAATAGGATGAGGCAACAGGTAAATATTAAAGAGTTGTGACAGAGGTTAGAACTTTTTGAAGTTATTGACCCAACTGCCTTGGGAACTGTGGTATAAGATGAATTTCTCTATTAGTCCAAAATTTTAAATATATGGAAACAAGACTGGAGCTCATGGTGTTAAATAATCACTTAACATCCCATCTAAAATAAAACATGACAGAAATTTAACAAATTCTACCTGCCAAAATTGGCCATGGCGCAGCATTAACTAAGGTATTAATACATAGGGAATTGCATTTCACCTTCATTCCAGAAGCAAACAATATAAAATAAAAGATGTAACTTGTCAAACCCAGAACTACACACTCAATTGAACCATACAATTTAGTCAGTTTATATTACTAATTTGAAAAAAAGTTGTTATTTCTACATATTCCTCCATTTCAGCAACATTTGAGCTTGTACACACTGTAAACAAAAGATGACCAGTATAGTCTTGTGTGTCAAAACGTTTCATTGTGAAATCAATTTGCAGCTAACTTTAAACAGCACCTAGAAAAATGAAACTGTCCAATTTAGGGAGTGTTTCTCAATAAATCCTTTTAAATGTTACCATTTGAGCAGCAGCAGAGTTGGGCTGACTTAACTCGAAAACTGCACTGGATATATGCGTACACTTCCTGTCAAAGAAGCAAGGGCACTCTTGCAACTTCCTCAGACCTTGAGCTTCTCACCTCAGCTCATATGTGAATAGTGCGAAGGTCCATGCCATATTTGCAGAACTCCTAGTAGCCAAAACTCCAGCCAAAAGCAATACTGTTTAAAGGTCTGTTAACAAAATGGCTACTTTCTCAATAGGCAAAGAAAATAAACGTATGGGGAAATTTATACAAGTTATTGTACAAATTTCATAAAGTGATAATAGATGTATGGTTTAATTTGGACAAAGTGTCTGAACTAGTTATACACTGTTTATTAGTTCAAGAAGGAGTTTAGAATATATGCAGGATTCGATGACCACTGTATTCCTCAAACCATACAGCTAGGGATATTAGAATCAGAAGATTTCCATATTTTTGACTGGCTTTCAGCAAATACGTTAGGTTTCTGTAATCATTGATATTTCAATTGGGATTTGGCCTCTACATGCATGTGCCTCAATAAGGGGTATGCATTAAGAGCAAACATGTGGAAAGTCAAGTCACACAGAACCAGTGCATTTCAGCCAAAATACTGCAGTGTAAATCCAAGCTCATGACTCCCATAAAATCAGCTTCTATTCTTTGCTGAGCCAGATACTTTAGGGAAGTGAGGGTAAATTTCCCTGGATCTAGTTAGTTACAATAACAGAATACAGGTGGACCACAGAGAACTGAAACAGCAGAGAGAGAAAATACAAACTAGTTAAAAACAGTGATGAGCTAATGCAAATTCTACCTGTGAAAAACTGGGTGTTGACGAAAGTTACAATCAATTTTGCTTTCATAGATCCAATTCATAATTTTAAAATTAAATTATAGATAATTTGAAACTTTATATTTTAGATATTAAAAGTAACAGACACTTCCTAGCCCAAGGAAAACATTAGAGAGAAAATCACCTGCAGTTCTTCAAACACCACAGCAACATTTATGTTCACAAACATTCTGACTCTCCCAATTATCCCAGAATTCTAAACAGAAACTATAGACAATAGTGACATCCTGCTTGTGCAATCAAGCTCAACAGAACATAGATTGTCTTGTGCATTATATAGTGGCTCAAGTTATTGTATAAATTTCACATCACTTAAGCAACTGGGGGCATGTCACCTCCAACATATCCAATCAAATGTACCATAAAATCCAACTTCACTTCCAATATCATGTGGTGCTCTGAGGAACTGTATCCTTTGTTAATGCAATGGTTGACAAGTTTTAGTTCTTTGAGCCAGTACCTGGATTTAAAAAAAAAACTAAAACCAAGTTGTTTCTTGCATTCATTCCACTTCATTAGTACTATACTTAACATAATTCTTTCGTTAAGTTGACTTAAAATTCACATTTTTGCCACCTGTCAGCCTCAAACATGCCCTGGTCAGATATAACACGTTAGCTGGATAGTAAAGCTCCCTGGAGACTTTCAATGATTGCTGTTATCCCCAGTCTCAGGTGTGAAAGCACAATAAACCAGACATTTCCATTTCATGTCACTCTGACCTGAGAGACAGGCTATAAATTCTGTGCAGGAACTTCATACCAAGCATGGATTTAGTCGATACAAAATCCAAATTCTCTTGTAAAAGACTCTCACAAACAACAAGAGTATAATTTGTGCTGAGTCCATATTCAGGTCTAAAAGGTGGAAGGATTGCTTGCCAGCCTAGTATTCTACTTAACCACACAGCAGAGCAAGAGGCTAGTTAGCTCATTATGCATGAGAAATAGGAGGAGACTATTTGGCCCTTTAAGCATGTGCGAGATCTTTAACAATTAGCCAATTTATTCCGTTCTCTTGCTTTCCCTAAAGCCCTGCAACTTTTTCCAGTTCAAGTATTTCACCAGTTCCCTTTTGATAGGTGTCATTGAATCTGCTTCCATTATCCTTTCAGGGCCACATTGTAGATCATAATTACCTGTGTAAATGTTTCCCCTCACCTTCTTCCCTACTGTCTCTTCTGGTTCTTTCACTATTACCTTAAATAGATGTATTCTGGTTATCGATCATTTCGCTACTGGAAAGTTTCTTTTTAATTACGCTACCAAAATCTTTCATGATTTTGAACATCTCTATCAAAGCACCTTCTTTGATCTTTCCAGTCAATCAGAACTCCGGTTTCTCCAATCTCAATGTCACATTAAATGGCCATGGTTTTTAAGAAAGAGTTTTATAAATTTGTATTTATGACCCTCATTGATCAACAAGTCTTTTGGAGCACACCCAATTCTCCCCCAACTGTCTTCTCTTTTTACTTCCTTCCCCCTTTCCCTTTCGACAAGTGCCAACTGATACTCAGAAACCATGCAGACCAGAAACAGTTTGTCAACAGGGTATGCTCTATGCAAGCCCAGACCACGATCGTTGGCAGGTATTTATTATTGAATGCTATCAAAAAAAAGTTCAACTTTAGTCTCACTTAACATGATGTACATTTCCTTTGTGGGAGCAGCAGCTTCAGATGAAGAATGGGTTAACATTTTCTCCTTTCTAGCTTGAAATATTAAGGGTAATTTTAATGTTATTCAAATGAAATAAGCAAACAGCACAGATCAAGGAAAAAAACCATAGGCCATTTTGATTTGTTTGAATGAGTGGCATTTACATGCTAAACCACTGGGGGAGTAGGTGATACAGCTTTGAGTACATCTGGTTCTGGGTTAATTTATGGAAAGTTTTTTGACAAATTACTGTTGCTGCAACACTGCAGAGAGCCTTTTGCAGAGTGTGGTGTCAACAAGATACTCACAAAGGGATTGGCACAACAATTATGCCTTCTGTTGTTTAGTATCTGAGTAAAACTCTTGACACCCAGATTCTCCTATCAAAGTATACTCCCTGAATAACAACTGTTTTAATACATTAGGTTTACTTTTCCTTCTGTTATATCTTTAGCAGCTGTGGAGACAAATAGAAAGGATGCTCTTGCACATTAAATTCTAATACCTTGTTTGGACAGAGGCAAAAAACACATGGAGAAATGACAGAGACAACATTTATGTCTCCTGGTTAAGATCAGACTCTCTGGAGACTTCCATCCCCAGCCTGTCTGCTTATAGCTCCCAGGTAAATGCTGCAATGAGCTTGAAAATGAGACCATGAGATATGGATAAGCAGCTCATATACTATTCAAAGAACAAAATTTGACAGGGAAGCACCTTAAAAAGAAACAAAACCTCTCCCCATTTAACCTGATAAAAACAGGGTGAAAAAGAGAATTGTGAAACACGGGAATGGATTTGAGGAGTCAGACCAGAAATGAAAATGTACTCTTTCACAGTTCCTGAAAGAGAGGGTTCTGCTTATACAACACAAATTTTACACAAATTAAAAAACACAATTGAAATGTTGAATAAATTATGATGGAACATGTGGTACTTATCATATACAGTCTGTACACCCACATGTGTTGGAAAGCTGCAGTCAAAATCTCAGCACCTACACAGGTACTATATTTGAACACAGTTTAACCTTTCATTTGATTTTCAGCAACTAATAGCGATGGTGCTGGGTGCATCATGCATTGAACTACACAAGAGAAACACCCAATGGATTCTAAAAATATTGCCATTTTGTCTGAGAGAAGGCCTCTGACTCTGGATTTATGTACATAATTTATTAACCATTTTTGTTCTAAAAACCTTTTACTTTAAATTGTTTTGTTGCAAAGTCCTTCATGCTCTCTGGCAAATGTTCGGCATCAGTTGATGTATCTGATGGATCCTAAGAACACATGGTAATAGTAATGGGGGGATTACGGCAATGCCGAGCAGTTCTTCACTGGTCTCTTCCCCCTCTTTTCTCCTCTGTCTCAGGATTAAATTTTCAGGCTTTTAATTGTGTCCAGTCTTTTTCTCAGGAGCTCTCCAATCTCCTGAAGCGAACGCTGGTAGCTGCTTTGTATTTTACCTCGCACCGTCTGGGGGAATTTCTGCTCATCCTGAAACCAGCAACAAAAAGAAAATTATTTTTCAGATGCTGCAATTAAGAATAATCCACGATTTACTAACATGAGTGATTCCAGAGCACACCCTAGAAAATGCATATATTGCAAACGATGTAAACTCTGTCGCTCAAATGAAAGAAGTCTATTTTTCTCATGTATTTATGATTAAGGAAACCACTGTTTGGGAATGGGAGGCTTTTCGGCACCTAATGTCAGCGTTAGATACTGCTGATCAATTATAGCACCGTTATGTGAATAAATCTCACTAGCTATGCTCTGACCTTAAGTGCCTACCCATGCTCCTGTTATTATTCCTTAGCAGTTAACCTGTGGCTCTCTCAATGAGAATGCTAACTGAATGCCAGCTGACTCAGCAGTAGCATTTATCTTAATCAGGTTATTGGATCCAACCCCCCTTTCCAAGGCTTGAGTACGAAGACATCATATGTCATACGCAAGGTGCAATCGCTTTGCTCTGCACGAAGCATTCCTCGTCTCCTTCAACATTCATCTCTCTGACTTTAAGGGAGAGAATCAACATTGAAAGTAATAACTTTAATTGTTATAATACAGACTGACACCAGCAGTTTGAAAAAAAAACTGCAACATTTGCAGCAATGCCCAACAGGGACTGAAGAGATTGCTTGTGCATATTATGGACATACTTTGGTAACTTCAGACAAGGTATAGTAATCTTTCAGATAACACTAATGCACAAATTGAAAAATTGTACTGTACACGGGCAGCACTTTACATTCCTAGCTGGAATAATTTGCAAGTAAATCACTGAATATAACAGAATAGTGTATAAATTCAAATGAGATAACATTGAATCACCAAGCAAAACACTTCTGTGACCTACCCACAGCACCTGGAACTCAGCTCAACATTTTGCTTGCTTTCCCTTGCCAATGTCAGTCACTTTTGCTTTGGAGCCTGGATACCTGCATGCAGTTTGCAGGGGCCAGTGGGGGGAGCCACAGATGGAGCCAGGGCCATGGATTGAGGTGACTGTAACTCTCACGTCACCATTCAGTTGGCAACTCTTGTTTGAGCTGCCATTGCATCTTTGGGAATAGCAGTAGCTGTCCTGGTGAGCCTCTGGGTCAGGCTCCCTGCTCTGTACTCCTGCTCCTGGATCTCAGGCCTTACTTACTCCCTGCAGCCTTGGCCTCCGATGCTGGCGGCTGCTCCACTATCAAAATATGGCTGGTCCAGAATGCAGAGCCAGGAAGAGAGCAAAAAATATTAAACGGAACAACTTAAAGGGAAGAACTGTCATTTGCCTTTTTTTGGGCAGGTGATACCCAATCCCAACAAAAAGAATTTTATTTTTCAGTTCCTGCAATTAAGAATAATCCGTGGTTTACTAACAGAGTGACTCCAGAGCACATCCTGGAAAATGCATACATTACAAACTATATAAATATTGCAGCACAAATGAAAAAAGTCTAAATTTTTTTCTCTTTTAAAATTCTGGAAAGAGGCTTTAAATATAAATGTTAAACATGTTCACAATCAAGACTGTTTGATTTCCTCAGAATTTTTTTTGTTCAATGCTATCCACTATTCTTAAATCAACTCAAACCACTCTCACCACAATTCCTACCAGCAGGAACTACCCTAACACTGCACAAAATGTTTTTCCAGTCACAGTCAAGTTTGGTTAATCAACATTGCCAACAGTCCAGTTAAACTTCTCATTTTGTTCTTTGATTATTTGTTTGATTGCTACTCATTACCATGAGCCAATCTGCTGAAAAGTACACAAAGCAGAGTTTGTTTGCCAGATGTGGAATGCATATTCCCTCTAGGGACAACTACACAAACCTCTAAGAATTCAGTCACTATAAGACAACCGTCAAGGTCTGGGGACCTCCAAATAATGACAGTCTAAACTGCCAAAAAACAATGCAGCTCACCAACAGAAAATCTTTTTGATGATATCAAATTAGAACCCAGCTACTCATCAAAGCAATGGTTTGCAGGACCATCTACACCAAGTAGGGAATTTCAGTCCCCCAGTGAACATGATTACCCTTTAGGTCCATCAATAATCTAGCCTGGCTGGTCAACTATCAACACTGGAAAACTGTGCATAAAATCTCACTGGTTTTCCAAACAAATTTGTCTCAATATAAATTGCAGAACCCAGTTCTGATTTAGGAGATAATTATCCACATTACTGAAATGGGAAATACTCGTGAAATCTACATGAAAACACATTTAACCTCAACCATTATATCTGTAAAATACACACTGTCACTCTTGCTCACTTATCAGAAGAGGATCCTGTCTCATTTCAATGTAGTATCTTTGCTCTACCTCTGTATCACCTGATATGACTCATCAAATTGAGCATATTATAGTGTCAGGAAACAGAGGTAGTTTAAATGATTTATATTTGTATTAGAATGTAGAAACTACAGCCCTTCGGTCCACAAGTTGCACCGATCATATCCATACCTACCAGGCCCTTCTATGACTCTCAATCCCATTAAATCCCATGTACTCATCCAGAAGTCTCTTAAAACACCCTAGCGAGTTCGCTTCTACCACCACCAATGGCAGCCGATTCCACTCACTCACCACCCTCCGAGTGAAAAACTTACCTCTGACATCTCCTCTGTACCTGATCCCCAGCATCTTAAATGTGTGTCCTCTCATAGCGATCATTTCAGCTCTGGGAAATAGCCTCCAAGAATCCACCCTATCTATTTCTCTCAACATTTTATAAACCTCTACCAGGTCGCTTCTCAATCTTTTTCTCTCCAGGGAGATGAGACCTAGCTCCCACAACCTAAGGCATGCCTCCCAATCCAGGCAACATTTCCTCTGCATCCTCTCAATAGCTTCCACATCCTTCTTGTAGTGAGGCAATCAGAACTGCTCACAGTACTCCAAGTGAGGTCTGACAAGGGTCTTATGAAGCTGCAGCATTACCTCCCAACTCCGAAACTCAATCCCTCGATTAATGAAGGCTAGCACACCATACTTCTTCTTGACCACATCCTCCACCCGCAAGGCCGATTTAAGAGTCCTGTGGACCCAGATCCCAAGGTCATTCTGCTCCTCAACAATGCTAAAAGTCCTACCCTTGATACTGTACTCCCTCATCCCATTGGACCTGCCTAAATGGACACTACACATTTATCCGTGTTGAAGTCCATGTGCCACTTCTCCAACCAGTCTTGCATCCTATGTCTTGCTGCAATTTCTGACATCCCTCCAGACCATCCACAACACCACCAATTCCTTGAAAATCCACCACCTTCCTTCAGTACGTACAGTTTACTTGTCCAATTTTCTGCTTGAAGTCTTCATATTTCCCCTTACTCCAGATAAACACTTTCCTAGCCTGCCTGATCCTATCTCTTTGCAATGTTATCATGAAGGAGATAGAATTATGATCGCCATCCCCGAGATGCTCTCCCACTGAGAGATCTATTGTTAAATATTAGAAATAAGGTATTGATTTAAATAGATTTAATTTAGTATTTTGCATACTAGATGGTATAATTCTACTTACATTTATATTAGACAAAGAGTATTTGCATACATGAGGGTTTTGGTTTCAAACTGTGTTTTTATTGTGCTGAAAGCAAGCTTACACTGTGAAAAGTAAAAATGCACTTCCAGAAAGAATGTCATGTTGTTTAGCAGCCAGGGCTCACTTTTAGGGAGAAGAACTTTTGAATTTTAGTGTTTAATTGGATTCAGTCAGTTGGAGATGGGAAGGCCAGGTTCTGCTAGAAGCAAGAGAGTGATGGGCACAAAAGCAAGTTCGAGAGAAGCTGAAGGATAGTTAGAAACTAGAAGTTGGAAGTCAAAAGAACGAAGAACAGGATCACTGAAGCTAAAGAAAGAGCTGCAAGGGCATACCTGGGTGAAACTGGCCAGAGAAAAGCCAGAGATGGGAATCAATCGTAACTTTGGTTTCCTTATTTCCAGCCTTCAGAAACAAAGGGGACTGATTATCTAAATTTTGGTGTAGAAGTTTAGATACTGTGACTGCTCAAGACAAAGAAATGCTGAAATGGCTGTTTCACCAATGATTTGCTCCTCCAAAGCTGAGAGAAAGCTTTGTTTGAAAGGATAACTGGAGAACCTGGAAGCAGATCTTTGATTGAAAGCAGCTGATTGAAAACAATGAAAGTTGATTTTAAAGCCTGTCTTTTTCAGAGTGGAATTTGGAAACACATGTGACAATCATCTGAGAGAAATTTGAGAAGAAATCCACAAAAGATGGATTGAATGGCATCTGCTACTTGGTTTGAGGGGGGTATCATCAGAGCACAGTCAGCCTATAGGTGTAAAGGGACTGTGTTCATTGACATCATTATAGCACAAGATATATTGTCTAACCGGTGTTATCCTTGAAATTTATGGACATTTGTGAAGATTGGGAAGAATGGAGGAGTGTCATAGTCAAACTTTTCACAAAATAATTTTTCTTTGTTGTTAAAAGCAAACTGACATTCTTGTGATTTTGCTCTTCCATGTTTTCTAAAAAATGTAAAAGTTGTGCAATTTTGAGCCAGTGTTCCATTCTGGATCTTCCTGTCCAATAATATCAACTGGGATTGTAGCAAATGTTTCATTCCTACTTATCTAGATTTGATTAGCATATCTTCAATAACGGCCTTGCTTCTATTTGCTATGCTGCCACTCAAGGGCTCTGTTCACAAGATCATAAATAGGAGCAGGAAAAAATGGCTCATCAAGCCTATTCCACAATTCAAACAATCACGGCTGATCAAATTGCGGCTTCAACTCCATTTTCTTGCCTGTCTCCCACCGGCCTGGACTCCCTTGACAACCAAAAATCTGTCTAACTCAGCCTGGAATATACTGAATGACCCAGCCTCCACTATTCTCTGGGGCAGAGAATTCTAAGGCTAACAACGCTCACAGAGAAAAAACCTGTTTTTTTCAAAATAGGAGATCTTGTACTTTTAAGCTGTGCTTCCAAGTTCTAGAATCTCCCTCAACAGAAAATATCCACTCAACACCTATCCCGTGAAGCCCCCTCAGAATCTTGCATTTCAATCAGATCACACCTCATTCTTCTAAACTCTGCTGAGTATAGGCCCAACTGCTCAATCTTTCTTCATCCCAGGAATCAGCCTAATGATTGTTTTTCTTCTTCTAGTAATTCAAAGAATATCCCTCCTTAAGGAGAGTAAAACTGTACACAGTATTCTAGGTAGAGATTCACTAATATCTTGTATACTTGTAGTAAGACTTCCCTACTTTTATACTCCAACCTCCTTGTAACAGAAGTCAACAAACTAATATTTTGCGATTCATTTATAAGGACGTCCAAGTTTCTTAATATCACTATATTCTGTAATCTCTTTGTTACAACCCCAGCTAATACTGGATTAGAGATCCCAGAAACCTGGCTTGACAAGTCCTAACTTTTTTTTTTAGAAACTGTGAAAGCAAGTTACTGAAAAAATTCACAAGAGTCTTAAATGAACTTTTAACATAAAGAATAAAACATTCATTAAACAAAAAAAAACCTGATTAAAAAGGTTGCAAGGATTGCAATACAAATAGAGGAAAACAATACAATATTTAATCTTTATCATTCAGTTATCTTTCTTGTTGCATACAAATTCAGAAAGATAAAACAATTTGCCCTGAATATTAAAAAGAGTACAAGACAGATAAGGTAAGCACGCAGTACATGTGAATCAACCGGCAAACTGTGGTCAGACATACCACACTCTAAAATAAATGAAGATGCAACTCAAGTAGATTCTCTAGATTTTTCAACAACCCACCCAAATGCATGTCACACCATCAGCCATATGATCTCACTAAAACGCTTTCTAATGAGGCTTTCCAATCACCACGGTCGACAAACGCCTTGAAAGTTTCCCTCCCACTCCCCCAAAAACAAAATCGCTTCTGCACGGACAGTTTCAACAAGAATTCACTTGCAGGGTTTCACTCTCACCTTGAGATTCCTATCCTTTCCTCTGGATCTCTGTGCAAACTCAGGCTTCACCTTTCCAAGCAATTTTCAGATCTACAGCCATGCCAAACAAAACACCATTGCTCCATAAGGGTATCTTTGCCCTTATGGTCTGCAGCATGGAGTTAGCAACCTTTGGTTGCCCTCTCAGATCTTTGGGGCTTCTCCTAAGCCCACTTTGCTCCCTGCAGTTCTCTGCTTAATTCAGAGCTTATTATTCTGCTTCTTTTCTCAACTTTACTTAATGTGATGTTTTTCTGATCTCTGCCCTTGTTCCTTACCTAGGGTCTTCTTCTGGGGCCTCTTTCTACACCGAGTGCTGGTTTGGGATCTCCGCCCCATGTCCTGTTCCCTGGGACACCTGACTTCTAGAATTGCAGTGCTTCACTTTTTTTCTGTGCATGTGCAGTTCCCGGCCTGAAGACATGAAAGATATCAACCGCTCAGTTGTGGCCATTTTCAGGTCACAACATGTGTGCAAGTCCTGAGGGTTGCTGAGAATTGCAGTTCCTGGCCTCCAAATTCCCAATCTCCGACTTCTAGTCAAGTTATGTTCCTTGGGGTTCATCATACTTCTCACTTAAATAATATTTTGCATTTATATTCTTCCAGCCAGAGTGGAAAACCTCATATTAGAGCATAGAACATTACAGCGCAGAACAGGCCCTTTGACCTTCGATGTTGCACTGACCCATTAGGAAAAAACAATGACCCTCCAAACTAAACCATTCCCTTTTCGTCCATAAACTTATCTACTAACCTCTTAAACGCCACCAAACTTGGCGCATCTACAACTGCCGCAGGCAGGGCATTCCATACTCTTACCACCCTCTGGGTAAAGAACCTACCTCTGACATCCGTCCTATAACTACCACCCCTTAATTTAAAGCTATGTCCCCTCGTGCTAGCTTTCTCCATCCTAGGAAAAAGGCTATCACTGTCCACCCTATCTAAACCTCTAATCATCTTATATGTTTCAATAAGGTCTCCTCTTAGCCGCCTTCTTTCTAACGAAAACAACCTCAAATCCCTCAGCCTCTCTTCATAAGACCTGCCCTCCATACCAGGCAACATCCTGGTAAACCTCCTCTGTACCCTCTCCAATGCCTCCACATCTTTCTTATAATGTGGGGACCAGAACTGCACACAATACTCCAAGTGCGGCCGCACTAGAGTTTTGTACAGTTGCAACATGACGTTGCGGCTCCGAAATTCAATCCCCCTACCAATAAAAGCTAAGACTCCGTATGCCTTCTTAACAACCTTATCGACTTGATTGCCAACTTTCAGGGATCTATGCACATATACACCAAGATCCCTCTGTTCTTCAACACTATTAAGAGTCCTACCATTAGCCCTATACTCTACACATTTGTTATTCCTGCCAAAGTGAATTACCTCACACTTTTCCACATTAAACTCCATTTGCCACCTCTCGGCCCAGCTCTGCAACTTGTCCAAGTCTCTCTGCAAACTATAACACCCCTCTTCACTATCTACCACTCCACCGACTTTAGTGTCATCCGCAAATTTACTAATCCATCCTTCAATACCCTCATCCAGATCATTTATAAAAATTACAAACAGCAGGGGCCCCAAAACAGACCCCTGAGGTACACCACTTGTAACCGAACTCCACGATGAATATCTCCCATCAACCACCACCCTCTGTCTTCTATCTGCTAGCCAATTCCTAATCCAATTAGCTAAATCACCCTCTATCCCATACATCTGCATTTTCTGCAGAAGCCTTCCATGGGCCACCTTATCAAACGCCTTACTAAAGTCCATATATACCACATCAACTGCCTTACCCCCATCCACCTCTTTGGTCGCTTTTTCAAAAAACTCAATAAGGTTAGTAAGGCACGACCTACCCTTCACAAAACCATGCTGACTATCCCCAATCAATTCATTTCTCTCTAAATAATTACAAATCCTATCCCTAATAATTCTCTCCAATACTTTGCCCACAACAGAAGTAAGACTCACCGGCCTATAATTCCCACTACCCTCTACCCATATTTTCCCACATTATGCTCCATCTGACAAATTTTGACCACTCACTTAATCCCTTTGGCAGATCCTATTTTTATCCTCACAAATTGTTTTCTTATCTGTCTTTGCACCATCAGCAAATATGGCTATAACACATTTGTTCCCTTCATCCAAATCATTAATAAAGATAGCAAATAGTTGAAGACTCAGCACTGACTCGTGACTATCCAAGGGTTGTGGTTTGCCAAACTAAAAATGACCCATTTATCCCAACTCTCTGCTTCCTGTTAGTTAGTCAATCCTCTACCCATGATAATACTTCATCCCCAACATCATAAACTCTTATCTTGTGCAGCAACCTTTTATATAGTGAATACTTCTGGAAATTCAAATACATTACAGGTATTATTTCTCTTTACTTACATTGCTTGTTACAATATCAAAAGAACTTATTCATCAAAACATGATTCCCTTTCATGAAACCATACTGGCTCTGGCCAATTATATTATGGTTTTTGAAATGTCCTGCTTAATGATGAATTCTAGCAGCT
Source organism: Sphyrna mokarran (assembly GCA_024679065.1). Taxonomy (NCBI): domain Eukaryota; kingdom Metazoa; phylum Chordata; class Chondrichthyes; order Carcharhiniformes; family Carcharhinidae; genus Sphyrna; species Sphyrna mokarran. The sequence continues at coordinate 36,416,526 of JAGIQG010000020.1, read as the reverse complement.
TTCTAATGATAGATTTTAGACTAATTGTCCTATAATTTCCTGCATTCTGTCTCCCTCCTTTCTTGAAGGATGGTGATACATTCTTTGTATTTCAATCCACTGGGACCAGTCTAGAATCTAGGGAAATTTAGAAGATTACAACCAACACATGCACCATCTGTTTTCTAGTATTTTACTCTAGTGATCATGATTGTTCTAAATTCCTCCTCTCTATACCTGCTTCTCCTGCTTTTCTAAAGATAATTTGTGTCTTTAACCATGAAAAGGTACAAAATACTCGCTCAAAGTCTCAGCCACTTCCTTGCTTCCCCATGATTAATTTCCCAGTCTCACCATCTAAAGGACCAACGCTTGCTTGAGATATTCTTTTCCTTTTCATATACTTGTAGAAACATTTATTGTCTGTTTTCATGCTTGTTGCTAGTTTTCTCTCATACTCCAATTTCTTCCATTTTTAGTCATCCTTTGCTGGTTTCTAAAGTTGTTTCAATCTTCTAGGATATCTAATCATTGCAGCATTGCCTATCTTTTCTTTCAATTTGATAGCATTCAAAACTTGCTTAGTTAGCCAAGGATGGTGCATCCTTCTCACTCTCACATTCTCAATGGAATATATCGTTTTTTTTGGGAAATTAAACAGTGGCTGAAATGCCCACTGCTGTTTCTCTACAACCTTACCTTTTTAATAATTTTCCACTTTTGTCAACTTTGTTTTCGTACTCTTACGTCCCTTAAGTTCAAGGCACTAGTTTCATACCCATATTTCTCACCCTCAAACTGAACGTGAAATTCTATCATGTTATGACCAATTCTATCTAGATGATCCTTTGCTACAAGGTTATTCATTAATCCTGTTTCTTTACATATCATCAGGCCTAAAATAGCCTGTTCACCAGTTGTGAACATATTGTTCCAAGAAACTGCTCCAAATATACTGTCTCTGAACCGATTCTTCAGATTATCTTTGCTAATTTGATTCATTCAATCTACAAGATTAATAGCTCCCACAATTGTTTTAGTAACTTTCTTACAACCTCTATTGTTTCTTCATTCATGCTCTATCCTGCAGTGTAGTTGTCTAGGGGACAAAAAAGCCACTTCCACCGGTGACCATTTTCCTTTACTATTATTTATCTCTGCCCAAACTGATTTTGCTTCTTGATCCTCCAAATCAGAATCATTTCTTACTATTGTTCCAATATAATCCTTTGCTAACCAGAGGTACAGGTCCTCATTTTCCTTTCAAGATGTGAATATCCAGGTCCAAGCTATGGTCACTTTGCAACCATCTCTCTGTGATGGTTATTCAATCATGCTCATTTATTTAAATTTATTCTATTACTCAACCTATCATTACCAATGCTGTGTGCATTCTGATAAAATATCTTTAATATTGTCTTTTTCCCCCTACTCTGACCCTGCTTAATGATGTACTCTTACGTATGCATACCCTTTCACACTCCTGCCTCAGATAACAATTGAAGAGAAATTCAACATCAGTGATTAACTCTACACTATAATATTTCATGATTTAAAATAAATGAATTTTAGTACACAAGAACCAAATTAAGCAAACACAATTAGATGAATATTTATATTTGACATCAAATGTGTAATAAAACACAATCACATATACTTTTAGACAAATATTCTCAACTCCGAGTGAGTGCAGCAAAATTTTACCTGGCTGACTCTTTGAATGGCAGGTCTGTCATATATGGAGACTCTAAGTCAGTTAAGGTTATATTTATTGGAGTTTGGAAGAGAGGGGTTCTCAGAGAAACTTATAAAATTCCAACAGGATTAGACAGTAGATTCAGCGAGGGATATGGACCAAATGTGGGCAAATTGGGACTAGTTTAGTCATCAAAAAAAAAGGTGGCATGGACAAGTTGGGCCAAGGAGCCTGTTTCCATGCTGTAAATCTCTGACTCTAATGTTCTCAATAGGGACAGAGTCCAGAACTAGGGGTCATAGTTTGAGAATAAAAAATAAACATTCTAAGACTGAAGATGAGGAGAAATTTCTTCACCCAGAAAGTGGTGAATCTGTAGAATTCACAGATTTCCTCTGACAGCACCTTCCAAACTCGCAACATTACTATCAAGGACAAGGACTCAGATGCATGGGAACACCATCACATGCAAGTTCCCTTTTAAAACACATGCTATCCTGATTTGGAACTGTAGTATGGTTCCTTCACTGTCGCTGGGTCAAAATCCTGGAACTCTTCCTAGCAGCACTCTGGGTATACCCATTCAGCAGTTCAAGGTGGCAGCTCACACCACCTTCTCAAGAGCAATTAGGGATAGGCAATAAATGATGGCCCAGTCAGCAATGTTCACATCCCGTGATAGAAAAAACAAAGTTGAATAAGGAAAAAAACATAAAGTGCCAAAAAGCTGTTTTTAGTGGGAAATAAATAAAGTAAAAATAGTTACAATAAAACAGAAACAAAAAGCTGTGTGTGGGTATGTGGCGGGACACACACACACACAATGCTAGGGGGTGGGGGAGACAAAGGCTACTTCTCCCAAAAGGAACTCTTTCTGCTATACCATTGCTTCCCTTATTTATCACTTCCCAAAACAGAGATGGAAAGGAAACTATCAATGTCAACATTATCCACTCACTTACTCCCACACCTCAGCCAGTGCTGGTGGCACTTTCCTCCAAATATCAAATATCTCATGAGGCCCCAGTGTGACTAAGGGACAATTTGCAATTATTTGCAAGGAAATAGTGTAGTGTAAAGTTAAAAAAAAAATCATTAAGAAATCTGAAAATAAAATAATATCCAACACGAAATTCCTGCTACAACTCTAGATTTTTCTGTACCTCAGCAGATGAATGACTTTCCAGTGTCAGCTCTTCAAGTTTCAGTGCAGTGAGTGCCGACTCTAATTCTTTAAGATGATTAACCACTTCAGACAGGAAATTCTGCAATCTGCTCACATAGTCCTGGAAGCTGCTGAACACAATCGGCTGTGGAAATATATGTGAATGTAGTGTCAGATAATTCCTGCAACTTCATAGGGAGGAGTTCTATAATTGAACATTAATAACATCAATTTCTGAATCGAGGATGTCCTGTCTCTGATCGAACAAGACTGCCATCAAAGCTTTCCAAGCCACTATTATTCACTATACAATATAACAAACCATCTGAGATGCTAGGATTCCTACATGTCTGCAGGTATCATCAGAAATTGATCTACTTAATAGAATTTGCAGCCAGGTTCTGTGGCAATATACAGAGTAACCAGGCAACTTTTTAATTTTATATCCCGCTCCCCTCATCTCTAACATGGATTAGATTGGGTATGATTCTACAAGTGGTGGCTGAGTATGCATATTAGGTACCTTCTGGCTAATTACACGGTCAGTACATTGAGGGAGTTCAGAAGTAGGGGGTCATAATTTGAAGATAACGGGTAAAGAACAAAGAACAAAACAGCATGGGAAACAGGGCCTTCGGCCCAACGAGCCCGCGCCGCCATCCCGATGTTCCCACTTTTACCCGCGATCCCTGTCCATGTTTACAGATCTATGGATTAAAAACCAAATTTGAGACAATTTTTTTTTAGAAATAGCTTTTAGAACTGAGATGAGAAAAAATTTCTTCACCCGGAGAGTGGTGAATATGTGCAATTTACTATCACGGAATGTAGTTGAGGCCAATACACTGATTTCAAGAAATTAGAAATAGCTCTTGGGGCTGTAGGGATCAAAGGATATGGTGGGGGAGGGGGGGAGAAGAGAATGGGGATCAGAATATTGAATTTGATAAATCAGACATGATCAAAATGAATGGCAGAGCAGGGCCTGCTTCTAGTTTCTATGTGTCAGTACAAAAACTAGGGTAAACTTTAAGCAAGCTGTTTGATAGAAGACACTGGCATATGAGACTATACAAAGAATCAGTGGAATATTTTTAAAAGTGAAGGTGTATCATAAACATATCTAATTTGAAAAGGGAAATTACTGAAGTTTCAGGATGTGGTAAATAAATAAGATTAGAAACCAAGAACCAACCACGATTATAGTAATTATAAAATTGGAGAATATGGAAAGTTATTTCAAAAATGCATTGAATAATGTCACATGATAACTATCATTGACAAAGCACCAGTCACAACTCCAGAACCTCAATCTAAGCACTTTCCAACCAAAGAAGTTCTACTTAATTTAGTTGCAAGGCAGGAGTTATTCGCAGAGCTACAGGGAAAAGGTGGGGATTGAGTGTAACTGGATCGCTCTTTCAGAAATTCAGCTCACACATGACGACCCTATAGTCTAGCGGAAGAGGAAGCACTGTTCCACTGAAGTTCTAGTGGAAGTTGAGAAACAGCACCTCATCTTTTGATTAGGCACCATACAGCGCTTCTCCACAGTGAGTTCAGCTATTTCAGACCGTCATCTCTGCCTCCTGCTCCAGTCCCCCTCTTTTTGGGCATGTGTCAGTTTTGTCTTACATTTGCTTTCTGATAGCAGCATGCACACATAAACAGAGTTTTGTTTATTTTCTTATCCCGTCATTATTCCTTTTGGCCCTACGAGGCTCACACTTCTATTATTCATTCTCTCTCGTTTTCCATCACCAGACCATTCTTTTTGTCCTTTCTTGATATTTCTAACTTTCTCCAGTTCTGGTGAAAGGTCATTGTTCAGAAGCATTAACTCCATTTCTCTCTTACAGATGTTGTCAGACCGGAGCATTCCCAGCATTTTCTGTTTCTATTTCTAATTTCCAGCATCTACAGTTTTCTGCTTTTCAAATAATGAAGCACTGGAAAAATGGGCATGAATATAGAAAGTGTAAACAAATATCAGGTGCACACAAAAAATGCGTAAAGAAAGGCACGAAAAGAAATGATACAATAAGTTTCATAGGATTTTACAGGGTGTGCCAGTTTAGAAGTTGCTGATCCTTTTCTAAGATAATACCATAGAGAAAATGAACTCTTACATACTGAAAGGATTTTATCCTCTTGAATCAAGCACTTGGTGTCCTGATCTGATCCACAGGGGCAATGTGGGGTGTAACAATCTATTGGTGATCTTATCCTCCATCAATCGTGTGGAAGCACCAACACATCAGTTTATATTCTGTCTAATCAACACTGTTCCTGAGAATAGAACTGCTGAACAAATGATAGCACACACCCAAGTTCTACATAAGGTATTTGTTAAAACAACTTGACAGAGTGGCATTTCACTGCCATCTAGTGGACACAGTGGCATCGTTGTATGATATATACAGAAACAAAGCAGTGTTGGAACAATCTAAACACGTCTCCTTTTTACCTTCATTTCAGTTCCAAAAGTAGATTGGTGCCTTAAGTTAGTTAGATTTTGGTAATCTTTTGATAACATCCTACCATCCAATTAAAAACTATTCCCTTTTTCCTCCAAGGGCATCATTTTTTTAAAATGAGGATGGGGAAATGACCTGCATACAGGACTCTGCCAACGCTACCCAGTAAATAAGTTCAGTTCATGATTTCTCTCCTTTTAACCTCTCCGTGGGGATGTTTACGTCATTTGATTATTTAACTCTGTAAATTAAACCACACCAGTCGGTAGGGTTAACCCAATGTTGTTCTTTTATCTTCTATCTAAATCACTGGCTGTACAGATTTGGCTCTGAAAACAGTATGTACAAATATAAGAATACAATGGGAAAATCCATTAGCACAAACAAAAATCTATTTGACAAATCAACCCATTTGCGTGCTGTGAAACCATATCTCTTGCTGCTACAAAACTGACTCCAATTGTATCTTTAATCCATTTATATTATTTCAATGAGAACACGGTTTGAACATAGAACATTACAGCGCAGAACAGGCCCTTCAGCCTTCAATGTTGCGCCGACCAATTAGGAAAAAGCAATGACCCGCTAACCTAAACCATTCCCTTTTCGTCCATAAACTTATCTACTAACCTCTTAAACGCCACCAAACTTGGCGCATCTACAACTGCCGCAGGCAGGGCATTCCATACCCTTACCACCCTCTGGGTAAAGAACCTACCTCTGATATCCGTCCTATAACTACCACCCCTTAATTTAAAGCTATGTCCCCTCGTGCTAGCTTTCTCCATCCTAGGAAAAAGGCTATCACTGTCCACCCTATCTAAACCTCTAATCATCTTATATGTTTCAATAAGGTCTCCTCTTAGCCGCCTTCTTTCTAACGAAAACAACCTCAAATCCCTCAGACTCTCCTCATAAGACCTGCCCTCCATACCAGGCAACATCCTGGTAAACCTCCTCTGTACCCTCTCCAATGCCTCCACATCTTTCTTATAATGCGGGGACCAGAACTGCACACAATACTCCAAGTGCGGCCGCACTAGAGTTTTGTACAGTTGCAACATGACGTTGCGGCTCCGAAATTCAATCCCCCTACCAATAAAAGCTAAGACTCCGTATGCCTTCTTAACAACCTTATCGACTTGATTTCCAACTTTCAGGGATCTATGCACATATACACCAAGATCCCTCTGTTCATCAACACTATTAAGAGTCCTACCATTAGCCCTATACTCTACACATTTGTTATTCCTGCCAAAGTGAATTACCTCACACTTTTCCGCATTAAACTCCATTTGCCACCTCTCGGCCCAGCTCTGCAACTTGTCCAAGTCTCTCTGCAAACTATAACACCCCTCTTCACTATCTACCACTCCTCCGACTTTGGTGTCATCCGCAAATTTACTAATCCATCCTTCAATACCCTCATCCAGATCATTTATAAAAATTACAAACAGCAGGGGCCCCAAAACAGATCCCTGAGGTACACCACTTGTAACCGAACTCCACGATGAATAACTTCCATCAACCACCACCCTCTGTCTTTTATCAGCTAGCCAATTCCTAATCCAATTAGTTAAATCACCCTGAATCCCATACATCTGCATTTTCTGCAGAAGACAGTTTGATCCACTAGTCTCATCTGAAAAGCATGACTCTCTATTCAATCTGCTTTTGCTGTGTAAAACGAAGAACTGTTTACACATAAGAGGCCATATCCTTGTACAAGAGGTACTTAATCACAATACAATTACATCTCCAGCATGTTTAAGATCACAGAAAATCACACATTTGCCATAATTGCATTTCACTGATGTCAAATACCATAACCCTCTTCGAAGTCAAAATTTAAATTTCCTGTCTTATACAGAAGTCTGCTGTTATTCTTACAGAATCCCTTTAGCAGTGTTTCTGAGTCTAGGATGCATCAAGGGAGTACTGCACTATTCAAGATATTAAACAGAGGAGTCATTTGTCCCCCATCAGAGCAGATATAAAAGACCTCATGGCAGTTCAAAGAACAGCAAAGCTGCTAATTAGATGCTTCTGACCAGTATTTATCCATCATTCAACATCATAAAAATGGTCATGATCACATTGCTGTTTGTGAGAACTTGTGTGTAGATTGGCTGTCAAGTTTTCTACATTACAACAGTAATTACATGTCAACAGTAGTTAATTGACAAATTTAAAAACCCTAAGCCATGTAAATGTAAGCCTTTCTTTATTATTCACGCAACTGTGCTCACCCAGTGACAGAGCAACCAGTTGCAAAGTCATTCTATAAGCAAAACAGGACACCATTTGCTGAAATACCCATAATATTATTATTATTCAGAGAGCTTTATCAATACACAACTAGAACAAATGAAAGAGAAAACTTTCATCCCTGAACAACACAGTAAAGATAATACATCAATAAATCTGATGGGAGCATTAAGCAACCTGAAATTAGACCAATGCTACTGAAGTCTACCAACAGCACTTCTACTGAGCTTACGTGGCAGCTTCATGGATTACCCAACCGGAAAAAGAAGCATTTGTTCTACTTTATCTTTTCTGAAAGCACTGTCTTCCCACAGCATAATTCCATAGATATTGGACGTACATCCATGCCTTACTCAAGGGACTACTCTCCAGATGGACTATTCTACTAAGAGAGGATCACAGCTCAGTGCAAAGTTGACCACACTCATGCATTTGCACAACAGGTCACTGGATAGTGACTAAGAACTAGGAACCCATATGAATCTCTGTTTCGGGAACTGGATATAAAGACCTACTGTGGCACCTTTACCACCATCCAGAGTTGATATTAGTAAATGCAACATGGTCAGGGGAATAAGCCTGATACCTTCCAGTGTGGCTTAACTCATTGAATAACGTTATTTGGCAGTTAGTGAAAGACTTGGATGATCATTTTTAAAATTCTCTCTTAATCTTCTCCAACTTCTTACCATTGTGATATTGATCTCCTTTCTCTTCTTCTTTTTCTTCTGTAAACTGGATTTTAGGGGCCGGAGGACATTACCACAGTAATAAGATACCCACAGGACGATACAGACTGTCTGAGATGGTAAGAACAGGCTCAAGTTAGTTATTGCTCTAAAATGAACTATTCTCAGTGCTATACATTTTTTCACAATGGAACAGAATGGTTAAAAACTAGATACACAGCCAAATATCAAAAAAAAACCTGATTTGTCAACAAAATGCTAATGCATCAAGAGGTCTAGAAACTGAAACAGAACAAAGAAACAGAAGCTGAAATGGAGTTTTAACAAAATCCTAGACTGGGTAGACCATTGGAATGGTGAGGCTCAAAGCCTGTTCCCAATGCCGAGAAAAGTGCTTTTCCTCAGCATGAAGCATAGTACTGGCATTTGTTTGGGAGCATGATACACTTATCCTGCTAATGGAGAAATCTGAATTGTAAAATTGAGGGCGGCCTGCACAGCTGGACAAATAAAATAATAATACCAGCAGGTAATAATGAAGATTAGGAGATGCGTAGGAAAGATATTTTCTCACAGGAAGGAAAAAATAGGGAGGCACAGTTCCAATTCTCTGACAAACATTTTGAGCAAGTTTGTCACTGATAGCATGCTATCGTGAACAGCAAGGAACAGAATATTTTGTTTGTAGATTGGGACCACACACAGAACAGGTGGGGTTTGTTCTAAATCCAACACAGATTGATGAGTTGAGAATCTCTCCCTCTCTGCTGGCTACCAAAGTTCTGAATCACTCAAATGTTAAAACCTGACAGTAACTGTGGAAAGCCATGTGATAAAATATAAACCCAAACAGTTGGCATTTAAATTTCAGTCATCCTTCTCAGCACTCAAATATGTAATAAGTCCAGAATTTTGCATTAGATTTATTTTTAAAAATAATTGATGTGAGGTATATTAAGAGTATTTCAAATATTCTTTTAATGTAACAATAAAAGGCCAAATAATTTTATGACCACTTACCTCAAGTAAAAAGACAAGGTTTTCTAAAAGTTCTGGTCTTGTTCTACATTCTGTTTCTTTTGTTTCCAATAAACTTCCTTTACATTTATTGAATAACTCTTGAGAAGAAAAGACAGACATTACAAGAAATATCCTTCACACACAGCAGATTCTTTGCCCCAGTTTCCATGCAAATTCAAAAGATGATTGTCAGATATTGATGACATACTTCTTGTTTTGCCTTGCCTCATTTAGGTATAGGTTTTTCAGACAATCTATTAACTATTTTCTCACCCTCTCAAAATATCCTTCCTGACTCGTCGCTGTGTCTCCAGCTCAGTCTCCACGTCAATGACTCTGAGCTGAAGTTCATCAAGCTGTATGGGTGGTTACTGCAGACATGTTTGCCCTGGAGCTCTCCCTTTCAGCACCTGCAACACATAGCCTACCTTGCCATCTTTATTCTGTATTAACTTATTCTTCTTAATTCATTTAGACTTAGTAAACACTGCTACTTGTAACAACTTTTACTAATCAGGATTATTACAACTTTAAAGCCTAATATATTTTGAAAATAAACAAGCAAAATTTTCACTAACCACTTATCTATTCTCCTGTGTTGTCACACTTTTGATTACTCTCAGAATATAATCCCTTTGTTCTGGACTCTCAGACTGGACTGGATTTGAAAGCTCTTCCAAGTGCTGCTGGATGCCTCCAGGTCCTCCTTTCACCTGCACTTCAGCGTTTTTGCCATGTCCAATGCACGCTGCCATTTCATTTCACATGGAGTGAATCAAATGATGACTCGCATCTACAACAGTAGGGGTCAAGAAGCATCATCCACTTGACAGTTCCAGCTGAAGGTGGTTGCAAGCATCTCAAGTTGTCTTTTGCATACATGTTGGACCCTAATCAGCACTGGAGATTCATGAAGTCGCTTCCCTCCATTAAATGCTCAATTGTCAACTACCATTCAGGACTGGAAGTGGAAGGATTGCAGAGTTTTGACCTGATCTGTCCATTTGTGAGGATTGCTTGGCTTTGTCCAGAGCATGCTGCATTTAATAGTTAGCATAACGTAGTTTTGTACTGCTGCTTCATCCCGTTGGGACTTGAATTTTTGATTTGATTTACTGTCATATGTATTAGTGTACAGAGAAGAGTGTTGTTCCTTGTGCACTTTACAGACAACACATACCAAAGGGAAGGACAGAGTGCAGAACAGAGTGTTACAGTCATCGCTAGGATGTAGAGAAAGATCAAATTAATGCAAAGTAGGCCCATTCAAATGTCTGATGGTACCGGGGAAGAAACTGTTTTTGTGCAGCAGCCTTTTGTGTAGCACTTTGTGGAATGCCTTCTGGAAATCCAGACACACCACATCCACCAGTTTCCTTTTGTCCACCGTGCTCATAATGTCCTCAGTAAATTAAACATGACTTGTCTTTCATGAACCCTTGCTGCATCTTCCCTATGGGACAATTTCTGTCCAGGTGTTTCGATAATAGATTAGAGCATTTTCCTCAACAGAAATTAAGCTAACTGACCTGTAGCTACCCATCTTTTGTCTATCTCCTTTTTCAAACAGTGGCGTCACAACTGCTGTTTTCCAATTTGCTGGAACCATCCCAAACTCCAGTGAAATTACCATAAGTGCATTTGCTTTTTCCCCCATCATCTCTTTTAGTAGCCTGGGATGCGTTCCATCAGGGCCAGGAGACCGAACTATCTTTAGCCTCATTAACTTGCCCAACGCTACCTCTTTTTAGTGACAATGATTATTTGTCTTATGCTCACCTGCCACAGCCTCCATGTCATCAATTTTTGGCATGTTACTTGTGTCTTCAGTTATAAAAACCAAAACAAAATTTAATGGCCCTGGCCATTTCCTTATCTCCCATTTTTAAATCCCCCTTCTCATCCTCTGAAGGACCAATGTTTACCAATCCACTCTTTTTCATTTTGTATATCTATAGAAACTTTTGTTATATTCTGAGCTAGCTTACTCTTATAATCCATCTTACTTTTCTTTATAGCTTTTTTTTTTAGGGCTTTCTGTTGATTGTTAAAGATATCCCAATCTTCTAGTTTTCCCACTAATCTCTGCCACTTTGTATGCATTCTCTCTCAATATGATATCCTCCTTTATTACAGATCAGGGCTGATTATCCCTTTTTCTTCAATTCTTCCTTTTCTCTGGTATATACTTTTGCTGAGCACTGAAAAATTGCTTTGAAAGTCTTTCTCACTGTTTCTCAATTATCCCACCGTAAAGTCTTTGATCCCAGTCTATCTTAGCCTTAGTCAACTTTTCCCTCATCCCATTGTAGCCTCTTTTGTTTAAGCATAAGACATTGATTTGAATATAGAGCAAAAGAAAAGTATAGCAGAAGAACAGGACCTTTGATTTCAAGCCTGTAGCAACCATGATGCTTGAACTAAAGTAAAACATTAATGTTCGACTCTTACTAGGTCCGTATTCTCTATTCCCTCTTATTCATGCACCCACCCAGCTGTCTCTTAAATGTTGCTAATGTGCCAGCTTCCACCACATCCTCTGGTAGCTCATTGCAGGCATCCATCGCTCTCTGCGTGAAAAACTTTCCACGCACATCTCCCTTAAACCTTCCCCCTCACCTTAAACCTGTGCCCCCTTGTAACTGACATTTCCACCCTGGGTAAATCCTCTGACTATCCACCCTTCTAGGTCTCTCAATTCTGTAGACCTCTATCAGGTCTCCCCTCAGCCTCCATTTTTCCAGTGAAAACAACACTAGTTCACTCAACCTCTTCTCTTGGCCAATACCCTTGAGACCAGGCAACAAACTGGTGAACCTTCTTTGCACTCTCTCCAAAGCTTCTATGTCAAGTAGTGCAGTGACCAGAATTGAATGCAGTATTGTAAATGTGGCCTGAGGTTTTATACAGCTGCGACAGGATTCCCAACTCTTGTATTCAATGCCCTGGATGAAGAAGGCAAGCGTACCACATGCCTTCTTAATCATTCTGGCCACCTGTGTTGCCAGGTTTAGAGAACTGTGGATCTGCATACCCAGAGCCTTCTGTATGTTAACGTTCCTAAGGGTTCTGCCATTTGCAGTATAATTCACATCTAAATTTGATCCTCCAAAATGCATCACCTCGCATTTGTCTGCATTAAACTCTATCTGCCATTTCTGTGTCCCAGTCGCCAACCTATCTACATCTTGTTGTATCCTCTGACAATCACTGGGACTATCAACAACTCCACCAATCTTCTTGTCGTCTGCAAACTTACTAATCAGACCACCCACATTTTCTTCCAGATCATTTATATATACCACAAACAACAGAGATCCTAGCACTGATCCCTGCGGAACACCATTAGCAAGAGATCTCCTTTCTGAAAAACACCTTTCTACCTCAGTAGTGTCTCCTATAACAAAGTCAGTGCTTTATCCAGCCAGGCAGCCCACCCCAAATCCCATGTGATTTTAGTTTTTGTATCAGGTTGCCATGTGGGACCTTGTCAAAATCTTACTAAACACCATATAAACTACATCCACAGCTCTTCTCTCATCAGGTATCTTTGTCACCTCTTCAAAAAACTCAATCAAGTTGATGAGACATGATCTTCCCTGTACAAAGCCATACTGCCTGTCACTAACCAGTCCATTTTTCTCCAAATGTGCATACATCCTCTCCCTCAGTATCTTCTCCAAAAACTCCCTCATCACTGATGTCAGGCTTACCAGTCTATTATTTCCTGGGTTATCCTGCTTTCTCTCTTAAACAAGGGAACAGTAGCTATTCTCCAGTCTTTTGAAACTTCGCTTGTAATCAAAGAGGATATCACTTGCTTAGAGACTTAGCCTGACCTTTCTCCACAGCAGAACAAGCAGTAGCGTCACAAGCCTGGCTGCTGCTGCTATTTTCCCTTGAGAGTCTAACCAATTCCCTCAACAGTATCCAAAATGGTATATGGGTTTCAGAAGGGAATAGCCACAGGAGATTCCTGCCTTGTCAGCCCGCCTCGCCTGGTAGTTACCCATCTACCTGCCTGTACCTGTGGTGTGACCACCTCCATGAAGCTAGCATCTATCGCACTCTCTGCTCCTTGTATGCTCAGCTATGGTCCAGCTGCTGCTCCAACTGAACCACGCGGTGTGAGAGGAACTGCAGCTGATCACACTTCCTGTGGACATAGTCATCAGGGACATTAGAAAGCTCTATGATCTCCCACATCTCACAGGAGGAGCATATCACTGTCCTAGCTATCATCTCTGCTCTTGTGTATTTAAGATACAAGAATAAAAATCTCACTTCATTTTTAATTTGCTTGTCATCTTCACAGTGCCTTTTGTTTTGGTTACAGGGAGGGAGGGAGGGAGGAAGGGAAGGAAACACTAATGTAGTGTCTTGTGCTTAACCATTCCTTGACATCACTTCCCTGGCTAGCCACAGTACAGTTGCAGCCGCTGAGTCGACTTCCCCCAGAATCCTCTTTTGCCACTTCTGCTGGATGATCTTCCTCTTGTTTGTTGCCATAAGGTTACAGATTGTGTTACAATACAATTCTGCTGCTTCCTAAAGCTTTCTCAGATACTCAGTTTTGAGCTACAAGGTCCATTCTTGATATATTCCATTTCAATCGACTGCCAATGCCACCTGACATAGAAGATACTGTCCTCAGTGACAAGAGGGGAGTTGGTCACCAGAAGAAATGCAATGGTTATTCCTGTCATAATCGTTTGTGACAAGCAGATCCGCAAAGGCAAGGTCAAGTGAGATCATTTTGTTACTTGTTCCATCACCTGCTGCAAATCCAAGTTGACAGCCATCTTCTTCAGAACTTGTCCAGCTCTGTCACTTAAACTTCCCGCACAGATTGTGTGCTGTGTCCTTGCTACCCTTAGTAGTTCTGCTAACAAACTGATTCAAGGAACGTCCTGCTTGATACCGCATTGTGCGCCAAGTTATCTGGTGTGAGCGGTAGGAGTGAGGTTTTCTTCAAGGCATTTATCTTCTTTGACGGAACTGAGCTAATTCAGTTTACCCCCATATACAAACACGTAACTTATTTCACAAGTGCAGACAGGATAGAAAATAAGTGCAGTTACAAGTACAATACAAAACAAGAACAGAGATGCAGCAGAAAAATGAAGACAATATTTGTGGAATGTCAGCATTACCTTGTAATTGTTCTAACAAAGATTTAAAATTATTTGCTATCTTCTCCTGGACATCCAGCGTTTCATCTGTGGGATTGAAAAAGTAGAGGTAAATAGCAGAATTGTCTCCTCCTGTGCTGGAAATACCTATAATTAAATTAAAATCTACAATCTCATCTCAGCAATTATCTTTCACGACATAAAATGGGAATTACTTCTGAAGGGCTCAATAAGCCAAATGTATATGAAAGGGAAATATATTTTCATTTACAAACTAAAATATGCAAGAGGGTTGCCTCCCAGTTTTCCAGCTGGTGTGAATACTTTCCAGGTTTGTGCTGAACTAGATGATCTCAGTTAAACCAACAGGAGCGACACGTGCCATTGAAACACAATTGGAAAGGAGTCACCACCTACAATTGGAAGTTGTACTTTTGGACATCAAACAAAGACAAGACTGATTTCAGTGGTGATTTCTTCCTTGAGTGAACTCCTTCAGACTTTAACTGTCACCCAAGGGGAAAGAACATATGCACTTGCATACAGTATTTAAATCTGCTGCCCCAGTGCTGGTAAAATCTTAATGTGCACAATTACAAAATAGATACCTGAGCATTTTGAGAAGGCAAATATAAATGTTAATTTATTAATAACTCAAATTCAATGTGGTTCACATTGGAACTTGGGCTCATACCACTTACTGCCTAACTGTGTGCAAATACATTTATTTTTGTTAAATTCACAAGCTACAGCTTCCAACATTTGATTTATAAAAATGACTGCAATATTTTTTGGTTCCTTACCTAATCCATTGACATCTATTTCATAGATATCAGTGACCAGATGGAAAGCATTAATCTGACACCGACAGCTGCTGCTTTCTAAATAGGTTGTCATTCGTGTTGGAGGTGGTCCCTGGACCAGAAACTGAGTAGGACAGAGTAAACGTTAATATTCATGCCAATTTTTTGATTAAATTTAAATTTTCTGAAGCTAGACATCACAACAGCACATTAACAGAATACAACTTTGTACTTTAATAAAAAACAGACTTGCATTTAAATGGCATTTTGCACGACTAAACATTTCCAAGCATTTTACAGCCAATGGAGAACCTTTTGAAGTACAGACATTGTTGTAGGAAATATGGCAATCAATTTGAACTCAACTCCTCCCACAAACCAACAATAGATAATCTATTTCTTGGCGATGTTCATTCAAGGATAAATATTGGACATAAACCAATGCTCTTGGAAAAATTGCCATGAGATCTTTTACATCCAACGGAGCAGGCAGATGATTTGATATATTATTGTCACATATATCAGGATACAGTAAAAAGTATTATGGTAATGGTCATTCAAAAGATGGCACCTGTGACAATGCAATGCTCCCTCAGTGCTACACTAGAGGGCCGGCTTCGATTTTTGTGCTCAAGCACAAAAATGATATGTTCAAGTGGTATTGAATTTGAAACTTGGTGCCAACTGGACTCTGCTACCATTGAGACCCACAAGCTGACAACGTGTATAGTTCACAAGCAGCAGCACAACTAAAACCTGCAATGTGCATACTGCATCCTCATACTCTCCTTTCTGAAATGGGTGGAGATCAATCAGCTCGAGATCTGTTTCTGTTTGTGTCAACAGTAAATGCTAGCAAACTACATTTAACACATTTCTTTATTATTTGTATATGGGATGTGAGAGTCACTGGCTGGGGTAGTAGCATTAATTGCTCATCCCTGAGGGATTTAGCATTCAATCACATTGTTGTAGGTCTGAAATCACATGTCAGCAAGTATATTTAGTTTGATGGGGGCAGATTTCCTTCCCTATGGGAGATTAGTACACCAGATGGATTCTTCCGACAATTGACAATGGTTTCAGGGTCATCGTTAGACTTTTAATTCCAGACTGTTTTTATACTGAATTCATATTTCACTATTTGCCATGGTGGGATTTGAACCCATATCTTTTTCTGGGTTTCAGGATTATTAGTCCAGCAACAATACCACTATGCACTGTCTCCCCTCACTTTTTACAGAAATGTTGCATGTCTCCTTGGCATTAGTTCTATAATGTCAAAAAAAGGACAAATCTAATCTGTCTACTCAATCACCGCCAAAGTGCTGGAAGGCGTTGTTTACCATGCTAACAGCACGGTACTTGCACAACAATAACTTGCCCACTGGCTTTCAGTTTGGACTTTGCCAGGGTCATTCAATTCCTGACCTCATTACAGCCTTGATACAAACATGGGCAAACAGGTGAGGTGAGAGTGACTGCTCTTGATATCAAGGAGCCCCAACAAAAATGGATTTAATGGGAATCAGGGAAAACTCTTCACTGGTAGGAGTCATATATAGCATGAACGAAGATGGTTGTGGGTGTTGGACACCAATTATTTCAGTCCCCAGACATCACTGCAGGAATTCCTCACAATAATGTGAGAGACCCAACCATCTTCAGCTACTTCATCAATGACCATCGGACAGCACGATAGCACAGTGGTTCGCACAGCTGGCTCACAGTGTCAGGGACCCAGGTTCGATTCCTTGCTTGGGTCACTGTTGGTGCAGAGTCTGCATGTTCTCCCAGCATTTGTGTGGATTTCCTCCGGTTGCTCCAGTTTCCTCCCACAGTCCAAAAGATGTGCCGATTAGATGCATTAGCCATGCTAAATTCTCCCTCACTGTACCCAAACAGGCAGAGTGTGGCGGTTAGGGGATTTTCACAACAACTTCATTGCAGTGTTAATATAAGCCTACTTGTGACACTAATAAATAAACTTAGGGGCAGACAATGGTACAATGTTTAGCACTGCTGCCTCATGTCAGGGACCCAGATTCAATTCCTGACTATATGGGGTTTGGATGTTCTCTCCATGTCAGTGTGGATTACTTCCGAGTGCTTCCGTTTCCTCCCACAATCCAAAGATATGCAGATTAGGTTGACTGACCATGTTAAATTGACCCTAATTTCAGGAGGGTGGTGATGGTGGTGGTGGGAATCAGTAGGATGAATATGAGGGTTACGGGGATCGGCTGGAACTGTTGTTGGTGCAAGCTCAATAGGCCAAATAGAGGGAGCCTATGGTTCTTCTATGATCCCTCCATTTAAGGTCAAAGTGGGGATGTTTGCATAATGATCAGCACCATTCACGATTGAGCAAGATCTGAACAATATTGAGACTTGGGCAAATTGGCAAATGATATTCATGCCACACAAGTGCTAGGCAATGACTATCCTCAATAAGACAAACTCCAACTATCTCCCTATGACATTCAATGGCACCATATTTAACTCTCCACTATCAACATTTGGGGTTACCATTGGAGCAGGGAATTCTGTGGGGGTAACTCCCCTGATAACTCCCTGTCTACTATCACTCCTTGTCACAATGGATGTCTCGGCGCTCTACACCAACATCCCCCACGACGATGGTATTGCTGCAACTGCCTCAGTACTCAATGCCAACAACTGCCAGTTTCCGGATGCAATTTTACAACTCATCTGCTTCATCTTGGACCACAATGTCTTCACCTTCAACAATCAGCTTTTCATCCAGACACACGGAACAGCCATGGGGACCAAATTCGCACCTCAGTATGCCAACATCTTCATGCACAGGTTCAAACAAGACTTCTTCACCACACGAGATCTCCAACCAAGGTTATATACTAGATACATTGATGACATCTTTTTCCTTTGGACTCATGGTGAACAATCATTGAAACAACTGTATGATGATATCAACAAGTTCCATCCCACCATCAGACTCACCATGGACTATTCTCCAGAATCAGTTGCATTCTTGGATACACGCATCTCCATCAAGGACGGTCACCTCAGCACCTCACTGTACCGCAAACCGACAGACAACCTCACAATGCTCCACTTCTCCAGCTTCCACCCTAGACACGTTAAAGAAGCCATTCCCTTTTGACAAGCCCTCCGTATACACAGAATTTGCTCAGATGAGGAGGATTGTGACAGACACCTCCAGACACTGAAGGATGCCCTCATGAGAACAGGATACGGCGCTCGACTCATCGATCAACAGTTCCGACGTGCCGCAACGATAAACCGCACTGACCTCCTCAGAAGACGAACACGGTGGACAGAGTACCCTTTGTTGTCCAGTACTTCCCCGGAGCGGAGAAGCTACGACATCTTCTCCGGAGTCTTCAACATATCATTGATGACGATGAACATCTCGCTAGGGCCATCCCCACCCCCCCACTTCTTGCTTTCAGACAACCGCACAACCTCAAACAGATCATTGTTCGCAGCAAACTACCCAACCTTCAGGAGAACAGTGACCACAATACCACACAACCCTGCCACAGCAACCTCTGCAAGACATGCCAGATCATAGACATGGACGACATCATCAAACGTGAGGATACCATTCACCAGGTACACGGTACATACTCTTGCAACTCGGCCAACGTTGTCTACCTAATACGTTGCAAGAAAGGATGTCCCGAAGCATGGTATATTGGGGAGACCATGCAGACACTACGACAGAGGATGAATGAGCATCGCTCAACAATCACCAGGCAAAACAGTTCCCTTCCTGTGGGCGAACACTTCAGCAGTCATGGGCATTCGGCCTCCGACCTGTGGGTAAATGTTCTTCAAGGGGGCTTCCGTGATACACAACAGTGCAGAGTCACTGAGCAGAGACTGATAGCCAAGTTCCGCACACATGAGGACGGTCTTAACAGGGATCTTGGCTTCATGACACACTATCTGTAACCCCCGTAACTTGCCTGGATTAGCAAAAACCCTCACTTACTGTGCTGTCTGGAGAAAATACACAATTCTCTAACCAATGCTCAGGATTCCCTTCACACACATTGTTAGCCACTTTAACACTTGAATAGCAGGTTAGATGTAAGGATTCGCATTCTAATCAGCAATCTCTGACTGTGCTGATGTGTGCTATTGCAGACCAGAACACTGCATTTGCCTGAGGAAGACACAGTGTCGAAAGCTCGCAATTTTACTATCAAATAAATCGGTTGGATTAAAAATTGGTGTTGCTAAATTCTTACTGAGTTCTTACTATCTAAAAGGCAGAAGTCAGGAGAGTGATTGAATACTCTCCACTTGCATACACAAGTACAGCTCCAACGGTGTTCAAAAAGCTTGACACCAAAACATGGTGCTACAGTGTACCGTATACAAGATCCAATACAGCAACATGTCAAGCATCTGTCCAAATCTAAAACCCCTACTGCTTAAAAGGATAGGGGAATAAAGGCATGCACCCTCAAGTTCTCCTCTAAACCCCACACCACAGCTGGAAACATATTGCTGTTCTTTCACTGTCGCTGGATCAAGACCCTGGAACTCCCTTCCTAACAGCACTGCAGGTGTACCTACATCACATGGACTGTGGTGATTCATGAAAGCAGCTTGCCACTTCCTTCGCAAGGGCAATTCGGGATGGGAATAATGTTGGCTAAACCAATAATACCCACATTCTGTGAAAGAATATATATTAAATTCTCTAATATGTGTAGAAACACACAACAGGTAGCAAGAACTTAGTGATAGGACATTCCTATTAAGTGGGAAGGCTAACAAGGAAGAGCTGTTATTTTTGGTCAATGTTGCTGCAGACATTTGTCAGGGTTGAGGAGGATGGTAGGAGTCTAGATCTTCAATAGTCAACACTAAGTTCAGTCTGGTTGTGGTCAAGCCATTTCTTAATGTTTCCCCTACTCGGATAATGACTACTAATTCGCCAAAGGTCTATGTACTTTTTGACTATGTTTATAGTGGTTCTTATTGCACTACATCACAGTAGGCAATGTACTTTCTCCTCTCATACTCATCAGCTGGTAAACTACTAATCTGCAGGGCCATGTGATAAGAAATGGGACTTTCTGTCCAAAGACACTGTTCAGCAAGAATTAAAGACTGAAGTTCAGAAGGAGGAACACTGCCAACCTTTCTCACTCCTAAGACTGTTATTGCACCATCTCTGATCAGAATTCAGCCATTTAGCCCTTCAAGCCTGTTCTGTCAATCAATGAAACTACAGCTGATCTGTGATCTAATTTCATATCCCTACCTTTGCCCAAATCTCTTAATATTGGTGGGTCATAAAAAACTAACCAGCTGAGTTTTAAAATTAACCAATCGGTCTGGCAACAATTGCTGTTCGCAAAAGAAAATTCCAAACTTCTGCCCTTTAGTACAGACAGGGGACTGGATGTACAAAATTACTCTTCTCTAAGTTATTAACCACTATCTTTTATCAACCGAACTTAGTAGTGTGCCGAATAGAATCTGGAACTAGGAGCTACAGAAAATTTGACACTGTTTGCCAAGTATAGTTTCTTGTCAAACCAAATTACATTTTCTGAAATATTAAGGACTGTACCTGAACAGTTCGTTTGTCTTTTTTCTTCTCAGACTGCACTACACATTCAAGCTGTTGAATTAAAGAGCGCAGCGTTTCAATTTTAGAGGTGACACCGTTTTCTGTCGTCTTTTCTGAATTTTTCGGCTCTACCGTATGGCTAATAGCAGCGAGTGTACAGATCAGACGCAGCGTCAATGAGCGAACCTGAAGCCATATTCTTTCCTCTTTCATAGAAGTCTTTCTTTCTCCCTCTGACAACTCCCTATCATAATTGAGGGGAAGAAAAATTACAGTAACATTTTTCTGACCAATTTGCAAAGAGGTTTTCACATGTTAATTTACACAATTGTGTACACTCTATAGTGCACAGAATTATTTCCTAATCTCTCAAAGCTGTTAACTGTGAATGAGATGGCCAATTTAGTTACAATTCCATGATAGTTCAGGAGCTGCTTTGTGGAATGCCACAATGAATGGGGATTGCACTGAGATTGCACAAGTTTATTTCACACAGCTGCCTTATTGTTAGCCTTATCATTGACCTGGATTAGATTTGAATCTAAATCCCAGTGGCCTTATGGAATTATTAAAGATCTATATAAAAACTGACACAATAAATTACATTTTTTATAATAGCCTTCACCAAAAAGATGGGACAGTGAATGAGAATGAAGAGGGGAAAAGTGAAATGCGAATTATAGAGAAAAGAAGATGGTATGGTTAAAAAAAGATGTTTGACTGGTATTTGAAATTAGGATGGGAGATGATGAGTCAAAAGAATTTTTCTAAGTTGTAGGGTTCAAAGGAATAATGACTGAAGGTACAGTCACCAATGGCAGAGCAGATGAAATGGTGACTAAGAAATTGATTAATACTGGAGTAGCAGGAGACAATCACACTGACCTAAGGATAAATATCAAACAGAGTGGGAAAAGGTCATGTCAGGATTCACTCAGTTGTCTGGGCATAAAGAAAACTGTGCATGAGATGATTTAATGGTATTTTGTAGACAGATTGTGGAGTCAGGGAGGTTAACAATGAAAACATTGAAGAAGCCGAGCTTGAGAGTCATGTAATTTAAGCGCGGGAATGGCTGCATTTCCATGAGCTCTGACACTACTCACATTTTAATCCTTTCCTTTCCTGATGCACAACTCAATAATTTAATTTTAGAAAAGTACACTCCATGCTAGGTTCTTGGAAGATCCTGGTTAAACTTTTGGTGAGAGGAGCCGAATAAAGGCAAGAAAATCCTCATTTGATCAGTGCAGTTGGAGACAGCTGGGCTGGGGCCTTGTTCGCAGTGGCAGTTTTTGCTGGTGAATAAACTCACACTTTGTTGGTGCCAAATGAAATCGTAATGATGGCTGTCTTTTTGAGTAAAGTTGTGGACAACAGCCTCAGCTCCCTGGCACAGGTCAGTGAAGCACACATTGTTGAACTGCAAAATATCCAAGAGAAAACGGATAAAGCTGAGAAAAGAATTCAGTCAGTCAAAAGGGCAGTTTTCCTTGGTAAGGGCTCACTTTCAGTCTTTGGAAAATCCTACTGCATATGTTGGGCATCCTGGTTAAATTAGGGAGATGGTGCCAGAGATGGAGTGTCAACGCGCCTGGTTCCCCAAGAGGAGCTGGTGACAAATTCCTGATGATTTCAATTTAAAGGCTAGGCATTTCTAGTTTGATGGGGCATACTGCAACTGTTCTTTGAGGCCAGTGTCAGCCAAAGATTGCAAATGTTGATCTTAACCTTGTTGACTTGACCTTCGTTTTTGCAGCCAGACGCGATGAGATCTCACTACCTGCCAGGGCCTCGGACTGTCTCTGCAGGGCAATGACAGAGATGCACAGCTTCGCTGAATTCCTTGATGGTGTGTGACAATCCTCTCACAACTTTGGCCTTTTCAAGCTCTGTGATGTTATATTATTCTACAATTCATCATTAATTCTGAATTTTTATCCCTTGCGATTTCTCATTTTAAGATGTTGCCTTTCTTTTATCCTGACAAGGATGTATATGAGCACTGACACATATATTGCCTGTTATACTTTGAAAATCAGGGATTCATTTCTGATGGAATTTATTCAGCAGTATGCACTGGCGATGCAGCAAGAGAGACCTTAGTTTAGACTTGCATTTTGAATTCAATTTTGGTCAAACGTGTGGTTCCAGGAGAGCAGGATGATAAGGGATCTGACCACTTTGCCTATGGCCATGTCAAATTCAAATCTTTGGGATTCAGTGTCTGCGGAGATATTTTCTTGTTTGTGGACTGATAACAAGTCTCTTCGATTCTATTGGGAAATATGCTGGGTTGGTTGCGACATTTGAGTTGTGCAATTTGTTTTTTACTGTGTAATCTTTGCATTTGTAGTAGAGAATTTTTTTTAAAAAATATCTTTTACTTTGTTTATGGTTAAGATGGGTAGTGCCACAGCAGGCTGCCAGGTGATACGGTGTAGACATGGTGGACATAGCCTTATAAGCCCTCATATTAGGTGAGGAAAACACTGTGTTAGAACTTATAGTGTCACTTTTTTTTATATTTGGTTATTCTGGAGTTAAAGAATCCTTGATGGTTCTCCTGTTAAGGTAAAGACAGATCACGTATTTTGGAAAAGACTGGATTTTGTTGTTGGTGTCTCTGATATAGCTGCAGTTGGGGGAAATATATGTTGGTTCATGCTTGATTGTGGTCAATGAATCCTTGGTTATCCTACTTTCTTGGGTTAGTTTCCCATATTTTCTTGGCTGTGTGAATAGTGACGGTGGTTACTTAGTAATTTAACGCTTGGAATGCATGGTGAGTATATTATCCTGTTGCTAGGATTTCTTTAATGAGGGGAAATGAGTGGTATTGTGTTGACGGTAAGGCTTAAAACAGTGCCCTCAGCATGCCTAGTGATGTGGGGGAAGAGAGGGCTTAGTTTATTCAAAGTTCAATAGAGCTGTAGCTCATTGTTTTGTGTTGTTGAGCTATGCTTAGTTTGGCTGGCTAAGTTAGGCAAATAGTAACTGTGATTATCCAAATCAAGTGGAGAATACAGGGATATAGGTTGCCCTTTTCTGTGATGTCCTCCTTGGGGATTTCTGGATGATTCTCCTTCTTGAGGTTTAGGTTCCCCTGGGGAGCAGTTTCTATCTGAAGTTTTGTTTCTAATGTCTAGCTTGTGGGGGTGTACACTGTTAGACCATGCTAGTGTCTATGAGTTTATCCTGGTGCTCCCTTCTCACCAGGGTTTCTTCTGCTTATCTGGTTAAGCAAGTGCTGATGCTGGCACCAACTTGTAATAATCAATCTATAATATCTTCCTTATCTTGCCGGAAGGACAAAGATTGTATCTCCCCCCTCAAAATTTCCCACTGTGGACATCTTAAAGATTCTTCTTCTCCCTGTTGGGAGGATCTCCTTCGTAGGAAAACGGGCTAAATGTTTCCAGCTGATGGTGGGGCTTGAGTGGCTTCTCTGATCTGAAATAAGGTTTGTTTTATTGTGAGACCAAGCACGGTGTTAGAACCTGTTTCATTGGCACTTCCATTCTCTGTGTTAATGCCGTTTCTGCCTTACAGTAGTGCAGGTAGGAGCAGTAGCAGCTATTTTGAAACTCCGTATTTGGGAGGAGTAGAAACAACGTAACAAAGAACAAAACAGCACGGGAAACAGGCCCTTCGGCCCAACGAGTCCGCGCCACCACCCCGATGTAACATTATTCAAAGGAGAGTAGTTCGTCTTCCCCTGAGATCTGGGGAGGGGAGACCAATCTGGACAGGTTTAGGTTCCCGAGTGGAAGATATCCTGCTATTTGTGAGATCCAGGGTGAGTTCAGATTCTGAGCTCTGTTTTATCCACACAACTCCTGTGAGGCTGTGTCGCTCTGCTCCTGTTATTCCATATACAAGAGTGCACGCTGTCAAGCCAAACTTTGTACCAGAGGTCATATCCTGACGCTCCTCTTTTTTCTGGGGTATCCATTTACTGTTCAGAGGTCTTAGGGTGCTGACTTGGATCTCACTTAGTTGCATCTGAGCCCATACAGGAACTCATATGTTGTGTTTAGCTCTTTGTTATCCTATGGGTAAAGACGTGCACTATTGTGCCATCTGCTCATGGCTTTATCCTGTTATCCGTTTATCCTGATGGCCCCATTCTTTGTAATATCCGCTCAATTTCCTTGTGTATGGAGATGCCAATTACAATGAATTGTGATTGATAATTTGAACCAATGTATTAATACTTACCATTACCATATTAATATGTATGAATGTGAAATGTTGATTATTCTACATTGTATTAGTTTTTGGCGACATTGGTAAATTATAAAATGGAAAACTTTCAAGAAATAATTTAAAATAAAAAAGGCGAGCTTGAAGGTAAAGATATTTAGGGTTGGCTGAAGCAGATGAAGGGGAAATGGCACAGGTGGACAGTATTTGAGGAGGAAGTAAGTTGCACTGGTCATAAATTAATTCGAAAAGGTCCATGAATATTGATGGCCTGGTCCTGGCTCCGCTGGTGGAAAAGCCTAATTTGCAAAATAGTGGACATTGTGCAGGGTGGTCAAGAGATGAGAATAGCAATACTTAATAAATTTATAGATACATATATATTAACTTAATAGTAGATTTTTGGTCCCTGGAATTAGAAACCTACAAATACCAAGAGGAGTTTAGATCTTTAGAACTAGATTTATCAAGATAACTTTCTCACTGTCACACAGCCACAATTACATTTCACAGTACTGCTTACCTGTCCTTTGGATCCCAGCTAATGAGAACACCCAAATCCCGGTTATCCCGAAGATTGTCCCATGGAATATCGTCTTCATCTGGACATAAACCCATTGATTTTATACTTTCTTCCAGGCTGTTAGTTCTAGGAAGGAGAATAAAGAGATGTAAGCAAAGAGAGAAAGGTTGGTGGATTTGCGAATAGCGATCATCAGAGGATATAGCAGGATACAAATCAGTTGAAGATTTGGGCAGAGAAATGGCAGACGGAGTTTAATCTGGACAAATGTCAGGGAATGCATTTTGGAAGGTTTAATACAGATAGGAAACATACAGTAACTGATAGAACCCTTAAGAGTATTGACTGGCAAAGGGATCTGGGTGTACAGGTACACAGGTCACTGAAAATGACAATACAGATAGTCAAGAAGACAGAATAGCATACATTCTCAAACAGCACACGTTTGAGGTAATATTGTACAACAAAGAAAAAAGAACAAAACAGCACGGAAAACAGGCCCTTTGGCCCAACGAGCCCGCGCTGCCACCCCGATGTTCCCATCTGTACCCGCAATCCCTGTCCATGTTTATAGATCTATGGATTAAAAACCAAATTTGAGACAATTTAGGGAGAATTTGTTTTGCCAATTAGCCTAAGAGCACATCTTTGGGATGTGGGAGGAAACCGGAGCTCCAGGAGAAAACCCACGCAAGCACAGGGAGAATGCGCAAACTCCCACAGACACAGGCTCAAATCCATTTATCTGCACAGCACAGCGACAGTCACTGAGCTGTCGTGTTGCCCATCAAATGGTCCAGGTCAAGCGTACACTAACGACGTGAAGCACTAGGATACTCTCAAAAAAAAAATCCAAGAGCAGCCCTCTCACGACCCATCGCGTGTATGCCCCTCATTAGACAACAAAATGGACAAAAGCACCTGTAGGATAAAAACAAGTACATCAATATCATCATCTATTTACCCACTTCCCAGGGACTCTGAATGCTCATGATCCCTATTTTAAATCAGTTTTCTACACCCCTCCATTCCCATTCTGTTCATGGGCCCATCTAAGTATTTCTTAAATAACTCCGGAGTACCTGCCTCCACCACTTTACTTGGCGGCGCATTCCATACCCCCACCACCCTCTGTGTGAAAAAACTCCCTCTAGCATCCAAATTATACCTTACCCCCCTCACCTTAAGCCCATGACCCCTTGTGCCATTTGAGTCCATCCTAGGAAAGAGCTTAACCCTGTTTACTCTATCTATACCCCTCAATCTTGTACACCTCTATTAGATCTCCTCTAAGTCTATGTCTTTCTAAGGAAAGCACTCCCAATTTGCCTAACCTCTCCTCGTAACTCAGACCTTCCATACCAGGCAGCATCCTGGTAAACCTCCTCTGCATTCTCTCCAGACTCTCCACGTCCTTCCGGTAGTAGGGTGACCAGAACTGGACGCAGTATTCCAAATGAGGTCTAACCAACGTTTTATACAACTGCAACATTAAAGGCCAGCTCTTGTACTCTATACCCCTTCCTATAAAGGCTAACATACTATATGCTTTCTTCACAACCTTCTCCACTTGCTCTGCCAACTTCAGAGACTTGTTCACCTGCACCCCCAGGTCCCTCTGCGTTTCTATACTCTTAATAGGTCTACCCTTTATCATATACCTCCCCCCTACATTCTTTCTCCCGAAATGCATCACCTCACATTTATCAGGATTGAATTCCATCTGCCATCTGTCTGTCCAAGCTACCAGCCTATGTCCTGCTGCATTGCCTGACAATGGCGCTACATTCTACACTGCAAAAAGATACTTAATTGGAGTGTAAGGACAAACTAATTGCCTTCTTCCCTATATCTCCATTCACACCCTGCAATCTGACTGGAGACAATGTAGAATTGCTCCATTGAAGAGAGATCAGAGGAAAAAGTTCTTGCCCCCAATGATGGTACATCAGAAGGCAATCACTGAGCCTCAGTGAAGAAAGGAGAAAGAAAAATCAGGATCCCCATCTTTCACTGGCAGATACACAAAATACACAATCAAAGGATGGGGAGATTTAAAATTCTATTCCTAAAAATGATCCAAAGCAGGTGAATTGCTTTTCTCCTAACCATAGAAACCATGGCCAAACAAAATGCCTCAACCTCTGACTACATTGCTCCCAGGGTATGCAGTCACATCAAGAAATCTGACATCAATGCATTTCTCCTGCAAGCAGATTGCAATCAAAACTCAGACTCAAGAAATGTGCAAAAATGCAAATACATAAAGCCTCATTAAACATTAAAACACAAACTTTGTAAATTTAAAAATATTTTAAAAACCACAGCACTATTGTTATAAACTGAAGCATTGCTAATTGACTAACGTCATCAATTCCCATAAAACTAGTGAATCAATTAAGCAGTTAAAAAAAGCTCTGTTTTACAGGTTCAACTACACATACATGTTTGCTTCGAGGAAGAGGTCTAACAGCATACGTTCTATGCGGACTTGTGCAAAATGTAAAGAGTTGTTCAGCCTGTTCCGGAAGGCAATAAATTCTGGAATTTTCTCAAATGCACCATATTTGTATGCCTGGATTATGTATTCAGAGGTCTGAAAAATAAAACAAGAGCACTTTAAAAAAAAAGGTTTAAAAACATTAATTCAGAAAGCAAAAGTACCATTCATTTAGAATCCAATTTCTCACCACTCGTCCTGAAAGCAGCGATACTTGCTAGGAGATTGTACCATAAATGGTACACAGTAGTGGTACTATTATTCATTTCAGAATATTAAAAAATATCAGGTTATATAAATGCGAATCATAATCCAACCAATCCTGTCCTCATCTGATGTTCACATGTTCATATTACCAGAAGGTTATGAATGGATGGGCATCAGATTCAGAGATTTTACATCTCTAGCCCAGAGACAGTCTCCCCACTGCCAATCTGTCTGAAACTACGTAATTCCAAATACTGAAGTCACAAAATTATAAACAACATGGGAAATAATTCAGGCAGGGAGAGCAATGCAAAGCAGAATGGTTCCAGCTTCAGTTTTTGACCTACAGAGAGACTTACCTAATTCACTGTTGGAACAAAAGTGGAATCAATACAGTTGTTCATTGGATGTCAGCAAAAATGGCTGTGTTTTCATGAGCTCCGTCTCCATTTATCTTTTAATTCTTTTTTACCCTAATGCATGACCTGCAATTAGTTGGTCTAATGTATGTATAGATATATATCTGTGCAATGGTTTTGAGAAATCCTAGTTAACTTTTTTGACTGTGGGGAACCAAATAAATCAAAGAAATCTTGACTTGTGAGATCAAAGTTTTTAAAGTTTAAGGTTAATTTATTGTTACAAATAGATTTACATTAACACTACAATGAAGTTAAAGTGAAAATCCCCTAGTCGTCACACTCCAGCGCCTGTTCGGGTGCATCGAGGAAGAATTCAGCATGGCCAATACACCTAACCAGCACATCTTTTGAACTGGGGGAATCCGGAACACCCGGAGAAAACCCATGCAGACAAAGGAGAATGTGAAGACTGCACAGACAGTGACCCAAACCAGAGATCGAACTTGAGTTCCTGATGCTGAGAGGCAGCAGACGTGTGTGAAACTGGCTTGGATGGGGTCCAGTTCACAATGGCAGCATCGGTCGCGAGCAAGCCCATCCTCACGAGGAATTGTTAGTGCCAATACGACTGTTTTTTTGAGTAAACATTTGGAAGCTGTATTCTGCTTCTTGGCACAGATTATAAGTGCCACCAGGATGAACTGCAAGTTCTTCTACAGAGAAAGAATCATGCAGAGATGATAATCCTTTCAGTCGAGAAGATTTTCTTGGTGAAGGCTCAGCTTCCATAGTTGGAAATCCTGCTGCATGGTGTGTTGAATATTTGTTTAAGTCAGGAAACATGGCTGGAAGAGGACTGTCTATAAGCTAGTTCCCTTAGAAAAAGGAAGGACTGCAGTGAGATTCCTGACTGTTTTTCAAAACTGACATGCTTTCATAATCTCAACCTGAATTTGCTGAAGAACACCTCATCTGGTTCTTGAAGTTTGGGGTTAGCTGGAGACCCCAACCGGTGGATTTGCAAAAGAAAGGTTGAAGGCAGCCAAATAAGATGGAAGTTTCCTGCCCACTAAAGCCTAGATTTTTGCTTGCATGAGCTCTGGAACGACGGCATGGAGATGTGGAGACCTTGGTGAGGTTTTGGAAGGTCGCTGGATATTCCTTGATCTTCTGGTCATAGCTTTGTCCTTTTCTAGCTCTGTGAATGGCTTGTAAATCTGCAGTTAATTGTTAATCCTGAACTTTGTTCCCTTGTGATTATAATCCTGATTACGTCATATTGCCTGTCAGCCTGATAAGGACATGTGTTAAGAACAGGGGCTTATTTTTCCTCCCCTACTTGCTTGCTTATTGGGTTTGAGAAATCCTGCATTTATTTTATGGCAGTACAGATAGATTGAATATCTTGGAATGGACTGAACAACTTCTCTCCTTGGAGAATGGAATGTTTGCCTTTATAGTGAGGGGGATGGAATATAAAAGCAGGGAGGTCTTGCTGCAACTGTACAGGGCACTGGTGAGGCTGTAACTGGAGTACTGTGTGCAATTTTGGTCTCCTTATTTGCGGAAGGATAAATTGGCCTTGAAGGTTCACCAGGTTGATACCGAAGATGAGGGGGTTAGCTTATGAGGAGAGATTGAATAGACTGGGCCTGTACTTGTTAGACTTTAGAAGGCTGAGGAGGGATCTTATTGAGACACATAAGATAATGAAGGGGCTGGATAGGGTACAGGTAGAGAGGTTCTTCCCGCTTAGAAAGGAAAACAGAACTAGAGGGCATAATCTCAAAACAAGGGGAGGGGGGCACTTTAGAATGGAGTTGAGGAGGAACTTCTTCACTCAAAGGGTGGTAAATCTCTGCCCATTGAAGTCGTGGAGGCTACCTCGTTGAAGATATTTAAGTCACAGGTAGATAGATTTCTGATAGACAAGGGAAGTAAGGGTTATGGGGAGAAAGCAGGAAAGTGGAACTGATACACTGCAGATCAACCATGATCTTATTGAATGGCAGGTTAGGGTCGAAGGGCTAGGTGGCCTACTCCTGCTCCTATTTCTTATATTCTTATGTCGGTGCAAGTATGGGAAATCTGTAATACTGTACACACGAGCATGGTTGGGGTATAGACTACTCCCTGCATCCCCCAATTTTAAGTTTGGACTGACCTCTGGGTTGCTCTCCTTCTGACCACCTGTCTTTCCTAGGCTGTGGTACCCAGTTGCTTGCTGAACCTGATAGGTGATTTGAGGGCTTGAGCCCTAGTATCTGTTAACTCCTCTAAGTGGAATTTAGATTAGGTGGGATAAAAGATTCATTTCTCTCCATGTGATCTTGTATGGAGTCTCTAGGGCTGATTTTGTTTTTCTTGGAGGCAAGAGTGCATTAGAGGGTGATAGCCTGTGACAGTGCACTGTTGTGACTGTGTTGGATGCCCCTCTTTGCAAATTCTTCTCGTTGTATGTGGGTAGATTGTGGTTCATTGGGTGTAGTGTGCAAGGGTTCTCTTTCTGGCTGGTTCAAGGTACGATCATCTCTCTCGCCAGGATATCCTGTCTGTGGGTGTCCTGACGGCTTTTCTTCTCTTCTTAGAGGAAGACTCATTAGCAGACAGAGTGTTTTTCCCCCTCGGTGGGTCGAGATATTGATTGAAGTTGAAGAGGAGCAGAGTTTGTGGTATCTTGAAGACATGATCCAGGTTTAGTTTCTTGGACTACTAGCTTTCCTATGTTATTATTTTGGGTCTGTTTCTACAATGCTGAGATGGATAATGATTTACTCAATAGTTTGCACTGTGGAGGGGTATTCTCGTTTTAAAGGCTGCATTTAGGGGTAGCCCTCATCTCAATGGTACCTTCTGGTGCCCCATTGCCCTGAGAAACTCTTCTTTCCATCTGGCCCCAAGAGGGATTGGCTGGTAGTGCAGTTCAGATTTTGTTATTCCCTGCAAGGGACCACAATGCCACATTTTCATGGCCACATCCTATTACCCTGTATTCCCACACATTTTTTCTGTAATCCTTTCAATATCTGTACAAAAACAGACACTGTCTATAAGTACGACGTGGAGTATGACGTCTGATTTCCTGAAATAATTTATCTGTGGAATGTAATCATTCTGTCCTTTGCTAAATCCTGGGAATTTGATGCGTATTGTACTAATAATGCTAAAAATCATTAATAAAAACATTTCAAAAACATAATTTCCTCATACCTTGCACCTTGTTTTGTTACATTTTTCTTTGTACAGGATTGGGTGGGAAGAATTTTAAAACAAGGTTATTAACTACAAAGATTCACGCAGACAGACCTTTTCTGACACAACCCTTTCATCCTCCAAATCTACAACACACTTACATCTTTCTGGTTGGAGTGAAAAAACCTGAGTGTGAAGTTACACGCTTGGGAAGCAGCAGCAAGGTGGCCCAGCGGCTCCGCATATCGAGTCAGCAGATACCTGCCAGTCAAATACAGCAGTGTCAGTCATCAACATCAAGAGACAATATCAATATAAAAGTTTGTGTTACCTTTCGTACCCTTAGACTGATCTTCTCATAGTTGCTTATATTTCTGAAATACTTGAATATTGAAAATATTTTTGAATCTGTTCAATCCAAGTTTCAATTGATTACCAAAGTTTTGTGCAAATTGATTACCAAAGCTTTGTTGTACAGACAACAAATGCAAATCTCCACTTTTCAGATTTAAATTAACCTCATAGTCAAAGAACAACTATATTTGTCATTTTATTTGTACTTAAGTGCTGAGATTAGAAATATATAATGATATGAGCAGGACTAAGATTTGAGGATGATGTGCCAATTTCCTTCACTAATCCAGGGAAGCCTAGAGTTAATAACTGCAATTCTACTGTAATTGTTTCATTCGGAGAATTCTATGGGGAATGCAAGTCAGTCAATACTGAATGTACCCAGGTCTCAGACTGGATTTAGAGAAAAGCCTACTCTATATGCCTCAATGTGATTCAACCCTTATGCTCAGGACAGCACCAATGTTATTGTTCCTAATGCCACACCATTTGTATTTGACCATTAGGTTTCCAAATAAGAATAATAATTTGTGGTATGGGCTTACATGTGAGACTGCAAATAACAATAACTCAAATAGATTTCTCTTAAGAGGAGCATAGCCACTTCATGTCAGGGGTTATGCTAAAAAAAAAGGATAATGTTACAATTCAGCCTTGACTCCCTTTATTTCTTATTCTTTTCAAAAGAATTCATCCATGACTAGAAGCACAGATAAATGGCCTCATCCTTCAAAGTTAAAGGGAACAATAGTAAAGTGCACTGATGCAATCTGTTGGCTATGAATCAGTACCCACCCAATTGTATCATGCTGTACATGCTTGGCATCAAGGCTTGTGTACAAGTCTACAACTGGCTCAAAAGCTCCAAGTAGACAGTAGATTCGAATGAGTAGCAGCTTGAACTGAGCACTTGAGGGGCTGTTAGCAAGGCTCTTCTCCAGCAGTGCTAGGGATTTCCACAATGGCCATTCTTCACCTGCAGGACACAAAAAGTGAAGTAGAACCAGCTTACAGACCTACCATCAATAACAGACACACAACAATGAACAACTTTTATCCAAACAGTTTGCCCAAAACCATTGCAGATGACTTATTTCCTTCAATATCTTTACACTTTCTCCCTCAAGAAAATCATCCAAGTCAAAATTTTTGCACACTGTTCAAATCTGGATATAGAACGAATCAATGCAGTCTATTTGAATTTTGTGGGACTGGAAGTTGAAGGCAGCCTCATTGGTACCTAAATAGTAAATCAGGGCCTCTTAGAAGTTTTATCAAGATTCTTGAAAAGTAATGGAAACATAGATTTAAATCCTGTGGCTCCAGGATCTACAGCTACACAGCACCAAGACAAAAACACTGGATATCCATATTATAATACAGCGGTTGCACGACACATTGATGACGGGAATCATAAGTGGTCAATCTAAATCATCATCTGGTTATCAAATCTATAAAATTTAAATTAGTTTCACATATCAATGGTTCAAGATGATATTCAGTAGCGTACACAGCCTGGCCTTTCAAAATCATCAATACAGTAAAGTTTAGTGGATAATAAAGACTGAAACAATCTGTGCATTGAGATGCTGATGCAGTGCACCATTTGGAAATCTGCAGCAGCATCCATTGCCCAACTTGGAAATACCGCTAATTGAAAACAGGAGCATTTTAAAATTATCACAGCAACCGGAAGTGCCAGCTAATATAACTTAAGTTATTTATATTAATGTAAAGAATAGAATCATAGATTAATTCACAGAATCCCTACAATGCAGCAGGAGGCCAATTAGCCTATCTAGTCTGCACCAACCACAATCCCATCCAGGCGCTATCCCTGTAACCCCACTTAATCTGCTAGTTCCCTTGACATTAATGGGCAATTTAGCATGCCAATCAACTAAACTTGCACATCTTTGGACAGTGGGAAGAAACTGGAGCATTCAGAGAAAACCCACACAGACATAGATAGAGCATGCAAACTCCACACAGACAATGGTCAGACGCCAGAACTGAACTCTGACCTCTGGCGCTATGGTGCAGCAGTGTCATTGTGCTGCACAAATAGCGCAGAGATTTCAGGTGGGGTAATCATATATAAATATATAAAATCTTCTGTCTAAAAGTTAAATTATTTTAATTTTAATTTAATTTTAATTAAATGCTATTATTTCACTACTGGAATAATTTACACATTATGGAGTTGCTGTATCTGCACAGATAGATTCTAGTGACATAGAACAGGCATTGAGCATGTCATGTTTGCATCAGTCCTTTGAAAGAGCTGCCCAATTCAGTCCCATACTTGAGAGTCTACTGGAGCCATACTGGACAAGTTTCAATGCAGCAGCTTATTTCTGGGGCAATAAAAGCATTCTCAGCTGATCACGTTACAGGTTAAGTTTCAAGAAGAAAACACTGACCTGATTGTCGCCAGATGTCGAGAAGAAGGTGTACAGCAAGCAGACAGTAGTTATCAGAGAATTGTAGTTCTGTTTTCAAGCATGCCTTTCCTGTTAAACATAACCAAAAGAGGTCCTTAAAACTACAAAAAAACTGCACAACAAACTGACTCGAGTGTGACAGAGAAGAACTAAAGTCAAGTTGACTGTATGCTACACCAGTGCTTACACATGTCTGAACTAAAACTAGCAAAATACCTGGCTTTATGGTGAACAAAAAAGTGATAGAGCAGCTCAGATTTCTTGTCAAAATAATAGTGCTGTTTTTGTACACAGAGAAATTTCAGGTGAGGTAAACATATATAAACATATAAATTATTTTGTCCCAGTGTTGCCCACCCTTATGTACAAAAATAGGCATTTCGCTACTGAAATAATTTGTGTGTCATGGAATTGCTGCATCCGCACAGAAAGAATCTAGCAGCACAGAAAGAGCCATTGAGCCTGTCATGCTTGCATCAGCCCTTTGAAAGAGCTGCCCAATTGAGTCCCATAGGCTAGCTTCCCCCTCCCCATTATCCTGAAAATTATTTTTTCTATAAATACATGTCCATTGATAAAAACTAAACTTGGAACGGGCAATTGAACCTTGTCCATTCAGTCCTAGTCCCCTTTAAAGTCACAGGAAGAGCTAATTATTGGCAAATAACCCCTCAGCCTGGAAAATTAGCTGTTACAAGAGACCCATTGCCTTAGGTTTTAACTCTTAGTTATACCCCCCTTTCAATGTTTTCCTGCCTTTATCTTAAAAGGCAGGAAAGTATGTATCTATATGATTGTATAGATACATACAATCATATGTATCTAATCTGACATTGAATGGACTCACAAACCTATATTCCCTTCTCAGTACTTGTGCTGGCAATTTCACAATACTTCAATCTGATGGTTGAGACCCAGTTGTTTATTTTGTTCACGCAGGTTCCCCGATGTCCAGTTTTCCTCAGCGACATTATCAAACTTACATTTTCAACAACTTGCCGTGTGAAAACATGAAGAGAATGTCAAATAATGACAGGTGCTTTTTAATGTCCTGAGCATTTGCTGGCCACTATTAGCATTCAAGAAAGTTGCACAATGTAATACAATGCCCTCACAATCTGCACAGAGATAATCATCAGTCCTGCAAATTCTAAGTCAGTAAGAGAAAGGTGCAGTTGAGCTATATTGACCAGGAAGGTCTTCGTTTTGATGCCTACTCCACATAGAGTCATCGGGTCGATCACAATGGTGATAGGGGCATTATAATTGGCATCAGTGCGTCAGGTTACTGAGGAGAAAAATATGCAGTGTTTCCACATCTGATTGCTAATCATTGAACGTCCCTGGAAAATGCAACTGGAAACACGAGATGAAGACAAGATTAGCTCTAATTGGGCCCCGTGATCAAATATCCTGCTATTAGACTGACTAAATTTAACACCAAATTTTGACAAACATTCAAGCAAAACAACTGACATTGTGAAATCAAGTCCAGTATAATGCAGCACCTTCAGAAGTGTAGGAAAAAGAATCAGAGTAACGTAAAATCCACTTTTTTAGACAACCAAGTCAAATGGTGTAAGCTAGTTAACAAAAGAGTCTTTTGATACAGTAGAGAATTATTTTTGAAGCAAGTTATGTTGTCAGGATTATCTCAGATTATGGTCAATTAAAATCATGGTTTAAAGTGTGCACTGATCAGAAAAATGTTGCAGCTTTCCTCAATATCTTCATTTATATTAAGAACACAGCTTGCAAGAAAAGATCAGCATCTCATTTGTTAAACAAGTGATTTCTAACTACATTACTGAACAATAAGTAATAAAAAGGCAAAACATATGCATTTGAAAAGCTCAACTTGAACTTTGAAAATGAATTTTATTACATCTCCTAACAATGAGATTAGGAAGGTCCAACCGATGACTATCCTCCTTTGGATGTGGATAGGTAAAGTTGATTCTGAGATGATATGCTTGACAACAGGATCTTGAAACAAGCCAATTCTCTTCCAAATCTGACAGTCTGGTGCCCGACTAAGGGAAGTCCAGAATAGGCCAGGACTTTTAGCAAAAGACTGGTTAGCCCGGCTCACTGCTGTCACCTGAATGTTCAGTCATGTTATGAAGGACTGAGATTCTTCCCACTTAGCCTGAGGTCCTGCAAGCTCATACCTGAATGGATGGAAGACTCTTGCAAGACAATACTGCTCAAAAATGCCATACGCCAGTAAGCTGCACAGTTTTAGTCTGTTAAATTCCAGCAATGTCACTCATCTGCTTCTAAATCTGGGCTTCAGATCTACTCATCAGGAGAAAAAGGTTAACCTATTAAAAAATAAATTACTGTTCATCCATACATCTCTATAATGTTTGCCAAGTAGCCTACTCAAAATCACAGGACAAAGTATAAGGGTGTAGCATGCCTCACAGTACAATAGAAGGAATAACAAACTCACCAAACTTCAGGGCATGCTTGTATCTCTCCATCAACTCCTGGACAAGTCTGAGCTTCCGTGTCTGCTCCAAGGTCTCATGAAGACCTAACAACCTGGCAAACTGGACGACAAACATGTGTCTTTGCATGGCTTTGACATCACCTGGCAATGCAAGGTTACTTTCTGTTGAAGTGGAAAGAGGTACTACCTCCATCAATTTGTTGATGAACTACAAAGAAAACAAGAACAGCAATATTTAAGCTCGTGCAAAATACACAATCAATAAATTCACTAAATCTATAATCTGCTACCGACATCACCCCATTCAACATCTTCCATTCAATCTCATCACCCCCAACCTCATACAGCCTGCTTCTACTTTCTTCCCAAAATCCACAAAATCATTGTCTTGGTAGACCGACTGATAGAACATAAGAACCAGGAGCAGGAATTGACTATCTGATCCCTAGAGCCTATTCTGGCATTCAATAAGATCATGACTGGTCTTTTCATGGACTCAGCTCCAATTACCCATCTGCTCATCATAATTCCTTTACTGTTCAAAAATCTATCTTCACCTTAAAAAGATTCAACTGCTTCACTAGGCAGGGAAATTCCACAGATTCACAACCCTCTGCATGAAGAAGTTCCACCTCAACTCAGCCCTAAATCTGCTCTCCCTTATTTTGAGGCCATGTCCCCTAGTTCTAGTTTCACCTACCAATGGAAACAATCTTCCTGCTTCTATCTTATTATTTTTTTCATAATATGTTTCTATTAAATCTCCCCTCATTCTTCTGAATTTCAATGAGTATAGTCCCAGTCTACTCAGTCTCTCCTCACAAGCTGGCCCTCTCAACTCCGGAATCAACCTAGGTGAATTTCTTCTGCATCCCTTCAGTGCCAGTATATCCCTTTTCAAGTAAGGAAACTAAAACTACATAGTACTCCAGGTGTGGCTTCACCAGCACCTTACATAGCTGCAACATAACTTCGCTGTTTGTAAACTCCATTCCTCTAGCAATGAAGGACAAAATTCCATTTGCCTTCTTCTTAACTGTCTGCTGCACCTGCAAACCAACTTTGCGATTAATGAACAAGGACATCCAGGTTCCTCTGCACAGCAGCAAGCTGAATTTTTTTATCGTTTAAATAATAGCCCATTCTGCTGTTATTCCTATCGAAATGGATGACATCACATTTACCAACATTGTACTTTATTTGCCACCACCCTTGCTCACTCAAACTATTTATACCCCTTTGCAGATTTTCAGTGTCCTCTACACACTTTGTCCTACTACTTATCTTAGTGTCATCCGTGAATTTTGACACACGACACTTGATCCCCAACTTCAAAGCATCAATGTAAATCATAAACAATCACAGTCCCAACACTGACCCCTGAGACACATCATGAATTGCTGATCACCAGCTAGAAAAAACACCCAATAACCCCACTCTTTGCTTTCAGTTAGTAACCAATCCTCTATCCACACTAATACATTACCTGTAATATTGTGGACCTTTATCTTATGCAGCATCTTGTCAAATGCCTTCTGAAAATCCAGATATACCACATCCACAGGTTTTCCATTATTATCACACTTGTAATGTCCTCGAAGAATTCCAGTAAATTAGTTAAATGTGATCTGCCTTACATGAACCCACACTGTGTCTTCCCAATAGGACAATTTCTAACCAGATGTCTCGTTATTTCTTCCTTGATGGTAGATTGCCTTTGTTCCCTACCACAGAAGTTAAGCTAACCAGCCTATAGTTGCCCACCTTTTGTCTACCTCCTTTTTCAAAGTGGCATCATGTTTGCTGTCAGCTCCAGCATGACAGAAACAACGCATCTTTCCTTCTCATCATTCCAAAGGGATCATTACCTCAATGACACCCTAAATTACACTTCCTTGTCCCAGCAGCATCCCATGCAAGTGCAGGATATTCATCATCTGCCCTCAATCTTTTGCCTTCTCATTGTTCAGGGCCTCAAACACTCCTTCTAGGTTAAACAGCAATTTACTTTTATTTCTTTTGATTTGGCTTCCTGTATTTACTACTCTAACATATAAAATTCTGTGGATGCTGGAATTAGAAACAAAAGCAAAACTGCTGGTAAATCTTAGCACATCTGAGAGCATCTGTGGAAAGAGAAAACATAGCTAATGTTTCAAGTCTGGACAACCATTCATCATTACTCACGATGTGATCTTTCCCATGTTGGGAAGACTAAACACAGATTGGGTGACCATTTTGCTGAAGTCCTCTATTCACCCATTAGTATAGCCCTGAACTTCCATTTTAATCCTCCATCTTGCTCCCACTGTTGATCTCTCACACTAATGAAGCTCAAGAAGCAACACCTCTTCTATTAATTAGGCATTTATAGTCTTCCAGAATTAACACTGAATAATTCAACAATTGTAGATCATAAGCTCTGCTTTCATTTTTTTTGAATAGAAGCCATTATGATTCTGCTATCTCTCATTTGCACTTCCTCTAGACTCACCTTTTATTTCTCCACTTGGCCTACTGGCTCCAGCTTTTGTGTCATTTTATCATCCAGTTCCTCATTTATTGTCTAAATAGATCCTATTACAAACCTTTCCTTTTCATCTCCCCTTTCCCTCTTGGCTTAAAAACATCTCAAATATTTTCCAGATCAGACGAAAGATTGTTTGACCTTAGGTGTTAACTCTTTCTCCCTCTACAGATACTGTCTGACTCAAACGTTTCCAGTATTTTGTTTTTAATTCAGATTTCCAGCATCCATACTATTTTGCCTTTGAGCCTATCACAATTTGCAAACTAAAGCAGATGATCAAATCACAACAAGGTGGCTTATATTCAAATGTCTCAGTAGTCCATGATGAGATCAATCACCTTTCATCAGGACGGTAAAAGGACTGGTGTCAATATATCAGGATCAATATGGAAAGAGATACATCACATCATGGATCTTACGTCCTGATCCATCACCAAATGAATGCAAGCACTAGTGCTGATTGCCAATTTATTTTTCCAATAGAGTAGGTGTGAGAGAAGAAATTGCAACATTTCAATGCCCATCTCTTGCCAAATGCCTAAATACACACCTGAAAAGATAGGAGAGGAGGAAGCTACAATGATTGCGGGAATGTAAGCAAATCGAAATTCATTAAAAACTTGCATTTTAAATTAAGATAACAGGTTAAAAAAATTCAATTTGTACAGTCAAAGGAGTAAGATAATACAAAAAGATGGGAAAATCAGGGCTATGCTGTGAAAGTAGCACCAGATGTCACAATGGGCCAATGTGTACATGTTAAGAAAACAGAAGGCAACTGTGGGCTTAACACAGATGGTGGGGGGAGAAAGGGGAATGGTGATAACAGACAATGCTTAATGAACTGCAGCAGCCAAATCGTAAAGGAGATAGAAATAAACTTTTAAGTTCAAGGTGGTAGCCAAATTATACATTCGAAAGAACATAAAACAAATTCTAAGTTACAAAATGGCATTGCAAATGAAATAAACAGGAGAGGCAAGAAAGTCAATGTGAAATAGCAACTTTAAGACACACATTACCACAAGGCCTTATGCCTGAGAGCAAGTGCCTGAAATAAGAAATTGTCCAATTCCACAACACAAAGACTTTGTTTTGATGGTCAAAACATCTAAAATATATTAACACATATACAGGTTAACCTTTTTGAATGGACAAAGACTACTATAAAGAAGCTTTAAGCTTGTCTTAAGTGACATTTAAAATTAACTTTTTGACTGGGTTCATTAGTGCTTTGTTGAGACAGGCTGCAATTTGGAACAAGCAATGTTTTCTTGTGCAGGTAACAATGACATTTCCAATAAAGGTACAAATCAAACTTTGAAAATAATACCAACCTGACAGCTTAGTAGGAAGTCTTGCTACATGTGACAATCTGTTGCAATATCACAGGGGTCAAATGACACTAATATCCCTTAGGCAAATTAACTTTGATATGTTATAACTTTATGCCAACACATCCCTTGTGATGAACTTAGCTCAGCACTCCAGCATTCCACTTCAGCATTCTATAACTTGATTATATTCTCCAGACACAACCTAAAGTTCGGCAGACAAAATCTACAAACTAACTACACTGTTGGGTCATCTCTGCAGTTTAAGTTAACAAAATACAGAAGAAATACTCTTCATCCAAGTCCGAGTGGGAATCCTTCATTGTTACACTATATATCACAGTGAAACAGAACTCATTTATTTCTATACAGTGTAAATTTTCATTTAAATATAGGAAAAGAAATAAACCATTGCCATACAGATCATAATGAATGTAGCTCCTAATCGGTTGCCAATCACAATTCTCTACTCTTACCACGTTCCTTATGTATCAGTTTGAATTTAGTTCTATTTTAATCAACTGAATTGATCCTGTGTCCTTGTTACTCTGGAGCAGAGTCACATTTTCATAATCCTTTGGGTTCATAAATATTCCTGAATTTGCCTTAAATAGGCTTAATTCTGATTTTAACTCTACATAACTTTCCTTTGAATAGCCCTACAAGAGGAAAATCAGTTTTGTATGTCAATTAAAAATAATTGTCTCTAATTTTATAACATATAAAAGGCTGTAAGCAACTCATAATGACTGAATGCTGAGGCCACTGGGTGAACTTACCCACTCACCTCACTGTAGCACAGTCTGAGCGAATGAAGACTCTGCCAGTCTCCCGGTCTCACCTGTGTATGTCGCTCCAGTGATAGAAGGTCGACAAAGATTCTCAGGTCAGAATAACAGCAAGGCTTATCCCCAAACCTCTCAAAGTACTGGAACATCAGATCCTCTGGAATCCCTAGTAATAGCAAGAAGAAATTAAGAATAAGAAAATTCATTCAATGGTTCATGTGGGAGCGAATACCAAATTGATGATGCCTAACATTCTGAACTGGTGAAATCTTTCAATTTGCACAATTTTAAATAACATGGCTCACTTTCCTCAGTTTGAAGGATGTAATTCACATCTTACTATAGGACTTGAGCAAGACTGATGCTCCAATGCATGACTGTTGCATTATTTAGGAAATGCCAATGATGCAACAAACTAAGGTCCCAACCTGCTTGCTCATGGAAACATTTTCTAAGAGGAACTGGAGAACATGTGAAAAACTGAGAATCTCAACTTGATGGGCACATATTTCATCTAAGGAATTGAAATAGTGCTTTTAGTTTAGAAATTATTGTTCAAATGGAGGATGCAGAGAAATTTAATGGAAAGAACCACACCATGCACTTGACAAACATCTCGTCTATTTCTAGCGAAATGGAAGAAAGTTTAATTATCTGTCTTGTTCAAAGAAGGACAAATGTACTCTACTGTCATTCCACCGTAATCAGCTAACTCAGCATAGATTTGGAGTCAAGCCTTTGATTTTATTAGATCAATAAGTGACTGAGTAAACTTGCTGACACAACGTTGTGCCAAAATAAGAATGCGATAGTTCCACAATCAATATAGTATTTAAGCAGGAGGGACTCTGTCCTTTTTTTA
Source organism: Sphyrna mokarran (assembly GCA_024679065.1). Lineage (NCBI taxonomy): Eukaryota > Metazoa > Chordata > Chondrichthyes > Carcharhiniformes > Carcharhinidae > Sphyrna > Sphyrna mokarran. The sequence continues at coordinate 36,373,944 of JAGIQG010000020.1, read as the reverse complement.
AAAAAACTTACTTTCCTTGGACATTCTATCAAGATAGACAAGTCGCCAGGACCGGATGGGATGTACCCCAGGTTATTGTGGGAGGTGAGGGAAGTGGTTGCAGAGCCCCTGGCGATGATCTTTGCGTCGTCCATGGAAATGGGAGAGGTTCTGGAGGATTGCGGATGTGGTTCCTATCTTTAAGAAAGGGAACAGGGATAGTCCAGGAAATTACCAACCGGTGATTTTGACTTCAGTGGTTGGTAAGCTGATGGAGAGGCCTCTGAGGGATAAGATATATGAACATTTGGAGAAGTTTGGACTGATTAGAAATAGTCAGCATGGTTTTGTCAAGGGCAGGTCATGCCTTACGAGCCTAGTAGAGTTCTTCGAAAATGTGACTGAACACATTGACGAAGGAAGGGCGGTGGAAGTAGTGTACATGGATTTTAGTAAGGCGTTTGATAAGGTCCCCCATGCAAGGCTTCTGGAGAAGGTGAGAGGGCATGGGATCCAAGGGGCTTTGGCGTCGTGGATCCAGAACTGGCTTGCCGGCAGAAGGCAGAGAGTGGTTGTGAATGGGTCTTGTTCTGCATGGAGGTCGGTAACCAGTGGAGTGCCCCAGGGATCTGTTCTGGGACCCCTGCTGTTTGTCATTTTCATAAATGACCTGGATGAGGAAGTGGAGGGATGGGTTAGCAAGTTCGCTGACGATACAAAGGTCAGTGGTGTTGTGGATGGTCTGGAGGGATGCCAAAAGTTGCAGCGGGACATAGACAGGATGCAAGACTGGGCGGAGAAGTGGCAGATGGACTTCAGCGCAGATAAATGTGTAGTGGTCCATTTTGGCAGGAATAATGGGATGAAGGAGTACAATATAAGGGGTAGCTGTGTTGTAGAGCAGAAGGATCTCAGGGTCCGGGTCCATAGGACTTTTAAATCGGCCTCGCAGCTAGAGGAAGTGATCAAGAAGGCGTATGGTGTACTGGCCTTCATTAATCGAAGAAGAGAGTTTAGGAGTCAGGAGGTAATGATGCAGCTCTATAAGACTCTTGTCAGACCCCAGTTGGAGTATTGTGCGCAGTTCTGGTCGCCTCATTATAGGAAGGATGTAGAGGCTATTGAGAGGGTTCAGAGGAGATTTACAAGGATGCTGCCTGGATTGGGAGGCAGGCCTTATGAAGATAGGTTGAGGGAGCTGGGACTCTTCTCACTGGAGAGACGTAGGTTGAGAGGCGACCTGATAGAGGTTTATAAAATGTTGAGAGGAATAGATAGGGTGGACTCTCAGAGACTATTTCCCCGAGCTGAAATGGTCACTACGAGAGGACACAGATTTAAGGTGCAGGGAAGCAAATACAAAGGAGATGTCAGGGGTAGGTTTTTCTCTGAGGGTGGTGAGTGAATGGAACCGACTGCCGTCGGAGGTTCTTAAGGCAAACTCACTGGGGTCTTTTAAGAGACTTCTGGATGAATATATGGAAAAGAATAGGATAGGGGGTTATAGATAGGTCTGTGGATTGGTAGATGTGATCGGCGCAACTCGTGGGCTGAAGGGCCTGTTTGTGCTGTATTGTTCTATGTTCTATTACTTTTGTGCCTTTCAGCCCTAATCAAGTTATATGGGTATAGTACTGAGAGAATACTTCTTGTCAAATGTGCCATCTTTGCAGATGTTAAACTCAGTAACAAGAGTTCACATGGTGTCCTGGCAACATCACATGGCAATTTGTCTCATGGCTACTTGTGGAACTTTACTGTATGTTTGCCGATATTGAAACACTGATTATAATTCAAAAAACGTGGAATACTTTGGAATGTCCTGGGATCACGTAAGGCACTGTGAATGGGATTTATCTCCAAGAACTGTGACCCATGCTCCAATACACTATTTTGCTCAACCATAAAGCTTCTTGTACCGAAACTATCTTTAGAGCCATAAAACATGAATACTGAGTGTCAACAAGCTATTTATCTTGGGAGGGCATCACAAATAAACTCAAACCTCTCCTCAATGGATGTCGACATGTACACTTTCCAACAAGGATTAAAAGATTGCAAAGAGGCGCAGAACCTCAATCATTCCCTGTGGGTCGGATATTCTGCGCTTCAAATTTCTCCTAAAATCTCTTTTTACTCTTTATGATAATTTTAAGTTGATATGCTGACAATGGACTAAGTTTTCATCCAGTAAACTAATAATCACTCACCAAGTTTGTGTTCATCATTGGTACCTCTCTCTCTCAGCCGTCTTATCAATTCAAGTTTAGCCAGGTATGGTCCCCTCAGGCGACGAGAGCCCTTTGGTTCCTCATTCAAAATTCGCTCTTCCACAAAATTTATGGCTTCCTGTACAAGGCAGGTAACTGGACCCTCTGGACAGCTATGAAAAACAAATAGCACAGTTATCAATTGGCACTGCACAAAAAAATCTAACTAGGGCTGGCATTTGATGTATCCGACCATCATATTCGGGGCAGATTTGACAATGCTCCATAGAAAACTGGAAATAAGATCTGATATCAAATCAGCTAGAGAAGACACAAAGAAACTTTTAAAATTTATGCAGAACAGTACACAATGCAAAATTCTATTTCTAATGGGCCATTCAAGAACTTTTGTCATTATGACAAGTATACAGAGAGCGCAATATGTTGCAAAGTGGATTCTGACTCAACAGAAGCATTCAAAAGATAAATCACATTGACTGCTAAAGATGAATGTGTTGACATATATCCAAGTTGGAAATTGTCAAATCTGGATAGAAATACCAACTGGATGGTCGAGATGCATTCTGGCCAAGCAGCATTTTTGCTTGAGTAGCTGTGACAGAAGTCATGGTAATAGTGACCAACCATGCCCCTAAGTTAGAGAGTAGCAGACTTGCCATGGTGTCGAGAAGAGACTGAAAACTTAAAAGCGAAAAGAAGTAAATGCTTATCAGTTAAAATTAGGGTTAGGGTTAGGGTTAGGTAAAGTTAATACCTCTTAAAATAAAGATTCAAAATTATTTTATACAACTGGTTTCGAAATATAAATCCATGAATAATCTTTTACTGCATTCCAAGTAAATACACTGTAAAGCTTAAATGCTTATTTTTCTCTTGCTTCAGAAGATAGGTATTCAGATTCAGTTCTATGGAGTTTATATAAGTGGAAAGCACAGCAATTTCAGCTCATTTTACAGAAAGGCAATTTTAAAAGAAAATCCACACCACTTACTGCTCTGCCTCTGCAGGTGGAGTCCAAGCATCATCAATCAGATGAAAGAGAGAATCAAAGTAGGATAAGTAAAATTGCCAATCGTCTGGGCTAGAAGAAAACAGCAACATTTCTCATTACACGGCTAACACTCTTTTCCCTATAAAACAGCATCACGAACTCTATACATTTAAAAAAGAACATGAATGCTGGAAACCTGAAATGAAAACAGAAAATGTTAAAATGCACAGCTGTTCAGGCAGCATCTGGAAGGTCTTGATGAACCCGCTGTATATTTCCAACATTTTCTGTTTTTGATGCACTAAATAAATTTGTGGTTAAATGTCCTCTCATGCTCATACTATTCCATCCACGAGTATATGGAATTGAAATGGAATGGTTTGAATTGAAAACACATTCCTTCACGCTTTATGAGTTGGAAGAGGCTAACTGGAAACGACAATTTTGAAACTGATGGGTTCCCTCTGCCCTGTTGTGATTTGTTAATTAATACAAATGTAATCATAAATTTAAGTTCAAAAATGACTTGTATTGCTTATGTGACACGACATGTCTTTCCTAAGTTTTTCAGCCACCTAAGTTCCACATCAGAAATCAGCAGAGATGATTATTACATGGAAGTGTCATGAAAATTGACATTTCCTTATGGTTCGTGGGCCTAGGACAGTATTCTTCAGGCCTGCTAGCATCCCCCCACCACTAGGAATGGTTCCCTCCAGCAGCATCGACAACTGCTCCCCACTAACAGGGAATCTACCTACCCCCTCCCAGGAGGTCAGGGGAATGCCCTTTCAGCAATGCCATTCTACAGTAGCAGCCCTGGCACTATCCAAGTGGCAAATTAGCACTGGGCTGTGCCAAAGGGGGTTGCTCACATGCTCTCTTTGATCCTATTAATACAATTTAAATTTTTCTATTGTAAAACCAAGGTTTAAAATTCCTATTCATAAGCTTCAAACGGCCAGAGTTGGCATTGCCAATCTTAGTTGCAGTGGGGCAACTACAATTGTTCATAGCTTCTGTTCAGGCAAAGAAAAGGTGGTGCCAATCTCGAAACAGCAATCACCACTAACATAGGTGCGTGGACACCAATCAGCTTCAATTGTGATGCACCACAGTTAGCCTGTCAGCAATTGCCATCATGGTTCACATATAAAGACTACAATTTATGGCAGTCCATGGAACTACTCTGAAGAAATTGAGAGAAATCAGACAAAGTACAAACAGGAACTGAAAAAGAAAAATTCTGCATTCAGAGGCTGCGTTGCGAGAATAAGAACTGCTAACTCTTCACCTTTGAGCCCAATTATCCTTTAGTAGGCCCAACTTCAGACAACGTAATGGCAAGACAGTATGTTATCAATAGAATGGAAAAGCATATAAATGTGCCTTCTGAGAATACTGTTAAGTAAGTGTGAGATTGCTCACTTGTTCAGTAAAAGTTTCCTTGACAATGCGTTGCATTCAGGCCATTTTATCAGCTTTGTGTAGAGCACCATACATTTCATCTCCCGACTCTGCAGCTCACTGGTCAGTTTTTCTGAGAAGAAAAACAGAATTTCCATGTATGTTGTTTTACTCAAACACAACCTAGTGTGTCTGCCTGTTTGGACATTCTTAGGTTCCAATCCAATGGTGAAATATGAATTAGTTAAAAATCTGGAATTAGAAGTCTAATGATGATTATTGTCAGGGCACTTGACCAGAACCCAAGTTATACTGGAGAGCCAGACTAAACCCCAAATTTTGTTCTTTGGCAAAAAAAATGAGGAGAGGTTCCTTGACTTCAGGAGTAATTTCACTGACAAGAATTTTAAAATCAAAACAAGCTTAATTCGTAAGTTTAAATACGACTAACAAGTGAAACAACTTAACCATTAACAGTTGAACAACGCTTAATAATTAAAGGAAACAACTTTAATTTCTAACTTATCACTGTTCCAGTTCCAAAGAAGCCCCATTCATGCATAGATCAACACCACTTTTAAAATGGTTAGCAAATCCAGGTATACTTGCTATAAATTGTGTTAACAGTTTTGAGGTTTTCAGAGATTTTGTGGACAGAGCACACACATTCTCAGGAACAGTCTGCGCATGCCTCTGACTTGACCTCCCAACAGCTTCTTCCCTTTTGCTACAGACCCAGCTTTGTACAATAACCAGTATCACATGACCTTGTCATCGACTTCCCAATGAATCTTGTATAAACAAAAGGCCATTAGCTCTATCAAAGAAACAAATTCTTCACTGAAATGAATAATTAACTTGCTTTTACACTCCTTATGCTAAGTGTTTTCCAGACACACCAACTAATATGTAAATAAAGTTGAATAAAGTTGAAATTTTAAATATTCTCCAGAAACAAAAAAAAATACATTTTCCTTTAGCAACTTCTATCAGCACACAATGAAACCACAATAAATTGCCAAAAAGCCCATCTAGTTACTAATGTTCTTTTGGAAAGGAAATCTGCCAACTTGACCTGATCTAGCCTCCAAGTAATTCCAGACACACTGCAATGTAGTTGGGCTCACAAATACCCTCTGAAATGACCTAGCAAACTACTCAGTGGGCAAAAGCAAAATATGCACCCAGGCAGCAACATATAAATTTCACAAATGAATTTGAAAAAAAAGCTACCCATTGACCCTTGCAAGAAATTGTGTGTGTAGGAAGAATCTGGATTGGCTTGAGATAAGTTTGAATTGCACACTCTTATTTTCCAAATTCACATAAATAGGCATCTGGACAGACAACTGGAGGACTGCCCATGCTTGTAGAACCACATTCTCAGGAGAAGAACAGGGCAAAAAGAAAAAAAATCATATAGTACAGTCCTTTTCACGAAAATTTAAGCTAGTTCCCGTGTTACCTCCCAGTTTTCCTCTGATAACTTCCAGAGCTTCCTGGTCTTTTCCAAGTCGTTCCAAAATCATCAAGTAGAGTTGCACCTATTACCAAAAACAAAAATTGTGAAACAGATGGAAATCATATGTATTCAGAGGCTAAGGACACATTGAGTTATCAAATTTCAAATTTTTTCATAATTATTATAGTTTCATTCAGCTTAAAACCAGTTTGAAGAAGTATGATCTTAAGATAGAACCCCTTTCCAAACTTTATTTTAATCAAACAGTGGACCATGAACCCAGGCTAAGTCATATTCTGAGCACTGAATTGAATCAAGCAATAGGACTGTGGGAGAAGAGAGGACAGTTGTTATGTTGTCTTTCTTGAAACGTATGGCTACAAAAGAAATTGCCTCCAGTCTGAGAACACACCATCCACACGTTCTCTCAACAACAGGAAAGTGAAGATTGAATATGTGGGAACAGCTATGCCAAATTATAACATATTACTAAGAAAAATCACTGAACTTAGTAAATAGGTTTCTTTTTTGTTTAGCTGGTGCTCATCTGCCACAACAAAACAACAAAGCTTGGGAGAGTAGAAGGAAGTTAATTAGCCAACGTATTAATTCCTGATCATTATGCAGGTGCAACAAGAGACAAAACACCACAACATAGACAAAAATACCATTTTTGTCATAATGTTGTGACTGGCAAGGCACATGTTAAGACTTGCATTATTTCCATTTTCTTACTTCAGCTTCTGCCTCAATCTTGTCTTCTTTCACCATCTTTTCCACCATTCGCTGTGCTAAGGGGAGGAACATTGTCTTTGATAACTTCTCATCTTGTGCTGAAATAGACTACATAAGACACAAATATGATGAAAAGGCCTATAGGCAAGATATAGATTTGCAGTCCTCTTAGAACCACAATGCTAATCACCCTTCCTACAAATATAATCATCCCAAAACCTGTCTCTGTACAGCTGCTGCTACAAGACAAATATTTGTCTGCCATCAGCTTTTATGATATTAATCCTGCGCATCAGGTGTGTGATTCAACACAAAAAGCAATAGCTTTTACATTGTCATTTATACAACTGCTGTGAGCATATTTTGGGTTCAATTATTGTGAAGAAGCACCTTGTCTGGAGCTACATTTATTTTCCAAGGCAGAAAAAAAACATTGCAACGAACTTGAGAATACTGCTGCCTCTTGCTCCTTCAGCAAGACATAATACCCTAGCTGCCGCATTGTAGCAATTGCCAACTATAAAGCACCATAGCAAAAAATGGCAAAATGGCTCAAGTTGCTGTAAGGTCAAATACAAGCAGATACTCATTCATTTTGGGAAGGGAAGTTCAGAAAGAGGATGAAAGATTTGGCTTAACAGGCAAGCCCTTAGAGATTTTTAAAGTAGACATGATTATGAAAGGAACTCCAGAGAGTAGGCCTTAAATGAGCAATGGCAGTGATCTGTCAGAGAATCAGATGACGAAGAAATTGTAAAGGTGGCAATAAAAAAGTTACGAACAGTAAGAATTTTAAAAACTTAAGGAAAAAGAAGTCGTCAATCAAATTGTGCAAAAAGCCTGATCTTCCATTCAACATGATCACGATTGGCCTGCTACCTCAATTCTATTCCCCCCCAACCTCACCGCTCCCACAGTCCTCCGATTTCCTGAGGCCAAGCATCTATCTATCTCAGCCTTAAAAAAATATTCAATGATAAAGCATCCATAATTCTATAGATGATTCTAAAGATTCAAATCCTTTTGAGTGAAGAAATGTCTCATCTCAGCAGTAAGTGATCAGCCCCTTATCCTGAGATTCCTTCCTCACCCCAGATGCTCCAAGCAAAGGAAACAAACTCTTTGGCTGGAATTTTAACACCCTGCCCGCCACAGGAATCAGAGTGAGCGAGAGGTGGACCATGAAAAGGTCGGTTGCGCTTGGGCGGAATTTTACAGTTTCAGGATGGATGAGTCTGTAAATTCCCTCCTTTGGTATCTACTATATCAAACGCCTTCAAAATTTTGCATGTTTCAATAAGATAACCTTTCATTCTTTTCAACTCCTGAAAATATAGACCTAATTTACTCAGTCTGTTATCACTGGACAAACTTCTCCTAACAACCCATTTAACGAACCTTTGCTGCATTGTCTCCAAGGCAACTACATCCTTCCTTAGAGAGGAAAACATAATACTTCAGGCGTGGTCTCGAGCATTGTATAATTCTAACAAGACTTCCTTATTCTTGCACACCAACTCCCTTCTAGTAAATGCCAACATGCAATTTGCCTTCCTAATTGCTTATTACATCTGCATGCTGACTTTTTTGTGTTCTAATGTCTTTGAACATCAACATTCACAAGTTTCATACTTTTTAAAAAATATTCTGCTTTTCTAATCATACTACCAAACTGAATAAGCTCTTTACCCATATTATATTTTGTCTGCATCTGTTATTTAACTTGTCTATATCTCTTTGCAGCCTCTTTGTGTCCTCCTAACAGCTTGCATTCATTTCTTTGTATCGTCAGCAAACTCAGGTACATTATCCTTTATCTTTTCATTCAAGTCATTAATCTAGATCACAAATAGCGAAGGCCTTAATAATGATTCTTGCAGCATTCCATTAGCTTCCAACTTGAAAATCCCAATCTTTTGTTTCCTGTCATTAATCAATTATCTATTCATGCTGATATATTCCATGAATCCTTACCTTGTGTACTAATCTTTTGTCTATTGGAAATCCAAATATTCTACATCTATTGGTTCACCTTTATTTATCCTATGAGTTATATGTAAAAAAAATTCAAGTTTTGTCAAATACAATTTCCCTTGCACAAAACTATGTTGACTTTGTCAGTTTTTTTATTTTATGGGCTGTGAATTGCTGTCCAGCCTTTGTTACCCATTCCTAATTGTCCTTGAACTGAGTAACCTGCTAGATCATCTCAGATAAAAGGTCAACCACATTGTTATCAGTCTGAAGTCACACGTAGGCTAGAGCAGATAAGGACAGCAGGTTTCTTTCCCTGAAAGAAGGACATAAGTGAACCAGATGGGTTTTTACAACATTTAATGATGGCTCCATGGTCACCGTTACTGAAATGAGCATTCAATTCCAGATTTATTTTCTTAATTCAAATTCCAGTTGCCTTGTTGGGATTTGAACCCATGTTTCCAGAGCTATGCATGAATCTCTGGATTACTAGTATAGTTTCATTACCATAACGTCACCATCTCCCTTGATCATATTGTGTCTTCTAAGTGCAATGTTAAGACTTGCATACTAACAAATTCCAGCATTTTCCTAATAACTGATCTCAGACTAATTGGCCTGTAGTTCTCTCTTCTCTCTCTCCCTCCTTTCTTGAATAGCATTGTTACATTTGCTAATTTCCAATCTGTTAAGGAAGTTCTAGATTTTGAGAGACCACAATACGTTAGTGAGATGGGAGGGAGTTGGGGAATTAAAGGGTAAGTAAATGAATGGGGCTTGCATGATTTAGGATGCTTGCAGTGAATCAGATGCAGCTCAGAATGCTGAAGGGCATGGTGTTGGAAAAATAGAGTACCATGATAACAAAAATAAGGTTTGAGTTGGAACGAATGTGGATGTTGTTGTGGAATTTTGGTTGTGGATTAAATATGCAGATTGAAACCCAAGGTCAAACATCACATGAGGTTTCAATTGCAAGAAAACTGAATTTTTAGTGATCAAAGCAATTGCGTTGGCCTTCCACACTTTCAATTGGAGAAAATTCAGATTGACCCATAATAATGTCAGACAGACAGCACAGAGGTTCCCAGGTGTCCAAGGGAATGCTGGTGAAGTAGAGGTGGGTGTTATCAATATTACATGTAGGATGACCCAATGTCAATGTACAACAAAGGACAGCATGTAGACCAGGACTGAAACTATCCTCCTTTATCATTAATTCAGGGAAACATATAAAGAAAGAAAGAAAGAAAAATAAATGGGGCAGCATCGATAGTTTAAGAAAAAGTATGCTGCAAATATTCCTGGTTATACATTCTACCAGCATGCTCACATCAAGCAGAAATTAACAAAGTGGTTGTAACATTCAGAGAATAGGGGAGAGAGTAAGAAACAGAACTCCTCTGTTTACTGACTCAATGGTTAGCAGGGAAGAAATGGATTCTGAGTCATAGAATACTGGGGAGATAGGACATAGTACTGCTGGAACAGTCTTCATCTGAACCACACACTGACAAATCACATGACTAGGAATTCACATGAGAGAGAATTTGGAAAGTTCAGGAGAAAGCAGCAGCATCGGTGCAGGGTAGTAATACAAAATTGTGACAGGAGGGAGAAATTTCTTCTCTCAGCAATCATTATTTTTGTAAGTTTTCTTCCAATAGATAGCAGTAGAGGCTGGGTCCTTGAATATATTCAAGACTGAATTAGACAGATGTTTGACTGACAAAGGAGTTTAAGGTTATGGGGCCAGGCAGGAAAGTAGAGTTAGACCACAGTGATATCAGCCATGATCTTATTGAACGGCAAAACAGGTTTGATAGGATCGAAAGACCAAGTCTGCTACTATTTCTTATTACTCATATCAGTACCTTCATCCTTCATGCTTTCAGCAGTCAAATATAATGTGGATAGCAGCAGTTTGCAGATGTCAACAAGCTTGATTTGAATGTTACCACAAATATCGGTCAGAAAGGAAACTAGTTATATTAATAAGCCATTGAATGTTTAAACATTCAAGGATCCCATGGTTAAGTAGAAACTGATGCGCAATAGTTGGCATTTACTGCATTGAAACTTTACAGGAAAAAAAAATCCTGAAAACCCCTTTCTTGATTCCATGAAGAAAATTACGAGCATTGAGGGCAAACTGAATTTACTGTGAAGCAGATCTTAGAACCAGTCTTAGTAAATGATGACTTCTCCCAATATTGATGCTTGTGCAGGTTATACCACTGCTTAGTGTTAGTTTTCTACAAAACAGAAATTAACCATCTGTTTAAGTTAATATTTACACACCCCGCCAAGGTTCTCTCTCCAAACTAATTCTTGGTTTCAAAAGCAATTGATCGCACTTTATTGATCAAATATTTCAAAATTTGCAGAAATAGTACAGCTACTGATCAGTAACAGGAGATACCATTCCGGTAGTTCTGTTGTTCAATTAGTAGACCTGTGTTAGTTTGTACTTCAATTTGATGTGCAAGGATAATTTTCATCCAATCAATATGATAACATATACACTGCAGGCACATTTTCCAGCTGCATTAGCAGGGTGTCAATTTAAATAACAACCTTTCTGTAGAGTCAAGTCCTTGCACAACTAGATATTAGAAGAAAAAGTCTGACCTATCATAGAAACCCTACAGTACAGAAAGAGGCCACAATCCCACCCAGGCACTACCCCCATATCCCTACATACTTACCCACTAATCCCTCCTACACATCCACTAAATCTACGCATCTCAGAATAATAAGGGCAATTTTAGCATGGCTAATCAACCTAACCCGCACATCTTTGGATTGTGGGAGGAAACTGGAACACCCAGAGGAAACCCACGCAGACATGAGAATGTGCAAACTCCACACAGTGACCAAGCTGGGAATCAAACCCAGATTCCTGGAACTGTGAAGCAACAGCGCTAACCACTATGCTACTGTGCCACCCATTGTTTAAAAAATCTCAATATCAGTCTTAATTTTCGTGTAGCAGACAGGCTTTGTGCTTTTAGCAAAATAACTCCTTCTGGTAATGACTGAAGAAAATGATATGATCAATCTGCATGCTGTCTGATCATACAAGTTTAAGCAGTCTTGCACATGCAGGATTCATTTAGTTTACACCAATTCAGCTTCACAGTAAGAAATTTGTTGCGACATGTAGGAGTTTTGTAACTAGAATTCAATGAATTTAATTAGCAAAAAGTTTCTATCCAATCCCTCTGGAAGTTTCTGCAATGTATTTTCCTTAAACTACAAGGGGTGGCACAGCGATTAGCTCTGCTGCCTCATCACCAGGGAACTGGGTTCGATTCCCAGCTTGGGTCACTGTCTGTGTGGAGTTTGCACCTTCTCCCCATGTCTATGAGTGCTCCGGTTTCTTCCCACAGTCCAAAGATGTGCGAGTTAGGAAGACTGTCCATGCTAAATTGTCCCTTAGTGTCAGGGGGACTAGGTAAGGTAAATGCATAGGGTTATGGGGATAGGTTCTGGGTGGGATTGTGGATGACGCAGACTTAATGGGCCAAATTGCCTCTTCTGCACAGTAGGATTCTATAATACACTAGATTTTTACCTCCACTATTGGTTGTCATACAATTAACATCTTCATTTGATCAGGTACACTCACCTGCATAACCAGACTCATCACAGACCAAAAGTAATAGGGGTTCTTCGGAACAATTTTGTAAAGTGCCATGCCAGCCTGAGAGAAAGTAGAAAATTTCACACCAATGTAAGCACATTTCAATACATTGCAGTAAACCTCAGTGAATGCATTGCCAGGATGGGGTAAATTATATGTCCAACTCTTGGATGCATCAATTATCAAATTATTTCTTGCTTTCTCTCATTTAAAAATCATAGCTACTTCACTTGTAAATAAATCAAAGCATGAGATGGGGTGGAGTTATTTTACAATGATATGTTTAAAGAAGGTTTCTAAACTCTCAGCACTGATGGTCAAAAATCACAGTAGATCTTTTACTAAGCCTCATGTTAGCAGGCAACTCTTGTGGAAAATATTTTTGTGGAATTCAGACACCAGATAAACAGCACAAAACTTAAGGCAAAGGAGTCAATATACTGAAATATAAATGCTGAAGACAAATAAATAATTCCACAATAACATCTTCACAACTTTTACCATACCAGATATCAAGAATAATATTACAACCATGCTATTGGAGATAAAGTGCTCAACATTTATGAGTAACCATATATTTATCTGGAATGAACTGCTGTAAAAGTAAAGGTGGGATTCAAGTTTCACACAAGCTACTGAACAGCAAAAAAAATAGAACGGGCAATTAGCACATACATGGTTATGTTTATCCAGGAAAATGAGTTGAAAACAGAATTGACAAATATATCAGAAAAGGACAAAATAATAGCACAAGTTAATATAATTTAATAAACACATGTCAATTTATATTTGAAATAAAATGGAATTCAACAAACTAATATAGTGAACAGACTGAGGAGTTACACAACAACCTGAGGCCCTTAATTTAGCCCAAATAGATCTATCCAATTTATTTAACAAATCTATATCTGAGTATCGCTGAAAGAAGACATTGTTAAAAAGATTTTTACCTTCCATTCATCAAGACAATTCCCTTCATCAAATGTAAAGGAACAATAATTTAAGATGAGCTTATTTCTTTTGATGTGCTAATTGAGAATGCATCTAATCACATCTAATGCATGCTTACTTTCACTGGTCACTATATGCTTTGGGTTTCTTATGCTACAAGATCACATGCTATAAGATTGCTCTTGTTGACAACCTCGTAAATAGGGCCTGAGCCATTTACAAACCATGCAAACTTCATGTTGAAATACGCAGCATCAAAGCCTTCTTGTGAGATAATGTCTATTTTAATCAGGTAATTGCTTGCTGCAAATTCATGTAATTGACCATTGTTGATCTGCAATGTTCTCAGTCTACCTCAGATTACTGTGGAAGGACAAGGTATCTCAAAGTCGGGCAACAGGTGAAGTTAACAGTTTTGTGATGGTACCATAAAGTAGCAACATGAGGATTGTATGCCACTAACAAGATGCTGCCTTCAAGTCAAAAAGACATTCTGTTTATCACATAAATAGAATATGGTATACATATTTCAGTCCCAATGTTATGCTACGTATGTCTCAAAGACTGGTAGATCATGTCAAACAGCATCCTCTTTGGTTGTTCGCAACAGGCAAGGTACCAACTACAACCAACTGGCCCATGTTTGGAAGACTCATAACATTGTCCAACACTGGATGTGATTCAATGCCACAATTGGGCAACACTTGTGAAACAATCTTGATTGTGTTGAAGTGGAAATTTTTCCTGCTTCTCGACTGTGGTAGAGAGACTTAACAAAATTCGTTCCAACAAAACAATTTATCTTTATTTCCGAAAGACTGCATGCAGCATATGGCAGAATCCGGGAAACAGATAGCAGTCTGCACGAACTGCTGATTCTATCCGAAGGCCACACCGACTACAAGAATCAATTTAATAGTTATATCTTTTTCTTATCAGCTAACATGACTTCAGGAATTCAATTAGTAATACAAGCAGTAATACATCATTAATCATATTATGATCCAGTAACCTTCACGACCCCTCAGTCTCATCAATACTATTATCTTGTCTTTTGAAGTAACAGAAAGGTTCCGTGATCCCTGACCATATCTTGTTTTTTGATGTAATAGAAGATTCTGTGACTCTGACTTTATTTCATTTTGCATCTGTAGTCCCAGGGTATGTGGAGTCAACTTTATCAAGACAGACTGAGGTCAGGCATTTGGCCTTCTCTGGTTTTATTCAAGTCTTAGATTATGCAGAGTCAGTTTTCCTTTGTACCAAATATTTGACCAATTTTCCCATCATGCCACTACTTCATTCATACAATATCACAATTGTGCTAAGAAATACACAGATAGCCAATTCAAGATTATAGGCTGGGTTCACAGTGTGGCGCACTTACATGTGCTCAAAGCTAATAATAATAGATAAGGCTCTGTTCTTTGTAATCAGAAATAACATGTATGTTAGTCGCCCTTGTTTCAACTAAACAAAACTGGCAATACCCATTCAATCTAGAAAACTAAAGATATATTTTGGAAATATATTGCCACTGTTACAAATTGGATAATGAAGACAAATAAGAAGTGTGCAGTATGCTCATCAGCATCTGAAAATAGCTGATAGATTAACACTTTTAATGGGACCTTTATTCTGAAATGACATAAACCCACCTTCTATTTCAGACATAATTTGGTTTGATTTGGAAGGAATATTCAGAGCAGGGAAGGAAAATAAACGTCAACGCACATCACAATTTCCTGGGGTTTAACAATATAGTACAGCATCTGTAATCCGAAGCAGCATCATACCAGACTTCTGTTTTTCTTTCCATTTATGTTGCCAGACCTGCACAGTTTTTCCAGTACTTTCTGGTTTTAATACAGCATCGTGTCTGGGCAATCACCAGTCAAAACTGTATTTTGCTCAATATTATATAAATAGTACCTGTTGCATTTTCTTGTATTCTCCAACCCTGGCATATGCCATAAAAAGGTGCGAGTGATACTCCTCACTGCTGGGGACTTTTCGCACAGCAGCTTCATACAACTTAGTGACCAGCTCAGCTAAAAGAAAAAGCACAAATAACTCTGACAGAAAGGGAGATAAAAGGCAGTATATTCAACATCTCAACTTCATGCAGAATACATAAAACAAAGACTTTTACACAAAATATGTTCTGGGTTCCTCAGATAAAAGACTGATAGCATAGTGATAATATTACTGGACTAGTAATACAGAGGTTCAGGATAAGTCTTCAGAGGCCCAATTTTAAATCCCACCACATCAGATGACAAATTTAAGTTCAATAAATTTGGAATAAGATGCTGGTCTCAAACATGATGATCAGAGAGGCCTACTTGGTTCGCTAATGTCCTTCAGGGGACAAAATCTGCTGTCCTTGCCTAGTATAGCCTGCAAGTGATTCTAGACCTAAGCAATGTGGATGACTCTGAAATGCTTTATCAAGACACTCAACAAGATAATTAAGGATGGGAAATAAACGTTAACCTTGTCAGCAATGTTTACGTCCCAAAGTCAAATAAAAAAAAAAACGACAATTCAATAGCTTTCACTTGAAGTTGAGGCATATGGGGCAGGGACCCAAAACTCAATCCTTAGTCTATTTTGAGTTACCTGATCTTAGTCAAGGTGACTCCAAGTACTTGCAACTGGCCTTAATACTTTTCAGCCAGGATGGGAAATTCCTACTGCTCATCTCCATTCAGTGGTCAAATTTGGTAAGTACACATGTTAATAAATTGGGAGAAAAATAAATCAGAAATAAATCGGATTTACATACACAAGGCAAATTATGTTTAACCAACTTGCTTTGAGTTTTGATCAGTTAATAGAAAGGGTTGATGAGAGTAACATCAATGATGTGGTGTACCTGGACTTCCAAAAGCATTTGATAAAGTGCCATACAACAGACTTGAGAGCAAAGTTATAGCTCACAGAATAAAACGGACAACAAGATACGAGAATGACAAGAAACAAAGGTGATGAAAATTGTTTTTATAGTGGTGTTCCCTAGGAGTCAATGATGGAACCCCTGTTCTTGCTGATAGATATTACTAACCTGGACCTTGATGTACAGGACACAACTTGAAAAATTGTGGGTGATACAAAACTTAGAAGAATTGTGAAGTACAGGGACAATAATGCAGAAATTCCAGAGACAAATTTGGTGTAATGGGTGGAGAAGTGGCAGGTTAACTTTAATGCAGAGAAGTATGAAGTATTCATTCCAGTAGGAAGAATGGGGAGAAGCAATATAAAATTGAAGGTACAATTGTGCAGGAGCAGAGGAATCAAGATGCACACATAGAACATAGAACACTACAGCACAAACAGGCCCTTCGGCCCACAAGTTGTGCCGAACACATCAAAACCTACCCAGCCATAGACCTATCTGTAACCCCCAATCCCATTGGATCCCATATACTCATCCAGAAGTCTTTTAAAAGACCCCAGCGAGTTCGCCTCGACCACCACCGACGGCAGCCGATTCCATTCACTCACCACCCTCTGAGTGAAAAACTTTCCCCTAGCATCCCCTCTGTACTTGCTTCCCTGCACCTTAAATCTGTGCCCTCTCGTCGCGACCATTTCAGCCCTGGGAAATAGTCTCTGAGAGTCCACCCTATCTATTCCTCTCAACATCTTGTAAACCTCTATCAGGTCGCCTCTCAACCTTCGTCTCTCCAGGGAGAACAGTCCCAGCTCCCTCAACCTGTCTTCATAAGGCATGCCTCCCAATCCAGGCAACATCCTTGTAAATCTCCTCTGCACCATTTCAATAGCTTCCACGTCCTTCCTATAGTGAGGCGACCAGAACTGCGCACAGTACTCCAAGCGTGGTCTGACAAGGGTCCTATAAAGCTGCAGCATTACCTCCTGACTCCTGAACTCAATCCCTCGATGAATGAAGGCCAGTACACCGTAAGCTTTCTTAACCACTCTTAACACATGCATAAATCATGTAAGGTGGCAGGATTATTTGAGGGAGTGGTTAATGTAACAGACAGTATCCTGGGCTTTTTCAATAGGAGCACAGAGTATAAATATTAAACCTGTACAAAACATTGGCTCAATCTCAAATAGGATATTATATTCAGTTCTAGGTCTACATTTCAGAAAGGATATGAAGGCATTAGAAAGGATGCAGAAAACATTCACAAGGAGAGTACCAGGGATCAGGAATTTCAGTTATACAGAAACATTGAAGAAGTTGGAATTTTTGGAGAAGAAAGGTTGACAGGTAATTTGATAGAGGCATTGAAAATTATGGAGGGATCAGGACAGATTACATTAGAAAAACTGTTCCCGTTGATGGAAGTATCAAAAATCAAAGGGATAAGATTTAAGCTAATTCACAAAAGATGCAATGGTGACATGAGGAAATCCTTTTTCACACAGTGAATGGTTAGAGTCTGAATGCACTGCCTGAGAATGTGGAGGAGACAGGGTAAATAGAGACTTTATCATTATCTGCAAAAGAAAGATTTGCAGGGTTACAGCAAAAAAGCAGGGTAATGACAGAAGATAAACTGCACCTTTAGAGGGTCAGCACAGTCACAACAGGCCAAATGACATCCTGTTTTGCTGTAACCATTCTATGATGCTCCATAAATATACTTCTTTGGGATCTTTCCTAACTAGTTTAGATGGTTCAGTTTCTCAATTTTTAGAAACTGGAATTGTTGATAGTGTTATGCCACTCTGAAAATCTTTTTTAAAATTATCACAGTAAATAGAGAAGGATCCAACTGAAGCATTCACAACCAATTAAAATGTTGCTTCAGTATTGCCTTACTCCTTGGTACAAGTCAAAGGGTTTTGACTATAGCACATGTCTGCTAGGTGTCAGAGGAATTAGGAATATAGGAAATGGAGTAGACTTTTCAGCCCATTGAGCCTGCGCCTCCAGTTAATACGATCATGGCTCTCAGACACTTTAACAACTTTTCTGTCTGCTGTCCCCACAATTCTTTACATTATTGTTGATCAGAAAACTATCAATTTCTTGCTTTAACCATACACAATGACTTAGCTTCCACAGCAGTTGAGGATACAGAAATCCAAACATTCACAACTCTCTGTCCTTGCCTAGTATAGCCTGAAGAAATTTTTCTTCACCTCTGTCTTGAGTGGCATCATCCTCATTTTGAAATTGTACCCTGCTGGCTCAAAACATCCCAACTAACATTTTACACCTGCACCTGCCTGTCTATTCGTTCAAGTATATGTAGGTTTCAAAGAGATCACCTCTCATTCTTCCAAGCTCTAGACAATACAGGCCCAGTTTCCCCAATCTCTCTTCACAGTCTCTCCATCCCCCGAGGAAGTCTGGTCAACCATTGTTACATTCCCTTTATGACAGTAATATCCTTTGCAGTATGGAGACCAAAAGTGCATAGACACCCTAGCGCAGTTTAACCAAGCTCTTAAACAAGTATAGCAAAACCTCACTACTTCTGTACTCAAATCCTGTTGTGATAAAGACTAACATTTCATTTCTCTTCCTAAAAGCTTGCTGCACGCTAGCCTTCAGTGACTTATGGACAAGAACACTCTGCTCCCTTTGTACATTTACTCTTTCTAATTTCTTATAATTTAAGAAACACTGCCAATATATCTTCTATCAAAATGAATTACCTTATTTTCCCATGTTATATTCCACCTGCCATGTTCTTGCCTACTCTAAATATGTCCAAATTCTCCTGTAGCTGCTTTACATCTTCCACAACACACATTCCTGCCCAACTTTATATCATCTGCAAACTTGGAAGTAATTCATTTGATCCCCACATCTAAATTAGTGATTTAGTTCTTTAGCAGATGCCACTAGAGCAGACCTGCTGCTCAAATAACAGCAATATTAACTATAGTTAATATTGGCATTTTTCAGAAAAGGTGATCCATGGGACTCATTCTCCAGGTGGTTACATAAGTTGTACAATGATCGTCCAATAAGACACAAATATAGCCCTCTTTGCTCTTCTCTCCTCCCATTCTCCAGGAAAACTTACGTCTGTGCATTTCACGATACAGAATAGTGAGAGCTTGTAAAGAGTTGTCATCTGTTGGTTCAAGTGCAGCTACCTCCTGTGCCACAGCGAATGCCTCCTCTTGTTTGCCTGTTCGCTGCAGGCCAATTGCCTTCAGAACCTGATAGGCAAGACCACAAAACGAAATTCTAAATATTCTATATTCATTAACAGTGATAACCGCCGTCATTAAGTTTATTTAGCACATTGTATCAATGGGATAGGGACGAAAAAATACTGATGCATGGTTTAATGTTATGTGAACATATTTCTAAACCAATATTCTAAATTAATAACGTCAAATTATCCTCACTGTCATATCTATGATGAATTATGAATCAATTATGAATTTTTGCATGTTAGCTCAAAAAGGTAAAACAAATTTACCTCAATGCTTTTGGTATAACCAGCATGCTGTCCACATTTTGTAAAATAATCCTGCCGATTAGAATTTTTAAAAGCAGCAAAGAAAATATTTAACCCTGGATTATCAACTATAGCCTCAAAGAACAAAAGCTCAAAATATTAGCTGCTGTCTGAAAATGACAGACATTAAAATTTCCAGTTCAAACAACTGAACACTGAATGACCTTTGATACTTTGTGCCCTTGAAAGGACACAACTTTACCTTAGCAGAATTGTGAGTTCTCTAATAAGTGTCCCAACACTTTTAAAACAGATTGGACTTACCAAGACTAACATCGCAGAACAGCTTCTACTTTTGACATTGTTCAGTTTTGAATTGTTTTGCACCAATCATATTATTTATTGCTTTAAATGACTGAAATCATTGAAAGAGTGAGAAAAATCAAATGGCTGCGTATCAAGAGAAACATTGCCAATGCTTTGCCTTTCAACTGACAGAGGATCTACTTAGACCACCTGTCCACAGGAAATTCCTTGGGTCAATTTAGCAATTAACATTACACTCATGCTTCAAGCTACCCAACCATGAGAAGGGTTACATAATGTAATCCACTTTAGAAAACTATTGCTATACTTGCTTACCTTTGCACAGTGAAGGTCCTTGTGTTTTTTGAGCAATTTGTCAGCTTGCTGTATAGCCATCTTGTTATTGCCATTGTCCAGATAATCTGTGCAACAAATAAATATATCATTTTATTTGTTCCCCATTGAGGGGATTTAAATTTCTATTGAAAAATACTGGCTTGGAATACATGTAATACCAAGCACATCAATATTTTGAGTGTAACTGAAGCACTATAGCAAATCATGCAAAGGAAAGTTTGCTTTGTGCTCCTTTGGCACCATTCAAATCAAGCACTTGGGAGAACAGTGTTTGGCTTCAATGCTGAGTCCAGCACTCAGAAGACCTGACACCAAGTATTAAGAATTTGACAGATTTCATACGGTCATTTGAGGCAGAGCCACTTACTGTGGCCTTGAATGCACAGTACCTGTGCTTCCTTACTCTTGCATTATCTAACTGAAGGAATGGTTACGCACAAGCATAACTGGTACAGAATCTACCTGCTCGAAAATGACTCTGTAGTCATTCGCAAGCAGGTAGATTCTGTACCAGTTATACTTGCATGTAACCATTCCTTAGGATTCAATAAGGAAACATCCTTCCATCTCAAATGAAGATCCATGATCTGTGGACATACAAGTCTGCTGAAAACTCTTATTTCTACTTGAACATGCCTATTTTCTTTCTTGATAATTGTAGCATGTGCGTGTGTTCTGCTTTGCAACAGAAGCATGATAACAGGTTATCCCCAACACTCTTCTAAACTTCATTATTTTAGTTTTTCTTGAGCAATTAATATCTCAGTGTACCAAGCAAAAGGCTGGAGGCTTCCTCCAGCTCAGATATCCAAAAGCAATTCATAAGTGAAAAGAAACTTCTGTCAACAGACAATATGACAACAAACCAGAACAATATGTTGATATAGAGGATGGGAACATATACTATAAAACTATTGGTGCCTCACAAAGCTGCATTCTCAGCCCCCTACTATACTCCTTATACACCTCCGACTGTGTGGCCAAATCCCCTCCAATTCAATTTTCAAGTCCGCTGATGATACCACTGTAGCGGGTCGGATCTCAAACAATGACAAGTCAGAATACAAGAATGAGATAGAGAACTGGTAAACTGTGCGGCAACAATCTCTCCCTCAACATCAACAAAACAAAGGAGTTTGTCTTCGACTTCAGAAAGCGTAAAGGAGCCCCTGCCTACATCAATGGGGACAAAGCAGTAAGGGTCAAGAGCTTCAAGATTTTAGGTATCCAGATCATCGACAACCTGCCCTTGTTCGCCCCATGCCAACACTACACTTAAGAAAGCCCACCAACGCCTCTACTTTCTCAGAAGACTAAGGAAATTTGATATGTCAGCTGCAACTCTCACCAACTTTTACAGATGCACCATAAGAAGCATTTTTTCAGTTTGTAGCACAGTTTGGTATGGCTCCGGCTCTGCCCAAGACCACAAGGAACTACAAAAGATCACGAATGCAGTCCAATCCATCACACAAACCAGCCTCCCATCCATTGACTCTGTCTATACTTCCCACAGTCTCGGCAAAGCAGCCAGCATAATTAAGGACCCCACACACCCTAGGCATTTTCTTTTCCACCTTCTTCAGTCAGGAAAAGATACAAAAGTTTGAAGTCACATACCAACCAACTCAAGAACAGCTTCTTCCATGCTGCTGTCAGACTTCTGAATGGACTTACCTTGCATTAAGTTGATCTTTCTCTACACCCTATCAATGATGTAACACTATATTCTGCACTCTCTCGTTTCCTTCTCTATGAACTGAATGCTTTGTCTGTATAGCGCAAGAAACAATATTTTTCACTGTATGTTAATACATATCACAATAATAAATCAAATGGTACATGCACTCATTTATACCTAGGATGGCTTACTAACCAATATGCCATTGAGCTACACAAAACAGCAGAGATTCAACAAGAACAATCTCCATCCTTAATTCTGACACCACTTCTCATTCGCCTTGCTGATGTTTTGCATT
This sequence comes from Sphyrna mokarran, assembly GCA_024679065.1. Lineage (NCBI taxonomy): Eukaryota > Metazoa > Chordata > Chondrichthyes > Carcharhiniformes > Carcharhinidae > Sphyrna > Sphyrna mokarran. The sequence goes on along the minus strand of JAGIQG010000020.1, from coordinate 36,351,519 downwards.
CACATAAATAATCAAGGAAATTGTGCCATCTCAACAGCCATTCGTTTTCTGATACCTGAAATCTAAAATGAGCAATGGAAATTAATACTCTCTTAAGACAGAAAACAGAATTAAAATTTGCTCAACAACTTTACAATGCAATGGAATCCATAAAATTATGATTTGGTGTGTTGAACAACACAAAATAAGATATGGAAGAAGAATAGGCTATTCAGTCCATACTGCGCCATCCAAAAAAATGAACATGGATCTCCTTTCTCCATTTACTATATCACGTTAAGGAAAAACAAATTCCTCCCCAACCTTCCCTGAAACATATCAAATTATGCTCTTAATATCTCTATATTCCCCCTCTTTCTCAATAAATATCAATCTAGCTCATTTAAAAAGTAAAACTGAATTAACATCAACAATTTCTTACAATATGAGAACCTAGCTATGGCAGAATCACAAGAGATTTAAGAAGTGGTAAGGGAAGAGAAACATAAAATGCCCTAATAATGATTTCCAAAGTTTTTGTACAGACAGAGAAAAAACTGGGTCGCTCCCAAATGGTTCATGTCAATTTTAAATTGAAAAACTACCCAAAATTTCATCCAGTCTTCTCAGCATGTTCTTATGCATATTATTTAATTTTACTCCACATTAGATTCCATGCAATCTATACATGTTGAACTTCAATAATTACTGAAAAAGATATGCATAAACATGTATATATTACCCAAATTGTTTAGATAAACGGCATTTCACTATAAACTGAATTTTCTACAGAACCATCCATCATTTCACTGGCCTCCAAAATACATTTTTCAAACACATCTTATGTGGAAATGTGACTTGAATGGCTTCTATCAGAGAGATTAACATTTTGTTCAAGTCCCAATGTCATTGTGAATGCTATATAACATCAGTCCATCTATGTATGTTTGTCATCATGGCTCAAGGACAATGCCAAATAGGATCTAGCACTGAAAAGCAAAGCAATATATTCTTAAAAGTCATACTCTTAACTCCTCCAATGGCTCTAAACAAGACATTAATGACAAATGAATTACTGGGTGTGGAACAGGCAGGATCTTCGTCCTTGTTGTTAACTGTTCTTGACAGGAATCATAGTCAGAGCATTAAAACTAGATTTAACACTTTGTTTCAAAGTTCCCAGGCTGTGAGGCATGACAAAATACAGAATCTAGAGAGGGTTCCTGTCACTCAAAATATTAGTGCCAGAGATTTGGTTAGAAGATAGCCTTTATATATTTCTCCCTTGTTTGGTTACTGTATGAATACTCAGTCTTTTAAGGCAAGTAGTTGGCTGAAAAGAATAGATCCATAATGCTCTCATTAGATTTTGAGCAGAGGGCTTCTGTGGCATTGAGAGGATAACCTGGAAAGACAAGAATTCTGCCACCCCACAGGTTGAGTTGTTCCTCAAATCCGAAATCACCATGCATAGTACTAAAACATGATTAACCAATGTGCTCATACTATGACAGCATATTCAGCTTCTGTATACTTTATAGCTAGCATATATACAACACTCAATAATTTTGATTGAATGGAATCCTAGAACTTCACAGTACAGAAGGAGATTATTCAGTCTGTGACAGTTCTTTGATATAACTGTTTACTCCCACCTTTTCTCTGCAGCCCTGCATTTTCTTTTCTTTTCAAATATACATCTCCAGGACAGATGGTGGCATAGTGCAAAGTCACTGGTCTAACAATTCAGAGACCCAAACTAATGCTATGAGGACAAGAGTTCAAAAAATTCAATTAATAAATATGGAAAACAAGGTTAGTCTCAGTAATGATGACCATGACAACTATTATCAATTGATATAAAAACTTTTCTGGTTCACTAACGTCCTTGGGGGAAGGAAATCTGCCATCCTTATGCAGTCTAACCTACATACAACTCTAGACCCACAGCAATGTGGTTGGCTCTTAACTGTCCTCTGCAATGGCCTCGCAAGCCACTCAGTTCAAGGATAATTAGGAACAGGCAACAAATGCTGATCTTGTCACATCTCATGAAAGGATTTTTTAAAAATCCTAACTATTTGAATTGAAATGTTAAATCTGCTTTAAACTGCAAAACTGCTTAAAAGCATAATGTGAGGATGTTGACCCTGGGGAAGGAACAAGTATATCAAGGCAGAAAATGAGCAGGACTCATGGTGAAATATCTCAGTTCTATATCTTGCTCCATAATGCATTCTTTTTCTAGATTTCCTGTTAATATAATAGGAAATATCGATTCTTCTTACTTGGACTTGAGACTCAATGTTACTGGTTCTGATGAAAATTCTTGATCTGTTCATGACCAACGTCCTTATTCAGGATAACTTGAAAACAAGCAAACTAAAACGTCACTCGATAACCTCTGTTCTCAAAAAATAAATCACAGGACTTTTTTTTTCCAATGGTACCTCTCAGGAACAAGAGTAGATAATTCAATGTCATCATGACTGTCTAATTTACTTGTCTTTGATATCCTACCAAAAAAGATCTGTTCATCTCAGTGAAAGTTCCAATTAACCCAGCATCCATAACCTACTGGGGACAACGGAGACAGAGAAGAGAATTCCCATTTCTTCACTAGTGAGAAAAATTGTTTCCTGATTTGACTCCTCAACAGCATAATTTTAACTTTTGGATGGTACCACCTTGTTTTGGATTTTTTTTACACAAAAGGAAATAGTTTCTCTTTCTGTCAAATTATTTTCTTTTTAAGTGCCACAATTAAATGACCCCTCAACTTAGAGAAAATATAAGAACCTGTTCGCAACACACATGCTTTAAACCTTGGTATAAATTTGGTGAATCTACACTGCGCTCCATCCATTGCCAATATATCCTGGGGTATGGTACCCAAGTCAAAATACAGTGATAAAGGTTTTGTACAAGTGCAGTATCACATTTTCATCTTGGCATCCTAGCCTCCTGGAGTTAGTGTTCAACAATTCATTAACCTTTTAATTACTTATTATATCTGTGCATTAGCCTTTAGTAGCATGTGTACCTGGAGACCCAAATGCTATGGCCCCTCCACAAGTTTCAGAGTGACCACTGCGTAAAACTATATGCCAGGGTGATTTGCCACATAAGATGGGAAGAAAATATGAGAAATATGAAAAATGTGAGGGCACACCTAGAGTACTGTATATAGTTTTGGTCTTCTTACTTACTGGCATTGGAAGGCATGCAGAGGGGATTCGCTAGGTTGAGTCAGGAGTTGAGAGGGTTGGCTTATGAGGAGAGACTGGGCAACATTCATTGGAATTCAGAAGAATGAGGGGAGATCTTATAGAACATAAGGTGACAAAGGGAATAGATAAGATAGATGCAGAAAAGTTGTTTCCACTGATGGGTGAAACTAGAAATACCGAGCTTGGCCTCAAAATAAGGGGGATTAAACAATAATGATGATATTTTCTATGGGTCACTTAATCAGGTGAAGGTCTCTCTTTTAGATCAACTTCCATTTTTAGTCACCTGAAAACATTTAAGTTATATTTGTGAAACAAACTGCTTAGAGCTCTGCAAACAAATTATTTGAGAATATGCCATTCTAAACAAACTGTTCCATAAACATAGCAAGCTGGTGTTTTATATGTACAAAGAAAATGACTATAATTGTCCTGTAAACTTCCTGTTTTTTTGTGGAACCTTGCTGTACATAAACTGGCTACTGTATTTCCTTACATTACATCAACTGCAAAAAATGTACTTAATTGGTTGTAAAGCACCTGGAGACTAAAACAGGAGATGTATAATTCTTTCTTCTTTATTTCCTTCAATGAGGAAGTTTACTTATTTTGGATATTATACTTTATTTCTTCTAATCTCGTTAAAATCAAAAACAGCACGTCAAGCACGTGTGGAGAAAGAGCTGACAGCTACATCAATGAACATGGCTCACTATTCACAGGACTTGCCTAAGCTGCTGAGAACACCCTACATTTTTCTGTTTTTAATTTCAGATGCCATTCACAGCATTTCAATTTTTGTTTAAGCAAGAAAATAACCATATTAAAATCGATCATTTAAATACCATAAAGATTGGAGGATGAACACTGTCTCTGGTCTGCAACTTCTCAGCATGAGAAGCGCTCCAAAAGCTTGTGACTTGTGCTACCAAATAAATCTGTTGGACCTTAACCTGGTTTTGTGAGATTTCTTCCTGTACTTCTCAAGCAGACAGCATGAAGTTATCAAGAGTGCATCAGGACATCTTGGTTTTAACATTAAAGTCTTATTCAAAGATAACTTGGCTGAAATTTTGTGTTATTTTCTGAATGTGAAGAATCCCTCAAACGTACATCAAACAGCACAAACAGCAATTAACAAAAATTACTGATCCAGTGAAATAAACTACCAAATAGTGACATAAGACTTAAATTGTTTTCCTCATTATCTACAACAACAATGTGTATTTATACAGCACAGGACTATCATAAAACAAGTTTTGAAACTGAGCTACAAAGAAAATGTCAGGTCAGATGATCAAAAATCCGGTCGAGAAAGAAGATTTTAGGAAGTGTCTTAAATAATAAAACCAAGGTAGACCGGTGGGGGAAGAGAATTCCAGAGCTCGGAGTCTAAACAATCAAAGGCACGGTAACCAATGATGGTGCAATTATACACAAGAGGCTCAGTGGCACAGTGGTTAGCACGGCTGTCTCAGTGCCAGAAACCTAAATTCAATTCCAACGTGGGTCAGTGTCTATGTGGAGTCTGCACATTCTCCTCATGTCCACATAGGCATTTTCTGGATGCTCCGGTTTCCTCCCACGTTCTGAAAAACATGCTAGTTCGGTGCTTGGCAATGCTAAGTTCGCCCTAAGTATTGGAATGTGGCGACTGGGGTATTTTCACAGTAACTTCATTGCAATGTTACTCTAAACTGACTTGAGACACAAATAAACTTGAGATTATTGCATACATCTGGGAGGGTTGTGGGGTCAGAGGAGTTAGAAAAGGGCAAGGCCCTGGAGAGATTTGAAAACAAGGTTGAGAATTATAAAATCAAGATGTCACCAATATAGGTCAGCAAGCACAGGGATTATAGGGGAATGGAACTTCCTCCAAATTAAAACATAGGCAGCCAGTTTACAAATGTAACATGCAAGACACCAGCCAGTGGTGCTTTGGAATTGTAGAGTCCAGAGGTAATGAAGGTACGGATGAGAGTTTCACTAGATGAGTTGAATCGAACAAGTCACAGAGGTAAAAAAATGGTCTTAGAGAGGGCATAACTACAAGATCAGAAGCTCATCTCAGGGTCAAATTTGACACCAAAGTTGGGAACAGATTGACTTAATCTCAGGCCATTGCCAGAGAGGGGAATAGTTGTTAGGCTAGTACAGCAATGTGCCACTTTTTCACTTGAAGAGGCTGCTGAGGTGCATACCATGTTGCCTGTGTTTCCAAAAGTTTGTAACTAAAACTCAGGCTTGCACATATGAACACATTTGTTTTTCTGATTTGGGATTTATTCATCAATGAAGCAACAGCACCATGAACACCTCTTTTCAAGGCGTACAAAATTCAAATGAGATGAATTAGCAAAGTATGAAATTAATGAATATAACAGAACTGCATAAGCTTTATGGGCTAAAATGACAGGAACTACAAGCCTCATTCCAATTCTAAATTACATTTATGAACCAGTTGGGTCACATCACAACCAGACAGCTTGCTGGCTACCTTTCCTGAACATCAGTTTTTTAAAAAACTTAATCCACATCCTCAAAGATTCTCAATATGGCAAGATCTGATCTCAGTGATTGGGAAAATAGCATTTCACTTAGGAAACGAGATGAGAAAAAAGTAAATCGCACTCCATCTCGTTTGTGGTCAGACACAAAAAAAGGGTTAGAAGACAAAAATAAGGTATTTATTGATTAACATTGGCGAGGAGGGTGAATAAAACATACAGAAATTCTTATATACAAGAAACACTATGACATACACTTACTGACACAAACTGCTGATATAGGAATATAAATAGCATCCATATTCATGACAAAATAAAGTTTAAAAATTTCTACTTCCATGACTTGTTCAACTCATCTGGTGAAACCCTCATCCATAACTTCATTAGCTCTGGACTCTACAATTCCAAAGTACCACTGGCTGATGTCTCACGTTACCTTCGTAAACTTGCTGCCTATGTTTTAACTTGGAGCAAGTTCCATTCCTCTATAATCCCTGTGCTTGCTGACCTACGTTGGCTACGTCAACCTTGTTTCAAATCCCTCCAAAGCCTTTTTTGTTATCTATTAAGGAAGAAGTACATTTCTCTCTAAACATAAAGTTCATTTTATAAGATCCTGAATGTTCTTAACCAGGTGGATGTGAAAATGATATTTCCACTTGTGGGTGAGTCCAGAATTAGAGGGTACTGTTTTAAAATTAGGAGTTGCCCTTACAGGGCAGAGATGAGGAGTTTTTATTTCCCTTCAGAGAACTGTGCAACTTTGGAACTCTGCCACAGATGATGATAGAAACAGCACCACTAAATTTTGGCAGAGGTAGATAGACTCTTGTTAGACAAAGAATCAAAGGTTATCAGAAGTAGGTGGGAATGTGGAACTCAAAAAGCTAAACATATCAGCCATGATCTCATTGAATGGCAGGGCAGGCTTAAGGGGGCTGAATTGTCTGCTTCTGCCCCATTCTGTAAATTTGTAATCAGTCATTTGCTCACTGATCTAGGGCAAAAAGAAAATCCATGAGCCATAACCAGTAACGTGAATATCTTGGATTAATCAACATTTTAAATGCACCATAATTTACAGAATTGTTCTGAACAGTGATACTTCCCACAAAAAGCAGCTTCAGTGGTTCATCATTAAAAATGATCCAATATTAAAAGTAGAAAACAAATTCAGAAGTTCTTCTAAGTCAAGTTTGTCTTTCCCCTTTATCATGCACATTTTGCCTTTCAAGTATTACCAGGTTTGCTTTTGAAAATTATTGAATCTGCTCCTACACTACATTCTACACCATAACAAGACACTAAGACATGTTTCCTTTTGTCACATGAAATCATCTTATCAATTACTTTATAATGGATATACCCCACCTGCAACTAAAAACTAGTCCTTCTAGATTTTTAAACACCCCTTTCAAATCTCCTTGTAATATCAGCTTCCCCTTGTGGAGCAACCTCAATTTCTCTTGTCTCTCCATGTAAAAAGTCTTTAATTCTTCATACCATTTCAGTAAGTTTTCTCTGCACTCTCCCTTAAGATCGAACATACTCTGAGATGCAGTGCCCAAAGATGACTGCAATACTTTATAAAGCACTTCTAATAGGCTGAAGATGTCCAAATTCAGTGGACTGACCATGCTAATTTGTCCCTTAGTTGTCCCAAAATGTGTAGGTTAGGGGGATTAAATATGTGAATTTACAAGGGTAGAGTCTGGATAAAATGGCTTGTTTGAGAGCCTTTGCAGACCGAATGGGCTCCTTCTGCAATGTCGGGATTCTGAGGCTATTATACAAAGAACAAAACAGCACGGGAAACAGGCCCTTCACCCCAACGAGCCCACACCGCCACCTCGATGTTTCCACTTCTATCCCGATCCCTGTCTGTGTTGATAGATCTATGGACTGAAACCAAATTTGAGACAATTTAGGGAGAATTTGTTCTGCCAATCAGCCTAAGAGCACATCTTTGGGATGTGGGAGGAAACCGGTGCACCCGGAGAAAACCCACGCAAGCACGGGGAGAATGCGCAAACTCCCACAGACACAGGCCTAAATCCATGTATCTGCACAGCACAGCGATAGTCACTGAGCTGTCATGTTGCCCATCAAATGGTCCAGGTCGAGCATACACTAACAACATGAAGTACTAGGATACTCGCAGCCCTCCCACAACCCATCGCATGTATGCCCCTTGTGAGACAACAAGACGGACCAAAGTACCTGTAGGATAAAAACAAGTACATCAATATCATCAACTATTTACACATTTCCCAGGGACTTCCACGGCTCACGATCCCTATTTTAAATCAGTTTTCTATATCTCTCCATTCCTATTCTGTTCATGTGTCCATCTAAGTATCTCTTAAGCAACTCCAGAGGCCTGCCCTCCACCACTTTACTTGGCAGCGCGTTCCATACCTCCACCACCGTGTGAAAAAACTCCCTCTAGCATCCAAATTATACCTTACCCCCCTCACCCTAAGCCCGTGACCTCTCGTGCTATTTGAGTTCATCCTAGGAAAAAGCTTAACCCTGTTTACTCTGTCTATACCCCTCATAATCTTGTACACCTCTATTAGATCTCCTCTAAGTCTATGTCTTTCTAAGGAAAACAGCCCCAATTTACCTAAGCTCTCCTCGTAACTCAGACCTTCCATACCAGGCAGCATCCTGGTAAACCTCCTCTGCACTCTCTCCAGAATCTCCATGTCCTTCTGTAGTAAGGGACCAGAACTGGACACAGTATTCCAAATGAGATCTAACTAACGTTTTATACAACTGCAACATTAAAGACAAGCTCTTGTACTCTATACCCCTTCCTATAAAGACTAGCATACCATATGCTTTCTTCACAACCTTCTCCATCTGCTCTGCCACCTTCAGACTTGTGCACCTGCACCCCGAGGTCCCTCTGCGTTTCTATACTCTTAATAGGTCTACCCTTTATCATATACCTCCTCCCTACATTCTTTCTCCCAAAATGCATCACCTCACATTTATCAGGATTGAATTCCATCTACCATCTATCTGCCCAAGTTACCAGCCTATGTCCTGCTGCATCGCCTGACAATGCTCCTCACTATCCGCAAGTCCAGCCATCTTTGTATCGTCTGCAAACTTGCTGATCACTCCACTTACTCCTTCTTCCAAGTCATTTATTTATATATTACAAATAGAAGAGGTCCCAGTACTGAGCCCTGCAGCACACCACTAGTGACCGACCTCCAGCTAGAAAAACACTCTTCCACTATTACTCTCTGTTATTATGTGAAAAGTTAAAAGTACCCCAGTGCAGCACTGAAAATGACTAGATTACACCAACAACCTATTCATGCCAAGAAAACAACACAATTTGTATGAAGTGTTTAACAGAAATTGAATACTGACGTTAACATTCCTTGTAAACTAATGACTCATTTACGTTGAGGGCTGATCACTTTTAAGAATCAAAAAAAATTGCAACAAATTAATACACAGCTTAGAGAAAAATACAACACAAAATATTAATATCAAGTCTTATGTGAATTCAGATATGGGTCACTGCAATATCCCAATTAAATTAGTTATTTCCGGTGGAGAGCTCGGTTCCAGCTGCCAGACAACTTGATTTTAAGATTTAAAACATTCTCAGGCGGCAAAGTACCATCAAGAGGCGCCGCCCACCAAACTCCATCAGTTCCAATGAATGTACACCCGACACCTCAACTCCTCTTTTCAAAACGTTCCGTCTCTACTGTAACGGGGAATCAACAAGTTCCAATGGCAGATAAAACACATTGCTCTGGAAAACTACCGCTGCACCAAGACACTCAAACTTCTCCCAAGGATCCTTCTATTAGAAAGAACGCGATGATGATAAAAAAAAACCTCGCACTGCCACCAGACTAGATTGTATGACTACTAGACAAGCAACGTTCGGTACTGAATTGAGCTCCGAAATGCGGTGTAACTCGAGCTCGAGGATATATCTGCGGCCTAGCAATGAGGGGAGCCGGCGCCTGAAATTATCAGCGCCACCAGGTTTTTCGAGCGCTTGGTTTTATTATGGGGGTGTATTCGGGTGAATGTTGCAGGTACAAGATGACAAATCATTCCGTTACCATATATCGGACGCAGCCTCCTGTCATTGGGATCCTGCACATGGCTACGAGCCGCCATGATGACTCTCTGCTACTGCACACGCGCACTCCGAACCAGCAATCCTGGTTTGTGCGCATGTCTATTGCCGACAGGCGGCCGCCCCTGACACATGCGCATACCGAAGCAGCAATCCTGGTTACTGCGCATGTATATTGCCGATAGGCTGCCGAATTTAACACATGCGTAAAGTTTCTTTGTCGACTCAATAGTGGGTCAGAATTTAAATTTCTTCAACTTTCCTATTGATGTCCTGTTCTTATTTTGACCAAGACTGATATATATTGCAAAATATAATTACATTGGCCTGATGATTTTGCAATGATTTTCTTTTTAATAATTCATTCATGGGAAATGGGTGTCATTGGCTGGCCAGCATTTATTGCCCATCCTTAGTTGCCCTTGTGAAGGTGGTGGTGAGCCGCCTTCTTGAATTGCTGCAGTCCACGTTCTGTGAGTCTCCACTCAAAAGAGCGGTTGGGGTGTGGAATGGGCTGCCTGTTGTGATAGCGGAGTCGGACACTTTAGGAACTTTCAAGTAGCTATTGATAGGCGCATGGAGCACACTAGAACGATAGGGAGTGGGATAACTTGATCTTGGTTTCGGACAAAGTTCGGCACAACATTGAGGGCCAAAGGGCCTATGCAGTGCTGTATTATTCGATGTTCTATGACCCACAAGATCATTAAGGAGGGAATTCCAGGATTTTGACCCAGTGACTGTGATATAATTCCAAATTAGTCATGATGTGGAGATGCCAGCGTTGGACTGGGTAAACACAGTAAGAAGTCTGACAACACCAAGTTTTAAGTGCAACTGATTTATTTGATAGTAAACTCACAACCTTTCAGGGTTTGTCCCTTCATCAAGTGAATGGAGAGTTCTATCTGATATGCTCTGACTTAAATCTGGTGTTGTCAGGCTTTTTACAATATAATTCTAAGTCAGTATGATGGAAGTGAACTTGCAGGTGGTGATGTTCCTATATATCTGCTGCTCTTGTCCTTCTAGATGAAAGGTGTGTTTGGAAGGTGCTGTTTAAGGATCTTTAGTGAATTGCTGCGATGCATTTTGTAGATAGTACACACTACTGATACCGAGTATTGGTGATGAAGAAAGTGGATGTTTGTAGATGTGGTGCCAATCAAATGGGTTGCTTTCTTTTGGATGGGGTCAAGGTTCTTGAGTGTTGTTGGAGCTGCATCCTTCCAGGCAAGTGAGGAGTATTCTATCATATTCCTGACTTGTGCTTTGTAGGTGGTGGAAGGATTTGGGAAGTCAGGAGTTGAGTTATTCACTGCAGTACTCCTAGCCTCAGTTTTAGTTCTTCTTTCCCTCAATAATGAGGGAAATCTAGGGATTTAGATTTAAAAATTAAATGGTGGTGAAGAATTGTTTTTCACTCAGCAAATGATGGGAGTTTGGAACTCTGCATGAAAGAGTGGTCGAGGTTAAAACTCATCACATTAAAAAAAAACTTGGAGCATGATGACCCTCTGCTATTTGAAGTTACTTGAAAAGCTACAAACTGTGGGGCTATGGACTAGAAACCATAAAATGCAATTATGCAGAATCATTCTCTTTCAACTGTCATAGAAGCTAAAATGCTTCTTTCTGTGATGTAAATTTGTTATGCTTTGGCTTGTTTTATCTTCATCAGAAATGTTCATTCATTTTTCAAGTACTGTTTTAAGAATTATAGCTCCTTCAAGTGACCATTCTGAGATCTGGGCTTGGCTCAGTTATTTCTGGGTGAGAAAACTTTAGTATCAAAACTTTAATATCTAATCTGGGTTGATACCTAAATGCAAAATTGGAAAAGTCCTACATTATCTTTGGATTAGATATTCGTGAACATTAGGGTTGAAATCAATGGCAAATATGGAGTTTTGAGAAGTCTATAGCAAGCATATGGGCGTGATTAAGATGTGTTTATCATTTTAGTAACTTTCAGTTAAAAGGGCGGGATGGTCCAGACAGGATTTATTTGTGATTTAGCCCCTAATCACATGATTTTACTTTCAAAAGTCTTAAAATTACATCACTGGAATATAAATATTTTTGAGCTTTTTTTCAGGATGCTGCATTACTAGGGCATAAGTCTCTGGTGTACTTAACTGCACAAATTTTGATTAGACATACTTGATGAAACAGATATTCTTTTCCTATCCATTATTGGTCTTTCCAACATTCAAATGGATTTGGTACTGGCTTGGCATTAGCTTAACATCAGTGTGATAGTCATAAAACCCAGGGATGTAGGTAGAACTTTATTATCTTTCTAACCTGGAGCTGTGGATGTATATCGCCAAAAGATAGCGTCCAAATCATCAGAGATCAGAAGTACAAACCAAGATATGAATTCCGCGCACTAACTGCATGGAGATGGTTTGGGTGATTTGATCTTCTGATGGATAATTCCCCTACTCCCCAGGAGCCTGACTTTCCTTCAATCCCATGACTTCATCCTTGATCCGACCTGACTACACCCCAATCACCTAACTAAGTCCTCACCAGGACTTAGTCTATCTCTGTCTATCTCTGATCTGAAAACACCTTTTGATCCAACTTGGCTACCTCCAGACCCACCTTTCGAGTCACCCAGCGACCCAACTTACCCACCTGTTTTTCCTACCAACCTACCATCCTACTTACCTGCCACCTACCACCTCACCCAGCAATCACCCTAGCCATCTGCCATTCTACCACCTCACCCACCTGCCAGTTTACCCTGCCCACTTACCTCATGTTATTCGGAAAGGTTGAGGCCTATACTCAATAGAATTCAGAAGAAAGGGAAGTGATCTTGTTGAGACATATAAGTACCTGAGGAGCTTAACAGGGTAAGGTGCTTATAAGATGTTACCCACCCCCTCGCCCTCTTGTGGGAAAATCTAAACTAGGAGATATTGTGTCAGAATATCTGAATCCCAGGGAGACTAATATCTTGGCGGGAAGACTGGCTATGGCTACTGGGGGGACTTTAAACTAGAAAGGTTGGGGGGAAGGAATAGTGATGAGGAGACTGAGAGCAAGGAGGTTAGCTCCCAGGTAGGGAAGGACTGTAGACAGTATGAGAGGGATTTAGACGGGTGGTGGAGAAGGGAAATGTCCAGACTGAGGGGCTGACTTGTGTCTATTTTAGTCATAAGTGTAGTTTAGCCAGGAGTGTAGTAAATAAGGTAGATGAGCTTAGGGCATGGATTGCTGCTTGGGAATGTGATGTGGTGGCCATTACAGAGACTTGGATGTCTCAGGGACAGGACTGGGTACTTCAGGTGCCAGGATTCAGATGCTTCAGGAAGGACAGGGTTGGGGGCAAAAGAGATGGTGGAGTGGCACTGTTGATCAGGGACAGTGTCATGGCTGCAGAGAAGATGGATGCCGTGGAGGGACTGTCTACGGAGTCTCTGTGGGTGGAAGTTAGGAACAGCAAAGGGTCGATAACTTTGCTGGGTGTATTCTATAGGCCGCCCAATAGTGACAGGGAAGTTGAGGTACAGATAGGGAAACAGATCCTAGAGAGATGAAGAAATAACAGAGTTATCGTGATGGGAGACTTCAACTTCCCAAACATCGACTGGAATATCCTAAGGGTAAGGGGTTTGGACGGGGAGAAGTTTGATAGGTGTGTTCGGGAGGGTTTCCTGACACAGTACGTGGATAAGCCTACGAGAGGAGAGGCTGTACTTGACCTGGTGCTGGTTAATGATGTACAGATGCCAGCGTTGGTTTGGGGTGGTAAGAACTCAGTAAGAATTTAGCAACACCAATTTTTAATCCAACCAATTTATTTGATAGTAAAAAAGCTATCAAATAAATCGGTTGGATTAAAAATTGGTGTTGCTAAATTCTTGCTGGTAAATGAACCAGGACAGGTGTCGGATCTCTCGGTAGGAGAGCATCTTGGGGATGGAGATCATAATTCCACCTCCTTCACGATAACATTGGAAAGAGATAGGATCAGGCAGGCTAGGAAGGTGTTTGTCTGGAGTAAGGGGAAATATGAAGACATCAGGCAGATAATTGGATGAATAAACTGGAAGGAGGCGTTCTTGGGGAAAAGTACAGAAGGAAGGTGGCCGATATTCAAGGAATGTTTGTCTGGAGCTCTGCACGACAATGTTCCGATGAGACGAGAAGGTTTTGGTAGACCACAGGAACCGTGGTGCACGAAGGTTGTGGTGAAGCTAGTCAGGAAGAAAAGAAAGGTGTATAAAAGGTTCAGAGACTAGGAGATGTTAGGGATCTAAAGGAGTATAAGGCTTGTAGAAAGGAGCTTAAAAAGGAAATTAGGAGAGCCAGAAGGGGTCATGAGAAGGCGGGTAAGATTAAGGAGAATCCCAAGGCCTTCTACAAATATGTGAAAAGTAAAGAGAAGGGACAGGACCTATAAAAGGTGAAGGGGGAAAAGTCTGTGTGGAACCGGAAGAAATGGCACAGGTGCATAAAGAGTACTTTGCCCCGGTATTCACGGTGGAAAGTGATCTGGGAGGTTGTACTACAGGTTTGCGGCAGACTGAAAAGATTGAGTATGTGGATGTTAAGAGAGAGGATGTGTTAGAACTTTTAAATTCTGTCAAGATAGACAAGTCTCCGGGACCGGATGGGATGTACCCCAGGTTATTGTGGGAGGTGAGGGAAGTGATTGCAGAGCCCCTGGCGATGATCTTTGTGTCGTCGATGGAGACGGGAGAGGTTCCGGTGAATCTGACCTCAGTAGTTGGTAAGCTGATGGAGAGGTTTCTGAGGGCCAAGATTTATGAGCATTTGGAGAAGTTTAGAATGATCAGAAATAGTCAGCATGGTTTTGTCAAGGGCAGTTTGTGCCTTACGAGCCTAGTTGAGTTCTTCGAAAATGTGACTGAACACATTGACGAAGGAAGAGTGGTGGATGTGATATACATGGACTTCAGCAAGGTGTTTGATAAGGTCCCCCATGCAAGACTTCTTGAGAAGGTGAGAGGGCATGGGATCCAAGGGGCTTTGGCCTTGTGGATCCAGAACTGGCTTGCCTGCAGAAGGCAGAGAGTAGTTGTGGATGGGTCTTTTTCTGCATGGAGGTCAGTAACCAGTGGAGTGCCCCAGGGATCTGTTCTAGGACCCTTGCTGTTTGTCATTTTCATAAATGACCTGGATGAGGAAGTGGAGGGATGGGTTAGTAAGTTCGCCGACGATACAAAGGTTGGTGGTGTTGTGGATAGTCTGGAGGGATGTCTGAAGTTGCAGCGAGACAGAGACGGGATGCAAGACTGGGCGGAGAAGTGGCAGATGGACTTCAACGCGGATAAATGTGTGGTGGTCCATTTTGGCAGGACCAATGAGATGAAGCAGTATAATATCAAGGGTAGGAGTGTTGGCAGTGTTGAGGAGCGGAAGGATCTTAGGGTTCGGATCCATAGGTCTCTTAAATCTGCCCTGGAAGTGGAGGATGTGGTCAAGAAGGCATATGGTGTACTGGCCTTCATTAATAGAGGAATTGAGTTTAGGAGTCAGGAGGTAATGCTGCAACTTTATAAGACCCTTGTCAGACCCCACTTGGAATATTGTGTGCAGTTCTGGTCGCCTCACTATAGGAAGGATGTGGAAGCTATTGAAAGGGTGCAGAGGACATTTACAAGGATGTTGTCTGGATTAGGAGGCACGCCTTATGAAGATAGGTTGAAGGAGCTGGGACTCTTCTCCCTGGAGAGATGAAGGTTGAGAGGCGACCTGATAGAGGTTTATAAAATGTTGAGAGGAATAGATAGGGTGGATTCTCAGAGGCTATTTCCCCAGGCTGAAATGATCGCTACGAGAGGAAACAGATTTAAGGTGCAGGGAAGGAAGTACAGAGGAGATGTTAGGGGTAAGTTTTTCACTCAGAGGGTGATGAGTGAATGGAATCGGCTGCCGTCGGTGGTGGTAGAGGTGAACTCGCTGGGGTCTTTTAAAAGATTTCTGGATGAGTATATGGGATTTAATGGGATTGCAGGTTATAGATAGGTCAATAGCTTGGTAGGTATAGATGTGATTGGTACAATTTGTGGGCCAAAGGGCCTGTTTGTGCTGTAGTGTTCTATGTAATAAGAGGTCACCCATTTAAGACAGAAACGAGAAGGAATTTTTTTAGGTCAGAAGATTGTGAATTCCTGGGGCTGAAATCCAAGCTAAATGAGAAGTGGATGTTATGAATTTCAGGAAAGAGAGAAAGACTAACAAGATCTTTCAGAAAAAAAGAGGATTTGATTTGATTTATTATTGACACGTGTTAGTATACAGTGAAAAGTATTGTTTCTTGCACACTATACAAAGTATATCGTACATAGGGAAGGAAAGGAGAAAGTGCAGAATGTAGTGTTAGAGTCATAACTACGCTATAGAGAAGAATCAACACAATGTGACGTAAGTCCATTCAGAAGTCTGATGGTAACAGGGAAGAAGCTGTTCTTGAGTCGGTTAATATGCAGTCTCAAACTTCTGTATCGTTTTCCCAACGGAAGAAGGTGTAAAAGAATATGTCCTTGATTATGCTGGCTGTTTTTCCAAGACAGCAGGAAGTGTAGACAGTTTCTGAGGTAAATGTAGCTGATCTGCAACTTTATTTAAAAGTAGCAATAAGGAATTTTACATCATAGAATAGTATATTCCTCATAGAAATACTGAGCCATATTCAAATTTGGGAATGGATGGAAGGCTGGTTTTGTGATGGACTCGGCTCATTCACTATCTTTTGTAGTTTCTTGTGGTCTTGGGCAGAGCAGGAGCCATACCAAACTGTGATACAACCAGAAAGAATACCTTCTTTGGTGCATCTGTAAAGGAATAAAAGAAGCAACAGAGGAAAGAGTAGCCCTAGAAAGAGAAAAGGAGCTGGAGCTGCAAGCCCAAAAGTATCGGGAAGAATGTAATTTCCAGCTACGGAAGTTGAAACGGGAATTGCAAGGGCGCAGAGGTAGAGACCAAAGGTAGCTTGAAGCTGCTTGGGGAAATCTCATTGTGTTTAATGGCAGCCCAAATTTCCATACCACAAAACAGGCCTAGAAGCCCTAAAATCCTCCAAATTAGTTCCCAAATTTGAATACGGCTCTGTATTTCTATAAAAGAGATACTAGTCAATGAAGTAGAATTCTTTATTGCTGCTTTCAAATAAAGTAGCAAATCAGCTACATTTACCTCAAAAAGTGTGTTTTCTAATGATCAGGTGTCAGTTAACAGGAAAAGCCAAAGAGATCTTTTCCATATTATAATCTGAAGTGACTGCTATTACAAATAGACGAAGGACACAATCCTGAGTGACTATGAACAAATAGCAGAAGCATGTTGTCAGCTATTCAGAAATTGATGTAAGAAATCCATGCAAACATTTGGAATTTGAAATAATCAAATAGATTGATTTTGACTGATGGGTGTGTGCTTTAAAGATAGAGCAAATTTATGATGGAAAAGAGATTCTGAAGAGTTCAAAAAATGCACCTTGAGGAACAAAAGGCTGCTCTGTGAAGACCAAGGATTGTGTATTCACTCATGGACCTCAAATCACGGCAGACATGGGTCAAATAATTCATAACTTCAGGAAAAAGACAGGAAGGAGACAGAGGAAAAATAGATAGATCCTAAGGGAAAAGATGATGGGAGAAAATGAGAGAACCAATCCTCAACTTTGAAAAGAATCAATGTGGAAAACAGAGCTGCTGGACCAGGCCCTATCCGTTTTAATTGTGGTCAACCAGATTGTATAAAAGAACATTGCTGGCATGCGAAGACAGCCACAGGCAGTATTTCAACCCTTTGTGCAAATACAAAGGAAGGTATCAAAATTTATCAGGATTTTGTGTTAAAAGAGAAAATGGCTCTTAATGATTTGAAAGAACCAACAAAGGAGATTAACATACTCTTTTATACTGGGTGCTTGCAAATACTGCTGATTGGGAGGATTGATGATTTCCCATGCAGAAGTAAGATAGATTCTAGAGTGATCGTCAAAGGATTAACTGGAGAAGGTGTCAAGGTAGCATGAATGAAAAATGTTTTAAAGAGTGAATCTTTACCAGGCTAATTATGTAATCTCAGGCTTGTCCTTGTGGCTACTAAAGCAGAGTAAGAAGTCTCAGAAAAACAGGTTAAAATCCAACAGGTTTATTTGGTAGCACAAGCCACTAAAGCAGATCAAAGGCTAGAAATCCTGTGGTGAGAAACTCACTTCCTGACTCTCTCTCCACCCCCTGTCCCCTCCCAAAGTGTGTCCACCATCTACAAAGAACAAGCCAGGAGCATTATAAAATATTCTGCACTTGACCGGATGAGTGCAGCTCCAACAAAACTACACAATATTTGATTTGATTTGATTTATTATTGTCAGACATATGAGTATAAAGTGAAATGTATTGTTCCTTGCACACTATATAGACAAAGCATACCATTCACAGAGAAGGAAAGGAGAGAGTGCAGGATGTAGTGTTACAGTCATAGCTAGGGTGCAGAGAAAAATCAGCTTCATGTATTGTAAGTCCATTCAAGTCTGATAACAGCAGGGAAGAAGCTGTTCTTGTGTTGGTTGGTACGTGACCTGAGACTTTTGTATCTTTCTCCCAACGGAAGAAGGTGAAAGAGAGTATGTTCGAGGTGCAAGAGATCCTTGATTATGCTGATTGCTTTTCTGAGGCAGTGGGAAGTTTAGATGGAGTTAATGGATGGGCGGTTGATTTGTGTAATGGATTGGGCTGCGTTCACAACCCTTTGTAGTTTATGGTCTACATATTTTGTAGATATGGTCAGGGTACGTCTTGAGGTGGCATGGCAGCACAGTGGTTAGCATTGCTGCTTCACAGCACCAGGAACCCAGATTCGATTCCTGGCTTGGGTCACTATGTGTATGGGGTTTGCATGTTCTCCCCCTGTCTGTGCAGGTTTCCTCCCATATTCTCAGAAATGTGCTGGATAATACATAGACCCAAACAAGCACCGGACTGTGGCGACTATGGGAATTTTACAGTAACTTCATTGCAGTATTAATGTAAGCCTTACTTATAATTAATAAATAAACTTTACAGAGCAGGAGCCATACCAAGCTGTGATACATTCAGAAATATATTCAGAGATACTTTCTATGGTGTTTCTGTAAAAACTGATGAGAGTCATAATACGCTGAATTTCCTTATCCTCCTGAGAAAGTAGAGGCATTCTTAACATTAAATTTTATTTACTGGTGTCACAAGCAGGCTTACATTAACACTGCAATGAAGTTACGATGAAAATTCCCTCAGAGTCGAGGGACCAGGACAGGGTTGTTGGTGATCTGGACACCCAGAAATTTGAAGCTCTTAACCATTTCCACTTCATCCCCATTGATGGAAACAGAGGCATTTCCTCCAATGCACTTCCTGAAGTTGGTGCTTATGTCCTTCATTTTATTGAAGAAGAGATTATTGTTGTTGCATTATTTCATCAAATTTTCTATCTTTCCTGTACTTTCTCTTCTCATTGTTTGAGATCTGATCCACCACTGTGGTGTCATCAGCAAGCTTGATAACTGAACTAGAGGGGAACTTGGTCACAGAGTTGGTGGTGTATAAGGAATATAGTAAGTGGCTAAGGACACAGCCTTATGGAGCATTGGTATTGAGGATAATCATGGAGGACACTATCCTTACTGATTGTGGTTTGTGAGTTAAGAAGTCTAGGATCCAGTCACAGAGGGAGGAGCCAAGCCCCAGGCCACGGAGTTTGGACATGAGTTTTTTGGGCAAAGGTTGTTGAAAGCTGAGCTGTAGTCAATAAATAGAAGTCTGACATAAGTGTCCTTGTTATCCAGATATTCCAGGTTTGAGTGTAGGGCTGGGGAGATGTCTGCTGTGGATCTGTTGAGGAGATAGACAAACTGTAACGGATCCAGACAATCTGTGAAACCAGAGTTGATAATGTGCTATGATTAACTTTTTAAAGGTTAGTGATGGTTAATTTTCAAGAAAGCTGATCTGACATCAGAGATAGTGACCTTGTTTACAGGTTCAGCAAGACATCTGGGGCAGATGACATCCTCTTGCTGACCTCTTGCTCAAAACGGGCAGAGAGTGTGTTGAGCTCATTGGAGAAGGTTGCATTATTGCTGCCAATTCTACAAGCCTTCATCTTGTAGCCTGTTATAATGTGTAGACCTTGCCATAATCAGTGGGTGGTCGTGTGGCTTGCCTAGGACTCTAAGCTTGATCTGGTACTCATGGTACCTTAGTCTGACACAGAATCCAAAGAAGCTCCAAAATTAAAATCAGTACAAATTGTTGTAAAAGTTCAGAAAAAGAGAATCCCAAATAATGCCAAAACTATAGTTAAGAAAGCCCACGAATGCCTCTACTAGGCCTCAATTGCCTCTACTTTCTCAGAAGACTAAGGAAGTTTGGCTACGGTTCTCACCAACTTTTACAGATGCACCATTGTAAGAATGTATTCTTTCTGGTTGTATCAAAGCTCAGTATGGCTCTTGCTCTGACCAAGACTGCAAGAAACTACAAAGGGTCATGAAAGAAGCCCAGTCCATCACGCAAATCCGATCTATTGACTCTGTCTACACTTCCTGCTTAGAAAAGTAGCCAGCATAATCAAAAATCCCTCGTGCCCTGGACATACTCTCTTCCTTCCATCAGGACAAAATACAAAAGTCTTAGGTCACATACCAACTGATTCAAGAATATCTTTTTCCCTGTTCATAGAATCATAGAAACCCTACAATGCAGAAAGACGCCATCT
The DNA here is from genome assembly GCA_024679065.1 of Sphyrna mokarran. Lineage (NCBI taxonomy): Eukaryota > Metazoa > Chordata > Chondrichthyes > Carcharhiniformes > Carcharhinidae > Sphyrna > Sphyrna mokarran. Next base: position 36,330,937 of record JAGIQG010000020.1, on the reverse strand, counting down.
GACCCATCATGTCCACAGTGATCACAATCCCACCCAGGCCCTACCCCGGATCATTACACATTTTTTAACCACTAATCCCTCTAATCTATGCATCTCAGGACACTAAGAGGCAATTTTAGCATGGTCAATCAACCTAACCCACACATCTTTGGACTGTGGGAGTAAACCAGAGCACCGGAGGAAACCTCACGCAGACACGAGGAGAATGTGCAAACTCCATACAGACAGTGACCCAAGACAGGAATCGAACCCAGGTCCCTGGAGCTATGAAGCAACAGTGCTAACATAGTGCTACCATGCCAGCTGGTAAGTCCATTCAAAAGTCTGTTGCTATCAGACTTTTGAATGGAGCTACCTCACACTAAGTTGTCCTTGCTCTATACCTTTGCTGTGACTGTAAACTAAATTCTGCACTTTCTCCTTTCCTTCTCGTGAATAATATGCTTTGTATAGCGCAAAAGAAATAATACTTTTAATTGTATACTAATACATGTGACAATAATAAATCAAATCAAATCAAATAAGACTAAATTTAAAGACGTAAGAGGGAAACTCTGTCTTTATGAATGAAAAAAAATGTCTTACTTTATCTCTTGTTTCCACAAATAATTCTGAAAATTATTATATATTTTCTTTTTTTTCTGTAAGGGGAAGTATGCCACAAATGATTAGTTATCATTTAGATTTTGAATGTATATTTTTTCTTTCAAAAAGCTTGGTGATTGGGGAGGGAAGGGGGAAGCTCTGCATGATGGAGAGCAAGGGAAGGTGGCACAGAGAGCGATTGAGGATACAAAAAATGACTGGCACAGGAAGCACTCGGCAGAGGTGTGTGGGGGGGATGGATTGGGAGTGATCAGTTGGGAGTGGGAAAAGATCTCTCAGTTTGCTGGGTGATTGGGACACCTGCATGATTGCTATTCGCCAAAAAACCAATGCGATTCTCTCCTGTTTTCTCACTCATTTGGCCACCTAGTTTTTTTTGAAAGATTGCGCTGTTAGACTTCTCAGAATCTAGGGATATCTCAGTAAGTAACATGGAGTAGATCTTTTGCACTCTCCAGTCAGCTGCCTTTGAATTAAGAATGTCCAGGTTTGTGAGGACCATTTTAGCTGTCTTGCTATCTTCTGAAAGATGGTAACAATGACTCCACATCAAATGTGGGAAGGAATGAGTGGTTCCAGGTTAGGGGCGTAAGCAGTGCTACTGGATAGAGATATTTTCCATTCCAATTATCTGGCCTCCTTCTCCCTTTGAGTTAGCTCCATTTTCAATAATGAATTACAGCTCAAAACAAGCATTTCAGCTTAACTCATCCATGTGGACCATGTTTCTGAAGTGAACTAGTCCCAGTTGCCTGCATTTGTCCCATGCCCCTCTGAATTCACTTTGTTTTTTCTGTTCTTTTACTTTCTCTCTTCCCCTCTTCTGAAATTCTAGCTGCTATTTAAACTTTCTCAGCTGGCAATTGGCTAGAGGAGGGGATTCAGATGGGCTCTTCATCTTACTGCTCTGCTGGTAATGTCACATACTGCTGGCTACTGATGCCAGGATTCGTTCATTTCTTTTAATTTTGGTGGGCAAATGAACTGTAGCTCTCTAGTTGGCAGAAGTGCGATAGGGTCTCCAACTTGCTCCACTTAAATTCTCTTGCTGAACAATGTTGTCATTTTGTTATTTTAGGGAAGAAATTTGCTGTGGTAAGTTACTTGTCTTCAAATAAGTTCCAGTCACCAAAATTTTCCACTTTTGACCTCCAGCTTATCCTTTTATTTCTCATTTGGCTTGGCTCTTAACTTGGACTCTGGTTAAATTGAAACTGGATTAATTACAGATGTGAAGTCCCAATTTCTGTTATGGACGCAAAGAAGATTTATTTCATCTCTCACAACCCAACCATAAACAGAAAGGTGTTCTGATTCCCCTCCCCCCTTTATAAGTTGTAGAGGTTTATAGTATGGAAACAGGCCCTTCAGCCCAATTTGATCATGCTGTTCTTTTTTTTAACCCCTAAGCTCATCCCAATTTTTCACATTTGGTCCATATCCCTTTATATCCATGTTACCCATGTAACTGCCTAAACACTTTTTTAAAAGACAAAATTGTACCCCCTCTATTACTACCTCTGGCAGCTTGTTCCAGACATTCACCACCCTCTGTGTGAAACAATTGCCCCCTGGACCCTTTTGTATCTCTCTCAGCTTAAACCTATGCCGTCTGGTTTTAGACTCCCCAACCTTTGGGAAAAAGATATTGACTATCTAGCTGATCTTTGAACCTCATTATTTTATAGACCTCTAAAAGATGGTCTCATAGTGGTGGCATATTTTCCTCAAACCTCTATTAATAACCTCTTTGCAAACATGAAATAAATAAAAGTATTAATTTATTTTACACACAAGAAAACACAGGAAAGGTGTTTTGCCACATTTGTTCTTTTTGTACTCATACAATAAAAGAGGGATAAGGAAAGGAAAGGGATAGAGGGCAAGACCGCAATAAAAATGAATTATGGTTTTATGTGACTCCAGAACCAGAAGTACAATAGCATTTTTATTCAGAGGATAGTCAACTAACTATTGTACTGATCCATCTTTCCAGAAGCAAGGACTTCTAAGATTGGTAAAGGAATGTAGAGTTGGATTAGTCTTAAAAATACAAGTTCCAGTAGTACACAATGTAGATGAGGGACAGATTTCTTTTTGCTGCTTCCTGTTTGATAGTATAATGGGAGATAGAGACAGGCTAATGGTCTGGAGTCCTGCTTTCTTTTCTGAGGTCAAACAATGACTGCCTGAACCCAGTTCCACATGGCAATATTACAGATTCTAGCAGCTTGGTGGGTTGGGATGGGAAGTGATGTGATATAACTCCCACTTCTTCTCCTGGGTACTGGACAAAGGATGTATTTTCCAATTTGAAAACTTGAGGTGTTCAATAGGGAGTCAGGATCCCTTTTGTCCTTGTAGCCACAACATCTACAGTGACCAGAATTCTTTGTGTAAAGAGGCTTTGTGCAGTTCCAGGAATGACATTAATGCCTTTTCTAGAGATATGGGTGGAATTTTCCAGCCACATGCTTCCCAAGACCAGAAACTCCTGCCTGAGCTCAATGGACCTTTAAGTAATCCACCAAATTTTCCATTATGATTCCTGTGATAGCTGGGATGGGAAATCTTCGGCCAATGTGTCTCTAATGTTTGTCTGTAGGTTAGAGATTGCTCTTGTATGAATCATGGCTATACAGCATAAAGTCTTGGTCTTATTTAAAAAGACAATAATCTTATAGAGTTGCCAGGTAGATATATATTTTCCTTCCTGTCCTCTGGCTAGGATAACAATAAGACTTGGACGACATATTTCAGCAGGAAAAAAGGCTGACAGGCTCCACCTTTGCTGTCTCTGACATATTCTCAGTATTTCTTGACAAGACAAGCTCACTGACTCAGATGTTCTCGAACATGTTAATTACATGAGCACATATTTATTACTAAAGTAACAATCTACAAACTGATGGATGATAGTCTATACCCAAAGACCTTCTTTACAGTGAACTGAGTCACGATCGGCTGGACAATCATACGTCCACAACAAGAACACAGCTCAAAGTGAGATCTTAAGATGCTGGACATTGATATAGATAATTGGGAGACAATTGCTGACCGCCGTGATCTCTGCAGGCTGACTATCTGGAAGGACATTGGAAGAAACAAAGCAAAATGGAAAGTTTAGCTGACCGAGAAGAAGGTCTGGAGAAAACAGACCACCAATCCTGCACCTTTTCTTCCGGCTATCTTCATCCCTATCTAGTGGGGCAGAGGCTGGCATACAAGAGTGGAGCTCCTGACCCATATCAGGTTATATCTAACACAGGGATGAGCACCAAGGAGCAAACCATTGTCCCACAACTTGTATGGTTGCCAAAGTAGAATCAAAGGTAATGGAGAATCAGCAGGAAAGTCTGGTTATGGTCAAGATCATATCATCTGTAATCTAATGGAATGGCAGTACCAGAGCTGGATCGAGGGATTGCATGGCCGATATCTACTTCTCTTTTATAGATGCTTGTGAGATAAGTGGTTGAATAATCTGTTTCTCTCGAAGCTTGATGGGAGATAGATGTTGAGCAGAACTGCTGGAGAATAATACTATAAAATCTTTTATATCCATCTGAAAGAGTGGATGGCGTTTTAGTTTAAATCCTCTGTTATGTGCCCAAAGTTCTGGAATGGCATTTGACTCAGGACCTTCTGGCTGAAAGGTGAGAATGAACCAAAGAAGCCACAATCTGTTGTAAAATGTAAAAGAGTGACTAAAGTATGGTAACAACAGGGAGAGATTGTGAACATTAAATCAGTATTTTCAGACTCACATTCCCTGTGACCATGATTATTTTCATGCCCAATAAAGCCAAATCTATTACTTTCAGAGTTACTATCAGTTGCACCACAGGTTAACAAGGCCTTAAAAAAAAGAAATTAAATAATAGATTTTATTTCTAGGCCAGGAGAATTGAAAAGTAGGAAAATTATGCTGAACTTGCGTCACATCTTGGTTGGACCATGCATGGGGTGTTTTGTGCAGTTCTAGTTGCCGTATAACAAGAAGACTAGAGAGGGTGCAGAGAAGATTTGCAAGGCTAATACCAGAACTGCATGGGTATATAGACCAGGAAACAATTGCCAAGCTGGGTCTATTTATACTTGAAAAAAGAAGATTGAAGGGTACCAATATAAGTCTTTACAATTATGAAAGGTTTTGACAGAATGGATACAGAGATTGTTTCCTTGTGGGAAAGAGCATATCTGTTACAGTGGTTTAGGACTAGAAAGACTAATAGATTAAGATAAACTAATTTAGTGCGAATAGAGTATAGTATAGCAAAAATATAGTATAGAGTATAGAAAAAATACATATAGCCACGGTTGGAGAATTTAAACTTGTAATTTTTGAAAAATATATTGTATTCTGAATTAAAGGCCTACCTTGGCTAATGACACTGGAGCATGATGGGATACAGCTGAGCAAGAAGAATCACATTCCTTGAAAACAATAAAGCTACTGAAAACTATCTTATCAGCTTTAGAAAGTGCAAACTTCCTAGACAGTAGAATAAATAGAATAATTCATTAAATAAACTTTTGTTTAAACAAGCAAAAATTCCTGCTTCAACAGGCTTATTGTATATGCTTATTTTATAAGACAGGTCAAACACATAAACTACTAACTGTTCCTTTATTTGCAATTAGTAAAACTGTACTACCCTCTATAACTGTATTTTTCCTAAGCTTGTAAGTATGTACCATATGAGCAATGTAATGTTAGACTTAGGGGGGTGAATACATGCATGAATAATCCTCTTTAAACCCATGAAAACTTGACTGTTGATTGTTCAAATTGATCACACATTAGGTGTAAGAAACACACACATCCTTCTTTTCAAAACCACACTGATTAGGGAAGGTATGGGAAGGGGATTAGAGTTCCAGTTTTCTCTCATCCTTGTCCATAACAATAAGGTGCCTCCTCCTCCTTTTTAGTATCTCAATAGTCTTGGCAAAATTGGCCACATTATTGTCCAACACAGTTCTTGATTTACTTGTCCAGTCATAGCCAGAGCATCGCCAACAATGGCTTATCTTCCTATCTGGCACCATTACCTTTGAAAATCCTAAAGAATCTATCCTTGGCTCCTCCTCTTCAAGTGCTGTCCCTTGACAACATGTTCTGATGATATTGGGTAAAGTTGTGTAGCACTGTCCTTTAGTACTGTACTGAAATGTCAGCTTTGACTTCTGTGCTCAGGTCCCAGAAATGGGACTTGAACTCACGATCTTTTGACTCAGACAAAAGCTACTAAAGCACAACAGGCAGAGCCACCAAAGTTCTCCAGGTTTTGTATTTTGATGGGCTGAGTTTTCTGATCTTTGAGAATGTAGAATGAAGGATCATGCATGTGTATAGATGAAAATTGATGACTGAAGGAACTGACTGTGACATTATCCATATTGTAACAGCATGAACAACCATGTGAGTAGGCCAGCAGGAGAATTACTGGACCGGAAGAGAAAATGCTGAAAATCTCAGCAGGTCTGTAAGAGGATGTCAAAGCTGAGGATTACTGGAATTTGTGGAACAGTGCCCCTACTGTTAAAGTCCAAAGACAAAAGCTTTGGAATTCTCCTCCTAAACTTTTCCATCTTTTCAACTCTTTCCCCCAACTGAGATGCGATTTCAAACCTACCTTTTAGGTTTAGTTTTGGGTCATTTGCCCAATATCATCTTACATGGCTCAGAGTAAAATTTTGCCTTATACTGCACTTGGGAAGAGCCTTGATATGTTTTGTTATATTAAAGTTGTATTGTTACATAAATATATATTGTTGTTGTTGTTGAGAATGGCAAAATGGGGGCATGGTAAACTTGAGAATGATTGGAAATCAACCAAATGATAAGGTAAAAACAAGTGTGACAGCCAGGGACAGATTAGCTGTTTATTATTGTGGGACTATATCTGAAACAATAATTTTAGTCTACTTACACTATTTACAATTTTACCTTTACACTTTTCATTATCTGGAATTAATATTAATAAGGACTAAAGGGACATTTTTGTGTCTCAGCTGTAACATCAACAACCTGAAACATTAACTCTTTAAGAATGGCGCAGTGGTTAACACTGTTACCTCACAGTGCCAAGGACTCCAAGTTTTAATTGGGATTTGGGTGACTGTGTGGAGTTTGCATATTCTCCCTGTGTATGAGCTTCCTCCGGGTGCTCCACTTTCCTTCCATAGTCCAAAGATATGCAGGTCAGGTGGATTGACCATGCGTAAGGGTTATGAGGAGGGCCTGGATTTCAGAAAATCAATGCAGACTCAATGGGCTAAATAGCTTCCTTCGCACTGTACGGATTCTATGATTATTCTTCTATGGCTCTGTTTCACTTCCTACACTTGTTGAAAATAGTATTGTTACATTGCAGGAGGCCATTTAGCCCATCATCTCTGCACCAGTACTATGAATGAATGTTTCATTGAGTGCCATTCCCTTGCCTTCTCCCATAATCCTGCAGATCATTTCTTTCTTAACAATCATCTAATTTGCTCTTGAATGCTTCAATTGAACATGCCTTCACCACACATACTGACAGTATGTTCAAGGTCCTGACAGCTGGCTGTGTGAAAAAAGCTTTCTCTCATATTCCTTTTTCAACATTTTCTGTTTTTGTTTGCAGCAACCACAGACAGTGGTTAACACTACTGCTTCACAGTGCCAGGGACCTGGATTCAATTCCTGGTTTGGATCACTGTCTGTGTGGAGTTTTGATGTAGAGATGCTGGTATTGGACTGGGGTAGTAAGAACTCAGTAAGAATTTAGCAACACCAATTTTAAATCCAACCGATTTATTTGATAGTAAATTTGCGAGCTTTCGACACTCTGTGTCTTTGTCAGGCAAATGCAGACCAGAACATTGCAGACAGAAATGCAGACAGAAAGCTCGCAAATTTACTATCAAATAAATCGGTTGGATTTAAAATTGGTGTTGCTAAATTCTTACTGTGTGGAGTTTGCACATTCTTCTCCTGTCTGCTTGGGTTTCCTCGGGGAACTCTGATTTCCTCCCACAGACCAAAGATGTGCAGGTTAGGTTGATTGACCATGCTAAAATTGCCTCTTAGTGATCTGAGAGAGGGATTAGCAGGTAAATATGTAGGATTGTTTTTGGTGCAAACTCGATGGACCAAATGGCTTCTTTCTGCACTGTAGGTTTCCATGATTCTATGAATGTTGTTTCTGATTACCACAGAGAACTGCAGTGGTTAGCTGCCTCATAGCACCTGGGACCTGGGTTCGATTCCCACCTTTGGTTTGCTCCCACCATCCGAAAATGTGCTGGTTAGGTGCATTGGCCATACTAATTTCTCCCTCAGTGTACCCGAACAGGCATCGGAATGTGGCGAATAAGGGATTTTCAGTAACTTCATTGCAGTGTTAATTTAGACATACTTGTAACACTGACCAATAAACCTTAAACCTCCGAGCCTCCAGTGGTTAGTGTCGAGGCAAGACAGCACTAAGGTGACGTGATACCATCTTGACGATGTGAGCATCTTTGTCGTAGTAGGCGGGGATGGGCGGGACGATGTCTGCGTCATTGTGATTGACGTAAAACGGACATATCAGCTATCGGGGTGGTCGCCGGATGGACCAATGAGCGACGGGTGGGGGTGGGACAACCGCTGGTGTTGCTGAGGCGAATAAACAGCGGAGAGCCGGCACCATCACTGAGAGGAATGTTGTGTATAGGGCGGTTGCTGGCGTCGAATTGAGTGGATTTCTCCGCTGTTCCCGGCCTTGTTTGGAACTTTCTTTCATCTCCTCTCTCCGCCCATCCCGACTCTTTGAACCGTTTTTACGGCCGGTGACAGTTAGTGAGTCGGGGGCGACGACGGCAGCTTCCGCCAAGAGAAGGAAACAACTGTCTTGTTGACCAAAATCCGTATGTAATTAATGAGTCCATTTTATTTCAAACCGGATCGCCGATATCTGACACAAATTATACAAAAAAACGTTTTTTTAATGTGAGGAATTAATGTGACTGTCCTTCTGCCCTTGTAAATATGAACGTTCAAACTCATCTGAATTCTTCTCCGCCCACCCCCGTAAAATAATTTACGAATATGTTAAAGTTTTAAATTTACAAATTCGAGAATCATATGTTTGACTCTTTTTCTTTGAAAGCTGCGGATTCCCTCTTCGAATGAATGGTTCCTGCCGTGACGTCAGAAGGGATCCAATAATGGAATGGTCTGGGTGATGTCATAGGTGGAGAAATAGAAGGGCTGAATGGTCATTTCACCTCACCATACCAGGATTGTTAATGGGACCAGGGCAGCAATGGCAACCTGATCACATCAGAATTATTAATATGTCCAGGGCAGGAATGGCAACCTTACAACACCAGAATTATTATTGTGGCCAGAGCAGTAATGACAACCTCATCCCATCAGAATTATTGTGATCAGGGCAGAATGGCAACCTCACAAACCATAGAGCTCCTAATTTTTAATTTGATCAGGACAGGAATGGCAGCATTGTGACACCATAGAACTTCTAATTATTAATTTGATCAGAGTGGAATGGCAACCTTTTTATACCATGGATTTTTAATTATAAATTTGATTGAATTTTAATGTGTTCCAATTTTATTCTGATTCTTGGTGGATTAGTTAATGTGTGATGTGCAGTGTTAAATTATTCCTGCAACTCAATTTGTGCTGATGTTTGTGTCACCTTGCGGAATCCCTTTCAGAAATTTCTGTGTGTGAAGCACTATCTCTACTTTTTGTATGCTGTTGGTCAGTTCTTGACCATGACAATGTAAAAAGGTGGTAATTTGGCCTCATTTGAGAACCACTCCCAGACCTCTTCTTTCCCAATCCTGGAGTTTCGTATGTTTGTCCAATTTTGAAAGTTAGGTTACAGTTATCTGATAGTTTATTAGAAACTATATGCCATTGTGAAAAGTACATGCTCTTATTATCTGCTGCATATTTTCTACTTTGCACAAATTTGAAAACTTGAGTCCATGAGAATGATAGGTTTATAAAGTATATAAATCCTTACAGATATTTGTGTGCTTGCTGTTTCAGCAGCTATAGAAAGGAAGTATATTTCCAATGCAGATTTGAAGGATTAGATTTCAAGCTTTTATATAACAAATGCAAATGTTTCCTGTTTCAGAAACAATGGACTTTGGAAGGAACCCCTTAAACAGGGAAGCAGTCACTGTTCTTTGACCTCTTCCATTTTGTTTTATTCTATTTTCAAACACATTTGTGAGTAGAATTTTTGAGTTGATGCTGATAAAATAGCATATTGAAATTGGACTATTTACTTGTAAATTGTAGCTGTGTCCCATTTGTGAGAGAGATTTTGAAGCCAAGATCTTGCTGGCCTTAGACGTTTGTCTGGCTGCATGAAACCCATTGATACCAGAACAGTATAAAGTATTTGAAAAGATGGGAAAGTGCCTGATGTGTTCTGAGTGAGCGAGGACTTCACTCAATGTTGTACAACTCCTCACTATTTCAAGGCAAGGGAAAAGTGTATTTGGATTTTCAGAAGGCTTTTGACAAGGTCTCCCACAAGAAGTTAATGGGCAAGATTAAAGCACATGGGCTAGGGAGTAATATGTTGGCATGGATTGAATATTTGGCTAACAGACAGGAAACAGAGTGGAAGTAAATGAGTCTCTTTCCAAGTGGCAACCAGTAATTAGTGGGGTATTGCAAGGATCAGTGCTTGGGTCCTAGCTATTTATAATGTGTATAAATGATCTGAATGAGGGAACCAAATGTAAAGTTTCCAAATTTGCTGCTGATGTGAAACTGGCTGGAATTGAGAGTTGTGAAGAGTATGCAAGGGGGCTTCAAGGTGATTTACGCAAGTCGAGTGAGTTGGCAAACATATGTCGGATGAAAATGCTGGAAATCTAAGCTTTGACAAAGAGTCATCTGGACTCAACTTCAGCTCTTTTCTCTCCTTACAGATGCTGTCAGACTTGCTGAGATTTTCCAGCATTATCTCTTTTGGTTTCAGATTCCAGCATCCACAGTACTTTGCTTTTATCCTCATGACAGATGAAGTACACGCTTCAGTGTGGAAAAACAGAAAGGCAGAGTATTATTTAAATGGTGATATGTTAGGAAGTGTGGATATACAAAGGGATCTATAACCATTCAAAGAAAGTGGTGAGGTAGGTGCAGCAAGCAATTCAGAAAACAAATGGCCTTCGTTGCATGAGGGTTTGAGTTCAAAAGTAGGGATATCTTATTTGCAGTTATGACGTGGAGATGTTGGCACTGGACTACGGTAAACGGGGTAAGAAGTCTCACAACACCAGGTTAAAGTCCAAAAGCTAGTGGTGTTTGCTACAAATAAACCTATTGGACTTTAACCTGATGTTGTGAGATGACTTATTGCAGTGATACAGGGCCTTGGTGAGACCACGTTGGATATTGCACGTAGTTCTGGTCTCTCTCTCTCTCTAAGAACGTGGAGACAACGCAGCGGAAGTTCACTGGACTGATACTGAGACTGGTTTGATTGTATTTACAGGAATTCAGAAGAATGAGTGGAGATCTGATTGAAACCTATAAAATTTTAACAGGGGTGAACAGATTAGATGCAGGGAGGATGTTCTCGCAGGTTGGGGAATCGAGATCCTGGGGACCAGTGTTAGGATATTAGTTCACTTAGGGTAGTGAACCTGTGGAATTCTCAACCACAAGACTGTGGAGGCCAAATCATTAAATGTATTGCAAGAAATAGATAGAGTGTGAAAGCAGGCATATGGCATTGAAATAATGGACCAGCCATGATCATGTTGAATGGTGGAGTGGGCTGAAAGTGCTGAATAGTTTACTGTTTCTCATTTCTATAGTGTATGTAGAAACAAACCCTGATGTGAATCAGCACCTGGAGCATTAATGTTGAAGAACACAGAAGTTGACAGCACTGTTATGTTTAGTCCATTTTGATCCTGGTTAGTTCACCAATATTCCAAATATAAAAATGTGTTTTACATCCTTGCATGCCATCCTGTGCCTTTTCTGGGAGTTGCCATTTCACACAAATGATTAAATAGTAGTCTTGTGATCTCAAGCTAATTCTGTCTTTATCGCTGTCCTGTTCAGCGTGCTATTTGAGGGAAAAGTGTTTCTTCTGTTGCCCAAACGAGTAATAGATCATCTAATGCAAAGAAATTAGAACAGCACGGTGGCACAGCGGTTAGGGCTGTTTCCTCACAGCACCAATGACCCAGGTTCGATTTCAGCCTCGGATGACTGCCTGTGTGGAGCTTGCACATTTTCCCGTGTCAGTGTGGGGTTCCCTCACAGTCCAAAAATGTGCAAATTAGGTGATTGACCATGCTGAGTTGCCCCTTCATGTCCCAAGATGTATAGGTTAGGAAGATTAGTGGATAAATGTATGGGTTAAGGGAATGGGGCAAGTGTTGGGCCCAGATGAGAGCTGAATGGCACTGCAGGAATTCTATGAAATTGGTATTTGTTGAATTCTGGTGATTTGGTTGGTTTCAACACCCTGGACGAATGAGGAGAAGGTTCCAAATGTTGGGAAACCCTGTGGTCAGTGTATGCATGTACATCTCTCTTATATTCTGTGATGACCCCTATGATGAACTATTTTGCAGATCTGGCATCTCAATTGTCCTTTATTTGTGAATCTTTTTAGTCAAGGGTGCACTCTAACTTAATCAATTTCACCCCAGTACCTATAATGAAAAGGCAGGAGTAAAACTGGCTCAATTCCTTTATTTAAACTACTTTTTACTCCTATGCCTTTCTGCCATATGAGTTTTGAATATCAAATTCCATGCATCATTGTGATCAGAACATTCTATCTGGTCTGTATGGTTCAGTTTTATGTAATGCATTCATCCACTGAGTCACTGCGGTGTTACTGAGTCCTTCGCCCTGCATCAGTACAGAATAGCAATGTATACTTGGAGCTTCCACAATGGAAGGAGACGAAGGGCCTAGTCGGTGAAATCCATTATATCACTACTTTCCTTTTCATCTGCATGTAGCCATCAGCTACTTTCGTGTGATTAGAATATTGAATGTATAATAATATTTAACTTAAAATTATCAAAGGTGTTGGTGCAAAATCTGTGGAAACTTTTATTGGCCTCATGGTTCCTTTTTAGATGGAAGAAACTTTAGCTTAATTAGATAACAAGATCCTGTAACAAAATTCTTCCCTTGAAAACTTTTATGGTACCACAACTGTAAAGAGTCTGTGTGTGCTAAACACAATCCTTTATTGATTGAGTCCTTTTAAATATTGACTGCCCTGAAGTGCTGGCTTTCAGTAGTACTTTAAATGTTATTAAAGTGAATGGCTGGTATTGGTTCCTTATTCTTTTGAAAATTTGAGGGCTATGAGGTACTGGATTCTTGCTGGTCTGTGAATCATTATTCCTGGCAGCAGGAAAGTACTGCTGAGCTCTCAGCTCTGAATTTGCAGTAAAATGAAACTGAAAACAGAACTTCTGATAATGTAAGTTGGGCTTGTTTTGTTACTTGGAAGATAACATTGGAATGTTTGATTTGATTTATTATTGTCACATTAGTATACTGTGAAAAAATTGTTTTTTGCATACTTTACAGACAAAATATATGGCTCATAGAGAAGGAAAGGAGAGTGTATAACACAGTATTGCAGTTATAACTAGGGTGTAGAGAAAGATCAACTTTGTGCGAAGTAGATGTATTTTAAAAATCTGATGGCAGTAGGAAAAAAGCTTGAGTTGGTTGACATATGACTGAGATTTTTGTATCCTTTTCCCAATGGAAGAAGACGGAAAAGAGTATGTTCGGGGTACTGGAATGCTTAATTATGCTGGCTGCTTTTCCAAGACAATGGGAAGAGTAGACAGAGTCAGTAGTTGGGAAGTTGGTTTGGATGATGGACTGGGCTTAACTCACGACCATTTGAAATTTCTTGCAGTCTTGGACAAAGCAGGAACCATACCAAGCTGTGATACGACCAGAAAGAATGCTTTCTATGGTGCATCTGTAAAAGTTGGTGAGAGTTGTAGCTGACATGTCACATTTCCTTAGTCTTCTGAGAAAACAAGTTAGTGATGGAAAAGGGCTAAATGTAGGGAAGAATCTAGACCAATGTTTCTTTGGGCGAGAGGTGACAAATGTTGGGTGTTTCTGTTACTGTAATTATTGGTTGGTTGGGTGATCATCAATGATGACAAATATAGTTGCAGCTAACTGGAGTAGAAGCTGTACTAGACCTATAACCGACTGTTACTAATAACCAGATGCTGGTTAAATAGAATTGTTGACCCAGCTAGAAGTTCTGCAGTTGGATATTGTGTATGTGAGGCAATTTGAATTCTAACTACGAGAATTAGACTTAAGCCTGGATCCTGAGTTTTTAAACACGTTTGAGAGTTTGTTTGGTGACTTTTGCATGTGACAAGCTTAATGTGGATTGATGTATGGATTTATAAAGTTTTATATTTCCTGTGCTGTGAGGAGGCACTGGCGGAGCCAAGGCATTAGCTGTAGGAGAGTAAATCAGAGCAAGCAGGCTGCCTTCATTTATTTCTTAGATTTTTGTGGTAGATTAACTTTGGAAAGTTTGACTTGCTACAGGATATTGTGTAGTAGAGATGCCCAAGAGTGAAATAATGAAGTAATTAAAATACGTTATTAAGGTTAGTTGTTCAAATTTGAATTGTCCCCTCTCAGTTTTGGTATTTTTCCCCCTCTGAAGGTGGGTCAACCTCTCAAATTTCTTCTTAAACTGTGATTAAGATATATGTAGGTAGAAGGCTGGGACCATCCCTTTGGGAACTTGTGCTGTAGTTGAAGGGTGAGACTAAATAAATTAAAAATGAGTGTTTAAAAAAAACGTCATCTACTCTGCTGTCCATTCATTTGCTGCTGGATGTACGCTTTTCTGTTTTTATCATTTGTGTTGTTTTTTTTTGTCATTGCTTTCCTACATCTTAGTTAGCAGCTAAACCTTTTTAAAGTTCTCAGTGAATTGTCTGTTTTGTTTTGTAGATTTTGATAAAGAGCAGAGATGTCTGAAGATCAGACTGAGGAAACTCGGCTCTGTGCCAACTGGTAAGGAACTAGCTTAGACATGATTATTTTGAAAAATTATTGATATCTGTCTTTAATGCTTATGTTTGAGTTTGGTTTCTGGATGAAGCTTGTGGAATATCTTAGTCATATCTACTGAAGGAAGCTCAAGGTTGGATTAGACATTTTAAGACACTGTTTTGCTGCAGCTGAAAAGGGCTTTGCTGAGATCACACCTGGAACTTTGTGCATAGTTTTGGTCTACTAACTTGAAAAAGATGTAATTGTTCTAGAAGCAGTTGAGAGACAGTTCACTTGATTCATTTGGTACCAGCCAATGCTTCTGAATATATCTAAGCAGGCCACTTTTGTTATAATTAATAATGAAACCTGGGAGAAGTTTGAATTCTGTGGAATGTTTTGGATTATCTTTTTTTTTCACTTGTATCATTACTGGTTTACTGATAAGACAAAACTGGGCAGGATTGAGAGTTGAGGAAGATGCAAAGCGCCTTCAAGGTGATTTAGACAGGTTGAGTGGCCAAACACGTGGTAGATACAATACAGCTTCGTTAAAATCCGAAGTTATACATATTGATGTGAAGAAGAGAAAGGAAAGTATTATTTAGGTGATCTGTTGGCAAGTGTAGATGTAGAAAGGGATCTATATATCAGTCAATGATAGTGGAGAGGCAGCGCAATAATTAGGAAGGCATTTTTTTTTTTTAAGCAACACAGCACGGGAAACAGGCCCTTCGGCCCAACGAGCCCGCGCCGCCGTCATACCAAATACATTATCCTATTTTAATATTCCTATATAATAATATATATTATTCCTAATATGGAAAATTTTCACCATAGGGACAATTTGTTACCCAATCAGCCTAAGAGCGAATTTTTGGGTTGTGGGAGGAAACCGGAGTGCCCGGAGAAAACCCACGCAACCACGGGGAGAACGCGCAAACTCCCGCAGACACTGGCCCAATTCCAAGTGTCTGCACAGCCACATCGATAGTCTCTGAGCTGTCATGGTGCCCTTCAGATGGTCCACATAAAGCACTCATATACGACATGAGGTACCAGGCAACCCATGAATCAACATCCAAGAGCTGTCCTCGCACCACCTGCCGAATGCGTGCTCAAATTATGGACCGAATTACCTGTGGAAAAAGCCGTAGTTAAACAGTCCTAATATATCCCTCTATCTGCATACCGCTCATGTGGCTGTCCAAGAGACCCTTAAACAGCCCCAGCGTGCCTGCTCCCACCACCTTACTCGGCAGTGCATTCCACACCCCCACTACCCTTTGTGTGAAAAACTGCCCTCTAATATTCGTCCTATACATAGCCCCCCTCACCCTATGGCCATGACCTCTCGTCCTATCCATTTCTAAAGGTGGAAAAAGTTTACCTCCATTTACTCTATCTATACCCCTTATAATCTTATACACCTCTATGAGATCCCCTCTAAGCCGACGTCTTTCAAGGGAAAACAACCCCAGTCTATCTAATCGTTCCTCATAGGACAGTCCTTCCATACCAGGCAGCATCCTGGTAAACCTCCTCTGCACTCTCTCCAAGGACTCCACATCCTTCCGATAGTACGGAGACCAGAACTGGGCGCAGTATTCCAAGTGAGGCCTAACCAAAGTTGTATACAACTGCAACATCAAACTCCTACTCTTATATTCTATACCCTTTTCTATGAAAGCTAACATACTATACGCCTTCTTTGTCACCTTCTCCACCTGTGAGGACACCTTCAGAGACTTGTGAACCTGCACCCCCAAGTCTCTCTGCGTCTCTATGCTCCGTATAGTTTTACCTTTTATCCTATAATTCTCTTCTACGTTTTTCCGGCCAAAATGCATCACCTCGCATTTTTCCGGATTAAATTCCATTTGCCATCTATCTGCCCAGTCTACCAACCTGTCTATGTCCTGTTGTATTGCCTGACACTGCTCTTCTGTACCCGCATATGGCATGTTGGGATTCATTGATATGACATTGAGAAAGGGAATCATCCATAATCACATTAAATGGCAGAGGAGGCTCAGTGTTGAATATCCTACTCCTCCTTGTGTCTATTAGCTGCCAATCTCATTGAAGAAAGAAAAGAACTCGTTTGTTGCTAAGATCAATGAGTAAATGATGTTATCCAGTTAAAGTGGCAACTTTAAGTATTCACAGAACTGCTTTGGTAATACCTTCCAACCAATTTCTATCCTCCTTCTACAAAATAACAGCTGTGTTTATTTAGGAAAAAAATGGGTAAAAGATTCAACAGGAAAAAAAGTATCAGATATGCTATAGTGGAATGTTTGGGAATTTACACTTGTGCCATTCAATATCACAGCACTGGCACAGGAAAAGACCAATTCCCGTTTTCCATATGGCATTTACATTGAACTGGACATGGGTTTTTAGCCTGTGTTCCAGGCTGTTGAGTTGTTTGAATACAAGTAGTCTACCTAGTCCCATTCCCGTCCTTGATTATTCTCCACAAATTCTCACCAGCATTCCTTAATAAATTACTTGTTTTTCTTGCTCCTCTTAATTTAATTATAAAGAAAAAAATGCCATATAATAAAAAGTAGTGGTTGATACTTGTAATGCCAACTATTACAAATATTCCTTTCTACATCTACACTCGCCAACGGATCACCTAAATAATACTTTCCTTTCTGTTCTTCGCATCAATATGTATAACTTCGGATTTTAGCGATGCTGTATTGTATCTACAATGTGTTTGCCTACTGAGAGGGAGGTTGAAGCAAATAGTATCCCACTTCCCATTTTCGCTGAGAGGAAGTTAAACATGGGATCATCTGTCCTGTATTTCTTTGAGTTTAAATGAATGGTATTGTGTTTATTTTTTTTAAAAATAGCTTAGCATTTGATTGACAGTTGTTTACCTCCACCCCTCAATTCAAATGTGCAGGAGGAGCAGATACTGTCTTTCTAATTGCTAGCTTTCTGTAATTAGAATTTCTCTTGTTTCACCTTCAGCAAACGTGACATTCCTGCAACTAACTTCACCATTCATGAAATCCACTGTAGAAGAAACATTGATCTTTGCAGATATTGTCAGGAACGCTTCCCGAAATCTGAGATGGAGGAACACTTTAAGACAGAACATGCACTGGTAAGATCAGTAGAATAATGGTCTTGTGGTAAATATTTAAACAACTTCTTTTTTGTGCCCATTTTTTTCTACACCAGTTTTCTTTCCATCTATGAAGTTATTGACTTATGCTGATATACGGTTCTATCGGTACTGTCCTTATTTGCCTTGCCCAAAGAATGTTTGTTTGTAAAACATTGGGAAGCTAATTCATCAAGGTTATTCACTTTTTTGTTGTAACACTAGAAAAGCAAAGTTTTTTTTAAGGGAGTGGAAATTGCCAATATTAAAGATGACTTGGGTGCGTTGTAAAAGAAACACAGTTAGCATTCAGGTGTAGCAAGAAATTTAGAAGGCAAATGGCACGTTGGCCTTTATAATAAAGGGGATTGGAGGAATTGTTACAATTGAAGAAGACTTTGAGACCACACTTCATACACTGCGTGCAGTTTTAGTATCCATATTTAAGAAAGGGTGGCAGTGCTGCAAAGGCTCTCTTGATTAATCCATGGAATTAGAGGAATGTCTAATGGCGAGAGGCTGGGTAAATCAATTGTGTACGCCCTGCGGCTGAGGGGAAAAAACAAAGAACAAAACCGCACGGGAAACAGGTCCTTCAGCCCAACGAGCCTGCGCTGCCACCTCGATGTTCTCACTCCTACCCATGATCCCTGTCTATGTTTATAGATCTATGCAATGGAAAAAGAGGGTGATCTCATTGAAGCATGCAGTATTCTGAAGCGGCTTGAAAAGATGCATTGAAAATTGTTTCTCCTAGCTGGGGAATCTAGAGCTCAGGGATACAGCCTCAGGATATAAGGCCGATTTAGGATTCGGATAAGAAATTTCTTCACACAAACAATTATGTATCTTTTGAATTGTCTACCCTGAGGGTTTTTTTTTTCTCCGTCAGTGAATATCTTTAAAGCTGCTAGATTTTTGGGCCAGAGTTTTATCATCCCATCCGCCACAGGAATCTGAGCAGACAGGGGCTGGATCATGGAAAGATCCATTGACATCGGTCAGGATTTTATGGGGTTTTGGGATGAGTGACGCTGTAAAATCTTGCCCAGAGAATCTCAGGAAATCCAGGGCTGTGGGGAGTGGATAGGAAAATGGGAGGTGAGGCCAAGGCTCAGCCATTATATTGAATGGCGGAGCAGGCTCAACAAGTTGTATGACCTACTATTTTTTTGATGTTCGTACACCATGGTAAAGTTCAGCCAACTCTGCATAGATTAGAGCGGGGCCCTTTTATTGAGGGCTACTTTGATTTTCACATTCTTGCTAACTCCTTGAGATCATGCAGTTGCATAGTAACAGCCAAAATTAGAGGAATTCATCAATATCCTCCAACCCATCACACGTGGGTTAAACTTAAAGTCACAACACAAAAGGAAAGCATTAGTTTCCAGACACCACAGTACTTAAATTTGTTTCAAGACAATAGGCACCAATTAAAAATGAAATAGTTTTTGAAAATAACTGGCACACTTCCACATAGAAAAAGCCATCATCCTAAATAAACTCATGCGAATTATTGAAATCAGAGATATAATGTGTTTGCATTGCTTATGCATAGAGCTGGAAGATGGTAACTAGGCAATTACTAACCTTTTTGCTGCTTGTCAGACCTCAGTCTTGGATTTAAATTTAACAATTGATGCTAGATCAATATCCATGCTATTATAAATTGATGTTCCTAGAAAGTTCCAAATCTGTACCACCTCACTCCTGAAAGATCAGGTTCTAGTTTTTAGATTTTGCTCCTTTTGTCCTAGAAGCCCCTACATTATTTGATCATTTATTGCATTTTCTTCCTTTAAACAGTAATTACACCTCCAAAATACTTCATTGGTTAAAAAGTACATTGTGATGTTCTCTGATCATGAAAAGCATTATCATATTGCAAGTTGTTCATTAATGTTGGGGATCTTAGTTTTTGCAAAATGATTGCAATGATTGCCACTAAAAGTTACTTACAGTGGTGCACTAAATACAAATATTATCAATAAAAGGGGTATGTTTAAAATTCCTTTATTCTGCAGACAGTTAACTGAAGAGTTATAAAAGCAAGTTCATTAGCTGTATCAAAATAACAAGTTCCTAACTGAAATGAGTAATGAGCTTTTGTTTATCCACTTAGGAAGTTGAATGACAAGGTCATGTGATTATGTGGTTAGTATGAAGAGCTGGGTGTATAGCAGAGAGTGGCTTTTGCAGTTTAGAATTTGAGTTCTAGATGGGAATTGTTTGAAGATGGGTTTTCTGCAAGTTGCTCTGAAACTCATTTTCTCTTGGAAAGCTTGAAGACTGTTTACATTTAAAGCAAGTATATTTATGATAGCTAACTATAATTAAAGTGACATCTAATTCTGTAAAAAATGAAGTGTTTATTTGGAACTAAAAAGTGATGTTAGAAATTAATTTGATTTTGATTTAGTATTGTCACATATATTAGCATACAGTGAAAAGTATTGTTACTTGCACTACACAGGCAGAACATACCTTTCATAGAGAAGGAAACAAGAGCTTGTCATGCTCTGTGGTTGTGCTTTGCTAGAGAATCAGTGAAGACTTGATGGGCCGAATGACCACTTTCTGCACTGTAGGGATTCTATGATTCTCTTTCCATTCCTTTTCACCATCTTTCCACTTGCCTCCCAACAAAGGAATTACAGAAAAAAGCTAATAGCTGCCTTTGCCAAGATATTTATCTTATGGCAAATCTTTAAAATATTTAATTTTTTTTTTGCATACATTTATGGCAAAAATTAGGGATAGTTAAAGGTTGCTTTAGCAGCTAATTTGCACTTAAACATTACTGTGTGTTCCAATATTTATTATTTCAAACATCCCCTATCAGGTCAGATTGATTTAATAGAAATGCCAGACACATTTGCTCATTGAACTTTCCTGTAGTCAAAGTCATTAACTGTCATTGTTTTGTTTCAAAATGTGAGGAGAGTTGCTTAAGGCATGTAACTCAGGAGTGAACCTTAATCTAATATAGTCTTTTCACTGAAAGAAGTGTTGTACGGTTGGTCAGCTTTGATTATTCTTGAGTGAAATAGGTGCCTTTTGTTCCAGTTTGATTTTCAATTGGACATAACTAATTATAATCTATAAGATTGGAACTGGCAGTTTAAATTCTCTAGGTTCATTGCTGTATCAATTATATGGTTTTCATTTAGATTAAATGTTGAGATTTCTTAGTTTATCAGATACGAATGAGAAATATTTCAAACACACCAACAGCTTCAGTCAACTTGCTTCCATTTTAAAGATATTTGGAATTTGTTCTAATGTAGATATTAGCAGTAAAAGTGGTTTGTTTGTCCTGGTGTGCTATACTTGAGGTAGTTTGTACACATGGTCGTGCTTTTAATGCCATTATAACCCTGAGCAACCTAACTTTTGCATGAGTCAGAAGTATTGGAGAATTCCCTAAATCATTTTAGTTTCTAATTTACCTTAATTTTGACTGCTTTTGGCTGGGCCTGACTTTTAGCCACAATGTGTTTCCCAACATTCAGCATTGGATAGTGAGCCATAATAGAATTTTTTTTGTTTTTGGAGTCTTTTTGGTCTCTTTTACTCCTTGTCCTGGCCATATAGCTTAATCCTATTTTACCCATTTGCATTCTTATTGCCTTGCTGATAGCTAAGCTAGCATGTGCTTAAGGTCTTTATGCTTTGTCTGGAGATGAATGCCCTGTTATATGATAATCCAAATATAACGAACACTATGGAGAGAAGGTGGCATTGTGGTGCTTTCACTGAATTAGCAATCCAGAGGTCCAGGGTAATAGTCTGAGGGCACAGCTGGATTTAAATTAATAAAATCTGAAATTGCAAATTAGTCTCAGTAATAGTGACCATGAAACTATCATCAATTTGTCATTTAAAAAAAACACCTGGATATCTTTTTAAGGGAGGAAATCTGTAATCCTTACCTAGTCAGGTCTGCATGTGATTCCAAAACCACAGTGATGTAGTTGACTCTTAAATACTGTCTGAAGCCAGAATTCATAGGACAAGCAACAAATCCTGGCCTTCTAGTGATGCTCTCATATATGAAAGAATAAAAAAAAATTTGAAATCTAAACCTTATCACTTCTTCTGTTTTTCAGGTCGACTGTAAGTGCAACATGAAGGTGGAAAAAAATCATTTGGAGAAACACGAGGTATGTGCTTCTGTTCTCTGTATGTTTGCCTAATGTAACAGCTCCAGAGCTCATTTCAACCTTAGTCCAAACACAGACCTGAGCTGAGAGTGACTGTCTTTGACATCAAGGCAGCATTTGACTGAGTGTGGCATCAAGAAGCCTTTGAAAAACTGAAATTAATGGGAATTGAGAGAAAACCCTTCACTGCTTTGGATTCTATCTAGCAAAGAGGAAGATAGCTGGGCTTGTTGAATGTGAATCGTCTCAGTCCCAGGACATTACTGTGTGAGTTCCTCAGGGTCTTAGGTCCATTCATCGTTAGCTGCTACATCACTGACTTTCCCGCCATCAGAAGGTTGAAGTAGGAATTTTCACTGACTGCACAAAGTTCAGCACCATTGGCAACTCCTTAGGCGCTGAAAGATATGTAATGTTCCAGAAGAAAAGTTTATTTATTAGTCACAAATAGGCTTACATTAACACTGCAATGAAGTTACCGTGAAAATCCCCTAGTTGTCACGCTCTGGCACCTGTTTGGGTACATTGTAGAAGAATTTAGCATAGCCAGTTCACCTAACCTGCACATCTTTTTGTCTGGGAGGAAACTGAAGCACCTGGAGGAAACTCATGCAACACGGGGAGAATATCTGTGTGGAGTTTGCACAATGACCTAAGCTGTGAATTGAACCCAGGTCCCTGTTGCTGTGAGGCAGCAGTGCTAACACTGCCACCTTGCCAAATAGATCAAAGGGGAAGAAGGTAAGAAGTTTCAGGGCTGTGCTGAGTTGAAATATCAAGGCAGTGGATAGTGGCGAAGAATCAGTTTGGGTTGATATCCTGAATAGCAGGGCGTGGAAGACAAGTATCGGAGTATTCTGTTGCAAGTAGTTGAGCATGAATGGGAAATGTCAAGGGCATGTTTACAGAAAACTGCAATTATCATGAGATATTTTGATCTATGTACTGATTGGATGAACCAAACTGGCATGGGTAACGTTGAAGAAGAATTTGTGGAGTGCATCTGAGGTTGCTTTTTTGAGCAGTTCATCGCAGAACCTTACTGGAAATGGGCTAATTTTGATTTGGTTTGTGCATTGAAGAAGGATTAATGAGGGATCTTTTTGTTAAGAATGCCCTGGGGATGGTGATCACAATTCAATAAAATTACCAATACAGTTTGAGACTGAATGTCAGGACCGTAACCAGTGTCTTCAATTTAAGTAAGGGCAATTATAATGGTATGGGGGAGGAGTTATCTAAGGTGAACTGAGTAAACAAGATGCAGGTCAGTATCAGTCTTCACTGTAGAAGACATTGCTAATATCCTTAAGTTATCAGGTGGGCTGATTTCAAATCACATGGAAGACTTTATAAAAATCCCAATCAGAAAGAATAGAGAAACTCGAGGGGCTAAAGCAGACAAGTCACCAGTGTCTGATGAACTGCACTCTAGGGTTTTAAGGGAACTGGCTGCAGAGATAGGGATGCTTTGATTGAAATTTTTCATAACTTAGTAAATTATGGAAGGGTACCCAAAGATTGGAATTGGAAAATGACAAATGTGACGCTCTTGTTCAAGAAAGGCGAAAGGCAGAAGGGAGTGGACTAAAGCCCAGTTAGATTAACAGTGATTATTGACAACAGCATCTTACCAATAATCAGAGGAAATAGCTAATCATTTAGGAAAGCTGAGTATAACCAAATTCAGAATACAGTGGCACAGTGGTTAGCAATGCTGCATCACAGCACCAGATACCCGGATTCAATTCCGGCCTCTGGTGGCGTTGTCTTTATGGAATTTGCATATTCTCTCTATCTGTGTGGGTTTCCTTCCACAATCCATTGACGTATGGGTTAGGTTGATAGGCCATGCTGAGTTACCCCTTCGTGTCGGGGAATTAGGAAGGTAAAAACATAATGTTATGAGGGTAGGAACTGGGTGGAATTGTTATTGGTGCAGGCTGAATGGGCCAAATGGCCTCCTGCACTGTAGATCTATGGTTCTCGTCAACATGGTTTTATGAAAGATAAACCATCTTTGCTCAGATTCTCAGATTTGAGGATTGAACAGGGAAAGTAGATAGAGGGGAACCAAGGTGTGGCAGAAAAGCAGGTGCACCAAATGAAAGCCCATGGAATTAGAGGAACTATTAGCATGACAACAGTGCAGGAACTCCTATTTAGGGTTCAAAGAAATATGTGGAGATCTGGGTACCATGATGGCACAATGGCACACTGGTTTGCACTGCTGCTTCACAGCACCAGAGACCTGGGTTCAACTCCAGTTTTGCTTGACTGTGGGGAGTTTGCATGTTCTCCTCGTGTCTATGTGGGTTTTTTCTGGATGTTTGTTTCCTTCCGGAGCCCAAAGATTTGCAGATTAGGTGAATGTTTATGCTAAATTGTCAGAAGGATTAGCAAGGTAAATATGTTATGGGGGGGGGAATAGGGTTTGGGTGGAATTGTTTTGGTACAGGCTTGATGGGCCGAATGGCCTCCTTTTGGATTGTCAGGATTCTATAATGGAAAACTGACTGTCACGTAAAAAATAGAATTGGGGTAAATGGGGTCTTTTCTGCGTGGAAAGATGTAACTAGTGGAGTACCGCAGGTTTCAATTTTTAGTTCACAATTGTTCACCATTTATATTAATGAACTGGAAGAAGGAATAGAATATAAGACTTCCAAATGTTCTAATGATACAAAGATGGTTGGAAGGGGATGTTGTGATGAGGATATTGTGATTCTGCAATGGGCTATAGATAATTTGGATGACTGGATGAAAACATGTCAATAGGAGTTTAATGTGAGGATGTGTGCGTTCATGCACTTCAGAAGGGGAATCAAAAGGTGGAGTATTATCTAAATAGGACAGTGACTGCAGGTTAGTGAAGTACAGAGCAATCGACGTGTTCTTGTGCATGAGTTGCAAAAAAACTAGTAAGAAAACCAACAATCTCTAGTCTCTCTTCATAGAACAACCCTCTCATCTCAGGAATTAGTCTGCTAAATCTCCTTTAGACTGCCTGAAATGTTACTTTATCCCTTTTAGTAAAGGGAGCAAAACTGAGGCCTCACCAACCCCCTGCACAATTGCAACAAAATTTGTGAAGCAGTCTGTGACCATATACAGCAAGTCCTAGACAACATTCAGGCTTGGACTATGGGGCAAGTAACATTCATACTAGGCAATGACCATTTCCAACAAGTGAGAATCCAGCCATCTCTTGATATTTAATGGCATTACCATCACTGAGTTCCTCTCTTTTTCTAGGGGTTTCCATTGACCCAAAACTAAACTGACTGGCCATATAAACGCTTGGACATGAACAGGTCAGAGGCTGCGAATCCTGCAGAGAGTAACTTGCTTCCTCACTCCAAAAAGTCGACCCTGTATACACTGTATCCACTTAGCTAAATGAGTGCCGTTCTGACGACATTCAAGAAGTTTGACATCTTCCAGGGCAAAAGCAGCCTGCTTGATTGGCACTACATTGACCATCTTCCACTCTGCACCCTTCACCACTGAAATACAGTGCCGTCAGTGTGTATCATCTACAAGATGCATTGCATACTCACCAAAGCTCCTTTGAAAATACCTTCAAAAGTTGTGGCCTCTATCACCTACAAGGATAAGGGTAGCAGATACGTGGGAACACCACCACCTACAAGTTCCCTTCCAAGCCCTGCACCATCCTGACTTGCCATTCTTTCACTGATGTGGGGCAGTGTTACCCCTTCCCTAACAGCACTGCGGGTGCATTTACATCATGAGGTTGTCGGGTTTCAAAAATGTAGTGCTATGCCGCCTTAGACAATTTGGGATGGGCAATAAAAATGCTGGCCTCCAATGCTGCTTATGTCTTATGGAAATTTAAAAGAAAATCTGTCTAAAATGTTGATATTGGTGTAATATAGAAACAGGTGTAGGCTAATCAGTCCATCAGGTCTGTTTCAACATTCAGTTAGATCATAGCTGATTTGCACCCAAGCTTCATTTCCCCACCTTTGCTGTACCATTGCTTATCGATAGCAATGAGCATTTCAATTGATCCGACGTCCGCAAGCTATTGGAGCAGGGAGATAATTCCAGATTTCACATTTCCTGATTTCATTTCTAAATGGCTTAGCTCTAAATTTAAGATTATGTTTTAAAGGCCATGTTTAGATAATGTTAACTCTTTTCGGTGAATGCAAATCAAATGTACGCACCCTTTCAATGCAGTATTGTTCTGATAAATCTCCACTAATCCCTCCAGGATGCTATTTTCTTCCTGAGGTACAGTAACCGAAACTAAACACATTGCAGTCGAGGTCTAAAATGATTCTGCACAACTGTAGCAACACTTGCTCATTACTTTTGCATTTCAACCCCTTTATATTAAAATTCTACCGGCCTTTTTTGATTGCTTGTAGTGCAGGAAAAGGAACACTGGACTAGATGTCATGCACTCTGCTACACAGCTATAGTTTGTTCATAGTGGGAAAACTAAAGAAAAAAGATACATTAGTGCTCTTGTGCCTAACTGTAATCAGGTTATCTTGCTAGTTTTGGGCTTGGGCTTGGTCCAGGCTGGCATGGCTATTTTCTATTAGCAATTAATGGATAGCAATGGAAGTCTGGAGTCCTTCTGACTTCTTCCAAGCCTGAAAGGTATTTGAATCGAAACAGGAAATCCAGACTGTAACCCTGCATGATTTGTTTATATTCTGGGCAGTTGCAAGTGTAACCTTTTGAGGTTCTTAAAGTAATGTTTAAAATTTAAGTTTTGTTTTTGTTTTGCAGAATATGGAATGCCCTTTGCGGTTGGTTAAATGTCAGTACTGTGAGCTGGAGCTGGCATTCAACAAATCTCAAGAGCATGCTGATTATTGTGGATCAAGGACTGAACCTTGTGCAGCTTGTGGTCGCAATGTTCTGGTCAAAGACTTGAGCATACACCACGTCACCTGTGGTAAAGATGTGGAGGAAAAGAATAACAACCGAATGAAAGCTGGATCTGAGTATCACTTTGAAGAAAATACTGGCACCTGGTTTGAAAACCATCTGTCTGGAAACCTACATCGAGCTGAGGAGAACCATATTCGGCCCAGGCCAAGAATTTCCAGACAGTTAGAAACCAAAATTCATGGGAACCGGGAGACAGCTTTTGCAGTGAGGGGGCTGGATAGGAGAAATATGCCAATTGTAGGTAGAGACCAGAATCAAGGTAAGCTGGGATCATCTGGAATGGCAAATAGTCCTCTCAGCATTTGAGTTTAAATGTTGAGGAGCTGGAATGAGATAAATAATAAAGTATCCCCTGCCCAACAGGGTACAGGGAAGCATATGCATCACAAAGGGTTGGTTGCCACTTCTGCAAAGTATTTCAATGTTAGGATGAGATGCTTCTGTAACTTTGACTGAGGAAATTGGAGAAAAATAGAGAAGTGTTAAGCGTGGTACAGTGGTTGCATTACTGTCTCACAGCACCAGGGACCTGGGTTCAATTCTGAGCTTGGGTGACTGTGTGGAGTTAGCATGAATGTTCTCCCTGTGTCTCTGTGGGTTATCTTCAAGTGCTCCAGTTTCCTGCCATAGTCCAAAGATGTGCAGGAAAGATTAATTAGACATGTTAATTGCCTCTTAGTGTCGAGGGATTAACAGGGTAAATTTGAGGTTAAGGGTTAGGGCTGGGTGGAATCATTGGGCCAAATAGCTGCCTCCTGTGCAGGAGGCATTCTGTGAATTCTATTTTATCTTTTATGTTTACTGTGCTGCTACATTTAAGCTATGTGTGCATATAATTCTCTTTTTGGTATGATTAAAATTAGATTATGCTCATGTGTTGGACTTCTTGGTACCCAGTTAATAAGCCTTGAGGAGCATCAATTCTCCTATCTGTTTAACACAAATACCTGGATGGTGCAGAGTTGGGTATGTGAGTGGCATTGTGGATATAGAATGTGGTATTCTGCAGCCTGAAGTTCTCCTGCTCTATAATGGAAGATGCGGTTTGAGGATGAGAAATGTTCCAGAACTCAGTAGTAGCAGTTCTTGGATAGAACATTCTAGATTGGTGTAGACCATGAGAAATTAAGGCATACTATCAGGCTAATCTGTGGCAACAAAGATCTGATTTATGAAGAATTGTGTTTTATGTTGTCTTTTGCTGCATTGATTAACTGATGCTAAGTTAAATTTCATGCATATTGGACTCCTTTTGGTGCGTTACCATCTCATGTATGAACCAAGTTAGTTAATCAGGCAGCCTGAAACTTTTTGTTTCTCTCTTGGGTCAGGGATGTTCCTGAATCTGATTTTCTTTCACCCAACATTCACAATTTGCCTTGTGAATCCACGCTTGGATTACTTAGACTCAGCTGATCCCCATCAGCTAACTGATCACACATTAAACCTTAAAGTTATGCTTTTTAACTGTTCTACATTTCTCTGTTTCATAGCCAGCATAACACGGATTGAGAGAAATCGTGTGATGGATCCTGCAGGCCCTGGGCATGTTGATGCCAACTCGAATTTGGATTACCTACTTGCTCTCAGTCTCCAAAATGAGAACAACGGTGGAGAAGGAGATTGGCCGCCTCTGTGGGAGGATACTCGCACTGATTACAGATGTTCTGAGCCACAGAATGTTGTGGACTTGTTCAACAATCGCTCACCATCTAATGTATTTCCAACTTCTGTAAATGCCCATGAAGAAATAGCAAGTAAGGATGATGTTGCATGTTTCAGGTCTCCAAAATAATTGCTTAAGAAAAAGTTTGTTGGTCATTTCATAAGCAAACCAGAGCAAATTCTGCCCATATAGCCCAAAGTCTAATTAATAATGTCAGAATAAGACCTATGTATATTCCACATTGAATATTTCGCATGTGTACTTCTCCAATATTTTGAGGCAGACTGGCACTCTTAATGAGATGACTAAATGTCAGATATAAATCAGCTTGCAGAGTAAGTCTAACAATTGGCCACATTCTACTCACTTGGCTCAGTCTTTTCTCAAATATGAGGAAAAAATAATAAGCTGCATGCACAAACTTTCTTTTAAACAACTACTTGTAACAAGCTTTGACATCCTGCATTTTTAGCTTCCAGGTTCAACATTGAGGGTACCAAATATATTCCTTTGTTTTGTTTTGGCATTGGGTGGGATGGTGCTGAATGCTAGCTTCGTAACTCTGATGATTCTCTAGTAGACCTGTCAGTAAAACTAGCTACATCTTGCTGGGCAATAGTGCCACTGGAACCTTACTCAAATGGAAAATTTGGCTGCTTCGTGTTCTTTGTGCACCTTAAGGAGAGATTGTTCAATAAAAGCAAATTACTGCAGATGCTGGAATCTGAAACCGAGAGAGAAAAGCTTTGATCAAGTGTCATCTCGATGTCAGCTCTTTCCTCTCCTCACAGATTCTGTCGAACCTGCTGAAATTTTCCAAGATGGTTTGATTGTTGTCCAGAGCAGAAACTATGGCAATTTTTTTGTCTTGTAATCCAAGGCACTACTGATCAATTGTGGTGTTACCTCAACTGAAATCAGATAGCTTGGTACTGGGCATTGATTCAGGAACAATTTTCGTCTGTATGGCTCAATTATTTATTGTGGCTGGGATTAATTACTGGGGACTTTTTTCAGTTATGGATTGAATGAGTTACAGGAGAAAACTGAAGTTCGACAATTGAATTCCTACCAATCTCATTCTATTCAATAATGTCAGTGAAATTTGAGGAGATTTGTCTTGTAAGTTTGAATTTTGTTTTCCTCCAAGTGCTGATGTGACATGTTTCACATTTAGTCAGCCCATGTTAGCATTGAAGACCAGAAGAAGGTGGGGAATGAAGGAATGGGGGTGGGGAAGAGTTCTTATGAGTTGAGGTCTTTTCTCAGATTTACCCATCTCTTCCTCCATTGACTCAAATTGCTGATTTGCTGCATATGTTTGTGTAAAAGTCAAATTTTTGAGACCAGATTTTTTTATGACAGAATCACCAGAGTTAACTTTTAGACTAGTTTTTTTTATTATAGATGGATACATACTTAATTTGGAATCCAAACAACACTGATATGAATTCTCTGCATTTACTTCATTATGTTATAAACTGTATGCATGTCATCCAACACAACACAAATGTATACTATAACTAACTACAGTGTATCAAAATGACTGTCATTTGTCTGACTCATCATACAATTTATTTGAGTAGTCTGAAGCAGGGGTCTCCAAACTACAGCCTGTGGGCTGCATCTGCATTGGAGTTTGGAGGCTGCTGGTCTGGAGTATCATATGGATCCTCCTAGTTATCATCTTTATGATTGGAAATACTAGTAACTATGGTGGCATCATTTCATTAGTAATTGTTCTTGTTGTTAAATATATTTGATTTCAGAAATTATTTTCTGACCATATTGGGATCAGGTTCATTCCATGTGCTATGATGGATGTGCTTGCATGTTTTGGCTCTTTTCCCCACCTTTCAACATCCAATTGTTCCAAACCTTTTGGAGATGCTCAGAGAGCTTCATTTATGCACCTATCTAAGGGCTGAACGATATTTGTAAAACAGCTGGGAATAACACTACATCAGTGTTAGTTGATCTTGGATCATAGAATCACATATAGCACAGGAAGAGGCCCATAAGTTCAGCATATCTGCCATCAAGCACCTATTCATTCTAATCCCATTTTTCAGAATTAGGGCCAAAGCCTTGGATGTTATTGTGTTTCAAGTGCTCATCCAAATGCAGCTTAAATGTTGAGGTAACATTTTTGCTGAGGTGGGATTGGATATGCCCCAGAACAACAAAGTTTTTTTTTTTTTGTTTACATGGTCTCCTTGGTCTCAAATTCCACATTCACACTTTATTCTGGGCAGACCTTAATGCTTGAATATCACCATATGATTTATTCTTATACCATCTGTCATACATGATGAAACCACTGAACTGCATTTTTTAAGGATAGTTTTTGGTTTTAGAAATTTTGTTGGCTGACGTTATCAAAGTTTCATTCATATTTCCAATACAGGCAAATAGATGAATATTCTTATTCATATTTATTGTATGACAATGATGGAACTTGATGTTTTTATCAACTTTCATAAATGTGTTTAATCTTATCTATGGAATCGTATTTAGCGAACAAGTTAGATTTCGATCTTGCAACCTACTAAAATGAAGTGGAATCGTAGAATCCCTACAGTGCAGAAAGGGGCAACTTAGTCCATCAAACCTGCACTGACAACAGTTTCACCCAGGCTCTATCCCTGCGATGCTACATATTTATCCTGCTAATCCCCCAACACTAAAGTGCAATGTGGCATGCCGATCTTTGGAGTGTGGGAGGAAACCCATGCAGACACTAGGAGAATGGGTGACTACCTATGTTGAGTTTGCATAATGTCAGAATTGAACCCAGGTCCTTGGCACTGTGAGGCAGCAGTGCTAAGCACTGTGCCACTGTATCTTTATTCATTCACTAACCTTTATAGTTTATCACTCATTTAAATTTTCCCCTTCTCCTGCACATATCTTTAAATTAATGAACCACATTGGGTCCTGGTGAGCAGAACGCTGTTTGATACCCGGGGAAGGGTGGGGGGAATAAACTAGGGTCAACTTTTACATGCTATATGAAAACAGTAATTTTTTAGGCCAAGATCAACTTTTGGATGTGTCTACGTAGAATGACAACAGCATTATTCATTGGATTTGGATTCTTAGGGACTGAGTTGAACTCTGGCATTAGATGGAACAAAATTTTTGTTTCATCCTCAGCCTGGGTTTAAAACTGAATAATATAGGCACAGATGAATTATGATGAGCTGCCCTGCCATTAGCCTTGGAAGGAAATTCTTGTGATGTGGAGATGCCAGCATTGGACTGGGGTAAACACAATAAGAAGCCTCAAAGTACCAAGTTAAAGTACAGCAGGTTTATTTGGTATCAAAAGCCACTAGCTTTTGGAGTGCTTGCTGCCCCTTCAACGGGCTACCAAATAAACCTGCTGGACTTTAATCTGGTGTTGAGACTTCTTACTGGGAAACTATTAACCAGTTAATAAGGTTTTAGACAGAAAACATAAGGCACTGACAACATAACCAGCAAAGAGTTAAGTGATTCTTGAAACAAAGTTAATAAGTTAATGAAAGAAATAGGATGCAGTAAGAAAATGAAATAAGTAATTATGATTTTAAAACATGCTGATATTTTAAATGCATTTTAAGTATTGAATGAATCATTGTCCATTTCAACTAAAAGCAAATAACTGCAAGGTATGATGGTAAAGAGTTCAGAGCCAAAGGCTGGGAATCCCAGTAGTTAGCAGAATTCATATCAGAAAGTTCCTGGTGAGGAAAAACGTTTTGTAGCATTATGAATAGGGATATTCATTTCTAGACATAGAATAGTTATGTACCTGGACACAGGATCGTGTGTCTATCCAGTTTGGCAATGAGCTGATGGAACTAGTCACTTTGACCTCTATGATAAGTGTCTATAGTCACCTAGCAACAGGGAAGTGAGTTCAGCCAAGATGGGAGTTAGTGTCCAGATTAAATGGACGAATGAGATATTATTATACTGGATGGTAGAATGCAGTTGGCTTAGGTGAATGTTAGAGATTGTTATTGATGTGTGCTTGTTAAACATAATTGATTTTAAACTAATATGAGGCAGCAATGATCAATAAGAAAGTCCGTAATTGATCTGATTTTAATTGTACATGTTGGATTCATCAGAGAGGTTCTGTCGTTCTATTCCAGAGCTACTTAATCCTTCTGGTGATCTCCAAGCAACTGCTTGTTGTGTTTTTATTGTAAATAAATGTTATGTCTTTATACAGAGATATCTGCCCCATGAGTTTTGTATTGTCTGTAGTAAAAGACAGTGCTAGCCATCTCAATTTATCCCTCAACAAACCCCCTTAAAAATAACTTATTAGTTTGACAACTTTTTTCCCCTTTGTGTTCAGATGATGTCACAATGTTGCCTTGTGAGTTCTGTGAAGAACTTTTTCCTGAAGAAGAATTGATTCTTCACCAGGTATGTTTTAACTCAGTGTTCACTGCAACCAATTGGCATTGGCTTCATGAATTATCATGATATCAGTAGTTCTGTTATCAACTTTTCCAATAATTTTGTTTTCAATGTACAACACATAGCCAATATTAAAAAAGATTGCTAGATTTTATTTTCTTTTCCATTATTATTTAATATAGAATTCAGACTTGTAATGACTGCATATGAGGTTTTTTAATCGCAATCATCACCTGAAGGGCAGAAATAAAGAGAGATAGGCAAGATGTCTGAGATAAATGCTGGTTGAAATTGAGGCAGTTTTGTTGAGTTAGAGCTCTGGAGCAAGAATCGATCCAAGTTCGTTGTTTAAAGTTTATTTATTAGTGTCACAAGTAGGCTTACATTAACACTGCAGTGAAGTTACTGTGAAAATCCCCTCCGGGGCCTGTTTGTTATGCTGAGGGAGAATTTAGCATGGCCAATGCACCTAACCAGTACGTCTTTTGGACTGTGGGAGGAAACTGGAAGATCCAGAAGAAACGTGTGGACTCTGCATAGACAGTGACCCAAGCTGAGAATTTGATCCGGGTCCTTATCATTGAGAGGCAGCAATGCTAGACACTGCAACAGTGCATAATTTTGATAACACTTAGTGTCTGTGTTGTCAGGCAGCTTGTTTGATCACTTTTCTTGGATGGGATGTAACCTTGCTCCAGGTAAACGTGGGAAAGACAGGATCCACCAATAGCTCTTGTCTCACTCTAACTCTTTACTCAAAGAGTGTTAGGAGTGGAATGCCCTGCCTGCAGCTGTTGTGATGCGCCAAGTTGGTGGCGTTTAAGAGGTTAGTTGATAAGTATATGGATGAGAAGGGATGGTTTAGTTAGGAGGGGCATTGCTTTTTATTTTGGTCGGCACAACATCGAGGGCCGAAGGGCCTGTTCTGTGCTGTATTGTTCTATTGTTCTATCCATGCCGCTGATTCCATCCTTCTCCCCAACCCATAGTTAAATCAGATTTGCCACAGTATTTACATCCCCTTTAAACTTGAATTGAGTTTCCTCTCCATCAAACAAATGCTGACATAAATTATCAATCACCTTCACCCCCACCTCTGTCCATTGACTGCTGAAACCCTTACCCATGCTTTTCAGTTCCAATATTCTACTGGACAACCTCCACTCTGTCCCCATCTGTGCTTTTCCATGCCCTTAATTGAACTAATCTCATGCACCCATCATCGCCTGTCCTTGCTGATCTATGTTGGTTTCTGCTCCCTTAGTGCTAATTTAAGATTGTTAGGCTCACGCTTAAACCCCTTCTCTCTGTTTTCACCGCTCCTTAACAAACATCTTGTCTTACAACTACCAATCCTCCTTTCTCTGACTCTGACCTCTTGTGTTCCTTCTTGTCTTTACTCTATCTTTGTCATCCATGCCTTCATTAACCATGATCACTCTGTCTCTTCACCTTCCTTTTCTTAAGATTTTATAACCAATCTACTTGACCAACCATTTGGTCACCCTCATAAATTCAGCTTTGGCCTAGTCAGTTTTTTTTTTGCAATCAGTTTAACATGTGTCATCTTAGAGGTGCTATGTAAATAAGTTGTTTGTGCAATGGTGTAAATGGAGGATTATAAGTGAGTTGATTGAACCTGGAAGACTTTGTATTGGGAGCTACCTCTAAAATGGTAAGAGAGTGAATACTTGCATTTCATGTAGATACTTTATTTTCTTTATTAAATCCAAAGCTGAATGTAGTTTGGCAGC
Source organism: Sphyrna mokarran (assembly GCA_024679065.1). NCBI lineage: Eukaryota > Metazoa > Chordata > Chondrichthyes > Carcharhiniformes > Carcharhinidae > Sphyrna > Sphyrna mokarran. The sequence goes on along the minus strand of JAGIQG010000020.1, from coordinate 36,296,220 downwards.
AATGGTTATTCCCAAGAACATCAATTGTGTAGATGAGCAAAAGAGGTCTGATTGTAGATGTAGACATTTTGAAATTGGGTGAATAAGAACATGGGAAAAACAAGATAGGTGCATTACCTGGAAGTAGTGAGTTCTAAACCAACATGGTGAGCCTCTTATTGGAGGGCATGGAAATTTACTAAATGGAATCTATGAGCTGGAAGGTACCTTATCTACAAGTAGACTAGAGATTATAGTGCCTGGAATACAAATAAATGAATGGGAAACTTTTTCTATATTGAAAGTATTTTGTTTTAATTTTTCTCCCTTTTTAAGAGGGAATTAATTTATTATCCTTTTTTTTACAGACTGGCTGTAACCAAGTAAGTGCCTTTGCATCATTCAGTAAAAGTACCACACTTATACCACCGCTACAAAGGGTCTCCATTCCCAGGGCAAATGATATTTTCTCCCATCGTCATCATGTGAATCCTGAATTATTTTCAGAAGACTATACCTTACCATCATATGGTCCGTTTGATGGCTCCAGTGATGGAGATGTCATGATCCCTTGTGAGTTCTGTGGTATAGCGTTGGAAGAAGATGTACTATATCATCATCAGGTAAACAAATATATGCACATGCACTCTTTTATTTAACAAAGCAGCTCATAGGGTAGAGAGGTTTAGCCTATCAGTAATGCCTGAAGTGCCTGAGCATTGAGCTTCAAATAACCATAAGAGATGTACCTTGTATGAGGGAGACTTGTTAATTTCTGTGCACAAGAATGCCAATGTCAAGGGACCCCATTCTTGAGGTTATCCTAATGAATGCAATGTGAAAAGCTTTGACAAAATGACTTTTTTTTAAGCAATACTAATATTCTGTACTAATAGCTAGGTTACATGATAATTTTAAAGGACTTGGCATGTACCGTTTCTTAGTAGGACTTGTTTTTTTGTCCAAGTGAATGTGGTGGTTAGCAGCCCAATTGCTGTCTGGAGGTGAAGGTTTGAGCCAAAGCCTGTTTGGTATTTTCTTCTGTACAATATTTGCAGCCATTGTGTGGCAGTCACCAGAAGTTGTCTTCAGACCCATTATAATTAGTGACAAGTGTGCTTGCATCCATTATTTCACAAACCTGTGGTACCTTTCAGACAGCCTTGACCTGATTTAAAATTTTATTCATTGGCAGCAACATAAATTGAAGCTGGCAGCTATTAATGCTTGAATCCTGACATGGAAAAGGCAAAATCATCTCTATATACAGCTAGCAGTTTCATTTCAAATCTACAATAGTCAAGCTTAGCTTATAAAATCTTGAATTTGAATATATGATGCAGAAAGTTAATCTTTTAGCAATGCTGTCTGCTTGTCACACAAAGATTATAGAAGTAGAAAGAATATATCCATAACCTTCCTGAACTGTCTGTCAGGATCAGTGTGATTTGCGACCATCAACAGCAAGACCACCTGATCAAGAAATCAATCGATCATTCTTAATCAATAACACTGAGACAAGAGACTTTCCACAAGTGCCCGTTCACCGGCAGAGACACCAGGGTAAGTGCAAGCATCGGTAGCAGTTTTTTCACATTTCATATTAATTAGAAATCAGCTGCATCCCGACTATGATTGGGGCAAGGAGAGGAGCAATCTGAGAAAAGTCAATAGAATTTACTCTTTTAAAATATCTCAATTGCTGGCTAGCCTGAGAACAAACTTATCGATTTGTGACATTGGCCAGAAAATTATTGTCTTATTTCTCGTAGAAGAAAGAAGAGCAGATCATAGAATCCCTGTAGTACAGAAGGAGGCCACTTGACCCATTGAGTCTGTACTAACCATAATCCCACCCAGACCCTATCCCCAAAACTCTACAAATTACTCTGCTAATCCCCCTGACACTAGGGTCAATTTAACATGGCCAATCAACCTACCCCTCATGCCTTTGGAGCATGGGAGGAAACCAGAGCATCCAGAGGAAACCCACAGCCAAAGGGAGAAAGTGCAAGCTCCACACAAACAGTTACCTGAGGCTGAAATTGAACCCAAGTCCCTGGCGCTGTGAGACAGCAGTGCTAACCATGTCGTCCCAACTTTTATTCTCTTTGAAAAGGATCCAACTGTCCAGAAGTTCTTCTTTTTCAGTGTAGCATTTCTTCAATACAATGCCAGAGTAGTCATTCTCGTGTGCCTAGATAGTGGGAGTCAGTGAATTGTTTGACCTTGTGGACATCCAAATCCTACTCTGGTCCAATCCTTATATATGGACTTGACATGTAGCTGAACCTTTTTCTCCCTGCTCCTTCCCAATCCAGGGCATAAGTGTCAGTCATGTCCTTCATTCTGCTGCAGCTGAGATAAGCTAACTCTGTACAGACCAAAATTTAAACTGTTTAATCATGTAGTATCACATAGAAGAAGCATTATAGCCACTGAATCATCAAAAAATCTGGGAAGTGACATTTGTTGAGTTCATTATTCTTTGTATTAGTCTTTGGTGTTCAGTCTTTTTCCACTTTAAATGTTAAGCAAAATAATATTTTTTTATATATAGCAGGGTTAATGTGTTCTGTGTTTAACTAAAATATTTTTTGTGTACCTGCTTAATGAATTTATAAAGAGCAGTTTTATTTTAAAATTAACATTTGCAATGCTCCTTGGTTTGTATCCTGTGCATGCAGGAGATGTCAGACCAAATCATTTCTCTCATCTGGAAAATGTTGTCCAGCCAAGACCAGCAATTCGATCTTCAGTTAGAATGAGATCAACAGCACCTCCAGCAACATTCAGACAGGGGAATGGTGTCCAAAAATCCCTAGGAAGTCAAGATGCAGAGGCCATTGCTCCAAGTACCAGAGGCATCAAGGTCTCTAACATAGAGACATCAGAGCTGAGACGGCTGACCCGGAAACCTCTGGAACCATCAGCGGGCTCTCCTCGTCCTATTGGAGATGTATTTCCAGAGAGCTACAAACCTACTTTTCCACATGTACCTGCTGCTAGATCCAGGTGGGTGTATTGAACACTAGGATAAGTAAACAAGCATCGGTTTGCCCCCAAGGTGACAGAGTGGTTAGCACCAGGGACCCAATACGATTCTGGCCTTGGGTGACCTGTTTGTGTGGGTTTGCAAATTCTCCCTGTGTGTGTGGGTTTTCTCTGGGTGTCCTGAATTTCTCCGACAGTCTAAAGATGTGCAGGTTAGATGGATTATCTGTAGTGAATGAGAGGGCTTACAGGAGTGGAGTATTTCCTCTAGTTAGTTGTTTAATTGTCTTCCACGATTCATAAGTGGCATTGTCGGATCGCAGAATTTAGGTCGGATTTGTTGGTTATGGGATTGTTTAACTTTATCACGTGCTGCTTATGTTGTTTGACATATAAATAGTCCTGAGTTGTTGCTGCATCTCATTCTTAGGTATGCCTGGTATGCTCTCCTGTGCTCTTCATTGAACTGGAGTTAAACCCCTGACTTTGTGGTAATGATTGAGTGGAGAATATGCCAGGCCAGGAGGTTACAGTAAAGATTGAGTACAGTTCTGCTGCTGATGGTTCACAGCATCTTGTGGGTGCCCAGTCTTGAGTTGCTAGATCTGTTTAAAGTCTATCCCATTTTAGTATGGTAGTAGTGCCACACAATGCAAAGGAGGGTATCCTCGATGTGAAGAAGGGCATTTGTCTCCACAAGTATTGCAACACTCACATTAATGCGTCATTGATAGATGCATCTGTGATGGATAGATTGGTGAGATATTGCCTGCCAATTTTAATATACTCTTGTGTCACTCATTTAGATTTGCACATTAAGAATAACTACTGGATACAATAAATATGAAGTGCATTGCATCCATTGCATTGAACTCCATGAGATAACATCTTCAGGATTAAAAATTGGAGGGGAATGTTGCTCATACTCTTTGACCAAGTGATTGGAACAATGTTTTCTTTAGGCATCCCCACTTCCCCTTGTTTCATTTGTACTGTGTCCAGATGTTGATTTGCCAATCACTATATATTTTTGTTTCCTTAGATTAGTTTTTGATGTTATTTGATGACAGTGCTCTTTCAGATGCTTCCATGCTGTTCCAGTGCGCACGCGTGCTGCTTTTCTAGAATTCCTTGCACAATGTATTTTCCTTGTATCATGTTGCTCATTGAGTCTCTGCCTCATTGGGATTGTCCATCAAATAAAATTGCTTGTGTCCCTTTCCAGTTTTGTCAATGTTCAAAGACACAGTTTGGCAAGTAATTAGAACTTTAGGAGAAGACAGTTTGTTTACATGTCCAGTGGTGGTTATTAACTGTTCAGTTCACTGGTGCATTCATATGGACATCAAGTTGGCTATGAAAATGATGTCTTCAGGGTTTGCTACCTTTCACCACCTGGGTTTGGACATGGACTTATTGTTATCTGTGGAACTATAACAATCAGCATCTTCTAGAGGGGGAGAGAAGATTGAAGGGTAGAGGAGGATGAAGGAAATTCCTTTTTAAAAAGCTCAGATTTCTGACTCCAGATTTATAAAGTGGCATTATGTATTTCCTCCACTAACTGAGTGCTTATCAACTAGCTCCAAAGTTATTTTGGTGCACTCAGAGTTGTTTCAATCAGCCCCAGAGAAATAAGAATGTAAAGCAAGAAACAGGAACAGGAATAAGCTTTATGGCCTCTTGATCTTGCTTCATCGTACAATAAAATCACTACTGGTCTTTTTACATCCCTTGATTCTAAAAATCAATCATCTCTGCCTTGAATAGGTTCAATGATAGAGCCTCGAGGATAGAGAACTCGAACAATTCTTGATCCACTGTCTCTAAAAAAAAAAAATTCTCGTTCTCTTCCTCTTGGTATTAAATAATTAACCCCTTATCTTGAGATTGTGCCCCCTTCAGTCAGGGGAAACAGCCTCTCCCAATCAAAGTTGTCAAGTTTCTCATGCTCTTTGTATGTTTCAATCAGATCATCCCACGTTTTCCTACAGGATGTAGGATCTTCTAATTGGTCTTGACTCCAACAAACCCACTCCTCCTGGAACGTTTTTGCACTCCCCTTAAAGCAGGGATGTCATTCTTTGGGTACAGAGACCCCACAATCCAGCTGTGAACTCACCAAAGTCATGCTTGATTGCAGCTGGACTTACTCTTGCACTCAACATTCTTACACTGAGGCTGATGTACCATTTATCTTCCTGATTGTTTACTGTATCTACAAGTTAACTTACTATGGAAGGACACCCAAATTCCTTTGAATATCAAGTGCTATGTGCTTCATTCCAAAGTAAATAACCTCTTATTCCATATTGTGCTCCATCTCCCACTTTAATTGCCAATTATTTAACATCCTTTTGCAGACTGTTTATCCTCTATAACTTCCTTTTCCACTGGCTTTGCATCTTCATATTTGAATATATTGCCCTGGTTTCTTTTAAGTTATGAATGTAGATTGTATATCCATTTGTAAAAGTTTTTAGAACTTCTTTCATAAGATTTTAAAGACATTTTAGACTCAAGTTATCATCTGACCATGATTTTACCCCATTCTCCAATTCTACCTGTATTGTGCACTCAGCTTTAGCTCATTGGCTGGTTTTTCTTGTTGAAAGCGAAGACAGCAGTGTCCTCTGACTCTGCTGGGTGAACTTCTCTGTTGCATGTGACTGTTTGTTTAGTGAGATTGAAATCTTAATATTCATTCTTAATGTCTCTATAAGGCCTGTGTTTACTTTTCAGTCTGAGAACAGAAGGATCCAGGATTTCTAGGAATACCGTTTCTGCAACCTCTAGGAGCAGAGTTCCAGGAATAAAGGTACAAAAACATTTGGGGAGTGGGTGGGAAATAAAAATACTGATTAAAAAGTAGATTGTTACTATAAAAGGAAGAATAATTGAAGTACAATACATAACTCCATGTGCTGCTTCTGTTAAATATGTTTTTCCGCATTATGCGATTTTCTTAAAAATCTTTCTGATAGTCATGCCTCCAACTTCAGTGTGTCTGGAAGATAAGCCTGGTACATCATTATGGAGTAAATCATTTTCACCTTAAAGAAACTGATCATGGGTCTCTACATAAAGCCATAGTGTGTGGAAAAGGTCCTATGGCTCATCCAGTGTGCATCAGCAATATCTACCATTAAGGCATGCCAATCCTATTTTCCTTCTCTTGTTCCATATCCTTGCATATTATCATATTTCAAATGCTTATCCAAATATCTTAAAGACAGTAATATTTCTGGCCTCGGCTACCTTCTCTAACAGTGCATTTCAGATTCCCACAACCCCCTGAGTGGAAAGGTATTTTTCCTCAAATTCTCTCTGAATCTCCTGCCCCTTATCCTAAAACTATGCCCCTTGTGATTGGCTCTTAAACAAGGGGAACAGCTGCCTCCTACTCACCCTGTCCACACTCCTCAATCTTACAGACCCCAACAAGATTTCAATGTTGCCAAATTCTGTCCTAAAATTGTTCTGTTTGGCAGAGTTTCTTGGGCACCATATATAGTACGGTATCCTGCCTAAATGCCTTTTCAAATGTTTGTTTAGAGACTACCATACTTGAGGGATTGTTATGATCACCTTACAACCCTTTAAATTTTTTAAAAGAAATTCAAAACTACCAGTGTCTGGGTCACATACCAAAATTTTAAATTTAAGACTTTTACTGTAACTCAAAGCAATAATGACTGAATAGTTTTCTAATAAGCAACAATTATTTTAAACAACAGGACATTTTTCCTGCATTTAATTTTTACAACAATTAAAAATCTGCCTCCACTGTTCTACTTTATTTGGTCCTTTATGATTTTGCAGAGATCAGTCCAAAGCTATTCTTGTAGCTTGCTTCCATTATTTTCTTTCCAGGTTGTTAACTTCTAATTCCCAAACTTTTAGGGATCTAGTAAAGTATTAATCCAGAGTGATAAATCCATTCATTTTGTTCTCCCACTTTCCAGTCAAGCGCTGTCCTTCATTTCTTACTCTGTAGCTCGGCCTTAATCCTTCTCAAAAGCAGACAACAAAAAGGCCAAGTTAAGAAGCTCAATATTTTAGGTTGTCAAAGCTGTCATCTGTTGTTTAGGTTCAGATACCAAGAATAACCATTGAGCAGCTGGACTTTGCCGTTTTAGAAAAGGGAAGAAAGTTAATCAAAAATGCTGTTTAGTTAATATCCAATTTATTTTATTATGCTTTTAACAGAATTTTAATTGAATGTTGTCCTGGAATTCAGTGTATTTAATTTAAATAAAGTTGATGTTGGGTGTGTACTACAGACCGTGGGCCGTGGAAGAAGGAATATGCAGGGACATTTTAGATAATTATAGGAAGAATAGGGTGGTTGTAGTGGGAGATTTCAGTTTCCCTGGGGTAGATTGGAAGGTGCCCAGAGCGGAAGGCGCGGACGGGGAGGAATTTGTATAGTGTGTTTTGGAAGGGTCCTTGGAGCAGTATGTGGATAGCCCGACTAGAGAGGGGGCTATATTGGATTTGGTTCTGGGGAATGAGCCAGGGCAGGTGGTTGACGTTGTAGTGGGAGAGCATGTGTCAAATAGTGACCACAACTCTGTCTGCTTTAGGATATTAATGGAAAAAGATGAAGCCTGCCTTAAGGGGAGGGTGTTAAACTGGGGGAGGGCTAGATACAGCCAGATTAGGCAGGATCTTAAGGATACCGACTGGGATAAGCTCTTCGAGGGTAGGTCGACGCTGTACACGTGGGAGTCTTTCAAGGGAAAACTAAAACCTTTGCAGGAAAGACACGTGCCGGTAAGGAGGAAGGATGGGAAAGGTAGGATTAGAGAACTGTGGGTTACTAGGGATATTGAGGACTTGGTCAGGAAGAAGCGGGAGGCGTACGTTAGATCTAGGCAACTGGGGACAGAGACAGCGCTGGAAGAATATAGAGAATGTAGACGGGATCTTAAAAGGCGTGTCAGAAAGGCAAAAAGGAGCCACGAAATGGCTTTGGCAGGTAGGATTAAGGAAAATCCTAAGGCATTTTACTCCTATGTAAGGAGCAAAAGGATGGTTAGAGGGAAGATTGGACCTCTCAGGGACAGAGGAGGGGAACTATGCTTAGAGCCTGAGGGAATGGGGGAGATCCTGAATGAATACTTTGCGTCGGTATTCACGCAGGAGAGGGGCCTGATGTCTGGTGCTGGCTTTGAGAAATTTGAGGACCCGTTAAAGGAAATAATCATTACGAGGGAAGAGGTGTTGGGGCTTTTAGGCAACATAAAGACTTATAAAGCTCCGGGGCCTGATGGCATTTACCCCAGGCTGCTAAGGGAGGTGAGAGATGACCTTGCTGGGCCTCTGACGCAAATCTTTGTCTCTTCTTTGGACACAGGTGAGGTCCCAGAGGACTGGAGGATTGCAAATGTAGTACCGTTGTTTAAAAAGGGTCAGAGGGATAACCCAGGGAACTATAGGCCGGTGAGCTTGACTTCAGTTATAGGTAAGCTAATGGAGAGGATCCTCAGGGACAGGATGTATGAGCATCTGGAGCACTGCGATCTGATCAGGGATACGCAGCATGGCTTCGTTAAGGGGAGGTCGTGCCTTATGAATCTAGTGGAATTTTTTGAAGAGGTGACAAAAACGGTTGATGAAGGACAAGCCGTTGATGTCGTCTACGTGGATTTCAGTAAGGCGTTTGACAAGGTTCCTCATGGTAGGCTGATAGAAAAGGTGAAGGCGCATGGGATACAGGGCCAGTATGTAGATGGGTTGAGAACTGGCTTGGGAGGAGGAGACAGCGGGTAGTAGTGGAAGGCTCATTTTCCAACTGGAGGTCAGTCACTAGTGGTGTGCCACAGGGCTCAGTACTAGGACCTCTTCTATTTGTGGTTTATATAAATGACTTGGAAGAGGGGGTAGGTGGTGTGATCAGCAAATTTGCTGATGACACTAAGATGCTTGGATTGGCAGGTACTGAGGAGCAGTGCCAGGCAATACAACAGGACATAGATAGGCTGGTAGATTGGGCAGATAGATGGCAAATGGAATTTAATCCGGATAAATGTGAGGTGATGCATTTTGGCCAGAATAATGTAGAGGGGAGTTATAGGATAAAAGGTAAAACTATCCGGAGTATAGAGACGCAGAGAGACCTGGGGGTGCAGGTTCACAAGTCTCTGAAGGTGTCAGTACAGGTGGAGAATGTGATAAAGAAAGCGTATGGTATGTTAGCCTTCATAGGAAGGGGTATAGAATACAAGAGTAGGAGTCTGATGTTGCAAGTGTATAGAACGTTGGTTAGGCCTCACTTGGAGTACTGCATCCAGTTCTGGTCGCCGTACTACCGGAAGGATGTGGAGGCCTTGGAGAGAGTGCAGAGGAGATTTACCAGGATGCTGCCTGGTATGGAAGGGCTGTCTTACGAGGAAAGATTGAACACACTGGGGTTGTTTTCCCTTGAAAGACGTCGGCTGAGAGGGGATCTATTAGAGGTATATAAGATTATAAGGGGTATAGATAGAGTAAATGGTGGTAAGCTTTTTCCACCATTAGAAATGGATAGAACGAGGGGTCATGGCCTTAGGGTGAGGGGGGCTATGTATAAGACGAATATTAGAGGGCAGCTTTTCACACAAAGGGTAGTGGGGGTGTGGAATGCACTGCCGAATAAGGTGGTGGGAGCAGGCACGCTAGGGTTGTTTAAGGGTCTCTTGGACAGTCACATGAGCGGTCTGCAGATAGAGGGATATAGCAGGACTGTCTAAATATCTTATTTGTTTCCACAGGCAATTCAGTCCACCTTGTTGACCAACAAGGTGCATGCATTCGGCAGGTCGTGCGAGGGCTGCTCCTGGATGTTACTTCAGGAGTGGCCTAGTGCTTCAAGTCGTTAGTGTATGCTTAAACTGGACCATCAGATGGGCAACATGACAGCTCAGAGACTATTGCTGTTGCTGTGCAGACACATGGATTTGGGCCTGTGTCTGCGGGAGTTTGCACGTTCTCCCCATGGTTGCGTGGGTTTTCTCCGGGTGCTCCGGTTTCCTCCCACATCCCAAAAATGTGCTCTTAGGCTGATTAGATAACAAATTGTCCCTATATTGGTCCCTATATGGGAATCTTCTACAATAGGCATAGCCTAAAGTCATGGATATGTCATTAAGACGTTAGGACGGCAGCGTGGGCTCGTTGGGCCGAAGGGCCTGTTTCCCGTGCTGTGTTGCTCTTTGTTCTTTGTTGTTGTTGTTCTTTGATTTAATATTTTAAATATCTAGTTTGGTTTGATTTCCTTTGATGGTTTAGTTGGCATAGTGTCAAATTTGAATCAAACAGACCAGGAAGGTTCTAAGGCTGATCTTCAGTCCCGTGAACCAATCTCAGTCTGGATAAAAGTTACAACCAGTCTTAGCCAACTTGGACTGAGGAAAGGAAATAGCTGTTAGGATTCCTGCTCCTGATCCCTAGCCTGTAAAATCTGGTGGAATGTGCACATGGTGGTGCAATAGCTGGCACTAATGCCTCACAGCAGCAAGCACCTGGGTTTGATTCCTGCCTCAAGTGACTCTGTGGAGTTTCCATGTTTTGCCCATGTCTGTATGGGTTTCCTCCCAGGTGTTTCGGTTTCCTCCCACGCTCTAAAGATGTGCAAGTTAGGTTGATTGACCATGTTAAATTGCCCCTTAGTGTCAGGGAATTAGCAGAGTAAATATGTAGGGTCACAGGGACAGGGCCTGGGTGGGGGGATTGTGTCAGCGTAGGCTCAATAGGCCAAATGATCTCGTGCTGCAACATAGAGATTTTGTGATGCCATGATTCTACGATAAATGTTAAGTGCATACGGTGAATAGAAAAATAATTACTGTGATGGGGATATCAGAACCTTGCTGACCAACATTACTGTGCTGTAAAATTTTCTGGAAAATGGTTTTACGTTTGGAATTACGACGTGATTACTTGCCCAGAGGTACCCATGTGATGTTTCTATTTTCCATTTCAGCAGAATATACCAAAAAAAAGACCAGAAAATGATGGGAAAGAAGAATGATGAAATGGAATGAAGCTACACTCATTGCAATGGTGTCCAACTCCTAAATTATATTTACTGCTCAAACTCAGGACTTTATTTTCTATGCAAGAAAATTATTTGTGTGGTTTAAATAGTAGTGTTTTTATTTCTTTCAACTCTTTAAAACCTCGCAGTGAAAACAGATCCCTGCACCATATAATAATTAAAAAGGCAACATACGTTTAAATTTCTAAGCACTTGGAGATAAGTTGGGGGATATTTTCTAGTACAGTTGATTGAAAGTTTGGGGGAAAACATGAAAAGTTCATTTTTGATGCTGATTATTTTTACTTTAATGGGATGTGCTATGGAAGTTCACAGCTGTGATTTTATTTTGTATAATCAATTCAATATATCACACAATAGTAAAGGACTATTTAAGTCCAATAGTCTAACGTATCTCAAACCACAAGAGTAGTAGTACTTGGACAATCCAGATTTCATAAGGGTTATAGATCGAAAGGTTTTCCAGTTCTTGATGTCTAATTTTTCTGTTCTATCGTTTGGGTGATATATTTGGATGGCATAACTGTTTCTGTGCTAGTAGTGATGGTATCTATCTTTTGTCTTTGCTGTCACTTTTTTCTCTATATGTCTTAACTCTTTTTTATCTTTTTTACAGTGGGCTCATTTTGCTTTGATCTATATCGTGCTGTGTCTCCTTTTTGCTTTTCTTTGTTTTAGGTGCTTTCTATTTGCTTCACTTCTTATCTCTCTTGTGTGTTCATGTATATACTGTCTATATTGTGCTTTGCTGATGCTTACATTGCATCATGCACGAGCCACATTTACATTGTGGTCAATACAGAATTAGAAATAATTTTGTCTTTTAGGGGAATTTTGCACCTGTAGAAGTTTTAATCTGCATTTTGGGAGTTACAGACTGCAATGAAGTGTCTTTTTTAAGACAACTGTATTTTGGAATCAAGTCTGCTGCTCAAGTTTTTTAAATACAGAAACTGTAGAGGCAGTTAATTGGAAATGTACTTTTCATGATAGATAATTTAGAAAAGCATTAGGTGAGCTAGGATTGTCGTTCAGAACTTTTGAGCTGTGACCTCTTGTTGCTGGAGGAAATTGGGGCATAAAATTCAAGATCTTAGAAGAAAGGTGGTCAAAATGAAGAGAAAACAGGTACTTTTCTGGAGAGAGAATTTCAGTCAGTTGTCTGAAAGGGAAGATTCCAGTGGAAGGAGAAGACCAAGTCAACCCTTGTACTTCCTTGTGACCCAAGCCATGGAGCAGCATAGCTGGGAATAGATTACCAACTTTTCTGTCTGCAGGTAAGAAATATGGCCTAATAGGGAAGAGAAATTCTATTTAGAAGTTTATACAGGGCAATAAACAGAAATGAATTGCTTATGAGTTACATTTGTGGTTTACATTGTAGAATTCTTGTTGGGTTTGATGTTTGTCTTTTGTGCAACCTTTTTAAATGTATTAAATACAACTGTTCAGTTAACTATAAGTTTAAAAGCAATGGATGCCCCTCTTTATAGTAACTTCTAAAATCAACTGGTAAACTTTTTGATGCCTCTGTATAAGGGGAATTTGCATAATTTTTATTACTATTTATTAATTTGAAAAAATGCTTCTTTATACTCAGAAGCTCTAATTTTGAATGTGAACATCTTTTTGTTCAGTGTGGATTGTGTGTCAATCAGTCCTGCCTCTGATTCACAATTTGGAAAGCTGATGTACATTGTCCAGTGGTAAAACATCCATTTGTGTTTGTATAGTTTTAAATGTCTTTCTTGTAGACATCTTCATTGTAGACTCGGCTCGTTTTAACATGTAAAAGATGTTTCAAGTTTCTTCTGTTCAAACTAGATTTAGGACCTTGGTGAATTCAGAGTTACTGCTTGCTACTAATTCTACTTTTGCTACTTGGCCATATGGTTAGGGAAACTAGAAAAAATAGGTGTTTTATTTGGGTGTTTTGTGCTAACCAGATTAAATCATCATAAACTGAAAAAAAACAAATTCTCCCTTTAAGGTGGGAACAAGTCGTCATTGCACGCATCCCTTTTCGGGCTTGTTGGTAGAAAGCACAGGCAATGGAACTGGACTGTTTCCAATCTGTTGGATCAAGTATCAAACTGCAAACCCAACTACACCAGTACTTTCTATCCCTTATTCAATGAGGAAATGTAACTTTGTGGAATGATATACCTAACATCTTTTCTGTGCTCAGTAGCTTGAGGAAAGCACTGCTTTTATATCTAGCAGATCATGAAAGACCTCTCTTCACATGTGTGATTAGGTATCAAATCTATCCATTATGATTTTTTAAAAATTTCCTTCTAGTTCTCCAGCATTCCCTTTCTCTCAGTTGACTTAAGTCCTCAAAGTAGAATCACAGCCAGTCAGTTCTTGTAAGAATGGCGGGCTTTGCAGCTTTAAACAATCCAGTCACCAAAGCAACTTGTAGATAATTTTTGCTTAATGTGATGCTGCTTTGAAGAGTGAGGGAGACGGAGGAACCTTATTACAGTTTGTTCCTATATTTACTTGAGATGGTGGCAATGATTTCCTGAATATTTATTTATGAAGGAATTGGTGGAGAGTAAATGAAGGCCTGTTAGTGCGTGTGTGTGTGTGTATGTATATGTAGTTACTGTATTTAATAGAATAGAATCAATATTTGTGATTCTTGGACTGGGATGGTTGGGGTGTAGAAAAAATAAGAATGCACTCCTGCAACTTGTTAGCCTTAAACACAAGCTTAGTGGTTTCAAGGAAAATACAACTTTGTCACTGGCTACATCTTTTTAATCCTAAGTTTAAATCTCATGGTAGAAATATTTACACATTCTGACAAGTTCATATTCTTCAGATTGTCCCCTATTTTAAAACTTGATGGAACACATCTTCTGTATGATATCTGCCAAACTAACATGGGTATGTCTACAATATCAATAACAATTCCACTCGGTGTGGACTGAATTTGGTGACTATATCCTTTCAATTAGCTGAAATATTCTGCAAATGCCATTGTGGATTTCTTATCACCAGCACACTTATAATTGTGAAATCCTTATCAGTCACTTAGGTTTTTTAATTCAATATCTATCTGTAATGTGTAAATGTATTGATTTACAATATAATAAAGGTTAAATGGTTACAGACCTATTTTTGAAATTTGAATGAATGCTTTAGTTACAAAATCATGGTTATGATCTGTGACTATCCATTTTTTTAATAGCAGAGTTTGTTGCAAAGATGTATAAACTGTTCATTGACTATCAAATTTTTAGCATGTCACTTAAGTGCATCTCTGAATCTTGTCTTCTCTTTGGTAATCTCAATTCTACCCTCAAATCTTCCATTCTTTCCTACCTTAACCTTTCTCCTAATTGAAGGGAGGCCAAATAAGGTTATGCTTTATCAATCTCCTACTTTGCCAACCCTAAAGCCAATACCCACACACCACAAACTCCAGGCATAAAGCCCAAATTCCAGTCCCCTGACCCTAGGCATAAAGCCCAGTAATCCAGACAAATGTGAGATAATGCATTTTGGAAGGCCTAATACAAATAGGAAATATATAGTAAATGGCAGAACCTTTAACAGTATTGATAGGCAAAGAGATTTGGGTGTACAGGTACACAAGTCACAAAGTGGCAATGCAGGTGGAGAAGGTAGTCAAGAAGGCATATAGCATGCTTGTCTTCATTGGCAGGGGTATTGAGTTGAGAAATTGGCAAGTCACGTTGCAGCTTTTATATAGAACCTTAGTTTGGCTACACTGGGAATATATTCAGTTCTGATCACTACACTACCAGAATGATGTGGAGGTTTTGGAGAGGGTTCAGAAAAGATTTACCAGCATGTTGTCTGCCATGGAAGGCATTAGCTAGGAGAGGTTGGAGAAACTTGGTTTGTTCTCACTGGAATGACAGAGGTTGACGGGCAACCTGATAAAAGTCTATAAGATTGAGAGGTGTGGACAGTAAAACTTTTTCCTTGGGTGGAAAAATCAGTTGGTAGGTTTAAGATATGAGAGGCAAGGTTTAAAGGAGATGTACGAGGCAGATTTCTTTTAAGAGTAGTGCAGGAGGTCATGGCTTATAAATTTGATTGAGGTTTTTTTGAGGAGGTGACAAAAATGATTGACGAGGGAAGGGCCATGGATATCGTCTGCATGGATTGTAATAGTGTTTGGTAAGGTCCCTCATGGCAGGCTGGTGCAAAAGGTTAAATCTCATGGGATCAAAGGTGAACTAGCTAGGTGGTACAGAACTGGCTTGCTCGTACAATTCGGGGGTAGTAGTGGAGAGGTCTGTCTCTAGTAGTGTTCTGCAGGGCTCTGTACTGGGACCTCTGCTGTTTGTGATATATATAAAATAATTTAGAAGATGATGTAGCTGGTCTGATTAGTAAGTTTGCAGATGACACAAAAAATTGCTGGAGTTGTGGATATGATGAACATTGTCAGAGAATACAGCAGGATGTATAGATAGGGTGGAAGATTGGCAGATGGAATTTAATCCAGATAAATGTGAAATGATGCGTTTTGGTAGACCTAATGCAGAAGGAAGCTATACAATAAATAACAGAGCCATCAGGAGTATAGACACAGAGGGATCTGGGTGTGCAAGTCCATTCATCCTTAAATGTGGAAAAGGTGGTAAAGAAGACATGTGGCATACTTGTCTTTATTGGACAGGACAGAGTATAAAAGTTGGCGTACGATGTTGCAGTTATATAGAATGTTGGTTAGGCCACATTTGGAATACCGCATCCAGTTCTGGTCGCCACACTATCAAAAGGACGTGAAGGCTTGGAGAGCATGCAGAAAAGGTTTACCAGGGTGTTGCCTAGTATGAAGGGTCTTCGAGGTTGAGGGGTGACCTAATAGAAGTTTATAAAATTATGAAGGGCATAGATGGGGTCAACAGATGGAAGCTTTCTCCCAGGTTGGAAATGACATACCTTGAAGTTGTGACTCCTTGGGGAAGGGGAAGGGGAGGTTCAATACAGATATGCAGGGGATGTATTTCAGAGTGGTGGAGGCCTGGAATGCACTACCAAGCAAGGTGGTTGAGGTAGATACTTTAGGATCATTTATCTAGATAGCCACATGAACAGACTGGGAATAGAGGGATACAAACTGATGGTCTAGTTGGGAACACATGATCAGTGCAGGCTTGGAGGGCCAAAGGGCCTGTTCCTGTGCTGTATTGTTCTTCGTTCGTCGTGCCAGGACCTCATTGCTGGAGGAGGTAGTGGACATGATGTAGAGATGCTGGCGTTGGACTGGGGTAAACTCAGTAAAGTTTTGCAACACCAATTTTAAATCCAACCAATTTATTTGATAGTAAATCCGCGAGCTTTCAACACTATGTTGTGCCTTCGTCAGGCAAATGCAGTGTTCTGATCTGCAGAGCCACTCATATCCACACAGACAGTTACAGATTGCTGATTAGAATGCGAATCCACACAACCCTATTCAAGTGTTAAAGTGGCTAACAATGTGTGTGAAGGAAATCCTGAGCATTGGTTAAAGAATTGTGTATTTTCTCCAGACAGCACAGTGAGGTTTTTTGCTAATCCAGGCAAGTTACGGGGGTTACAGATAGTGTGACATGAAGCCAAGATCCCTGTTAAGACCGTCCTCATGTGTGCGGAACTTGGCTATCAGTCTCTGCTCAGCAACTCTGCGCTGTCGTGTGTCACGAAGGTCCCCTTGAAGAACATTTACCCGCAGGTCGGAGGCCGAATGCCCATGACTGCTGAAGTGTTTGCCCACAGGAAGGGAACTGTTTTGCCTGGTGATTGTTGAGCGATGCTCATTCATCCGCTGTTGTAGTGTCTGCATGGTCTCCCCAATGTACCATGCTTTGGGACATCCTTTCTTGCAACGTATTAGGTAGACAACGTTGGCCGAGTTGCAAGAGTATGTACCGTGTACCTGGTGAATGGTATCCTCACGTTTGATGATGTCGTCCATGTCTATGATCTGGCATGTCTTGCAGAGGTTGCTGTGGCAGGGTTGTGTGGTATTGTGGTCACCGTTCTCCTGAAGGTTGGGTAGTTTGCTGCGAACAATGATCTGTTTAAGGTTGTGCGGTTGTCTGAAAGCAAGAAGTGGAGGGGTGGGGATGGCCCTAGTGAGATGTTCATCGTCATCGATGACATGTTGAAGACTCCGGAGAAGATGTCGTAGCTTCTCCGCTCCGGGGAAGTACTGGACAACAAAGGGTATTCTGTCCACCTTGTCTCGTGTTCGTCTTCTGAGGAGGTCAGTGTGGTTTATCGCTGTGGCACGTCGGAATTGTCGATTGATGAGTCGAGTGCCATATCCTGTTCTCATGAGGGCATCCTTCAGCATCTGGAGGTGTCTGTCACGATCCTCCTCATCTGAGCAAATTCTGTGTATACGGAGGGCTTGTCCATAGGGAATGGCTTCTTTAACGTGTCTAGGGTGGAAGCTGGAGAAGTGGAGCATTGTGAGGTTGTCTGTCGGTTTGCGGTACAGTGAGGTGCTGAGGTGACCGTCCTTGATGGAGATGCGTGTGTCCAAGAATGCAACTGATTCTGGAGAATAGTCCATGGTGAGTCTGATGGTGGGATGGAACTTGTTGATATCATCATACAGTTGTTTCAATGATTGTTCACCATGAGTCCAAAGGAAAAAGATGTCATCAATGTATCTAGTATATAACCTTGGTTGAAGATCTCGTGTGGTGAAGAAGTCTTGTTCGAACCTGTGCATGAAGATGTTGGCATACTGAGGTGCAAATTTGGTCCCCATGGCTGTTCCATGTGTCTGGATGAAAAGCTGATTGTTGAAGGTGAAGACATTGTGGTCCAAGATGAAGCGGATGAGTTGTAAAATTGCATCCGGAAACTGGCAGTTGTTGGCATTGAAATACTGAGGCAGTTGCAGCAATACCATCGTCGTGGGGGATGTTGGTGTAGAGCGCCGAGACATCCATTGTGACAAGGAGTGTCCCTGGTTCAACTGCTCCATGTGTGCTGAGTTTCTGTAGGAAGTCCGTAGTGTCAAGACAAAAGCTGGGAGTTCTTTGTACAATGGGTTTCAGGATGTCCTCGATATAGCCGGAGAGGTTCTCACACAGGGTCCCATTGCCCGATACAATGGGATGGCCGGGTATGTTTGCCTTGTGTATCTTTGGGAGGCAGTAGAGATCCCCAATGCGGGGAGTACGTGGAATGAGAGTCCGGAGGGTGTTCTGAACGTCCGGATCAAAGGTTTTGATCAGAGTGTTGAGTTGATGAGTGTGTCCTTTGGTCGGATCCGCTGGTAACTGTCTGTAGTGTTTCACATTGTTTAGTTGTCGGTACACTTCTTCACAGTAGTCCGTTCTGTTCAGTGTGATGGTGGTGCCTCCTTTGTCTGCTGGTTTGATGACAATGTTGCGGTTGGTCTTAAGAGCACGGATGGCCTTGCTTTGTGCTTGGGTGATGTTCGGGACTGTCTTGTAAGTGCGGTTGATGAATCTGGTGTTCACGTACCTCCTGATGGCTTGGGCATACATGTCCAGTCGGGGGCAGCGGCCTTCCAGAGGAGTCCAATTGGATTCATTCCTCTTCGGTTGCTGCACTGCGGATCCCTCTGTCGGCTGTTCTGGTTCATTAGCTATCTCATTGAGTCTGCTATTGGCCTCTTGGGGTTTGTGGAAGAACTCACGCAGCCTCATTCGCCTGATGAATTCCTCTGTCTCCGCTGCAAGACTAATGGGGTCCATTTTGGTGGTGGGACAGAAATTGAGCCCTCGGCTGAGAACTTCGATTTCCTCTGATTGAAGTGTGTAGTCTGACAGGTTAACAATGGACTTCCCTGCGGTAGTGTTGTTTTCTACTGTGGTGCCAAGGGAGGCTTGGTTGTTGCTGGTGGCGATGCTGGGTTTTTCAAGTTTCTTGTTCTTGGTGTGCATGTAAATGGTGTAGTTTCTTTGTCTCATCTGCTTGGCAAAGTTTCGCATCTGATCTGCGTCCTGAGCGCAAGTTGAGAATATGTATTCCATTTTACTTTCCAGGGTGCGGCGTTTGCTATAGAGCTGGTGTATGAGGTGATTGAGGAGTGTGAGAGAACAAGACTTCACTACACGAGATCTTCAACCAAGGTTGTATACTAGATACATTGATGACATCTTTTTCCTTTGGACTCATGGTGAACAATCATTGAAACAACTGTGTGATGATATCAACAAGTTCCATCCCACCATCAGACTCACCATTCTCCAGAATCAGTTGCATTCTTGGACACACGCATCTCCATCAAGGACGGTCACCTCAGCACCTCACTGTACCGAAAACCGACAGACAACCTCACAATGCTCCACTTCTCCAGCTTCCACCCTAGACACGTTAAAGAAGCCATTCCCTATGGACAAGCCCTCCGTATACACAGAATTTGCTCAGATGAGGAGGATCGTGACAGACACCTCCAGACGCTGAAGGATGCCCTCGTGAGAACAGGATATGGCGCTCGACTCATCGATCGACAGTTCCGACGTGCCACAGCGATAAACCGCACTGACCTCCTCAGAAGACGAACACGGGACACGGTGGACAGAGTACCCTTTGTTGTCCAGTACTTCCCCGGAGCGGAGAAGCTACGACATCTTCTCCGGAGTCTTCAACATATCATTGATGACGATGAACATCTCGCTAGGGCCATCCCCACCCCTCCACTTCTTGCTTTCAGACAACCGCACAACCTTAAACAGATCATTGTTTGCAGCAAACTACCCAACCTTCAGGAGAACAGTGACCACAATACCACACAACCCTGCCACAGCAACCTCTGCAAGACATGCCAGATCATAGACATGGACGACATCATCAAACGTGAGGATACCATTCACCAGGTACACGGTACATACTCTTGCAACTTGGCCAACGTTGTCTACCTAATATGTTGCAAGAAAGGATGTCCCGAAGCATGGTACATTGGGGAGACCATGCAGACACTACGACAGCGGATGAATGAGCATCGCTCAACAATCACCAGGCAAAACAGTTCCCTTCCTGTGGGCGAACACTTCAGCAGTCATGGGCATTCGGCCTCCGACCTGCGGGTAAATGTTCTTCAAGGGGGCCTTCGTGACACACGACAGCGCAGAGTCGCTGAGCAGAGACTGATAGCCAAGTTCCGCACACATGAGGACGGTCTTAACAGGGATCTTGGCTTCATGTCACACTATCTGTAACCCCCGTAACTTGCCTGGATTAGCAAAAAACCTCACTTACTGTGCTGTCTGGAGAAAATACACAATTCTCTAACCAATGCTCAAGATTCCCTTCACACACATTGTTAGCCACTTTAACACTTGAATAGCAGGTTAGATGTAAGGATTCGCATTCTAATCAGCAATCTGTAACTGTCTGTGTGGATATGAGTGGCTCTGCAGATCAGAACACTGCATTTGCCTGACGAAGGCACAACATAGTGTTGAAAGCTCGCGGATTTACTATCAAATAAATTGGTTGGATTTAAAATTGTTGTTGCAAAACTTTAGAGAGGTAGTGGAAGCAGATACAGTAGTGAATTTCAATGGGTGTCTTGACAAATATGGGAATAGAGGGATATGGTCCCTGGAAGGGTAGGGGGTTTTAGTTAAATCAGGCAGCATGGTTGGTGCAGGTCTGGAGGGCCTGGTCTTGCGCTGTCGTTTCTTTGTTCTATTTCTATCTCGGGCTATACATGATGTTAGTCAAGGTAGCTAAGTATTTCAAGTTTGATCACTTGAGGCAATTTGATTATTTTGTCTCCCTTCCCTATCTTCCTATCAATCATGATTTTCCTACTGTAGCCTCATGATTTCTTGCTTAAGTTTCAGCTCAACATTTAAGGTACTACTACTGTTGCCCTATTGGTAAAGTAAGATCAAGTTACCATAGTGTAAGGTAATCATAAGCTGCTCCTTTTGCTTTGAGTGCTGGTACTGATTGCCCCTCACCTTAAATATGGTGATCCTCAGGTTAAAAGTTGAGAAAGTGGGCCTTCACAAATAACCTCAACCAATAAGGGAATTTAACCTGTGCTCTTTAATTCCCCCTCCCTATTAATAGGCCACCAAACTTATCTTCCCTCACATCTCCTGTCAGCATTTCTTAAGGATCATTTCCTGTGACACCCTAATTCATACCCCCATCACTTACATCTCTTTCCCATGTAATCACACGTTTTCCCATGCACCTCTTTCAATTTAGTCTACTGTAGTCACTTCTCACAATGCAGTCACCTCTATATTGGGGGAAACTGTTTTGCTCAGTCCACTAACATTTCTAACTTGTTTCACTTTTAGTGCTAACCAAATGTTCTGCGAGTAACACATTCTGCTAGCTTTTTATGCCACTATTAGCTCCTTTAGTCCTTAACATGCATGTTTTGTGTCCATGACATCTATGTCAATCTTACCTGATCCTTCCCCATGTTCCTGACCTTATATCTGCTTCTGCTTCTCTGGCAAATGCATCACATTTCCACCCCTTTTCAGGTCTGAAATGGCACATAGTGTCATCTCCATGGATACTGTCAATTCTTCCTTTGATATCTAGTGCAAGGTATTTTTGCTTTGAGGCAGTTGTAAATTGTCCATTTATTTCTGAGCTCAGAATTGGAGAAGACACAAGAGTCGAAAGCTTGCTTTTTTACTATCAAATAAATCGGTTGGATTATAAATTGGTGTTGCTAAATTCTTACTGATTTCTTACCACCCCAATCCAACGCCAGCATCTGTACATCTCAGAATTAGGATCAGGGATAGATGGAGAGATATAGTAGACTGATTTAAATAGGGATCATGAGCCTTGGGACATTCCTGGGAATTGCATAAGTTGTGCACGTTGTTGATGTATTTCTCTTTTATCCTACAGCTACTTTAGTCCACCTTGTCCAACAAGGGTCATACATGTGATGGGTCTTGAGGGCTGCTCTTGGATTTTTTCATAAGTAGCCTATTGCTTCATGTCATTAGTCACTGAGCTCGTGTTACCCATCAACTGGTCTAGCTTAAGCACACACTATCACTGTTGCTGTGCAGCTACAGGGATTTGGGCTGGTATCTGTGGGAGTTTGTGCATTCTCCCTGTGCTTGTGCAAGTTTTCTCCCTACACCAAGATGTACTCTTAAGGTCCCTAAATTGTCTTCCAGTTTGGTTTCAATGCAGATTTCTGTAAAACATAGACAAGGGTCATGGAAATGGGAACATTAAAATGTTTCCTGTACTGTGTTGTTCTTTGATTCTGGAAGATTTGTCGGTGCATGACCAGCGGAAGTATCATTGAATCATCTATTTTTTTAAGTTAAGTTAAATGTAAGTTAAATCTATCACCAGCAGTTACATTCATGGAACATAGAACGTTACAGCACAGAACAGGCCTTTGGCCTTCAATGTTACGCCAACCAATATAAAAAGCAATGACCCTCCAAACTAAACCATTCCCTTCTCTTCCATACACTTATCAACTAACCTCTTAAACGCCACCAAACTTGGCGCATCTACAACTGCTGCAGGCAGGGCATTCCACTCTTGAACCATCCTTTGGGTAAAGAACCTACCTCTGATATCCATCCTATAACTATCACCCCTTAATTTAAAATTTAAAGCTGTGTCCCCTCGTGCTAGCTTTCTCCATCCTAGGAAAAAGGCTATCACTGTCCACCCCATCTAAACCTCTAATCATCTTTATATGTTTCGATTAGGTCCCCTCTTAGCTGCCTCCTTTCTAACGAAAACAACCTCAAATCCCTCAGCCTCGCTTCATAAGACCTGCCCTCCATACCAGGCAACATCCTGGTAAACCTCCTCTGTACCCTCTCCAATGCCTCCACATCTTTCTTATAATGTGGGGACCAGAACTGCACACAATACTCCAAGTGCGGCCGCACTAGAGTTTTGTACAGTTGCAACATGACGTTGCGGCTCCGAAATTCAATCCCCCTACCAATAAAAGCTAAGACTCCATATGCCTTCTTAACAACCTTATCGACTTGACTGCCTACTTTCAGGGATCTATGCACAAATACACCAAGATCCCTCTGTTCATCAACACTATTAAGAATCCTACCATTAGCCCTATACTCTACACATTTATTATTCCTGCCAAAGTGCATTACCTCACACTTTTCCACATTAAACTCCATTTGCCACCTCTCGGCCCAGCTCTGCAACTTGTCCAAGTCTCTCTGCAAACTATAACACCCTCTTCACTATCTACCACTCCACCGACTTTAGTGTCATCCGCAAACTTACTAATCCATCCTTCAATACCCTCATCCAGATCATTTATAAAAATTACAAACAGCAGGGGCCCCAAAACAGACCCCTGACATACACCACTTGTCACCGAACTCCACGATGAATATCTCCCATCAACCACCACCCTCTGTCTTGGAACAAATTGGAAATGTGCTATACAGACTGTAGTGCTGTGGGCTAAGTGTACAAGAGATTTCATTCAAATTGTTGCCATTTGCTTCATTATTTTAATGAAGTGAAAGTTATTTTCTATTGAAAAGGACTAGAGACGTGTGACCTTCAGTAACCATGATTCAAAAGGAATAAAGACAACTTAAAGAAATCTGTTTCAACTCTCTTTAATATGAATGTAATTCCCATTCATACATCACTGCTTTAGGTACCAATGCAGACTAGATCAACAATACAGATGATTTGTTTAAAGATGCATTCATAAATAATTGCAATAAATATACATCAATGACTGTACAGAGCACATAACACCTGTATGTTGATATGTCCTTTTAAAATTTATCTGGTTGCTCTCAGTAAAATGGAGCAGTTGTAGCAGCAGATTAACATTACCGCAGCCAGCACCACATCACTCTAACAAGGCAAGGACAAAGAGCCAGATCCACACTGGCGTTGACTTCTCTTTTGGAGGGGGTGGGGGAAGGAGGATGGTTTAAACAACAATATGATACATTTAAAAAAAACTGGATGTGTTCATTGTTGTACTCAACCAATGCAACTAAGCTGGTCATGTGACAAAAACTAAATTCTTCTGCTCTGGCCTGACACTTTTAAACCAGTTTTGCTAATATCAAAGATTCAACACCTTTTATACTTTATACAATGCAAGCCACTGTTAATTGTATATTATAGGGGCATATCTAACAGTTCTGCTGAAAATAAATGAGCTTTAAAAACCCTGTTCCTGTGTACTATTGGATAAGGATTCTGGATATTTTCAGTTATTTGAATTTTGGTCACAGACATGGCTGAAACACTCCCATTTCACTACACTCAAACGAGAGTGAACAAATAGATCATTTCACAGCAAAATATAATTCAACATAACTGAAGTTTGTAGGTGTACAGTGGATCAAAGGTTACCCTGGTTGTGTGTATGATTTAATTATAAAATGTGCAAGCACAAAGATAAACTCCCAGCACAGACACTGGCAGTGGGTCAATGCACTCTTTGTCTGCCAAATAACTAATTACACAAAACCTTCATTCACTCAGTTATTAAGCAGGCCCTTCACTTGTATACTTGCAGGCTATCTGTCCATTGCACAGCAAAAGAAAAAATATACACTCTACACCCTATGATAGTTATATTACACATTATGTAGCTAGAGGTTCTGTGTTCCTTGAGCTTCATAGCACAAGCTTTCAGACCTGTCAAATCTCCTGCATTGCAAAAGGTTAGGATAAATCCAGCAACATGCCCAGGTTCACGGCCCTGGATAATATCCTTGTTCTGGCCTTTTCAACCTTGTGTTTGATGCCCATTACTAACATCATTCCAGAAAAATGATAGAATCATGTGCCCAAATTGTTCTGTAATCTCAGCTCTTCAATTCCATAAAATTGCTCTTGATTAATCCCAGAATTTTTTAAAAGTAATGTTTTAGGTATTTAGTTCCAGTGATAAGGGCTTTCTTGATAAATATAAGTTAATGAATATTGGGAATCTCATTCTTTGTAAAGCTAATCGAAAATAGGCTGTGAAAATGAGTACTAAAACTAGTGAAGAACTAGCTACTTGTTAAACAAGGTGCTAGGGATCATTAATACCAATTTGTATTATCTAAATGCACTTGAGGTACATGAACTTTCCCATTTCAATTACATAGTTCTCAGGAAATCACAAAATGCCAGGGACAATGTTACATGAGGCTGTAAGAGATCAAAGTTCTGCTGACTTCCAGCTCTTAATTCCAAATTTATGCAAAGTAAATTCTTCATGTCTGCTAATCATTTTTACAAGCTTGGTGATCAGACTATATTAGTACAATAAAACCCTTGGTTGTGGATTTACACCTGTGGCCATAAGATATTGGAGAGAAAGAATTTGCACAAATCTTTGTTTCATATGAAAATATACACGATTAACAAACATATGTATACAGGTGGTACATTCATTATACTCCGCTGAGGTCAAGGTTGGGAACTTAAAACGTGGGCAGAAGGTTTTAAGTGGGCAGAGCTTTGCTCTGAATGTGCCTTCAAACTGCACAGTCATCTTCTATGCATTTATTACTGATGTCATCATCACAAATTTGAGACTGTTCAGATATTCAAAGCAATTACAACCATTTAATCTGGAACTGCAGCTTGAAAACTATGATTATATCTTCACTGCAGACTAGATAGCAGTGATGCTGCCATCCAGAGCCAAGGTTATGTCCCACAAGAGCACTTGCACACTATTTACATGTTTTTGACCTTGCAGCTTACTTGCTCCTTCTGACTGTGGTAACAATGCTTTTTGTCCACACACAACTAAACTACAAATGATTGGGATAAAATGAGGGCACCAAGTCATGGTGTCTTTTCAGGTGACTCTTCAGGCAGTATATTTCATCAAGGATCTTCAGAAACATTTGGCAAGGGTCACATTTTACAATGTAGTTAACCAATTTACTGCTGTGTATGCTTTACAGCTTTCATGCATTGTTAAGCAGTGTAAAAGATTATGTTGAACATTTCAAAAATGGCTGTAATGTAAAACAAACTTGCTGTTTGTTTTGTAACTCACTATTTGAGTTACAAAATAAAAATGAAAATTTGTGCATTGGGCTGTGCAGAATCTTACTATGCAACTCAGGCTATTTTCATGTCAAATCTATAGCAAGGTAGTTTAATTAGGGCTCATTATTACTGCTTGTGTTTCAACTTTAATATAGGAAACTCAAAATGAGTCAAGGGGACTGGATTTGTGATGCAATGGTTCAGGGTTGTGGTTTGTGATGCAATAGTGTCTCACTCAGCCAGAGACCAGGCACTTTAGCGAGCGAGAGAAAAATATACTGGTGGTTGGAAGCAACTGTAGGCCATACTCACAGGCCCCGTCCATCCAATCAAAGGGAACAAAATGCAATCTGAAGAACCAAGCAGAAAAATAAAGATTCTGAACTAAATCTGCAATCATCATCAGAAATGATCTCTAACACAAAATAACTTTCCAGGTAACTGTCTCAGTATTACCTACTCCCAATCTTATTACCAAGTTCTGCTGAGTTATGATCCATTGAGAATAGTTTGTCAGCAGGAAGTGAGATATCCGATAAATTAATTTACCCCCAGCTCCAATTCAAAGCTTCTGGTTACATTACCGTCTTCCTTAATACCTCAGAAAGAAAATATTTTGAGGACAAGAATTTCCAGTCAGCATGACAAAATCCTACAAAATGAATTAAGGAGACAGCTGAGAGACTCCTGATGGAAAAGAAGGCATCTGTTAACATGCTGATCCAATCAGTATACCAGAAGTACTCTCAACCTTACCTTTTTGGGAAGGAGGAAAGAGAAGGTTGGGTCACATGATTCACATAAATCCACTTACAACTAAAAGGTTCATTGCCAATAGGTGGAGGTATGCCTTCCGTACACTGATGATCACAACACGTTAACTTTGGAGCACTTCAATTCTGTAGCACACGTTGCACACAACTGGTTACTTGATATTTAGAAGCCAAAGCTTATCTGGAAGAGAAGATGCATCTAATTTTGAACAATGTCCCCATGTGTGCACTTGTGCACAAGAAAAAGTATAGTTGTTTTTCCTCCAATCAGAACATGAAGGATAAAATGCTGCTCCAAAGTTAAGATCACAAGAGTATAAAAACAGTTATATCCTACAATGAACTATTATCCTGTTTGACCACAAGTGTTTGTGTTTTAAAGGTACAGTAACATACACCGCTGCAGTGGTAAAAGCACCGTACGCTCTTGGAATAGCTGAGAAGACAGCAACACAGCATTCTCAGTCCGTAAATAGAAATGGAAATTTACAAAAAGAAAGTTTGCACCAGCATGGAAGCATTTTGCTCATGACAGGTTCAGGACAAAAGCTCCCAACTGTGGCACAGATTCCATCTGCACTTCCACCTCAATTCCTTTTCTTAAAAGTAGGGTCAAGGAAGTCCTCACATTGCTGTTTGTTGCAAAAGAATCTGGGAATTCCATTTGTGTCCTGTTCAGCCGCTGAGAGGGTCTTCACGGTAATGGATGGCATAGCGGAGCTTTTCCAACATGATGTCAAGTGAGGAATACTGAGGAAGTTTGATCATAAACATACAGGTTTCCACCCTGATATATCGAGAATCTGGTGAACCTGAACATGAAATGAGAAACAAAAACAAATTACACTAAATGAACAAATCCTAGCAATTTCAACATATTATTTGCTTCTGCAGATAAAATCCATTTACACAAATTTCTATAATTTCCTCATTTGTTATTATTATTAACCATTCATTCTTTATTCTCTGGCAATACACTATACATTTGAAGGTGAGACTCCCTGTCTTAGGTATGGCTCCTTGGATAGCAAATTCAGTGTGCAACTTACGATGTTACACTTCAAAAGACTTTTCAGCCACTGGTCACAACAAAGTCAAGCCCAACTCGATTTTTTATCTATTTTCTTATGCTATTGTGTAGCCATTAGGCCTAGGAATCTTGACTGGCGCTTCCCCCTCAGGTGAGGAATGCCATGCTAAATTTCATAGTTGTACAACTATGATGAGAAACTCAGCAGGAGGTTGGAAATTGGCCTTGAGCCTTCTTGGCTAGTCTAGCTTAGTTCCACATGATGTGGAGTTGCTGGTGTTGGATTGGGATAAACATAGTAAGAAGTCTCAACACCAGGTTTATTTGGTAGCAAAAGCCACTTTTGCTACCAAATAATTCTGTTGGACTTTAACCTGGTGTTGTGAGACTTCTTGCTCAGTTCCACATCCCATTTATCATATAAATGTTCAAAGCCCCCAGACTATTTATGAAATATTTTTTATCCAAATTCTTGTACATCATTCACCAATTTTGGTTAGGAAACTGAGCAGTTTCAACAAAGACTGTTCTCAAACCACTTGCTAGGAAAGTTTGATCCTAATTGTTACTTCTCTAGTAGAAAGTGCTTTTGCCTCATTTCACAGTAGTACAGCTCAAGCTAGGTTGTGGATAACATCAGTTAATTTGTGTTTTGAATCATTACTGCTCACATGTAACTAGATTGAAAAGTTATTTAAGTATGGTCAGTACAGCCTCAGAGGGCTGAAAGGTCTATTCCTGTGCTGTAATTTTTTTTTGTTCTATTCTCTTCCCAACCGTGCTAAAAATATTTAAAATTAAATACCATCATTAAGATCCTATCCAGCTCTTTGATACATATTTTTGTCCATTCCTAAACGTATGCTGCAACAACATTACATTGTTCCTGTGAAACTGAATTTCTCTTCTTCAGGATAGATTTCTAACCCCAATTATTACTTTACAAATGTCACTAGCACACAGTATTAGAGACAGACAGACTCCAGCTGAGTTTTAAGTTTACAATATCAATTACACTCTCAGGTAGAACTGCAAAGTGCTTTTTCATGGAAGATGATAATCTGGAAAGCGAATCAGCTTCTACACTACAGTGGTGCCACTGGAAGGGAGACTGTATTTCTATCATATGTGCTGGTGCATGGTATGGGAAGCAGAGGACAGTAGAGGCAAACTATAAAATATTCACCAATAACGGTTTCAAATGCTGCTATGAAGCTGAATGGCCTGACAACCATGACATTACCAAGAAGGAAATACACAATCCTCAGGTTACCTGCAGCTCCGTCAGGAGGGGCGATCTTCATGGGATAAGGTGGAACGTGGGCGGTATCTGGGCCTCCGTCTTTGCAAGGACAGGTGAATGGTATTCGTTCCTGATTGCAGGCAAATTTGATGAATTTGCAGAGTTCCTCCTGAGTGAACAGCTCTAGTGCTGTCCAGAAGAATTCAATATGCTGGTCAGTCTCCATGAGTCCCACCTGGTACATGGTGTGAGCCTGAGTGGGAACAGGGGCAACACAAAAAAAATCACAGACATGCACATATTTGACACTACAGAAACAATATATTCTATCAACAACTTACCACAGCCACAAAATACAGAATGATGAGGGGGAAAAAAAAATGTCAGCAATTTTTCCCAGTATGGGTTGAAGTGAGAAATCATTTCTCACGTGCTTTAGAGTTCAAATGTTCTTTTCCTCTGACTAACTGGAAAAGCTGCTCTTACAGTCAGTAAATGTTTTCTGCCCAAACCTACATTCAACTCAGAATTATAGTGCCTCTGACTGGAGTGGAACTGGACACACAAACTCAGTGATTATTGGGAATGGCTGATCTTGCAAATTCCACATTTCCAGTTTGACTACCAACATCCAGTTTTAGTTTTGAATAGTACTAAGAAGCAGAAGTATAGTACATGTTTACCTTGTAAGACCAAATTCCAGTTAATCAGCTGGCCATGTAGTTAAGCAAATGCAAGATGTCAGACTACACAGATGTTTGGTTAACAGTCAGCAATTGCAGTATTCTCCATTTCAATGAACATTTGAAAAATAAATGACTGCGCACATTTATGCTACAATGTCATCTCTGGTGATACAAAATTTCAGACAGGACAGTAAAATTACATTTGTTCTAAGTAATGTTGTGCTACTAATCTCTAATCTTTGCTGTATAAACTGGACAATTTTGAATAACATGCTGCAATAAGATACGTTTATAGGAAGGTGAGATGCAGTAATGATCAAATGGTTTCTAGGACTAGTTTCATGAACTTCATGAATGCTGAGTACCTTTAGAAACTCCAGGTTGATGTAGGGCAGACCACATGTCCTCAGCTCCATTTCCAGTGGTGTTGGCAGTGTCAGGAGTTGTAAAGGAATGATAGAGCCAAGGCCTGCACGCACTGCAGTCATGCAGTCAGTGTTCTCAATCTCTTGCAGCCTCAGATTGCGGATAGCTGATGCATATGCATCTTTATTTTCCCACCTGTACAAAATGAAATCAACACTGGGGCTTAATGCATGGCGTAATGAAATAAATGCTCAACTCTTTGCATGAACACAATATAGGTAGGAAGGTATAGGGTTGAAAGAGGCTGTAGCAGTTAAGACTGGTTCCCCAATTTGTTCCGTCTTTCCTTAAGAAAGCTTTTCTTTCTCAATTTATCTCCTCTTATAAGAAAGTTTTCCTCTTAATCTAGAGCAGTGTTGGATGTTTGGGCTGTGGGTATCACAGCTGAGCTACATTTCACCCTCATTCATTCAAATAAGGACTTCCTAAAACAAAAACCTGGACTGCAATCAGATGTGCCAGGAAAATCTAATACATTGGAATGTTCTCTACTGGCTATATAGTTTTTAAAAACCAATGGAAAGTTTAAGCTGCTTAAGACATGGATAGTTTGGTTATATTAATTGAACTAGTGCTTTTGATAAGTCAATGAGCCAAGCAATACTGCAAATAAATATTTACCCATGGCAAACTGGTAACAACGGGGAACAGAACATAAAAGGTTTGAATAAGAGGTCAGAGGTTGAAAAGGAGGAGTCAAGGTGTGAATTTTGCATTTCTATTTAAAGAGGTAGACTCATGAAATTAAGCTAATCAAGTTTGACATTTGAACAGGTTAGTTCAGATGAAGATCAAAAGGAAAAAATTATATTTTAAGAGATGCCTAATCCAACGTATGGGTAGCTGCTTCCAGCCTTAGCCACTGCTGGAATAACTGTTAATTTCCAGTAAGTAAAGTCTTGAGAAACCAACTGCTTGTTTTATCTTAGAGGCATGCAAACCCCAAAGACATATCATTGCCTGTTGAGGTAATAGTTACTTGATTTTTTTGTTAATAGTTTGCAAAGATCCACAAAATGTCATGCAATGCTTGGGGAGAACTAACTCTGATGGTAGTGAAATAAAGGTGTTTGGAACTGGGTGAAATTAGACATACCGTGTATAGCCTGTGTTAAGAACAAAGAACAAAACAGCACGGGAAACAGGCCCTTCGACCCAATGAGCCTGCGCCACCACCTCAATGTTCCCACTTCTACCAGTGATCCCTGTCTACGTTTATAGATCTATGGATTGAAACCAAATTTTAAGACAATTTAGGGAGAATTTGTCCTGCCAAATAGCCTAAGAGCATATCTTTTGGGATGTGGGAGGAAACTGGAGCAACCCCACGCAAGCACGGGGAGAATGTGCAAACTCCCACAGACACAGGCCCAAATCCATGTATCTGCACAGCACAGCAATAGTCACTGAGCTGTCGTGTTGCCCATCAAATGGTCCAGATCAAGTGTACACTAACGAAGTGAAGCACTAGGATACTCTCGAAAATAAATCCAAGAGCAGACCTCTAACGACCCATTGCGTGTATGCCCCTTGTTAGGCAACAAGGCGGACCAAAGTACCTGTAGGATAAAAACAAGTACATCAATATCATCATCTATTTACACACTTCCCAGGAACTCCCAAGGCTCATGATCCCTATTTTAAATCAGTTTTCTATATCCCTCCATTCCCATTCTGTTCATGTGCCCATCTAAGTATCTCATAAATAACTCCAGAGTACCTACCTCCACCACTTTACTTGGCAGCGCGTTCCATAACCCCACCACCCTGTGTGAAAAAACTCCCTCTAGCATCCAAATTATACCTTACCCCCCTCACCTTAAGCCTGTGACCCCTCGTGCTATTCAAGTCCATCCTAGGAAAAAGCTTAACCCTGTTTACTCTATCTATACCCCTCATAATCTTGAACACCTCTATTAGATCTCCTCTAAGTCTACGTCTTTCTAAGGAAAACAGTCCCAATTTGCCTAACCTCTCCTCGTAACTCAGACCTTTCATACCAGGCAGCATCCTGGTAAACCTCCTCTGCACTCTCTCCAGAGTCTCCACGTCCTTCCGGTAATAAGGCGACCAGAACTGGACGCAGTATTCCAAATGAGGTCTAACCAACGTTTTATACAACTGCAACATTAAAGGCCAGCTCTTGTACTCTATACCCCTTCCTATAAAGGCTAGCATACCATATGCTTTCTTCACAACCTTCTCCACCTGCTCTGCCACCTTCAGAGACTTGTGCACCTGCACCCCCAGGTCCCTCTGCATTTCTATACTCTTAATAGGTCAACCCTTTATCATATACCTCCCCACTACATTCTTTCTCCTGAAATGCATCACCTCGCATTTATCAGGATTGAATTCATCTGCCATCTATCTGCCCAAGCTACCAGCCTATGTCCTGCTGCATCGCCTGACAATGCTCCCCACTATCCTCAAGTCCAGCCATCTTTGTATCGTCTGCAAACTTGCTGATCATTCCCACTTACTCCCTCTTCCAAGTCATTTACACATATTACAAATAGAAGAGGTCCCAGTATCGAGCCCTGCGGCACACCACTAGTGACCGACCTCCAGCTAGAAAAACACCCTTCCATTATTACTCTCTGTTTCCTATTACCAAGCCAGTTACTTATCCATCTAGCTACCTGTCCTTGTATCCCATTAGCCTTGACCTTTTCAACTAACCTCCCATGAGGGACTTTGTCAAACGCCTTACTGAAATCCACAAAGACGACATCAACAGCTCACCCTTCGTCGACTGTTTTCGTCACCTCCTCAAAAAAATTCTACCATATTTGTAAGGCACAACCTCCCTCTAACAAAGCCATGCTGCGTATCCCTAATCAGATTGCAATGCTCTAAGTGCCTATACATCCTATCTCTGAGAATCCCCTCCAACAGCTTCCCTACCACTGATGTCAAACTCACCGGCCTATAATTTCCAGGGTTATCCCTACTACCCTTTTTAAACAACGGTACAACATTAGCTATTCTCCAGTCCTCTGGGACCTCACCTATCTCCAAAGAAGAGACAAAGATTTGCGTCAGAGGCCCAGCAATTTCAACTCACACCTCCCTAAGCAGCCTGGGATAAGTGCCATCAGGCTCCAGAGATTTATTAATTTTAACGCTACCTAGAAGCTCTAACACTTCCTCCCCCGGTATGGATATTTCCCTCAACTGGTCCACGGCTCCCTCAGAGGCAGGGCCAGTCAAGAAGCCCCTCTCCTTCGTGAATACTGACGCAAAGTATTCATTCAGGATCTCCCGCATTCCCTTGGGCTCTAAGCACAGTTCCCCTTCTCTGTCCCTAAGAGGTCCGATTTTTCCTCTAACCACCCTTTTATTCCTAACATAGAAGTAATAAGCCTTTGGATTTAAATTATAAAGAGAGGTTGCGTAAGCTTGGGTTGTTTTTGTTAGAGGAGAGAAGACTGAGGGGGTTACCTGATCGAGATATACAACATTATGCGAGACACGGTCAGGGTGCATAAGAAGCAGCTGCTCCTCTTAGTTGAAGGGTCAGTCATAAGGAGGTTTAGAGGGCAAGTGAGGCAGGAGGTTTAGAGGGGATGTGAAGAAAAACTTTTTTACCCAGAGGATGTTGAAGGTTTGGAATGTGCTGCGTAAGAGGGTGACAGATCCTTTAAAATGTATCTGGATGAGCACCTGGCACATTGTAACATTCAGGGCTTTGGACCAAGAGCTGGCAGATGGGATTATGTGGAAATTCAGGTGTTTCTAAGCTAAGATGTTAGTATAAGCTCGATGGGCTGAACTGCCTCTTCTGCACTGTATGATTCAATGAAAACTTCCTCTGAAACATCACACACCTCATTCCCTTTAGGGGTGCTACTAGTTTATTTTATCGTTAGAAGCAAAATATTGCGGATGCTGGTGAATCTCAATCTCAGTGTTTTGACAACATCTGTGGAGAGAACACAGCCAAGGCTGTGTGTGGGTGATGGGTCAGCTCTATGAAGGGTCAGTTCTATGAAGGGTCATCCAAACTCGAAACGTTGGCTCTATTCTCTCTCCACAGATGTTGTCAGAGCTGCTGAAATGTTCCAGCATTTTTTGTTTTTGTTTATCTTATTTCTTAATAAATATTTATTTTATTTATCAACATAAAACGTCTAGGACATTATTCTCTGGATTTCAAATCTTTTCTTACCTTATATCAAATTGCAAAATACAGTTGAGTAGTAGTTGTTTCAAGTTTCCTTTCTGGGATTTAGAATAACCTGGTATTTACCATCAGCTGTGTTCTCAACAGATGTGACAAACCAATTTGCTTATTTTTTCCCAAATGGACTCTGATTGTACTTTCCAAGACACCTTTAACTGTTTGACTCAATGCAATGCAAATTATTAATGGCATTTGGGGGAATACCTTTCTGCTCATTCTTCTCCTCTAAATGATGTGCATTATTGAACTAATGATATACTTACAAGGCTAATCCAACTGCTACTTCTTTGCCCAAGTTTCTGGATACCTTAATTGGCTGGTGTCAAATTTTGATTGACATTTGCCTCTGAAGTGACTCGAACACTTTATGATGTTACAGACACCATATAAAAGTGTAGACTACGATCTTGGGGTAAGTTACTGGATATTATTCAACCTAAAATGTAATGAAGTGCGACTGACAAGCTGCTGGGAAAGAAACAAAACATACCCTTCCCTACTAAAAACATTTCAGACTTTGGGAACAATTTTCTATTTTACTCATTGCCACAAAATCCAGTCCTAAAAGGTTATTTTGCATTCTCTTTTAATTCCTATCCATCTTTACTGATTTGCCTAAGGTGGCACGGTGAAACAGTGGTTAGCACTGCTGCCTCACAATGCCAGAGACCCAGGTTCAAATCTGGCCTCAAGTGTCTGTGTGGGTTTCTTCTGGGTGCTCCGGTTTCCTCCCACAGACCAAAGATGTGTGGGTTAGGTTGACTGGCCATGCTAAATTGTCCCTCAGTGTCAGGGAGATTAGCAGAGTAAACGTGTGATATTACGGACCTGGATGAGTTTGTTGCTGGTACAAGCTCGATAGGTCGAAAGGCCTCCTTCTGCACTGTAGGGATTCTATAATTCTAAGTGCCCTTAGCCTCAACTTAGAAAAAGAGTGTAAAGATAAAATCGCTTTTTGTACTGCTCTTAAATTATAGTAAAAGGTAATTTGCAAGTAAGTTTTTCATTTTCTCATTTTGCAGGATTGGTGGAATGTTAATATTTTAATCACTCGACAGTAGGCTCAGCAGAGAAGGAAAACTTATACTTATCATTTACTTACGTAACAGTGATATTCCTGCCTCCAGGGCACAGTTCCACTTCCTCGCCCGTCATGGTGATGTAACTGAATTTACAACAGGGTTTGTTGGGAGATTCAGGGCTCTCTGTGGTTAAGTGATGTGATGTTACTTCTGCACACAGTGCCTCAAGTTCTGTCTCATTTTTAACCTGGAACCATAAAGAATCACGTGAAGAATTATAGAAAATGGTCCAATGTTAAAATTTTAACTAATTACCCCAATATTAAATGCAAATCTATGATCCCACAAGACCCAAAACCTCCAGAGTTATTATCTATCCCTCTCTACTAAGGATGACTTTATCTTCCAAGTCCAACGACGGCTAATGAGGCTGTTCAGGACTGCAGATTTTAAAGTAGTTGGTCCTTTGTCATATGAGACATCTGGTTATCAGTTTGGATCATGCCATGTTCTTTTTGCCACTTTTGCTTTTTCTCCTCATTTTGTCCTAGTTGGGTTTTTGAATGCTGGGATGCTTCCAACAAACTCTGCAGCATCCAAGGCTACATTTCTTCACATTGGTTTTCCCAAATCCTTGGAGTGCTTCTTCTGTCCTCATCTAGTATGACTGCTTTGACTGAGCTGGGAGAGGATTACCTGCTTTGGGAGCCTGGGGTTTGACATCTGAATTACATAACGAACCCAACAAAGCTAATGGGGAATGATCACAGTCTTGATGCTCATGCTGCCTGAGAGTGGACATCGATGTCGGTGTCCTACCACATAATATGTAAGATTTTCTACAGATGGTGTTCTGAGCTGCCTCCTACTGTTCATAATTTAGCTCGGAACAGAAAGAAAGGGATCATGACTGCATGGTAAACCATTTGGTCTTATGGATGTAGATGTCACTGGCTTGGCCAGCATTTATTCTTCATCTTTATTCGAAAAGGTGGTGGTAAACTCCCTTCTTGAATCACTGCGGACTATGTGTCAGAGGCACACTCATAGTGCTGTTTGGGAGGGAATTCAAAGATTTTTGACCTTGTGGCAGAGCAACTGGTGGTACGACACCAAGTCAGGATGGTGTGTGACTTGGAGGGAACTTGCAATGGTGATGGTGTCCCAGTATTTGCCCTTGCCCTTCTAGGTGATTTAGATTGCTGGTTTGGAAGGTGCCATTAAAGGAGGTTTGGTGAGTTGTGCAGTGCCACTTGTAAACTGTGCACACTGCTGCCACTGTATGTCGGTAATGATGCTTTTGACCCAAGAGGGAAAGCACGGCGATATATTTCCAAGTTAGGATGGGGGATGGGATGGTGGGGATGTTGCTATGTATTTACTGTCATTGTTCTTCTAAATGGTAGCAGTCATGGGATTGGAAGATGCTGTCCAAGGAGTTTTGGTGAATTGCTGCAGTGCATTTTGTCTATGGTACACATTGCTGCCACTGTGTGTCAGTGGTGGAGTGAGTGAATGTCTGTGGACAGTGTGCCAGTCAAGCAGGCTGCTATGTTGTGGATGGTGTTGAGCTTAAGTGTTATTGGAGCTGCACATCCAAGCAAAAGAAAGGTATTTCAACACATCCCTAACCTGCTTATGGATGGTAGATAGACAATCTTTGCAAAGGCAGGAGGAGATTTAATTGCTACAGGATTTATAGTTCCTGACTTGTTCTTGTAGCCATGGTATTTATGTGGCTAGTTGGTTTCAGTTTCTGGTCAATGGTAACCATCAAAATGTTAATAGCAAGGGATTTAGCGACGGTGATGCTATTGAATGTCAATGTGCAACGGTGAGATTCTCTCTTGGAGATTTTACTTGTCACTTCTCAGCCTAAGCCTGGACATTGTTCAGGTCGTGCTGCATTTGGATATGCAGTGTTTTAGCATCTGAGGAGCTGTGAATGGTACTGAACATTGTGCAACCATCAGCAAACATCCCCACTTCAACCGAATGATGAAGGGATAGTCATTGATAAAACAGCTGAAGATGATTGGGGCTAGAACACTACCCTGAAGAACTCCTGCTGTGATGTCCCGGGATTGAGATAATTGATCTCCAACAACACAACCATCTCCCAAAATGACTTCAAACACTCACTTTCTCACGTGGCCAAAAAGATTGCACAGCAGATTTCAAGTGATGGTGAATTTCTTTGTCAATGTTAGCCTTCTGTGAAAAATAAATTCTTATGTAATGAAAGTGTTTCATATTTTCCAGGTGCTTATGAATCTAGGACATGTGCATTTGAAGCTTGATGGAGTAGTTTGGCCTTCTGAATGTTGAGTGTAGGTCTTATCTTCTTTTATCCATTACAGACTCTTTTGAGATTAAGACAGAAGACAAATAAGGTTATGTCAACTCTTTTCTTGATCTTCCTTGCTCCAAAGCTCTGTCTGATTAGAGAAAAGCACCCTGTTGGAATACAGTTTATTTATTCATTGGATGATAAACTATTCAATTAACTCCAATAAAAACTTTGACTTCAGTCAATGAGCTCTAATACGCTGATGATGCTTCAGTAAGTGCTGTGTTGGAAAAGGGTCTCTAGAAAATCATTGATGCACACAAGTAGATGCCCACATTCAGAAGCCCAGTCCTCCATCAACAAGTTCCAATGGGTAGATCATTGATGAGAGGGTGAACTCGCTCTAGAGCCCCAAATTTCATAACGATAGAAGGGATGATGGTATTAAACTTCTGACAACCAGGTAGGAAAGAGGAGACCAGAATCAATATTTACTCAGTTTGAAATTTATTCACAAAGTAAAACATTAGAAAAATGTAGCTCCTAACTCTACAACCCAGTCCCAGTGTCAGAGTGTCTCTTTATATGCGCTAATGAATGCCCTCAACTAGTACATCCTTAACTTTATGGGTGAGGGAATTTTGCCCCAAATACCCAACATTCGTGGATAAGTAAAATCCAAGCCTTCAAAAATCAAAACCCTTCAAAAATTGGTGGGGGAGAGGAAAAGAGAGGGGAAAAATTGAATCTTAAAATACAAACTCTCTCAGGTGCTCAATGACTTACAGTCTCAAACTTCTTGATATAGTTGTATGTCAAAATGTCAACTTCCTGCAGATCCCACTCTGGATCCAACGGTTCTCCAACCAGAGTCTTCCAAAACGTTGGGAGGAGATCAAGGGGGAGTGGGACATCTGCTCGGATAGCAATTCCAAGTAACTGCCCAAAGAAGTGTAGCAGTTGTTCCTCTGTATATGTTATTGGACCAGGAGTCAGGATGTGCTTTCCCTAAAAATAAGTATTTGATTAGACACAAGATAGATATACTGTGCAATTTTTCTGAAAACCTAACACAATACTGCATAAGGAATAGACATATTGCCTCAAATTATTTTAACTCTATTTTCTATTATTATTTTGATCACTCAATGACTTTTCAGTGAGTAATTGAACTTTACATACCCAGAAGGATATAGGTCTGTTGCATTCATCAATTTCAGATTGGGCAATAAATGAAATGCTTCAAATGAACTCTATGCCATTGGGTTATTGAGGAAAAGGGAACTACTATCTCTTGATGAGAAATAGACATCAGGCAAGAGAGAGTTATAAGCTTTGATCTTAGCTCAGTTGGCCAAACAGCTCAAGTTCCATTTCCTGAACATTTAATTTACAACGGTCATTCTGATATGATTGGATACCCAGCTGCTGTAAATGTATGCCATTTGAATTTTTGGGTGAAGGTTTTCGACTGCACTGCTTTAGAAATAATCAATTTGTCAACTGGAACATAGACAAATCCAACCATCCCACCAAATTAATCGTTCTGACAGTGTTTCCGAAGTGTTCATTCCTTTCCTGGGAATGGGCTAAGACCAATGGTACATAAACAATAATTGTTTCCAATAGTTAGATTTAAAAAGGCAAATGTTCAAAATCAGAATATTCTTTGAAAGCTTCAAAATATATGTGTGTGTGTATATATATATATATACATATGTTATATATAATGCTAACAAAAATTCTAATATTTCAAACATATGTTAACTGATACTTCATATTATAACGCTGGTAAATCCAAAATTTGATGTAAATGCCAGCGATCTATGCAGAAAAGATAAATATATCAACATTTTTATTTGATGGATGAAACAAAGAGAGAAAAATTAGAGTTGGTAATGGAAACCGAAGAGAGAAAATCCCAGGAAGGCACAATAACTCAGTCAGCATCTTAAAGGGGGAGAGAGAGAGTACTGCTTAAGATGGGCCTTTCATTAGAAAAGAGTAAACCCAAAATGGGGCAGTTTCGGAATATTTTAAGCAATCTGTTGTACCACTGATGAGCGTTTGGGACCATCATATCTGGATTCTGGGAAGAATAATAATTACAAACTCTTTGTCACCATCAACTCCAATCAAAAACTAAGACTACCCTGACCTCAGTCAACAAGCTCATTAAGTCCTGTGTTGGAAATGGATCTCTAGAAAATTATCAATGCATATATGTAGATGAAAATGTTGAAGTTAACTCGTATCTCTGTACATGCAGCAAGGGCTGTCCAAGGGTTGTTAACTATGGCTCTCCATGTGTCTATGCCATGATATTACAAATAGGTAATTAGGAAAGGAAGATTCCAAAAACACACAGCTGGTACAAGGACAGATCCACACCATGCTCTCGTCAACTGAACTGACTTTCCTCTTTAATTCATCAAACCTCAAATACCTGACTGTTTGCAGCAGTGATTACCTTGTTTCTGTTGGCTGCTGAACTCGGGCATGGTACAAGGAGGGAAAGTGCTGAACTCTGTAACTCTTTACACACTTGCCACAGGAAATGTCGGAATGATCCACCTAGAATCCAAATAAAAGACACCGATTCACTAGAAACGAAGAAATCTTTGAGACAGGGGATGCTCTGGCATATTGTAACCAGAGCAAACGTGCAATATTTCACCTGAAACATAACACCTTAAAATGGAGCACAAATCTGTGTTGCACTGAAATTTCAAAAGACATTGAGCTCCTGAAGTGGAAGCAAACCCCAGAACCTTCGAGCTCAGGAAATGTTATCAACTAAACTATGCTGATAATAAAGGGAGAAGAAATCAGGAGTTGTTTCTGCCCCCGACGATACTTTGAAGTTAAATCAGATCTCTGAAGAAAAACAGTGTTGCTTTGAACTTTGTTTTTTAACTTTTGCTTCTTGTTCATTAACAAAAAATTCAAAGCAACACTCCCCCATTTAAGCAAAATATCACATTCAATACCCATATCTTTATTTTTCAAAACAGGTTTAGGCACATTAAAGTATATTTACTCTCTCCAGTATTATAGCAGCTTATATATTTTGCTCTCTGGGTTGTGAAGGCAAGTATCCAGATTCTCTCCCGGGGTGGTACTAAATCAAGTATTGATGGGCATGACAGAGTTACACAGACACATTTAAAACCGATCACATATCGATTATAATCCTGAGTAGACAGAGTATACTCTCTGCATTCTAGGTTGTGAATACAAACTGGACATGTAAGTTCCTTTGATAGTAAAATGTGACCCAGTGTATCCCAAAGCAATAGAAATTCAGAGAAACTGGTTTGATTTCTGTTTTGTTGTGAATTAGCTTGACTTGAGCCAGACAAGCAATTGGATTATTGCATCTGATCTGTAGGGAGGAAAAATACCCGATAAATTTCCCATTGCTGACTGCTATTCAGTGACTGCTACTGGAAGGTATTTAAAGCAGGATGCAAGGTAACCACGACACCCGACTTGGCTGTAATGCTTGGCAATGTCAGTTTGTCAACACTTCCTGTCTCATGCTAATGTGTAAAATGGTCAGCTGAAGGAGTACTGGAAAGCAGTGACTGGTTGTGAACCTGCATTCCAGCTGGAGCCCACACCTTGAGAGGGGAGAACAGAAACAATGAGGGGGAAGAGAAAGGCAAAGGGCAGTGAAGGAGCAGCGAAAAAGAGGGGAAGGTTTGGAAAACAAGGTTTTATATTAACACATCACAGCAGCTACAATTTGCACTTTAATAACAAAACACTGAGCCTGTATCTTACTTGTTCCATGTACTTCTTCACCAGTGAAGCGAATATTAAATGCGTAGGTTGGGTCCCCACCACTCGCCAACTTAACGCAGAGCTGGGAGGAAGGCACTAATGCCAGTTGTCGAGCTGCCTGGCAAAAGTAGGTGTTCTCTGATGTACGGATTTCGCCTATAATCATTTGAAGAAAATGGTGACCAAGTCAGTCAGTGAGTTGAAATGGCACAAAAACTAGTAATTCTCAATTGGCACTGCTCAGACCAAATGACTAAAAAATCTATACATTTTAGTTACTGTAATTGTCTCAGTTTGCTTTTGCTGTTGTCTATGTC
This sequence comes from Sphyrna mokarran, assembly GCA_024679065.1. NCBI lineage: Eukaryota > Metazoa > Chordata > Chondrichthyes > Carcharhiniformes > Carcharhinidae > Sphyrna > Sphyrna mokarran. Next base: position 36,254,477 of record JAGIQG010000020.1, on the reverse strand, counting down.
TCTTGCACACTTAAATGCATTAATGACTCAAAATATCATAATTTGCATTAGAATACTAAATAATAGAATAAGTTAATTAATTTATATTTCAGATATAAAAGGCTACACAGCCTTAGAAAAAAAAAGTGTCGGAGCTGCATTTACTCATCCAAGAAACTGGAATTATTTTCTGAACTGTCACTGAAATGCTGAGTAACCAGTGATTAGAAAAAAATCAAAATGTTGCTTAAAAATGAAGATAAGCACAATAAAATTGAAATTTAAAATTTTTTAAATATTTATATGCCTTTGGAGTAGGAAAAGGCCATTTGGCACCTCGTGTGGTTTGCCATTCAATAGGACCAGACTGATCTGGTTGTCGCCTCAACTCACATTGTTTTCTTTCCTCCCATAACTCTCGAATCCCTTTGTGTATCAAAAATCTAACTCCATCTTGAATTAATTCATTGACTCAGGCTCTCCTGCTTTCTGGGGAAGAGAATTTCACCATTCACGATCCTTTGAGAGAAAAAGTTCCTTGATTGTGTCTTGAACAGTAGCTCTCTTATTCTTAAACTGGTTCTATTCCCCCCCACAATTGGAGACATCTACCTAGTGTCTATTCAATCAAATTCCCTCAGAATCACATATGCTTCAACAAGATCGTTTGAATTATGAGGGTCGTGTGGTGCGGACACTGTTTCCAATGAACTCTGGCGCTTATTTCTTTAACGTAGCTCACGTTCAGTTAAATTGGGAGGGAAAGCTCCATACGTCCCTCAAGGGTTTTTGACTGAACTCTTCTAACAAAATGCTGACAAATGGGAAGAAAGCCACTGCTAAGAAAAATCAGCTAGAGGCAACTGGCGGTATCAGTTTTTTACCCTGGTAACTGGGTTAGCTCTTGATCTGGCACTTTCAAAAGCATTACAACTGATGACTGCTAATATCATTGATGTTATCAATGAGCAACTTGATCTATTAGTGCAAAACATCAGTGTTCATACATGCTATAAAATTGCAGAATACTGGTAAAAGGCTTGATGAAGATGAAAAATCAGAATCATGGAATCCCTAAAGTGCAGGAGGCCACTCAGCCCATCAAGTCTGCACTGACAACAATGAGTTGGGCCCTATGCCCATAACCCCATATATTTAGCCTGCTAATCCCCAACTCTAAGGAGCACTTCAGCATAGCCAAACAACCTAACCTATGTATCTTTGGAGAAAATTGGGAGCATTTGGAAGAAACTGACATACCAAAAATGTAAAATTCCACAGAGTCAACTGGGGTCAAAAGTGAATCTGGGTCCCAGACACACGAGGCAGCAGTGCTACCACTGTGCCACCCAAGGAATTTTCACTATGGAAAGTGCAACTTCCTTTGCAGAGGCACATTTACAGTCCATCGAAAAACAGCTGTTCGTAATGTCAGAGCATCAAGATGATTCAGAGAACCGAAGTCGGGGGAAGATTTTTGGATTATCAGTTTATCGGAAGGAGCCAAGAGTATGCTGCCATTTAAAATTCTCTAAATTGGCTATCACACTTTTTCAATAAAGAAACAAAAACCGGCTGCATCAAACTGGAAAGAGCACATCACTCACTTGCTTCAAAGCTGAAAAACAACCAATAACCCTGGACCATAATTATGCATCTTCACAATTTCAAAGATGGTCAAAAGACAGCTGGACATAGTGAGCCCTTTATGATGGATAAAAGGTCTCTTTCTAACAAGATTATTTCAGTGGCAGTACAACAGATTTCAACGAAGTTAGATGATGACTGAAGGCTAGTACAGCACAGTGTGCCATCCTGTATCCTGCCATACTGAGGAGGACACTCAACAACTCTACAAAAACGTTTGATACATCTTGCTACCTTCCCCTTTCTGGTCCCCTTCTGGTACTTTGATTACACCCTCATTCTGTCAGCTGTACAAGGCAAACTTTATTTGTGTCCATAAAGTATGATCTACATCGCTGGACCATTTTACCTAAATCATGGTTGTGCAGGTTAGTATTGATGAAGGATATTTCAGCACCTTTATATGGAACAAAAAGAGACTTCACTTACAAATGGCTAAATTGCAATTTCAAGTTCACAAAGGGGCCTTGATGTGCCTAATAAAAAAACTGTATCAGCTAGTTTCTCATCTTAGATTTAAACAGGAATAGATAAAGGACCACACTTTCATTTGTCTTGATAGTGAGGCTCGTCAGACTAAATATGCTTTACAAACTCTTATGTTTCTTAGAGATTTCAAGACAGTACCAGACAAATGTGAGAATCCAATAATTTTAATACTCTATGAGCTTGGAAGAGGACCCGATCTATGTTAACTTCTGCTCTCACTCATATACGGGCAAACCTTGATTTCCCTCCAGGTCTCATAGACTATGATTTTTACACTGGATATTACAGGGGCTCTCAAGGTTAGTGTATTTGTTTAGAGGAGGTTCCTTATTTTTTGATCAACTGTGTCAAATATGTAATATCCCCTGATATTTCTTTTTTTAGAATTTAGAGACTTCATTCTTAATAAGACAACCTTGCATTTTAATGCCAGTGTCTCCCCTGCTCACGGAACCAAAATGATTAAATTAGTAAGTCTTATGACACTTCTTGTTCTAAGCACACAAGAAGGACCTCAGATTGGGAAAGGAATCTCGTGATGAAGTGATCAGGAATGTCTGGAGGAATGCATAAAAATTTCTGTCCGTAATAATAGTGAAGATGATACAACTAAAAATTTTATATTGTTTATTTCACTAAGTTTAAGACACAACATGGACCCCAGCATATCTTCATTGTGCCAAAAATATAAATTTGAATAGAGGATTATATACAGTCTCTATTCTGGTAAGGTATTGCTAAGGTATACCTAAAAAGCTGTAAAAAAAATTGATATAATCTTGGGGATGAACCTAATGTTTAGTCCTGAGACTACCAGACAAATGTGATAATGAGAAAAGATTGTATAATATTCTAACATTTGTAGCATGAAAAAATATTTTGTATTTTTGGATCAATGACAAGACACCTTCTGTATATTAGAATGGTGTGTACTCCAATGGAATTTATAACTTCTATACTTTGATCCAAGACGGATTCATTCCAAAAGTATAGGGCCCCTATCTCAAGTATTTAGGTTCCATAGTGTCAGGTTTATTTCTACAAGGCTTTTCGTAGAACATGAAAGTATTGTCCCTAATATCCCGTATGCGAGGCTGTCTCCCTCATCTTATTTTATTCTTTTTTGCTTTATTCTTTTATTCTTTATGTTGAAGCACTGGGTTAAATGGATGAATTGTTATTTTTCTGTACGGTGAAACGAATGAGCTGTGCTATAGCAGCTTTATGGGTATGTTATTATGTTTAGAAAGGAAAAAAACCCAAAAATATTTACAAAACAAAAATCACTTCTTAGAAAAGAATTTCTACAGTGTAGGAGGCCGTTTCAGCCCATTCAAGTTTGCACTGACAATAATCCCATCCAGGCCCTATGCCCATAACCCCACATATTTAAATTAGCATTTACCCTGCTAATCCCCCTGACACTAAGGGGCAATTTAACATTGCCAATCAAACTAACCCACACATCTTTGAACTGTGGGAAGAAACTGGAACACCAGAGGATGGGGAGAATGTGCAAATTCCACACACAGTTATTCAAGATCAGAATTAAACCTGGGTCCCTGGCACTGAGAGACAGCAGTGCTAACCACTGTGCTGCCCTAACTTGAATGACTCAATTCTCTGAAGCTAAGGACAGTAGTGCCTCATATAATCTGTGCCCTCTAATAAGCAGGCGCCTTTAAAAAGGTTGAACTAAAAGATGAATAAAAACAAAAAGAAAAATTAGACATATTAATGTTGCTGTAACATGTCAAACTTTTTCAATTTGGGAAAAATGGTTAACAAAACCCTGATTTTCTAATTCTGGATTATGCCCAAAATAAACCAATATTTAATCATCAGCAGAGTCCAACTATTGCCATAATTGAAATATCCAGAATTTCCGATGGAAATATTTCAATTTTCAGTGTGAATTTCAAGATTTACAATGGCGAACTATGAAGCAAGCCAATACTATGGAAAAAGTAGTACCCAAACCAACTCCTGTATTTTTTGAGAATAATAGGCACATTTGTCAATTCCAACCTTTCACTGCTTACCTCCCACTATTTCCAGAGGATCCAGAGTTATTTCAGGTGCAGCATGGTCTGCAGTCCGCTGTACTGTTGCGTTCAAAACCCGGTTCATCACAGCCACTTTAGTATCATAAAACACTAACCCTGAAGAAAAAAGTATTTATGAACAAGGACAAGTTCACCAGAATAGTTATGAACATTTTTACAGTTTACTTGGAGCTCTGGTTGTCTAACTAGTTAAAAAAAATTGCAAATAGGAAGACAATTTGGTGACAAGGCAATACTGAACTAAAGCTCACAGGAGCGAAACAGCAAAAAACATGGACTAGTTACATTCAATTCAGTGTTAGAAGATTGGAGGCTAGTTTGGATAACAACCAAGTTCAGGTGTGAAGATCATGATGCATGATTATTTTACACCCGGGTCAAATGATGCAGACAGCATACAAACTTTATGTTGTCTGTTCATTTTAATGATTGTGTTGTTCAGTCCAGCTTAGTGGCAGTGTGCCACAGTAGGAGATCAGAGGCTAGCGCTACTTAAAGCCTGAACATACTACTTAGGCATGTTCTAGTTGCAGCAAGGATTGGAACTCATGGGGCAACACTGAAAGTCAATCAGAAAGGACATGTAAGCAAGTGTACTACAGGTTTCTTGATGTCATGCTGGAGTTGCTGGTGCAGATGCTGGGCTGGAAGATAAAGGTTCTTTTGCCTCTGCACAACTGCTCAGAAGGCAGCAGAGGCAGGAGGCCATGGTGGCAAATGGCAACAGTCCAGCGCCAAGGATGTGGATAGAATTCCATTATGACCTGATATGAGGGATCAATGTCAGAGAATGCATTCACAAATGCCAAATCCTACCAACTGACAAGGAGCCTCACTAACTGCTCTTGGCTTAGTAAGTGTTTGATCAAGACACCATGTGGGCAAAGCCTCCTGCTCGGAGCCCTCCTACTCTCTCTGCAAGCAGGTTGTCTTTTCTGTTGTCTCTTTCCTATTCCCCTGTGATGCTGCAGCCCAGGGAAGACTGTAACTATGGTCCCCATCACTAAGAGAAAGTGGCGAATTCAGAGGTATTTCGGAAGCAAGCAACAGCTGCTGAATGTTCAGTATCATACCTAGCTGACATGATAAACTATTCAGTATGTCTCTAGTAATCTAGTGCTTCCACCAGCTCTATACCAACAAGTAGAGAGTCAAAAGCAAATCACTTGCAAGTTGTATGGTGATGTCTTCACACAGACCTTGTGAAGAGAGGACATTGCTTACTTGTGTACATTTACGATAAGATTACAAGGTCAAAAATAGCAGGCATCAAATGAATATTGGATACTGACTGATCGAATACTATAACATACCCCCTCTGTAATATACCTACTTTGCATACTTCTAGTACATGCATTGCACTTGTGAGTTATTTCCCTTTATAACATGGTGATCATTAGACAGCATGCTTATAAGTGGTTTGGAGAGTTTACCCCACTATTTTTAACCTCCACAGGCACTATGAGGAAATTTTGCAGCCATTGAAATAAAATCAATTCCATTAGCATCTATTCACAGTGAGAGGCTTGAAAATGTATAAAGCTGTCAATATTTAATTGAATACAGATGAACTAAGAAATCCTAGCAAGTTGAATTTGCAATGGAAAGAAGCGTGTTAAGTCACCATAGTCTGATGAGCCTCAATCTCAGTACTGCTCTATGGTGAGGTATCCACGTTTTATTGCAGATGGGAACAGATGTAATCAAACTGTGATGATAATGTTGGATGCACATTGAATCATATCTCCTCAATCCTCCAAAATCTTCTTAAAAAAACATTTTCCAGTTTGCTTTAGAGCTGTCCTTCCAAAATATTATTCCAATGCACTGGTCACCTCTAAGATCCCAAGTTACTAGTCTTATGTAATCCTAACTTGAATATAATGGAAGCACAGCGATGAGATGGACTACTGATGAACATTGTGAGCTGTTTGGAGGAAGAAGCGAAACCTTGATATGGCTTCTGTTTGGACCAAGGCCACAAGAAACTACAAAGGATTGTGAATGTAGTCCAGTCCATTATGCAAACCAGTCTCTCATCCATTGACTGTCCACATTTCACGCTGCCTTGGAAAAGCAGCCAGCATAATCAAAGACCCCACATACCTTGGGCATTCTCTCTCCCATCTTCTTCCATCAGAAAAAAGATACAAAAGTCTGAGTTCAAGTACCAACTGACTCAAGAACACCTTCTGCCCTGCTGCCATCAAGACTTTTGAACAGACCTATCATATATTAAGCTGATCTTTCTCTTTGCATCCTAGTCATGACTCTTAACATTATATTCTGCACTCTCTCCTTTCCTTCTCCCCTATGTATACTATGAACAACATGCTTTGTCTGTATAGCGCACAATAAACAATACTTTTCAATGCATCCCAATACATGTGACAAAACCAAATCAAATCAAACCCAGGAAGTGCAGGACAATTCTTCCAAATATTGTTTCCATCTGGTGCTTATACTAGATAGCAGTGAGAATAAAGAATCCTGCCCAACATTCCTCTCTCCAGGGAACACAGGAACAAAACAAGTTGGCAATTTATCTTCTCAAGGTTTACATGTCTAAATTAGATCATATCCGGATTTGTATTTCCAATCTGTTTATATTTTTTTCATGCTTCTAGATTGCCTTATCCAACAAAAACATGACAATCTCAGTCTACAAGATTTAATTTCATCCAGCACCCATAGCTTTTGGGGCAGAGAGTTCCATATCTTCACTAGCCAGTGTGTGGAAAAAGTGGGTCCTGATTTCACGCTTAGTTCTAATTTTAAGATTAAGGCCTTTGGATCTTGATTCCCCACCAGAAGATACTTTATTTGTATCTACCCTATCAAACCTTGTCTCATTTGAAACACCTCAATTAGATTATCCTCTGCAACATTCTGAAGCCACAAGCCGGACTTATGCAAACTACCCACTTTAAACATCTGGGTGATTCTGTACCGCCCTCAAGATCAATGCAGCTTTCCTAATGTTCAGTACCCCAGATACCTTCCTATGAAGTTTCATGTACAACTGAAGCAGCACTTCTTCATTTTTGAACACTAATCCTTTACAGATAAAATCCGGTATTCCATTGGCCTTTGTACCCACGAACCAACCTTTTCTTGAAGGTACACACAGATTCCAAAATCACTCAGCTGCTTCACAGTTCCTAGTCCTAACCATTAAGGAAATATTATTATTTATGACATTTGCAATTTTTCCAATCCAACAAAGTGTAACTCATGAATCTAGAGAACTTTGGAAAATTATAATCCACTCAATGTAACTTTCCTCACCTACTACTTTTAATACTCAGTGTCCATGAAGCCAAAAATGTAAATTAATATAATTATTTCATGAAGTTACACAGGAACAGTACATAAATATGCCATTTGTTTATCTCAAATCAAAAGTACAAGTGCACATTATGATAAAATTAATGCTGACACAATTGAGTGCTCCAATAAGAGGGGTCTCTGACATCTGACCTTTAGACTCTCGTAGCAGTGATGCAATGCTGTCCATATATGTGTGCGTCTGTCTGAGCTCCACCAGAGGAAGGAAGAATGTTTCCAAAGTGTTGTTTAAGGACTGAAGTAGAGCGAAACGAAGCCGAAGGCTTTCAATTGGAATATCTAGGAACAGTACATCAAAATGAATAGCACGCAACATACAGGACAAAGGCTAAGCACATCTCACACATACTTCCTGGCTTTCAATCAATTTGTGATTTAAGAATGGGCATTGCCATTTGTATGTCCTCAGAAGGTCCCAAACAGTTCATTAAAGTTTTTAAAGTTTGTTTATTAGTGTCATAAGTAGGCTTACCACTGTGCAAATCTCCCAGTTGTCACACACTGACGCCTGTTCAGGCGCACGGAGTGAGAATTTAACACCTAATCAGCACAACTTTGGACTGAGAGAAGAAACTGGAGCACTCAGAGGAAACACCCATGCAGACATGGGGAGAACATGCAGACTTCGCACAATGACCCAAACTAGGAATCAAACCCGGATCCCTGGCGCTGTGGGGCAGCAGTGCTAAACACTGTGCCACCCTACTACTATTTGACGAATAACTTTTTAAGTGGAATCACTGCCATGGTGGTAATTTTTGATAGTTGTTGATAAGTGGTGTGTTTATGAAATAATGCATATTTTCTGTCCAAAGGTACAAATTTCAAACTCTCAAATCTGGAAGGTGTAAGGTCATGAAAGAATTTCATAATGCGAATGTTAAATCTGATATCTTGGGCAGCAGAAGCTTGGCCAGGTTTATAAAGGATGACAAACCAACCAGAGCAACCAGAGGTATATGATGGTATGGAGGGGAAACTAGTTGTTCTTTTAAATGGAGAGGGCATAGAGCTGGAACATCAGATAAAGTAGGAAGCCAAGACTGCAAATAGTTTTGTTCAATGTGAGACGGTAGTTGAAGAGGTGAATTAAATACTGTTAGTGGCAAGAATATGCAGTTTGTGATAGGGATGGAGATGGTGGATTTAGTCTTCTCAAAACAGAGGAAATTTTGATTTGTTTAGTTTCTTGTCTCTAAGTGGGGAGTTTAGAGACGTGGAAGAGAAATATCCACGTGACAACTAATCCCATAACTGATTCTTCCAATCCCTAACTCAGAAATGTTGAGGCCTATTACAGAACTTCTAACTGACGATACAAAACCCAGACAATCCGTGGAAAGTAAATGGGATTGTGAAAGAAACCTTTTGTTTCATTTCTTCTGGGCTTCTAACCCAAACAATATTCTTTGACTGGTTCATGATAGTACTTACCATTGCTGTTCAATGATCACCAGAGTGCACAACAACATCTCAAGGTAAGTACTCTATTGATTTCCCTACTTGTTGGCCCAACAAATGCTTCATTTTCCCCATTTTGAATCTTTGCATTTACTACCAGTTTTGAGAAAAAAACTGAGAAGCTGAAATTTCAAACTTGTGGAAAAAATTGGGGAGACAGTATTTTTAGGCATGTTATAAGTGACAAAGGCTCACTGAAGGGCAATAGATTTGTATATGCAGTGAAGATCTACATGATTACTGTTAATGCTTGTTGCACTATAACTATCTGTACAGGACTTACTCAATAAACAGGCAATCCTTGGGTCAGGCAAATCTGCAGGGTCAAGGTATACTTCATGAGGATGAAGTCGACCTGGAGTGATGGCAAGATGGCGGCAGAGACGGTTGATGTACTGTACAAGTGCAACATCCATCTCTAGAGTCCATTTTTTGCAGGATCTCTGGGCATGTCTGGTGTCAATGCAGGCACATCTGTAGTAGGTAAGGAAATTGTTAAAAATACAATTCAACTACAGCCGAGGAGTGTTGAAGCATGATTTATTAAAAACTTATCAAAATGACATCTGCAAATAAATAGTACAAAGTAGTTCATTGTAAATTCCAGCTATTAACTTGCAAAGAAATGCTATCTGTAATACGGGTAGTGTCTCAAAACTGACAATCATGGAGCTGCAGTATGTGTGGATTTCAGACCTTGCCAGGAGGGAAAAAAAATTTCTATTGATGGGAGACAAATGAAGTTGAATAAATAAGTTTATTTTTATTGATGTTTGTAAGAAGAATACATAATAATGAAGGAATAATGCTTAAAAAAATTAATAAGTGAGGCTGATTTGCAAAGCTGTGCTGGATTCAGACTAAGTCAAGTTGGGTGGGGTCAAGGATCACCCATACCATTCCAAGTGTAGAAAGATCAATGCGTGAAGCTGATAATTAGCCCACTGTGCATATGCAGAACCTAATTGAACAGTCCCCTTAAGTTCTTCCACTCATTTAATAGTTAAAATGAACGCACAGCAGCTTACAAAAATATCTGGCTTTTAGACAACTGGATTTGCGATACTATGCCTGAACGCTTCTTACCTTTCAAAGTGGAGGTCATATCCACAGGAAAGAATTGCTCGCCAAACGCTACGGATGTCCTGTTTTGATCGATCTACAACAAATTTCTGGAAACCATCCAATGTTAAATACTTCTCTTCTGGTACTATTGGAGATTGAGAGATTCATAGCATTAGTGAAGGAAATTTTCAATGTTTCACGTGTTGTGCTGTCTCAAAAGCAAGTAGTCAAGCTAGCTGTAAATTTAATTTCCATGCTTGAATCTACGGAATTATTTCAAGTCAAATAACATTTTCAACCTTGCTAACAATTCTAACAAGATGATTTGCACAAAACAGGAAGGAAGCTAGCATTAATAATTCGTGTGGGAAACTAAGTTTAGGAAATTCTGCAACCACAAGTCCAGTTTCACCAGCCTCACCCTATTATCAAAGCATTTTATAGTGAGGGACTGCTCTGAATATTATTTACATATTAGCAAACCGATATGGAATAAACATTTAACTGGTGATGATCACACTAAAAAGGTGCAAATTCCATATTATTAATTAAATGACAGGAGTCACATGTTTGATGACAATAATGTCTCACTTTAGAGTTATACTGTTACAATAACTTCTGGCCACTGGTTGGTGTTACTGATAAGTAATAATTAGTATAATCAAGATCAGTAAAGACAAAAATGGATACACTGCAAAGTATGTTAGAAATGAAATGCTTTCTGACAAAAACCAAGGTAGAAACAAGTAAGGTGAATAAAATTACTGGTATAAGGATACAGGTGCATCAAATTCATGAATCAAAAAGTGACTAAGATTATTTGTTGGCAAAAAACAGTACACTTAACTTTGTAAAGAGCAATTAAACTGCCCAAACGTGTGAATACATTACCCTAAGGCAGCAGAATGTTTTGTGCTTTATCTAAGGTGAAAATGGCAATGAATAGTTTGAAAATAAGCAGTTAAAGAGGAGCACAGTTATTGAAGTTGCTAGTTCTTCGGCAAACATCACAGTAAATATAGAAAATTAATCTGGCCTACCTTCCTGTTTCTTTGCTGGTGACTTCTCTGGGTCCTTGTCATCAGGTTTGGTGCTCTTTTCAGGTGACTTGGCTTTCACAATTGGTTTCTTTTCACTCAGTGCAGTTCTGCTCCAAAAATAGTTAAGTATGTAATCATTTTACTTTGTTATATTTTAAACTATTTACTTGATCTCCAGAATACAGCAGATATCATCAGTTTTGGATGGTTCAGATATTGGGATACTAAGCCAAAAAGACCAGCAATAAACTTTACTTATGATCTCTGGTTTTACTCAAAAATAGTTGTGACCAGTTTACTGTTATCAGTTTCTCATCTCATTAAATATAACAATATCAAATCTGGAATCTTATCTTTGATAACTCAAGACTGAAGTCTGTGATCACTGCTAGATAAATGTTCCTTTCTTGTTAATAGCTAAGTTTGATTTAGTACTCACTGTCAAATCAATTGTGATCTATCCTCTTATTGGTTTGAGAGCATATTCCTCCAGAAATGCTTGAACACACTCAAGAAATTAGTTACATTTCTGACTTGAACTACTCTGCCCTTCTCAGTTCATATTGAAATTAATTGAAGTGTCCCCTTAACAACAATTTCGCTTTATCTACAAACTTCTCCAAAAATGTCTAGATTAAATTTTGTCATCTCATTACCGATATCAAAGAGGCCTAATGACAACTTCCATTACAGATTTACATCCTCTCTTAGTATTCAATTCTAATTACAGAATCTAATTATAGATTTTCTTTACCTTGATGTGCTGTTACTAATGTAACAGCACATTACTTTTAATCAAAAGGGCTACCCTTCCTCCTCTTCCATTCTTCATATCCTAAAATATTATAACCTAGAATATTTAAACTCATCATGACTAGCTTGCAACCATTTCTCTTTAATGCCCCATATGTTGTTCTGTCTTGAGACTAAATATTTTAAGCTTGTTGCAAAATAAATTCCTGTGCTGAGTCCACAAAAGGCTGACAGTAGATGTGAAAGCGTATTCCAGAATTACTGCATTTGACAAACTGAACAGAAAAAAAATACCATGTGACTAGCACTCACGAATTAAAAGACAAAAAAAGTTAAAAGCTTGTTTTTGAAACATTTCAATTTCTAAAAGTGTAGGTTAGATGGATTCATCATGGTAAATGCACAGAATATGGAGATAGAGCAGAGGAGAAGGTCTGGATCAGATGCTCTTTTGAAGAATCACTGCAAACCTGATGGTCAGAGGGCCCCTTTCTGCACTAAAGTGATTTTATGGCTCAACAAGGTTTTCTAAAAGAAAGATTCTGAAGATGAACAACGCATCTGCAAGAGAAGTTCTTGTTATATGTTGAGGTACTCATCCAGAGAGAATGCAAGGCCATAATGAACAGCCTCATGCAGACAAGGAGGAAAATCCCAGATTTTTCCTGACATTATTCACATCTTTCATTGTGTTGTTTCTTCCCCAGAAGTTGGCATCAACAACAACTAGAGATAAAGTGAATGAGATTGCAATGACAAATGTGTAGAATAAGCACTGATGAGGACTAATTATTTACACTGTTTTTATATGATTGCATTTCCACCCAAATATATTTAGTGCATAACTGTTTAAGTACATGGAACTGTTTGCAGCATTGTGCTATTTTAAACCAGGGCTCCTTGACAAAAATCAGAGGATGGCAGTATACTTACTATGAAGTACAAACTAAAAGACGTAATTTATGCACCAAAGAGTGTAATGATGAGCTGGATCAGTGTCTTGTGTAAATTCTATGGCTGATACATGCATTGGTGTGATAAATCCACTAGATTGTACAATAAGTTGATTTTCAACTTATCGCCAGAGTACAAGGTTCATTTCCCTCTCACCTTAAGTGATGTTTTGAGCTACCTAAAATCCCGATTGAAGAGGGGAGAACCCCAAAAAACACAACGAACCTGACGCTGTTCAGCACGGACCTGTCTTTGCCTGGAGGTTTGGCAATTGGTCTTTTTGTGCTAACTACTTTCCCAGGGTGTTGCTCCTTTCCTCCTTTACTGTACTTGCTCTTGTCGAATTTCGGTTTGGGTATGCCGTACTTTCGTAGTATCTTGCAATTTTAAACAAAGAGCAAAAATGGTTAATTACATATGGTACAAAGCAACGTGCACTTAACACAATAGATAGATTTGCACGTGACAGAAAAGATAACATTTCAGAAACACATTTGATATCACAACATAATTACTTATATGAATAAAAAAGAACAAGCATGATAAAGTCCCTCGAATAGTTGATTAATAAGTGTTGGTATGACCAACAAATATTTTCAGCTTTAAATGTACTACCGTACGTTTCTTAAGCAAGAACCTACTATTGCCCCAAACCAGTAACCAAGGAACCACTTACATTTCATGAGGCTGCAATCTCCTGCCTAATTGCCAGTATGCTGTCACTCTAAGAAAAATCATCTGTTGCCACTGAGCAAGAATAACACGATTCAAATATTCATGAAACTCATGATGTGTTGCTGTTTTTAACAGAATTAATTAAAGGTTGTTCAGAAAAAGATTTTTAAGCAAAAAGGCTGAAATTGGACATTAACAGGTTATGGTAATTATCTAATACTGGCAATAAGCAAACCTCATCATTGGCTACCAAAGCTACATGATGACTCACCAAATACAAATGAAACCAACCAAAACGTTATCTGAAGTGTGTATACCTGTGTGAGTTGATCCTCCAGAACTTTCTTTGGTGGCCGAACATTGGTGAAAAATATTTGCAACAAGTTTCCTGGTGTCTGAGAGTTGATCTGCTCTTTACTGAGGAAGATGTCAGAAACTTTAATAGGCTTGGCTGGGGCCAGACTTAGCACCTGCTCAGAATGTATACAGCTTCGGAATATCTCTGCAAGAACGTCCCGTGCTCCAGGAACTATCTTATCACCTATGTAAAAAGGAGCACAACAAACATTGTTACATTGAAAAACTGAAGGGGTTTATTTATTGATATGCTTTTTAAAATACAACTCACTCGAAACATTAAAGATAAATAAAAGGACTTGAAATTATATAGCACCTTTCATGATCTCGGAATGTCACAAAGCACTTTTCAGCTAATTAAGTACATTTGTACTCACAGTTATAATGTAGGAAACCCAGCATACAACTGCTATACATCAAACAGCAAGAAAATAAAGGACCAGATAATCTGTTTGTGCTGTCATCCAGGAATAAACGTAGACCAAGACATTCGGAGAATTCCCCTGCTCTTCTTTAACAAAAGCGTCATGGGATCTTTTACATTCACCTGGGAGGGCAAACAGGGCAACGAAACTAAGACAGATTTAACAAACAATGCTCTGGGGCAGATGGTGGGTGAGGTTTTAGCTAATATGTAAATAATTGCGTAATTACAATGAATGGAAGCATTGAGATGGGCCTCAGAGGGGCTTCGTAACAAGGCACTGACAGCACAAAAATCGATGGAACATCCATTTTCAAAAGCTTCTTCAATCTTCATACATGCTAACAATACGGTTTCATCTTTTTCAAACATTGTGTTACTATAGATCCACAGCATTAAACTTATCATAAATCTAAACATAGTTAAGCACACAGTATTCCTGTTAATATTGTGAATACACTGCAAAATATTAACTGTATGTATTTGGAATGCCATGTACAAGACAGATTACTACACTACATATTAGACAAATATACACCCACATACAACAATCACTTCTGGAAAAATCTTGTGATGCGTGTTAGGATACCAGAACTGAAATCCTAAACTTTGTTATGAAATCTGACTAGACCCCAACAATTTTAATTTTGGCATTAGTATGAGGATAAGGTGCTTCACTCCAGGTGTGATTCTATTAATAAGTTTTTATCAAAAAAGATTTTACTTAACAATACAGCTTAACTTAAAAAAACTGAATTAGTTTACCAACTGAACAATACTTAAAGATGGCAAGATTTAGTTCTTAACTGCTAACCCATCTCTATTAGTTTCAAGCAATATTCCTCTTACATACTTAAACACCTCTTAAAAATCAGTTAACACCACACAGGATTACATGCTTGGATTGCCAGTTCTCGAGTCTCTAGAACACTTCTGGAGAGAGATACAGAGAGAAAGACATATTGCTTCTAACAGGTCCTAATCAACAACCACCACAGACAGACAGCTCTTACTTCTTTCAGATACAAGCAGAAACTGCTTTTCCCTTTAATCTTAACATCTCTCATCAAGCATGTGATGACATCAATCAAATCATAAACCCAATCTGAAACCCCAGAGTAAAAACCAAATAAACAATATATTCAGTCCGATTAAAATAAACATCCCCCTAGCTAAAATCAATCATTAGCTTGTATTCTCAGCATGTGAGCTGCTTGCTTTGTGTGTAAACCACAGCTGAATTTAAAACAAACTGCGCACAAGAAACATGATATAAACAATTTCTTAGAGGCACAGAATAATCACATGGATAATGATGATTGAGTACCTCCACTTTCACTTTTCGTATCCCTGGTTTTCCCTAACTGTAGAGGAATATGTAACTGTTACAAACAACGTATTTAGTTAAAATTAGCACTAAACTACATTAGCCCATGCCCCTGGGAAGCTACAAACCTATGAAAAAGAACAAAAAATCTATAATATAGTTTTGTTTGGAAAGTGGCAACTTGATACATGATCTGGCAGCACTTGCACTAGTAACAAATTATCAGTATGCGCCCAGAAGATTATGATGGTCAAATATATTCACTAATTCTTCATTGTTTTATATTGTATTTCAATGTCTAGGTCAATTTTATATAGCTACAATATTTATAAAGATATTCATTTTCTTGATAATCTGTTAGTAGAGTAAAGGGTTATCAGGAGCATCTGATACTAACATAATTTTGATGCAACGTGACATGATTAAGTAACTGAGATCTGATGGGAAACAAATATAACTGTGGAGAGTACTGAGATGTTTATTTATAGGAAGATGTACAAGATTGTTATTCACTCATTTAAAAGCAATTACTGAAAACATTCTTAGAGTAACAGACAAACCCAAACGAAACCCCATCTAGACCCCAAATGCAGGCATAAACACTGTCTTTCACCACCCATTATTATTAAAATTATGTACAAATACACAAGCCCAAAGATTACTTCAGGATTGATATTCTATTGCTACTACTTGTGTGTCTAACAGTCCGTTATCATCCTAAGCACATAGAGGTTCATTTGCACCAATGGTCTCCAGCTGAAGAAAGTGTGTGAAATTTTGAAGCTATACCACCATACATTCATCTACTTCATCGAAATGACACTAGGGCAGAATTTTATGGATGATGGGGTTCCCCGCATCACCATTGGAAATGTTGGTGGAAAACACATCCCTGCTAATGTCAAATTGCCTCACAGCCACATTGGTCATTGCTCGGACTGCAAGTAATCTCCAGATTTGAAGTCTTACACTAGGATGAAGATAAGCACGGCGGTTTATGGCAGAGACAGAGACAGTCGGGAAGGCCCAGGGGTCTTGATGGTAAGGCCAAATGGAAAGGGAGCACTTAAGGCCAGAAGGGGTGCAATGAAAGGAGGTGCCAATGCTCACCAAGGCTGAAGGACCTTAAAGTTCTGTCCTATCTCTTCAGTGCAATAATATTTGACTTGTGACTATAATAAATACATGTTCATTTTCATGTTTCAAAGTGCTTTATATATTGAACTGCATTTGGAACTCAATACTTCGCTACATAAACAAACACAACAACTCTTTAATGGTTGGACCATCACTCAAATATCCCTGAGATTAATGACCAGTTCTGTTTTCGGTGATATTAGTTGAAGTGTGTTAGTAAAAATTCAGAAGAACTTTCAGCCAGTCATCCCATGCAAGACAGGAGTGAGATTGGACATTAACCAGTTGCAGTACCTCTACCCATTACATGGCAACGGTCAAACCTCATCAGAAAGAGCTTTGCCATGGATAAACTGGACAACTACTTGATTTTTAAAAGGCAGGACTGATGCTCATGATAAACCATCATTCAAGAACAATGGGGATTTTTCACAGTAACCTCATTGCAGTGTTAATGTAAGCCCACTTGTGACATGAATAAATAAACTTTAAACCTTAAAAAGTCAATGCAGCACACACTCACACGTTGTGAAATAATTAGTCATTGTTACAAACTTTTATGCCACAAATGCAAGAAAAGAGGATACTAATTTTGAAGCTTCAAGACAGGTTATTTTTGAGGAAAGAATGGTCATGATCACTGGCTGCTACCCCTCATCTGTATTAAGTTGGAAATGCATCTCTTTCTTTTCAACATTTGGTCGTTCAGCACCTATGTCCAGTATTCCTGTTTTAACTGGATTTAAAAAAATACAATCAAGGAAGTAATACATCTTGGCTTTCTTCAAACCCACATTATACTAACAGCTAACTCATGAATCACCAATTTTCAACTCATCAATATGGTGTACTAGGTTGGAAATGTGGAATAGTGACCTGGAGTAAGTAATTGCAGAATATATTTTCCTCCCAGTGAAGATGGAAATAGAGGATGATCTATTTTCCCACTAAGAAGCTCCATTTTCTCCAGCACTGCACTACATCAGTGCAGCCAAAAATGGGAACTGTGCACGTAAATTATCATAAGTCCAATTTGTGCCAATTTAGCACAGCAATGTGGAAGATTTCGGATTAATTTTGTGAAATGGCAGCTTCAATTTGTGAATCACAGAAAACTGATCCTTTTGTCACCTTTTATCAGCTTATCAGTGAAATAATCTTCCAATGCTGAACTGCCTTGTGTGTCAAACAAGCTCTGGTTTACTGAAGAGACAGTCAGAATCTCCTCCGTTGACATCTCCATCAATTCGTCTTCTCCATCCAGACTGGATAATCCAATCAAATCACTGCTGTTGAATAGACTGGCACGGATTTTTTCAATCTTTGCTCTCGCTCTCACCTACAGAAGAGAAAAAAAGTCACCTTGAGACCTAAATAGATTTTTTTGAATTCTATTCCTGGGAATTTTGGAGAATGGCTGGAAGCCACGTCAAAATGTCTCTCTGATGCATTCCTGCTAACTAGAGAATGTTTGGCAGAAATGGGCCTGATGTGAATCAAGTGCTGCTGAGCAAAGGTGGACAGCCAATTTAATTAATAGCCCTAATTTGAATCATTTTCTGGTGGGTAGTCACTGAGCTATAGCCTCCATATCACAAAGATTGGATTGCAGGCAGGGAAGGTCACCCTCACTGATCAAATGGCAATCTGGACAGGCCTATCTGCTATGCCACTCTGATTTGAAACTTTTTTTTAAACTTAGCTCTCCATGGGCACTTGAGACATCCTCTCACTCCATGATCTGCCTCAACAATACATATTTCTCATGCTGTGGTTTCAGAGCTGTGGATTCTCTGAGTGGGCTGGCAATATCCACATCCCACCTCACACCATTAGTTGCATGGTGAGCCTGAAGGTGGCCACTGAGGAGATCATTTGGTTCTGACGTCAGGATTCTAAAGATTATCCTGCCCAAATGTTCAGACCTGTGATCCTTCATCAGAATGCTGATCAATCGATTTGAAACATTAATTCTGTTTTCTCTCCACACATACCTGGAGAATATTCACAATAGTTCCTATTTTTGTTTCAAAGTTCCCGCATCACCAGCATTTTGCTCTTCTATTTTTAGATTTTGGTTTGAATTGCAAAAAAATTTAAATACTTATCAGTATTTGGCAGGGTTTTTGTCTGTTTCCTCTGAAATAATGTTAACTGTTAATGATTAGTAATCTTAAATGCTGCTGGTCCAAATAATTTTTATTATTTTTCCAGATTCCTTTTCTGTAAATATAAACAAGTCTCATCTTGTAGCCTCTAGAGGTGAGGCTACATTGGATTTGGTGCTGGGCAATGAGCCAGACCAGGTGTTAGACTTGGAAGTTGGTGAACATTTTGGTGATAGTGACCACAATTCGGTTACGTTCACCTTATGGATAGGGATAGGCATGAACCTGGGGGCAGTAGTTACAGCTGGGGGAATGGTAATTATGAGGCCATGAGGGGGGAATTAGGGTGCATAGGTTGGACTAGGAAACTACAGAGACTGGGAACATCTGAAATGTGGAGCTTATTTAAGGAGCAGCTACTGCGAGTCCTTGATAAGTATGTCCCTGTCAGGCAAGGAGGAAAAGGTCAAGTAAGGGAACCATGGTGTACTAAAAAAGTTAATTCGCTGGTTAAAAGGAAAAAGGAGGCTTATGTCAGGATGAGGCTTGAAGGCTCAGTAATTGCACTGGACAGCTATAAATTAGTAAAGTTTTACAACACCAATTTTAAATCCAACCAATTTATTTGATAGTAAATTCGCAAGCTTTCGACTCTATAGCCTTCGTCAGGCAAATGCAGTGTTCTGGTCTGAACACTGCATTTGCCTGACGAAGGCTATAGAGTCAAAAGCTTGCGAATTTACTATCAAATAAATTGGTTGGATTTAAAACTGGTGTTGTAAAACTTTACTGAGTTTACCCCAGTCCAACACCGGCATCTCTACATCATAGCTATAGATTAGCCAGGAGGGAGCTAAAGAGTGAGTTGAGGAGAGCTAAAAGGGGACACGAGAAGACTTTGGCTGATAGGATCAAGGAGAATCCTAAATCTTTCTTTAGATATGTTAAAAATAGAAGATTGGTTAGGGCAAGATTAGGGCCAGTCATAGAGAGCAGTGGGAAGTTGTGCGTGGAGCCTGAAGAGATTGGAGAGGCACTGAACAAATATTTCTCTTCGGTATTCACGCAGGGAGATGTAAACGTAGTTGTGGAGAACACTGGGATACAGGGTTGCAAACTGGAAAGTATTGAAGTAGATAAGGAGGATGTGCTAGATATTCTTGAGGGTTTGAAGTTAGATAAGTCCCCTGGGCCGGACGGGATTTAGCCTAGGATTCTCTGGGAGGCGAGAGAGGCGATTGCAGAGCCTCTGGCTCTGATCTTCAGGTCGTCGTTGGTTACGGGTATAGTGCCGGAAGACTGGAGGATAGCGAATGTGGTCCCATTGTTCAAGAATGGGAATAGAGACTTTCCGGGGAATTATAGGCCGGTGAGTCTTACTTCTGTTGTGGGCAAAGTATTGGAGAGAATTATTAGGGATAGGATTTATAGTTAGTTAGAGAGAAATGAATTGATTGGGGATAGTCAGCATGGTTTTGTGAAGGGTAGGTCGTGCCTTACTAACCTTATTGAGTTTTTTGAAAAAGTGACCAAAGAGGTGATGGGGGTAAGGCAGTTGATGTGGTATATATGGACTTTAGTAAGGCGTTCGATAAGGTGCCCCATGGAAGGCTTCTGCAGAAATTGCAGATGTATGGGATTGAGGGTGATTTAGCTAATTGGATTAGGAATTGGCTAGCAGATAGAAGACAGAGGGTGGTGGTTGATGGGAGATATTCATCGTGGAGTTCGGTTACAAGTGGTATACCTCAGGGATCTGTTTTGGGGCCCCTGCTGTTTGTAATTTTTTATAAATGATCTGGATGAGGGTATTGAAGGATGGATTAGTAAATTTGCGGATGACACCAAAGTCGGAGGAGTGGTAGATAGTGAAGAGGGGTGTTATAGTTTGCAGAGAGAATTGGACAAGTTGCAGAGCTGGGCCGAGAGGTGGCAAATGGAGTTTAATGTGGAAAAGTGTGAGGTAATTCACTTTGGCAGGAATAACAAATGTGTAGAGTATAGGGCTAATGGTAGGACTCTTAATAGTGTTGATGAACAGAGGGATCTAGGTGTATATGTGCATAGATCCCTGAAAGTTGGCAATCAAGGCGATAAGGTTGTTAAGAAGGCATATGGAGTCTTAGCTTTTATTGGTAGGGGGATTGAATTTCGGAGCCGCAACGTCATGTTGCAACTGTACAAAACTCTAGTGCGGCCGCACTTGGAGTATTGTGTGCAGTTCTGGTCCCCACATTATAAGAAAGATGTGGCGGCATTGGAGAGGGTACAGAGGAGGTTTACCAGGATGTTGCCTGGTATGGAGGGCAGGTATTATGAAGAGAGGCTGAGGGATTTGAGGTTGTTTTCGTTAGAAAGGAGGCGGCTAAGAGGGGACCTTATCGAAACATATAAGATGATTAGAGGTTTAGATAGGGTGGACAGTGATAGCCTTTCTCCTAGGATGGAGAAAGCTAGCACGAGGGGACATAGCTTTAAATTAAGGGGTGGTGGTTATAGGACGGATGTCAGAGGTAGGTTCTTTACCCAGAGGGTGGTAAGGGTATGGAATGCCCTGCCTGCTGCAGTTGTAGATGTGTCAAGTTTGGTGGCGTTTAAGAGGTTAGTAGATAAGTTTACGGACTTAGGTTACAGGGTCATTGCTTTTTCCTAATTGGTCGGCGCAACATCGAAGGCCGAAGGGCCTGTTCTGCCCTGTAATGTTCTATGAGTTTTGCTACATTCAAGGAAGGTAAAATTAAACAAAGTCTTATTCAATCTAATAAAGTAACAAATAATTAAACTTGTTGCTTTAAGAAATCTGGTTGATTGAATTTGAAAATTAAAACTGTACTGAATGATGGTGTAAACCAAATAGAATGCCATGACCAAGAGGTTAACTTCAAATAGTACTATATATCTTTAATAGCCTCCTTAAGTAAAATAATATAACAGATTTAAAATTTAAATTATACCGATAACTGCTAATGCAAAAATACTCGTATGTTCCACAGCAAGACCTAACAATGGAATAACACGAATTCTACAGAAATGAGAGATAATTAAGACCAGACTTTAAATTATAACCCCACATTCTTCACATTTTTTAAAGACAGACTAAAGCCCGATTGATAAACCCTAATCTTACCTCAACAATAGCATAACCTTTGATGGGTCGCGTAACAAGAGGATTGTTGTCCAGTGACGTGACTGTGTACATGGATCCTACATCAGAGATAGAAGCAGAGTCTGCACTGTCCATTGGTTCTCCTAGACTACCAAGGCTCCCCAAACTCCCTGTGCTGCATAGGGATAGGTCCAGGCTCTCTTGACTAGATACAGTGTGTGGATCAATCATTCCCTGTGGTGTAGCAATGTCATGGCTTGCTTGAAACTGGTCTACTGAGAGGTCACTTGTTGTTCGAGAAACACATTGTGAGCTGCAGATTGAGGTCTGACTGGTAGAGGCAGAAGCACTCATACTCATAGCTGGTGTCACACTGCTGCCGCTGCTTATATCCATACTGTCCATGCTATTGACTGTTGTTGACTTGGCCAGCTCCAGCTTGCTATCAACCTTTACCTTCAGCTTCTTGGGGTCGTCATCTTGTAGCGGGATGTAAATTTCATCTTTAAAGACACCACCATGTGCACTGCACGCCCTGCGAATGGCACTTCGGACAATGCATTCCTCGAGATGCGTTGGTATTCCTGATATTACCAACAACCTGCTGTGAGAGCTGGAGCCAACTAAAGCCTGGCAGGCATCTGAGATGGCATCATTTGTCACTCCTAGACCTTGGGGGTCCTTATTGGTTAGGTGACGGAGGATCATGAGTAAAGTCAGGGCCCTATGGAACCATAGCATATCCTCTGGTTTACTTCCACCAATATTCAGTATTGATGTGTCACTCTCACTGCCGCGTGAGATGAGCCGCTTCCCTGTTGCTGATGTCTTCTCCCGTTTCATTTTAACTTTCTTTCGCTTGGAGAGCAAGCTTGGGCTCTGTGGTGTCTGTCCTGGTGAAGAGGAAGAGGAGGAAGAGGAATCGCTGAGGCTGGGTGCACTTGTGGAAGTCATCACATTGACCACTGTGCTCATATTGATAGGCAGTGTTACCTCCGCAACTGCAAGACAAATCTCCATCAGTGCATGGAAGTAGGTGGAGAAACGGCCCTGGTCAGTCACTCCAATTCCAATACCAGAGCTATTCCCCGTCATCCAGTTTTGTGTTTCTTCATCATACAGTTTTCGGAGTTCAGATTGTATTGCCATCAGAACAGCCAGGCATGGGTTTAACTGGATGGCAATGGATGAAGATAGGCCAGCAGGATTCTTCTTCTGTTCCAGCTGATGGATTTTGCGCAGCAACTCAGCTAATAGATGGAATATCATCTCTTTTATGCTGGGGGCCAGATCTGTTGTCCACAAGAGATTGGCTATAAATTGGGAGAGTAATCAGATGCAGAAAAAAGGCATTTAAGTACATTCCAGTTAACAACATTTGCTTAAGGCAGATCCACATAGAATTTATACATTGCACGAGGGGGGAAAAAAAAATAACAAATCAGCAAGGGTTACTGTGCTTGACCACTAATCCAGGAGGCCAGCCAAAATATGTACAGCCAGATCGAGAGCTTAGCTTTGACCCTCCCATGACAGATTAACTTGCTTCATTTGGATGTCAGCAGAGTCTCGGAATCAAAAAAGGTTCAATGTCTTCAGAGGGGGAGAAAATTTGGAGGGTGGATCTTAAATTGCAACACATTCAGTTACACAATAGGTATCACAAACAGTAAACCAATCAGATCTAACAGTTCCTGTGCATTGTATGGCAGCGACAAATTGCCATTTCTTCTGGGTATCAAGTTTAAATTTATTCACTCTAGCTTGGACTCTGGATAATATTATGAGCTATATCCCTTTATTTTTAAAAATATGATTAAAATGCTCTACTGATTAGAATGTTTGCAATTTGAATAAAGAAACTGCTTAAAAATGCCAGGCCACATTCCAGGTTATAATTGAGGGATCAATGAATCTCCTTCAGGAGAGTGTGGGGGGAAAAAAAAAAGAGATATTTCCTTAAATCTGGAGACCCATTGAAATTTGAAACTGTCCCAAGAAGAAATGAAAAATGCAAAATACTGGATAATGAAACAATGGTTGCCAGAAACAGAGAGACCTAAAACCTCTTGGGAATACGCAATGGACGAAGTATTTCAAGGCAAGGCTGCCAATCACTAGGGAGAGATTATAAGTGACATCGACAGTGTCAAGAAAGTCTTCAGCAGATGAAACAAGCTGAGGGCTGCTTCCTTTCCCTCTGTCTTTTGGAATAAGCATGTTACCCAGTTGGAGAAGCAAACACTACCAGAAATCTACCAGTGAACAAAATCTCTTAATAATTGCAACATGTTCTCCACCTGACTGCATCGAAGAAACCATCTGACCTGAATCGGATGCACTGTTTTAAGTCCATGTTTCAAGCATTATCAAAGGTTATGATTGTATGTATATTCTTTAATGGCTTCATGTATTATGAGGGGCAAATGCTTGATTTCACATTTTTACTACTTTTCTCAAATTTAGAAGTTAATAAACTTTATTTTTCTTTGATTCAGGAAAACCTTGTTAGATTACCTCTTTATTGCCTGCAGAGAAAATAGTTAAATGCATTCTGATTTGGAGAGGGCAGTATCTTAATAAAGATTTAAGTATTTTTAACTAAGATTTCTTCTCACCTGGTCATAACGTTAGAAAAATTCCATTTATGAATAAAAGTGTACAAAATACACATTGCTCAAATCAGTTACTGGCAACTTGTCTTACCAAACAGTTCAACAACTTGCAGGAGGACTGATGCAGGAATGGCATCAAGTTCATCCTCGGATTTCCCGTCACTTTCTCCCAGTTTCCATGTTAGCAATTGTTCTGCAAATGCCATTGCTAGAGGAAATTCCAGAGGCAATGAGTTTAACACCAGCACCGCACCAGGTGGCGGGGAAACACCTGGGAAGAGGAAGGTTAATTATACATTTTTAACTTAATATCATGTGGAAAGAACAAAAACAAATAACCACTGGAGAACAGAGCTACTCAGAAGAGGAGAAAAAAGGTCGAAAGGGACCTTATTTCAGTCAATGATATTAGTGATCATGTGCAAAAGCCAACTGAAAAGACACCATATGGCACATCATGAAGCAACACACCAGATATTCTTGGTTTAATTCTTGAACTGAGCAAAGCTTATCATAGCTAAACAGTAAGTAAAACACCAGAACTGACTACAAAATCTTTGGACGAGGATGAGGGAACAAAACTTAGGAGTTTCTGCTCCTCAGTCTGAAGCAGTGTTGCCAACAACAGTAAAACAGCTTCTGAAATGCAACAATTCCCAGGAGAGAAAATTCAAAAGAAAAATTTGAGAAGCACTCCTTTTTTAAGATCAAGTTTTATTGACCTGGATTTTGTGACAATATTGGCCATACTGTCAATTAACTCCCAGTTAAACATGGGAACGCAGAAGATACTCTATAGTTCTATGCTTCATAAGAAGTCCCACAACAGCAGGTTAAAGTCCAAAAAGTTGGACTTTAACCTGGTGTTATGAGACTTCTTACTATGTTTATCCCTGTCCAACGCTGGCATCTCCACATCATTCTATGCTTCTCCAGAGGCACAGCTGAGGCCCTTCTACAATGCACTCAATTAAAAGAACAAAGAACAAAACAGCACGGGAAACAGGCCCTTCGGCCCAACGAGCCCGCGCCACCACCCCGATGTTCCCATCTCTCCCCGTGATCCCTGTCCCTTTTTTTTTTCATAAATTTTCATAAAATTTATGAACCGGGGACAACTTATTTTATGCTCTTAGTTTCGATGTAAAAATCCTTAAAAGGTTGTTGAATGAGACGCAGCAGCTGGGTTTTTAAATATCAAGCAAAATTAGGTTTATTTTTCTATTATGATTGGAGTTTACATATTTTTTAAAAATATTTTTAAAACTTTATGGCATTTTATTTTTATCTTAATTTCATATCTATGTCATTAAATGTAAAAATTTAAAGTAAAAAGTGAAGGGATTCAGCTGCTTTTTCTTCTTGGTTTACTGCTTGTGAGAATATTTCAACATATTGGTTGCTTACCCTAGTTGATGACATTACTGCTGTTAGATATCTGAAGATCCTTTGACTTGATGTTAGATTTAAACTGGCACCAGAAAGGCTTGTTCGCACCACAGCAATCTCTAAGATCTTTGTGGGCTGCTTTCTCCAAGGTGAAAGGGAAGCATTGTTGCTTTGCTAACTGCAAAATCTAGCCCATTATATGCATATTTTTAAAAAACTTAATATTTCATTCTAACATTTGATTAGTTTGAGTGTTTTGGAAATTATGTTTGCAGTTATTCCAGTCTTAGACATACCTAGCTTGACATGCAGCTTGTCAGTAGGGATGACAACAGAGGGGTACTGATTTGTGGTGGGAGGTGGAGTCAACCCAGTATTGGTTGGTGATGCATCTTTTGGGTAACAGACAGTTTCTGTAAGGTTAAGTTGTCCATTTCTCCGCACCTTGTGACCGAGTCCGTATACCAGCACTCTAACCCAAGGAGCCTTATACAGAGAGGAACTAGACAATAAAAATAAAAAGATTAGAACAGTTGACAACAGCAAATTTTAAGAACAAGTATTCAATATAGCCTTCAGATTTCAAATAGGTGGCAATAGAATAAATAATAAAAGGCAGGACATTAGAAAGTACAGAGGACCAGAGAGATTTTGGGATACATATCCAAAGATCCCTAAAAGCAAGGAGAGGTAGATAAGGCTGCATATTGGATATTTGCCTGTGTTAATTGAGGTGTACAATACAAGAGCAGGGAGGTTACAACGGAGCTGTATGAAATGCTTGTTAAAGTCCACAGCTAGAGAGTACTGCATACAGTTGTAGTCACTACATTATAGGAAGAATGTGATTATACTAGAAAGGGTGCAGAGGAAATTAAACAGGATGTTGCCCAGGCTGGAGTGTTTCAGCTATGAAGAGGTTAGGTTGGGATTCTTTTCATCCAAGCAGAGAAGGCTAAGGGGAGACCTGATTGAAGTGTACAAAACTATTGACGACATAGATAGTGTGGATAAGAAGGAACCTTTCTCTTCAGTAGACAGGTAAATAACCTTGGAACATTAGGAGGACATTTAGAGGCAATTTGAGGAAAAACTTCTTCACTCAGAGGGTGGTGGGAATCTGGAGTTCATTGCCTGAAAGCGTGACAGAGGCAGGAAATATTCACAATATTTAAGAAGCATTTAGATGAACATTTCATACACCATGGCATCCAAGGCTACAGACCAAATGCTGGAAAATGGGAGAATAGATAAATGCTTGATGGTTGTTGACATGATGGGCCGAAAGGCTTTCTTCTGTGCTGTAAAACTGTATGACTCCATGTACATTTCTAAAGTTAGCAAATAGCTTCAGTGAAACTGAGATCTGCTCGCCACTGGCAGAATGCTCAAACTCTTACTTTTAGCAGTGAAGACCAGTGAACGGATTAAACACTGGTGAATTTTCCCATTCCTTTAAAGTTAAGGTAATTTGCTATTCTTTACAGCCAAGTTTAGAGATCCCTATTTTTATTCTGCACCATTCACCAGTAAAATCAAAATGTCAAACACACTTTCCTTGGGTAGCATTGCATGAGTCACATCACATACAGCTGAGTACTTATGTTCAATCCTTTCACAGCACTGCCCTGTGTACTGTCTGTTGGTTTGAAGTGAAAGTAACACTGGTTGAAAATCACAGTGTTCTCTCCTCAAGCTACAGCCCTTGTTTTAGTGAAATTGATCTTTGGGGCATGTTATCCTTACTTTTTCCTACAACTACTTTACTTTGTGAACTTTGTTGTATTTCCACAGATGCTGTTATCCTTTTCCAGAATTCCCAAGATTTTGAGTACAGTTCATTTAGATTCTTTGGGGATCCAAGATTTGGTGTCCACACCAAATATTTGGCTGCAGCTCTGGATTTTTGTCTTGCACATATTGATTCCCACAGCGTGCATGATCAAAATGATAGGGTTCCTACAAACCTCTCTGGATCTTGCAGATCCTCTTCAGTTCCAATATTACTGTAGCCAATTGTTTATAAATAATTATAAATGGGTTGTTGCCACTATAGGATAATCACTGGCTTGCCTGGATCAGGTAGCCTTATACTTATGATGTAATCTGTAAGAGAGATCTAGTTTTTCAGAACTTACTGGCAATTAAGCCACTTTTTGTTTGCTTGCCAACAACAAAATTGATGGTGATAGGAAGCAGCAATTAGAATAACCTCTGACAAAATCAAGTTCAAATTAAGGCCAGAGATTGGTGAAGGTGGGTCCAAAGATGATGACTGTATTATGCATGCCTTGTGGTACAAACATGTTCTTCAATTTCCAGAACTGCAATCCAATCCAACTCTGATTTAGGTGACAACTATTTAAACTAGGGTGTCAAATCTTTACACAAGTATAAGCATTTATTGATCTGCTCGAGAATGACAATCATGTATCTTATATTCCAAATAAGTTGCACTTACTTATGCGGTGTAACTTTCTAGATATTTAAATTACAATTGCAGGAAATGACAAATGAAACTGCAGGATTGAGGGCTTAAATATACAAGTTTACACACTGAAACTGCCTCTAAATGGTAGAGTCATACTTACTCTTTCCGAAATCCTGCAGGACTTTCCTTGCATGACACCATTACAAAGGCAGCACCTGGAAAATGTACATCCATGCTCAGTTTTGACTCTGTCACTGGGAACTCTTCAGAGGGAAACTGTTCAGGTGAATGCTGCAGTGCAACAACATAAACATTAGTTTGATCAGTCACAAAAAACGTAGTGTTGTCACGGGGAAAGGGTAATTTAAAAATCCTTTTTCAATTATAAAATTATAGCAACACAAAATGACAAAACAAATGCATTAATTCTAAAATACATTAAAAACAGACACAAACATTAAAGTTACAGAATTTATTCATCTCAGATGCAGTAAAAAAACAATTTACAGAAAACGCACTAAACTGAGGAAGGGAATTAACTAATGTGTCAGTTTGAACTAGCAAAATGAATTGGTCTCTGTGCTCAGCCTTCTACATTGTTCCACATTGAGAATACCACCCGTCCTGTGGCATGACACGACCACTGTGTGAAATGACAGATATTGAACAGATCTAGCAACTCAAAATTAAACAGCCATGAGGTGGTGAGGGCAAAAACAGCAATGTAACTGTAAAGACCTCCTGGCCTGGTATAGCTCCCACTCTACCATTACCATAAGCCAAGAAATCAACCCGTGTTCAATGAAGAATGCAGAAGGCATGCCAACAGCAGCATCAGACATACTTAAAACTGACGTGTCAACCTGTGAAGCTACATTACACGATGGCTTGCATGCCGGTGAAAGCAGCATGCAATAAACAGAACTATGTTATCCCACAACCAAAGCATCGCATCCAAGCTCTGCAATCCTGCCACATCCAGTCACAAATAGTGGTTGACAATCAAATAGTCAACAGGAAAAAGAGGCTCCACAAATATACTCATCTCCAATGATGGTGGAGCCCAGCACATCAGTGCAAAACACAAGGCTGAAGCACTTGCAACAATCTTCAGCCAGAAGTGCTAATTGGATGATCCATTCTGCCTCTGCCTGGAGTCCTCAGCATCAAAAATGTCAGTTTTCAGTCAACTTGATTCACCATTTGTGATATCAAGGTAGGGCTGAAGGCACTGGACATTGCAAAGGTCATGGGTCCTAACAGCATTCCAGTCTTGAGGCTTGTGCTCCAGAAAAAAACTACACACTTAACCAAGCTTTTTCAGTAGTTACAATGCTGACATTCACTCAGCAATGCTGAAAACTGCCTACTGACCACAAAAAGACAAATGCAAACTGGCCAATTACTGACCCTTCCGCCTATTCTTGATCATCAGAAAAATGATAGAATGGTTTGTTGACACTCGATCAAGCAGCAATTATTCAGCAATGACTTGCTCACTGAATTTGGGTTCTGCAAAACAACTCAATTCAGGAGGGGAGGGAAAAGTGGCTGTCCTTGACAGCAAGATAGTATTTGACTGAATGTGGCATCAAGGAAACCTCACAAAACTGGATTCCATGAAAATTTTGGGGAAAGCTCTCCCCAAATAACTCTGGTTGGAGTTATACCTTGCACAAAAGGAAGACAATAGTAGAGACTGGAGGTCAATCATTCCAGTTCTATGACATCAAGGAATTCCTATGATAGTGTCTTAGGTGCAAACATTTTCAGCTGCTTCATCAATGATCCTTCCCAGTACGATCAGATATGGGGATATTTGCTGATGACTGCACCATGCCCAGCATCATTCATTACTTGTCAAGTACTGAAGCAACCCATGGTCATATGCAATAATGATGGACAACATTCAGGCTTGGGGTAAGTGGCAGTAACATTTGCACCACACAACAACAACAGAATATTTTGATTGGCATTGCCATTGCCAAATCCCTCCACTACCAACATTTTGGGGGTCACTACTGACTACAAACTGGATTAGCCAAATAAATACTGTAACCACTAGAGCAAGTCAGAAGCTGGGGGATTCTGTAGACAGCAACTCACTACCTGGCTTCCCAAAATCTGTCCATAATCTACAAAGCAAAGTCAGGAGTGTGGTGGAATAATCTCCACCTGCCTGGCTGCGTGCAATACTTGAGAAGCAGGATTTCATTGTCAGGAAGCAGAGATAGTTTTAAGCAATCCATGTTTATATTTTTGGAAGTTAGAAATAAATTATTGACATAAATGAGTTTAAAGTAGCTGTTTCTGTGTGAGAGAACGTAAACCTCTAGCTCGATTCCTGTCAAGACAGGAGGGGTTTGCACATTTGGGGTTTTGTTTTAAATAACATCTCTATTATGCTTAGTGTTTACAGCATAGAAAAAAAAGAGCAGCTTGCAGAAACAATGAGCTGTTGCTTAGCAACCAGGGACCCCACCTTTAGGGAAAAGACCTGAGGCAGAATTTTGCGAAACTGGGTACGATACAACTAGCAGGTATAGCGCCCGTTTTCGTACCCATTCCTATTTTACCACAAAAAATTGATACGATTGGAAGCCCATCCAAAACGGGTGAAAAATCAATTTGTATTTTCTTACATTCATCCCAATGTAATTAGCAAGCTTCACTCCCAATTGTCCCAGCTCACCTACCTAAATGACCTCATTCGCTGCAGCCAGATTGGTCAGAAAAACACAAGCATAAAAGTTGCATCGAGGTACTTGAGCAAGGAGATAAGTCTCCACGCTGTTCAGGGGAATTGTTTCATGGCAGCAATGTTGCATTTCGGGTTGGAGTGGAGTGTGTGGGAGGTTGCTGTTGTTCACAGGGTCTGACTTTGGCATCTCAGGATGGACCTGGTTCAGAGCACTGACTTCAGATCTTAGCACTGATTCTGCATCCTGGTGCCGGCAGCAGTAAGCACTGTTGCAGTCGGGAGGATGGGCTGGAAACTCTATGAAGTAGCAGTGCTGCAGCAAGACTTGTCAACCAGCACTCTTTGTCTGCTTCTGCATGGGTTCTGCTTGTGTGTTTGTGAGGGGGCGCAGGGGGAAAATGTGTGGTGGTGTTGGATATGGAGAGCTCATATTGCTCAAGGTCTGTGGTGTTGGGGGGAAAGAGTGCGTTGCTGGGCTGGCGGGCGAGCACTCCTGATGGCTGTGAAAGTGATGGCCACCTAAATTCTTCTATAAATGGGTACTTCCAGACTGCCAGTGGAGACCTTTGTGGTATTTCCAAGCCATTGTGCACAAATGTGCCAAGGTGGTCACAGATGCCCTGTATGCATGAGCTGACCAGTATATTAAATTTGACTTGGATCAGGCCCAACTGTAAGCCCAGGCTGCAGGATTTGCAGCTATTGCAGAGATGCCAAATGTGCAGGGGGCTATAAACTGCACTGATGTCATCCTCAAGGCGCTGGTGAAGAATCTAGAAAGATTCTTGAACAGAAAGGGCTTCCACTCATTAAATGCATTGCGGTGTGAAATAATCAGCAGTTGGTGAGAGATCATCTGGAGATTTATAAAAAAAAGTTTTCCAAGAGGTAATACTAGGATTCAATAAGCAACTAGCCAGCAATTGGAGAAAGTGTCTCCAATCATCACAGATAACTGTTTGGTGAATCTTCCTTTCAGAAGTGAGTGGACAACACTTAATGTGTGAAATTGGAACACACTGTCTTGGAGTCAGGTTTGGCCAAAATTCCAATGCTGTTTTCTGTTTCAACTTTACATTTTTCTAAACATTTTATATTTTTGAAGGGGATATGTTATTCATTTAAAATTTACTTCTGGAGTGTCCCTGAGCCAACCTACACATTGGTTAAGGGTAGCTATTCAATTGACATTGCTGCTGCTTCTGCCAGGATTTAGCACGTATCAACACCTAGAGATAACTTTCCCTCTAATTTTCAAAGCCCAATGTGATTGGGATTGACATGGTGTGCTCAACAGAACTGTGCTTTGTAGCACAGATGTTTATTCTGTTTTGTTGTTTTGAGCCAAACATGGTCAGTATCTTGTGTTTATAACTCAAAGTTCAGACACTGGTGTGCATGCCTGCTGCCAAGATTCAGGATATCTGCTCTAGGTTGGGGAGGAACTTGCAGTGGGAAGGGGAAAACCCAATTGTCATAGTCAATGTAAGTATAAACGACTTGGATAGAACAAGAAAAGAGGTTCTGCACAGAGAATTTGAGGTGCCAGGCACTAAATTAACAGAACCTCTATGGTTATAATCTTTTGATTATTATCTGAGCCATGTGCAAATTTGCATCAGGCACAAGAATGTTGAGAGATGATTATGTGGCTCAAGGCCTGGTGTGGGAGAAGTAGGTCTCAGTTCATGAGGCACTGGCATCAGTACTGGGGAAATGTAGGGTGTACCATTAGCATCTGAACTGCACTAAAACCAGTTCTGTTGCAAATCACAACCAGGGAAGAGGAGGGTTGAAAGGGACAGGAAGTGACTGAGCTGAGAATCTATTTCCTCCAACTGATGATGCAGAAATCTTTTTAAAAGGCTCACTAAGCATTTCAGCCACTTTTTTTCAGTTGCTAACTGATTTATGTATTCCCAGCATTCTATTCAGAGTCTTGTGAGTAGTAATGCATAAAACTCAACATCAAACATTATTTTTTAATACATTCCTCTGATCTGGAGGAACTTCTTCCAATTTTCCCACCTTCTGAGAAGAGGCTACCTGCATACTGCTGTGTGAACTTTGAGGCTTGCGCTGTCCTGAAATAAAACACTGATTCCATGCATCAGTTCATAGTCCCCTCGTT
Source organism: Sphyrna mokarran (assembly GCA_024679065.1). Lineage (NCBI taxonomy): Eukaryota > Metazoa > Chordata > Chondrichthyes > Carcharhiniformes > Carcharhinidae > Sphyrna > Sphyrna mokarran. Next base: position 36,221,274 of record JAGIQG010000020.1, on the reverse strand, counting down.
CTTCCCAATATGTCCTCCACTTGAATTTTTCCTTCAATCTCTATACCTTTAAGATTCATAATTAGCACTACCTGTCCAATTCTAGATGTATTTTTTGTTAACCTAGATAATTATTGTTAAACAAGCAGCCAACAGAACAAGTGTTTGGATAATGGTGGTAAATCTAGTTTCATAAAACTAAAATTCCAGTTTGTCAAATAGTAATCGAAGGAATTCTACCTGTAGGAAAGAGCAGATCTGCTTTGTTAAGTCCAACAAACTATCTTCACCCTGGTGTAAGGCTCGTGTTATAGCAACTGTAAGCCACTCCCTGATGGAATTGGAGTTGCCTTGGTAGAACAGGTCAGTGGGAGAGCAGTTCTGACCCTGGTTACAGTGTTGGAGAGATTGAGCCAAAAGAATTGAATTGGAGCTGATTGTTCCGTCTGCAGAGAAAGATACAGAATAAATTTCTTCAATTATTTCACTGACCTCTCTTTTTCAGATACATGATCTGAATTTTCTTCACTCATTTACACCCCCACCTTTACAGGATTTAATCAACACAAACTCTTACAAGCAAGGATGAAACATGAATTGAGGACTCAATTATTCATGGTTCCCAACTTTTCTGATGCCAATATTATTTAAGTGAACTAAAGAAGTTTTACCAGCCAGAGAAAGTTACTCTTATACAATGCATTAACAATTTCTCCCTTAATTTCCCAAACATGACTGGAGGATTATGAAAGGCTAATGTCTATCGCCAAGCCGCTCCCAGATATCTCTAGTCACTGATGTACCAAACAACATCAGGCTCATGACATGGTTGTTTCATTAACTGGATTCCAATTCTCTTTGTGTCTATCAGACTATAGAATTGCATCAACAGAAATATGGTTGTTACTTCACAGTAATGATCACACAATCATAAAAGAAATATTAACACATTCCTGACATCCTGCACTGAAGCAGTTAAAAGCAAAGCTGTAGATGCAACTACCACATAGGGATACATCCTCATACAAAAAGTAGAAAAGTATCAAGCAAGCAATTACCTTCTAGATTTTAAATTGAAGAGATTCTTCATATAAAAAAAATAGGTTTTGGGCTCACCCAACATCATTCCACAGCTGGAAGAAACAAGTAAATTTGTGCTCTCTTGCATTGCTTAAGAAATAATTCCTAGATGAATAGTGACAGTAGCTAACTTGTCTACAGATTCTCAAGTGTATGTGCGGCTCTCTCTCCTCTTTCATTCACTCTTAGCCATAACATATCTATCAGATATAAAATTTCCAACTTTTTTTTAAACAATAAGGATTGAATGGAAGTTTGTTTCTTCCCAGCTTGCTGCAATAAGGCAAACATGCTTCCTGAACAAACTGCAGTTATTTTAAATTGATTGAAAATATACAAGCAGGTTATTTTCAGCTCCAGATCATTACCAACCTGACAGTGGTGGGGCCAACAGTTGATTGGACAACAATTGCAGGTGCTCCAAGGTGATATCCCGTACAGCAGGAATATGGAACAGTCGGGTGAAAGTGTGTGGTGACTTGGGAGCAAAGATGTTCAGCAATGCCATACGGCAGTACAGTCTGGCCAAAGAAGCTTCACAACGCAGTAACTCTCTGTAAGCAGCAGTGAAATGATGAAAATACATAAAACAAATGGGAAAAAAGGAACAATTGAGAATAAGGCTTCAGAAATCTAATTAGATCAACTTAATATATAGATCTATTCAAAAATCTGACAGCAGCAGGGAAGAAGTCTAATCATCCACAATTGTCTATTATAAAACTTGCTGGGAAGTTGGAGGAGTGGTTTGCAGATTAGGGAGAAATGTTTTTATTTCCACTGTGTCATCTTTCCTATCTAAGTCACACTCACACCAGACCAAATAATGGGAATGTTGTTTTTACGCACATGGCATCAGCATTTCTTATCTCATTGTCCATTTTGTTCAGTGAATCATCAAGAATGTGCATTTGTATCTGTTTGTTGGGATGCAAGCGGTGGGCAAGACGGTGAGAAAACCAGTAAGGCAGAATGACAAAAATAATCTCAATATTGAAGAAGTGCAAAATATTTGTTTTTTTTTGATAATCAATGGTTTGAGAATAAGACAAAGAAGAATATGCAAGCAGTTTAGAAGGAACTGTTCTTCAAAAAAATCTTGTAAAGACCACATAAAAAATCTTAATATGCCATTCATCTTGACAATGTCACTGTATAATTATATTTCAAGTATCAGAATGTACACAGGAGTCCTGGTACTACAAGCACTTGAAAAAAAAACATTTTTAACCTAGCACTTGGTTTCTGTTCTCATACAGCACTTTTAGCACTGAACAATGAATACTGATAATGTCAGTAAGGGAAACAAGGAAGAGTTATGAACTGAAAGCAGTCAGGTTTTAAGTTAATGGCCATTTCATAACTGGACTGATTCATTTGCAGCATATCTTACTTTTGAGATTACGAACTAAGGTGAAGTACCAAAGTCAACGTACAGATTAGAAAAACTTCAATGGAAACTTTCAGTTTTAAAAGCTGTCGACTATAGGAGAAAGAGAGACAGCAAGGTAATGACAAAAATTATTTCCTCATCTAAAACGAAATAGAAACAAGGCACTTAAAATAATTTTTTTTGACTTTTAGGGTTAAGAGAACTGTTTGCATGGGCAAATATCTCACTACATGCTTAATACAACTGAAAAGCAGATTTTTACTGTCAACTTTTTATTCAGAAATACTGAATTCACAATTAAACTGGAATGAAATCATCCAAAAATGGTGCAATAGTCCTACAGTCCGAAGAAAGAAGTAGCTACAGGGGAAACTGAAACCAAACGTCATGATAGCAATAGCATAAAGCATCGTCTGTTCAAGCAACTGCAAAGTTCCTCCCTCATCCAGTCAGGCTGGCTACTTGATATATTTCAAAATTGACTGACATTCATGGTAGAAGCACACAAGTACAAAACCAATGACTCATCTTAACTGGAGTTTCAAAGAGTATTCAATAGGTTGCAGGTCTTGACTGTATAACAGGTGATCTCAAGTGTAGTCACACTGGGATCAGTTCTTCAAACTCCACTTTGTTTCAAACATGATCATTAACTCTGAAAGAACCTACCTGTGAATCTGGATGTTTGTATTGTCCAGGGTGACTAGTCCATAAGCAGCTGTGCGTCTGTATCCTGTGGGAGGGCGTTCCAGCATATCAATTGGGTACCAATAACGAACCAGCACACCTTCACTCCGCAAGTATGTTTCCACCTGAACCAATTCATTTACCTAAATTGAAATAAAATCCATGGACAGTGTGCTTTATGTCAACTGTAATGGCAGTAGTATTTTAAATAGCAACAGGAGAGCAAACAATAAAATGAGTCAATATTAAACAACCCAAATGCAGGATACCCAAATGCAGAGCAGAAAAAATGCAAAAGACAGTGGGCAGTGAATTGATTTGATCTCCTGCTTTATTCAGTGCTAAAGCTGACCATTTTGTAGATCTGAAACAATTGATAAGTTGGTCCAAACAGTGTATAAAAGTAGCCCATCACTACTCCAAAAGAAACATTTGGCATTCACATCGATACACAGAAACAGCCAAACCTTATTTGGGTTTCTCAACATTCTTCAATATTGGAATTACATAAAACTAACAGCTTTTCTAAAACAAGAGAAGTGAAGACTCCAAGTTCTAATCTGAAGAATTGTTTTGACTTAACGCCTAACATTAGGAATCACCTGTGTAGTTCTCAAACATGCTGGTGGAAGTCATGACCAATTAAAACAGAAGAGTCATTTTCTTGCATTCTTTGTTGAGCTTCACATCAAATATGTGTTTTGATTCAGAACTAATACTTTCTAAACATTTCATTTACTCTAGGCACTGAGGATTGATATCACTTGAGATGTCAAAAAAGAAACAAATGATTGCATGCATGTTGCATTTTCTGACTTTTTGTGGAAAAAGGCCTCCTGTACTCTCACTTTCTCCCTTTCTTCAGCATCACACATCTTCTACAAAGACAATGAACCAAACCATGTCTTTTATCAATTCAGTGGTACTGATATCAGTTGCTGGACAGGATATCCCCCATTAGAATTTCCTCTATTTTTGTATGCCATTGTATTGAATAAACTAAACAATTTATTCATTTAGGGAAAACAAATTAAAGTGATTGATGTTCTCAGCTGAAACTTTTTTTTTAAGCTTACCGTATCAACATCAAGAACAACTCCATTCAAGCCAAAAGTTTTCATCATTCCTCGGATGGCAAACTTTGGTAAAGCAGTACCACCAGTGCTGCTGTTGAGATTATTACTGTCTGGATACCGGATCACCACAGTTAGACCTGTAGCCAGACAGAACAAACCATCATTATTTAATACTGTATTAGGACAAATGTATTCACTCACCAAGAGGGGTCAGGTACATATTAAATGCTATATTCTCTGGATCACGCAGAGCTCCTCCGAACAAGTTGATTAATGTCAGTTCAAATTTTCTATAGGCTCGCGATGACAAAAGCGCAGTTGATCTAGATCACTGATTCTCAAAGTTGCTTTCCGGGCTGGTCAGCTGCTGATGGAAGCTATTTATCTTGAACTCTGATGCAGACTACCTTTTAAATATATTGAGAACTTTGCTGCCTTTGACTGCATTGCTGCAAGATTTTTCTAACCATATATTTGCTATTTGGAAGCAGTTTTGTTTGATAAAACAGAGTTCAAGTTTTTCCAGAGGAAGAACCTTGTTGTAGGTAAAATAAGCAGAATGGGCACAGAACTTACTTCAAAAGCAAATCATTCATCTCGCTGTAAGCAGGAGAAATGCAGAGCTACCAATTACATGATTGATCCATTAAGCTACAGTGCTACAGGAAAAATAATTACCTTTGCGAACTTTATCTGTTGTGAATTTATTGGCTTCATCTTTAATGTCCTCAATGGTTGGGAGGTAGAGATCTCTGGGTATGCCACCATTTTCTTCGTATAAGAACTCAACAGTCTGACGTGCAATATCCACCATACCTGTTAAAAACAATTATCCATTTGAAGATTATAATGCAACTTGTCTGATGTACATGAACAACCATATATTAAAATTACACAGTATCATAAAATTACGAACAAAAGGAAACATTAGCATCTCTTATGTCTTCATTATAGCCGGTCAGATTTGAAAAAAAAAAAAATCTTACCTTGGAGGCATTTAAACTTCCCTGTAATTTCTCAGGTACACAATCACTCAAATATTGGGATAAAGGTAACATGGTAAATTCAAGCCCGATGAGGAGTGCCAGAACTGCTTTTATAATTGCAAACATAACAGAAAAGCCAAAAAGGCAGCCAAGTACTAGCTTGGAAACTCCAGTATCGTTCATTTTCATTGGGGGGGGGGCATATCATGTGGCATGGGAAGTGGGGAAAGGCTGGGACATGAAAAATTGCTCTAGCCACATTACAAAATCAGTGGATCAGTCTATCTTAAAACAACAAGTTGCCAAAAAAAACTTAAACCCAGTAAAAACCCATAGCACTCATTGGTTCCTTCTATTCTACGTAACGTTCTAGGGCTGACCTTGTCAATCTCTTGATAAACGGGGTTTTATGATGACATTTCCTCGATTAAATATGTTGTTCTGCAAAACATGGCGTTTTGACCTTGGTGCAGAGAAACGGTTTTTCTGATGCCCATTCAATCTGTTGGCAGTAGTCCCCAAAATCATATATCGTCTTTTGTTTACGTAGCACTTGCTTTTCAAAAATATATATCTGCTATTGTTTCAGCCTTGTTGCCAATTGCAATTACACGAATTCCATAATTACAACACAAGAACCTTGACAGCATTTAATCTTGAAGCATTCATTTAACATTTACAAAAACACAAATTTGTTTAAACCAATTTTTTTGACACCTGAATAACTGATAGTTCATAGTTTTGAAATAGTAAACATGTGGCAATTCAAGGCAGAAGAATACTAAAAGAAGAGCTGGAATTCTTGGAAATGGATCCTTGCTGAAAACAGCTCAGAGAAAGCATCATTTGGAAAAAGATTCTAAGACTGGTCTTTGAGAGGGAAGTTTGGGAACATTCGTGTGATAATCATCTGGGCGATTTGAGGAGAAATGCACAAATGTTCAAGTGGGGAACACCTGCCACTGGGTTTCAGAGTGGGCGATGTCTCACCACAATCTATTGCTTTAGAGAAAATATGTATTTACTGAAAATGTTATAACACAAGATACATTTTGTAACCTCAGAGATTCTTAAAATGGTTTTTCATCTGTTGTTAAAAGGTAATTGGCAATCCTATAATTTTGCTTACCCACATTTCTAAAAAAAAGTAACAGTATTTTGAACCAGCGTTCCATTCTGGAACCTTCTAGTCCAGGAGTAACATCAACTGAGATTGCAATAAACTTTCTCAGAAAGCTAACGAAATTTGGCATGTCCGCTAAAACTCTCTCTAACTTTTACAGATGCACCATAGAAAGCATTCTTTCTGGATGTATCACAGCTTGGTATGGCCCCTACTCTGACCAAGACTACAAGAAACTACAAAGGGTCATGAATGAAGCTCAGTCCATCACATAAACCAGCCTCCCATCCACCGACTCTGTCTATACTTGCTGCTGCCTCGGAAAAGCAGCCAGCATAATTAAGGACCTCATCACTATCAGGGAAAAGATACAAAAGTTTGAGGTCACGTACCAACCAACTCAACAACAGCTTCTTGCCTGCTGCCAGACTTTTGAATGAACCTACCTTATATTAAGTTGATCTTACTCTACATTCTAGCCATGGATTGAACACTACATTCTGCAGCCTCTTCTTTCCTCCTCCATGACACACAGTGTACTTTTCACTGTATACTAATGGATGTGACAATGTTAAATCAAATCAGAAAAACAGGGGGCAGTCTTGAATAATGCAAGTCATTGATTGGGGTGCACCACAGCTGCAGGCTGTTCCCTACAAAGCCCCACTTGCTCCGATATGTTGCGCAAAAGCACTGGCCAAGGTGGAAATGGTTGAAAAGTTCCCAAAGTTGGCATAGCAGTTGAAACTGGGAGGGCAAGCTGTGGGATACATGATGAGGAAGTGGTTTATTATAGTGGCATATTGGTTCAATTTCTGCTGCCATAGGGCTTCTGCTCTATGCCTTGGCACAGTGATCTTAGTAAGAAGTCTCTTAACACCAGGTTGAATTGCAAACATGTCATTTATCTTGGTAATGAGATGCTTACTGAGCAGGGACTTGCAAAAGTTCCTGCTCAGCTAACTTGCTGGCTCTCTATGCGGTGCAGATCTACTTGACTGCAGTGTACTTTACACCAATATGGTACAACTCCTTTACCAGTCTTGTCAATCCCCAACTCAGCACAACAATGTGTATAATTTTGAGTATCTTCCAATCAATTTCCCTACTTCCCAGTCATGACCACCCTCTTGCCCCTCACAAGGCGGTTCCTGAAAAAGGATTACATCAACCCAAGTTTTCCACTACGCAGGGACCACACCAATTCACCTGCTGTTCATCTCCTGTCGTGCCATCCTGTCTGGCTAAGATTGCTGTGATGTGGAGATGCCGGCATTGGACTGGGGTAAACACAGCAAGAAGTCTCACAACACCAGGTTAAAGTCCAACAGGTTTATTTGGTAGCACAAGCCACAAGCTTTCAGAGCGCTGCTCCTCCATCAGGTGAATGGGAGTTCTGTTCACATGATGTAGAGATGCCAGCGTTGGATTGGGGTAAACACAGTAAGAGGTCTGACAACACCAATTTTAAATCCAGCCGATTTATTTGATAGTAAACTTGCAAGCTTTCGGCTTTTGTAGCCTTCTTCAGGTGAATGAGGTGTTCTGGTCTGCAACAGCACGCATATCAGCACAGACAGTTTACAGATTGTTGATTAGAATACGAATCCTTACACCTGTTCACAAACAGTTCTGTTCACAAACAGGGTGTAAAAAGACACAAAGCCAATTTACAAAATAATAACTATAATCATCAAGCACTATTTTGTAAGTTGGGTTTGTGTCTTTATATGCTGTTCGTGAACAGAACTCCCACTTACCTAATGAAGGAACAGCATTCCGAAAGCTAATGGCTTGTGCCACCAAATAAGTGTGTTGGACTTTAACCTGGTGTTGTTGTGCTTGCTCAGTCCAACACTGACATCTCCATATCAGTGACCTTAGACAGACAGAAATGCCCTACACAAGGTGAGCAGCAGGTGAATTAGTGTGATCCTTGTGTAGCGGAAAACTTAGGTTAATGTAATCCTTCTTCAGGAACCTTCTTGTCACAATCTATCTCCTCATGTAAGGGTCAAGAGGGTGATCATGATTGGGAAGTAGGAGAGTTAAATTGATTGGAAGATACCCAAAATTGTACACGTTGTTGCGCTGAGCTGGGGATTGACAAGACTAGTACTGGAGTTGGTGCAAAATACACTGCAATCAAATAGATGTACACCCCATAGAGAGCCAGCAACTTTTGCAAGTCCCTGCTCAGCAAATATCTCAATACCAAGATAAATGAAATGTTGTTTGCAATTTAGTCTCTTGCCATTCAAGGAGATGTTAAATTCCTTCTTGGTGCTGGCAATGTGAAGATGGAATATATTTGAGACTGCTGCTAGACTTGTAGTGGTTGGCTGGCTTTGAACACTGTTGTTTAGTTGTGTAATACAAAGAACAATACAGCACAGGAACCAGGTCCTTTGGCCCTCCAAGCCTGCGCCGCTCACTGGTCCAACTGGACCATTCTTCTGTATCCCTCCATTCCCAATCTGCTCATGTGACTGGCGAGATAAGTCTTAAACAATTCCAGCATGTCCACCACCACCAGTACTGTAAGTTTTCATACATCTATATATTTGATAGCTATATTCAATTGCTTCTTGTTGCTACATATGCACTTCACAGACATTTGTGAGCTGGTGATATGCATGCAGTTAGTTCCTCAACAACACTAACTGCGTCTCAATTTCCTGCTGTCAATTATTGTCAATGGAATAGAGCAACATGCTGTCACTGAAGAGATAATTTTATACAAAGTGTCTAATCCTTGCGCTCTTTATGACAAGGACTTATATAGATAGCATCTTTGAACAAGCTTGGGACGTTTTGTCATGTTAAAGGAGCATTGTAAAGCAAATGTGACACCGAGCTATATAAGCTGATATTGGGATAAATTACCAAAATCTTGGTCAAAAAAGTCAGTTTAGGGAGCATCTTGAAGTAAAAAGAGAACTAGAGGGGTTTAGGGATGCTTAGAGCCTTTGAAGTTGAAGGCACAGCCACCAATGGTAGAGTGAAAATTGGAGATGCTCAAGACCAGAATTTGAGGATGAAAAATATCTCAAAGTTGTGGGGCTGCAGGAGCTTAGAGATAGGGAGTGACAAGGCCATATAGGAATTTGAAAACAAGAATGGCAAACAGTTAGAAAGCAAAAGGAACCCAATGTGTTTAGAGATCTGTCTTCAAACAGGAGTATGTAACAGAGTACTTTTACTCTTTAACAATCTGCTAGACATTTCTTCATCACGTTAGATTGCTTAGAACTTACCAAGCTGCAGAGCACCCTTTATTTGATCTAATCCAGATTTTCTTTCTGCTTCATTTCGGAATCGTCTACGAATGGTAGGAAAGACTTTGGTTTCCCAAGCTTTGACTAAAAGAGCATAGTGATCCTCCTGTGGAAGGACAACATAAATCACAGAAAACAGACACTGCTAGTTGACCAACTACATTCTGCAATTAATAGGATAAAACAAAAATCTCAACCGCTCCTGCTTAGAATTAAACCTGTAAATCTGGCTAATTCTTTACGTGTTTGCAAGTATTTTTCATTCAATATATTTGTTTCCATTTCCCATGTCCCTTAATATAGAAAGCACAAAGTTACATATTACAAGGGAAATAACTTGTATTGAAATACAGAATATACTCATGACTGGGCTGATCGAAAACCTCATGAATGATAAAAATATAAAAAAAAATATTATGGTTAGATCAGATAAATACAATTAAGTGAAATATGCATTTCAAAGTGCAATATGGTTCTTGATGAATTGTTATATTACCAACACTAACCAATAGGATTTGAGTTTATGATGACCTGAACTTGAACATCAATCACTATTACATGTGTTACTATCATGGTGCAAATATCACAGCAACTTAAGACTCCAGCGACTTGCATCATAATTTGTGGTGGCTTCTCTGCCACACAAACACTAACCTAATCAAAACCATTTATAATTGCTCTATTAAAACAAATAGCAATTGCAAATTTGTTGCATTTACATCATTTTTCATGTAGCTGTCACTTAAGTCAGAAAAATAATGGAATTGGAAACCAAATATTACATTACCTGCAGACTTGTATTTGAGGAAGCAAATATTTTGGAGTTGCACAAAAAAATTCACAAACTGATGTTTGGGTTACAACACTATTCAACGAGATATAAAGAAATTTAACACAGGAGGCAGTGAATTCCTATGAGATAGGACTTCTGCCATTTGCAATTGCGAATTCCAAAGTGATACATGGAGAGCTTACAAATCTCATTTGTGACTGTACGCCTGTTGTCTTGTTTGCAGATGAATGCATCATTCGTGGATGATGGCTTCTATTTAGGTTATACAAACAAAACAGAACAGTTGCCTGCTCAAAATTGCAGCATTTTGCATGAGGAAATCAGAACTCCTCCATGGTCTACACATTCAAAGACATCTGTCTCAGATGATGTGATGCTATTTAAATGTCAGGCACAATTATTAAAATGTAACAAATAAAATGGTGAATATGGTGAAATTTCTCATAGCTTAGTATGAAAACATAAGTTTTAATTTTTTAAAAATAATTCTACTGGTTTATCTATCTACTGCCAGCTCAGGTGTTTTCTCCTTTCTCATCATCCCACTGCATGCCGTTTTGATGGCAGAATCAATATATTGGCCATGTCTCCTCAAATTTACAACTAGCTATGGCATAATCTAATCAGCTTCCCATTAAATTGTGGCATCAACTGCCACTGAGGCACTCAGAAGCAAATTGCCTAACTGGTAGTAAAGATCAATAATATCCCCATTGCAGCAATCTTGGAACCCATAGTTCATACACTCCCAATTGAGAGATCATTTCTCAGTCTGGGAAAGGGACTAAACTGTTTCAAATAACATTTGAATAATTTTAAATGTACACAAAGAAAACCAACAACTAATTTTCATTTCTAACTTGAAGTTGTTTGTTACTTACTCTTGGAACATCATCGTCATCATCATCATCACTTTCATCATCAGCTATTGGTGAAGGATGACAGTATGGACCAGATATCAAAAAATTTTCATAGCTCAATTCCACTTTATAATGGCAAGAAGCATCACTGTCATATTCTGCAAATGAGGATAAAAGAAGCTGCATTAGGCATATTTCCTATTATCAAGTGGCACATTTAAGAACTTATAGAAACCGTGATGATAGTGTGCTACTGATATTTTTAAAAGGGAAAATTTTAAGATTCAGCTTTTTTTTAAAACAGTAGTCAGTATGTTTGGAAGGATCTTGAGTAAAATTACTCATTTTTGTCATTTAGCATTTACTTAGGAGAGAGTTAATGGATTTTTATTTATAGATGTTACCCCTGGGGTTTTTGGTTTCGACAGGGTCATGTGATAATGCAGTTAATGGGAGGAGCTAGGTATGTAGTAGAGAAAAATCAGCTTTCAGTTCTGGTCGGGGTTTGTTTAAGGACAGAAATCTGCAAGCTGCTCTCTCTACAAAATCTGTCTGAAAACTTCAAAGGTGTTCACACTGAATATAGCAAGTATATTTATGGTTACTAACTATATTTAAAGTGGATTTTGAATCTGTAAGTAATGTTGCTTATTTGGAACTGAAATAGTGATAAGTTAGAAATTAGAGCAGTTTCTTTTCCTGTTTAAATATTGTTCAACAGATAATAATTAAGTTGTTTCATTTTGTAAGAAGTTATACTTAAACTGTGTTATTAAATAAAGTTTGCTTTTACCATAAAAGATTCCCAGTTTGTCAGTGGAAGAACTCCTGGACTGAAGCATCCTATCCTCACATTTATGCCAAAATAGAAAAACCGTTGGAGTCTAGTCTGACTTCTTAATGTAATTTGGGATTCTGATCCAAGGCTCTAATGAAACTTTAATCCAGTCTAAAGCAAAAGTCAGAAACAAAATACTACAGATGCTGGAAATATTCAGCAGGTTTGGCAGCATTTGTGGGGTGAGAAACAGAATTAAGGTTTCAGAATTCTCCTTCTGATCTCGTAAAATATTAAGTCCAAGATTACAGGCTTGAGAAAGGCATCAAGGCATACAATTCAAACATATACAATAATGTTGGTTTGGTTCAGTTGCACATAGAACTGACAGCTACTTTTTAAGTTTCAGCTGTCGGTTGTTTAAACCTAAGAATTTCCAGTCGCTATGCTTAAGAATTATTAATTTCTATTACTCAAGTCAAGGTGATTCCTTTGGAATCTTCAAGAGTTCCGAAAGAGCAATATCACCTACCCAATGATCAGAAAAACAGGATTAAAATTACAATGTCTATAACAATATTAATTCTAAAAAACAGTACTTTAACGATCTTGTATATTTTTTTCCTTTTGAACTAGCTAATAGAATTTTAACAGTAAATATGCATTATTGTTACATGTATTTATTTATCTATTGTTGAAGAACTTTATATAACTTTTTCATAGCCTCAGGGTATTCCAAAACACTTTGCAATCAACGAAGTATTTCGGAAGTGTTGTAATGTATGAAATGCAGCAGCCAATATAGCAAGGTCCCGCAAGCAGCAACGTGATAATGGATAGATCATCTGTTTTTGATAGTTAAAGCCTGAAAAGGGTCTGTTATTTCCAGAGATGAAAGAGATTCAGAACAATTCTGGTAACTAAAATATTTGAAAAAATGTTTCCTGTGTATTCATTTGGCCAAATTATCAAAAGCTCACCTAGTTTCTAGGTCATAAGGAGATCACACTCATCTACGAGAATAGTCGTAAATACTGAAGTCAAAACAAGTTAGAGTAAATCTTGAGGACGGAAAAGTCCAAGTAACATAGCACCAATACATAATCAAATGTCTTTCAATGAGAAATGTTACTCACGTTGTTGTGCTGCAGCAGTTGCTGCAATTCGACAGGGTGGACCATGGGACCCAGTATCTGATGCCACACTAGCACCAGCATCATTGTCGCTGTCAGAGGCCATGGCAAATGGCAAAGCCTCAAAGTTGGCACTGATTTCCTCGGCTAGATCAATACATAGGTCAGCTGCATTTCGATGTGCCTGACCCTCTGCATAAGCAAAAGGACGACATCCAAAGTTTGCACGAACTTTAGTATTCTATTAAAAAACAAGCAGATGGAAACAAGTAATTGCAAGCTCAAGAATTTGCTCTATATAATTAGAAATAACTAAAGATAATATCCTGAAGAATAAATTAATTTTGTCTTTTGATATGGGCTTATTAGGGAGAACATGAATTCTCCACTCTGGAACCATGTAGACAAGCATCAGAAAACCTGTAAATAGCCTATCCACCTTTAATTGCTTCATATTCCCAATTTAAAAGATAAAAGACTTAAGAACGTCTGAAATACTTTACCACATTTTTGAAGTAGAATTAGGTCATAATAGAGGAAGTGCAACAGTCACTGTGCACAGCAAGGTTCCACAAATAAAAACACGATAATCAACAGATAACCTGCTTTTAGCATTGTGGTTGAAGGATAAATTGGCCAGGACACCAGGGAGAACTCATGCTCTTCTTCAAAATCATGTCATGTGGTCTTTTACGTTCACTCCAGGGGATAGTTTGAATCTCATCCAAAAAAATGGGACCTGATAGTGTAGCTTAAGTTAGGGAGTATCACTTTTCTGCGTATTATGCAAAGACACACAAATTCTGCATGAAATATTGTGTGCCAAAATCGGCATGTCTCTTGGGCATACTGTATCCATCAATTGTTGCATTCATGCTCCCTCTTAAATGAGCAATAATCATCTTTGAATAAAAGTAATATCTTCACATCTCTTGGTACTATTCCAGAAGCAAAACATTAAAGCTTTCAATATGTTTTTCTGGTAATGCAATTAACAATGAGCCAGTGAAGATAATGAAAAAATTGAAAGCACAATCTCTACTACAAAAAGATTGGATAGTTGTAGTCGTGCACTTAAGAATAACTGTAAATTGTTCAAGGAAATACATCAATCAGACAGTATGGCCATGACTAACAGACAACTTATGATGCTGATCTGCCAAATATTGTGCTCAGGCAATGGTTTTGCTGGACTCATGGATATTTTTTCTTTTGCAGTACACAGAGATAGAATTCTTCATGTGTCTTGCACTGCTCATCAGGTAAAAGACAGATTCTCCAGACTGCAGCAAAATTAAATGGCTAGCAGTGACTAAGCTGGTCATACAGCTTCACAGCAAAATGGAGCCTGGCAACCTTCACCGAACTTCAACATTTGTCAATTAAAAGCTAAAGATCATCAGAACAATTAAATCTAATGTAACAAGCATCTATTGTGAAAAACTGCCCAAGTGACACTGGTTGTTGTGTACTCCATGTTAGAATAAGCTGTTATTTCCATGCTGCAAACTGCAACTCCAATATTCCTGAATGTTACATAGTTAAAGGATCTGACAGTGGCACAATTCCATAAAATAAACACGTGGCACAGTACCAAGTTCATGTTTTAGGCACTAAAGCTTCATAGTGGAATGTATTTTGATGATTTCAGTCCATCTCAAAATAACACAACCCTTCAACTCATCATCTGGGTTATGTGCTGAAAATGAATGACAAATGAAACAATAAATTACCTTTTTCTGAATGTGAACTACTGGCCACATGCCACCAGAAACATCTTCGAGGAATGGGCTCAGTCGCTGCCCACAGTATGTGAAATATACTCTGCCCTTTGATGGCTGTCCCGGTGGTGGAGGGGTTCCATCGCTTCTCTCCCAACCAATACCTGCTACATCGCCTAAAGAAGGGAAAGAAGTGGAGGAGAAAAAAAAAGCAATCTATTTTAATTAGTGTTTTAAGAGTTTTTAGTAAAAAGTGAAGATGGTTACAGGTCGTGTTGAATGAGTTTAATTAGTGAAAAACTCACCACAAAGACTTGGAGATTTGCTGTTCCTGGTAATAGTTAACTACGCCTATAGTAAGATAGCAAAACAGCCATGATTTACACTCCCAGTTGTTCAAATTATTGGGAGTGTAAATCATGGCTGTTTTGCTGCCTTACTATCAGAATAGTTAACTATTACGAGGAACAGCAAACCTCCACATCTTTGGAATGTGTTCATATGTTCACATGAGCTGGGAAAATTGTTATGTTAGTTTTTGATGTCCTAAACTGTTGAACTGCCTGGAAACTCTGACACTATATGGTCTCCAAAAATAAGAACAGTCACTTGGGTGTGGTAGCAAAGACCTGGAAGATCACCACACGAAAACAAAATCAATACCTTTGTAAATGAAAGTTTAAAAAGAGGAAAAACAATACTTACTATTGATAGAGTAAACCTTTCTTTAAAATAAAAAATTTAAGTAGCTGTTCTGAATGCTTTGAGAAAACTGTCACCGAGGATGAACATGTGGCACGAGGTGTGGAACCTCAGTTTAAAACTGGACATGTATCTTGTTGGTGGTAGATCAGGCTGAAGCAGAGGTGTAAACCCTCTCTTCATTATGTTCATTCTAGCAGGACCAATTTTAACTGCTTGTTAACTGTGTGATTTAAAAGTGACTAAAAATTATGACAGGAATATAGATTGCAGAATTATTCAACATAATCTGAGAAAGAATATTTTTAAAAAGATATTTTCTCTATTTAAATCTACAAAATCCCACCTTATTCAAAACTGGTTATAGTCCAACCAATTTAGATCAATTCAGGGATCATTCAATTTTGTCACAGCAAGTAGTTTATGAACACAAGCAGTTCATACAGGAAAGTAACAAATGTAATTATTTTGAAAACCTAACAAGGCTTTCATAATTAAAAGTTTGATAACTTAATTTTTTTTTTAGCTAATTGATTTTTGGAGGGACAAAATCCTTTCGCAGGGGTCAAACTGCAGATCAGAGGATGAAAGAGCCAGCTGCTCCTGGTTGGGCACTGAGCTTCACACTTAGGGATCAAGGTTCATGTTGGTTGGCAATGTAAACAGTTTATGACAGACCTTGGATGCTATTAGGAGCTTTAAAAAGTCACACTGACTTAAAAAGGCCAGAGATCATGTTGACATCAACATGAATACAGTTTTTTGTTGAAGTGTGCTGGAAAGGAATACAATTTAACTTACAGGTGGATATAAATGAGTTTAAGAAAAATGAACAGAAGTACAATGTAGACATATCATGATGCAAGTAATTTCTTGCTTTTTTTGGTTCCACTATGGAAGTTAAGTGAATTAACAATTTACTGGTTAAACAAATTTCAGGGTGATGTATGTGATTTAAGTATACACATACTTAGGTGATGGAACAATAAGCATTTAGCCAACAGCTTTAACAAAGTTTCAAAGTACTGGACAGGACCAATTATCAACCAAAATTTAACATAAGCCACATAAGGAGACACTAGGACAGCTAATCTGAAACTTGGTAGCGGGTTAGGCTTTAAGGACGAGTGAGATTTAGGGGGGGCAGACAGATTTCAGGAGGAAATTTCAGAGCTTGGGACCTAAACAGTAAAAGGCACAAACAATGATGGAACAATGAAAATCAAGCCTGGCCAGAGGCCAGAATTGAAGAACTGTTGAGATTTCTGTGGATTGTCTAACAAATGTTTGAGTGGTAGATAGGTTTGGACGATGGTCACATTTGAAAACAAGGATGAGATTTTAAATACAGGAATTTCCAGACTGAGGGCTAATCCAGCCCAATAAGCAAATGGATGAGGAATGAATAGGACTTTGTGTGCTACAATAGATACAGCAGAGATAAGTTAGATTTTAGCTTGTGTAAAGTGGGCAACTGGACAGGAGAGCATTAGAATAGTCATGTGCAGAAGTAACAGTGGCATTGATGAGGATTTCAGCAGTGAGGCTGAAGCAACAGCACAGTGGTAATCTTACAATGGTAAAAATAAAAAGTCATATGATGGGGAGGAAATGCAATTTCAGTGTAAAGTGGGATGCTATGGTTGCAAAGTCAAGTTCTGACTCAGAGTGAGATGGCTGGAATGACTAGGGTACAGGATTTGTGACGGGGCTGGAAGATAATTAATTTAGTCTTTCCTATATAGAACTGGAAGAATTTTCTGTTCAAATGTCTAACCTCATCAGCAGAAAGAGAAGGGTCAAGAGTGGTTAGGTAATTTGTCTATTTATGTGTGGAATTTAATGTTGCCTCATGTGATGTTGCTAAGGAAGTATGTGGATGAGAAAAAGGAGGGGGCTAATAATAGATTCTTGAGTGACTTCAGAGGTAGTAATGCAGGAGCAGGATGAAAAGTCAGTGGAAGTGATTTGCTGACTATGAATAGATAGCTAGGAATGGAAGGTGAGGAATAGCTAGGTGAGGGAAGTCCCATCCAGCTGGACAACAGAGTTGAGATTCAGATCATCACACAAATCATAACAGCAAAAGTCATGAAAGGTTTAAGACTGTCAGGAGAACAAGGCTGTAACTTGAAGTGGTTTGCTGTCATGATAAAAACAAAATTCAATTGACTTGTTAGCATTTACAAACCAAGATTCATTCATGCAATGAAGCATCCACTCAGTTCTGAAAACACTGGTTATAAAGTTTTACAAGGGAGGGGCTGAGTTGAAGAATTTGCAAACATACTTAAAAGCTGAGGGGGAAAATCAATAAATTTCTGAGTGACATGACAAAACTCAATAGAAGCAATTCTGAAATTTTGACCACTTTGAAATATATCCCAATTAAAACAAAACAATCTGCATGAAACAATTGCCATTTACCAGGTGACAAGGTGACATCTAACCGAACGCTCTTCCACTGCAGCAGACTGGATCCATTGTAATGCACAGCTCTCCCATTACTGCAGAGAGAAAAAAAAAAATGCAACTTCTGTGTTCTACAAGCATTGTTCTGAAGTGCAAATTAGGAATGTAGCACAATTATGTGCTAATGCATGGACTCAACCTACAGGAAAAAGGCTGTTGCAACCACAAGTTTCTTCACATGACAAAATTCAGGACAACAGCCACAATATTGAGGGAAAGTGTCAAGATGAAGCTAGGTTAATGTTTTTTCTCATACATTGCTGAACCACCATCAATTTGTACTCTTTTCAGCAGTTAGCTTAAGAGGTTTGTTGAATAATATCAAGCTACAAGTCAACTCTTATTTTAGCCAAATAAGAAAGAAAATGTGGCAGAACACTATTGATCTTTGTGACAAAAAAAGATAATGCATCTCCTTAAGGGATGACAAGTAAAACTATACTGCAGTTAAACCATGTTCTCTTCGTACAACAGAAAATTCTGAACACATACTTGTGGAAGAGGCAGGTTCCAACAGGATTTGTCCAAGCTCCATCCCTTTTTTCAGCTTCTGTAGCAAATCCAAACGACACTATTGGACCACTGTCATCATCTGTGTCGCCATAGGAAACTATCTCTAACTCCCAGTAAAATGATGGTGCCTTAGAAGAACACAAACAACATTAACTGTAAATATCTGACTAGCTATATGCATTTCATAATTAATTAGGGATAAATACATACTGTTTTAATTTTATTTGATAAAAGCTGGTAATATGAATAAATACTTGAAACTACTGCACATAAAACTAAAGCATTTCATTATTAATTATGACATGAAATTTTAAGTATTTTAAAATTGTATGTAGTGTCCTAATGATAACTGATACAGTTCAATTATTCATGTACGTACTAATAAAGGGGCCTGATGTCTGAAGGACAAATATAAAATAGTATTTTAATTGATGGAAACAGCACTATTTTCCCTTAGATCCCAAATTCCATAGGAGTAACTGCTTTAAATAGTTTTCAATCATCCTTACCTATGTCATTATATTAACCACTGGAAGAATAAGATAAAAATAGACAAGTGCCTAATTAATTCAGTGTAGAGGTGGCAGAAAGAGTTTGCTTCCATCTGACAAATGATTGACAACAAGGTTTTCAAAACATTGGGAACGGACTCATAGGGACACATCATCACAAAAAAGGTTAAATTCTGACAAAGATCCCACCCAATATATTAAACCATTTCTCTTTTAGATATCGGCTGGCCTGCAATAAACATACAGCACTTGGCATTTGTTTCCATTCAATTTTTTTCTCTTTTCTCAGGCTGCTGATTCAAAGTCACTTGTTCTGATTGTTAAAAGCTATTGAAACTATCCTATTAATTTTCTTCTCTCCCAGCGAAGCAAGCAGACAACATGACTTCTTGCTAGCTTGCTGATTCAACACAAGTGGCATTGAAGTTATTGTAATAGTATTCATATGACTTCCATGTCTCTCTTATTCACTTGCTGCCAAACTCTTACCTGTACAGGTATCTGTGATGTGGCATATATGAATGTCCCACGAGGCAAGCCCCCACCTGCACTTGGATCAGCTAGGAATGTCACAGCAGTAAGACGGGAAGAAAACATGCAGGCTCGCACAGGAGGGAAAACCCGAGAGGGGCACCAAGTGATTTCTTTTGGCTGGAAGAGTGAAGAAAGGGGAAGTAACACTTTCAATTTCAAATCTACTTCAAAATGACCCCCTTTCAAAAAACAAAAAAAGATAATGTTCCTTTAACCTGACGCACTAAACGATGCCCAATCAAGCAAAGTGAACATCTCAACAGGCTGAACAAAGTATATTTATGATCAGGCTAAGGTCCCTTGAGTGAAAGCATCATTTGGGATTACACACTGTGATACAGGCTAGAAGTAGTTTCAATTTTTTATATCTAGTGAGCTAGCTGATTTCTATAAAAACATCAATTGATTTGTAGTTCCTTGGCTTGGGAGGAAGATAAAATTAAAAAAAAGAGCAAAATGCCTTTTTCTAATCATTATTCAGTGACCCTTTTGGAAAGTATGTGGCTCAATGCCAAACAAGAACAGAACTGGGCTCATGCAGTCTTTTAACACTCACTGGTTGAGCTTATGCATTAAGAAGGGAACTTGGGTGAGGCACTGGATAATAACCAGTTCCCCAATAAGAATCAGTATCTTCAGAAGGGGAGAAAATTGGCAAAAATTCACCTCCAAATTATTTCCTTATATTTTCTTTACTGAATTACATTGATTCAGTTCTCAAACCACTAGGATTCACCTGAAAAAAGGAAAAAAAAAATCACTGAGCAAATAACCAATGGCCACCCTTGTGCACTTGCTTGCTATTTTCAATAAGGTAGCATGGTCAAATGGCCAGAAGTGGTGCAGTTCCATAGTCTTTATTGCAGTACAAACATGTACAGCAATGCATGGGTATAAGCACTCAATTTATACTTTGCTGCTGGAGCAATCAAAAATATCAAACATCAAAAATATATAATAATGTAATTTGGAATTTGTTCTGACTGAAATATAAATAAGGGAAATATAAATGTTAGAACTTTGACCAGGCAACTGCAATGGCTACATAATTAAAACATGACAATTCCATAAGTTTCTGTGGGCAGTAACTTCCTGGGAGAGAATGATTGCCACTCTGTAGTGGCTTACCTTGACTGGAATTTCAAATCTTCAGCAGCAAAGTGTAAATGGAGTGCAGTGAAAGACATGCCCCTCTTTTTGTAGCAATAATGTGAACAGGATGTGGGGAACCAGCTTCAGATATTGGGTTGGATGGGTCTGGTGTCAGGATGGAGTATCCATGCAGGGCTTTGTCTGGGATCTTTAAAATTGTGACTTTGAAGATACCAAAGGAAGTCAGCCGTTCTGGACAATTGTTCGTTAAACTCCCCAACACATTATTAAATGCGACACTGCACAGACAGGAAGTTATAAACCAATCCTATCTTATCATGGTGTAGTGCATTTATTCTGATATAAAAGATTGCTGTCCAGGTGCTGAATTATTACAGAGTTGCATGCGAAATGCAATATGTGGAAAACTGGGACAAAGTCAACAGTATTAATAAATAGAATCACAGAATTGTTATGGTCCAGGAGATTATAATTTGGTCCATTAAGTCTGCACGAGCTTTTATTTCCCAAACTTTGAGAGTCAGTGAAATCCCTTCTAGTATTGGAGTTTCAATTATGTGCACATACTCTTAAACCTTATTAAAATGATTGTTACAGAGCAACAGATTCCAAAGGGTAGAAAGAGTTGGTTGATTCATTCATCTTCCACAGGTGATGTTGCTGGCTAGCTAACTAACCAATCATAGAATTAGCTAATCTCAAGTGGAGAAGCTAATAAAGTAATCGAAGTGATGTTGAAAAGAATACTCAGTGGAATAACATTAGCATCTCAGTGAAGTGGAGCAATAGAGTGGATAATAATGTGGCTTCATTACATGTACCTTGCAGTACTATTACCTGTCTCCTGTCAGACTGCAGTGGGGGAGGAGGGGGACGAGCACAGTCACGGTATAACATCCGTAGTCTCTCACACTGAGCCTCCACAACCACCAATCGTTCACCTGCGAATAAGAGGGTATTTTCTTAATAAAAATGAATGAATAAGCAGTTGCAAGAAACAAAAGTATGCAGACTGCATAGTATCATATAGGCAATTTCTGTAATCATGTACACAGAAAACAACATAAGACCTCATTATTGTGCTCTACCCTTGACTTATAAGTGAACTTGTTATTTTAAACTTTGATGCAAAAATGCAACCAAAATCCTCAACTGCTAGAGAAAGAAAACAATGAAATGGTGAAATGCGGGAAATAGTAACAGTTATGACAACACTTGGAAGCTTTAAATCAAACAGACTTCAATGTGAGCAATGTAATTCCAAATTATAATAGTACAAAGAAAATCACAAGGATAAAACTGACCAGTTGATAGATGTCATCAGTCTTGAGAATGAAATGATTGACAGTTACAGATTTGTCACCTCTGGTTTAAGCTTACAGAATAGCTAAAAACATAGGAGACCATTCATGCCCGTACCGACTCTCTGCAGGAATTCAAGTAGTCCCACTCCTTTGCCTATTGCCATAGCCCTGCAATTTTTTCCTCTCTTCAGATGATTAATCAATTCCCTATTGAAAGCCACGACTGAATCTGCTTCTACCCCATACAATCTACATTGTGTAGATTTTATTCAAGAGCTTATTCAATTTTAAGTAACATTTTGCACATGGTATTTGTTGGTAAGAGTTAACTTTATGTGGTTGCTTTGTGCTCCATGCCCACAGTATCTCAAAGATATTGGCAAAAAACACGTATTCTGAAAATACGCACTCAGAATCTACTTCATTTAACCACAGTTTAAAACAATACATACCAGGGCTGCACTCTTGTGCCACCAGGTTTAGAACCTCTACTGCTGCTGGACACTGCTGAATGAACTCCTCACAGAACAAACTATCCTCCAGTAACTGGGCCATCACTAAGCAGGCTCTGTAAAAAGTAATAGAACTGTCAGTTACATCAAAGTAATCGAGAGCTGAAGTTACAGCACCACTCACCGTTTATCGTAATGGGTGAATTGTAATGTTTTTGGTCTAGTTTAGCCTCACTGACAAAAATTAGCATGTTTTGTGTCTTTAAGACAAAAGTTAAATATAATGAGAAGACAACATTTAGTGATGTCCCAGAATTCCAAATTGCCTATTTTCTCACATTTATAATATTTATAAAGCTGTGTGTGGGTTAGGTTGATTGGCCATGCTAAATTGACCCTAGTGTCAGGGGGATTAGCAGGGTCAATTTGTGGGGTTACACGAGTAGGGCCTGGGTAGAATTATGACTGGTACAGACTTGATGGGCCGAATGGCCTCCTTTTGTACTGTAGAGATTCTACACTGCTGTTGTGTGCCTCGAGTCATTATAACAGAACGTTTTTTTGGTAAAAATGACGCATCCTGAATCAACACAGAACAACAGAACTGGCAACAATAAATTAATTGAATGATGTACTGGCATATCCAATTTATAAACATACTAGATGAACTGAAAACCACTAATCCAATATGTCCAGGTCTCTGATGGACTTCACATTGGAGTCCGAGTTAGTTTTTTCAAATAATGGAGGTCTGGTAAGGCAGGGATGCGGGAATCTCAAGATTTCTCAATTACTTCAAATTTAAACAGTTTCTTTTTGCTGATCAATTGTTTTTTTTGTCAATGAAACTGCACAAGTCTTCACACGGACATGATCTGGAATTAGTTGTGCAACTATACAAATTGTTCTGCAAAGGATCAATAACCTTATCAACTAGAGTTCAAAAGCTACTAAGATTTTGGCACAAATTATCCATTTTTAAAATTTATTCTTTCACTGAATACGGGTTTCACTGATTTGACCAGCACTTCAGCATGCTTGCCACACGTGCACTGAAATCTTAAGAATACTTCAGGCAAAATCTTTTAAGAGAAAGTTGATCATTTGTTCAATCAGGGTTACTGGAAATATACATGGGTTTAAGAAATTTGACTTGACAATTGGCACCTCATATAATTTATAAATTATAAAGTTTAAATACATAGCACAGAAATCACTCAAATACACATGAACAGTCGAGATCCAAAACATCAAATTCATCAAGCAATTTTACAGATCAGTTATAGTCCCGCCAATCAACATTGTTAAGCTTTTCAAGCGTATTCTTTCCTTGTAAACGATGTCTGTCAGGAACTCAAATTTAAGAAGGATGCTTTTCGAATATAGCACAACAAATTGTTTCATGAAAAAACTTTTTATAATCTGCCGAGAACAGGGTAAAACCAAAGACAAGTGCAACAAAAAATAACTTGAGACAGGTTGCTTTACCTCGTCCTTATTTCAGCTACAAGTCGCACTACTGCCATCACAGGAGTGGAACCATCACCAATTGCAGGGAGTGAAGTCAGAATAGAGAGACTCCCCTCTTGTGGGAGCAACATGGACTGAACTGCCTGGACTACTTTCTCAGTGATGGACAGTTTATGCAAAGGCAAGGCCTAAGAAATACATTAAAAAAAATCAAAGCATATGTTAAGGCACAACTTTTAAAGGTATCACAAATTTTTAATTTTTTTTGTGAAGCAATTAAAACCATCAACATTTTTGGAACACTACTGCCCCCATTTTCTTTTCCATGTCATTTCTTCCCTGTCTCAATAGCATTCAATGACCTCAAACCAAGGTAGTGTGGAACCAATGGCACTCCAAAGTCATGATGTAGAGATGCTGGCGTTGGACTGGTGTGAATACAGTAAGAAGTCTGACAACACCAGGCTTATGTCCAACCAATTTATTTGATAGTAAACTCACACGAGCTTTCGAGGCTCTGCTCTTCACCAGGTGAATGAGGTGTTCTGGTCTCAAACAGCACATATAACAGTACAGACTGTTTGTAGATTACTGATTAGAATGCGAATCTTTACACCTAACCTGCTATTCAAGTCTTAAAGTGGTCAACAATGTGTGTGGATGGAGCATTGAGCACAGGTTAAAAAGATGTGTATTGTCTCCAGACTGTACAGTAAGTGAGGTTTTTTGCTAACCCAGGCAAGTCATGGGGGGGGGTTACAGATAGTGTGACATGAACCCAAAATCCCTGCTGAGATCATCCTCGTGTGGGGAACTTGGCTATCACTCTCTGCTCAGCGACTCTGCGCTGTCGTGTGTCATGAAGGCTCCCTTGGAGAATGCTTAGCTGAAGGTTGGAGGCCGAATGCCCATGACTGCTGAAGTGTTCGCCAATAGGAAGGAGCAGTCATGCCTGGCGATTGTCGAGCGATGTTCATTCATCTGTTGTCGTAGTGTCTGCATGGTCTCCCCAATGTACCATGCTTCAGGACATCCTTTCTTGCAACATGTTAGGTAGACAACGTTAGCCGAGTTGCAAAAGTATGTACCATGATCTGGTGGATGGTATTCTCACGTGTGATGATGTCAACCATGTCGATGATCCAGCACGTCTTGCAGACATTGCTGTGGTGTTGTGTGGTATTGTGGTCACTGTTCTCCTGAAGGCTGGGGAGTTTGCTGTGGACAATGGTCTCTCTGAGGTTGCACAAGAAGTGGGAGTGTGGGGATAGTCCTGGCGAGATGTTCGTCTTCATCAATGACATGTTAAAGACTCCAAAGAAGATGTCGAAGCTTCCCCACTCCGGGGAAGTACTGGACAACAAAGGGTACTCTGTCCACCGTGTCCCGTATTTGTCTTCTGAAGTCACCAATGCTGTTTATTGCTGTGGCACATTGGAACTGTTGATCGATGAGTCGAGCGCCATATTCTGTTCTCATGAAGGCACCTTTCAATGTCTGGAGGTGTCTGTCACAATCCACCTCATCTGAGCAAATTCTGTGCATACGGAGGGCTTGTCTGTAGGGGATGGCTTCTTTAATGTGTTTAGAATGGAAGCTGGAAAAGTGGAGCGTTGTGAGGTTGTCAGCCGTCAGGAAAACAGTGACCACAATACCACACAACTCTGCCACAGCAACCTCTGCAAGACATGCTGGATCATCGACATGGATGGCATCTCACATGAGAGTACCATTTACCAGATACACGGTACATACTGTTGCAACTCGGCCAACGTTGTCTACCTAATATGTTGCAAGAAAAGATGTCCCGAAGCATGATACATTGGGGAGACCGTGCAGACACGACGACAGCGGATGAATGAACATCGCTCAACAATCACCAAGCATGACTGCTCCCTTCCTGTTGGCGAACACTTTAGCGATCACGGGCATTCGGCCTCCAACCTTCGGGTAAGCATTCTCCAAGGGGGCCTTCATGACACACGACAGTGCAGAGTTGCTGAGCAGAGAGTGATAGCCAAGTTCCACACGCATGAGGATGGTCTCAACAGGGATCTTGGATTCATGTCGCACTATCTGTAACCCCCCCATGACTTGCCTGGGTTAGCAAAAAACCTCACTTACTGTACTGTCTGGAGAAAACACACATCTTTTTAACCTGTGCTCAGTGCTCCATCCACACACATTGTCGACCACTTGGAAGACTTGAATAGCAGGTTAGGTGTAAAGATTCGCATTCTAATCAGTAATATACAAACAGTCTGTGCTGTTTTTGTGCTGTTTGAGACCAGAACACCTCATTCACCTGATGAAGAGCAGAGCCTCGAAAGCTCGTGTGAGTTTACTATCAAATAAATCGGTTGGACTTAAACCTGATGTTGGCAGACTTCTTACTGTGTACTCCAAAATCAGTATTCACCTGCTGTTGGGTCAGTTTATGATAAAACTAGGAATGCACCACATGATGAACTCCCAGTTGAAACTATAGTCTTATGACTCTGGGATTGAATGACGATTCAAGTTATTCAAAACAGCAACGAGACACAAACTGTCTAAAATTTTTACTGCACAAATCATGAAACACATTGTATGTGCTTTCAATTTGTTTACATCGTCCTGAATTAAGCAGACTTTAAACAAGCCACAATTTTATTGGGAGAAGATGGTGGGGAATGGCAAGAGATGAGGATCAGTACAGTCTTACCATCTCATCCTCCATTAACATTACATTCAATTAACACATCCAAGTAAATGAGATGAAAGGGATGAGATGTGATTCCTAATATTGCAGCTGAGAGATGCCAGTAGGCATCAAAACAGTGGGAGAAGATGATCTTGCAACACAGGATATCATAAAATCTGGCAGATAGTTTGTATCTGGCAGAAGGCAAATGCCACAGAAGTACAACAGAATGCATTATTACAGTCACTGTCAAAACCATATAACAATATAACAATTAACAGATTATTCTGAGATCAATATTTCCACACAACTTAAATCAGAGGTTCCCAAACTGTTGGCCACAAACTCTGAAGCAGCAATGACCTGCTTCAAAAGGAAATTCAAATTTGACACTTTACATGTTCATAATTATTTTTGCCTATTGGCATGGCCTAATACCATGAGCTTGAAGGCCCAATTGCCTCCAAAATGTGTCTTAAATGTTTCCTGTATTTTTATCCCTGCTGCTTGAACCCCTACCCTGCTTAAACACTCTCCTGCCACATCCCAGTTTTCACTGTGGGGTCATACCAAGAGTGAAGCATTAAAATGGGGGTCACAGTAGAAAATGGTCTGGGAAACACTAACTTAAATGGTTGCCATTTCACTATCAGCAGTCCCACCCTAGAGCTGATTTCTATAAATAACTAACCTCACATCGTGGAGTACATAGTCTTGATATTGGAACAGTCACCGTGTCTGATGCTTTGGAAGCCTTTCGAAAATCAGACAAGGGGAGTCGGACTGTGGCAATACCTTCTTGCTCATTAATAGAGGTCACTACTCCAATGCTTCCAGATATGCCCTTCCCTGAAATCTAAGAGAAAACATTAATTCATATCTAAAACTAAAGTACATTGTAAGTGATTAAAGCAAACAAAAATGTTGCATTCCCAGCATTTTTTAAAAAAAATTAGAAGTTTATAACACAGAAAAAGGCTACAAAATGCAATTCAATTCCAGCAGACCACTCCCCCCACCCTCCACAAACAAGTCCAAATCAAATTTAGCAATCCAGTTCCAATATCTCTTCAATCCTTTTTCTTCTTAGGAACAGGGGGCCATTCACCCATTGAATCTGTCCAGCAATTTTTTAGATCATAGCTGATTCATACTCCAACACAATTTAGCTATCTTCATTTGTATCTCTTCATATCCTTCATACACCTAATCAAACCTTATTAACTTGACCTAGTTTCTGTCTCATCCTGTAATTCACAAAGTGAATTTTACAAGCCTCATGATTTTGCACAAATTTCTCCTGACCTCCGCTCTAAATTTCTTAGAGTTAATTTTGTTTCTATGCCCCCTCATTCTTAATGCTGCAACTACTGGAAATATGAAATCCGTTTTCATATATACCTCTCTTTTGCATTTAAAACCTTTTCCCATATCACCTCAAAATCAGTGATATTCCAACAAAAGACAACACAATTTCAAATCTTCATATTTTGTATTTCCTTACTGCAAGTACTGTTGTTGCAAATCTAGATTGAGTTCCCACTGAAGACTAATATTTTTCCTCCAACAAAGAGCACAATACCCCAACATGCTTTACTGAGATTTTTTTGTGCAGCCTCATTGTTACTTTTTGGCTGTTATGGTCTATAACCCTAAAACTCCCTTGTTCTTTTTTTAAAAACAGCATTATCAACTTTGGGTATTGCCTTTAATGCCATGTAACCTACACCTCCAATTACCTCATCTTATCTACAGAGCTTATACCCAGGGAACATTTATTTCTGGTAAAACGAATCACCTCACTATTGACGTCAATCATTGAAATATCAAAGCAATTTCTGAAAGCGTTCACAAAAGAACAAGATCAGTTTGGATGCATAATTTCTATTAAAATTTAATTTTACAACGAAGGTCTTTCACACAGACACACAAGAAAAACGCGTGGACAATGGGTCATTACCTGCACTTCAGATCCTATTTTAATGGTCTCTTTGAAGCCCCCAAGTGCACAGAGTGCTGCCACTGCCTGTCGCCCAATAGCCTGTAGTTTTGCCAACTTCCTCCCACTGCTACTTCCATTCTCCAGGACACTCTCTGCATATTTCCCAAGCTGAGGGATGTACATCAGTGCTCGAGACAGAACCTGTCAAATGATGGGTAACAGGATTTCAGTAAGTACTTAAAAAGGAACAATTTACAGAAGACCTTTAATGTAACAAAACACTCCAAAGCATTTATAATTAGGGTATGGAGGCGATGTGGAGGTAATTGTTAAAAGGTGATCATGAATAATTAGGTAAGCTTTTGAAGTGAGTGTTCCTACACATGGAATTGGGCTGGTTGTCACTGACCACAGAGTGCAATGAAAAGACTGAGTAAAGTAGGATGTGGACACCATTCTTGGAAGAGCTGAAGTTTGTATTGAGTTCAATAGTTAAGGCCAGTGAAGAGGACATTGGGAGTTTTGAATTTGAGGATTACAAGTGGCATGAGAGATGGATGAAAATTTCAGAAGTGAATACTAGTATAGGAAAATTAAGTAATTTTGTGCAAATGGAAATAGAAGTGTTGGTGAAGAAGTCTGTAGGTTTTGAAGCTTTTAGAAGTTGAATATATTGCTTAGGCTTGCAGGAAGAGAATAGAATCTGTTCTGAGGCATTGTGCTTTTAGAGATAGCCCAAAACAATAGGGATTTAGGATTGCTAATGTTGAGC
Source organism: Sphyrna mokarran (assembly GCA_024679065.1). Lineage (NCBI taxonomy): Eukaryota > Metazoa > Chordata > Chondrichthyes > Carcharhiniformes > Carcharhinidae > Sphyrna > Sphyrna mokarran. The sequence goes on along the minus strand of JAGIQG010000020.1, from coordinate 36,191,918 downwards.
TGCAAGTATTGTCCAACCTTAAGCCAACTTGCCAGCACATCAACCATGGCAGGAAATTGTCAAGAAATATAACTGAACATCACTGACTGACAAACGCAAACAATACCAATTGAATACCAATGATGTTACTGAGGATAATTTAAAGATAAACGACAGGAAAGATCCAAGAATTGAAAATATGCACATCAGAAATGAACATGAAAACATAGAAGACTTGTCACAAATGAAAACACTTTTACCTCAACTCTAATACCCTGTACCTCCAAAAACACCATTGTCTTGATCCTATCTCCTCCTTCTATGCCTACTAGCTCTCAACAGAATCATGTTGAAGCTGCTCAACGCTGAGCTGATCTTCAAAAGTTCCACAGATTTCATTAGTTTCCATTGACAAGACGACTAACACTTGTGCCAATGTATAATTAAGATTGATGGTATCTTTTCAGTGCAACTGGCATTTAATAAACTGAAAACCAAAACTGAGGATTCCAGCTTACAAAATCCTAAACTATAAAATGAACATCAAGTCCATTCCAAAATCTGCAATCAGAAATACTGGAGCTCATCGTGGACAAACTTCAGCTGTAGCAGGCAAACTGAAAGAAAATGCCATACATGGTTTCAAGGCCATGACAAAAGAATAAAGATACCACCAGAAACTTAACTATCCACCTTAAAACAACACTCATACAGAAGGGCAGAAACTATAATTAAAATCCTTCTATACTTGGTCCAACCTGGTGAGTGCTCTTGTTTGAACTTCTTTGAATACCCAATCAACTGTCCAACACACTTAGACATGATCTACATTTTCTCCCATTTTAAAAATATTAGAGATACACGACAAAAAAGCATAATTACAGGAGCCAAACATTTGTTTGTTTCCTAACTCAAAGTTAATAACAGGCAGTGCGTTGATACATTCACTTGAACATGCAGATTACTGTCTATACTGGTGGATCAATGACTCAAAATTTATGAAACATCAATTAGGTACTCAAACCAATTACTAATGGTTTTGGCAAAACTAAAATATACCATCACTGAACTAAAAACATTTTTGCAGATAATCAAATTTCACATTCAGCCTTTTACTGCCCTTCCTCACTGTATAGCACTTCCCTGAGTTTATCGCAGAAAAGCCTGTTAGTTACTAGTATGAGGGTCCATAACAACCATTGCCAACTAGCTCAAAGTATCAATAACATTAAAAACATGGAAAATAAAGTTAGAATTCTTGCTTCCAATTAAATTCTAAGCTTATGAGCATATTTTTTGTTTTACTTACTTTTTCTGCTGTGGTGGTCCAGATCTGGGCAGTGCTGAACTCAGGTGCCATCAGCAAATTGTGCAGCAGGGCAATCACCTCTGCTGCCATGCTGTTTGCCACATGGCCGCTAATGAATGGTCGGACTGGGTCAGTTCTGCAGGGAGTCAAAAAAAATCAAAAGGAAAACATTCAGGACTCAAGTCATAATCCAGTTTCAAAATTATTCTAGAAAAGAAAAAAAATGCCCTCATACTTCCCTTTTAGTAATCTGTCTATTGTTTCAACTCTAATCGAATTCACAAATAAATATATAGAGAGCTACAAAAATAAGCGTGCATGACCAAGTTGTTCCGTTCTAAGTCCCTCAACCACACAATATCTTAAAGCATCAAAATGTAAAGAGAAAAAATGGAAGCACACAGAAGATCAAGCAAGATTTATGCACAGAGAATCAGAGCTAAAAAAATTCAAGTTAATTAAACCAGAAAATGCTGGAAAAACTCAGTCCTGGCTTGATGATGTGATCACGGTCTAAGTATGGGAGGTGTCTGAGAAAGTATCTCAGAGTTGGTGGAAATAGAGGTTAGTGTGTCAAAATGGCACCACCCTTATCAGTGGATTTGATTACAAGGTTGGACGATTCTTCTCTTCTACATTCCACTAACTTACTTTTATGTCACTATCATGACCTTCCTTAGCCACTTACACTTTCAGTAAAGCTTCTTCTGTCTTGTGCCCTACACATTTTTGTTGCAAACGCTCCTAGCTCCTACCTATCAGTGACCCTCCACTCTGCTCCACCTGTTCTTGGACAGTATATGATACACCACATTTCTACCCCTCTTCAGGTCTGACATCATAGAGACTTGAAACTTTAACTCTATTTCTTTCTCCACAGATGCTGCCAGATCTGATAGTTTTTCCAGCATTTTATTTTTATTTCAGGTTTCTGTTAGCTGCAGTATTTTACTAAAATTTCAGGTTGATGACTTTTCATTGACCTGAAGTGTTAACAGCATTTCCTCTACATTTGTTGTCTGATCTACTGGGTATTTAAAACATTTTATTTTTATTTCAGATTTCCAGTCTTAGTAATATTTTACTCACTTTAGATTACAGAGTCACTGTTGTAACACAGGAAACCATAACAATTTAGATTAACAAACAAAGGTGGATGACTAAATTTTAATCTTTATTATAACTCAGCAAATTAATTCTCAGGAACTAAAAAACTGTATATTTTGTTCCATCCCTCAGCTTCCTCTTCTACCTCAAAGCAACTGGTCTTTGATCTACCTTTGTCATCCATTCACTAATTTAACTTTAGCACCTCCACAATCTTGTCTGTGTTTTGTATTCCAAATCTTGGTCCTATAACTAGCTTCACAATTCAAAAAAAAGACAATGATATTCTTCAATAGCAGAGCTTGAACAGTTTAATTCTCACCCACACTAGAAGGGCACACTCCCTCCTTATATGGTCTTCATTTCTCCTTTGTCTCTCACCATCTCATACCTGGCAAGTTCTGCATTTTTTTCTCTGCAGATGGATGTCTGAGCTGTCTTCTTCTTATCACCAGTTGTCAGTCCACTAGTAGCCTCCTGATTTGTAGCCTCCACTGGTGGTCCCACACTTACAATTAGTCCTGACTGTGCCCATTTGGTAGCCTTGCGTAAGGCTGCAGCTGCTTCTTCTGTAATAACTTCACAATACCCACTCTGCAAAACAAAAATATAATTAGTGCGTTCCATCAGGTATATTTTGCCAATGGAATGTTAATGAATGTTCTACTTAAGTTAAACAAGAAACAGGCATTCCACAGGCAAGCTGAAAGGTTGGAGTTATTTATCATAATTTAACGTTGATCCACTTACTTGAATTCTTAACTTTTGTCAAAATAAAAAAGTGAAAAGTATTTTGTTGAGTGTTAATGTCCATTTTGGACAGAATATTCACAATGTTACATTTGGATAGCAATTTGTTTCAGAACAGGAACTTGTATTTTTAATAAATAGAAAATATTTGTATCAAAGGAAACTATTTAGCTTGTTAAAAAGATTTAAACTAATATTGAAGAACAGTATTTCTTTCAGCACATGACTACTCTGGTCTGATCTGCTTCAGTCCATAGATAAAAGTTAAATTTTTCTGATGTCAAAGGTTTTGCTGAATGCAGGATGAGTCACGAAGATATCAGAAGGCCCATGAGTGATCCCCAGTCCAAGCTGAGGAAGTTACAATTGTCAGGGTCTTTACGATTCTCTGAACTGGATTTAACTTCTTATAATTCCTTACTTTAGTCATGTCCCGATCCATCTTCACCACTTTCTCCATGTTTGCTCCAGTGCCCAGTCGGAAAGGACGTCCCTCTGAACTACTACAAAGGGAAGAGTTGAAATGATGTAAAAGCATAATTGAACATTTTACTTCACAATTGTACTGCATTTTCAGCTGATACAGACTATTACATGTTATGTTACTCTCTGTAAAGCCACAAAAAAAAAACCATTCAGCATATCTTACGTTATTCATGGAGTGATAGAATGTACCACTTTAACCTAAGTCTAATTTTGGATTGAAATCCCAAGTTAAGACAAAACCTTTTCACATAGCAGTCCTAATTTAATGAACCACTGCCAACAACAGCAGTGGTAATCACAGAGGGTTATCACAGAATCCTGAAAGTGAAAAAGGAGACCATTAAGCCTATCGTTGCACTGACAACAATTCTACACATTTACCCTGCTAATCCCTCTAGCCAACATATCCGGGGGCACTAAGAGGCAATTTAGCATGTCCAATCAACCTAATCTACACATCATTGGACTGTTGGAGAAAAACCGGAGAACACGGAGAAAACACGCAGACATGGGGAGAATGTTCTAACGCCAGACAGTGACCCAAGCAGGGAATCGAATCCAGGTCCCTGGAGCTGTGAGGCAGCAGTACTAGCCACAGTGCAATCATGTTGCCACACGAAATCTGAATGATTTAAAAGAGGAAATTCCCAGATTTAATTAATTGCCTTTTGTTACACCTCCACATCTCAGCTCAGGTTGATCAACTTTATAGTCTCTGATCTATAATGGGGGAAAAAAGCAGGGCTGCTACTTCTGTTTCATTCTGCAAAGTATGCAAGTATGGATTTTAGTTGATGACATAATGGACATTCAATTTAAACAAAGATGATATCTCTGCATGGATCGGCTGAGAGTGTGTGGATGGAATTGGAACAGGTTGTAATCCTTGTCCCAAACCAATGGCTAAACAGTTTGTTGGTTATTCCGTGTCCAAGCTTACATGAAATCTGGGGCATAAAACCTCCAGGATAAAATGCTTAAGAATAGCTAGTGCTGATGGACATAACGCAATATCTTTTTGGGGAGGAGAAAATAGGTGGTGGAAAAGGAGAACATTACTGCTGCACCTACCTGAGTAATGGCTGAAGGACTTCATGGGATGACTGATCTTCACGTTTATGTATTAATATTGACAGTTTACCATCTATGGCTTCGCTTTCCTCTCCACCATCTTTTTCTGTTTTTATTGAGCTCTTTGGGCTGGATTTTGTAAAGGAAGAACAAGCTTCTGATGTGCTGGGAGACAGGACAGTTTGACACCCTGAGGATGAAGTGTTAAATGTTCAGCTTCTAAAACAAACAGATTTGGCCAATACTGCTCCATTGTTATGCCAGACTTCCTGCATACTAGACTACTGAAGCTATGTGAACACAAGGCAAAAACTTAATTAAGTCACTTCCTGATTTTACACTATTCAATTCTAGCCCCATTAAATAATTCGACAAAACTGCAGAGTCAATTTTTGATATCTCACCAACAGTAATTCCCACTACAAGATTTAACATTTACCTCAATAAACTGATCTATGGCGGTGGCGGCTCGATTTTCACACCGTGCCATTGCATACTTGGGTTAGTGAAAGGAACAAAACACCATGTCTGTCCCAATCAACAATTTATCAACTGTTGCAGAGTCTGCATGTGTAAATTTGAGCTCAAGACCAGATAAGTTCAGCTGTGATCCTCTTGAGGAATAGCTTACTAATATTAAACTGCCAAGACAGACAAAGAATAGCCACCATGGAGAGCACTGGAGGAGCTGATTCCAAAAAAAAAACTTATACCAGCAAGACAGTGCCTTCAGGAGAGGAAGGACTTAGAGGTAAATCTTGGTTTCAGGTAAGTAGCATCTTTTAGATGCCCAGATTCTTCATGTTTATGAATTAAAGTACTTGCATAATCATGAGGCTAAAACCACAAAATTAGTTAAAAAAGACACTAATCATGGACTTGTGCCAATAATGCCACACTAGCTCCAAACACTAACCGCTTTTTCTATACTTCTGCTCTTAATGACAGTGCAGAAATCTCCTACAGCTCAGCACCTAATCTTGCCACAATGTCATTCCAGAGCCAGAAGATTATTGTTGCCTGAAAACAGTTCTTTCAGTATAAAAATACACACTATGCTCCACATCACCTGAAAACCAAGAACACACCACAACCAGTGATTTTTGTAGAATAATTTCTTACCATAAAGGGACAGAGTTTGCACATTTTGTTGCAGAAATAACTGCCTAAATTGAACTAACGATCTTTGAAGTGCAAGAGAAAAATGCTTGCCAAATCCAGATCAAAGGACAAGTAAATAGATTTAAAATGGTTTGAGGGGGGCAAGGCAGATTATTTATACTCAATGGCAAAAGGTCTCTTCCAATTTAGCTGTACATTACTAGTCATTGTCCGGCTAACAACTTACCTGGTACAACATAATCAGCAAGTTTAGCCAACAAAAGTGAAGCAATATTTGAAGCAGGATCACCAGGGTCATCCTGTTCATTGTCCAGGGAAGGTACAGAATAGCTCCATGGAGGCAGTTCCACATTCCCACAATCTTCCACATTCATGAGAGGTAAGGCAGCACGGCAAAGTTGAAGGATGATGAGTACCAGCTTGGGGGATGGCCGCTGGTCTAATAATAATGAAAGGAGCTTTGACACGCAGGCAGGCTGACTGAGGATTGCTTTACCAATTTGACTTCTGATAGGAAGATCAGAGTTAAAAAGATTAAGTAACTGCTAAAACTATTGACTTCACTAATTTCCAAAAGTCATGTGCGCAAAATATATTTCAAGCAAGATAACTTGGTGCTTAAAAAATCAAGCTAGCTTCTCAATCACTTCATGTTACTTGACATTTCCACCTATTTCACATGTTTTGCAAACTAACTTTTAAATATATTGAATGACATATACAGAAAACGCTCTGTGCATTTCAACACAAAATTAAAATCAGTGACACTGAATTTATCTACTGATACGCTAGTCACTTGCAGCTTGCACTAAACAATTTTAAAGTTGAAATTCTGCAAAACTGCATTATGCTAAGCAATGCAGCTCAAGAGGCTCAATTTCACTTCACTCAAAATCGGTTTGCATACCGAATTTAAAGTAGCCCTCTGCTTGTGAGCACTGTCCCTAATAGCCAACTCCAAAAAAACAAAGTGGAATAAGAACACCCCATTTCCTTCAAACAGGCAACACGCAACAAAAGGACTGTTCTGATCATATTAATGTAGTTCAATTCAATGACAGCAGAGCAGGTGTATTCAGTGTGCTTCACTCATACTACATTTCAGTAAAATAAAACTATACACATCATACAAAAAGTAGCCAATGGTGGTAAATCGCTACGTATACGAGATTCACTGAAGTTTCAAATTGTACATACACCTTATTGAGCGCATCTTTAATCAAATGTTTCGCTAAATGTTTTCTTACCTGGAAAGATCATTTAGTAGGCTGAGTACATCCTGCAGTGCATCATTTCCTGCTGCTTGATTCCCACAGCACTCAGTAGCACGGGCAAGATGATTGGTTAATAGGCTTGATACTTGACGTGCTAACCCAGAATGCACTGCATTTGTTGATACACCTGGTTAGAGAAAATGAAATGCATATTAAATGCCCCAAGCACTAACTCCCCCAATACATCAGAGTGTATTTGGAGAATGATCCAACAGGTCAAGCCAAAAGCAAGTTAAAGGCCCACAAAGATTACTTTTGATTTTGAACTGAAGAAAATTCATTAAGAAAAATCCACAGGTTTAGTTCAGAGATAGCTATAATAAAAAAAACTGAAAGCAAAATAAGCCGACTTTACAAAGCTTGATCTGTACTGTATTTGGTAGATAAACATTTACTCTTGCATATTTAACTATTTAACATATTTGACAGTCTTGCCTGCTTTTCACACAAGTGGGTGATCTCTTGAATAGGGTGCTTCACATTGCCACTGAGCAAAATATTACCTACAGAATGAAATAACCCAATGTTGTTCCACAAGCAACCACTGGGTGGAGCACTTGAAGCAGCAAAGTACTTCGATGTCAGTTCTTCATGCCAAAGAATAGGATTTTCACAAGGTCCAACACATGACTCAGTAAAAAGATATTTCAACTGTTGGAAACAGGTTTAAGTTATAAGCAGCCATTCACATTCAAATGGACAACAATGAACTGGCCTCTACTACAAGGGTGTGGTCAACACCTTTTCCTTTGGTACCATTTGGCACTTTGAGGCAGAGCTGAAAGAGATCAATGATTTTACCAAAAAACTTCTCATTCAACCTCAACATCCTTTCACAAAATTAGCAAGGAATCTCAGGTTTTGTCTTAATTGCCACAAAGCCATGACCCATTGTTTGGAACACAAACCAAGGTCAAGTAGCTTGCAAGAAAGGTGACATCACTCAGAAACAAATGAATAATGCTAAATAAGGGTTTTAATAGTTTGAAGGTCATAACAGAAAAAGGGCAGGAGCGAGAGAGACATGGCTACATTTACAAATAACTCTCACCTTCTTCTTTCTCCCACTCTACACAGCGATTAGCCAGTACCTGGAAGGCAGCCCAGGCCATAGTGGCTACCTTCTGCTTCCTTGTCTGTTTTTCACTGGAGCTACTTTCTCGTTGGCTTGTCAGGCTACAGAGTCTATCCATGAGCTGCACCAAGCCACTCCGCACCAGGCATTTCTCCTCACTCCTAAACGTGGGGTAACAAAAAGATTTCTAAATACACAAAACAATGAATCAGAACAGAGGTCATAACAAGTAAAACTCCTTGAACATATGATCAACAGCAGCTTACACTGTCAAAAAAATCCCTTTTGTAGTTTCCAAGTTGTTTTCCTGGCTGCGTAAGATGTAATTGCTTGGAACTCAAATTGATAATCATGTCTTTTAAATTCTACCACCCACAAAATCTCTCTTCAGAATTATGCACAGTTACATGGCTCCCAATCCTTTCTATTGTGACTATTTAGAGGTCAAAGTAACCAGTGAATGTTGACAGACTGCCTTAGGTGTCACAGTATGAAATAATCCATTTGTACCTCATCCACACTTTTTCCTCCATTCCAGAATAACTGGATAGTGACCTGAAATCGGAGCTTTGGTTGACTTTCTCTGACTCTAGAACAGAGAATAATTGTAGCTCCATGCCATTAACTCAACTGAGATCAATGAACGCAACATATACTGGCAATCTAAACAGTTGCATTAAAAAAAATTTTGTATTTAAAGTGGTTTTATTAAGATGTAATATTTGGGTTACGTAACTTGGCAAACTTCAGCTGCACGAGCGCCAGTAGCATGTACCTCAAGAAAGCATGCACAGTGTGCAATGACATACGCTCAACTGTGCCGGATGACCTACACTGGTTCCCAGTCCAAACAACCTTGAACTTCAATTTCTCATTTTTCTGCCCATCCTTTCTCTGAAATCTTCATCAATCCTGAGGTCTTTCTTCTCTTCCATTTCTGCTGTCTCACATGTCCTTATTGACCCACTATGAGTAGTTGTGCTTTTAGCTGTCTAGGATTAAGGTCTTGAATTCCCTCCATTACACTGATTTTAAAGATGCCCCTTAAAAACTACCTTAGACCAAGCTTGCAGTCATGTGTGCGAATATCTCTAGATGGCTCAATGTCAATAATTTGGTTGTTAGCATTTCTGGAGGGATATTAACATGTTTTCCATTAATGGCACTTTACAAATGCACGTTTTTGTTATTGATAGTCCATATAATAGCCGATGACTGAATATTCAAAAATTAAAATACAGATCTTACAAATCACAAATAAAATTAAATTTGGCAAATACATGAACAGCACTAATTACATTGCAGAAGTTCCACAGAACAATGAGATATAGTTACATTCTGCTGTGCAAGGTGAACTGTACCAGCTGGTTAGTTCTGGAACCAGCCTATTAATGTCATTAATTTATCATAAATATGGATATATGAAACCAAATGATGATGATGCATTGAATGGTAGGTCAGGTTTTTAAATAGAATTCACGCAGGCATCAGATTGTGTTAACAAAGTTAAACATAAAATACATTACATTTCTTCCAGCTTGTAAAACAGCTGGATAAAATGTATTTACGGTATACTTATTCCCTAGGAGTTCAACAATGTAATAATTAGCCCAGCCTAGCCAACTCGCACCACTGGTAAACTGAGTTATGTTAGCACAGGCTAAGAAATACATCTTTATTTTCATATGTATACTGATGACAAACTACCTCACTAACACGTCTCTCAACTCCTTCAAACCTACCTCTTGGAACTAATGTTTGGTCAACAATATCTTATGTAGCTCAGTTTAATATTTTGTTTTATAATGTTCCTATTGAAGTGTCTTTGAATGCTTTTGAGCCTATCAGTGCAAAGCTGCTGAGTCAACTTTCACCTTGTGTACCTCAGAAACATCGTCACTTGTTTCCAAAGTGAAAAACTCTGCAAAGCTGGTTAGATTGAAGTTGCACTTTGTTTTTGGGAGGCAGAAGAGAAACACACAAGGTGTGCAGTGTCAAACCAGAATTTCTGCAACGTTCAGTTTACAAGTTAGCAGGTTGATTTACTTCAAATTCTGAATGTCTAAGATAAACACCGATCAATGAAACCCAGGTTTATTTGATTTGTTTTAACATTAATGTTAGTTATCAGTTTCACAACCAGGCTTTTCCCCATTTTACATTTAAACCTTTAATTCTTCACAGTTATATTCTAAAACATATGGATTATGAATTCAATATTCTCAATAAAAAGACAGAAAAAGGTATGGTTAAATACATGTTGAATTTGATGCTGTATTTTTGGATAATGTCGAGACAAGGAAAGGGGTAGGATAGAGCTTTGGTGAAATGCAAAATTAAAAATAATAGGAAGCAGCTTTCTGAATATCCATAAAGATAACAAAAATTGCCATGTAAATACAAGAGGGACAAGGCTGAAATGTTTGCAATCATCTTCAGTTAGAAGTGGCAGTGGATGATCCTTTTTGGCCTCCTGCTGAGGTGAGCATTGATAAAGTTACTGCCATGCACTGGATATAGTGAAGATTATGGACACACACAATTCCCTGGCTGTATGCTGAAGACATGCTGCAAAAAGAGCCATACCCCTAGCTAACTGTTCAAATACACTGGTCTCTAACCAACCAAGTGGAAAATTTCTCAGGTATATACTGCCTTCAATAAAATCCAATCTGCCCAATTACAGACCTATTGGTCTACTTTCAATCATTAATTATATAACAGGTGTCATCGATAATGCTATTGAGCTGCACTTGACAGATTTGGTCCAAACATGGCAAAGAAACAGAATTCCAGAGATGAGAAAAGACTGAATTGACGACATCAAAGCAGTTGTTTAGTGAGGATGGTATTAAGGAAACCTAAGCAAGATAAAGTCAGTGGGAACAGGGATAACTTTACGCTGGAGAGTTATCCCGAACATAAAAAAGATTCTGTAATTGCTGGAAGCCCAAAATATCATTACAGAAGTTCCTCAGAGGAGCTTCCCAGGCCCAACCATATTCAGCAGCTTCATTAGTATCTTCCCTCCATCACAAGATCAGGAAATGGAATGACATTTTCAGTCGTCAGGCTGATGACTGAAAATGCAATACTATTGCATTTCCTCAATGCAGAGACAAGGCTTGGGTTGACAAAAGGCTAGTCACATTCACACCACATAAATGGCAGATCATCTCTAACAACAGAATCTTATCACCTTCCTTTTACAGTCAATGGCATCACCAATGCTGAATTCCCCACTAGCAGCATCTAGGGGTTGGGGCCGGGGGTGGTGAGCAGAAACTAGACTGGACCAGTCATATTAATCAGATTACTACAAGAACAGATCAATGGCTGGGAATTTAGCAGGGAATGATATCTCCTGACTGCCAAATGCCTTTCCATTAGCTATGAAACATCACTCAGAGATGTGATGGAATATTTCCCACTTAACTAATGCGGTTGGGTGGTTAGGGAGTGGAATGCCCTGCCTGCGGCAGTTGTAGATGCGCCAAGTTTGGTGGCGTTTAAGAGGTTAGTTGATAAGTTTATGGAAGAGAAGGGAATGGTTTAGTTTGGAGGGTCATTGCTTTTTTCATAATTGGTCGGCGTAACATCGAAGGCCAAAGGGCCTGTTCTGCGCTGTAATATTCTATTCTATGTTCCAACAGAAAGAAACTTGATATCGTTAAGGACATGTTGACGACCGACCAGTACCTTAAATGTCAACTCACTACACCATTGGTGCACAACGATTGCAATGCATATCATCTACAAATTGCACAGCAACAATTCAGTGAAGCGACATCAATGGTACCTTTCTAATTCTCAACCTTTACAGGTTACTAGAACAAGGACAGTAAGGTCACAGGAACACAATCATTTCCACATCACTCTGATCACCTGTGTGGAGTTTACATATTTTCCCTATGTCTGCGTGGGTTTCCTCCTACAATCCAAAGCAGCACAGGTTAGTGGATTTGCCATACAATATCGCCCTTAAATTAAATGGATTAGCCATGGAAGGTGTGGTCTTATGGCAATAGGGTGGGGAAAAGGACCTACGTGAGATACTCTATTAGAAAACAGATGCAGACTCGATGAGCCTAATGGCTTCTTCTGCACTGTAAAACTCTATAATTCTATGAAAATAGGCACACAGATGAGAAGCAAGAACATTGCTGGAAATAATCTTGCTACAATTAGAGTTAATAGTGAGAGTTATCCTACTGGGCTAGACAACAGAAGAGAGACATTGGGGATGGTGATCAATCATTTCAAAACCTGCAATGTGCTGAAGGACAAACAATGAACATATAAACATACAAAACAGGAGGGTGCCATTTAGCCCTTCTGGCCTGCTCTGTCATTCAACAATATCATGGCTGATTTATCTGTCTTTTGAGTTCCATATTCCCATTTACTTGTGATAATTTTTGTCTCCTGTGCATAACAGGAATCTATCAACATCTCTCAAAAATATTCAATAACCTGCTTCCATCACGTTCTGAGGCAGAGTTCCAAAGTTGCATAATCCTCAGAAAAATATTCTCACCTTTATCTTATAAGGGTGACCTCTAATCTTAAAACAGTGCTCCCTAGTTCTGGACTCACCCACAAGAGAAAGCATCATTACAACATTCACCTTGACAAGGCCAGTCAGGATCTTATCAAGTCATCCCTTACTCTTGTAACCTCCAGTGGAAACATGCACACCTGCCCAATCTGTCCTTACAAGAGAAGCCACTCATTACAGGTATCAATCTAATAAAACTCCTCTGAACCACCGACAACATTTATATCCTTTGTAAAATGAGAAAAAATATGCACACCAAAACAATTCTTCAACAGTGACATAGAATAATCGTTTGCTACCTCAGTATGTGCCGTTTTCGTGCAATTGCAGGGATAGAGACTAAAACATGATTAGAGTGATTGAAACAAGAATTGTGGGACAGAGGGACACGCATTGGAAGTTAACAGAATGTTCAAAAACTCCAGCAAGAAAACGAAGGTCAGAGATTGGGTTGTTGCTTTCCAGAAAGCAGGATTCCAAGGTGGGTTTGTGGGAGATGATAGCAATTTTGAAAGAGAGGAAGGCAGTAACTGAAGGGAGAAAAGTGTTTACAATTTCAGCCAGCATGGGGCCAGGAAGGGATCTGCATTACCCCCAAGCTTAATGGTAAGAGTAGGTGGGAGACATAGGTGATGTGTATGGACAGAAGATTAAAAATATGGATTTAAGACTGCAATGTGTGGTTAGCAGCAAAGGCACTGAACAGATGAAGTCCACGAGTTCCTTGCTCAGTGGTGGTGAGGGTGGAAAGAACAAAGGCATATAAACTACTCCCAATCAAAAACATATCCCAACTGGTGAGGCCTATATAGACCACAATATATTAAATCCTGGTTATATAGCTGAAAATCATTCACATATATAGAGTACAAAAGACGTTGAATTAATAGATAATTTAGCTCCCAATTCAATGAAATGTTGTGAGAAGCACGTTTCCTCTACCTGGTGTATGGTATGGTACATAGTAGGCCAATGCTATTCGCACAGGCAATTGGGTAACGGGCACAAAGTGAAACAACAGATGTCATGGTCTCGCCAAATGCCTCCTGAACCTGCTCCACCATCCCACCGCACGTTAGCTCTTCAATCCTGAGAGAATGGAAGCAAATTTTTATCAATGGGAAACAGCATTATCACTTGCAAAATAACTTCCTTCCCACATCAGCATCTGAATTAAATTCTATTTGCTAAAAAAGTACAAATCCTTCAAACAATATGTACAGAAATTTGTTTTTCAAACATTCATTATCCTCTCTCTTTTTCATCAATCTTGCAGCTGTCTTGGCACATGGTCTTCAGGAGATTTTTTTAAAACTACATTGCTGGATTATACATCAGTATTCATTCAGGGATTTTTTTTGCTGCATAGGTAATCAAGGGGGAACGAAGATCAATGGGATAAAATGAAACAAAGTTAAACAGAGAAGTAAAAATAATTTAAACATTAATATAAATCCAGGCAAAAAGAATAATATCTTCTTCCCTACCTATAAAATTTTGCTTAAAACTTTTTAATATTATTTGATTGCATGGATAAGAAACTGGCTTAGTAATAGGAGACAGAGTAATAGTGGAACGGTGTTTTTCTAGCTGGAGATCAGTCACTAGTGGTGTGCCACAGGGCTCGGTACTGGGACCTCTTCTATTTGTAATATATATAAATGACTCAGAAGAGGGAGTAAGTGGAGTGATCAGCAAGTTTGCAGACGACACAAAGATGGCTGGACTTGTGGATAGTGAGGAGCATTGTCAAGCGATGCAGCAGGACATAGGCTGGTAGCTTGGGCAGATAGAATTCAATCCTGATAAATGCGAGGTGATGCATTTTGGGAGAAACAAAGTAGGGGGGAGGTATATGATAAAGGGTAGACCTCTTAAGAGTATAGAAACACAGAGGGACCTGGGGGGTGCAGGTGCACAAGTCTCTGAAGGTGGCAGAGCAAGTGGAGAAGGTTGTGAAAAAAGCATATGGTATGCTAGTCTTTATAGGAAGGGGTGTAGAGTACAAGAGTAGGCCTTTAATGTTGCAGTTGTATAAAACGTTGGTTAGACCTCATTTGGAATACTGCGTCCAGTTCTGGTCACCTTACTACCGGAAGGACGTGGAGACCCTGGAGAGAATGCAGAGGAGGTTTACCAGGATGCTGCCTGGTATGGAAGGTCTGAGTTACGAGGAGAGGTTAGGCAAATTGGGGCTGTTTTCCTTAGAAAGATGTAAACTTAGAAGAGATCTAATAGAGGTGTGCAAGATTGTAAGGAGTATAGATAGAGTAAACAGGGTTAACCTTTCTCGTAGGATGGACTCGAATAACATGAGGGGTCACGGGCTTAGGGTGAGGGGGGTAAGGTATAATTTGGATGCTAGAGGGAGTTTTTTCACACAGAGGGTGGTGGGGGTATGGAATGCGCTGCCAAGTGGTGGAGGCAGGTACTCTGGCGTTATTTAAGAGATACTTAGATGGGCACATGCACAGAATGGGAATGGAGGGGTATAGGAAACTGATTTAAAATAGGGATCATGAGCCTTGGGAGTTCCTGGGAAGTGTGTAAATAGATGATGATATTGATGTACTTGTTTTTATCCTACAAGTGCTTTGGTCCACCTTGTTGTCTAACGAGGGGCATACACGCGATGGGTCGTGAGAGGGCTGCTCTTGGATTTTTTTCGAGAGTATCCTAGTGCTTCACGTCGTTAGTGTACGCTTGACCTGGACCATTTGATGGGCAACACGACAGCTCAGTGACTATCGCTGTGCTGTGCAGATACATGGATTTGGGCCTGTGTCTGTGGGAGTTTGCGCATTCTCCCCGTGCTTGCGTGGGTTTTCTCCGGGAGCTCCGGTTTCCTCCCACATCCCAAAGATGTGCTCTTAGGCTAATTGGAAAAACAAATTCTCCCTAAATTGTCTCAAATTTGGTTTTTAATCCATAGATCTATAAACATAGACAGGGATCACGGATAGAGATGGGAACATCGGGGTGGCGGCATGGGCTCGTTGGGCCGAAGGGCCTGTTTCCCGTGCTGTTTTGTTCTTTGTTCAATCCTGCAGCTAATAGGTAATAGTTGCCGAGCATCACATACAATGACTCGATTTGAGATATGGCAGCTCTTGCCTGGAAGGAGCATCTAATAGAATTCAACACTCTGGACTGAATATGGAATAAAGCAAGATCTCACTCACTTTGCTGGAAATGTGTTTGCAGCTGGACAATTATTGAGCAGTAATATTACCAATCTTACATGGTGGCTCAGTGGTTAGCACTGCTGTCTCATGCACCAGGGACCCGGGCTCAACTCCAGCCTTAAGTCACTGCCTGTGTCTGCATGTGTTTCCACTGGGTGCTCCAGTTTTCTCCCACATCCAAAAATGTGCAGGTTAAGTTGACTGGCCATGCTAAATTGACTCTAGTGTCAGGAGATTAGCAGGATAAATATGTGGGGTTACAGGAATATGGCCTGGGTGCGATTGTGGTCAGTGCAGACTTGATGGGTTGAATGACTTCTTTTTGCACTCACGGGATTCTATGATTCTGGATGGGAGGTGTGTACAGATTATCTAGCCCCACTACTCCACAAATTGTAACATTAGTTTAGGAGTTGAATTTACTCAAAACAACCAATTGTTCAACTGCACAACTGGTATCCATAATGAGAGGCCTTAGCCAGGTTTCGTTAGGGGAGGCTGTGGCAGTATATCATCATCACTGGACTAGTAATCCAGAGACTTAGGGTAACGTTTTGGGGACTCAGGTTTGAATTTAGCAATTAGATAGTGAAATGTGAATCCAATAAAAAAAATTAAAATCCCAATGATGACTGTGAAACCACTGCAGATTGTTGTAAAACAAACCCCCATCTGGTTCACTACTGTCCTTCAAGGAAGGAAATCTGCCATCCACATCTGGTCTGGCTTACTGTGACTACAGATCAACAGTAACGTGGTTGACTCTTAAATGGCCTCTGAATAGCCTTGTTCGTTTCAAGAGTATTTGTTTTCAAGGGAACGGCAACAAATGTTGGCTGAACCAACAACGCCCATGGTCAAAGAAAAAAACGTCATTAGAATAAAGTTTTAGAGTTTGACAGTATTGATCTGGAGCTCCCTTACTGAAGGTAGAGTGCATGTCCCGTAAATGCCTGGAGACTCTGACTAACAGAAGAATGTGCAGAGCTGCTTCGATTTTTTTGGTCTCAGCTTTGCAGATTTTCAAATTCAGACAAGTTACACTCAGGTTAGGATTCTGTGGCTAAGAACCCACATACAGAATTTCAGGCAAGGCAGGAAGAAAATCAGTTAGGTAGCCTTTCTTCTCAGCTTATTCTCCAAAAACATCAAGTTCAAAACTTCAAGCTTGTCTTTGTCATGTGATTTCCAGTAAGTCACCATCCTTCAGCCTCTTTTCAGGTCTTTTCCCCATCAGTTAAAGTGATTGCCATTCAAAACTAACAAATTATCCACCCCCTCCCGCCCCATCTCTCAAGTACTATGCTGGTCAGGGGTTTTTTTTAGAAAAGGTATTGTTGCTCCCAGTCCAAAGGTGGACTGAGGTCCTTTATATATAAAAAAAATGCACCCAAATACACAATGTTCTTCCAAATTTTAAAAGAAAAATCCACTTTGTGAAGATATGGTTTTCCCCTCACTAGCTGTTATGTTACCATGTTATCCATGTCTAAAGTTAGTGGAGGAAGTTTGGTGAAAAGCTGTGCAAGAAAACTGAGCAATGGAGAAAGAAAATATGCAGATACTTATAACACAAAGATGACAATAGAGAAAAGCATTCTCAATCCACTTCCTGTGGCCTAATTCAGCAATTCCACAGACATTAGGATGACAAATAAAAAAATTAAATATGGTATTAGGAGTGGCTCTTTTGAGATTGAGACATATCACTGAAGTAGAATAGAACCATTTTCCATTCACCTAAAGTAACATTCCTCATCTTGTTAAGTATAAAGCCAGTGTTTTAAAAAAAAGGCATAAGCATTCTAGACTCTTAACACAAGAGAAAATAAAATAAATCTGTTACCATGTGCCTAGTTTCTTTGTAAGGAATAATTCTTTTTGTTTACAATTCAACCAGTCAGCATCTCACCTTGGTCCACCTTGAAGGACTGTGGTTACAGGTCCCACTAAATGAGTGACACCACCGACTCTGACTGCTGCCGTCAACAGCTCACGCATGTGTACCAGGGCCTGTTTTCTTGTGTTACCACGCCGCCATCGGGTTTGGGCAGCTAAAAGGAAACTGCTGCTTGACACCTAAAGCAAAATAAGACCATAATGTCCTAATGTTATTTATATTATTCACAATGACAACTTCTCCATCCTTATTTAATAGGGTAATGAAAAAGTTTGCAACATGACATCAGTAATGAATTATTGACACTGGCAAATAGCTGCTCTTATAGATCAATAAATAGTAATATATGCACAATGAAATTTGATCAAAAATTGATGATAACTGCTAAGTATGCAAATCCTCAAGGGTAATGATGATATATGAATTCAATCTAAAGGATCTTTTCTGCTCTGTACAACTCTGGATATGCTTTTACATTTAAACCCAATGGGATATAATGTATAATTACACACGTATAGGAGCAAGTGCTATAATTGAGCTAAAGACGTTCAATTCAAAGAACAAATAACAGAAGAGTGCAACTTTCATGAAATCATCTTTTATCCAAACATTACCCGCAATTTCCAAAAGTCAATCCTACAACAGCTTAACAATTTATTCTAACACAATGCACTGCATCCAAACACATAATCATGTTCCTTATCTAAACTGGTTCACTTCAGACTTTCCTAATAATTTGGAAATAAAAGTATAATTACAAACTTACAGCCTGGTCAGGATTTGTTCCAATGAAAGCAAAGAGCTGTCCAAGCAGCACACTGTATGTTGGCTTGTCACGGCTATCCTCAATAGTCAGGGACTGAAGCAGAGTGAAGGAACTGCTTCGATGACTATTCCCATGCCGTCTCCTGAAACAAGACAGACAAATCTTCAGACATCTGTAACATAGAAATTACTGTGCTATTAATGTGGAATACGTAATGCATAACAATACTTAATATACCATAATACTTAATGTACAAGAAGAATAATAATACTTAATGGGCTAAGTACATTCCCAATAGTAATTTCTAGGCTGACATCTAGCACCAAGAACACATGTCTGTTCAATGTATACTCTTGCCCAAATTGAGCATTTTGAAAAACAAATCCTCTCCAAATTCAAACCAAATGCGTCTCTTGAAAGTATTTACTATTTAATAAGTATTTTGGAAAGAGCAAAAAGAGTGTTTTTGGCTGCAACTGGTGTCCCATTGATTATTTTTAAAAAACATCTTTCACTAATTACTTTTTAAATCCCATCTTACTCTACTTTGATTTTCTTTCCCTCTAGCACCTACCAAACAGGTGACACGATCAGCTGGAAGAACGAAGGCCAATATGAACACAGGAATACAACCTCCTGCAGGTTCCCTCCCAAGTTAGACACCATCCTGATGTGGAAATGTATTTCCATTCTTTTCGTTAAAAATCTTGCCACAGCTCTCTACTTAACAATATGAGTGTGTCTATACTGCAGTCTCAGTGTACAATTCCACGCGTCGGTTATTTCAAAGCTAACATATGCAGTTTCAGTATAAACTTTCAATAACTGATCAAACTTTATCATTTGGGTTGAACTTATGACCTTTGCTCTTTAAGAATTTATTTGAGAGATGTGGGCATCACTGGTTAATCCAGCATTTATTCTCCATCCCAGTTGCCCTTTGGAAGGTGGTGGTGAGCTTTCTTGAACCGCTGCAGTTCTGAAGGTTTTAGTGCATCCACAGTGCTCCAGGATTCTAATCCAGTGACAGTGAAAAAACAGCAATATATCTCCATGTCAGGGTGGTGAGCGACTTAGAGTGAACCTCTAAGTGATGGTGTCTCCAGGTTATCAGCTGCTTTTGTCCTTCTAGATGATAGTGGTCGTGGATTTGAAAGGTGCTGCCTAAGGAACCTTAGTGAGTTCTTGCAACGCATTCTGCAAACTGCTGCCATTGTCAGTTAGTGGCGGAGGGACTGAATGTGGAAGAGGTAGCAATCATGTATGCTGTTTTGTCTGGATGGTATCAAGCTTTTGAGTTTTATCGGAATTTCACCCATCTAGTTAAGTGGAGAGTATTCTACCATATTCCTGTCTTCTGAATGGTGGACAGGCTTTGGGGAGTCAGTTTCAGTTCAGTTTTTGGTTAAGTCAACCCCAGAATATTGACAGAGGGGATTCAGCAATGGTAATGAAACTGAATGTCAAGGAGTGATGACTTGATCCTCCCTTGCTGGAGACGGTCATTACCTGCCATTTGTGCAGCACAAACGTTACTTGCCACTTGTCAGCCCAAGCCTGGATGGATATTGTTCAGCCCTTGCTGCATTTGGACACAGACTGCTTCAGTGTCTGAGGCCTCACAAACGGTGCTGAACGTTGTGCAATCATTAGCGAACGTCCCCACTTCTGACCTTATGATGGAAGCAAGATCAGTGATGAAGGAGCTGAAGATGGTTGGGTCTTGGATACTAACTTGAGGGACTTCTGCAATGATGTCCTGGAGTTGAGGTGATTGATCAAAGATGTGCGGGTTAGGTTGATTGGCTATGCTAAAATTGCTCCTTAGTGTCCTACGATGTGTTTGTTAGCGGGATTAGCGGGTAAAGATATAGGGATAGGTCCTGGATGGATTATGGTCAGTGTAGACTTGATGGGCCAAATGGCCTCTTTCTGCACTGTAGGGATTCTATGACCTCCAACAACCACAACTATTTTCCTTTGAACCAGATGTGACTCCAACCATTGGAGAATTTTCACTCCAATTCCTATTGGCTCTGGTTTTACTAGGGCTCCTTGATGCCATATTTGGTCAAATGATGCTTTGATGTCAAGGACAGTCACTCTCATCTCACCTCTGGAATTTAGCTCTTTTGTCCACGTTTGAACCAAGGCTGAATGACCCGAGTAGAACTCAAACGCGGCACTGGTGAGCAGGTTATTGCTGAGTAAGTGCTGCTGATTAAGCTGTTGATGATTCTTACATCGCTTTACTGATAACTGAAGTAGATTGATAACGCAAAAATTGCCCAGATTGGATTTGTCCTATTTCTTCTCTACAGGACGAACCTGGGTAATTTTCCATGTTGTCAGATAGATGCCAGTGTTGTAACTGTACTGGAAGAACTTGGCTAAGGATGCGGTAAATACTGGAGCATAAGTCTTCAGTACAATTGTTGGAACGCTATCATGGTCCATAGTCTTTGCAGGATCCAGTGCCTTCAAATGTTTCTTGATGTCACATAGATAGTCAATCTGATTCGCTCTATAATACTGGGGACCACCGGAAAAAGCAAAGATAGATCATCCACTATATACTTCTAGCTGAAGGTCGTTGCAACTGTTTCAACCTTTTCTTTGGCATTGATGTGGTAGGCTCCTCCATCCGAGGATAGGGATATTTGTGGAGATTCCTCCTCCAGTGAGTTGTTAATTGTCCATCACCATTCATGGCTGGATATGGCGGGACTGCAGAGCTCAGATCTGATCCAACAGTTATGCAAAGATAGTTAAAAAGACTAACAATGGACTTTAACCTGGTGTTGAGAGGCTTTTTATTGTGTTTACCCCAGTCCAAAGCCAGCATCTCCACATTATGAAAAGATGTGCAGGTTCAGTAGATTAGCCCTGCTAAATTGACCCTTAGTGTCAAAGGCACTAGCATGGTAAACACATGGGTTTTGGGGATAGAGCCTGGTGGGATTATCATCAGTACAGGTTCATTGAGCCAAATGGCCTCCTTCTGCACTGCAGAGATTCTCTGATTCTATAAACTGTTTGGGCTCTGATACTTGCTGCTTATAACATTGGGCACACTAGTCCTGTGCTGTAGCTTCATCAGGCTGATTTGATGCCGAGGTCGATGCCGGGTGGTCTATCTGGTTTCATTTGTTCATTTTTTTTGTAACAGTCGTACATAACTGAGAGGATTGCTAAGCCATTTCAGAGGACATTTGAGAGGCAAACAAACTGAAGGTCCAGAGTCACATGTAAGCCAGATGAGGTAAATACAGCAGGTTTCTATCCTTAAAAGGACATCAGTGAACCAGATGGGCTTCAGGACAATTGTTTCACAGCAACCATTAGACTTTCAATTTCAGATGTTTTACTCAATTTATAAACAATCATCTGCTGTGGTGGAATTTGAATCCAGGTCCCCCCAGAGCATTACGATGGGTCTCTGGATTACTCGTCCACTGTGCCACTGCCACTCCAAATTAAGCTAATTTTGATGGCTGGCATAACAGAATGGGTAAGGAGTATGGATTAGATCATAATTCCAGTCTGCAGACAGCAAATCAGAAACAGGCTATGGTGTGTATCATCCACAAGATGCACTGCAGCAATTGCCAAAGTTCCTCTGACCGCATCTCCGAAAGTGATGACTTCCAGTATAAGAAAAAAAGGCAGCAGGTGCGTGGAAACATGACCAACTGCAAATTCCAGTTCAAGCCATAAATCTTGAAATGTCCCTTTGAACTGTGGCCTCACCTACACCTCATGGTCTACAACAGCTCAAAAAGGAGGCTCATCCTCATCTTATCGGGAAAAATAAGGGATGAGGCATTAACAGTTGGCTTTGACAGCAACATCCATATCCCATTAACAAATACTCACAGGTGTACTCTCAGGCACGCATACTTAACATTCTACAGCTAAATCATAATGCACAATGATTGTGTCTGTATCTAATGACAATCACTGGAATTATCCAAATTTACTTAATTCTTTACCTCTGGTTAGCCCGTGTGAATTCTAGATCCTCATTTGCAATCATTTCCAGGTCAGAGGGTGCTGACATACTTCGCAGGAAGACCGGTTGACGAACAGTGTGAGAAATCACCTTGGTTTCTGAAGAAGATTTACAAGCTGGTAAAATAAGCAAGCATAAATCAGGAAAACAAATAGATATTAAATATTTTTGCAATACTGTGACTTTTTTGTAACTCATACCTAGCTGGGACAAGATATCATGCATTGAACTACCTAATCTATAATTGTTAAGCTTTTAGACTACCCAGACACCATTTTGCATTGCCAAATAGATTGTCAAAATGCAAGAAGTAGACAAAAATAATCTGCAACTATTCTGAAAATGTTTCTGACTGAAAATATGCTTTTTCACATATCATGTTTAGTGGCCAATACTATTTGCCTATAAAATGCAGGTTTTTGCATTTGTCAAAAGCAAGGAATTAAAGTTTTTTTTATAACTGCACCGTTACTTATTTCACAAGGGTCCAGATATCCACCAAAATTATCTGAATTGTTTGCTACATTCACGAATGCATACAGTTTTTTAAAGCTCAAATGACTTAGTACACTGCTGATACTGACATTACATTGATGACAATTGTTCAATAAATGATTGAGCTCGAAAATAAAACAAAAAAAATGACAATAGCAGCAAACACCTCCTCCTCCTTTCCATCTTCACCCTCTCACATCAACTATCATACCTGGTGTGTCAGCTGGGGTTCCTGAAATACTCCTGGTTAGACCAGATTGTGCTGCTATGGTAACGTGCAGCAAAAGCTCAGCCCTATTCATCAGGCTTTTCACCAAAGCTTTCGTTTTTGCTAAAGAATGTGAAGGTTTCGGCACCAAAGAGTTCACCTCCTGACCAAACTTCTCCCTGTTTAAAAAAAATTAATTTAAAACTGGCAAAAATAAATAGTCATGATGTGCAAGATCTCAGCAGTAAACACGCCAAGAAATCTCATAATACCAACAGGTTTATTTAGTAATAAAAGACACAGCTTTTGGAGCACTGCTCTTTCGTCAGCTAAGTGGGAGTTCTGTTCACAAAAGGCATGTAACGACAAAGTCAATTCACAAAACGATGATTGGAATGCAAGTCTTTACAGGTAATCAAGTCTTAAAGTACAGACATTCTCTCCACTCACATTGTCTGTACCTTTAAGACTTGATTACCTGTAAAGACTTGCATTCAATTATTATTTTGTAAATTGAGTTTGTGTCTTTATATACCCTGTTTGTGAACAGAACTCCCATTTATTAAACAAAGGAGCAGCGCTCTGAAAGCTAGTGATTTTTGCTACCAAATAAACCTGTTGGACTTTAACCTGGTGTTATGAGACTTCTTACCAAGAATAAACAGTGCAAATAAATGTATTCTCCTTGAGATTTAGAACCATCAAAACAGGAGATACAGAAACAATCAATAAACTGCCTTCAATGTCAAGTTTGCAATTTGTTCTTGTTACTTCTTCTCAGTCAGTTCCTTCGAGTCAAGAACGACTTGCTTCCACACTAAAAAAAATGAGTTCTCAGGTGACTGAGAAGTCCAATTATGACCAGACTCTGTCAGAGGAGGGGAAGACAGTGATTGAAGTACCCAGCTTGCCACATGCTCCTTCGGCTTTCAATGCTTGTCCCTGCTTACTCTTGGCGACAAAACTCAGGATAATCAGCTCCTTCACAGATGCGTTTCCTCTACTTGGGGCTCTCTTGGGCCAGGGTTTCCCAGGTGTTTGGTGGCCCGGGGGGAGGGGGGTGATTTGCTGCTGCTGATGTTGCACTTTTTCAAAGAGGCTTTCATGATATCCTTGAAGTGTTTCCTCATTCTTTCTGGTGCTCACTTGCTGCATCAAAGCTCAAAATAAAGCACTTGTTTCAGGCACCTCATGAATAGAGTCTATTCAGTGGAGCTAACTGAGCTTAGCCAATGCTTTAATGCTGGAGATATTAACCCAAATGAGAACAGTGATGTTGGTGTGCCTATTTTGCTAATGATAGCTATGGGGCAGTACTAAGTGGTCACAGCAGGTTAGTAGAGGAATTGTGTCTTCAAGTGTTGAGTGTAAGGCCCATGTTCTCCTATGTCTCAGTAAAGGTGTTGACAGTGGCTTGGAGCTCAGCTTTTGAGCATGTGCAGAGTCAAGCACTGTCTACATTCTGTTGTTTCATGACAAGAGGATGGGACAACCTTGGATCTGGTCATCAGATAGCAGTCCCATTTGTTCTGTAATTTAACTCCACTTAATCAGGGAGCTTACAGAGGGTGAGATCCAAACCTGAATTAGGTCTGCGTTGGATCCATTAGTCAAGATCAAGGCTTGCATATCACGGAGCAGAAGGATGGTGCGAGCTTCTGGAGCCAGCAGAAAGGGAGTAGGATGGCAATGTACAAGGACAGGTGCTGTTCCCAATTCTTGCAGTTGCTGCATGGTGACGATCATGTCCGTTGTGCACCTTAGAAGGCAGAATATACATTGCAATTCTGGGAGGAGACGTCCAGCCACAGGGAGGTATTAACAAGGACTTTTGTGATGACCTTCTTATGGTTGATAGCAGGGAAATTCCTTTGAAGTTACTGCGGTTTGATTTGTAATCTTTCCTGAAGATGATCATGATTACTGTCTCAGATTCTCCTCCTTCCAGATGAGAGAAATGATATCATGTATTTGCACCAATACTGCCTTTCCGTTATGTTTTAGTGCTTCAGCAGGGTATCCATTTGCTTCTAATGTCTTTTTATACTTGAGCTGTGGGATGGCCTTTTCGACCTCATGCTGTTGGTGGTGGGGAACAAGCTGCAGGATGAAGTTAAGGATGCAAGTGTTGAAAACAAAGTCTCTGTTAAGAAGTTTATGGAAATGCTCTTTCCAGCTGGCACTGCTTGCCTCTGTTTTGATGAGCACCTCTCCATTCTTGGCCAACAATGGGGCAAGCTTGGGCTGCAGGTGATGTTGATTGTGCTAAAGAAACCTTATGCACCATGACTTTGGTTAACTGCTGGATTTCCTGCGTTTCTTCCACTCAATATCTGTTTTTTAGGTCACATGGATTTTGCTGGGCCTCAGCTGTCTGGAGAACTGCTTTCTTGCTTGAGCTGGATTGTTGTTTCAGGTTCAGAAAAGCCTGTGCTTGCAACTCATCAGCTCTTGGATCTCCTGCTCCATTGCACAGAACCAGTCTTGGTGTTTCCTGGCCAAGTGAACAAACGTCCCTTCCCAGATGTTGTTAATGGGGGCCTGAAAGGCAAACCAGAAGATATGAACACTCCGCATCTCTGGGTCTCAGGTTGCATTGAGGCAGTGGCTAAATGCAGCTCTATTATCGGGGTCTTTGATTGCCTCAGCATTGATTTTCCTGCAGCATTTTTTCTGTTGCTGTTGATCACAGAGCAGATCAGATGGTCTGTCCAGCAATCATCAGGTTCTATCATGGCACAGGTGAAACACACATCTTTGCGGTCCCTCACTTGGACAATGGACAATGGTCCCTCACTTGCCATGCTTGGAAGGATTGTTTCCATGAGGTTTTGCACTTGTTTCTCTGACGCAACAGGTATTGGTTACGACAAGGTCATATTCTAGACATATTGTCAGGAGCAGAGTACCATTGATACGATTTTCTTACCCCCTCTCTGTTGATTACACCTCCCCAGAGTTGTATCCTTTCGAATTTTGGCATTGAAATCACCAAAGAGGATCAGCTTGATGCATGTTAACAGACTGTAAAGGGCAGCAATATGTATTTTTTTTTTTTAAAGTGGCATCCAGCTCGGAATATCGAAGCTGTTTCGGTTATAACAACACTTCGGCTGAATATTTAAAATTTATTTTTGATTTCACTTTTACCTCAGTACTCTTAGTAGTCACTTGAGCAGATTCAAGAGTTGGAGAGTTAGGGGCACAAACTTGCATTCTTCCATTTTCTCATAAGTCAATTGTCTGCATTTCATGTTGGTCGTCAGTACTTGCATGGACTTTGCATTGAAAATCAATGGTCATATGCCAAGCAGCATCATTCAGCGCATGTGAACGCCATTGTGTGGATTGATCATTGATGTTACACCATAAGATGGCACTACCACAGGTAAGTCTGATCAATGATGAACTCAAGGGTCTCATGGGATTGCTGTTTCCATGATGTCTGATCCAGATAACAAGGGCTTATCATGCACAATAAGCATCTCATATATACAATGCTTACACTTTCAGGCAGTATCAACTGAGATGAGAACTGAAGGTTTTGATCATCTGAAGGCATCTAGATTCTAATATTATTTATAATATGCTTAAACTTGTTTGACTTTCCACGTTGATTTTTTTTTTAATAGATTCATATTAACTTACACTAAAAATAATTACTTTCAGCTTGCAGTTTTATTCCAATTCTGCTCCTGTCCTCATTGGATGTCCAGAAATTCAAATGTGCAGAAGACATTTCTGCATTAAAATTGGGTACACTGGGCAATTTCTCCCTCCTTAAAACCAATACCCTAAATAAAACGCAGTGCAAGGATCAAGTGTGGAACCCTTCTGGCATATATGGTTCAACTACACAATGGATAACTGATTGAGAATTATTGAGTTAGAAATAGATCTAATTCATTGAGGTAGAAATCTGACTCTTCTCAGAATTGGTCAGTTTGCTAATCTTTTGTGTGATTTGTACATATATTGGAGTGCTTGCAATCGAACACACTTTTTCCATTATTTTTACAGCAAAACTGCCTTCATTTCAATTAACTCAATGTCATTTAACTTCAGCCTCCCATCCATCGACTCTGTCCACACTTCCCGCTGCCGCGGCAAAGCAGCCAGCATAATAAGAACCCCATGCACCCAGGACAATCTCTCTTCCGCCTTCTTACATTGTGAAAAAGATACAAAAGTCTGAGGTCACGCACCAACTGACTCAAGATCAGCTTCTTCCCTCATGCCATCAGACTTTTGAATGGACATACCTCGCAATAAGATGATCTTTCTCTACACCTTAGCTGTGACTCTAACATTGCATTCTGTACTCTCTTGTTCCCTTCTCTATGAATGGTGCACTTTGTCTGCATAGCGTGCAAGAAACAATACTTTTCACTGTATGCTAATACATGTGATAATAATAAATCAGAATTAATCTGTGGTTAGTTTGCAAATTTAAGTCCAAATGAAAGTTGAACCAACACAAATCTAACTGAGAAGGCTATGTGCACTGCAAGCTGCAGAGATCACCGAGATCCTGTAGGGCTTCCAGCTCAAGGACATTTGCTGCCTAGTTTTCTTGCCTCTGAAAGTATCATTGCTTTGGCAGCTGTTCAGGAACTTGCCCAAGTGGATGCTGTTCACATGAGAGTCTAAACAATGAATGTTACCAGACCAATTATATGAGGAAAATTACATGTCAGTCTAATCCTCTATTCTCCTGCCATTATTCGCAAAGACCTTTGAAATCAATCAATAGCTGGAACGCTACCTGATTTTCTCCAATCAGTACACAGAAGCAAAGAGCAACTTCTTTCTCCTCTTTGCCCAAGATCAACTAACACATTATGGACTAGGAATTAAATCTCAGAATTCTGGTTTATAAAACCTAATATCACAGGCCATAATTTTAGGCTCTAGACAAAGCTTTAAGCAAGAACAATAATTATCACAACAGCTGATGCCATCATACCTTAATAAAAGGACCATGTTCTCCAAGTCATTGCAGTCAAATTGTATCTCCTTCAGAGAGCAAAGCAGTTCTAACTCCTTGATTTTACTCTGGAGAGAAATAATAGTGTTACAATTGTACTATGGAATCAACTCAAGGCTGTGTGGTGTGTTACAAGATAATCACTTCACAAATTCAGAATAAAGAATACCTATTATAAAAGTGTAATTTTTGCTAGACCTCATTCCAGAACTGGTTCACAGAATTGAGGTTGATATTTCAGGCCAAAACTGAGGGAGTGATGTATCTGTTAGGGAAGGAGCATTCAGATGAGCTATTAAACAGAAATGATGAGGTGGACATAAATTCCAGCATATCAAAGAACAAGAAGTTTGTCTATTGTCTTGCCAACACTACTTCCTCAACCAACACTAGCAAAAACAATCTCGCTGGTCACTCATCTCACTTGCTGCTCCTGGGGGAACAATGCACTACTATATCTCTTGCTGGAGTAACAATGATGCATCCAAAAATGATGAGATAATTTTCACAGAGGCACACCACATTGGAGCACGTGACCAGATGCTATAAAAATGCAAGTCTATTTTTTTTTAAAATTTTATTTATTAGACACAAGTAGGCTTACATTAACACTGCAATCAATTTGCTGTGAAAATCCCTTAGTCACCACACTTTGGCACCTATTTGCGCACATCAAGAGAGAATTTAGCATGCCTAATGCACCTAAACCAGCACATCTTTTGGACTGTGGAGGAAATCAAAGCACCTAAAGGAAACCAGAGCACCTAAAGGAAACCACACAGATATGGGGAGAACATGCAGACTTCGCACAGTGTTCCAAGCTAGAAATCGAACTTGGTGCTAACCACTGTGCCACCGTGCTGCCCCATATTGTTATGTTGACAAACATAAAACCAAACATTTGTTTAACAAATCAAAAATTTGTTGCACAAGTATCTCATATCACAATGATGCATAGATTTCTGCATAATCATGTGCACCTCATGCAAAAATATGGGTTTGAACACATTTAACTAAGTTACGAATTGTTTTCATCTTTCTGCGTTCTGGCTAAGTTAATAGACTAATGCAATGGGTTCCTGCAAAAGGAAGACCTCTCTTAGTACATAGAGTTTTTAGCTTGCATACACAGTGGAATATTAAGCAAGCAGCAGAACGGTCCAGTTAACAAATCTCTCAGAGCCAGACAGAAGTACCACACATTGGACCATAAGAAGCCCTTCATCTCTACAAAAAGGAAAACACAGCAAAAGTTGGAAATCTAAAATCAAACTAAAAAAATACTAGGAATACCCAGCAAGTCAGGCAGCAATTGTGGAGAGAGAAATGGAATTAATGCTTCAGGTTAATGAACTTCCATCAGAATATCAGGTCATCAACCTGAAACACTAACTCTTGCGCTCTTCATAAATGCTGCCTGACCTATGCACGTTCAACGTTTTTGGATTGTGATCGTCATTTCCCATTGTTGAGGTGAAAAGTAATATCACAAGATGAGACTCAGAACTAATTTTCACACATAAATTGATGGTCAATCGGTTGAATCCAGTCCCCTACATTTCTAACCGTGCCCTCAGCGAACAAAGTGAAGTTAGCAGTTTAGGTTCTACATTATCAGAAAAGATCACTTTCATATTCAAATACTAACCTCATTGAAATGATAGTCATGGAAAAATGGTAGATTGTTTTCCAGTTTTCCTTGTTGGCCATCTTCCATTTCATTCTGCCATTTCTGCTCAAGCTCTGCTACACTCTACGGGATAACAAAACATCAGTAAAACAAATATAGGACCATCCGAAAGGACATGAAGATACCAGTAAACATTTAGATATCTGTATTTGTGTTTAACAGCAGGAATTAGAGATTTGTATAATCCATTGGAATAAAATAGATGACTATTCAGCTTGAGCTAATCATAAGTTATCAAAGAGAAACATTGATAAGCGATTCTGTACTTCCTTCATACACAAATTAGATATTGCATTAAAAAGAGATCATTGAAGAAACAATTACATTTGCAGACACCTCCCATTAGCTTGCAAGACAGCAAGAATGAAAAGAGCAGAATGGTAATGAATAAAAATATCATATTTAGTTCACAGATTGACCAAACTGATCAATGTTTGAAAGTCAAATCTAGGATTTCAAGATAAATATTTTGATGTTTTAAGTGAGCAAATACAATTCTCAACTGCTAAATGTATTTGCATATTGATAATTATTAAAATTCTTTAAAGAAAGTGGCATTGAATCTTAACACATTAATTGTTTACATCATATAGACAATATATTTTTATTTTCACATATTCTTTTCATGTATTCATACATCAATTTAGGATGGCTTCAGGGAACCCATGAAGATTCTTATCCATTAAGTTGAAAACCTCTAGATGCTACCTCATACCAAACGTGGCCATATTTACATCTACCATCCATCTAAACAGGAATATCAAGATTCCCTTAAGTCCCCAACTTTACCTGAAGTTGTCGCTCCATAGCATTAAGTTTTTTGAAAGTTTCTCCCATTATTTTACACAACAGATCATATTCTTCCAGGTGCTCCTCTCGGTACTGGAAATTAATCAGAGACTGCAGTGCATCAATCAGATTCAAATGTTTGATCACACATGATACCACCATTTCTTCCATCACATCAGGCTGAATCACTTCCCTAGAATCCAGGGGCAAAAAGTACGAGAGAGTGAGTGGCCGATTTTCACTTTAAAAACTGAATCAACAGAATAATTTCAAGTCTGATCATTCAAGGTGTTGACCAATCCATAAATAATTTCTGTCTCACACTTTAAAAACTCTGTGCCAAACATTACTCCCTCAACTTGTTGAGGACATCTTATTGTAACTTACTGCAGTATGATCTTGAATGTGCCCTTTCTTTCTCTATAATGACCTACAAGTTGGATAAATGCATCATATCCAATCACACAGCACTATTAACTTAAGAGGAAGGATGTTTATAACATGTTCAACTACAGTGCAAAGACTGGCATGATGGAAGAGAATGAAGAACAAGTGTGGATTAAGAATTATAACTAATGTTTCATCATTAGCTGTACTGATGTAATCAAGTATTTTTGCCGAGAGTTCCTGGAAACTAACATTTTTTAATGGCAATTGTCAAAAAAAAGTGTTAAACTGAGTCATCAAGACTCCAGTAGTCCCAATTTTAATCACCAGCCTTTGCTAATTGATCTATTTCAGGATAATCTATTTGTTTGCAGGCGGTCTCAATGGCCTATGCTGGGGAAAGGTGGGGGAAAATCTAGAAACTGTTTCCCTGATCACTATTCCTTAACTGCTATTGGTAAGTACAAGAGTGCGGATATTAGAAGAGAACAAAAATCAGACATGATTGAAGCGTGCCTGCTCCTACTAAATAGCATTTTGCCATTCACTATGTAGGCCTAGACATCAAGGGCCATTTGTACTGGGGACAGCTGCATCCCAGGAACCATACCACAGATGTTAGTGCTCCCCACCAACTACAGGGAACAAGAAAGGAAGAACATATACAAAAGAACATTACAAAACTAAATAGTTTGCTAACATGTTCATTATTCAGACTCAACTGTTTCTTCCTACAATGCTTTACACTTTCATAAAGGGGCTTTGATGTCCTAACATTTGTATCTTGCATAGCAAAATATTGATATTTAAGGGATCACACGCACTTAATACTTGGTCTGAACTGAGGTCGTGCTCTTCCAGATATTTCCCTGAGTTTTCCCATTATTCCAGGAGGCAGACGAATCCTTGGCAAATCAAAGTAGTGCCCAGTTACTGGGGGAGGAGGTGCAAGTGCATCACAAGGATATGTGAACTCCCTGTCTTCCTCTATTGTCAGCGGCAGAGGAGAGGGGCTTGGAGTCAAAGCAGGAGATAAGGCACCGTTTGCTTCAACTTGCCACTGGCATCTATAATCAAAAGATTACAAAAGATATAGATATTTAATTCTAGCCCAGAAATTGCACAATTTCATTTTTCACTTTGCAAGAGAATTTATGTTCAAATTGAGTTAAGGCATGTTGGATATGGAATGAATATGCAATGTACAGTCATCAGATACTTTTTCTGATACAAGTGTAAGTGATAATATCCACTGATCCACAATTCCTTGACTGAAATGTGACCTTATGCACAGAATTAAAAGTGGCATGCCCAAAGAAACAAGCTCCTTTATAATCAAACTGTACACAGCGAACACTAAGTTCAAACCTCTCCAATTAATAGATGCACAACACACACTGATTCACATAGCTGTGAATCAGATTTATTAATTATAATTATTTTTAAGCAAATATGTAAATCACATTGATTTTCTAAAATTACAAAATACCTAATGGTGAAAGAACTCACATTTCATAACTAAGAAAAATAAATGTTCATCTTTTCATATTAATTGGGACATGGATTTAGAATACAGTGGTTAATCAAAAGCAGCAGGCCCTCCGAATGAGGTACTTTTTACAATAGTTGTACCTGCTGGTGGCCAGCATCCTCAAATGATTAGCTGCTCTCCTGTAAAAAGCTGAACAAGTTTCCAACCGACTTTAAATCATTCCAAAAGGACTTAAGTATGGCCATGCAAACTTCCCTCAAAATATAATTCATGAAGAGTAATTTGAAGAGCATTATTTCCATAGCAATGAACACGAAGGGAGGGATTCCTAGTCCAGATAATTTGTACTTCACATTGGAACTAGCTTTTTTGAGATACAAACGAACCAATTTTAAGTGGTCAGCATTCCCATGAAGAAATTAATTATGTTGAAGTTCTTCCCTGATGTTACTCAATAAGTTAAAAGATGGATTGTTTTTCAACAGTACGTTGTTGTCCTGCAGTCTATGCTAGGAAAAAACAATGCCGTTGGCCACACTTCTGATCAGCAACATTCATTCTTTGGTAGGAGTTCTGACAAGCAAAATTGGAGGAATTGAATACAGATCGTAAAATGCAACGCTTAACTCAATACACCATGTACTGAACTTGTTTAGTAATTCTTGCATCTTAAACAAGCTTTTGAATACTATGCAGCTTTAGTATGTATATATTGCCTTTAAATAGCCTGGCAGATGAACATTAGAGCAATAAAAATCTTACTTCGTAAGTAAATTAGACAGCAACATAGTAATTTCCCATTTTTCAAATTACATGGAAATGTAACAAATTTGCCAAATGAGAAGTAATCAAGTAACTTGCCTCTGTAGCAGTTTTGATCTAAGCAATTGGTGACATGCTTCCTCCTCTTTAGTTGTTTCGGGTCCGTTGTAAAGGATCCGCAGCATGGAACAAGCTAATACAGAGAGACCCAATGCAAGGTCTGCAAGGAAGGGCAAACCTCCTGAAACATCCTCTGAAGACTCCTGCAGTAAAATAAGTGTGTAAAAGCTAATTGCCAAATATGACCAAGTGCAAAGTTAAGCCTGTGACTATCAGAGACATGTCAATGTTTACATACATCACAATTTAATTAGAACAATCTAATTACCTGGGCTCGAACAGTACAGGCAAATCCCCACATGGCTTTATCAGGTGTGTTGTGTTCTCGTCCACTCCTCATCTCAAAAGAAAATGTCACGGTGTCTCCCTCAACCTGATAAATATATTGACGGAATTTAATTTTCAGACCTGAAGAATCAAATGAGCTTCAAGTCTAAATAAGTCTAATGGATACAGAGCAACAGTTTTGCACTTTCATTCAATTTCATTCCTCCGTTTCAGTATCTATTACACATATATCCAAATTTAACTCACTGCACTCTCCAAAAAACATTTATCTCAGAATTAAGTGTACAGGTGATCTATTAGTTATCAAATAGTTAAAACGAAACAATAATAACTATAAAAAATAGGCAGGGAAAAAAAAATCTTGTTTTCAATTACCTTGACTAAGTCCTTAGGCCAACCAGTCCCCAGTACACTGCGACTTCCATAACCCAACGTATTTCCTCCATACTCTGCAACTTTCCTGCTGTTAGTGTTTGGACCTGCATATATCACCAGCTACAAGAATAAATTGTGTATAATTGAAAGACAATAATAGCTCTTCAATCCAGAAGGTCTTTCATTTAAAATAAACAGGCTATTAATTGTACCAAAATATTTCTGACTGAAATTTAATGAAAAACATTAGAATCCTTGCAATTTGATGAACAGAATTTCATGTAATTGGTTAATCTAATTGATGCACACCTTCCAGCATAAACTCAAATCACAAATCGACATTTGAGGCCAACATATTCAGAAATAATCTGTTCTAAGAAGCACTCATCTTTTGAGAAACTCAAAGATGTGCATACTCCATTCTTGAGAATAAATCTGAACAGATCACAAATATTAGTACGAAGTCAATGAAATCCACAAGCAAACAGGGAGGCAGAGAAACTTGCAACAGAAAACTCAGAAGACATGTGCATTAACAGCATGCTTTTGAAACAAATACAAACATATTAACTGAAGAAACCAGACACTCAAGATAAATCTACTGGTTCCACTTGCAAGACACATCTGCACCAATGCTTCACTAAATCAACTTGAGGGTCAAACAATCTTTTTACAAAGGATATTCTCAAAGCAAATTTGATCTAATTTGAAGGAAAAACGAAGATGCATTTTTGAATTTGTAATTGGGCCGGAAACACATCAATTCGACATTTGTGTTTTTCTCAAGTTTATTGATTTATTTCGAGAATCTGATATGACAAATTTCCCCAATACTTTCCATCTCAGAGTGCCACAGATTCCTGCAAAAATACTTGGTTGCTTATTATAAGTGGGAAGATAACTCATTTTTGGCCAGTCTCTTTTTTCCAATTCTTCTTACTGTTTTGTAAAAAGGGAAAGGATTCCTTTGAGTCTTCTCCAAGGCCTTCAGATACAGACAATCTTTGAGTACTCATGTTATAGTCATTATATACAGATTTTTCCCATTCTCATGGATTGCTTCATTGAGAGAAACAGTTTTCAATAATAATTCAGGTTGGGATTTAGGCGTCACTGCAGGAAAAGCCAGTGCCTCCTTACCCAAACAGATCCATCTTGGCACAGTGGTTAGCATTACTGTCTCACAGCTCTAGGGACCCAAGTTCAATTCCAGCCCTGGGTTACTGTCTGTGTAGTTTGGACATTCTCCACTTGTCTGCATGAGTTTCCTTCAGGTGCTCTGGTTTCTTTTCACACTCAAAGATGTGCAGGTTAGATAGATTAGCTATGCTAAATTGCCACTTGATGTCAGGAGGTTCAGCAGGGTAAATACATGGGTTTATAGCGATAGAGTCTGGAAGGAATTGTGGTTGGTGCAGACTTCCACATGACCTCCTTTTGCACTGTCGGAATTCCATGGTTCTATGAAATGAACTAAAAACTGAAAGAAATGGTCTTCACAAATTTTGTTTGAAACAGTTCAAAGAAATTTCACTTGATACCATGAATATCTTACACAAAAAAGTGGCACAGGCCGAGCTTGCATTTATTAACATTTAGAAGACTGAAGAGTGATCTTACTGAAACAGACAAGATCCTGAGAGCACTTGACGGACTGGATGCTGAAACAACATTTCTCCTTTAGGGAGAGACCGAACTAAGGGCAAAGTTTAAAAATAAGAGGTCTCCCATTTAAGACAGATGAAAATAATTCATTT
Organism: Sphyrna mokarran; assembly: GCA_024679065.1. Classification (NCBI taxonomy): domain Eukaryota; kingdom Metazoa; phylum Chordata; class Chondrichthyes; order Carcharhiniformes; family Carcharhinidae; genus Sphyrna; species Sphyrna mokarran. The sequence continues at coordinate 36,155,974 of JAGIQG010000020.1, read as the reverse complement.
CTTTTCATCTTTGGAATTCTCTTCCCCAGAGAGCAATGGAGGCAAGTTTAATGAATATTCTAAGGCAGGGGTAGAAAGATTCTTGACTAACAAAGGAGTCAACAGTTATACAGGGCTGGAGAACGTGGAGTTGAGGACAGAATCAAGTCAGTCATGGTTTTACTGAATGGCGGCAGATCTGATTTAAGGGACTGAATGGTCTTCTCCTGCTCCTAATTCATAAATCTGTTTGCATACAACACACTATGTCAGTTCTAATCCCCCCAGGTAATCCTTCCAGATTTTACAAATAGGATTTAAACCCATCTTGTTGAGCTCTAATGCTAACAATATGAATGCAAATACAATGCCCTTTTCATTCATTTACCTTGTCGTAATCATATTGGGAGGAGCAGCGAGTGTCAAACCTCAGATAGAGGCAGCGTGCACCAGGAATGTGGACAGTTTCTTTGAATTTGTAGTTGTCTCTCACAGGATGGACTGTTTCCACTGTCTTCCCAGCTGCCCATGGGGCAGGGATCTTTAAGCCAGTCAGAAATCCGGGCTCTTCCTTTTCCTCCAGCATACGGTAGTTTCTAGTGAAAATAATTAATTCAGCTGTATTTAACATATTTCAGTTCTAACTCAAGCAATTTCAATGCAATTATACATCAAGCCAACAGACTGACTACTGAAAGATTTAAACCCTCAGTTAATACGTCTGCGTTTATAACTCCTACATTATGTTTCCACTGAGTAGTTAAAGGAGTACGAGGGATAATAATCTCAAGCTTTGCAAAAGCAAGAAGTGGTTTGTTCTATTGAAAAGTCATGAACCATAAACCTTAACTGTTTCTCATTCCTCAGATGTTGCCAAACTAGCGCTTTCTACTTTTGTTTTTAATTTGTTGAATTCAAGTGACCTATTTCTGGCTATGGTAGAGATCACCTCAAGGAGGCGGCAGGTAGATTAATATTAATCAGGACCAAAGTGATCTCCTGGAATAATTTCAATCATCCAAGGCATTTTCCTCTCTCTCACTCTTCCCCCCCAACCCCACCAACCCACCCTGGTTGGCCGGGCTCAGAGAATCAAAACAGTGCAGAAGGACGCTATTCGGCCCATCGAATCTGCACCAACCACAATCGAACTCTGACCCCATTCCTGCAATACCACATATTTATCCTGCTAATCGCCCTGATACAAAGATCAATTCTGCATGGCCAATCAACCTAACCTGTACATCTTTGGATGGTGGGAGGAATCCGGAGCACCCGTAAGAAACCCATGCAGACACGGAGAGAATGTGCAAACTCCACACGGACAGTGACCCGAGGCCAGAATTGAATCCGGAGTCCCTGGCGCTGAGGCAGCAGTGCTAACCACTTGCTGTGCAGATTATTAAATCTCGTTCTTTGCCTCTTCAGGTGAAGTGGGGGGAATGTACATATCATCATGCAGCAGGCACCTCAATTGCATAGGACAGAATGGATGGATGGACCCACACATTTGTTGCTCTACACTTCTCAGATGTGTTTATAGCAGTACTCTTCGTAAGTTTAAACATTACTGTGTGTTAATGCGCTCCTTGAGAACAAAGTAATGGCAGAAAAAAGACACAGTAAGAGGTCTGACAACATCAGTTTTAAATCCAACCGATTTATTTGATAGTAAACTTGCAAGCTTTCAGCTTTATAGCCTTCGTCAGGCAAATGAGGTGTTCTGATCTGCAATAGCACACATATCAGCACAGACAGTTTACAGATTGCTGATTAGAATGCAAATCTTTACACCTAACCTGCTATTCAAGTATTAAAGTGGCTAACAACGTGAGTGGAAGGAACACTGAGCACAGGTTAGAGAGATGTGTATTGTTTCCAGACAGCACAGTAAGTGAGGTTTTTTGCTAACCCAGGCAAGTCATGGGGGTTACAGATAGCATGACATGAAGCCAAGATCCCTGTTAAGACCGTACTCGTGTGTGCAGAACTTGGCTATCAGTCTCTGCTCAGCGGCTCTGCGCTATCTTGTGTTGTGAAGCCCCCCCTTGAAGAACGTTTACCCAAAGGTCAGAGGCCAAATGCCCGAGACCGCTGAAGTGTTCGCCAACAGGAAGGGAACAGTTTTGCCTGGTGATTGTCAAGCAATGTTCATTCATCCGCTGTCGTAGTGTCTGCATGGTCTCCCCAATGTACCATGCTTCGGGACATCCTTTCTTGCAACGTATTAGGTAGACAACGTTGGCCGAGTTGCAAGAGTATGTACCGTGTACCTGGCGAATGGTATTCTCATGTTTGATGATGTCATCCATGTCAATGATCCGGCACGTCTTGCAGAGGTTGCTGTGGCAGGGTTGTGTGGTATTGTGGTCACTGTTCTCCTGAAGGTTGGGTAGTTTGCTGCGAACAATGGTGTGTTTGAGGTTGCGCGGTTGTCTGAAGGCAAGAAGTGGGGGTGTGGGGATGGCCCTAGCAAGATGTTCATCATCGTCAATGATACGTTGAAGACTCCAGAGAAGAAGATGTAGCTTCTCCGCTCCGGGGAAGTACTGGACAACAAAGGGTACTCAGCCCACCGCGTCCCATGTTCCGCACGTGAGGACGATCTTAACAGGGATCTTGGCTTCATGTCACACCATCTGTAACCCCCATGACTTGCCTGGGTTAGCAAAAAACCTCACTATGCTGTCTGGAGACAATATACATCTCTCTAACCTGTGCTCAGTGCTCCTTCCACTCACACTGTTAGCCACTTTAAGACTTGAATAGCAGGTTAGTTGTAAAGACTCGCATTCTAATCAGCAATCTGTAAACTGTCTGTGCTGACGTGTGCTATTGCAGACCAGAACGCCTCATTCGCCTGACAAAGGCTATAAAGCCGAAAGCTTGTGAGTTTACTATTAAATAAATTGGTCGGATTTAAAACAGGTGTTGTCAGACCTCTTACTGTGTTTACCCCAGTCCAACGCCGGCATCTCTACATCAGAAAAAAAAACAAAACAGCCAAATTAGCAGCTTTTAATAAACTGATTATTGATGGTGTGGTTATATTTTCTGCAGCAACAGACCTAGCTCCACAGCGATAGGTCCCCAGTCTCTTGTCGTGGGCTCAACATCACATTGAAGAATACATCTTCAGAGGTGTACATGGCTAAGATGCAAATTAAACCAAGCCTTGAAGGAGGTGCAATGCCTGCTCCATTCAGCTTGTATCATGTAGATCCAGCCCAAGACAAGTGGGAAGCCCTGTCAGCTTGGATCTGGAATGTCTCACTTGCTGAGACATTGAATTGCACTTTGATTGGACAGAATTGGATATAAACCAGAAAACAAAATATCCACAGAATTTCCGAGACACTAGATAAAATTAAGCAATGCTGATTTAAATGTTTGTGTCTATGTTCCGACCAACATTCAAGTTTAAAGATTAACCAATGGCATTGCTCTGCCCAAAAGTGCGAGCCGATGCATGTACAAATTTAGAATTCTTCCCACCACACAACTAATATTCACAGCCAGTTAGATAGATAGCTACAGTGTAACCACAATCTCAAATACTCAGTAATATTCACAAAGATTAAATTGCGATGACAAAGATTTCAGTTTGCCAAATCATTGCTTTTTCAAATACATAATAATTCCTTAAACTGAGAGAATTGAAATTGTATCCTGTTCAATACCATCAGAATAACGTCAATCACCTGTCATCCAAAGACGGGAACGTTCCTTTCTGGCTCTGTTCAGCTCCTATGTAGGGCTCATCACCTAGCTCTGTGAAAACAGGAGCTTGTGTTTTCAACAGCAAAGCAGTCTGCACAAGACAACAGGACATTGAACTTTACATACCAATAATGGATGTAATTCAGCCAAATAGAGACAGTTCAATCATATGAAAGATGAACAATTTAATCAACTTCCCAAATTAATGTAGTTTAACTTCTCAGTATATTCTTCAAATATTGTCTTTTTTTAACAATACAAAAATGTGGATAACTGAATTGCATAATTATCAGGTGTTCATCTCCCTCTTTCTACAAGGGAGCTTATCCAAGAGTGAGTAAGGAAAGAAAACCATATTGTACAAAGTTCCATCTCCTGATCAGAATACAAAATTAGCGAAGATGATGACATGTTTGTCCTTCCCATTCAAGGTACTATGCATGACTTGAATGAGCAGTAGCTGTTAAGATAGAGAATATACTAAAGAATAAATATCCAGTTGACATTTTTCAAAGGAGCTTTGAACTAGTTAGCAACATGTGTGAAGGTGCAGCTGTACTTTCCTGTTATCAATAGCTTTTGAATCTTTATAATAAGTCTGCCTGCCGAGCAACCTGGTACTAAATCTTCAAAAACTGAAAACCACATTTATCAGCCCAACGTGTAAGTTTGTACAAGGCAAACAGAAGTATAACATGGTGATTAGTGATTCCTGTTAAACAAATTATGAAGATTTGAAGATCGCAGAAAAGGTTCAAACAAGATTTTAATGTGGTACAAAAAGTTGAATGCACGTTGAAGATCTTAGGAGGAAGAGAATCGCTAGTGTTTCACAAAGCAACGAATACATGATTTGTGGCGAGCTGGAACGGTTATGAATCAGACCACCCAATTTAAGTCAGCATCATTCCCACAGAAAAAAACTGAAAGTACAGACAAAATAAGAAACACAAGCTCCAGCAGAAAAAAAAAAGAGAAAAGGAATCACCACAAAAGTTGCATTGCTGGATCCTCCATGAAATAGAGAAGCTTTAATCCCCTAAATATTGACAGCATTCATAAAAGACAGGACATATCAGGAAGATGATTGCTAACTACCTCAGCATGAATTGGAAGATCATAAGTCCAATCCACACTTAGGCTTTCTGAACAAGGATTTGATTTATCTGTCTCAAAACCAGATATACAAGTACTGAAGTTAAAGATAACCATTGGAAATGAGGCTTTGCACAGGTCCAACACTTTAGGCAGACTAAAGAGGGATCAGAAGGTTCCTGCCAAGACACAGAGCTTGTTGAAGAATGAGCTTCACATAAAGGTGAACTTCAGAATATACCATCTAGAGCTAATGACTTGTAGACAATAGCAACAAGAATTAATCAGTAGTAGGTACCATGAAAAGGGCAAGGCCTGAGATTTCTCAGAGGCTGAACAGTCTGAAAAAATAATGGAAGTGGTTATAGCTTCAATGCCAATTGAAACTTTCCAAGATGATCTTTTGGAGAAAAAGGTCACAATTTTGTATTGGATAATGATAGTTTAAACAATTTATTTGTATTGTTAAAAAGTGGATAACTGAATTGCATAATTATCAGACGTTCATCTCACTCTTTCTACAAGGGAGATAATCCAAGAGCAAGTAAGGAAAGAAAACCACACTGTCCAAAGTTCCATCTCCTGACAGAAATAAGGTACAAGTTTAAGCTCAGACCATCAGATGCAGGAGCAAAAGTAGACCATTGGGTTCGAGCGTGCTCCATCATTCAATTAGATCATGATTAATCTGATATAATCTTTTCCATCTTAACCCTATAACTCCAATTCCTTTACTCATTAAAAATCTGTCCATCTCAGCCTTGAACATACTTAACTACCAGAGTCCACTGCCTGCTATGGCAAGAATTCCATAAATTCACTATCCTCAGAAGAAATTCCTCTGCATTCCTGTCTTGAAGGTCTCTTGCTCTGAAATTACATTCTCGACTCTCCTACCCTGTCAAGCCCCCTGAAAATCTTATGTATCACAATAAGGTCGCCTCTCTCTCTAAATTTCAATGAGTACATGTTCAACCTACTTAACCTCTCTTCATCAGAAAATTTCTGCATATCCTGATCAGCCTAATAAACTTTGCATGCAATTCAGAATGCCAATGAGACTAGTTGGCTCAGTGTGACAAGCCAGATCAAGTAAGGATGACAGATCAGTGAACCAGATAGGTTTTTATGACAAGCAAACGTTTCACAGTCACTAAATTTTAATCCCAAATTTTTATTGAAGTCAAATTTCACCATCTGCTTGTGGCGGAATTTGAAACTGGGTCCACAGATCTTTTCCTGGATTTCTAGTCCAGTGACAATACCAGTATGCCATTGCCTTCCTAGTGTGGAATGTCTGATCATACTTTGCCTATTGGTTTACAAGGACTGTGTGCTTATTGAGAATGCTGATAATCATTTAACAAATATTGTGTTATCCTTCTAAATCTATATATATATATATCTGAAGGTATTGCTATGGTAAACGAGTCTCATGTGACAAAGTTTGGAGATGAAGTCAAAGAGAAACTTCTGTTATCATCATATGCCCAAAGAGGCAAGCACATGTTCAATGCCAAAATTGACACGGTTGTTACAAATATCAGTCAGAATTCTAGGAATATGTATTTGCATTCACTGGAAGTCAATGATACAACCTAGAACAGACAAACTAACTGCATACAATGAGTCACCAATTCTTTGCACTGACATTGAAATACAGCTACAGCAAGTCTGCATGGATACTACAAGTAGTCTAACTGATGGGTACGAGCAGACTAGCAACAGCAGGGATTGCCGATATGTACGGGACTTTACATTATGATACGCGAGATCACCAAGATATCAATCACAGCAGAAGCAGCCAAGAATAATCACATTGAGACAATCGATGACTGACAACAAATATACCCAGACTGAATTAAAGTTGAAGATGCACTCCAACTCAGAAGATGCAATTCTATCTATTGACTCTCCCAGAAAGTGCAATATGCACATGCAGGAGAAACATCACGTGATGGATGACATGGAGCATCACAGCATTACCCACTACGTGCATCTGCACGTTGACTAGTATCGTTCCATCACGAGTCTACTAAAGAAAAGCCCAATCCAAATATACCGAAACTGAAGGCATCCAAATCTCTCTCTGAAGAGGAGCTCACACAAAGTTGCAATGTTAGAAGAACTGAATACCAAATTCACAGGAGCGATATTTTTCTCCAAGCGGATGCCAAACACAGATATTGGTCAGCTCATTTGGCAGAGGGGTCTCAAGAAATCACTACTTCCAGGCCACCATTCAGAAGATAGCTACTTCCAGACATTTCCTTTTAGTTTACTGATCCAGAATCTGCTTCAGCAGCAGTTAACTGAAGACAGTTTAAATCATTTATACTTGTGTGTGTTAGAAATAGGTATACATTTAGTAAGCTTTATTTATGCACCTGTGTTAAGGAAGCGTTCATGAATTTAGCTTCATGTTGAACAAAGATGCCTGCAAACCTATAGGTTTTTGTCTTTAATTTCCTGCAGTTTATAAAAGTTTTACAAGATAAAATCAATTAGAGGCTTTTTAAAAAAAAACTAAGCTGTTGCTTAGCAGTCAGAGGCTCACATGAAAAGAAGCACTTGAATTGTCAGTTTGAACCAGGCAACCCAGAGGCAAAAAGCATTCCACAGACTGTCAGTGGAGGCAGGACAATACAAAGGGACAGAAAACAAGCCCCAGAAGCTAAAGCAGTAAGTCCTAAAAACCAAGGAATGAAAAGAGAAGCTAGGAAGACTGAATTCAAAGGGACAAAGAATCAAAATCTGACCAAGGTATTGTTTACTGAAGTTAAAGGGGCAGAGGGGCTCCCAATTAAAGACAGTGCAGTTGCAACTTGCATATCTGGAGATGTCAGCCATTGAGAAACCAAATACCAGAGGTGAAAATGTCAGTGACACTTTACTATAGCCTGTAAAGCAGTGGTGTTGTCAGTGTGGCTGGGCACTGAGAGGTTGTGTGGAAGCTTTGATGCACATGGTGAAATCCGGGGCAGAAGAATAATGAAAGGTCACGTTGAACTTTTGGATGTGGATCTTTGATTCACATATCTACAGAAAGTCTCTGTGTGTTCTTTGAGAGTGGAGTTTGGAAACCCTGGTGTCAAAGCCAGAGTTCCAGTGAGATCACTCTTAGAGCGCAACAAGCATTTGGGAGGATTTGATGTATAATCCACAGAAGTTCTTTGGGTGGCATCTGTCACTTGGTTTCAAAGTGCAGCATGTCTGGTCACAACTGGTCCATTGGTTACATGGATTCTGTACCTGCTAGGAACATTAGAGTATATGTTTTGTAACATGTGTTATCCTTACAAGTCTGCATATATCTGTAAAGGTATAGATGTGGTGAAGGAGTACTGTATTATAGTTGACCTTTTCTTAATTTTTTTTTGTTACAAGTTAATTGGCAACCCTCTGACTCTGTTCACCTCCATCTTTTAAACAAAAAAAAAAGTTAGGATCTAATGAGTTGGATTCCACTCTGGGACCTGACTGTCCAATAGAATATTAGTTGGGATCATAACAATGGACACTATTACAGAAAAAAAATACCTAGCTACACATCTAATGCCAATGATATTGCAGTGATGGGAAAACAGCATGACCAAAGTCTACTCACTCATGGCAGTGTTTTGTCATGAAGAACTAGCAAGAAATAACAAACGATTTTATCTTTAATTCATTCAAATTCATTTGCTGGTGAAGTCAGCATTTATTGCCCATCCCTAATATCTCTTGAGTTGGTGGTGGTGAGCTGTCTTCTCAAAATTGCTGCAGTTCATGTGATGGGAGTACACCCTCAGTATTTTATGTGATTTTCAAGGGAAAACAGGTGCTTGCACCCTCTAAGCTGCACACAATCCTGATTTAGAACTATAATCAATGTTCCTTCAATGTTGCTGAGTCAAAATCCTAGAACTCTCTTTCTAAAAGTATTTCAGATGCACCACAAGGGCTGCAACAGTTCAAGCAGACAGCTCACTATATTTACTGCAGGGCAATTAGGGATAGGCAATAAATGTGGGCCTTTGCCAGTGATGCACAGATATCAGAAACAAATATAAAAGAGTGATAAAAGACTTGACCACAATATGATTCACCAAGCAGATTATTTATTTTGCTGCAATAAGCAGTAGAGTCCTTGTAGGTAATCAGTTTGATGCGTTCCAGCAGATTATGTGAAATGATAGCCATGAGACAGAAATGAAGGAAATTGCAACATGCGCCTGCATTTTAATGGCACATCTGTTAATACAATAACAATCCCCTCCATTCCACTCCACAATCTTAATTAGTTGTGCACAAAGATCCAATTTAAAAGAATATTAAATCCAGTTCAGAAAATACATGAAAAAATGCTTTAAAAAACCTGATTCTCAAAGTACAAAGCTGCCCTCGTAATTCAGCAATTTTTCAGCAGGTGAGTCATACAGTCCTGCATGGTTCCAGCTTCAGTTTGGAAGTGGTTTAGTTTATTTAGCATCAATAGGAACATAGGTAAGTTTGACCACAGATCTCAACTCATGATTGTTACACAACTAACTACTCTATGCAAGTGCACCAGCAGGGACACCAATAGAGGGTGGTAAATAACAGCCCAGGATTTACTCTGTAGGTTTCAATGCAATTAATTAACTGGTCATTTAATAACATTGAACGCTAGCTATGAAAGTCATTGCCTTCAAGATAGAATGCAAACAAGAAGAAAATTTACAAGACCAAGAGAGAAACAATGTCTGGAAACAGGATAGAGTGGGGCAAGCTGTTCTTAATATCAAGGCTAAAGTATCAGAGGAGCAATTGCACAGGTTAAAGCCTGAAATTCCCTCATATCAGTTCAGGGAAGATGTTAAACAGAAAGCAGGAGATAACATTTTTCAGGAGTCATGCAGTTTCACTTCAAATTTAAGATGTCCGTATTATAAATAGATACCCCAAAGTAGACTTCAAAAATGTTGTTCTTTACCTGGCTGGTGTAGAGAACAAGTTGAACCAGTTGTGGCATGAGTGCATCTGCCATGATCAGGGTCTGCAGGTTTGGGTGCATCAAAGAGGTCAGCAATACTGGCAGCAAATGGCCCAACATAGTGGCTTTTGTGATCTGTTCCAAGCCTTTCAGCCTGTAGTGAAGAATCAATCTTAGTTTATTACTAAATTAGTTACAAACAGCACAGAATTTTATACCAGATAGAATGGCCCATGTCAACACTGGCTTTCCAAAATCAGATCTCTACACTTTAAGTTAGCTCTCAGTATAAGGAACAGTCCAAGGCTAAAGGAGGAGTCGGCAGGCTGAAGAAGTGTCCTTAGTTTTGATGATTAACCAGTACCACCTGTATCACAGTTTTATTGTTTGATAACAATGTTTCATGCACAGTAACATGAGTCAGTCATTCAATCCTTTGTGTTAGCTCTGGCAATGAACGAAACAGCAGCAAACTCTCACTGATCACAAAATTATTTTTCTCTGTGCCCAAATACAGTTAATCCAAAAAAATCTCTATTTGACTTGATGGCAATCACCAACATTTCTGAATTTTTTCTTAGGTCTATCTTTCATTGGCTTAAATTTAAATTGTAAAATTGCATTCTCTTGTTCTGAATTTCCAAATACAGGAATGTTTTTCCCTCAAATATTTAAAATCCTCTGTCAGTTCATCTTAGACCTTCGTCACTCCATCAGAATTAATCCAAGTTTTCGATCATAAATTAGTCCAGTTACCCTAATCCTGGAACATCAGGTGCAGAAGATTAACCAGTCTCTTCTCTTCCAAGATGCTGGTTGAATTCATTTGCATTTCCAATGTGACTTGTTTTTCCATATTTTTCCAATTTAACTTTAGTGGTATGGCAATTTCCAGAACAATAACCTGGGACAAAATTACCCATGGACAAATGTGGATGTAATAAGAAAACCAGCATGAATTCTTAAGAAAAATGTTCAAGTGACTTGGAGTTTTTCTATTGAGGTTAAAGGCTTGATGAAGGCAATGCTGTTGAAGTGGTATACCTGGATCTCCAGAAGGTATTTGATTAAGTGACATGAAACAGACTCAAGAACAAAGTTACATTTGACGAAATAAAAGGGACAGTAGCAAAATGGATATCAAATTGGCTGAATGACAGGAAACAGATTATTGGTTAGTGGACCTTATTTGGGCTGGAGAAAGGTTGGTACTGGAGTTTCTGGGGTCAATATTGGGACCCTTTTTCTTGATATATATTCATAATCGAGACCTTTGTCTACAAGGCACAATTTCAAAGTTTGAAGATCATATGAAAACTTAGTATTGTGAACAGTGAGGAGGGCAGTGTAGAACTTTAAAGGGACATAGTCAAGTTGGTGGAACAAGCTGAAGGTAAATTAAATGCAATGAAATGTGAAGTGATACATTTTGGCAGGATAAACACAAGGAGATAATACAAAATAATGGCAGAGGAGTCAGTATGGTAAAATTATATTAGCTACAGAGTTGAATAGTTTTGTAAATGTAGTGATTTCTTTAGCTGTTTTTCTAACATCTGTTGATTACTCTGTGATTAATGATCCTTTGAAAATCAACATTAGACCTCCAAATTCATCACTACTGCAGTCATTCTGCTAACTTGCATGCAAGTGTGTTGAAAGAAAGACAAACGCTACAGACACACAGTATTTTTCATCATGCCTCAAAATACTTGGTAGCAAAATAAATACTGTAGAGTTGTAGTCACTGGTATAATGTATGTAGTTGTAGTCATTGGTACAATGTACATAATGTTATCAAATGATCAAAGAGGCCAGAGAAGCCAAATGGCTTCAAATATGTATGTTCATACAACTTATGGGGAGTGAACCCCCTGGAATTGGATGGGAGCGGCATGCTCAAGAGGGGAACAAAGCAGACCACTGAAATTCTAATCATTAATTCTACTGTACCAGCTTCAATACAAAACAATTTACATCAGTATTTTCCAAAGTCATACAAAAAAATTAGATGATTGTGTGCTGGTCTCAATGAGAGCCAAACCTGCATGACGAACCCAGTCATACATGAAATGGGAAAGTTATTCAATCGTAAAAAAAACAGAATACTGGAAAACTCAGCAGAGGTGTGGTAGTAAATGTGGAGAAAGAAACAAAGCTAATGTTTCAAATTCTTCTGACTCTTCAGAACTAGAAGGTGAGAAAATTGATGGGATTATATACTGTTCAGTGGTGACAAGGAGAACATCAGCAATAGGTGGAAACTAGGAGAGAGTGCAACAAAGATGTGGCAGGCACAAAACAGAGCAAGTGTTAATGGCTTTGTGAAGGACTATCAAAGGTTCTGATATGACATTAGGGTAAAATAGCAGGATACATATTTATTTTAGATTACATTCAATACCACTATCAACTATCACCACTAAAAAATGTTTGCTTTGTTTCAAAATGGAAACTGTTCAATTAAGTAGAAATGCACCGACAGAAATCAGCATGTTCACATGAGCCGGGAATGCCATTCTCTCAACTAGAGATGAGGTGACACACTGAATAATGCAAAATGTGTACATTCACAGGTGCACATATGAACATATATCTAAATTATGACATTGTGGTGCTGGTAAGCAATTATTTCCACAAAAACAGAAACACACACCATTAAACTAGTAACAACGGACATTTTAAACAATTGAACTAAAGCTTTTGGAAAGGAGGTGTGACAATGGGGGATATCCTATCTCAACATGAAATAATGATGTAGCGATACCAGCATTGGGACTGCACACACCCTGACGAAGGAACACCGTTTCCAAAAACTTGTGAGGTTACTATCAAATAAACTGGTTAGACTCTAACCTGTTGCGAGACTTCTTACTCAACATGAAATATACATAGCTGAATGTTAATAGCTGTACAGACCTGTGCTCTTTATCAGCCATTTCACTGTTAATAATAGATGTAGTGACTCGCTGGAGTTTTTCAAGTACTTCATCACATCCTGCCAGGATTTTGGTGGCTAGCGCTAAGATACTGGTCTGGAGTTCCTTCATCAAAGAACAAAACAGCAAATCAAGTGTAAAGTTATACCTATCCTTCTTACAAAGGGGAAACAACAATGCAATTGCAACTCAAGTTTAAAAGCAAATTTATGAGACATGAGTTAGCATTTCATCCATCAGTGGTAATAATTTGCATACAGATGCAATTGCTTATGTGATTTGGTGAATCTTAAAAATTAAATTTGTGAAACTGAATTCTCTGTTGACTGAGTTGCTTGCTGTGACTCAAGTCAAGCAAGCCATACAGTGTACATACAGGCATCTGCTAAAATATTCCAATTGAGAAGCCAAAGTAGTAAGAAAGCATTTAACCCAGAAACTTCCTTGCAGAGACCATAGTTAAATTGCACAAGATGCTTCAACATTCAGGAAGACACTATGTGGCTAATGTAACTTGAAAACCTGATATAATAGAAACAACTAGAATGCTTTTCATTACAGTGATGCACTACATCAATATAACCCTTTAATCTACCAACAAGTTGTTGCTCCATTTGAAGCTGTTCTGCCTTAACGTCTGTGACCTATTGGCATTCATGTTTCATGTTTTTCACCAGACACAGGCTGTGAAACCTCAATAGCATTTTGAAGCAGCCTCTGTCATTACCTAAACCTCTTGCAGTCAATCCTCCAGCTCACACTCTTCTTGACCCTCCCTCTCACCACCTCGACAGCTCATATCTTGCCTCCGGCAAATTAAAGTTGATCTTCCTGTCTGTCACCACTTATCACAAGGGTATTGGGGTGGGGGCTGTGGGGAGGAGACAATGAGTAGCAGAGGTGGGAAGGAGGAGACAATGAGGGGCAGAGGCAAGGAGAGCAAGAAAAGTCTACCATGATTGGCAGAATTTGCAAACCAGCAGCATCAGGAAGTGGCAGAGCTCACAAAGCAGCAAGAGGAAGGGTATGTCAGGGTGGGATACATGGTAAGTAGGAGGTGCAGTGAGCAGTATCAGTAGTGAACAAGAGGCAAATAGAAAGTTAGCATATTACTTTTATTTTTCAGATTTTAAAGTTACTTCTTTACAAATATAGGAATACAGGAATTTACAAAATTGACATTTAGGTGATATAACGCTTTAATTTTTTAAAATAAGAAACCTCCTATAGAAGCCATCCACAGTTTTTACATTGGCTTTAATTAGAAAGTCCGATTTGCTTAACTTTAAGTGAGGACTTACTGTTAGTATGCACGTGTATGCTAGCAGCGTTTTCAGTTACAAATCGCCAAATTGTTAAATGTATTAGATTAAACACTGTCCAGTGAACGGTTTTAAGATTCTGACCATTCAATAGTCTCACTGCATGTCAATTATAAACACTGTTCCACAGCAGTTGAAAAGCGGCACTCAATACTTAACAGAACTGGAACAAAAACTGTAAAGTATTACTGGAGCATTAACAGAGTAGTGCTTTTCAATAGCTTAAAAACTTTCTATTCAACAAGATAGATTTGAATATTTTCCGACAAAATATAAATTCCATTGACTCAAGGAAAGGCAGTTTATCAAATAGAATTCCTACAATGCAGAAGGATGCTATTCAGCCCATGGAGTCTGCACTGACACTCTGGCAGAGCATCTTACCTGGGCCCTATCCCTGTAGTTCCACATATTTACGCTACTAATCCACCTAACCTTCACATCTTTAGACTGTGGAAGACAATCAGGCCACTCAGAGGAAACCCATGCCTATATAGGGAGAACATGCAGTCTTTGCAGTCACCCAAAGCTGGAATCCAACCTGGGTCCCTGGCACTGAAAGTTAGTAGTGCTAATCACAACAAGTTTGTGTTGACTACCAGACAGAGTTACAAGTCTGCACATTAATACTTAAATTTGGTTTCTCAATGTGGAATGCTAACATGAACTACCACTTTGAGTCACTCGAAACAAATGCAGACTTTAAAAACCAAATATTTCAACTTGAGTGCAACTTAAAAATCAATTTTAATTCTTGGTCTCTCAGAACATTTTAATTCAGAAAACAGGAGTCTGATTATACACACATCAAATATTTCAAATAAATCACAACATACTAAAAAACATAAGCAGCAAAGCAGCAACACAACTATTACACAAGACACTGACATTGACAATATGCAACTGAAAGATAGCATCTGCTCGAAATTAAATAAATTTAATTCCAAGTTTTTGAGTATTTGCTCAAATTGTACCCCTTAATCACACAATTAACTCATGGGAGGAAAAGAGAGGGCAACTGCCCAATTAACTACCTTCCCGAATTAAAATCACAGTACAAAAATTATATCGAATCAGACTTGCCCTTAAACTTTTTCCCTTTGATCATACTCAAAGACAAAATGCTGCTTGCAGCACTTCTAAAATTATTGCAGTAAGATCTGAGATTGTGGCAACATTTTCTTTGAGATGCAAAACAGCTTTTTAAAAAAGTTTGACATGTGTCTTGGCTGACTGGAAGTTAAGTACAATTGCTGCGAACTCTCTACAGCCAGTCAACCTTAGTATAAGCTGTGGATAAAAACAAAGAGCATAAATGCTGGAAATGAAGTTGAAGTTGTAATTGGTCATTCATTTTCTGAAACAAAATGGATAATTTCAACATGAAAAATTTTTAAATTTGTAATTCAAGATGAAATTACAACATATTCAAATAAACAAAAATGTTTCAAAGTTGAAAGAAATTATTTTAAAAGGGACAACTGCACTGGAAAAAATTAAATGAGGATATAATATTTGTGGTAAGTAGTGGAAATGGTATACATGCAAAATCTAAGCAGTGACAAGCCAAAATAAGATTGCAATAGTCCCTAGAACAGAGCCAGCTCTAATTTTCCTAAGTAGTTAATTTTCAAACGTTAATACCACCTTAATGTAAAGGCTGTGATTTAGTCTATCAGATTCACACTGTGGATCTAATGCACCTCAATGTGTCCATTTTTAGGAACTGGACTTTCAAACTCTTTGTTTGGCGTTTCCTACGAATTCATTCACAAGATGTGGCTGTTACTGGCAAGACCAAAAATGTTAACATTTCTAATTATACTTGAGGTGGTGAGCCACCTTCATGAACCATTTGATATACGTACAACCCATTATGCTATTAGGAAGGGAGTTCCAGGTTTTTAAACCCAGTGACGGCCTAAGTCAAGATGGTGTGAGGCTTAGAGGGGCAATCATAAGTGGCATTCCCATGTGTCTGTTGCTGTTGTTTTTTTATTTAGTAGAGGTTTCAAGTTTGGATGGTACTGTTAAATGATTTATTGGTATTTATAGGCGTATGATTAGATTGCATAAATCAATGAAGCCAGAAGTGAATTTTGTTTTTGTTAAATCTGTACTGCTTCCACCAGTAGGAAGATCAAGAATGATTGGGCAGAGAAGCAATGGAAACATGTGGAGAGTGGTTAAGATCTGGAATATGCTACTTGCGAGTGTAGTGACAGCAGATATGGGGCAGCACAGTTGCACAGTGGTTACCATTCTACCTCACAGAGCTGGGGATTCCGAATTGATTCCCGGCTTGGGTCATTGCCTCTGCTGAGTCTGCGTGTTCTCCCCATGTCTGCGTGGTTTTCTCTGGTTTCCTATTACAGTCCCAAAGACGTGATGGTTAGGTGCACTGGCCATGCTAAATTCTGTGTATCTTAACAGGTGTCACAGAGTGGCGACTAAGGAATTTTCACAGTAACGTCATTGCAGTGTTAATGTAAGCCTACTTCTGACACTAAGAAATAACTTTTAAATAAAGCACTCGAGGGAATTGGACCATCTGAAAAGGAAAAATATGAAAGATAGAATGGTGCAATATCGGAGACCAGCACTAGGTTAATTGCTTATTCAGAGAGACTGAATGCCATCCCTCTGTCCAGTAACAAACAGCACTGTGTGATCACAGATTTCTCTCCATATGCTTTGACTACAAATAAAAGGGACAAAACATGAAACTACCTTGTTCAAAAACTTCAAGGTCCAAATTTTGAATATCCTTCCCTTTCTCCAGGCTACACACTGTTTGTACGTCAATGGGCAAGATATAAAAAAAAAACCCATGCAAACATAAGAAGCTTAAGCCTTGCAGAAAGCAATCCGTTATCCCCCAGCTTCTCCACCCTTGTTTGCCAAGCACTGTCACCAGCAGGAGTAGAATGCTATTGGAATAGAAACCTGTTGTTTACCTGTACCTTCAATGTCTCCCCCTGCAGGGAGCTGTCACTATCATCATGGTCATCAGGTTTGATCAGGATCGTGTTACTCAGGAGGTGATTCTGCACTGCCATCAAATAACGGAGGCAGGGCGATGCAACCTATTTTTTGGGGGATGTTGAGGAAAGGAGGAGATAGAAATAGAGTACATCCAAATATTATGCGTTTGTTTGTTATAAATATATAGAATACTGAATCTGTGCAAAAGTTATTAGGAGTTACATATGATCATCAATACTATAGATTATCGCATACAAGCTGACTTGGTGTAAAAGATGACCCCTTTTTAATTGGCACCATAAAGCATGCTTTTGCATACTTGGTGCATACCCCCCGTTCATTTACGCAATGCTATACTTGCACTCAGTCAGCTTCAATTTTTCACCCCGAAAATACACATTTTATTTATCTTATGCTGTAAGTCAGTGTGTGGGATCAAGCATACAATAAACATTGTATTATGAGGAAGAATAAATGGACGTCTAAAACATGCCCACACAAAGCAGGCCTCACATGGCATGGCAAACAATAAGCAGAAATAAGACTTTCAACAAAAAGAAAAAAAGATGAAGTTGCTTTCAAGCTAAAAGGTGTAATATTTGCTAATTCACCAAATGACTGTGCTGCAGCAAGGGAATTCAGCATTATTGGAAATCTGGTGCAAGAATGGAGGAGGAATCCACATGAAGATCACAATACCAAATGCACCATGCAGACTGGGATCAGTGCTGGCCTGATATTAAGAATGCAACAGAATGGATCATCAAAATGTAGTGTGCATGTACACACTTAAGTAAGCCAAGTCAAATCTTCTAGTCCAGCAAAGATTTCAGACCGACATTATCATCACTGCCAGCTCAGCCTCCCAAGACTGAGATCATTGGTTACCAGGAAATAGTAATCTCTCTGCTCCTTTTATGTTTCAGAGACGTACCTCAAAGGACTAGAGAAGTGCCACCAGTGGTACCTTTGCAAGATCCTCCAAATCTAGTGGCAAGAAAGGCAGTCCAACAGCAGTGTCCACTCCCAGGCCAAATTATCCAGTATTGAGGCGTTTAACACTCAAAACTAGTTCTACTGACTAGGACGTGTCATTTGAAACCTGCCATCAGGCTCTGATGTAATTGCTCTAGGAAAGTTTAGAAAAAAATAGAAAAAAAAGGACACAAAAAGACAAGGTCCGTGGTGGTATTAACCTGCATTGCTGACAAACAAAATTAAAGCCGATGATAATTTTCAAAAGTAAAACCACACTGAACATCAAGTTCCATGCTGGAACTTTTCTGCAGGTCCATGACAATAACTGTGTGGATAACGATAGTGTCAAGTTATAGATCAATAGTGTTCAGATACCATTTAACCAGTGAGATCAAGGGCACCTGCCAAACACTCACTATGCAGAATTGGCTTGCCTGCAAAAGGCAGAGAGTGGTTGTGGATGGGTCTTTTTCTGCATGGAGGTCAGTCAGCACTGGAGTGCCCAGGGATCTCTTCTAGGACCCTTGCTGTTTGTCATTTTCATAAAGGACCTGGATGAGGAAGTGGAGGGATGGATTAGTAAATTTGCCAACGACAAGAAGGTTGGTGGTGTTGTGGATAATCTGGAGGGGTAACAGAAGATGCAGCGAGACACAGATAGGATGCAAGACCGGGTAGAGAAGTGACAGGTGGACTTCAGTGCAGATAAATGTGAAGTGGTTAGTTTTGCAGGTCCAGTGGGATGAAGGAGTACAATATCAAGGTAGGACTCTTAGCAATATTGAGGAGCAGAAGGATCTTGGGGTCCAAGTCCATAGGATTCTTAAATCGGCCTTGCAGGTGGAGGATATGGTCAAAAAGGAGTATGGTGCGTTAGCCTTCATTAATCGAGGGATTGAGTTTAGGAATCGGGATGGAATGCTGCAACTTTATAAGACGCTTGTCAGACCCCACTTGGAGTACTGAGTGTGAAAAGTGTGAGGTAATTCACTTTGGCAGGAATAACAAATATGTAGAGTATAGGGCTAATGGTAGGACTCTTAATAGTGTTGAAGAACAGAGGGATCTTGGTGTATATGTGCATAGATCCCTGAAAGTTGGCAATCAAGTCGATAAGGTTGTTAAGAAGGCATACGGAGTCTTAGCTTTTATTGGTAGGGGGATTGAATTTCGGAGCCGCAACGTCATGTTGCAAACTGTACAAAACTCTAGTGCGGCCGCACTTGGAGTATTGTGTGCAGTTCTGGTCCCCGCATTATAAGAAAGATGTGGAGGATTGGAGAGGGTACAGAGGAGGTTTACCAGGATGTTGCCTGGTATGGAGGGCAGGTCTTATGAAGAGAGGCTGAGGGATTTGAGTTGTTTTCGTTAGAAAGGAGGAGGCTAAGAGGAGACCTGATCGAAACATATAAGATGATTAGAGGTTTAGATAGGCTATCACTGTCCACCCTTTCTCCTAGGATGGAAAAAGCTAGCACGAGGGGACATAGCTTTAAATTAAGGGGTGGTAGTTATAGGACGGATGTCAGAGGTAGGTTTTTTACCCAGAGGGTGGTAAGGGAATGGAATGCCCTGCCTGCGGCAGTTGTAGATGCGCCAAGTTTGGTGGCGTTTAAGAGGTTAGTAGATAAGTTTATGGACGAAAAGGGAATGGTTTAGGTTAGAGGGTCATTGCTTTTTCTTAATTGATCTGCGCAACATTGAAGGCCGAAGGGCCTGTTCTGCGCTGTAATGTTCTATGTACTGAGAGTAGTTCTGGTCGTCTCACTACAAGAAGAATGTGGAAGCTATTGAGAGGGTGCAGAGGAGATTTACAAGGACATTGCCTGGATTGGGTGGCATGCCTTATGAGGATAGGTTGAGGGAGCTAGGTCTTTTCTCCCTGGAGAGACAAAGGTTGAGAGCGATCTGATAGAGGTTTATAAAATGTTGAGGTATAGATAGGGTGGATTCTCGTAGGCTATTTTCCAGGGCTGAAATGGTTGCTCCGATGAGGACACAGGTTTAAGGTGCTGGGAAGCAGGTAGAGCGGAGATGTCAAGGGTACGTTTTTCACTCAGAGGATGGCGAGTGAATGGAATTGGCTACTGTTGGTGGTGATAGAGGTGAACTCGTTGGGGTCTTTTAAGAGACTTCTGGATGAGCACATGGGATTTAATGGGATTAAGAGTTATAGATAGGCCTGGTATACATGGATATGATCGGCGCAACTTGTGGGCCGAAGGGCCTGTTTGTGCTGTAGTGTTCTGTGTTCCGTATGGCAAGAAATCTAGTATCCTTTGTTCAATCTTTGGACGTGTGCCCCAATAAACCATCCAAGGACCATATTTAAACTGAATGGCTGATAGGGAAAAGTTCTCCATGAAGTGTGGAAATATGTGTTGCCTCACCTGACTTTTGTGTGGTTTCATTATTAAATTGTGCTACAAGTGCACAAAGTGTCACTGGATCGTTCAAAAAAATGCAGAATATCCAATTCAATGAATGAGAAGATGATCTGTTAAACAATGATGATTCTGCAAACAAAAGCACCAACTGTGATCCAGAATGGGATCCTTACATTGAAATCATAGCCAAAGTAACAGAATGAAATTATAAAGTGGTCATTGTGGCAAAAGATACCTTGGTACAATTAATTAATTAAATTTCCAGCACAACTATAAATGAATTACTCGTATATTTTATTCATGTTTGAAAATGGGGACTACTCATACTGACAGTTCACATTTTATGCTATGCATACAAGTCATTTTGGAAGGATTTTACCTTTAAGGTAAACCTGTATGCCACAATCTATGGTATTTTGGACAAAAGATTTAAGTTGTTATTTTATCAGAACACTATTAATCTTTCCGCACACGATCACAATATATTTTATCAACTTTTATAAAAATTGAATATATATATACATGCTGGTATTTATTTACTGCTAGGACTTTCTATGATAAATGTATTCAGAAGTACTACCAATTCATTTGTTTTTGTTTAACATACAAAATACAAATTTGCTCAACATGTGGTCCTCACTAAGGAACGACTTATAAAGTGACCAATTTGTGGAAGCTGGTGACATCTGGCAATTCTACCTTAGTCTGCTCCTCATCAGTAAAAATGAACAGATTGTCATACTTGTAGTTGTCCTTGTTTTATATTTTTCTCTGCACAGAAAAGGTTAATAGCCAACGTTCTGCTTTTTCTTTAACAACCTGTGCCCAAAAGTCACAGTTTTGTAGGATTTACTCTCATCACACTGAGGCTGTGATACCCAAGAAGTCAGAAATGATGATAGCAACCATTTTAAATACCTTTAGGGTAACCCTGTAAAAGTATTACTCCTGCACTGTACTAAAATGATTGAAGCAAGAAAAATTTGAATCTTTTTTGCATTTTGGTTTCTTTCAACCGCCACATTTTTCCCCCAGAGATTTGTGTCTTCATAGAGCAAATAGGCTGGGACAAGTAAGCCCCAGAAAATCTTAAAACTCTTTGTCCTTCTGTTGGGCAGTAGGACAATTACACCTATTGCACATCAGATCATCCTAGCAAGAATTTTTAACAAAATACTTTTCAGCTTAATACAGGACACTAATCCAGAATATAACTGAAAACTAGTCTTACTTCATGCAAACTGTCCTAATAAGAGAATCAACGAACTAGTGGGGATCTTATTGCTGTTCAGACTTAATTACTCACTGGCACTGTAGCAAGAAGCCTCAGAAATTCTTCTTTAGAAACTGTTTGGCACTTAGTGATGAGAATGCATGAGTCTTGCACTACAATCTTCAGGATATAGTGCAGTAGTTCATCATTCAGCCTGGAGCAAGCAGGAATCAAGAAAAAAAATTAGAAAGAAAATAGAACACGAATGCTGTGAGTATTCTGAAGTTGAACCTTTCATATTCTTTTGATTAAACCTACCAAAGTCCTACCAATTCCCTGAACAAAGTTGACACCAGCATTGTTAGTACGTCTTACGACTTAAATGGTCAGTCATGAAACAGGGTTATAAAGTAAAGGGGAAATCTTAATTTTGGTCTGTGTATGAACAACATATAGTTTAGAAATACAAGGACAACTTTACAAACATCCAAAATAAGGCTCATCATACTGTGATGGGAGACTAGTTACCAGAAACCACGCACAACTTTCAAAGATAAATACTGGCCTTCGTATTATAGAACATAGAACACTACAGCACAAACAGGCCCTTCGGCCCACAAGTTGTGCCAATCATATCTATACATACCAGGCCATAGAACTATCTGTAACTCCCAATCCCATTAAATCCCACGTACTCATCCAAAAGTCTCTTAAAAGACCCTAGCGAGTCCGCCTCTACCACCACTGATGGCAACCGATTCCATTCACTCACTACCCTCTGAGTGGAAAACTTACCCCTAACATCTCCTCTGTACTTGCCCCCCAGCACCTTAAACCTGTGTCCTCTCGTAGCGACCATTTCAGCCCTGGGAAATAGCCTCCGAGAATCCATTCTATCTATTCCTCTCAACATCTTATAAACCTCTATTAGGTCACCTCTCAACTTTCGTCTCTCCAGGAAGAAGAGACCTAGCTCTCTCAACCTGTCTTCGTAAGGCATGCCCCCCAGTCCAAGCAACATCCTTGTAAATCTACTCTGCACCCTCTCAATAGCTTCCATGTCCTTCCTATAGTGAGGCGACCAGAACTGCACACAATATTCCAAGTGGGGTCTGACAAGGGTCTTATAAAGTTGCAGCATTACCTCCCGACTCCTAAATTCAATTCCTCTATTAATGAAAGCCAGTACACCATATGCATTCTTGACCACATCCTCCACTTGCGGGGCAGATTTAAGAGAGCTATGGACACGAACCCCGAGATCCTTCTGCTCCTCAACACTGCCAAGACTTCTACCCTTGATATTATACTGCTTCATCCTATTGTTCCTGCCAAAATGGACCACCACACATTTATCCGCGTTGAAGTCCATCTGCCACTACTCCGCCCAGTCTTGCATCCCATCTCTGTCTCGCTGCAACTTCAGACATCCCTCCAGACTATCCACAACACCACCAACCTTTGTATCGTCGGCGAACTTACTAACCCATCCCTCCACTTCCTCATCCAGGTCATTTATGAAAATGACAAACAGCAAGGGTCCTAGAACAGATCCCTGGGGCACTCCACTGGTGACTGACCTCCATGCAGAAAAAGACACATCCACAACCACTCTCTGCCTTCTGCAGGCAAGCCAGTTCTGGATCCACAAGGCCAAAGCCTCTTGGATCCCATGCCCTCTCACCTTCTCAGTAAGTCTTGCATGGGGTACCTTATCAAACGCCTCGCTGAAATCCACGAAAACCACGTCCACTGCTCTAACTTCGTCAATGTGTTCAGTCACATTTTCGAAGAATTCAACTAGGCTCATAAGGCATGATCTGCCCTTAACAAAGCCGTGTTGGCTATTCTTGATAATGTTGAATTTCTCTAAATGCTCATAAATCCTATCTCTCAGAGTCCTCTCCATCAACTTAATGACCACTGAGGTCAGGCTCACTGGCTGGTAATTGCCTGGGCTATCCCTGTTCCCCTTCTTGAAAACAGGCACCACATCCGCAATCGTCCAATCCTCCGGAACCTCTCCCGTCTCCATCGATGACGCAAAGATCATCGCCAGGGGCTCTGCAATCACTTCTCTCACCTCCCACAATAACCTGGGGTACATCCCATCCAGACCCGGCGACTTACCGACCTCGATGGAATTTAACAGTTCCAACACCTCCTCTTTCTTAATATCCACACACTCAATCTTTTCAGTTTGCCGCATTCCTGTAGTACAACCCCCCAGATCACTCTCCACTGTGAATACTGAGGCAAAGTACTTGTTCAGCCCCTCTGCCATTTCTTCTGGTTCCTCCTTCATCTTTTGTAGGTCCTATCCCTTCTCTTCTCGTCCTTTTACTCTTCACATATTTATAGAATGCCTTGGGATTCCCCTTAATCCTACCCGCCAAAGCCTTCTCGTGACCCCTTCTGGCTCTTCTAATTTCCTTTTTAAGCTCCCTTCTACAAGTCTTATATGCTTCTCGATCCTTAACATCCTCTAGATCCCTGAACCTATTGTACAACTTTCTTTTCTTCCTCACAACCTTTGTGCACCATGGTTCTCTTCACCTACTAAAACCTCCTTGTCTCACCGGAACATTGTCATGCAAAGCTCCAGACAAACATTCCTTGAATATCGGCCACCTTCCTTCAGTACTTTTCCTCAAGAACACCTCCTTCCAGTTTACTCTTCCAATTTCCTGCCTAATGATTTCATATTTCCCCTTACTCCAGATAAACACCTTCCTATCCTGTCTGATCCTATCTTTTTCCAATGCTATCGTGAAGGAGATCACCATTCATGAGATGCTCTCCTACCAAGAGATCCGACATCTGTCCTGGTTCATTACCCAGCACCAGGTCAAGTACAGCCTCTCCTCTCGTAGGCTTATCCACATGCTGTGTCAGGAAACCCTCCTGAACACACGTAACAAACTCCTCACCATCCAAACCCCTTACCCTGGGGACACTCCAGTCGATGTTTGGGAAATTAAAGTCTCCCATCACGACAATTCTGTTATTTCTACGTCTCTCTAGGATCTGTTTCCCTATCTGCACTTCAACATCCTTGTCACTACTGGGCGATCTATAAAAAACAGCCAGCAAAGTTTTCGGCCCCTTGCTGTTCCTAACTTCCACCCACAGAGACTCCGTAGACAGTCCCTCCACGGCATCCTCCTTCTCTACAGCTGTGACACTGTCCCTGATTAACAGTGCCACTCCCCCACCTCTTCTACCTCCCTCCCTGTCCTTTCTGAAGCACCCAAATCCTGGCACCTGAAGTACCCAGTCCTGTCCCTGAGACATCCAAGTCTCTGTAATGGCCACCACATCACATTCCCAAGCAGCAATCCAGGCCCTGAACTCATCCACTTTATTCACTACACTCCTAGCAGTAAAATAGACACACTCAGACCCTCAGGCTGGGCACTTCCCTTCTCCATCACCTGTCTAACCTCCCTTTCATACTGTCTATAATCCTTCCCTACCAGGGAGCTAACCTCCTCACTCTCAGTCACCTCATCTCGATTGCTTTGGTGTCGGGGAGATTGGCAGGTAAATATGTGGAGGTACAGGAATGGGATCTGGGTGGGATTGTGGTCAGTGCAGATTTGATGGGCCAAATGACCTCCTCCTGCACTGTAGGGATTATATGATGAGTAAAATAGGAGGAGGATGGAGAAATTTTTTACTTTGAGAGCACTGGCTTTTAATAATCCTTGAAGAAAAGGCAACAGAAGCAATGCAATGACACACAGCACAATCCTAGCTGAAAAGGTACACGTTTACCACGCAGTGAATGGAAGAGAATATCAGCATGACAGCCCATCACACCCCATCCAGAGAAGTGGGATGCTTGACTTGACTGAAAATCAGATACCTTGCCACCAGAGGGCAGTACTTGCCCTACTGAGACCTGATTGAATAGGTGCCTAAAACTGAGACAGTGAACGGGAAGAATGAATGGTGTCTTCCAGACTGAAGCAAAGGACAGAGCAGAAGGCGGATTTGTCAATTATTTAATTTCTCAATGCGTGGTCTTCATTTCACTGTGTGATCTTGTTCAGTTTTTTCATCCCTTGTTTGTGACGTTGGCTGGATAATGCCATTTTGTTCCAGAATAATTGGCGACTTTTTAACACTTTTGCAAGGAGTAGACGTGATGCATAGAAAACGTTGCTGTGGATATTGAAAAATGGTTCTGTGTCATCCATAGCGGAAGATTGTGGAATCCCCTCTTTCAGTATCTCTACTTCTCTGTCTTCCATTAAAATGCTCCCAAAAACTTACTGTTCTGGATCTTCCAATGTGAAGAAATGTCTAATTCTGGTTGGAATTGCTTCTGTCAAGCACTTTTTGGTAGAATCACATGGCCCCTCCTGCTGACAGGATTTTCCTGTCCCGCCGGAGTCGATGGATTTTCGAATGGCTCGTTGCGTCTTTCGGTGCCACCTCTTCTGCGATGCGGCTGGAAAATGGGGCTGAAGCAGTGACAATAATCTTCCCCTCAAAGTCAGCAAAACTGAGATAGTCATAGATTTCAGGAAAAGTTTTGCAGGATATGCCCATGTCTATATCATCAAAAGCTCTTTGAACTGAGGAAACAAAGCTCTTTGAACTGAGGAAAGGCCAACAATATTACAATTAAGATGAACACGTAAACATGCTGCCCTGGTCAGATGTCCTGGAGCTCGTTCTCTCTGCTTGGAAAAATGGAAAACATGGAACCAAGCCTGAAACTAACCACTTCAAACAAAATTCAGATGTTATCTTGTCATTTAATGTAGTGCAGTCGAACAGCTAATATGAAATTTAATACTGTTATTAGTCAATTCAATGAAGTTAATTATAGAAAATCACAAGGGGAAATACTGTTGCAGCACTAACAGTTATTTGTTGCAACAGTAATCAGGGAAGATTTTAACAGGCGGCTTTGGACTTGAGTTCTTTCAAGTCCCTTGGATTTTACGACTGGATTGCTAAATCTAATTTCTGATCCTGAAGAGTCAAAGAATTACAGTTTCTAAATGTTTAGGCTTTGAGTAGTGGAAAGGAGGAGACAACTTCACCTTTGTTTCTCACCTTCTGGCATACACATGCACAGATAAATTCAGTTTTGTTTTTAAAAGCTTGATTTGAAATTTCATGACTCTTTTCTTCCAGAAATTACTACGCTCCATTGTGCAGTCCTTTACAGCCAGCACAGAGGGAATGGACTTTTCCAGTAAAGTTTGCAGTATAATTCTCATTAGATAACAATGTTTGTTCTATGAGCTAGTTCAATATCAATTTTCTACCCACTTCTCAGGCATACAAGGCACCGACTTTTCTGCTCTAACAACCGGAGAATGTGCAAGGGAAATCTGTGGGATAGTCAAAATAAATGTTCATATTTCATGTAATTTTTCAAGCTGTACACTGAAAATGTCGAAGAGTATCCCGGTGCATCCACTAATGCTGTGCCACATCCAGTGTGGACCTAAGACAGGGACAATATCGTGTTCAGAAACTAAACTACAGCCATGGCTGGCACCAATTATTAAACATCGCCATTGTATTAGGCACTTGGTTAGTTCACCCACATATTTGATCTAAAGGAAAGAATGCCAGTTTGCAAGTATTACTGATGTGGAGATGCCGGCATTGAACTGGGGTAAAACAGAAAGAAATCCCACAACACCAGCTTAAAGTCCAACAAACTTGTTGGACTTTAAGTTGGTGTTGTGGGATTTCAAGTATAACTGAACCAGTGTACCTGTAGTGTTCATCGTCCTCACTTCCAAATCGATTGTTCTGTAGCTGTTCAGCCAGATTAATCAAAATAATATCTCGTAACTGGCAAAGGCCACTGTTCCTCTCTCCTGAAACAATAAAGAACCTCCTGAAACTAACAACTTCAAACAAAATAAATGCAATTGTTTCTTAAATGAGATATCAGTATCTTATCCTTGGGTCTAGGGTTCATATTGGATTGCTATTAATTCTAGTCAGTTTTTAAACAGATTTTCTTAAAGTTTACAATGTAATCAGTCAACAAAATTTGACTACATTTAAAATAAGTCAGAGATTTACAGCATGGAAACAGGCCCTTCGGACCAACTTGTCCATGCCATCCTTTTTTAAAAACCCCTCAGCTAATTCCAATTGCCTGCATTTGGCCCATATCCCTCTATACCCATCGTACCCATGTAACTAAATGTTTTATAAAAGATAAAATTGTACCCACCTCTACTATTACCTCTGGCAGCTTGTTCCAGACACTTATCACCCCTTTGGGCACTTTAGCATCTCTCCCCTCTCACCTTAAATCTATGCCCTCTAGTTTTAGACTCCCTTACCTTTGAGAAAAGATATTGGTTATCTACCTTGTCTGTGCCTCTCAATACTTTATAGACCTCTATCAGGTCACCCCTCAGCCTCAGAGAAACATGTCCCAGTCTACCCAGCCTTTCCTTATAACTCAATCCATCAAGTCCTGGTAGCATCCTCGTAAATCTTTTCTGCATTCTTTCTTGCTTAATAATATTCTTTATATAATAGGGTGACCAGAATTATACTTGGTATTACAAGTGTGGCCTTGCCAATGTCTTGTACAATTTCAAAAAAGGTCCCAACTCCTGCGTTCAACGATGAAACCAAGCATGCCAAATGCCTTCTTCATCACTCTGTCCACCTGTGACTCCACTTTCAAGGAGCTACGAACACGTACCCCTAGATCTCTTCGTTCTGTAACTCTCCCCAATGCCCTACCATTAACTGAGTAAGTCCTGCCCTGCCATGCTGACTGTCTCTAATCAGTCCTTGCATTTCTAAATGCCTGTATATCCTGTCTCTCAAAATATCTTCCAACAATTTAGCCACCATAGATGTGAGATTCACTGGCCTGTAGTTCCTAGGCTTTTCCCTGCTGCCCTTTTTTAAACAAAGGCACAATATTTGCCACACTCCAATCTTCAGGCACTTCACCTGTGACCATCAATGATTCACGTATCTCAACTAGGGGACCCACAATTTCCTCCCTAGCCTCCCACAATGTTCTGGGATATATTTCTTTAGGTGCCAGGGATTTAAGACTTCCAGCATCTCTTCTCTGTACTACGTACATATTCTTTCATGTATGTGGGCATCGCTGCCAAGGGCCAACATTTGTTGTCCAGCCCTAATTGCCCTGTAAGTGAATGCTCACTATTCTAGACCATTCCAGAAGGCAGTTCAAAGTCAACCATGATGCTGTGGGTCTGGAGTCACATGTGGGCTAAACCGGGTAAGGACAGCAGACTACCTTTTCTCAAGGACAGATGAGTTTTTTTTTAAAAACAACAATTGATGATAATTGGACACTGCTACTGAAACCAGCTTCCAATTACAGACCTCATTAAGTTAAATTCCACCAGTTCCTGTTATAGGATTTGAACCTGTCCTCATAGCAATAGCCAGGCCTTTGAATGACAACTTCAGTGACATTACCACTACACGTCGTCTTCCCCTAATGGCTCCACTTATTTCTATTCCAAAATGTGCTGGTATTAATTAGAGTAAATATTCATTCCGATTGTCTCTCCGCCAATTTCCTTTTGTTCCCAAATTGTTTAAGAATCACAAGTTTAATACCCACTCTCAATCAATGGTCAACAACATCTCTCAGTCAATGGTCAACAACTGTAGATAAGGGATGACCAGTTGTGTTCTTACTGATCTACACATTAATTATTGTGCTTAAAAGAAAGAAATAATGCTATAATGTTGCTAACTAATGCCAAATTGAGAAGAACTTTGTGTTCTGTCTGTATTTACTAGAAATTAGAAAGGGATCACACAATCTCACTTGACTATTACATCCTTGCCTGGGCTAAATTGGAACACAAGTACCAGAGGTGAAAGCAAATGTTTTACTCCTAAGCCACCTATGCCACTCTCTCAGTAAATTCACAGGATGAATAATTCAACTACGTAGCAACTTTCATTCAATTTATACTCATTGTTCCAATCGCTACTTTAACAGCTACTCCAACAAATTAATTTCTTCAAAGCATAAAGAAAGAACATTTTTTCTTGAACCCCTGTAAACAATTTTTAAAAAAAAGTAAATTACTATGCTTTCACATTGGGTGAGCTCCATATTTCAACATACTTTGGAAAAGTCATCATGTGAATGATAACCACATTTCCTTGGTAAGAGTGAGGAGGAGAAAATGTCCATATCCTGACGTGTTCAAGCAGCTAGTTGAGTCAAGCTATTGGCAAAGCCTCGAGAGCTTGTTTGCCATTGGTCCATTCACTGGAAACTGGTGCATATCATAGGGGAATGAAAAAAAAAACAGGAATGGGAAAACATGCAAGGCCAGGAAAAACCCTAAACAAATGCTAATGTCATGATTCTAATTAATAGTGGGGCAAAATCTTCTCTGTACCTCATCCTGATGAATGTAAACTTCACTAAAAAAAATCACTTACCTTCAGTTAATACCAATTTCAGTAGATTGTTCAACTCCTGCTCTCCAAGGTACAGTGTATGAAGACCAGAGCTGCAGGTAAAGAAAGTGTGTATTAAGCATTAGCTATGGCTTTATAGCAGCATTTTTCCTTGTAAGTAGGTCTTGGTCGGTTCAAATCTTTGAGCACAAGGTCAAAGTCAACACTCCAGAGCAGTAGAGTCTTGCACTATCAGAGGTATGTCACTTGGATCAGACATTAAACTGAAACTTCTACTCTCTCAGGCAATGCAGTTCTTTGGTGCCCTGATCAATACATATCCATTCATGTTTGTAAAACCAATTACCTGAATATGATGCATTGCTTTTGTGGGACTTGGCTTTGCACAAGTTTGGCAGCTTTTCATGCATCAACAGTGACAATACTTCAAAAGTTCTTAACTGGCTGTAAAGTACTTTTGGACATCACGAAGTCATAAGAAGTTCCAGTCTTCCTCTTCAGGACTATGATGCAACTTTTTTTGTGAAAAGATAACTTGCTGTTTAAATCACTATTAATAAACACTTAGATCTATTCATCTCTTCCCTGTGTTTCTTTTCATGAGTGACAAG
The DNA here is from genome assembly GCA_024679065.1 of Sphyrna mokarran. Classification (NCBI taxonomy): domain Eukaryota; kingdom Metazoa; phylum Chordata; class Chondrichthyes; order Carcharhiniformes; family Carcharhinidae; genus Sphyrna; species Sphyrna mokarran. The sequence continues at coordinate 36,125,370 of JAGIQG010000020.1, read as the reverse complement.
GTGGCTAAATTAAAATTCTTTAAATAAAGAACGCTGTCACGTCTAACGATCAGTACCATGGAACTGGGACAGACACAAGTTTTCCCGTAATGCGTGAAGAGGCAGAGATTATCCAGCATGTAAATAGGATGGGAGGAAGAAGGAACATATGCTGGACAGTTTTCAAATTCTAACAGGCAATCAAAGTTCATTCTGAAGGCTTGGAAACAAATAGCTTTACGGTATCCAGCTAAACAGAAAATATACCCAAAGGGGAAAATATGCAGAAAACACTTAAAAAAAAAAAAAAAGTTTAGAAATAAACATTAAAAAGTATGTGTGATTGAATATTTACACTGGATTGACTCAGAGAAGGTAATTATGTTGAAAGCAACACAGCCACTACATTATCCTTTCCTTTCAATTCTCAGTATGAAAGTCATGGCTTAAACAAAAGTTTCTGATCTTTGCCTCCAAAATTCATTGCTGAACTAGGACCACGACAATGGTTACAAAAGGTCAACCTCGCTTAGAGCAACATGTTCAATTCTGATCCTCCCAGAAAGAATTTTATGATTCTGAAGATAATACAGAAAGGTAAAAATAATTAATTGCCAGACAACTGAGCTATGAGGACAGTTTTAATAGACTGAAGTTGTACTTTAAGATATAGACAGGATTTGATCCAGGTCATTATGCTTATTAAAGGCATTTACAAATTGCACGTAAATAATACATTTGACACGACGATGTCAAGATATAAGGAATTGCCATGCAAATTGAAGAAGCAAAGGACACATTGATAGCTTGGAACTTTTCTCTATCCATGAGATTGACTGATCTGGGAATTTGCATTCAGGAAGTGGTCATGAAGACTTAGCGCTGTAAGAAGTTGTCAGATGGAAAAGTAAGTAATCATGGCACATTAAGTAATGTAAATAATTTTTGGCTGATATCTCATGAGTATCTTAGGGTTCCTTAAGGCTGATCTTAAATGACAAGTTGGAGAGGAAATTTTGCCAGAGAACACATGAACTGGCTACATGTCTCTAGTCTGCTGTTTCTGCCTGCAGATGATCAAATAACAATGTGCTGCACAGCAATGAAATTAGCCAAAAGAGATGCAAGCAGCACTTGTCTGCAGGTGTTTGTTTTTCTAAATACCCAAAATCAACACTCTAATTTTACAGGGTTCATTTTAAACAAATTTCCATAGCATTCATAATGCAATATACAGCTTTGTTCAATTTAACTTAATTAGAGACTGTCATCAGAACAGACAAAATAGATGTGCTCGTCATATATTTACGCCACAATTCTCAATGACTAAAATCATCATAGAATCTTACAGTGAAAAAGGAGGCTATTTGGCCCATTGTGTCCGCACTGACCCAAGACCTATCTCCATAACCACATGCATTTACCTTAGCCAGTTTCACTGAGACTAAGGGGCAATTTAGCATGGCCAATCCACTTAACCTGCATATTTTTGGACTATGGGAGGAAATCAAAGCACCCAGAGGAAACCCACACAGATACAAGGAGAACGTGCAAACTCCAAACAAACAATGACTCAAGCTGGAAATCGAACCGGATCCTGGCACTGAGGCAGTAGTGCTAACCACAGACCAGACCAGACTAGACTTCAAACAAATGTGACATTCAAATTTTTAATAATTGCACATTGCTCAACTGGGTAAGAAACATACACAGAAAGCTACAGCGTCAAAGGGAGGTGGTGGTGCAGGGGTAGTGTCACTGGACTAACAATCCAAAGACTCAGGATAATGTTGCCATAAAAATCCATCTGGTCTTTTTAGGGAAGGAAATCTGTTATTCTTACCTCGTCTGATTCCTGGCCCAAAGCAAAGTGGTTGACTCTTAAAACACTTTCAAAAATGGACTAGCAAGCCATTCTATTGTATCAATCTCGACAGAGCATGCGGTATTCACTTATGCTCTAGAAATGACAACATCAAACTCAGCCCTGTCTACTCTGCAAAGTTCTCCTTACTAACAGCTGTGGACATATTCCAAAATTGGGTGAAGCCTCACAAACAGTAGCTTGATATAGTCATACTCATGGAATCATAACTTACATATGGTCTTAGATACCACCATCACCATTCCAGCACAGGTCACAGGTGATTGCCAGGGAGTGCTCAACATCAGCTCTGGACCCCATAAAATCTCATGGCATCATGGTAAATATGGACAAGGAAACCCTCGGATTATTACAGACCATCTCTCTTCAGCTGATGAATCAGTATTCCTTCATGTTGAGCACCAATTGGAGGAAGCATCGAGGGTGGCAAGGGTGCAAAAGTTACTCTGGCTGGGGACTTGAATGTCCAGCATTAAGAGTGGTTCAATAGTACCACCATAAACTAAGTTGGCCAGGTCCTAAAGGCACTGTGGCTATCAGCCACAGCAGAATTGTACTCAATCTGTAACTTCATGGCCTGACACATCCCCATTCTCCCATCACACCAGGGAATGAACTCTGAAATGTGCAGGTGGGTATGCGGGAGCAACACCAGGCAGATCTAAAAATGAGGTGTCAACCTGGTGAAGCTACAACACATGATTAGAGTGCCAAACAGCAAAAGCAAGAAGTAATATACAGAAGTAATGGATCGGATCTAAGCTCTGCACTCCTGTCATATCCAGCTATGAATGCTGACAGTCAATTCAACAACTATCAACCACATTACAACCTTGGTTCAAACATGAACAAAAGAGCTGGCCTCCAGAGATGAGGTGAATGCCACTGTTCTTGACATCAAAGCAGCATTTGGCCAAGTATGGCATCAAAGATTCCTCGCAAAACTGGAGTCAATGAAAATCAGGGGAAACCTTCTGCTGGTTGGAGTCACCTGGCACAAAGGAAGATGGTTATGGTGGCTGGAGGTCACAGCTCAAGGACATCACTGCAGGAGTTCCTTAGTGTAGTGCTCTAAGAACAATCACCTTCAGCTGCTTCATCAATAACCTTCCTTCCACCAAGATCTAATAGGAATGTTTGTAAGTGACTGCACAATATTCAGCAGCATTTATGACTGCTCAGGTGTTGAAGGTGTCCATGGCTAAAAGCAGCAAGACCTGGACAATATCTAGGTTTATACTGACAAGTGGCAAATAACATTCTTACAATATAAGTGCCAGGCAATTACCATCTCCAATAAAAGAGAATCTAACCATTACCCTTGACATTCAATAGCATTACCATGCTGAATCCCCACTATCATTGACCAGAAACAGAACGGACTAGCCGTATAAATACTGTGACCACTGGAGCTGGTGCAAAAGCTAGGAATCCTGCTGACTTTCCAAAGGTTCAAGTCAGCAGTATGATGGAATATTCTTCAATTCCTGAATGAGTGCAACTCCAACAACACTGAAGTTCCTCAGCATTACCCTGGACAAAACAGTCTGCTTAATTGTTCTTCCACAAACATTCAATCCCTCCACCAGCAACAAACAGTGGCAGCAGTGTGTACCAAAATTACTCAGCAAGGTGGCACTTCCCAAACCCATGGCCACTGTCATCTAGAAGGACAGCACCCACCTGAGAACACTTACTATCCTAACTTGGAAATATATCACCATTCTTTCACTGTCGCAGAGTCAAAATCCTGGAATCGCCTAACAGTTCAGGGACTGCAGTGGTTCAAGAAATCAACTCACCAACAGCTTCTCAGGGGCAACTAAAGATGAACAATAAATGTCAGTCTAGACAGAGATGCCCACATCCCATAAATGAATTTTAAAACTTTGCTTCCAAGTTTGAACTCTACCAAGCATTACAATTAACCACAGCATCCAAGGGGATTGAATGTAAAACTGATTGGGATTCGTCCTCCAGATAGCTGTCCAGTGACCTTGCCAGGCAGTGTGCACACAATATTGAGGGACATAATTGGATTTAATTGTGATTTTATTAAAACAAACACTGATTTCAACATCTCATTGTGACTTTATTCATCAAATCTTTACTGCCTCATTTCAGGGATAAACTTTTAGATTAACTGAGGGAGAATTATCACTCTCACTTTCAGGAGCAGAGACTCCCAGGAGAGGTCCAAAATCTGATTTATGCCAGTAGAATTTCTTGTTGCAATTGTGCCTGCCTGAAGGCTACATTTGGTCACTGCCTCAGCTCAGGCAGTGATGCGAGGAGGATGGGGTCTATTCTTAATATTTTCTATCAGGCAGGCACGCCCCACCAACACTGTAACAGAACCCACCCCTTCACTTTTCTTTTACAGTTATGAACCGAAGGATATGGTTGAGGAAACTCTAGGGGCCAATGGGTTTCACCCAATTCCTGCTTACCTGCCGTGCTGTAAAATAGGAAAATTCCATCCATTATATCATGAACACCATTAGTTCTCTGGCTTCACACCCATGAGATGTCCTGGATATGTGGCTCTCCACAGTGCCTCACTCAAGTAATTACCATTCATGTGAGCTTAGATACTGAACACGAATGAACTAGGCAGCACAGCTGCGTACAATCTTTTCCCTAATGTTACAAACCAGTCATTGGGAATGGAAGCACGAGACTTCTTTCCCTTTAACAGTTGAACTCATGTCAATTTTTATTTTTCCATTGCTAATTTCATCTGAAAACAGCATACCTTTTAAAATTAATTTATATTCTAAGATACAAGTTTCCCCTTTAGCGTCCCAAAGCCCTCACCAAGCAAAATAATTCACAATTGAAATTGGATGTGGCTCCTTGGCTGATGTGACAGAAAGCAATAGCATCCTCCCCTAACGGCCATTCTTCCCACTCACCAAAATTATTTTTTTGAGCCTACAAGCACAAACCCCCTTTATTACAAGATTCAGAGCTGCATAATACTCAAGTTAATTACCTTTCCAATCACAGATTTTCTCAAATTTAAATTAAGTTCCCAGCAATGAATATCATGACTAGTCACTGCATCAGATTTTAACACTGAAGTGAATAATTTTAAAATATCAGCATATGCCTTGCTGAATTATTTACTTACCTAATAGCCAAACACACCTCCCTCTGAATTTCTTTGCCAATTTCATCAACAGGAGTCTTTAAAAGTTGCCAGAGCAGTAGTTCAGACCGACGCACAATTTCACGGTTTCGCTCTGTTTGCGGGTTGAAGAAAAATTTGAATATTACCTACAAACAAAAAATTGGAGTACCATTATAAATCAGACCATCCCAGGTGATACTTCATTTTTATACCATACTTTAAAAGCTCTCATAAATTCTAAGGCAAAAAAGTTCAATCTCCTTCAGAATGCTCTCTAACAAAATTGCCATGCTGAAAAAAACGGAACATTTTGGGGATATCTACAAATACTTCCCATTATCTTGTCCTACTTTAAAATTCCTATATTTGTATCTTTAATAGAACCACTTACATTTTTTGCTGTAATTACATTCACCTGGCAGCAAAGACACTACACTGCCACGACTTTCTATTTCCTTTCATGTAGGAGACAAGGGTAAGCATATCAGCCCCTCAAACCCACTCTGCCATTCAATTCCATCACAGCTGATTTGGATCTCAACTCCATTTATTCAACTTTGCTGCATATCCCGCAAAAGCCTTACCCAAAAAAATTTCCTGTTCTAAATCAAGATTCCAGTACAACGTTCAAATCAATGGGTCTAATTTTCTTCGACAAATAAATAAAAGGATTTTTATTTGTCTAGCTTTTAACAAAGCAAAATGTCTTGAATCACTTCTGAGTTGGATGAATCAAAGTTGATTAGGAGCAAAAGGAAACTTCGTGAAGCCAAGATGTCAAGTGCAGAAAATGCAGCAAGGTAGAGTTCAGTGAAATAGGAAAGGACAGAGCTTGGGCTGAAGGGGCTCATTTGAGGAATGGGGCGAGTAGCCAGGAAGGGAGAGAACAAGAATTGGAGGGGTAGAAGTGCAGCATAGCATGTTTATGCAGATGGATTTCATCATAAATGTGGATTGAGGACATGCCTTACAAATTGAGAAATAGAAAGTGAATCACATTTGCACACTCTCCTTTAATTATCCAGCCTGAACATCAATTCATCCTAAATCTACTTGTGCTCAATTCACATTGGGTGAAATCACAGAAGTCTGAACAATAATATATTCTTTTAAAAAGAATCTGTCCTCAACTTAGTGCATAAAACCTTGCTTCCTTTGGTCAAAGTGTCTCATTGATGGCACATTATACCAAAAGAATTGAATTTCTCTTGCGAATCATTTTGCACGCAAGGGCAATTTAGCATTTTGGATTCACGTAAGAACTGCTGAATTGAGGCTTTTGAAACTTTTGTGTATTAGTTAATGCAGAACGAGTGCAGAAACAATAATGATGTCAATCTCATGACACTTAGTCACATTGTTCCTGCGAGCGCTGCCAGAAATTTAACCAATTTAATCGTCAACAGATCTCCAAGTCTAACAGATACGTCGGCTATCAACTGAACTGATTTAAGTCCAATCTAAACTGCTGTAAAAAGTAGGCAGTGCTGTGCCTAGATTAAAATTGTGCCATTTTTTCACTTCTTTCTGCAGCCTTGTACAGATAAGTATTCCAAGTGCAACACTTGAAAGATAAATCTTTTAATTAAGTCTGCACAGTCTCAAGACACCATTTTGCACCAAAACAAAGTCTGGAGAAACAAGGTCAAAGTGTAAATGCACTGTACCTGAAAAACAATAAGAATACAGCGTATAATGCATGTGTCCTTGTTTGCCATGGCCTTCTCCATAATGTCACAGATACTGCTAAGGTGTTGTGCTTCAATGGGATGTTGCTTTCCCAGGAAGTTTGAGATTGGTAAATTAGCACTGGCAGTCAACAAATTAAGCTGATGAATGCACATTGCTCCCACGTGATGCAAAAGTTGGTTGATGACATCACTAGTTGACACAGATCCATCTAAAACATAAGAACAGTCAATCAGAATAAAAAAAGCAATAACCTCTGGTCATAGACAATGCACATATGTAAGTAAGTTTGTTATAAATAATTGAAGGACATTACCACCAGTTTGAATGATTAAAAATCCAACATAAGAAGTATTTTGATATTTGTGGCACTATGGAAATAGTGTATTATTCTGCAGAACAAACAAGTCTAAATGCACTTCCAAACTACAAATCAAAAATTGTTTCTTCTCAAGCAGTTTTGGAAGTGCTGCACACAAAAGTAACATTGTATGTATACGTGTATCTATCTCAAAGAAATAATATTGATAGATTCAGACAACCTCAAGGAACGCACAAAGATTGGGTGAAAATGAAGAAACTCAATTCTGAACTTAAAAGATAAAACTGCAGCTTTAAAATCATTTCAGAAGTCCTGGTTTTCAGTTCTCATGCACTTCTGGCATCATTTCACTCTCCAGTTGGTGCAGAGTTATCTGATCACAGATAGAACTTGGGTGAGAAGTTGAATTGATTTTAACATTTCTGGACTTGGGGGTTGCCAGGAGGAATAAGGCAAGATCTACCAACTACAATGGGATTACAATGTTGTGGCCATTACGGAGACATGGTTAGAACAGTTGCAGAAATGGTTGTTGGCAGGTCTGAGATATAGATGCTTCAGTAAGAGTAAGGAAGGTGGGAAAAGAGATTGAGGAGCAACATTGTTAATCAGGCATAGCTTAATTTCTGCTGAAAAGCATTTCAAGGGATTTCTGCCTACTGAGATAATATGGGCTGAAGCTAGAAACAGCAAAGGAACGGTCACATTTTTAAGAGTTTTCTATAGGCCCCCAGACAGTAACAGAGAGAAGGTAACTAAGTGTGTAGACAAATAGAGCAGTTGATGTCGTATACAAGGATTTTAGTAAGGCTTTTGATAAGGTTTCCCATGATAGGCTCATGAAGAAAGTAGGGAGGTGTGGGATAGAAGGAAATTTGGCCGATTGAATAAGTAACTGGCTGTCTCAGAAGACAGAGGGTGGTGCTGGAAGGAAAATTTTCAGACCGGAGACCAGTTACCAGCAATGTACCAAGGGCATCAGTGCTGGGTTCTGTGCTGTTTGTGATTTTTATCAATGACTTGGAGGAGAGGGCTGAAGGGTGGGTTAGTAAATTTGCTGATGACACCTGATGAAGATTGGCGGAGTAGTGGATGAGGTGAAGGGCTCTTGTAGCCTGCAAAAAGACATTGATAGGATGCAGAGCTGGGCAGAAAAGTCACAGATGGAGTTTAATCCTGATAGGTGTGAGATGATTCATTTTGGTAGGACAAACTTGAATGCGATCACAGGGTCAATGGTAGGGTTCTGAGGAATGTAAAGAAACAGAAAGATCTTGGGGTTCAGAACCACAGATCTCCGAAGGTTACCACTCAAGTGAATAGAGCCAGGAAAAAAGCCTATAGTGTATTAACATTTATTAACAGGGGTTAATTAACAGGTTTCTGTTAAATCTAAACTGCTGTATAAAGTAGGCTGATATAACAGGTTAATTGTTAATTAACAGGTTTGAGTTTAAGAGTTGTGGCGTTATGCTGCAACTATACAGGACCCTGATGAGACCACATTTGGAATATTGTGTGCAGTTCTGATCATCTCACAAAGGTGGATGTGGAAGCATTGGAGAGAGTGCAGAGGAGATTTACCAGGATGCTGCCTGGTTTGGGAAGACTGGAGGGAGCTGGGGCTTTTCTCTTTACAGTGGAGGAGGATGAGAGGCACTTAATAAATGTTGATAAGATGATGAGGGGGATAGGTAGAGTGGACATTCAGAGACTGTTTTCTTGGATGGGTGTAGTTGTTATAAGGGGGCATAACTATAAGGTACATGGTGGGAGATAAAGGAGGGATGTCCGAGATAGATTCTTTATGCAGAGGTTGGTTGGGGTGTGGAATGCACTGCCTGCTGTGATAATGGAGTCAGACACTTCAAGAATTTTCAAGCAGTTATTGGATAAGCACATGAAGCACATCAGGACGATATGGAGTGGGATAGCTTGATCTTGGGTTTGGACATAACTTGGCACAACATCAAGGGCTGAAGGGCTTATACAGTTCTCTGTTCTAATCAATATTTGGTGGTCCTTATTAAAAAAAAAGAGTACGTGAATGCTGATCTCTAAATTCACAACATCTATTGACACACTGTTAGCTAACATGTGAAAAATAGTCATTTAAACGAACGACTATGATTTTGCCAGAACATTATGGAATTATACAGAGTTGGATTCAGTACCTTTCAGAAAAGGAAGGTCAACAGATTAGAGGGAGAGAAGAAAGTCAATAGCACCAACAAAATAAAAACACGTAATGGTAATGTTAAACCAGCAGTGCAAATTAATATACAAACCAAACAGCACTAACCTTTTGGTTCAGGGATAATGTGGCTAACACCCAGTCTTTGACAAACATGATGGAAGGCCTGGTTACCAGGATTACACCACTGATCCATGTAGTCACTAGAACATGTCCAAATCATATTGTTCACAGCATCATAGCATGCTCCTAATGCAGAAAATAAATCATTATGGTGCAAGTTACTGAGGTGGAATATAAACCTACACTGGTGATTTTTAAAAGATAAACTGGTACAACATAAAGCAACAAAGAAGTGGGCACTGTGCAGTTACACAAGTCTGCCACAATAAGTCTTGCCAATACTTTGTTATCCGCACCAAAGGGGGCTCAGTCTGTTTTCTCCCACTTCCATGATCCAAATCTCTGTTTCCAAGGTCAGATTTCAGACCTCTAACAATACTCTGTGGTTAATAATTGGCTACACAAAACTGCAAATCTGGTGACATCCACATCAGAATCTAAAGTAGAGATAAGCAAAGATTGAATCTGGGCCCTTGGCGCTATGAGACAGTAGTGAAAACCACTGCGCCACCATAACACCCTATTTCCACTGCCTTGTAATCTGAAAGTTCAGATTTAAGATGATTGGCAAAAGAACCAAGGAAAGCGTAAGGTTTTTTTAATATAGATTTATCATTTGGAATGCTCCACCTGAAAGCAGATGAAACAGAGTGAGAGTAACTTTCAAAATGTAATTCACTCAATTTAATTTTACTCAACAAACATTAAGCAAGGTTATAGTTGAATGCTGATGCTGAACAAAATCCAACTGAAACTGACAATTCATATTGTCAGCAAAGTTTGTTTGCCCCAGGCAAGAAAAAAAACCACTGCAACTTGGTACACCATTCAAATAGTACCTCTGGCCAACTTTGTTAACTGAAACTGGAACAAAAATTAGCAAACTGCCCAAGTTTCCTAACATGAAACTTAGAGAAGATGAAATAGCTCTCCCACATGGAGCCATTACTACTGCTATAGAAAAGGGATAGTGGGAGTAATGTCACAATTGCTCAGTGAAAGAGGGTACTACCTTTTGTTTATTACAAAGACACGCTTAAATATATACATAAAAGCAGCTATAAATGTATGTTCTTCCACTTTGGAACAATATAGCCATCCTGGCTTTTATGTTTAGTCTAGCAACAGAAAACAGTGAACATTGTAAATGATGGAAAGAATTTGATAAATGTTAGTTCGCAGAATCTAGATTTCAAATCTTTCAGCAACCTCAAGTGCTTGATTTGTTCAACATTTTCAAAGCAGTTAACATACAAGTTACTTTACGTAACAGTCAAACAGGTTTACAACCTACTTTTAACACAAAGATTTACAATATTGCTTCAAATCAATTCACACGTAGAAGATTGTCCTTACCCAGTCCTGGAACCAGAGCACCCCGCCCAAGGGAACTACCAGCTGCATCGATCAGGTCAGCTCGGCTGCTAAATTGGCCATCTGACACATTAAACACCAGGCTAGACGACAGGACTGAACAGAAAGACAATAAATTATAGTATGAGCAAAAACTACCAACAATGCTTCATTTGTCTTCCTTGGGTGGTCTACTGAAATCTTTAAAATATTAATGTTCAACTATAAATTCTCATATTACATTTTATTGAAATATCATTGACTGGATTACAACAAATACAACATCAGCATTTGACCAACCACTTTTGTCATTCTGGACAATCGAAACCTCAACATTCATCGTTAGTAAAGTACAATGCAAGAACTGTTTAGTCTCCTGCTGATTAAAGTTCATGCACAACAGTTTTGTTGAAAATATTGGGAAAGTCAAAGGACATTATTCACCTCTTCAATACAAAGGCTATAATACAAGTTATAAAGAACACCTTCCTAAATTCAGTTTACTTAATAATTTATTCTCAAAGAACAAAACAACATGGGAAACAGGCCCTTCGGCCCAACGAGCCCACGCCGCCACCTCGATGTTCCCACTTCTACACGCGATCCCTGTCCATGTTTATAGATCTATGGATTAAAAACCAAATTTGAGACAATTTAGGGAGAATTTGTTTTGCCAATTAGCCTAAGAGCACATCTTTGGGATGTGGGAGGAAACCAGAGCTCCCGGAGAAAACTCCCACAGACACAGGCCCAAATCCATGTATCTGCACAGCACAGCTATAGTCACTGCGCTGTCGTGTTGCCCATCAGATGGTCCAGGTCAAGCATACACTAACGACGTGAAGCAGTAGGATACTCTTGAAAAAGGTCCAAGAGCAGTCCTCTCACGACCCATCGCGTGTATGCCCCTCGTTAGACAACAAGGTCGACCAAAGCACCTGTAGGATAAAAACAAGTACATCAATACCATCTATTTACACACTTCCCAGGGACTCCCAAGGCTCATGATCCCTATTTTAAACCAGTTTTCTATATCCCTCCATTCCCATTCTGTTCATGTGCCCATCTAAGTGTTTCTTAAATATCTCCAGAGTACCTGCCTCCACCACTTTACTTGGTAGCACATTCCATACCCCCACCACCCTCTGTGTGAAAAAACTCCCTCCAGCATTCAAATTATACCTTACCCCCCTCACCCTAAGCCCGTGACCCCTCGTGCTATTTGAGTCCATCCTAGGAAAAAGCTTAACCCTGTTTACTCTATCTATACCCCTCATAATCTTGTACACCTCTATTAGATCTCCTCTAAGTCTACGTCTTTCTAAGGAAAACAGTCCCAATTTGCCTAACCTCTCCTCGTAACTCAGACCTTCCATACCAGGCAGCATCCTGGTAAACCTCGTCTGCACTCTTTCCAGAGTCTCCACGTCCTTCCGGTAGTAAGGCGACCAGAACTGGACGTAGTATTCCAAATGAGGTCTAATCAACGTTTTATACAACTGCAACATTAAAGGCCAGCTCTTATACTCCATACCCCTTCCTATAAAGGCCAGCATACTATATGCTTTCTTCACAACCTTCTCCACTTGCTCTGCCACCTTCAGAGACTTGTTCACTTGCACCCCCAGGTCCCTCTGCGTTTCTATACTCTTAATAGGTCTACCCTTTATCATATACCTCCTCCCTACATTTTTTCTCCCTAAATGCATCACCTCACTCTCGTTAATAAGTTCTCTCTCTCCCTGGAACACATTGCTTTCTCTGGACTACTGCTTCATGGTCAGTTTGAGATTGTACAAAAGTGCACCTCAAGATCCGATCAATCCATTTCCCATAACAAAGTACCTCATCACAGATCACTGCTTTTTCCTTGCATGGTCAAATTCACATTTTCCAGCCACTAACCTCCAACATTCACTTACTTTGCAGTGACCTGCTGCTGCTTTCTGGATCCTAGCTTTGTCTGAGATTAATGTTGTAAATCTCCAGACGTACATTACTGTTAAAATATTCAAACAATTTTCATTTCATATATGTACATATGTACAGGTAAGCAATAGAAGGTTACTGTTATCCAAATGTGCACAATAATCCCATTATTTCAACTTCATTAAGCATTATGCCAGAAATACTTTCACTTCTTACATAAATCATTTTTGATATGTGTACTCAATGTAAACTATTAATGCATTGGTGCAAAAACAAAATACTGCACATGCTGGAAGTCTGCAAATAGAAAAAAATCTGGCAACACTGTGGTCAAGATGCATCTGCAAAAAGAGAAGTAGAGTGATGCTTCAGGTTGATGTCTTTTCAACACAACTTGAAAAAAAAAATCACCTTGCCAGTTCAGTACACCACTAACCCCACAGATCCAACCTTAGCCTTTTGCAATGTTCCAGCGAACATCAAAGCAAATTGGTGGAACAGAACCTCTCTTCCAATTAGACATTTTACAGCCTTCTGGACTAAGTTCAATCACTTCAGAGCAGGAACTCTCCCCTCCTTCCCTTTTCTAATTATTTTATTTCATCTCATTCTCCTTTTTAATTGCTCTCCTTTTTCTCTGCTCCTGCCCATACTCAGGCCAACTGCCAAATTCCTCAGGCAGTCCTTTACCAAGCTGTACCTTTGTTTTGCCATTCACACTTTCTGATCACTTAATGGACATTTTCAACACCTTCTCAGCCTTCTGCTCTGACAATGGATCATCTAGACTTGAAACATTGGCTCTACTCTTTCTCCACAAATGCTGTCAGATCTGCTGAGATTTTTCCAACATTTTTCTGCTTTTGTTGTTGAAAATATTTGATTGATAGAATGTAAATGATAAAAGGGATGATGGTGCAAGACAAAAGGGTTGGAAATAGGACAAATAAAAAAAAGGAGGGTCAAAAGAAGGCAAGAGAAGAATATGTCACAACTGCTCCGTGAAAAAATGGAACAATATTAGGATTTTGAATCATTTGACCTCAAATTATTTGATACAAGTTCTAAAGATGAGGTTTGTTCCTTCAGTTACCATCAAATTTCATCACAACAGTGGAGGATGCTCATGACAAAAATCAAAATTAAAACGACAAGTAAAGACCAGGTGTTTTTCAGCTCTGTTCAAAGACCAATTGACTTAAAATATTAGCTCTTGTTTTAACCTCTCCACAGATGTTGCCCAATATGCTGAGTATCTTCCACATTTTCTGTTATAACTAAAACTTCAATAGCCACCAATTGGTCATGCACTTAGAGTATGAAATATATTGAAGCAGTTAAAGTCCTCTGTACCTCACTGGAAAGGATTCCATTGAACATGAAAGTCGGATACATGATTTTTTGATGACTCAAACTAAACATTCAGAGGCACATTGTGTCCTTCTAAGTTTCTGACTCTGTCGAAATAACACTTTTAGACAAATAATATTAAACAGAATTTCTAATGTTTAGAAGTCTGTGAATAGTTATGGGGACAGGAACGTAAAGCATCACACAGGTATACAGGTACCAACCAATAGTCTTGCATGTTGGTGCCAGGCAATACTGCATCACATATCGAAGACAGCTGGCAAAATCGGACAGGGCTTCAGCATCCATACACTGAGATAAACAGGGGTTTTAAAATCACAACTGACCTTTTAAAGATGATAATCCACTCGTGCCACCGAACAGGGAGCGTGTTGCAGAACTCCCAGACCCTCCTGGCGGTGCACTAAGCATAACCAGATAAGTTCCACATGTATACATTGGGGTCTTCCTTAAGGTCTTCAAAGGTAAGCCACAGCTTGTATTTGTTGCTAAATTTGGGTAAAAAAAAGAGTCACATTTTGCTCACGTTCAATGCCTTTCTCCAAGGAAGAAAATAAAACTAAATGAACCAATTCAGTTTCTTCAAAAGATAACTGTTAGCTAAACACATGACTGTCATCATCTGAAAGTTAAGACTAAACTAACCAGAATTTAACCAGATGTTTACTAAATATCTAAACAAATCTAGGCAACAATAATAAAAATCAAACCTCTCAATCTAATACCTTAAAATTCCCCACGCCACCAATTTATAGTTGTCCAGGCTGCAGGATAAGATGATGCAAGAAAACTCCAGTTGCCTAGGTTATTTTGTTTTCTGAGATCAGGAGTCTACAAAATAGAAGCCAACCAATATACGCGCCAAACTCAAGAATTTTTTGACCTCAATGATCTGCATGAAATGCCACCTACATGAATGAAGGCTACCCTGAGGGCAACAGTATCTTGATGGGGGAAATTCAGGTGATGAGAAAGTGCGAGATAACCATGAAAACTCAACATCACAAGATTCACATTTTCAGTCAGATGAAATACCTTGGAAAACTAAATCCTAGATCCAGAACATCCTAAAATATATCCTCAGCCTTCCAGCCCAATTTGGTACAGATACACAATTTCCAAACAAGAAATTTGTCATAGCCTTAACAATCACTGCACTACCATCTTTGATGGCCTGATAAGGTCTGTGATGAAGCAAGAAATCATGTGTTACAATATTGTGCTTGAATGAATCATCGATCCCACACTGTTTAGATACTCCTAAAATACAGGACATTTTATTTTAAGGGTATAAAAATTACTGCAAGTACCTCATTAAGGCAACAGTAACATGTTTGCCTGCTCCGTTCATCCCTTTCTTTTAGATTTTTGGGACATCAGATCTTTCTTGATACCAAACCTACAGACGAGTCACCTCCTTTTCCCTTGTGGTTAATTATTAGGCAAATAATTAATTTTTCAAACTATCAACATGCCAAAAAGTGACATTGTTTTTAACCATCTAGAAATAACATTACTTCATTGCAAAGATAACTCTGATTGGCTTTTACATGAAAGTTATTGACTAATTCACATTTAAAAGCAACATAAGAAGCAGTGATGCGGATAAAACTATAAGAGCAACAACTCTAGTAAACACAAAATAATTACTAAAAATGATGGCACACTTCAGGTCTTGTCTTCAATTATAATTTCAGTATTTACCAGAGCAATTATTAAAGTTTTTTGAGGAAGTCTCAACCAGAGTGGACAGAAAGATAGATGTGTTGCATATGGACTTCCAGAAGGTATTTGACACAGTACCTCACCAAAGGTTAAGTCATAAGATAGTACCCCATGATGTTAGACGTAGTATACTGGCATGAATAGAGAATTGGCTAAAGAGGAGGAAAGAGTGAGAATAAGGGATTCTTTTTCAGGTTAGCAACCTGTAACCAGTGGGGCTTCACGGTGATCAGTGCTGGGGTCACAACTGTTTACAATACATATTAATAACTTGGAGGAAGGAAGCAAATATACTGTAGTCAAAATTGCAAACAAAATAAAAATAAGCGGAAAGGCAAATTGCAAGAGGGATACAGTTTATAAAGAGATATTGATAGATTAAGTAAGTAGGCAAAAAGTTGGCAAATAGAGGATAATGTAGGATAATGTTCTTTTCTGAAGGGAGAACATAAGCACAGAGTATTTAAATGGAGAAAACTGCAGAAGGCTATGATGCAAAGACACTCAGTGGTACTTGTGCACAAAATACAAAGCTAGCACATAGATGCAGCAGGTAATCAGGAAGGTTAATGGAATGTTGGCCTTTATTTCAAAGAGGTTGGAATATAAAAGTAGGGAAACTTTTGAACTGTACAAAATACTAGTGAGATTACATTTGCAGTATTGTGAGCAATTTTGGTCCTCTCATTTAAGGAAAGATATTATTTCATTGGATACAGTTCAGAGAGAGCTCATTGGGAAGATCTCTTAGGTGGGGAGATTGCCTTATGAGCAAACGTTAAAAAGATTGTGACTCTATTTATTGGAATTTAAAAGAATGGGAGGTGATCTCATTGAAACACACAGGATTCTTCAGGGGCTTGACAAGGAAACATTGAGAGGATGCTTCCCCCCTCATGGGAGAGTCCAGGACCAGAGAGCATAGTCTCAAAGTGAATGGGTGATCAAGAATTACCATAAAGGGCAGGAAAGTGGATGTGAGGAATGTTGGGTTAGTCATGTTTTTATTGAATGGCGGAGCAGGATTGAGGCCAAACTGCCTACTCCTATTCCTTATGGTCTTAAGAAATGCATGCAAGACAACGGCACTCAAAGTGCAACTTGTCTTCACATTCAAACAAATGATCTTTTGTCTGTAAAGCACATGTGATAATCACTACATTATAGAAACAACTGGCTCATTTTTCTCCTAATTATACACTACAAAATGGCTACTTTAATTAGAACAATTGAATTGAGGAACTGAAGGTAAGCATATCGATCTGAAATGAGAGACTGGTGAGACTTGAGTGTATTTTATTGATTCATTATTCTCAATTCTACTGAGTACAGGCTGAATCAATTTGATTATTGTCTACTGCTGTTCCCATAATCACATGGTTTATTCTTTCCTTTACAGCTTCAAATTTCACTGTCTAGAATCTAGAATTGGTAGGAATTCAATTAATGCTGATGCAAAGAAAAACAAATTGATAACTGGTTACTGAACTTTCCCAAGTGTTCAGTAACTGAAGTTATTGCAGTTCTGGTTCTTGTGATTAACATTCATTGTTGGCCCACTCCTCCCCTTCATCTAAATGCTGCTCTTGATTTAGGTAAACAAGGCTAATTCAATTTGCCTCAAAGGCCAACTTCCTTTTGATGATTTTCATTCCCATGAGAACTAACTGCCAGTTGGACAAGATGTACTCAGTAATCTGGAACTCACTGGCAAGACAACAGCCATTCTGTCAAGTTCCAGTGCAAGTCCATATTGAAGCACTCATTCCATTTTTGGAAGTTAAAAAGCAAAATATTGATTATGGAAACCTGAAATAAGAGCAGAAATGCTGAAAAAACTCCAGTCCTTCATCAGAAAAAAGTCATTGTCTGAAATGTTAACTGTTGTTCTCTCCACAGACCTGGGTATGTCCAACATTTTCTTCATTATTCAATTTTTCTAATGCTCTCATCCTCCTAAGATACAAATAAACTCCAAATCATGCATGACTCTTGCACTTTTATTCTTTTCCACATCAGATCCTGTACATCAACCTCCAGTGGCTTTCTGAATGAATTAGCTAAAAATCCTCATTTTTATTTTCAGACTGCTCCACCATTTTACCATCGCAATCTTTCCCACTACTACTTCCTAGCATGCACCCTCCATACTTCTTGTTCTAATATCTCTCCCATTGAAAAAAAAGTGTCGTTCAGATGCAGTAAGAAAGGCACAGAATATAGATATTATCTGGCTCATTCTGATTACGCATCCTTTTGGTTAGAGGTCCACATTCTCCAGCAACATCTTCCTTTTTAAAAACTGAGAAAAGGCTGTTTACTGTAATCCCAAAGATACTACTAATCCTCAATGATCTCTTGCAGAGTGGAAGTGGCATATTTAATTCGCTCACATCTACCAGAAACACTCTTCTACTTATTAGCGAGCTCAAAAACCTCAGCTTTAATAATGTGAATTCTTCTGTGAATGTCTGGGATCTTACCAACTGAAATAACAATAACTAATGAGCTTCTGGTGGACATTCTAAGTGCTGACAACAGTATTCACTGTACTTTGGGACACAAAATTCTCTTCCTCTTCACTAGCTATTTTACCCTTCTAAAAATCTGCAATGGCAAAATAATACTCAGCATGACCAACAATTTGCATTATCGGATTTAATTTGTAGGCTGTGCAAGTTTTGCATAGAGCGTGTTAATATCCTTCTTTTTGGAAGAATGCCACAATAAAACTGTGCCGAATGTTTTTCAGTACGAACAAAGATTTCCTCTCTCCTTATGAGAATACCTCATAAAGGTATTTAATGTATTCCAGACACAATACTCAATGAAAACAATTTTCCCCAAAATGAAATTTTGTATTCTGAACCATCTCAAGATAAGGCTTTTTAATTTTAAGCAATATTTCCAAACACAAATCAGAAAGAAAGATTGTAAACTCAATTTGAGGAATCCAACATTTTGTTAGCTTATAATATTCTCAAATTTAGCACAAATTTCAATATTGTAACTTCAATGTTAAAATCGTCATGACTGGCAATGGGCTCTACAAACCCAATGAATAACCGCTTAGAAAATATTTGCGCTTGTCAAATGCACTTCAAAAATTCAGCCCAGTACTAAAGCAGAAATATTTCAATATCTATGCTTTACAAGTTTGGAAAGAGAAAAAAAAGTGCGCACAAAGGTGGGAAATATGACAAATGTTGCTGAAGTACCATTGTACTTCTGAGGCTATGCAGAGACTGGTGCATCAAAAAACCATCAAATTCTTCATTGATTAACGCTCCTGATGGCAGCTGAGAGTGTTGAAATGCAGGTTTAAAAGAAATTCTGAACAAGAAACTTAACTTGCATTCTTGGTGGTCACCTCGGAACTGCGTTGACTTACAAGCCGATTAGCAACCCTCAATGGTGTGTACCATCCAGTAAAAGACAAGCAAGAGGACAAAACAAATTGTTTAAAGAAAAAGAAAAAATATTTCATATGGAGCAATTTTAAAATAAGATGTTTTGATCAGGACGACAGTTTGTTAACTTCCTGCCATACTTGTTCTTAAATCTTATCTGAAAACTTTGGCATGTTAACTTGACCCAACACCATGGAAACAATGCTTTTTTTCTGATTAGAAAAATTAAGAGATTCTTGAGATAGGCTGGTTTGTATATTGGCATCAAAAGGCCTATTTGTAAATTGGAGACTATTCTTCTATAAATTTGCTCTTTAAACCTCCTCCTCAACCCTCAATGAGATGGGCCGAGAAAACTCATGATCATTTAATTTTTCTATGACTTCACAGTAAGAAAATGACAATGATATGTACAGCAGAATCAGCATGTCTTATTCCAATTACTGCATATTTTCAAAATGTTCATTTTCAACTACTTTCTGTATAATAACAAATCTTGTTCAACCAGAACAGTAGATTCAAAATGATTAAAATACCAATTCACTTCCTTCTATTTCCATTCTTTCCTTTTTTTTAAAAGGGAAACCAAGAATGTAGGAATAATTTGAACATTTTGGTACCCCAAACTATTTGGCATCTGATTTTGAACAACTAAAATCAAACAAAGCTTTGTTCAATGTGCTTCAAGCCCAAATTCTGAATAGTAAATTTACTGAAATATGTTGTCATTATTTTCTACATTCCAGACATTTAGAACTCACTAACGAATTAGGAGCTGTTTCATACTGTATACTGGTAGTCAGAGATTTGGATTAAGACTGCCCTGAATGTCTCTACTTCAAATTTGTCACATTCCTCAAGAGTGATGCGATTCATGCCAATGATTGCTAAACTCAAATGCAAATCCAAATAATTAAATACACCACAATACCACATCAATTGCTTTCCAGACAAGGAATTCACACCTTTATCGGCATGTAGGTTTGAGACCTGTACACCACATTTAAAGAAACAGCTGACCTGAAACACGGTCAGTTATCTCAAGAATATGTTAAGTTCACAGGAATAAAAATATTTTTCTTACCAGAATGGTCTTCCTTCAATGTGTTGGTAATTGTGGAGCCAGTAAGAGCAGCCAATGTAGCTGAAGGCGAGCCACGATATCGGGAAAGTCGACTCAGTAGCATCTCATTTATACTTTTTGCAGATTCTCCCTCTTTTCTTGTTAAGATGGTTCGTTCCTGGAGAGGGCTTGCTGTGCAGCTCTCATTTTGCATCTACAACAAAACTCAAGTGTCATGACTGCAAAGAAATTTAATATACCAAAAATATAATACACGTTGAAGTACAAGTCACTTCATAATCCTGTACTGACGTGCTACAAAGTTCTTCAGCCTAGCATCCATCACTTGCAACTAGCATCTCACATACAGAACTCTTCCCATGAAAGTCCAAAATGACCTAAAATGCTAGCTGTTTTTCTCTTTGCAGGTGCGACTTGACCTGCTGAGTATTTCCAACATTTTATTTTTATTTCAGATTTCCAGCTTCTGCAGTATTTTGCTTTTATATTCATTTCTTATTTTGCCAAGTCAGTCACTTTCAGTGAAAAGAAGGGGATCACTATTTTTTTGCTTTATTATTCCTGGCAAGCTGGATTAAGGGTGCTTTTGAGGGGGTTTATCTCAGTAGACATTATTATTTTGTTTGGGACAAAACATGCTTCTTTCCTTATTTATGGTTGACGTGCTTTAACAATTAATACAAAGGGGATGCTCTGTTGCTGGTGTGACATGCCTCATTTCAGTCTCTTATTGAATACTGCTCATTTCTTTTGCATAATACCCAACTCAGCCTGCAACCTGACACTTTTTCAGCCAATAGTTCAGGTCAAGACTCCGACTAAAATAGCTGAATTGTTATGGATAATGTATGTGTTTAACATTCAGATATTGTTAACATCAATATGAAGTTCTGGTTTACCCTTCTTCCTCCCCAATTTCTCCACTCAATATCGAAGACATCAGTTACTTGCTGTGCCACGATTATATACGCACCACTTGCTCTCCAATACATCATTTAAGTGGCCATTTATCATGTGAATTTTTTGTGTAATTTGCTGTCAATTCATTTCAATGATAGTGAAGATCACAGTGCAGCTTTGATTCTGTCTTCACCTGGCTTCTACATATATGTCAGTGGTATTCAAGATCATGTATAGCAATCAGAAGCAAAAAAAAAACAAATTTCTTCCTCCCCAATTCAGAAGCAATAAAATCAATTGCAACTGCTCCAATAACATCCCTGTAACTCAAGATCAAGGATCGGATTCCTAGTACACTGGGACTGAATTTGGAGAAAGCAGGGTATGACAGCAGTGCAAATAAGAGTTGTACCTCAAGAGTGCCAGGTCAATACCTTGGCAGGAGGTTTGCTCGTGCTGTTGAGAAATAGCTTAGCAATGAGATGACAGCCTAAGCAGATTCAAAAGAAATTCAAAGTAGAGTGAGAAATTAAAGGCAGAAAATTAGGAACAAATACAGAAAGTCAGTGGTGGTGGTAGAGGAACAAAAGTTAGAAAATAACCAAAGGAGCTGTTCATTAAGCAGGGGCATATACATCAGTGCAAAGAGATGAGTGAATACATTCTATTATGTTAAGATGTTATATGAATATAAGTAGTTGTGCTGAATGAGAGCCAGATCTGCACAGAGACACTTGGAAGGAGATCATAGCCATCACTGAAATATGGCTTAAAAAGCTTAACATTTCTCAGTTGCAGAATTTACAGAGATTTCAGGCAGGATTATAATTTGGAGAGGCACAACATTGGTTACAGAAACTACTACAGATGAAAGGATAGCTGATATGAGAGTGAGCATCAAATGAAGCCACATGGGTTGAACTCAGGAATAAAAGAAGGATAAATCACACTGCTGAATTTACACTCAGTGACAGTTCGAGGGAGACCGAAGGGCAAATATGTTAGCAAGTTGCTGAGAAGAGCAAAAACAAAGAAGGGCCATAATAGAATACTTCAACTCCACGAATATTAACAGGAATAAAATCAATGTTCAAGACATGGAGGGTAACAAATTCCTACCATTTCAGGGGAACATTTTTAATTAGTGCGTAATTAGGCCCACAAGGAGAGGACAAGTTTTCAGCTTGGTTCTACAAAATGAATCTGGGCAAATGGAAGGGTTTACAGTGGCAGCAGTTATAATTAAATTCTACTCAGAGTATTTATGGATAAGGGCAAAGATCAACGAAGACCAAAAATTTAAAATCTTTACCTAGGTGGAATTTGGCAAAAGTGAACTGGAAACAGCTACTTGAAAGTAAATCAGTATTAGCTCATTGGTAGGCATTCATGGTGAAGGACTTCAAAATAAATGTTCCCAGAAGAAAAAAAGTAGAACTCAAGTCTAGACTTGTTGGATTTAAAGAGGATTAAGCAAAAAAAAAATAATGGAGATTAAAACTCAATGCTGCAGAATGCATAGAGTATAGAACATGACGTGCAGAGTTGCAATCAAAAGGGAAATTCAGAAAGCTAAGACAGGGTATGAAAAAATATTAGCAAGTAAAATGAAAGAAAACTCAATGATGTTTTACAAATACATAACGAGCAACAGGATAACTAAATACAGGATCACTGATCAGGTGGGACTTGGGTGCCACTGGCTGGCCAGCCAGAATTTATTGCCCATCCCTAGTGTGTCAACCATATTGCTGTGGCTCTGGAGTCACATGTAGGCCAGATTGGTTAAGGGCAGCAGATTCTTTCCCGAAAGAGTGTTAGTGAAACAGGTGGGTTTTTCTGACAACCAGCAATGGTTTCATGGTCATTAGTAGATTTGGAGTTCCAGATATAATTTATTGAATTCAAATTCCACTATTTTCTATAGCAGGATTCAAACCCAGGTCTCCAGAACATTTGCTGAGTTTCTGGATTAATCGTCTGCAGATAATATCACTAGGCCATTAGATCGCTGACTAAGTAGAGACCAAAAGATATCTTGTGTGTTGAGGCAGAAGACATGGACATGATTCTAAATGAATACTTTGCATTTGTTAAAACTGAAATGGAACAAAACAGATTGTTGTTAAGGAAGAAAAGGGTGAAAAATTGGATGTAATAAATAGAGAGAGAGGAAACATCAAGATGTTTTAACCCTTGAAAGTTGATCAATCACAAGCCCCAGCTGAAGTGTTTCCAGGCTAAAGGAAGCATGGGAAAAGACTGCAGAAATTGACCATCATTTTCCAGTCCTCTCTGTCTCCAGACATTGGTTCAGAAGATTACTAACAATATGTTGTTGTCTAAAAAGAGAGGAAGAAAATGTCTCAGTAGTTACGTCAGTCAGCCAAACCTGGGTGGTGGTCTAATTATTGGAAAATAGTCTGAGATAGAGTATAAATCATCATTTAGAAATAATGAATCAAGGACAATCAGCGTGATATTAAGGGAAAGTCATATTTAATTAACTTGATTGAATTTAAGCTGATAACAAGGTTGGTTGATGACTTGATTGGTGTAGTTTACATAGACATTTACAAAGGTTTTGGCAAGGCCTCACACAGCAGACTTTTTAGGAAATTAAAAGCTGAGAATCTAAAGTGACAAGTTGAACTAAAATTGGTTTGGAGTCAAGAAGTGAAGTGGACAAGAGTCTTTGTGATTGCAAGGTTTTTTCCAGTGTGGTTTTGCAGGACTCTATTGAATCTCATGGTGCTTGTGATATACATCAATAACTTGGACTTAAATGCAAACAACATGTTGAGAAATTTGAGGACTTTATAAAATTGCCTATTTAGTTAATAGTGAGGAAGCAGCAGCAGACTGCAGTAAAATATGAATGTACTAGTCAGGTAGGCATGAAAATGACAAATGGAACACAAGAAATGAGAGATAATGCATTTTGGGAAGACAAACATTAAACTTTATAAAGCACGAGTTAGACTGCATCTAGACTACCATGCACAGCTCTGATCAGTGCATTAGAAAGGAGGTGGCTAAGAGGAGACCTTATCGAAACATACAAGATGATTAGAGGTTAAGATAGGGTGGACAGTGATAGCCTTTTTCCAAGGATGGAGAAAGCTAGCACGAGGGGACATAGCTTTAAATTAAGAGGTGATAGTTATAGGATGGATATCAGGGGTAGGTTCTTTACCCAGAGGGTGGTTAGGGAGTGGAATGCCCTGTCTGCAGCAGTTGTAGATGCGCCAAGTTTGGTGGCGTTTAAGAGGTTAGTTGATAAGTTTATGGAAGAGAAGGGAATGGTTTAGTTTGGAGGGTCATCGCTTTTTTCATAATTGGTCGGTGCAACATCGAAGGCCGAAGGGCCTGTTCTGCGCTGTAATGTTCTATGTTCTATTACAGCAAGAACGTGATCATCTTAGAGAGGACCCTGCACGGCAGAAAATTTTAGCTCAGATTGGATTGAGTGAGGTTGTTTCTATGGAACAAATGGCCTTAGGGGCAAGGGCTTAGATAATATAAATAGGAAGAACTTATTTTGCTGAAGCAGAAGTTGTCAGTCAGTACAAATATGTAACCTAAGTAGAAGCATTAGATTGGAATGGAGAAATTTTCACCCAGAAAGTGTAGGAACCTGGAAGATTTGGTTTAAACCGTTGACACAGGAAACCTTGAGAACATTAAAGGAAAACACTTAATATACACTTGGGGTTCTGTAACCTACAGGGCTATGAACCAAGAGCTCAAATGGTGGGATAAGGTTAGGCAGCTGTTTCACAGCTGATGCAGGCACAATGAAGCAAATATCTGTTTCAAATTTTTCCAGCTACAGAACACTTTTATCACCTTCTATGGTGTTATCTAAGCTGGAATCCCAGAGGTTTATAGATTACCAGTTCAATGCCTATTCCACCAAGCCACATGAGGAACCCCCAATTGGAGATTTTTTTCTAAGTCACTGAAAAATCAAACTTTTTTGTAAGATATTTTAAAACGTTAATATTTTTAATTAACAATCTGATTTACAATGAACATAGAAACATTTTTCACTGTGCCAAAGAATGCACAAATATCATAAATCACTGCTTGAAGGAATCATTGGCAGGAAAGAAATCGGAGCATATAAGTGTCAATAACAATCAATTCATTAATGAACACAACACAAAGAAGCAGGAAACTATATTTGCGGCGTATTCATCAAGACTGGAAAATTTCAACAATTACTTCAAGGTAAACTAAATTATAATTGTGATCAGCTAAAAAAACTCTCCATTTAAATAACACACCAGCATGATCACACTCTAACTTATAGATTACTCCTGCAATTTTGGCAAAAGGCGTGTCTTCCCCAAGCAGGTAGTTTTTTTGCATGTTAATTTCATCTAATTAAGATTAATGTTAATAGTTTTGTATGTGTGAATTCCTTCAAACTTATTAATTAGTTGTGTATAAATTTTATTCTCTCCCTCCTCTCTTCCCCTTCTTCACCATTATCTTTTCCCCTTTAGTGTTCACCTAGCTATAGCCCAACTGAAATTGAAACAAGATTGCCACTTTACAAAAGCAGAACAAAGTAGGGACACAATTGCCAATAGTCAGAGTTATAGTTAATGTTTCTTTCTTTCTTGCTTCCAGTGCTTTTTTTAAAAATTTAGTAATGGGGTGTAGACATCACAGGCTAAACAAACATTTCAGCCCATCCTAATTCTCTTGAGAAAATGTCTTCCTGAACTGCTATAATCATAGTGCTGTTAAGAAGCAAATTCCAGGATTTTGATCCAATGGCAATGAAAAAATGGTATTATATTTCCATGCGAGGATGACGCATGGTTTGGAGGGAAACTTCCAGGTGGTTTGTGTTCCCACACATCAGCTACTTGTGTCTTTTTATATTGTGAAGACCGTGGGCTGAGAAGGATTTATCAGTCTAACGAGTCTTGGTGAGTTCCCGCCGTGGAAATTGTAGATGATCCTCTGCCACCGATTGCAGTGTAAGTAAATACTTGTGAATGGGGTGCCAATCAAGCAGGCTCATCCTGAATATTAGCTATCCTGATTGTCAGAGCAACATTCATTCAGGCAAATGCATTGCAGATGGTGCATAAAGGCTTTGGAGAGTCGAGAGGCAGGATTTATACTCTCTGACCTGCTATTGTGGCCACAGTATTTACATGACGAGTTTATAGTGAGCAATTCACTGAATGTCAATTTCAATATCAATGGTTTGATTCTGTCCTGTTGGAGATGATCACTGGCTGGCACTTGAATTGCAAATGTCATGTCACTCGTCAGCCCAAGCCTGAATATTGTCCGGGTCTTGTTACGTCTCAACATGGACGACCTCAGTACAAGGAGTTGCAAATTGTGCTGAACATTACACAATCATCAAGGAATATCCCACTTCTGATGATGGAAAGAAAGTCATTGACAGAGTAGCATAGTGGTTAGCATTGCTGCCTTGCAGCTCCAGGGACTCAGGTCACACTCTGTGCAAACTCCATCCACTCTCCCCATGTCTGCCCGAGTTTCCTCTGAGTGCTTCTCTGTCCACAGATGTGTTAAATTACTCCTTAGTGTCAGGGGGACTAGCAGGATAAATCTATGGAGTTAAGGGGGTTAGGACCTGTAACATTGTTGCCAATGAAGGCCCAATGGGTCAAATGGCCTCCTTCTTACTATAGGGATTTTTTCACGAAGCAGCTGAAGACGGTTGGGCCGAGGATACTATAAAGAACTCATGTAAGTGGTGTCCTGGTACGGAGATGATTGAACTCCAATAATCACAACCATCCTTCTGTGTGTTAGGTATGACTCTAACTAGTAGAGTGTTTTTGCCCTTCGATTCCTTATGTCTGCAGTTTTGCTCGGGTCCTTAATCCTGTATTCTGTCAAATGCTGACCTGATGTCAACGGCAATCACTTTAACCTCACCTCTGGAGTTCAGCTCTTCTGTCCAGGAATCAACCAATACTGTAACTGAGTAGTCTGGTGGAACCAAAACCAAGCCTCCTTTAACAGCATTACTAAACAAATGCTGGTTGATAGCACTATTGATAATCCCTTCCATCACTTTACTGATTATCGAGACTAAACAAATGCAGTGCTAACTGGCCAGTTTGGATTTGTCCTGCTTCAATTTTTTTTGCATTGATGTGCTGTAATTCCCCCATCACTGATGATGGACATGTTTGTAGAATCTCCCCTTCCAGTGAGTTGTTTAATTGTCCACCACCATTCAGGCCAGAATGCCTCAGCACTGCAAATCTTAAATCTGAACTGTTAAGGGGGAATCACTTACCTTTGCTATCGTATGCTGCTTGATATGCAAGTAGTCTTGAGTTGCAGCTTCACCAGGTTGACACCTCATTTTCAGGTATGTCTGGTGGTGCCCTTGGCATATTCTGCCACACACTTCATTGAATCAGGGTTGATCCCCTAGCTTGGTGGTATGGTAGAGTGAGGGATATGCCAGGCCAAGGTTACAAATTATGGATAATTACAATTCTGCTACTGCTGACGACCCCACAGCATCTTATGTACGTCCTCCCTTAAGTTGCTATAACTGCTTAAGATCAATCCCGTTTAGCACTATGGTAGCACTACATAAAGCAATGTGATAATAGGACTTCATTGACACAAGGTCCATATGTTGATCACTCAATGAATAGTAGATGCATCTGTACAAGCAAACTGGCAAGGATGAGGTCAATATTTTTTCCCTCTCAGTTCCCTCACGACCTAACACATACCCTGTCAAGCAATTCTACTTGTTAAGATACCGTCAGCTTGATCAGCAGTTGTGCCACACAGCTCTTGATGATGGACATTGAAGTCCCCACCCAGAGTATTCTGTGCCTGGCATTTTTAGTATCCAAGTAAATGTCGTGAGATCTGCCCAATGTACAAATGAGTGGATTGTTAGGCCACTTCAGAGTCAACCACATTGCTGTGGGCCAGGAATCACATATAGGCCAGGGTGGATAAGGATGGCAGATTTCTTCCCTAAATGTCCATATGGGTTTTCATGATGATCAATAATGGTCTTAATTACAGAATTTTATTGAATTCAAATTCTACCATCTGCCATGATGAGATTCAAACCCAGGACTCCAAAGGATTATCCTGCGTCTTTGATTGACTAGTCCAGTGACAATATCACTACACCACCATCTTCAATGCAGAGTTTATAAATTATATAAACTGAATTTCATTGCACCTTGAAGGTTTATGCAAAATACTGTACTGGTGCATCAAATTTACAAGTTTTTGAGCAATAACCTAATCTTGCAGAATATTTTAAAAGCAGCACGATGAAGGAGCAGAGCACATGGCAAATGATACAAATTATTTAAATCAAAATCTTGTACTATACCAATGTAGACATCATCCATACAAATAAGTGTGTAAACTATGGCCATTGCATCATCCAATAAAGATTTAAAAACTATATGTTCTGGAAAATGAAGGCAAGGTCATAGTGATTTAATAAAACAAACATAGCTAATTTAGATTTAAAGCAAAAACATGCAGAATCTTACTGTTAGTTCAAAGACATCCATGAAGACAGAATGGCCTTTGGGAGTTTTCTCATTCAAGCCTGCAGGCGACCAGATCCAATAGATATAAGATCCATCGGAGCAGAGATGAATTGTGGTCATGTTACTGCCTAATGGGAAGTGATTCGATGGCATGGACACAATCTGAGACACCTGAACAAATAGTAAAGAAAATGGTACATCAGTGCACTGAGATCAGGTAGGTGCATAATTGCACTGTGGTAGATCTGGGATTTATGAGTTTGTCCAAATGGCTGCACTAAAAAACTGCCTAAGAACCTGCACATTACCAGGTGCTCATGATGGTTCAGTGCATACGAAGTGATTGATTTATACTATAGATCAAGTGATGGTAATGCCAGAAGTCCAAATGTGGATAATGGTTGCAATCAAGCTTAGACAGAATTTCTTCTGTGGACAATTTACTGACTCGTCAAAGTTCACAATGGCCACGTGGGTGACACACAGGTCACACTCACTCATTTTGACCAGAAAGTGATAAAGTTCACCATTTTTATTATCAGGTTCAAACTTGTCAGTGACACCATCTTAAGTAATCAGTACATTTCAGGCAAAAACAGTTGTGGTTACTCAATATTAATGAGTTTACAATCAGCTTTTAGTTCAGAATTATTCAGAAGTTAGAACAATAGTTAACACAACAACTGGGCAGTTACTGTCGACAGTGAATTTAAAAGTTAGAGTTTTCTTTCACATGCCAACGGTCATTACATGTTACACAACAAACTTGGCAACAAAACACAGTGGCTATACATTTCCCTGTCAGGTCAAAATCATGAATCAGCAAAAACAACATTGTTATTTAGCAATACCAAGTCATGCCAGTTATCACACAAAAAATAAAATGCATTGGCACAAATAAAAGTTCGTAATCTAATGACAAACAAATTATACCCCCAAAAAATTGAACAACTTCAGGAGGAATAGAATACGAAGAAAATTGACCAAAAAAAGTGCTATTTTTAAGTGATGAGTAAATACAAGCTAAACAATTCAGATGGGAGAAATGGGCTTTGGAAAGAAACAGCATTGAGGACAGCTTGACATTTTTGTAAAAAGCTTGCTGCCCCCATTTAAGAGGCACACAATCAACTTCAATTTTGTGAATAACACTTATATGCATGTAAGGAAGTAATAAATAACTAAGGTTCAGTACTGTTCTACTTCACAAAATCAATACCAAATGATTTACAGAAAATCTGTTTCCTATGCATTTCCTGTATTTTACATATGATATTCTTATGCATCTATGCAAAATAAAGTCCCATGAAAGTGTTTCATGCAACCAATACATTTTTAAAATTATATTCATGGGATGTAGACTTTAAAGATCAGAAAGAATAGGAACAGGAGTAGGCTGTTCAGGCCTCTCTGTTGCTCTGCCATTCGATAGGATTGTGGCTGATTGCACATTCCTCATGTCATTTTCCTGTCCTTTCCCGTAACCCTTGATTCCTTTATTGATTAAAAAATCTATCTCAGCCTTAAATATACACAGTGACTCTGCCTCCAAAGCTCTCTATGGCAAAGAATTCAAAAACTCTCAACCCTCAGAACAAATTCCTCTTCAGTGCAGTCTTAAATTGAAGCCCCTTCATTCTGAGACTATGCTTTCTGGTCCTAAACTCTGCCATAAAGGGAAACATCCTCTCAGCATTTACCCTGTCAAGCCCCTTAAGAATCCCACATGTTTCAATAAGATCACCTCTCATTCTGAATTTCAATGAAGAGTCCCAAACTGTTTAAGCTTTCCTCATAAGCCAATCTTTCCATATCAGGGATCTCCTTGGTGAACCTTTTCTGAACTGTCTCCAATGAAATAATATCTTTAAATAAGGAAATCAAAACTGCTCATAATACTCCAGATGTGGTCGCATCAGTACTTTATCCAGTTGAAAGACTTTCCCTCTTATCCTCCAATTCCCTTGAAACAAGGGTCAACATTCCATTAGCCTTCCTGATTACCTGTGTATAAGCTTTCAGTGTTTTATGCACAAGTACCCCAAAGTCTGTGTTGTAGCTTTTTCCATTCAAATACTGTTCTTTGTTCTCCCTTCCAAAATGAACAACTTCATGTTTTCCCATACTATCCTCGTTTGTCAACTTACTTAACAATACTTTTTTGTAAACTGTATGTATCTCTTTCACAACTTGCCTTTCCGCCTATGTCTGTGTCATCTGTAAATTAGACCATAACATATTTGCATCTTTCCTTCAAGTCATTAATATATATTGTAAACAATTGTGGTCTCAGCATTGATCCTTGTGGAGCACCACTGATTACTGAACTAGAGCAGCCAAATAAATAGTGTGGCTGCAAGAACAGATCAGAGACTAGGAATGCCATGACAAGTAATTTGCCTTCTTACTCCCCAAAGCCTGTCCGTCATCTATAAGGCACCAGTCAGGAATGTGATGGAATATTCTCCACACGGATGGCTGAATGCCCCTTATCCCCACTTGCTGCTTCCAGCCCATTAGCCAATTCCCTGACCGTGCCAATATATCACCTCCAACACCATGGACTCTTTTATTAGGACTTTGTGAAATACCTTGTCAAATGTCTTCAGGAAGTCCAAACACAACACATCTACTGGTTCTCTCAATCCAATCTGGTTGAGACTTTCTTGAAAAACTAAGTCAGACAGATTTCAATTCATGAAGCCATGCTAACTCTGCTTGATTAGATTATGATTTTCCTATTGTGTTATTAACACCTTCATTGCTTCAACAATTTTCTAATGTTAGGCTCATTGGCCTATAGTTACCTGCTTTTTGCCTCCCTTGCTTTTTGAATAGCAGTGTCACTTTGGCAGCATCCAGTCCTCTGGTACTTCTCCAGAATCCAAGGATTTTTGAAAAATTACATCCAATGCATTCACTATCTTCATAGTTTGTTCTTTTAGGATTCGAGGATACAATCCATTAGGGCCAGGGGACCTATCTGCCTTAAGCTCTATTAGTTTATCCAATACTACTTCTCTAGTACTGGCATTTAATTCCTCCCCATATTCTTTGAATGGGATGTTCAAACTACCTTCCATCGTTAATCGAACCAATATTTAGTGCCCTTCCCTAATTTCCTTTGGGAAAGTGATGGTGTGCTGCCTTCAGGAATTATTGCAGTCCATGTGGTATTGGTACATCTAGTATTATTAGGGAGTGAATTCTGGGATTTTGAACTAGTGATAGTGAAGGAATGTCAATAAATTTCCAAATCAGAATGGTCAGCGTCTTGGAGGGCAAGTTCCATGTAGTGGTGTTCCAATATGTCTGCTGCCCTTGTCCTTCTAGATGGCAGTTGGGTTTGTAAGGTGCTGTAGAAGACTTGCTAAGTCCCTGCACTGCATCTCATAAATGATACATATTAATGCCACTGTTCATCAGTGGTGGAGGGAATGAATCCATGTAGATGGAGTGTCTATCAAGTAGGCTGCTTATCCTGGATGGTGTCATGCTTCAAGTGGAAATGGAGATCGAGAAGTCAAGGAAGGGAAGAGTCCGAAATGGACCACATGCAGAAAAGAGGATTGGAAATTGAAAGCAAGGTTGAAAAATTTCTGAAATCCAGATGAGAGCATGAAGCAGAACCAATACAATCATTGAAATAAAGAGAGGGGTGCAGGAGTAGATCTGACTAGGACTGGAGCAAAGAGTATTCCAACTAATCTACAAAAGACAGGCATAACTGGGACCATGCATGTACCCATAGCCACACCTTCTATTTGTAGGAAGTGGGACAAGTTAAAAGGAGAAATTAAGTGACAGAACAAGCTCAGCCAAGCAGAGGACAGTGCTAATGGTCTGTGCTTAAGGAAAGAAACAGCAAACCCTCAAGACCATCCCGCTGGAGAACGGTAGTAGAAGAACTGGGCATCCACAGTTACCAGGAGGTGGTCGGGGCCAAGGAACTGGAAATTATTCATACGATGTAGGGCATCAGATGTATCACAATTGTGGGAAGAGACTGGACAAGGGAAGAGAGGATGAAGACCGGAAGAAATTAGTTTCATGAAGCACAAACAGCCTGATACAATGGATCTACCAGCGCAACTGCTTGTGGATTTTGGGAAAGAGGCAGGAGTGGGCTGTGCGGATTGGAGGACTATGAGGCTAGAGGGTGTGGAGGGAAGATTACAAGAGCGATAAGGTCAGTGACCATCCTGAAAACAACAACTTGATGTTCAGTGATAAGGTCATCGTCCGAGGGAGATTGGAGGAAGTATCCAAGCATTGATGCTCAGTCTCTGCAAATGAAAGATCAATATGCCAAAAATAACAGCACCATCCTTGTCAGCAGCTTTTATCATAAGGTCAAGGCTGGGCCTAAGAGAATGAAATGCAGTAAGTTTAGAGGGAGACAGATTAAAGTGAGTGAGAAGGGCAGAGAAATTGAGACAACAGAGGTCATGCCAATGAAACGATCAAGATGCAGGTAGGAGGCCAGAGAGTGGGGTCCAGGTAGAGGAAGAAGACTCAAGACGGGTGAAAGGATCCACTGAAGGAGAAAAAGATTCCTGGCCAAATACTGGAGCATGGATATGGGGCGATGGAAGAAGAGTTCAGCATTGTGCCAACCCCAATATTAATTGAAGTGAGGAACAAGGGGATGAAACTGAGTCCTTTGCAGAGTACACAACATGCCACATCAGAGACAGGCAGGTCAGAGGGTATAGTGAATACACAGTAAAGCTGGGTTGGAAGGAGGAATAGGGTCAAAAGGATGGCAAATTGTAGAGAGTCCAGGATGGGCACTGGAATCAGCAAATTGCTGGAGCTTGCATTCCTTATGCCAAAAAGAGAGAGAAAAAGCTTCTCAAGACATCAGATTAGATGAAAAAAAATGAAACTGGGGACAAGGAAAGCTCTGAGGGTGATTTGGTGCTGCTGGAGTATGAGGTCAAATGTGCACATGTGTCAGTGCATGGCAGTGAGTGTGCATCTCAACGTGGTGAAAACAGCAATCCAAGGAGCGTTGTATGTCCTGGATATATCTATAACCCTGGGTAGATTTGGAACGTGCAAGTTGTAAAACAGAATTCCTTCCCCAAAGGGCATGGTAAACCAATTAAGTTTTTATGACAATCTGGCAACATCAGTCATTTTTACTGACAGCAGCTATTTATTCCACATTTAGAACTTTGGGCTACAAACTCTCCATTTCCTCACTTTTGCCCAGATACCCACTGGACTTCCTATAAAATCCTTAATTGCCTCAAATGGAAAGCCCTGTAATGAGTGATCCATTATTCAACAGCTTCAAGTAAATGCGTAAGCTTTTGTATAAGCACTTATGCTATGTGTGTTTTATGACAAAGAGTCCATTTTCCACAGGTATAACAATATTATTGTTTGTGGGGACTACTCTGAATATGAGTTGTACTTACCTCACACTTATAAGGCATGGGAGAGACCATTGTGGGAACTGCTAGTTCTATGCTGAGGTGTGCATAATTAATGAGAGAAAATGCTTCAGTCTCTCCGATAGAGTACTTGAGTGAGTCTAGAATGCATCTGTATAATATTTATGGGCTTGCTTCACATCTTTCAAGACCAATAGATACTGCAAGGCTGTGTTCTTTAATTACTGAGAATAATATTCTAAAACACATTGAGTTTCTTAGAATCAGTTATTTTTGTCGTGCACCAGATGGGACACCTGATACAGGCACAGATTTTCTGGCGGCACTGGAATGCCCTTACGAAAAGATGGATGGATTAAAAAATGCATTTTGAATTACAAATTAGGTTGTAGGGTTCACAAACAAAAATTCATATTTGGCAATTGTTTGGCTACAGTTTAGAGTGGAGTTTTTGTTTTTTTCCCCATTCCGTAAGCTTCTAGTGCTTCTGTTTATAGAACTAGTTATTCAAAACGCAGCACAGAAATACTTATTTTTTGAAATAGAGTACAGAACATACAATGCCTGCATGCTAGACAACTATTATGATGAATCAGATGTAGCAGCTATATCAAATGAATTCTTCGCATCAATTTTTACAAAGGATCATGGCATCCATAATAGACAGAACTTAGTCAGAAAAACGTTATTGAGAAATGGATGAGATTAAATATCCAGCAGACTTCTGGAATAGAATGGACAAACTCACAAATCTTTAAGGAATTGTAGAATAAATTTGCAATTGTTATTTTCAGAATTTAATAAATACTGCAGCACTGCAAACTAGAAGATGGCTATTCAAAAATAAATCTGGTATTGACAAATTGATAGCTTTAAAAACAAAATACCATGTGTGCTGCAAATTTGAAATAGAACAGAAAATGCTGGAAAACTCATGTCAGAATCTATAGAAACAGAGTTAATATTTCAAGTCTAATATGATTGTTCTTTGAAATGGTTTATAAATAGCTAATAGCTTTAAACTGGAAAAATTCTATGGAATTCTATAAATGAATATCAAAAAAACAAAAAGAATCAGCTGTAAGTTGTGTACAAACCTATTAGAATTCTTTAAAGTTAGCGGATAAGGATAAATTGAAATAGTTGGGTCATCAAAAGATACTGGATAAAAGCTTTTCATACAAGGCTGTGAATGAAGTTGAAAGCTCAGAACAGATGATGAATTCTCTACATGGACTGAGAATTGATTTAGTAAAAGGCAGAATAGAAAAAGAAATTACTCATTTCTGGGGTCCTTACTATGTGATATTCAGAAAAAAATAGAAACAGGATGTCTCTACTATTTAAAAAATGGTCAGCTTAGAAAAGCCGAGAAAGCCATGAGAGAAACATCATCGTCACAGAGACTTGGGTGGATTGTTTGAAGTTTGTATTGTTTAGTCATGGCAGACGGACTTAAGTAACAATATAAGTTTAGAAGTAATAACAATATTTGATTTGATTTGTCACATGGATTAGTATGCAATGAAAAATATTATTTCTTACATGCTATACAGACAAAGCATACCATACATAGGGAAGGAAAGGAGAGTGGGCAGAATATAGCATTCAAGTCATAACTAGAGTGTAGAGAAAGAACAGAATGGAGGTAGATCCATTCAAAAATCTGATGGCAACAGAGAAGCTGTTTTTTGTTTGAGTTGGTTGGTACATGTCCTCAGACTTGTGTA
The DNA here is from genome assembly GCA_024679065.1 of Sphyrna mokarran. Lineage (NCBI taxonomy): Eukaryota > Metazoa > Chordata > Chondrichthyes > Carcharhiniformes > Carcharhinidae > Sphyrna > Sphyrna mokarran. Next base: position 36,089,600 of record JAGIQG010000020.1, on the reverse strand, counting down.
TCTTTTTCCCAATGGAAAAAGGTGGAACAGAATATGTCCGTGGTGTATGAGGTCCTCAACTATGCTGGCTGCTTTTCTGAGACATTGGAAAGTGTAAGCAGTGTCAATGGATGGGAGGGTGGTTTTAGTGATGGACTGGCCTACATTCATGACTCTTTCTAGATTATTGTGGTCTTAGACAGAGCAGGAGCCTTACTAAGCTGTGATATAACTGGAAAAATGCTTTCTATGATGCATCTATAGAAACTGACGAGAGTTGTAGCTGATATGCCAAATTTCCTTAGTCTCCTGAGAAAGTAGAGATATTGATGGGCTTTCTTAGCCATAGAGTCCGCATGGTGGGACCAGGACAGATTGTTGATAATTTGGACACCTAGAAACATGAAGCTTGCGGCCATTTCTACTTTGTTCCCATTGATGTAGACATTGGCATTCCCTCCACTGTGCTTTCTGAAGTTGATGGCTATCTCCTTCATTTTGTCGACATTGACGGATAGGTTAGTGTTGTTGCATCAGTTCACCAGATTCTCTCTTTTTCCTGTCTCATCATTATTTGAGATCCTGCCCACTACATTAGTGTTGTCAGCAAACTTAAATATTGAGTTGGATGTGAACTTGGACAGTTATTAGCACAGAGAGAGAATAGGAAGGGACTGAGGACATAGCCTCGTTGAGCACCAATGTTGAGGATGACCGTGGAGGAAGTTGTTGATCATCCTTACTGACTGTGGTCTGTGGGTTAGGAAGTCTAAGATCCAGTTGCAGAGGGAGAAGCCAAACCTCAGGCTAGCAAGTTTGGAGCGGAGTCTTGTAAGAATAGTAGTGTTAAAGATGGAACCGTCATCTCTGACTTGGAGTCCGACGTAGGTGTCTTGTTATCTCAGTGTTCCAGGATTGAGTGCAGGGTCTGAGAGATGGCACTTGTTATGGACCTGTTGCAGCAAGAGGCGAATTTAGTGGATCCAGCCAGCCAGGGTTGCAGGAATTGATTTGTGCCATGACTAATATTTGCAACATCAGCAGATGTTTGAAAAGGTCAAAAATTTAAACATATTGATTGGTCATACCCTGACAGCATCTGTTTGATGAAAATGCTGACAAAAAGGCAAAAAAGGATGCAAAGCATGAAATGCATTGGATTACAAGTCAATTCAAGTCATATTGTGTACCGTACCTCAAAATATTGCAAAAGAAAACATTTGAGGGCAATGCCAACCCTTAGGGAACTAAGTCATAGAACAACTTAAAAAACTCATTTTTCATTAAAAAGAAAGATTGAATGGAACTATGACATAGGTTTTTAGAATAACGAAAGACTAGATTTTATTGGAAGTAAGGAAATTGCTTGAACAATGAGAAAGGACTAGAGGACATGTACAAATTGACAGACCTTAAAGCAAGGTCACAGATTAGGCGGAAATAAATTCTGCCTTCCATAGAATAGAGGGCATTTGAAGTAGATTCCTGCAGATGCTGTGTGAGTCAGGCATTACTTGACACTTTTCAATGGGAGCTGGATCAATAACTATTTAGAAAAGAATTGAAGGCTTGAGAAGATAAGCAACAGTTTTCTTTAAAAAAAGGAAAGTAAAGAAAGAATCTTTCATTAAGGGTGCGGGAGAGAAATCCTTATAATGATCATATATGGATTCTGGACAAAGCAGGTTTCATGAGCTGAAAGACATCGAAACATAAATATTAGGTGTAGGAGGAAGCCATCTGATCCCTCAAGATTGCACCACCATTTTGCTAAGATTATGATTACATGATTGTGGGCTTCACTTTCCTGGCTACGCCCTATACCCTGTGAATCTCTTGTCATTCAAGAATCTATCCAAGTCTCAAACATATTCCATAACCTTGTCTCCAATGCACGTTGGGGGAGAGAATTCAAGGTTAATAACCTTCTCATCTGTCTTAAGTGGGAGACCCCTTATTTTTAAACCATTCTTTCATATTCCATTCCCCTTGCAATGCAACATTCCATTTGCCTTCCTAATCGTACGCTGTACCTGTACTCTATCTTTTCGTGTGTGCCAGGACACCCAGGTCCTTTTGTATCGCAAAGCTCTAAAATTGCTCTTCATTTCAATAAAATGGTCCATCTGACAAATCTCCACATCATATTCCATCCATCAAATTTTTGCCCATTCACTTCATCTACCTCTATTAAAGTCCACTTCACAAGTTGCTAACTTTTTTGTGTCATCTGTAAATCCAGCAAGCATACATTCAATTCATCCAAGTTATTGATACATTTGCAAACAGTTGAGGTCCCAGCACTGATCTCTGTGGCACCCCACTGACTATACCTTGCCAACCCAAAAGTTACTACTTTATTCCTATTCTTGATTTCCAGTTATCTCATATTCATGCCAAATGTTACCCACTACACCATGAGGTCTTATTTTGTGTCATTTCGATGTGACAACTTGTCAAATGCCTTTTGGAAATTAAGTTCACTGAATCTACAGATTCCCCTTTAACCATATTAATTGTTACTTCCTCCAAGTCTAAGAAGTAAGATAAATATGACTTCTCTTTCACAAAACCATGTTAGCACCACCTGACAATTATGATTTTCTAAATACCTTGTTCTTATCTCCTTAATAACGGATTCCAACTATGTCCCTGCTGCAGAATTTAGACTAACTGGCTTTCCAACTCCCTTCTTTCATGAACAGAGGAGTTACATTAGCTATTTTCCAATTTGATGGGACTGTCCCAGGATCTAGGAAATTTTGGGAAACAAAAGTCAAAGCATACACCTATCATCTCAGCGATCACTTCTTTTAGGCCTGTAGAATGAAATTTCCTCCCATGGTTCAAAAGACATGCTGGTTAGCTGCACTGGCCATGCTAACTTCTCCCTCAGAGTACCTGAACACGTGCCAGAGTGTGGCGACTAAGGGACTTTTCACAGTATCTTGATTAGTATTAACGTAAGCCCACCTGTGACATGAATTAGTAAACTTTTAGATGTTTTGAAACTTAACTATGTTATGATCACTGGGAAACCATTTACTCTAAGTCATTAATTAATCCTGTGTCATTGTAAATTGTCAGGTTTAAAATAGTCTGCTCTTTGATTTGTCCAGTAACTTGCTGTTCTAAGAAACTGTCTCAAAAACACACAATGAACTTACTTCCAAGGAATCTTTTCCAATTTGATTTGAATCTATACGTAGATTAAAATCACCCATGATGATCGCTGTACCTTTCTCACAGGCCCTCATTATATCTGTTTTGATACCCCATCTTAGAATATTTACTGTTAGAGCTCTATACACTACTCCCACAAGTGACTTCTTATTTTTGCTATTTCTTGTTTCTATAAAATCAAGGTAATTTGTTTTTGTATTAATATAATTCTTAATTAACAGTACTTTCTACCACCTTTTCCTGGTTTCTGAACTTTTCTAAATGTCAAACATCCAGCATCGCTCAGGTCCCAACCTTGGTCATCGAACAGCCACATCCCTGCAATGACCATCAGATCAAACAATTTTCTTCTATTTGAGCTGACAAGTTATCTGTTTTGTTATGAATGTTACAGGCACTCAGGTACAGAACATTTAGTCCTGTCTTTTAACGATCTTTGCAATGTTTGGCCTTATCTGCTGTTGCACTATTAAGTTTGTGCACCCTTTCTGCCACAATCTGATTATTACCTTATTGCTACCCTACCTTTTCCTCTCCTTATACATAGTCACATCTTCCCCAATTTGATTCTTCACCACCTACCCCCACCCCCAACTGCCACAATCCAGTTCAGATAAGGAACATTCCCAATAATACTTTTCCAATTCTCCCAACACCAATTTTTAAACCACTCTTACGACTCTCTAATCTTATTTACCCTATGCCAATTTGCTCGTGGCTCAGGTAGTAACCCTGAAGCGTTTGAGCAATTGTTATTGCATTACAGTCTTATTTGACTTTCAAGGCAGCAGAGAATTTTACTCAGTAAGCTTTAGAGCTGCTCTCCAAGAGTGCTGTTCAAAACCAAATGCTGTACATTTCTCCATTATATATTTATTTGTATATACCCAACAGCTTAAATTAATACCAAACATGTTAGAAAAATTGCATGAAAAACAGCATAATCAGGGAATCAAAACGTGATCAACACAACTTGGATTCTTTGTAATCTGCAAGTAGTATTCTATATTTTCGCTTTGGAATGTTCATAACTCTAGAAAGGTCATATACAACATCCTTCCCTTCTTGCTCTGCGAATATTATGAGTTCACCACATGCATAGTCAACTTTGTAAAACTAACTGCTAATCCAACATCTGACAGTTTGAACAATCAATACCATCTTAAATCTGAACTGTCCAAAGTATAGACAAGGCTACAAGTTATATCCAATATGCAAACTTCAGTTATTCAGCCCACAAAGTCCAGAGTTCCTGATTCATTTTCCAATAATGTGGCATGACTACAATACTTCCATAGTTCATCTGTAAACTTAATTAGCATGTGAAGTTGCAAAAGATTGCTACTATAGTAATCAAAGGACAATTTTGATCCAGAAATGTCTTAGAGAAAAAATAACTTTCATCACCAGTCATGTCCAATTTATTTTTTGTATAAACTAAGCAGTAGAAAAATGTAATTCATGAACACAAGAAAGAATACTTATTACACAATCTGCACTTCAATGATATCTGATATTCATTCACTTAAGCAAATATGAATTCATAAAATGGAAATATGGCAATAACACCACAAAAATAGTTCCATTTTCTACCATTGCAAACTGATATTTTAATATTCTAGAGAGTAGGAGAATGACTACATTTGGTTGAGGATAGTAATAGAGGGTTCTACTTTTAGGAAAAGGCAAGATAGTCTTCAAAAATTACCAAATGCAACAGTATTAACAATATTCAACAGCAGAAGTTTAGAAATATGAGATTACCTGTAGGGTATACTGGTCAATCACTTGAAAGAGGTAATGAGGTTTGCTATCAAAGGAGGCAGGGCGGTGAAGGAGAGTGCTGCTGCCAAAAGCAATCCAGCCGGCTTCAAGTTCATCATTGCGACAATAGACAAACCCCCTGGGATGAAAAGAAAAGGATCTACTAATTAGGAATGACACTACCAGATGAGCTCAAACAAAAAATAATTCTTGCTCCATCACACACCACTCATGTTGCTACAGGACATAATACATCAGAACAGATAACAGCAATTTTTAATGTCTTTTTTCATCGATTTGATTTTCTTGTGCAATAACTCATCTTTCACAATCATGGATTTATACAGCAAAAGTGCTTACAGCAATTTTTAGCCACTTAATTTTAAAAGCCTGGTTGCTGATGGCATCATCTTTCATTCCCACATCTTCAAACATAGTTTGAAGGAAATTGTATGGAGAGACTTTTTAATCAGTCAATATTCATCAGTATGTCCCAATGCACAAATATAATTTCTGAAGCCGTAAGCAAGGTTGATAATGAGAAAAGACTTTTTTTCTTGTCAATGGGTATGGGAAGCAAGTCCATAATGGAATTATTTATATATACACATAGTGGATGGAGCAAACATCAAGGGCATTATTGTTTGGTTAAAAACGTACGTTCCTTTCAGGTAGTAAGTATCGCTCCAAAAGGTCTATCACCACACAATTTACAAAGCTGGTCTCCATTTTTGGTTGAAATGATCAGCAGATGGTAAGATGCATATTGATCTTACCGGAGTGAAATGAATGACAGGGGGGGAACTGAAAATGGGAAAAAGCATTTTAAATTGCTGCATGAACCACATACAAAAGTCAAGTGCATTTTTTAAAAAAGAGAGAATCAAGACGTTGGCTGAAACTCTAGCACTTTGCCTGGCTCAGAACTCTCTGTTGGCCTTGGATGGGATTTTATGATCTTGCCTCAGCAAGGCTGTAAAATCCCACCCACTGTGTTCAGATGATGTTTGAAATTTTGGACTTTTGCAATTGGTGCAGAAATGTTCTACTTCATTAGTGATCTTTACTAGTTCACATGAAAGAACTTTCATGGGTCTAAATTTGTCAGAATCCGGAGGGAGGGCCCAAATTCATTCAGCATTCTGTACTAAATTAGTTGATTTTAGTTAGGTCAATAGCATAAGCACTACTTTCTTTGCTTCTGAGTAGGAAATCATTGTGCCAAGTGATACTACAACTTAACAGCCCATACTGGAAATATAGATAAAGGCCATACAGCAATGATGTCTCTTGCAATCAATACCATATCTGACTTTGAGTCTCCACATGGACGAAGTAACACAGGGTAACATGTTTACGTAATTGTACCTAAGAGTTCTGCTCACTCAAACTGTTTCTGACCATATAATCATCTCCACTGCAAAGATGATCTACTTTCATCTTCATAACATTGTTTGCCTCTTCACCTGCTACTGAAATCCTCAGCAACACTTTAGTCATTTCAAACTACTCTTGAAGCCCACGTCTCATCCTATATCCTCAATCTTCACAACATCTAAAACTATGCACCACATTTTATTCTGCACCTTATTCCACTTGCCCATTTTCCCTCCTGTCTCTAAAATCCTCTACCTGCTTATAGGTCATCCTTAAAACCCACCTCTTTGATCAAAGGATTTTGGCCATTTCCCCGAATCTCTTCTTTAGCCTACTTTGCTTTCACTTCCACATTGTCCCAGACTGAAAGTGCTATACAACTGCAAACTATTGTTTCTCTTCAGAAAGATATCCAGAAACAAAAGTAATTTCACCAAGGAGTTCACTAATATCTAACCATGTGCTTAATGATTTAGTTTACAATTGCCATGGGAGATCCAAAGTAAAATTAATTTCACTTACATACCAATTGCTAAAAATTAACAGATTTTATTCACATTATGCAAAAATATCAAGGTACACTTTTGTTACATTTCCATGCGTTAAGCATAATATTGCAGTAGAATGTTTCACACAGATGCATGATGAAACTCATGTGAGCAATTTAATACACAGTGGAATGAATTGAATGACCCTCTCACCAAACTATTCCAATGTTATCCATATGCCTATCCACTGACCATTTGAAGCCTTTAAGGTTGGCGAGTCCACAACTGCTGCAGGCAGGGCATTCCACGCAGGATGGTGTAACTCCTGCAATTCAGACCTGACTGCCTGTATATTTGTTTGCAAGAGTAATTGCTTGCTCACCCATTTGAAAGATGTGGGTGAGGGGATAAATGGGATGTATTAAAGTATTGGAAAAAAACCAGAAACGAATAAATCCAAAAGTGTGTTTTAACAATGTTGCAGTACCAGAGTGCCACAGAGAGTACCAGAGTGCCACAGAGAGTACCAGAGTGCACAATCAATACACCATTTCCACAATAACACCTTTCAACCTTTGCTCAGAGGAATGCAATCTTGCAGAACATCAACAAGCAGATCACTCCCTTAGCCATGAAATATTCATTCAATGAACCACAAAATTATTTGAATTCTCGTCATTCAGGTTCACTAAAACTGCTTTCACCCAATTCAAGTAAACTGGTTAGTCAAAACACTAAAGAGCTGTCTCTAAATATAAATTTCTAATTTATTTTCTAACCTCTTCTCACCTGAAGGCAATGTGTTATGCTGAATATTTTCCACATTTGTGTTTCCACCACTGATAATAACAAGCTAATATTATATCAACACATACATATTTTCCAGCAGGCATCAGCAAATAGTGACTGGGAATACATACCCCTAGCTTACTTTTTCACTTTACACTTTAGTGTACTCACTGTGCTAGTTCAGCTAATTTTGCTAAAACTGCAAACTCAAGCCAATCTCTGGGACACAATGTGACATTGAATGGTCTCTTTAATATTCAGAAATAATCTCTTTTGTAAATGTCAAAAAATAAATTAATTCTGAAAAAAGAATTAATTATTACCTTACAGGAAATCTATGTGAGCACCATTTTGAGTCAAATTGATAATCTCAAAACTGAATGTTCGTGTTAATTCTTAATACAATTGGACTGTTCAGCAAATGCTGAACATGCATATTGCTATAAATACATATGTATGCAGGGGCTGTCCTCTGCAAGCCAAGTAATACATGCCCAGACATTGCGTCTTTTTTGAATAAGCAAACCTCCCTAGGGTATTTGCCATGGCAATGTCACAACCTGAGTCGACTTCCTAATTAGCATTTCTCTCTTGCAGTTTAATTGTTCCCTTTAAAATTTGGTGTTCTTGTGTCTGTCCTGATGAATACAAGATGAAAAACTTCAGCAACTTCTCTTTTTTTTCCAACAAAGCTCAAGTCCTGTACTACAAAGCCACTAAGTGATTAATTCTGTGCAACTAAAGATAAGTTGCAATATTACAGATGAGAAACAGAGTTCTCACCACACTCAATCCAAAAAGATTTTGCTGTCAATAGTAATATGAAAAGCAATGTATGAACTCCCGAGATTAATAAAATAGGGAAACCAGCCAGAATAAATCTGCTGGTTTTGTGGCTGCTCAACAATGAAATGCAAGTTTTGTTTAACCTAAAATGGAAATTTTAAAATACGAGATTTCCAAGTAGCTAAATTGTACACGTAGCACGTTTAAAAGTGCATTTGCTATCAATTACCGTAGAGTCCCATGGAGTCCCGACCCCAGTTTGCTGATCCCCTTGCCAACGGAGTTAGTTGAATAAAGGTACATGCCATCTGTTGCAAGGCAGCGACCTAAATCTGCATCTGAAAAACAAAAATAGATTTGTGTAATGGATTTCATGTAGAATAGTTTATGCAATACAATACCAGAATATTTGCATTATATTTCAACACGCCGACAGTTTCAATTTTGAATGCACTTTTAAATATTCTAATTCAGATTGCAGGAGATTGGTGTCTAAGCAGCAGTACCTACAACTGTAATGCTAAATTTGGCCTTCTGACACCTGTGACAGAAGCATAAATCTAGATTTGTCGCCAATAAAATTGAACTAGTTTTAGTAACAACTTGCATTTGTATATTGCATTTTTTGTGTTCCAAGCAACATTGTGAAGTCTTTACATTAACAAGCAAACAATAATTAGCATCTCACAGAAATAGAAAAAGAAATCTCCATTTATAGTGAGTAAGCAAAGCAATACCTAAGTATTTTCAGAAGATATGTGAAGGCAGCAAAATGTAATGCAAGGCAAAGGGAACAGGCAAATAACAACCAGTATTAGAGACTGGTGTTAAGGAAATAGAAGGTGCACATGTGGACTTATGGTTGGAGAAAGCTGAGCTAAGGTTCAGCATATTTGTGCAGGAATCTAAATTCAATGTCAGAAATACTGATGTCAATTCACTGAAGCATATAGCGGTGGTAAAGCTTAAGTGGAAGTGATGCAGCATAATGTTTCAAATGAGTTGCAACAATCACAGAACCACATTAAAAGTCCTAATTCTAACATTTGAGATACATGGTCACGTTGTTCATTTTTATATAGACATTTTGTTTACTGTCTAAATGAACAAGCAGAAGTTACTCTAAGTGTAGGAAAGGTAGACCAACATTACAAGGATCTTGGTAGAAGAAAAACAACATTAATAAAGCACACAAAAGGGACAATGGATTATATGACCTTCAGCAACACTGACAAGACAGATTTTTTCACTAATAACCGAGTGAGTATATTCTGATACGATGTGTATGATTCCAAATTAACAGGCTACAGATCGGATCCCTAACCTGCTGAGTTGGCTGACTTCAACACCAACAGAAGCAACGCAACTAGCCTCAGCACTCAAGATCAGTGGGGAGTGAGGAGAGTAACAAAGGAAGTGAGAGAGAAGGGCAGGGGCCACTGGAGTTTTAATCCATGATTCCTATTCAAAAACCACTGGGTGACAGTGGATAAACAGTGATGACATTCAAAAGGGTCCACCTGCCTATCAAGCCCAAACACAAGCATGAACTAACTCCGTCAAAACATAGAATCATAAAACATATTTCTTTTCAAATATTATCCTGCTAATCCTCCAACACAAGTCAATTTAGCATGACCAACCAACTTATCCTGCACACTTCTGGATTGTGGGAGGAAATTGGTGCACCCAGAGGAAACCCACACTGACATGGGGAGAAAGTGCAAACTTCATACTGACTGACCAAGGCTGGAATTGAACTGGGGTCTCTAGTGCTGTGGGGCACCTCTGTGCCACATACTAGCTAAACAAAAAATTTCCTATGAGCAGCATCCTATCTTCCACTAAAACACAGTGAAACTTATTTTACAGGAAACGCCAAAACCACAAAGTTAATATGCTTAGAAAATAACAGTTAACATCCAATATTTAAAAGTTTACAAAAGTAAAATGTGTAGCATGCACAGATATCATGCAAAGTTATTCCAAAAAATGAATACTGATCTACGACTTCACTCCAAACCTTTCCCCCAAGAACTAAATCCTACCATATAATCTAGGTTCTCTTGGTCTTCTTCGTTGAGGTTTTTCTCGTTGTCACTTCAAAATGCTGACTCAAGATTCCACAGGCTCCATTCATCTTTTGGTACTGCTTCCAAATGTCTAACCCTCATATAGATGAAGAGCTTTTAATAGTAATTTGACAATGAAAGACATTGCTGATGGAGCCAATACCGGCCTCACACGCAAGTGCTTCCTAATAGTAGTCACAGCACAGCAGTCTCACAATGACACCAGCTTTCTCCATCCAAGAGGAACAATGACCAATTGCAGCAGCTCAGCAAAGATTTGCTAATTTAGATATTAGCTAACTTAGAGACCTAACAGAACCGTGACTTTGTAATTTCTGCACCTCAACACTACACTCTGAAGTGACTTCATTTATCAGGCCGTGGTAAAGCAATGCAACAGTTATGATTTCTAATACCCAAAAAGATGACAGGTTGCATGACACGCACAAGATATTTTAAATAGATGCCATTTGAGGATGGTGGCTTTGTAACAAATTATAGAAATGCATTGGGGAGAGAGAAAATGGATCATTTGATTTGATTATTGTCACATGCATTGGTACACAGTAAAAAGTATTGTTTCTTGCACACTTGACAGACAAAGCATACCATTGCAGAGCACATAGGGGAGGAAAGGAAAGGAGAGGGTGCAAAATATAGCATTAATCATAGCTAGGGTGTAGGGAAAGACCAACTTAATAAATTAAGTCCATTCAAAGTTTACCACCCGTAAACATCGGCTCCTCAGTTGTACACCAAAATAAATTATATTCATATTCCATTAGTGTGCAAAATCCAACTGCTAAAATTCTCTGACAAAGGAGAACTGCCAATAGAGTGCTACAAGTATCTAAAAAGGAAAAGAATCAGCAGAGAGTGTGTTGGTCCACTAAACAGTGAGAATGGGGAGTAATAGCAAATAAGGAAATAGTGGATGAAATGAACAGATATTTTGCTTCTGTTTTCATGAGAGAGGATACAAAAAACATCCAGCAATCAGAAATCATACAGTACACAAAGAGGCCATTCAGTCCATCGAGTCTGCACCAACCAAATCCTACCCAGGCTCTGCCCCCAAAGCCCTACATATTTTACCTGATAATCTCTCTAACCTATGCATCTCAGGAGCAATTTTAGCATGGCCAATCAACCTAACCCGCGCATCTTTGGACAGTGGGAAGAAACCCATGCAGACACAAAATGTTCAAACTCCACACATATAGTGACTCAACCTGGGAATCGAATCCAGGTCCCTGGAGCTGTGAAGCAACAGTGCGAACTATGTGCTATCGTGCTGCCCATTTTAAATAATAGCTGTAGATCAGGTGGCGGAAAAGAGAGGGGAATTTGGTAAAATGGCAATCGTTCCAAGCCATTCACCATCCTGACTTGGAAATATACCACTGTTCTTTTACAGTTGGGTCAAAATTCTGCAACTTCCCTCCTATCGGCATTGGGGGTCCACCCAACACAAAGCCCGTGGACTGCAACATTTCAACAAGACAGCTCATCACCACCTTCTGAAGTGCAACTAGGGATGGTCAATAAATGCTGGCAAGCCAGTGACGCCATGAATTAATTTTGAAAAACTCAGGAAATGGTACTGAACAAATAGATCAAACTGCAGGCTGACAAGTCTCTGGGTCCTGATAGTTTCATTCTAGGGTCTTAAAGGAAATGGCAAATGCTATATTAGATCCAGTGGTGTAAATTTACCAAAATTCACCAAATTCTGAAAAGATTCCATCAGACAGGAAGATAGAAAACATAACCTCTCCATTCAAGAAAGATGGGTAGCAGAAAACAGGAATCTGCAGGCCAGTTAGCTTGATGTTTGTCATGGAAAAGTTGTTAAAGGCAACCATTAATGTGGTTCGAGCAGAGCATTTCAAAAAACAACATAATCAAAAAGAGTCAGCAAAGTTTTGTGAAAGAGATATCTTGTTTACCTAATATATTGGGAATTTCTGAAGTAGTAGTATGTCCTGTGGCTAAAGGGGAACCTGTAGATGCAATGTACTTGGATGTCAGAAGGCATTAGATATAGAGCCACATGAAAGATTATTACAGAAGCTAAAAGCCAATCGGATAAGGGCCAACATACTAGTCCGGAGAGAAGATTGGCTAGCTGACAGAAAACAGAACATGCATAAATGGATCTATGTCTGATTGGCAGAATGTGATGAATGGAGGTCTGCAGGAAGTGGGGTCAGGCTTCAATGTTTTACAATTTATATCAGTAACTGAAGGAAGGGGAACTAAATTTTCAGACAATATCAAGATAAATAAGAAATATGTTAAGAAGTCATAAGGAATTTGCTGATGAATACAGATAGGTTGAATGAGTGGGCAGAAATTTGGCAGATGGAGTACAACGTGGAAAACGTGAAGTTGTTCACTTTGCTCAAAAGAATAAAAAAGCACTAACAGAAAATGACAACAAAATTCTGAAATGCAGGAGTGTGGGGTGTTTTCGTATTCAAGTCTCAAAAAGTTAGTACACAGGTGCTGATTCTTAGCAATCAAGGCGGCTAACGGAATGCTATCCTTTATTACGAGACAAACCAAACATTATAGGATATTATACTTCAGTTATACAGGGCATTGGTGAGATAACATCATGAATATTGTGTGCAGTTTTGGTCTCTTTATTTAAGGAAGGATATAAATGCGTAAGAGAATGATTATGCAAGCAAATGTTGTAGAGTGGGCTGTCTTCTGTGGATTGTACAGGTTGGGTTTATTTCCACTGGAGTTAAGAAGAATGAGAGGCGACTTGATAAGATCCTGAATGGTATTTGCAAGGTGGCCTTGGAAAGGATGTCTCTCTTGTGGATGAATCTAGAGCACTGTTTTAAAGTTTGAAGATTACCCTTTTGGGACAGAGGGCTGAGAGACTTTGGAACACTCTCATGAGGCAGTCAAAGCACAGTCACTGAACATTTTTAAGAGATAGGTAGATTCTTGTTAGGCAAGAGAAGCAAAGGTTAGCTGGGGTACAGGGAATGTAGAATTCAAAACAAATAGATCAGTCATGATCTTGTTGAATGGTGGAGCAGGGTCAAAGGACCGAATGGTCTAAGTCCGTAATTTAATGCCAGTTTTCTACTGTGGACTCATTTTCCACTCGCAGACATCCCTGACTGCTCTTAAGATAGTGAAAAACTGCCTTCGTGAACTACTGCAGTCCTTACGATGTGAGCACATTCAATGCTGTAAAGTAGGGAGTTAGAGGTTTTGGCTGGCAATAGCCGAAGAATGCGTTACGGACAGAAGGACAGTTAATTTAACCAGTCCTATTTCTCCTTTCTCTACTGGTGCACAAACTGAAAGGTGTTCTAATTTGTTTTCTTCTACTAACAACCCCACAGCAAGCTTGAGGTAGAGTGAATTCAATGGGTTAGTTTATTTGCACACACAAAACATAGTTGAATGGCTCCCAGTATACTCATGTTTGCATTCAGACAGCAAAAGAAGAACAGGGAAAAAAGGTTTTACAATGCAGAGATCAGACAGAAAGTAAATACTAATTCGTGTGGATCTGGCATTCAGAATCAAAATTCAATGAAGTATTTTATCATGGCAGTCAGCAGGATGAAAATCAATGGTGTGTAATTCGCTTTTCCAGTGGGGTTGACTTTACACAATAATGATGTAAAGATGCCGGCGTTGGATTGGAGTGGTAAGAACTCAGTAAGAATTTAGCAACACCAATTATTAATCCAACCGATTTATTTGATAGTAAAAAACACTGCACTTGCCTGATGAAGACACGGGAGTGTTGAAAGCTCGCTATTTTACTATCAAATAAATCGGTTGGATTAATAATTGGTGTTGCTAAATTCTTACTGAGTCTTTACACAATAAGACAGGCATGCAGAGAAGCATCAGTTTTTGAGGCGATGGTACAGAATTTTCAGCAGAAATAATGCACATGGGGATAGGTGACCAACCTGGGCCAGAGATTCTTGCCTGTGAAGAGCTAGTCAAATATTCAAAAACAGAGTTCAGCAAGGCAATATTACTGATTCCACAACTCAGACACCCATGCCACACGATTCCCACTTTTCCATACATGGGTCCCCAAGGTTGTTATATGCCTCAACTATTAAGAATTAAAAGGGTGCAGAGCCCTATGTCTTAACAGAGCAGCAGACTCTTCTTGGGCACCCTGGCTTATAAAATGCATAGTTCTCTGAATTTTGGTCTGTGCAGTGCACATGGGTCCTTGATGGCTCTTCAGGGAATACAAAGGTGACTTTCCCCACATGGCCAAGTGTCTTTTTTGTTTGGGGTTGTAGACAGATAATTTAGTTCTCTGCCAGATTGAAACTATAGGAAATCACAAGGAGTATATTGCTGGATATATTTTCCAAATAAATACACTAGATGAGGACTTAGCCCTACACAAATGGCAATGCAATTCCAAGTCAGGAGATTGGGAGACTTGGAACTCGCAGGTAGCAGTGCTCCTATTTGATAGATGCCCCTTGGCCTTCTTAGGGTAGAGGTTGTTGTTTGAGAAAATGCCGTAGAAAGAAGCCTGGCCAATTGCTGCAGGACACTTAATAGATAATACACACTGCTTGTCCCAACAATACAGTGAAGGAATGAATATTTAAGGTAATGGGAAGTTGCCCAGTGATTACTGTCACGCTCCTGACTTGTGTCTTTCATGATGTGACGATGCTGGCATTGGACTGAGGTAAGCACAGTAAGATGTCTCATAACACCAAGTTAAAGTCTAACAGGTTTATTTAGGACTAGCTTTTAGAGCCTGGGACTCCGAAAGCTAGTGTCAAATAAACCTGTTGGATTTTAACCTGGTGCTAAGAGACTTCTTATTGTGTCTTTCAAACAGTGGACAGGATTTCAGGAGTTAGGAGGAGAGTTACTTGATGTGGAATTCAGTCTTTGACCTGCTCTTGCAGCAGCAATATTTATGTGGTTAGTCCAATTAAGTTTTGGCTAATGGTGACCCCTCAGGATGTTGATGGTGGGGGATTCTGTGACAGAATGCCATTGATCGTCAAGTAAAGATGATTATATTCTCTAATTTGCCATTCTCTGGCACAAGCTTTTGTTGCAAACCACTCATTAGGCCAAGCATGAATGTTGTCCAGGTCTGGTTACATATGAACATGACTGCTTCAGTATGAGAAGTTGTAAATAGTGCTGAACATTGTGCAATTATCAGCAAACACTCCCTGTTCTCATTTTATGACAGAAAGAAGGTAACTGATGAATCAATTAAAGTATCCTGTGAGAGATGACTGGTTTCTTCCAACAACCACCTTCCTCTGAGCTAGACATTACTCCAGCTATTACAGATTTCCCTCCATACCCAATTCCCACTGATGTCAATTTTGTCAGAATCACTGAATCCCTACAATGCAGGAAGCGACCATTTGGTCCATCAAGTCTGCACTGACTCTGACAGTGTCTTATTCTGGCCCTCGCCTAAACCTTAGCCCTGTAGCCCTATACATTTACCATGGCTAATCCATATAACTTACACATTCCAGGACACTAAGGGGCAATTTTACTGCAGCCAATCCACTAACTGTTGTATATCAAAGTTGGGGTGCTGCTGCCTCTAACAATCCAGGACAGGTGATTCCAGTGGGTAGTTCCACCCAGTATGAAGCTTGGAAGTCAATTTAGGATTGCGGTGAAGACCTAATACAAACTGTTTCCTGTTTAAATTCGACAGACCGACCTCATGTTCTTTTCATGCCTTATAACAAGGCCCAAATATAATAACTGGCAACATTTCATTTCCTTCCCTTTCTTTCAAAAAGCAGCAGTAGTACAGTTTGTGGGCCATGACTCAGCTTTGTCGCCAGCTATGATATTTGGGTCTTGTTATAAACTCCTGGGGGTTCACTTGGCCCGCACTCAAAGACTGTGCCAACATGCCACTCCTCCTTGAAATATCACAATGTTGCCTTGATGTTCAGTGTCAGGTCACGACCAAGAAAAAAAATTTTAAACTGTCCCTTTGACTCAGCTCTTTTGTCCATGTTATATCAGGGCTGTAATTGAGCATCATGGCTGTTGTTGAGTAAATGCTGCTTTGCTGATGATTGAGAGTAAACTAATTGAATGGATTGGATTCATCCTGATTTTTATGGATAGGACATTTTAAATTCTTTATATTGTCAGGTAGAAGTTTTTATTAGGGCTGTACTGGAACAGTTTGGCTGGGGGTACACTGACTTTTGGACCATGTGTTCAGTACAACAGCCATAACGTTGACAAGACTCATAGCTTTTGCTTTGTCCAGCAACTTGAACCACTTCTTTTATCACATGGAATAAATTGTTTAAGATTGCCATCTATTAAAATGGGAACCTCAGGAAGGGACTGAAATGCATCAGTCACTTGGAACTTTTGACTGAAAATAGTAGCACATATTTCAGCCACATCTTTTTATTCACATGCTGGATTTTCCCAATCTGACAAGAAGAATATTTATGGAATCTCCTCTCCAGTTAATTTTTAATTGTCCATGAGCATCCACAATTGAACATGGAAGAACTACACAGCATTGGCTGTGGAATCACTTTGGTCTGTTTGCTACTACTGTTCATCATACTTGAGGAAGGGAGCTTAAAAAGCAAATTAGGAGAGCCAGAAGGGGTCATGAGAAGGCCTTGGTGGGTAAGATTAAGGAGAATCCCAAGGCGTTCTACAAATATGTGAAGGGTAAAAGGATGAGAAGTGAAGGGATTGGACCTTTAAAAGGTGAAGGGAGAAAAGTTTGTGTGGAACCCGAAGAAATGGCAGAGGTGCTTAAAGAGTACTTTGTCTTGGTATTCATGGTGGAAAGTGATCTGGGAGGTTGTACTACAAGTTTGCAGCAGACTAAAAAGACTGAGTACGTGGATGTTAAGAAAGAGGATGTGTTGGAACTTTTAAATTCTATCAAGATAGATAAGTTGCTGGGACTGGATGGGACATACCCCAGGTTATTGTGGGAGGTGAGGGAAGTGATTGCAGAGCCCCTGGCAATGATCTTTGCATCATCAATAGAGACAGGAGAGGTTCCAGAGGACTGGAGGATTGCGGACGTGGTTCCTATTTTCAAGAAAGGGAACAGGGATAGCCCAGGAAATTACTAACCAGTGAGACTGACCTCAGTGGTTGGTAAGTTGTTGGAGAGGATCCTAAGGGACAAGATTTATGAACATTTCGAGAAGTTTAACTTGATCAGAAATAGTCAACATGGCTTTGTCAAGGGCAGGTCATGCCTTATGAGCTTAGTGGAGTTCTTTGAAAACGTGACTGAACACACTGACAAAAGAAGAGTGAGAAGATGAGAGGGCACAGGATCCAAGGGGCTTTGGCCTTGTGGATCCAGAACTGGCTTGCCTGCGAAAGGCAGAGAGTGGTTGTGGATGGGTCTTTTTCTGCATGGAAATTGGTCACCAGTGGAGTGCCTCAGGGATCTGTTCTCGGACCCTTGCTGTTTGTCATTTTCATAAATGACCTGGATGAGGAAGTGGAAGGATGGGTTAGTAAGTAAGTTCGCTGACAATACAAAGGTTGGTGGTGTTGTGGATAGTCTGGAGGGATGTCAGAAGTTCCAGCAAGACATAGATAGGATGCAAGACTGGGCGGAGAAGTGGGAGATGGATTTCAATGCCGATAAACATGTAGTGGTCATTTTGGCAGGATCAATGGAATGAAGGAGTACAATATCAAGGGTAGGAGTCTTAGCAGCATTGCAGAGCAGAAGGATCTTGGGGTCCAGGTCCACAGGGCTCTTAAATTGGCCTCGCAGGTGGAGGATGTGGTCAAGAAGGCGTATAGTGTAGTAGCCTTCATTAATCAAAGGATTGAGTTTAGGAATCGGGAGGTAATGCTGCAACTTTATAAGACCCTTGTCAGACTCCAGTTGGAGTATTGTGCGCAGTTCTGGTCACCTCACTATAGGAAGGACATGGAAGCTATTGAGGGGGTGCAGAGATTTGCAAGGATGTTGCCTGAATTGGGAGGCATGCCCTATGAAGATAGGTTGAGGGAAGCTAGGTTTCTTCTCCCTGGAGAGACAAAGGTTATGAGGCGACCTGATAGGGGTTTATAAAATGTGGAAAGGAATAGATACGGTGGATTCTCGGAGGCTATTTCCTAGAATTGAAATAGAACATAGGACATTGAACATTACAGCGCAGAACAGGCCCTCCGGCCTTCGATGTTGCGCTGACCAATTAGGAAAAAGCAATGACCCTCTAACCTAAACCATTCCCTTTTCATCCATAAACTTATCTACTAACCTCTTAAACGCCACCAAACTTGGCGCATCTACAACTGCAGCTGGCAGGGCATTCCATACCCTTACCACCCTCTGGGTAAAGAACCTACCTCTGACATCCGTCCTATAACCACCACCACCCCTTAATTTAAAGCTATGTCCCCTCGTGCTAGCTTTCTCCATCCTAGGAAAAAGGCTATCACTGTCCACCCTATCTAAACCTCTAATCATCTTATATGTTTCAATAAGGTCTCCTCTTAGCCGCCTTCTTTCTAACGAAAACAACCTCAAATCCCTCAGCCTCTCCTCATAAGACCTGCCCTCCATACCAGGCAACATCCTGGTAAACCTCCTCTGTACCCTCTCCAATGCCTCCACATCTTTCTTATAATGTGGGGACCAGAACTGCACACAATACTCCAAGTGCGGCCGCACTAGAGTTTTGTACAGTTGCAACATGACGTTGCGGCTCCGAAATTCAATCCCCCTACCAATAAAAGCTAAGACTCCATATGCCTTCTTAACAACCTTGTCGACTTGATTGCCAACTTTCAGGCAATCAAATGGTCGCTACAAATCAACTAAGTACAGAGGAGATGTTAGGAGTTAGTTTTTCATTGAGGGTGGTGAGTGAATGGAATCAGCTGCCATCGGTGGTGGAGGCGAACTCACTGGGGTTTTTTAGAAGACTTCTGGATGAGTACATGGGATTAAATGGGATTGGGAGTTATAGATAATTCTAAGGCCTAGTAGGTATGGGTACGATCGGCGCAACTTGTGGGCCGAAGGGCCTGTTTGTGCTGTAGTGTTCTATGTTCTATTTGCTTCTGGCCCAGTATTATAGTTTCACTAGGTTAACATCTGATATTTAAGCCTGTTGCATGCAGCTCCAAACATACTTTCCTTCACTCCTCATTAAACTAAGGTTGATTCCCCTGGCTTTATGGTATTAAGGTGAGGGATATGCTGGGCTGTAAGATTACAGACTGTGGTTGAACACGTTTCTCTTGTTCTCTTGTTGATGGCTTAGAGCATCTCGCGGATACCCATTTTTAACCATTAAATCTGTCCTGAATCTATGTGGTAGTGCTACACAAGATGGAAAGTAACACGTATCACATATTTCAGAGCAGAATATATGGGGCATTTAGAGATGTGCAGTATTCAGAAATGGCACCACTCCACAGAAATACAAAGAAGCTATAAAGGGTGAAACAAAGTTCAAAAAAAAACCTTCAATTCAAATACAGTAATGGATTTAGAATCATTTAGACAAAAATATTATTGTAGTAAATGCCAATTTCAGCTAAACCAACATATACTGAATGGCAATTAAGACTGTTCAACTTTAAGGAAGACAGTTAACTATCAGTAACATAGATAAATAGTACATCACTGAATATCTGAGGTGCCAGTTCATCATTTGAAAAAAAGGGGGAAATGACTAGTACTTATTGTTCAAAAATGCACTTTAAAAAGGAGCATTACTGAATAACAGATGGCTGACTAAAATTATATGGCAGTGGCCTAATAGAAGGGATCAAACATCAGTGAGAAAAACTTAAAGCATAATGAGCTATACAGTGTAGTACCTTTAACAGGAGGGAAAGAAGTCACAAGGCTCTAAGAAATATCTCTGCTGTTCTGCACAGCTGCACAGCCTTGAGAAAAAATTTTTATGCACACCTGTGCAAAAAATTGTTTTTCGGAGACTGTGCTACAAAAAAAATAGGGCTTGGCACAACAAATGAATGCTTACAGATGATATTGTAATAGGTGATCGAATGCTTGGTTGATTTGTTAAAAGTGATTAATCGTCTAAAAATAATTCCATTCCCCCCTCAGATTTACTTTACAAAAATATGCTTTATTTGTTAAATATCTGAAAGACCATTATAAACATTTCAAAGTTTCACAGTGCGCAAATATTCACATTTTCTACATACACCATGTTGCACTCTGTGCGCTTCAGTACAGTCAACGAAGCGTCACAGACACTTCAAAATGGTCATTACAAATGGGAACAGTCACTGTCTAAGATTGTTCCCCTCAGATGACAGCTAACTGTCCAAGGGGAGTGTGGAACAACAGCAATTTGAAAATATCAAATTACAAATTTACCAAGCCTGCACACTCTACTCCTATGTTAGGAATAAAAGGGTGGTTAGAGGAAAAATCCAACCTCTTAGGGACGGAAGAGGGGAACGGTGCTTAGAACCCGAGGGAATGGCGGAGATCCTGAATGAATAGTTTGCATCAGTATTCACGAAGGAGAGGGGCTTGTTGACAGCTCCTGTTCCTGTGGAGCAGCATGGAGAGGCAGCGATTTGGGCGAGTGTAAAGTTCGAATTTAAGGTAATTTTTAACATTTTCTTTTTGGTTAAAGTAGCGAGCGGTGGTAGATTTTTTGCCTTTTTTTAAGACTAACAAAACCGGAAGCCATCATAAGGAGGCTTACCAGTAGTTGTAGTTTATCTTGCTGACTCTATAAATTGGTACAGAGAGGAAACCTGATACTCTACACAGGTAGAGTATCCCACCCTCCCCCCTCCTCTAACCTAATAATAAGTGTGGGGGAAGTTTTTTTTCTCTCTCCGAGAAATTAAAGTATCAGGGATGGCAGTGCAGGCAGTATGTTGCACCTCCTGCAGTATGTGCGAGGTGAGGGACACCAGTAGTGTTCCTGCTGATTATACCTGCAGGAAGTGTGCACATTTGCAGCTCCTTGAGGATCATGTTAAGGAGCTGGAGCTGGAATTAGATGAACTCCGGATAATTCGGGAGGTTGAGGCGGATATTGACAGGAGTTACAAAGAGATAGTCACTCCTAAAAGAGATTCATGGGTAACTATTAGGAAGAAGGGTAAGAAGCAATTGGGGAGACAATCCCCTGGGGCTGTTCCCCTCCAAAATAAGTTTTCTGTCCTGGAGGCTACAGTTGAGGAAGAATCAACTGGAGATGGCCAAAGGGAGCAGGTCTCTGGGGGTGAGCCTGCTGGGAATGCTCAGGTGGGTAGGGGAAATAAGAGATTGGGCCTGGTAATTGGAGACTCCATAGTTAGGGGGACAGATAGGAGAGTAAATAGTAATGAACGGGATTCAGGGCTGGTGTGTTGCCTCCCAGGGGCTGGGGTCCAGGACGTCTCAGAGCGGGTTTTCAAGATTCTTAAGGGAGAGGGGAGTCAGCCCCAAGTTATAGTTCATGTAGGGACATATGATGTAGGTAGGACAAGGGAAGGGGATATTAAACAGAAATGTATAGAGTTGGGGTGGAAGCTTAGGGCCAAAACAGAGACTGGTTACCTCTGGACTCTTGCCTGTGCCACGGGATAGAACAGAGAGAGGGAATGTTTGAACTCGTGGCTGCAGGGATGGTGCAGGAGGGAGGGGTTCAGGTTCTTGAACAATTGGGGCTCATTCTGGGGTAGGTGGGACCTCTACAAGAGAGATGGTCTACCCTGAACCAGAGGGGCACCAATATCTTGGGGGGAAAAATTTGCAAAAGCTATGCAGGGAGGTTTGGGGGATCCTGAGTAGCTTGGATGTTAAGAGGGACAAGAATAGGGGGGGTCATAGACAAGAACTGTAAAGCACAGCAGCACACGGGTGGAGTAGGGCATGGTTTGAAATGCATATACTTTAATGCAAGAAGTATTCGCAATAAGGTGGAGGAACTTGCAGCTTGGATCAGTACCTAGAAGTTCGATGTTGTGGCCATTTCAGAGACATGGATAGAGCAGGGACAGGAATGGTTGTTGCAGGTTCCGAGGTTCAAATGCTTCAGTTGGAGTAGAGAAGGAGGGGAGGAGTGGCATTATTAGTCAAAGACTGTATCACAGTGACAGAAAGGAAGTTTGATGAGGACTTGTCTGTTGAGGTAGTATGGGCTGAGATTAGAAACAGGAGAGGAGAGGTCACCCTGTTGGGAGTCTTTTATAGACCTCCTAAAAGTTCTAGAGAGATAGAGGAAAGGATTGCAAAGTCAATCCTGGACAGGAGTGAAAGTAATAGGGTAATTGTTATGGGGGACTTTAACTTTACTAATATTGATTGGAATAGCTATAGCTCTAGCTCGTTAGAGGGGTCAGTTTTCGTACAAAGTGTGCAGGAAGGTTTTTTGACTCAGTATGTAGATAGGCCAACTAGAGGTGAGGCTACATTGGATTTGGTGCTGGGCAATGAGCCAGACCAGGTGTTAGGCTTGGAAGTTGGTGAACATTTTGGTGATAGTGACCACAATTCGGTTACGTTCACCTTAGTGATGGATAGGGATAGGCACGAACCTGGGGGCAGCAGTTATAGCTGGGGGAATGGTAATTATGAGGCCATAAGGAGGGAATTAGGGTGCATAGGTTGGACTAGGAAACTACAGGGACTGGGAACATCTGAAATGTGGAGCTTATTCAAGGAGCAGCTACTGCGAGTCCTTGATAAATATGTCCCTGTCAGGCAACGAGGTAATGGTCGAGTAAGGGAACCATGGTGTACTAAAAAAGTTAATTCGCTGGTTAAAAGGAAAAAGGAGGCTTATGTCAGGATGAAGCTTGAAGGCTCAGTTAGTGCACTGGATAGCTATAGATTAGCCAGGAGGGAGCTACAGAGTGAGTTGAGGAGAGCTAAAAGAGGACACGAGAAGACTTTGGCTGATAGGATCAAGGAGAATCCTAAAGCTTTCTTTAGATATGTGAAGAATAGAAGATAGGTTAGGGCAAGATTAGGGCCAGTTAGAGACAGCAGTGGGAAGTTTGCGTGGAGCCTGAAGAGATTGGAGAGGCACTGAACAAATATTTCTCTTCGGTATTCACGCAGGGAGATGTAAATGTAGTTGTGGAGAACACTGGGATACAGGGTTGCAAACTGGAAAGTATGGAAGTAGATAAGGAGGATGTGCTAGATATTCTTGAGGGTTTGAAGTTAGATAAGTCCCCTGGGCCGGACGGGATTTACCCTAGGATTCTCTTGGAGGCGAGAGAGGCGATTGCAGAGCCTCTGGCTCTGATCTTCAGGTCGTCGTTGGTTACAGGTATAGTGCCGGAAGACTGGAGGATAGCGAATGTGGTCCCATTGTTCAAGAAGGGGAATAGAGACTTTCCAGGGAATTATAGGCCGGTGAGTTTTACTTCTGTTGTGGGCAAAGTATTGGAGAGAATTATTAGGGATAGGATTTATAGTTATTTAGAGAGAAATGAATTGATTGGGGATAGTCAGCATGGTTTTGTGAAGGGTAGGTCGTGCATTACTAACCTTATTGAGTTTTTTGAAAAAGTGACCAAAGAGGTGGATGGGGGTAAGGCAGTTAATGTGGTATATATGGACTTTAGTAAGGCGTTTGATAAGGTGGCCCATGGAAGACTTCTGCAGAAAATGCAGATGTATGGGATAGAGGGTGATTTAGCTAATTGGATTAGGAATTGGCTAGCAGATAGAAGACAGAGGGGGGTGGTTGATGGGAGATATTCATCGTGGAGTTTGGTTACAAGTGGTGTACCTCAGGGGTCTGTTTTGGGGCCCCTGCTGTTTGTAATTTTTATAAATGATCTGGATGAGGGTATTGAAGGATGGATTAGTAAGTTTGCGGATGACACTAAAGTCGGTGGAGTGGTAGATTGTGAAGAGGGGTGTTATAGTTTGCAGAGAGACTTGGACAAGTTGCAGAGCTGGCCGAGAGGTGGCAAATGGAGTTTAATGTGGAAAAGTGTGAGGTAATGCACTTTGGCAGGAATAATAAATGTGTAGAGTATAGGGCTAACGGTAGGATTCTTAATAGTGTTGATGAACAGAGGGATCTTGGTGTCTATGTGCATAGATCCCTGAAAGTAGGCAGTCAAGTCGATAAGGTTGTTAAGAAGGCATATGGAGTCTTAGCTTTTATTGGTAGGGGGATTGAAGTTCGGAGCCGCAACGTCATGTTGCAACTGTACAAAACTCTAGTGCGGCCGCACTTGGAGTATTGTGTGCAGTTCTGGTCCCCACATTATAAGAAAGATGTGGAGGCATTGGAGAGGGTACAGAGGAGGTTTACCAGGATGTTGCCTGGTATGGAGGGCAGATCTTATGAAGAGAGGCTGAGGGATTTGAAGTTGTTTTCATTGGAAAGAAGGCGGCTAAGAGGAAACCTTATTGAAACATATAAGATGATTAGAGGTTTAGATAGGGTGGACAGTGATAGCCTTTTTCCTAGGATGGAGAAAGCTAGCACGAGGGGACATAGCTTTAAATTAAGGGGTGGTGGTTTTAGGACAGATGTCAGAGGTAGGTTCTTTACCAAGAGGGTGGTAAGGGTATGGAATGCCTTGCCTGCGTCAGTTGTAGATGCGCCAAGTTTGGTGGCGTTTAAGAGGTTAGTAGATAAGTTTATGGATGAAAAGGGAATGGTTTAGGTTTGAGGGTCATTGCTTTTTCTTAATTGGTCGGCGCAACATCGAAGGCCGAAGGGCCTGTTCTGCGCTGTAATGTTCTATGTTCTATGTCTCTGAGGGAGCTGTGGACCAGTTGAGGGAGGAAGTGTTAGAACTTCTAGGTAGCATTAAAACTGAAATCTCTGGAGCCTGATGGCATTTATCCCAGGCTGCTTAGGAAGATGCGAGGTGAAATTGCTGGGCCTCTGACGCAAGTCTTTGGCTCTTCTTTGGACACAGGTGAGGTCCCAGAGGACTGGAGAATAGCTAATGTTGTACCGTTGTTTAAAAAGGGTAGTAGGGATAACCCTGAAAATTATAGGCCGGTGAGTTTGACGTCAGTGGTAGGGAAGCTGTTGGAGGGGATCCTTAGAGATAGGATGTATAGGCACTTAGAGCGTTGCAATCTGATTAGGGATACGCAGCATGGATTTGTTAAGGGGAGGTCGTGCCTTACAAATCTGGTAGAATGTTTTGAGGAGGTGACGAAAACGGTGGACGAAAGGCGAGACGTTGATGTTGTCTATATAGATTTTTTTATTTTTTAGTAAGGCGTTTGACAAAGTCCCTCATGGGAGGTTAGTCGAGAAGGTCAAGGCAAATGGGATACAAGGATAGGTAGCTAGATGGATAAGCAACTGGCTTGGTAATAGGAGACAGAGAGTAATAGCAGAAGGGTGTTTCTCTAGCTGGAGGTCGGTCACTAGTGGTGTGCCGCAGGGCTCGGTACTGGGACCTCTTCTATTTGTAATATATGTAAATGACTTGGAAGAGGGAGTAAGTGGAGTGATCAGCAAGTTTGCAGACGATACAAAGATAGCTGGACTTGCGGATAGTGAGGAGCATTGTCAGGTGATGCAGCAGGACATAGATAGGCTGGTAGCTTGGGCAGACAGATGGCAGATGGAATTCAATCCTGATAAATGTGAGGTGATGCATTTTGGGAAAAAGAATGTAGTGGGGAGGTATATGATAAAGGGTAGACCTATTAAGAGTATAGAAACGCAGAGGGACCTGGGGGTGCAGGTGCACAAGTCTCTGAAGGTGGCAGAGCAGGTGGAGAAGGCTGTGAAGAAAGCATATGGTATGCTAGCCTTTATAGGAAGGGGTATAGAGTACAAGAGCTGGCCTTTAATGTTGCAGTTGTATAAAACGTTGGTTAGACTTTATTTGGAATACTGCGTCCAGTTCTGGTCGCCTTACTACCGGAAGGACTCTGGAGAGAGTGCAGAGGAGGTTTACCAGGATGCTGCCTGGTATGGAAGGTCTGAGTTACGAGGAGAGATTAGGCAAATTGGGACTGTTTTTCTTAGAAAGACGTAGACTTAGAGGAGATCTAATAGAGGTGTACAAGATTATGAGGGGTATAGATAGAGTAAACAGGGTTAAGCTTTTTCCTAGGATGGACTCAAATAGCACGAGGGGTCACGGGCTTAGGGTCGGGGGGGGCGGTGGGTAAGGTATAATTTGGATGCTAGAGGGAGTTTTTTCACACAGGGTGGTGGGAGTATGGAATGCGCTGCCAAGTCAAGTGGTGGAGGCAGGTACTCTGGAGTTATTTAAGAAATACTTAGATGGGCACATGAACAGAATGGGAATGGAGAGGTATAGAAAACGGATTTAAAATAGGGATCATGAGCCTTGGGAGTCCCTGGGAAGTGTGTAAATAGATGATGATATTGATGTACTTGTTTTTATCCTACAAGTGCTTTGGTCCACCTTGTTGTCTAACGAGGGGCATACACGCGATGGGTCGTGAGAGGGCTGCTCTTGGATTTTTTTCGAGAGTATCCTAGTGCTTCACGTCGTTAGTGTACGCTTGACCTGGACCATTTGATGGGGCAACACGACAGCTCAGTGACTATCGCTGTGCTGTGCAGATACATGGATTTGGGCCTGTGTCTGTGGGAGTTTGTGCATTCTCCCCGTGCTTGCGTGGGTTTTCTCCAGGTGTTCCGGTTTCCTCCCACATCCCAAAGATGTGCTCTTAGGCTAACTGGCAAAACAAATTCTCTCTAAATTGTCTCAAATTTGGTTTTTAATCCATAGATCTATCAACATAGATAGGGATCACGGGTAGAGGCGGGAACATCGGGGTGGTGGCATGGGTCGTTGGGCCGAAGAGCTTGTTTCCCATGCTGTTTTGTTCTTTGTCTTTTTTTGTACCATGGTGAGACCTGAACAACATATGGTAGGCATAGATGATAGTATCCAACGTCACAGTCTGAGATGTATCCCTGACATTTCTTGGCAGACAAGGTCACCCTACTCAGAAGGTCCTGAAGAATATTAAATCAGCATGCACCAATATCTGTAAGCACATTCACCAAATGGCTATATACCAAAAGACCTATACAATGAGTTGGCGATTTGGTCATGGCTTCCTGGGCACCTTCACCTCTGCTTCGTGGACACTGGCAAGTGACATGTAAAGATGGCAGACATTGACAGTGACAACTGGGAGACAGTCACTGATGGTTACAACTACTGGAGACTTGACCATTTGGAAGTGCATTGGAAAAAGTGAGCAGAAAAGAAAAGTTTAGTTGCCTGAGAAGACAGCCCAGAGAAAACAGGCCAGTGAACCATGCATGTTTTTGTTTTTCTTTGCAGAAGATATGACAGTCATCCATGTCAGAGTGGGACTCCTGTACCAAACCAGGCAATACTTAAATTTGACCACCATGATGCAAACCACTGTCTCAAAATGGAAGGCTGCTATGAACTGTTAGAGAGCTGAGAGTCTCTGCATTTCTTACTTCTATTAGAAATTTTCCATTTCATCCTCAAATTATTCTGTACATGCAAAAGCTCAGTGAATGACAAATACTTTGCATCTCCTGCACTATTTCACTGTAAAACAAAGCTGCAATGGAGTCATTCCTTAAACCAATCAATTTTCTATGTAAAGTAAGCTTATAAGTTCTTTTGAAACTATCAAGTTACCATGTTTGCATTTGGCAACTGCGAATTGATCAGTCAGTAACTTCTGCTGGTTCAAAACTGTTCAAGTCATATTCCCACAGTTAATGGAAACAACCATCTGAACTGCAAATTCCTGTTGACCTAGAGAAGTGAGAATATCTATTGTATGCTCTGAACTAAGACTATTCTAATGTATAATCACTGCACAGTTTGAAAAAAAAGATACTACTTTCTTATCGTCTATGTTACATCAATCTCCTTCAGTGATCGTAATGTATCATCTCTTTCTATCACAACACTGAAAAGCACCAGACCAGAGTAATAAAATAGACCAGCCACAAAAAAAGTGAAAAAGTGAGCAGAAATTAAAAATGGCCAGGATTTACTAGGAAAATCGCTGAGATTAATTTCGATACTGTTATTAATACATGAAATATACAACTGTGGAGAGAAACGGGATGAGTTGCGAACCTCAGACATCGCAGAAAATGTGGCACAATGGTTAGCACTACTGCTTCACAGTGCCAGGGACCCAAGTTCAACTCCCAGCTTGGGTCGCTCTATGTGCAGAGTGTGCACATTCTTCCCGTGTCTGCGTGTGTTTCCTCCCACAACCCGAAATATGTACTGATTAGATGCATTGGGCACGCTAAAATTCTCCTTCAGCGTACTCAAACAGATGCTAGATTGTGATGACTAGAGAATTTTCACAGTGGGCTTTGTTGCCGTGTTGAAGCAAGCTCACTTGTGATACTAATAGATAAATTAATTAGTGTTAACGTAAGCCTACTTGTGACAATAATAAATAAATTTTTAAAAACTGCTTCATTAGCCTTGCAATAATTTGAGCTCAACATCAACCTCTCCTCAAGTATCAAAAGATTGCTCTATTTCAGCAGTTAAATCAAACTGAATTCTCTGCAACATATTTAGCACCGGCACTTAGCAATGCAAGAATACTTAATGACAAGACTAACGTTTCACTGTACCATGTGATTTTACCAGCCATAAAAACTGGAAGGTGGGTCATCCTCTGAATCTGCTTCACCGTGTGATACAATTGTAGCTCATTTATTTGTGGCCTCAACTTCACTTTACTGCCTTCTATAACCCTCAGACTCCCTTGACGATCAAAAATCTAACAACTCAGCTTTGAACATATTGAATGACAGTCTGGACTGTTCTCTGAGGAAGTTGATTTCACAGACTGACGACCTTCAGGGAAAAAAATCCTCACCTCAATCTTAAATGTGAGATTCCTGACTTTTCAACTGTGCTCCCAGACTAGACTCCTCACAATCCTCAGGTTCCACCTTGTCAAGCCCCCTCAACCATATATTTCAATGTGGGTGTAGGCCTACCCTACTCCTTTCCTCACGATATATCACTGATTCATCCCAGCGGTTAGTTGAGTGAAACGTTTACTCTTATGCTGAAGGTAAAATTAAAACTGTGGTGTCTCATGCCTGCAGCTAGCAAATTGTTTCTTAAGTTTTAATTTAAAAACTCTCAGTTCTCCTTGGCTTTTTTTCCCATCAAACATCTCTCTCATTTCTCTTTCTGTATCTTTGGACTGAAATTTACATTATGTTAAATAACAGCCAAGTAGAGGCAAAGGTGGTATAAAGGAAGGAGAAACCACCATTCAAGCCAGAGAGATTATAAACATGTAAATCAAACTTTCAAACATCTCACTTCCCTTGCTTGGTCTCAGAGAAACCCTCAAGAAGATCTAGGAATAAATTATAAGTTGCAAAGTAAAAAGTTAAATGAAAAATGAACAGAAGCAGGTTTTAATCCTTCAAATTTCTTTCATGTTTGCAGACTTCAGTGAGGAGAACTCAACAGAAAGCAGAAAACACTTGAGGTCCGAATTTTTGATCTACGAGTCTTAATAAATTAACATGAATTATAACATGTCCTCTCATCAGAAATAACCAGTCTGACTCCATTTCGCAATAAGAGCAGAAACAGGTACAGTTGTCAACGCCATTTGGCACATTTTACTCTGAGTTCCAGAGGCACTTCAACCGTAGCTGCTTAAAGTAAAAAGCTTCAAACTGCAATTGATAGTAGACTGTTGCTGAGGTTAGTAGAGTCACACTGAAGTTAGGAGATTGTTACTGATGTTTACCTTGCATTAGGTTGATCTTTCTGTACACCCTAGCTATGACCATAACACCATATTCTGCACTCTCTCCTTTTCTTATGGGATTGTAGAATCCCTGCAGTAGAGGAAGCAGTCTCTCGACCTTTTGAGTCTGTACTGATTACATTCCCACCCAGGCCCTATTACTGAAACTCTCATTTACCTGCTAATTCCCCTGATACTAGGGTCAATGCAGAACTGACAATCAAACTGACCCACACATCTTTGGACTATGGGAGAAAACCGGAGCACCTGAACAAAACCCATGCAGAAACAGGGAAAATGCACAAACCCCACATAGTCACTTGAGACAGGAATTGAACCCAGGTCCTTGGCACCGAGAGGCAGCAGTGCCACCATGCCTCGTTTTCTATAAATGGTATGCTTTGTCATAGCATACAAGAAACAATACTTTTCATTGTATACTAATATATGCAATAATAAATAAAAAAAGTTAATAAACTTCACTAAAACTCTACCAACTGCAGCAAAAATCTATTGAAGAAAAATTTTGTCAACTGCAATGACAGCCTCAACTCTCTTGATAATAGTATTAACAACCTACCACCACAGTGCATTATCTTCAGCATTACTCTAAGAACTTCAACCACTTTACCAAATTCATAAACCGTCTGCCAACTTCCCAGAAAAAATGTAATCAACAGAAAACAGTCATTGAATTGTCACAGCACAGGAGTAGTCATTTGACCAGTTCTCCGAATCAGCAACTCACTGGGTGTCCTTCGAACAGCCTGCATGTTCTTCCTATCCAAATAACAATTTAAATCTCCTTTGAATGCTTCAATTGAACCTTCACCACACACACTTAGCACTCATTGCAAAAAAAGTTTCTTCTCAAATCACTTTTGCCTCTTTTACTAATTGTTTTAAATCTGTGGGCTCTCATTTTTGTGAGCGGTAACAGTTTTCCATGTCTATTGACTCTGTCCAGACACTTCATGATCTTGAATACCCTTACCAAATCTCTTCGACGTTCTCTCCAAGTAAAACAGTCCAAATTTCTCCAATCTACCTTCATTACTGAAGCTCTTCATCCCCACAACCATTTTCTTAAACCTTTCTGCACCTTCACCAATGCCTTCACATTGTTCCTGAAGAGCGAAATCCAGAACTGAATGCAGCGGAAGCCAAAGATGACTTGTGCAAATTCAACATAACTAGCTTGCTCTTGTACTCTATGCAGCTATTAATAATGCCAAGGACTGTACATACTTTAATTATTTCCTCAACCTGTCCTACCATGATTCATGCACATTTACAGCCAGGTCCTGCTGCTTTTATGTCACTCAATGCTCCTTCTATGAACTTGCTGATGTCTTTAAGTAGTGCACTCTCCTCCTCAGTTCAAAATGCTTCCAGGTTTCATATCATTCATAAACTTTGAAATTGTGCTCTGTACCCCACGGTCTCGCTCAATATCATCAAGAAAAGCAAAGGCACCATTAATGGCCCTTGGGAAACTCCACACAAACTTGCTGCCTGCATGGAAAACATCCATTTACCTTTACTCTGTTTCCTGTCACTCAGCCAATTCTGCATGTGGGTTGCTATTTTCCCTTTTATTCTATGAGCAAGAACTTTGTTTGTAAGTCTATCCTGCAGCACAAATATCAAATGCCTTTTGGAAGTCCATGTACACAACAACAATATTACTTCCCATATCAAGCCCCTCAGTTATCTTTTCAAAAAAAATTCCAATAAGCTAATTAAACACAATTTTCCCATAACAAATCCATGCTGGTTTTCGTTAATTAACCCACATTTGTTTATGAGATTATTAATTTTGTCCCAAGTTTTTGTTTAATGAAGTTTTCCCAGTTAAACTGACTGGTTTGCAGTTCCTGGGCTTATTTTTATATCCTCTGTTGACAAATAAATCTCCAGTCATCTGGGGCCATCCCCAAGTCCAAGGAAGACTGAAAAATTATGGCCAGTGCTTCTGCAATTTCCACATCACTTCTCTCAGTATCCTTTAATACATCACAGCTAGTCTCAGTGCATTATCCAGTTTAAATATCTACAACCACGTCTTTTTCAATTTTAAACTGTTTAAATTACCTCACCTTTTACCATGGCCTGTGTAACATATTCCTCCTTCAAATAGACAAAATATTTTTTGAGATTCCCTTTTATGTTTAGCTGCCAGTCTCTTCTCACATTCTGCATTTTCATATCTTCTCAGAACTCTCAATAATAGCTTGGTTTTCAATTTTATTGTCTGCTTGACACCTGTCATGAACAGTTTTCTTCTTTATCTTAAATTTCTATCTCCTCTCTCATCCAGGGGGCTCTTGGGTTTCTTTCCCCCACCTTTCCCTTTTAAGGGAGTTGTACCTCAACTGTGCCTGAATCATCTGCTTTGAAGGTAGACCATGATGAGACTGTCAAACTTTGACTCCAATTTATTCAGCACAGATTTGTTCTTAACCTAGTTATTTTTTCTTACTCTGGATTGTGCTTTGTCTTCTCCCATAATTGGCCTAAAACCTGTGGTACAGTGATCAATGACCCTAAAAATTCTTCTCCTGATACTGGATCTACTCGACCAACCTAATTTCCAAGCATCAGGTCTAGTAATGCTTCCTTCCTCACTGAACTGTGAACATACCAAAGGAAAATATCCTTGACATGGGTGGCATGGCAGCATAGTGGCTAGCACTGCTACCTCTCAGCACCAGGGACTTGCATTCAATTGCAGTGTAGAGTTTGCACATTCTCTCCATGTCTGTGAGGATATCCTCCAGGTACCCCAGTTTCCTCCCACAGCGCAAAGGTGCATGGATAGATACACAGTTTCCCTCAGTGACGTAATTAGTTCACACTTTCAGCAATTTTCCACGAATAATCTAAAAACTTAAATACACAAGGCAAGTCTGACTATCAGCAGAGATAGGCAGATGCCATGGCATAACAAATCAAGGTCCATTTATATACTTACCAATGGATCCTAGTCTCTCAAGAATTAATTCCTGACAGAAACATATGAGTCATATTTAAATTAGAAGAGAGATATTTTAGCCAACACCTCCCAATACAGCATTCACACTAATTATTAGTTTGTAATTAAAATGCTCCCTTCCTTCCTTCACTCTATGCATCAAGGTACCAAACACATGGACCTAATCTCACTCAATAACTAACCACATTGTGCAGGAACAGATTGGAACATCAATCTCATTTCCCATTACATGTAACCTGGCCAGCGCTCAGCAACTTCGACTTTTGTGCTGTTGGGCAAATCATTCTTGAAATACAAAGCATTAGGAGAATCTCGATCCAAACACTAACCCAAGAAAGGCTTGAGGTATCCCAAACTACCCAGTTGGCTTCAATGTCTGAAAAGTTGCTAAATGCATTTTAGGTTTCGGATTCATGCTAAATTGTCCCTAGTGTCATGGGGATTAGCAGGGTAATAAGTGGAATTACAGGAGTAAGGCCTATGAGATTGTGATCGGTGCACATTTGATGGGCTGAATGGCCTCCTTCTGCATGTAGGGATTCTATGATTGTACTCTATGCAAGCATATGAAACAACGCAAGTCTGCCATTTGGCCTCTCAAGCCTGCTCTACAATTGATATCATAGCTGATGTGTTTCCCTTATTCCCTGATCTCAACAAGCTATCTACCTCTGCCCTGAAACTACCTCATGAGGCAAAATTCCAAAATCTCTCAACATTGGAGAGAAAACATTTATCCCCAACTCTGAACTAAAATTTAAAATAATGTTCTGTAGTTTGAACACTCAGACAAGAAGAAACATCCTTTTCATTTACTCTTTGTCAGGACCTTGTTCAACATCTTGCATGCTTCAATCAAGCCACTTTGCATTCTTCTTAACTCCAATGGAAACAAGTTGGGTCTCAAACCTTTTCTTATACAAATCTACTCCAGGTATACCAGCCCCTCTGATCCCTAAGGAGCATCATTTTCCTTCAGCCTTGCAATACCCTCCTTTAGCAATACCACAACTCCTCCCTCTGTGCTTACTTCCCTTGATTTTCTGAACACATTATATTCAGTGATATTCAACACCCAACCCCACCCTTCTTTGAAGCAGGTTTCAGTTTTAGCTACAACATCATATGGCAATCTGCACTTTTTATTTACCACATTCCATGCATTGACAAATGTGCAGAAACCTGGGATTTGTATCTACTTCTTGCTCCTCTAATCTGGCCCGAGCTAAAAAAAATTTTCAAGTGTTATCCATCTCTCCTCTCTTGCATTCTGTGCCACTTGGCTAATTCTATTATCTTCTAATTCCTACAAGTATTCAAAGAACAAAGAACACCACAGTGCAGGAAACAAGCCCTTCAGCTCAACAAGCCCGTGCCACCATTTTAACATTCAATGAATGCCTCATCTACCTTTGACTTTTCTCTCCGCCAGATTTGGGGAGGTCTAATTAAGGACAATTTGTTAACACCAATCAGCCTAAAAGCACGTTTTTGGGGTGTGGGAAGAAACCGGAACACCTGGGGAAAACTCACGCAAGCACAGGGAGAATATGTAAACTCCCACAATCACCGACCCAAGTCAGAGATCCGACCCAGGTCCACGTATCTGCACAGCAAACAATGATAGTCACTGAGCTGTTGTGTTGCCCATCAGTTGGTCCAGTTTAATGTACACTAACAACGTGAAGCACTAGGCAGCTCTTGAAGCAACATCCAAGAGTGGCCCTCACATGACCCACCCGTATATGCCTCTTGTCGGCCAACAAGACAGACCAAATCACCTATGGATGTAAAAAAACGTACACAGCTTATGCAAACTTACAATCCTACAAAACTCCAGCAAAATTCCTCTCAAGAACTCAGTCGCTTGAGGTGCAACCTATGTGGCCTGTACAGGTCTCATCTTACCAGAGCTTCCCCAGTTCCCCAATGTTGCAAAAAGAGTCCTCTTGCTAATTTTGTATCTAGCTCCCTACATTCAGACTACAGGACCATAATCCTCTTTCTACCAATGACACCGGTACCAATGTGGACTATGACTGCGGGGTGTTCACTCTACTCCCATGTTGTTCTGTAACCAGTGACATCCTTGACTCTGGCACCAGGGAGACAACACATTAACCTGTATTCACTTCTGCATTCACAGAAACGTGTATTTATCCCTTCAACTATCAAACCTATCACGGTTCATACGTGGAAACCTACCAGGCTTTCATGTATAAGTACCTGGGCAACAATAGCACCAATCACCTTACAACTTTCCTGCAATGTCACTGTACATTTTTCCTTTCAAACTCAGGGTGCTCCTGGATTTCTCTCTCCTCTCTCCCTGAAGGCAAGTTTGGGCCTCTCGATCACCAAAGGCACAGCATTTGGGCCTCCCTGGTTGCCAAAGCCTTGCCGTTTGATACATGTATGAAAACGTTATGAAAGTGTTGCAGCTTTTTTTTATGTTTAGCAATTAGAAGTCTCATTCCATGTACTAGGTTCAGTATGTTATAATCAACATGGTTCAATGTGCTTCTAGGGAGATGCAGCAAACATATTAGCTTCTCCAATCATCACTACAAACTTTAAGTGATGCTACCAAACCAAAGCTCAGCTACACCGTAAGGCAGAAAATGGAGTTAGAACATGGGACAGAATTCAAATCAGAAAATATTGGGATTAAAGAAAAAGATGGAAAGCAGGAGAAAATTTAGGAATCAAAAGTTGAACCAACAAAGCAGAGAGTAATGGAAATCTGAGAATGATTAAAGCCAGGAAAAAAGATAAATGCAGCAAGGTCAGAAATAAACAACATAGTATTTCACATTACAAGCATAAATACCAAACATTATCCAGATTATAACTGTGTAATCTGTTAAGATTTTGAAGGCACGTTATTTTATCATAATGTCACATGACTCTTAGCACGGCAGCCAACTCGATGGCATTACAGCAAGAACTTTATACGTTACATCTGCCTTGGAAATATTCAATCAGTTTTCCTCATTTTTGAGGACAAACATCACACGACACTAACTCAGGACTGAAAATATTCTATGTCATTAATTCACTATTGGTTTGTCTTATATCACACAATACTATACACCAACTACTCAAAAAGAACAGCATCCCAACCATAGGGAAGCTATTTTACAATATTTAAACCTTAAACCACTCTCTTACACTGCTATCTGTAATGGTGATTCATGTACAAGCCAATGTCATTGCTCTTTCACATTATCTCATCCTTAGTTTACTGCTTTGAATAAAGTAATTGTCATATTGTCATTACAGTATTTCATTAGGAAATTTAAAACATTCTTGAAACTATATAAATTTTCAACACCCACATTATCATTTCCTTTCTTTCTCTTCCTTTGGCCCAATCTGATGAAAGGAAAAAAGATGTACCTTTGCTGTCACTGGAACTGTTGCTGCTCTCCGGTGCAGACAGCATGTCCTCAAATCCCCAAGACACCATATGTTTGTTGCCAAGCAAGCAAGAGGCAGAGCCTGGCCCTCCCTCCAGTAGAAGAAGTCTGAGAGAAGAGCAAGGGACAAATATAAAAATGTTATAGACATATTTTGATTAAAAAGCTAACAGCAGATTTTGTTGTTATTAGTGCGAAAATTGCACAGGGCAGATGTGAGTTTCAACTCTAAAATCTAAGACACTGCTGTCCAAACTGTGTTGCTCTACCATTTGCTTTCTGAAAATGGCACTGCATTGCCTGTCTCACCACAGATACATGGTAGATAATTGATGCACCAGCTGGTACACAAAGTAATTTCAAGGCTATGCAGTTTTTCAACAATGGGATAAAGAAATTACTGACAATCAAGCAAGCAATTTGGTACTGAAAATAAACTATTACAAGTGTGGAGCCTAATACTTTCACATGTTAATGTTGGGATATTTTAAAAATGCATTTATTTTCTTTTTTGTTTCAATCAAAAATTTCTCCCCCCTTTATTTCTTTCTGTACTCAGTTTAGCATGAATTTTCACATCATCATGTACACTTCCTTCACAATCATTATGCTGATAATTTAATATCCTTCATTCTGAACATTTGAGATGCACACTGTTCACTCAAGTTCAAGGTGCACTTTCCCTCAGATGAAATTAGTTCACATTTTCAACAATTTTCCATGAAAAATGTGGAACATAGGACATTACAGTGCAGAACAGGCCCTTCGGCCTTCGATGTTGCGCCGACCAATTAAGAAAAAGCAATGACCCTCTAACCTAAACCATTCCCTTTTCATCCATAAACTTATCTACTAACCTCTTAAACGCCACCAAACTTGGCGCATCTACAACTGCAGCAGGCAGGGCATTCCATACCCTTACCACCCTCTGGGTAAAGAACCTACCTCTGACATCCGTCCTATAACTACCACCCCTTAATTTAAAGCTATGTCCCCTCGTGCTAGCTTTCTCCATCCTAGGAAAAAGGCTATCACTGTCCACCCTATCTAAACCTCTAATCATCTTATATGTTTCAATAAGGTCTCCTCTTAGCCGCCTTCTTTCTAACGAAAACAACCTCAAATCCCTCAGCCTCTCTTCATAAGACCTGCCCTCCATACCAGGCAACATCCTGGTAAACCTCCTCTGTACCCTCTCCAATGCCTCCACATCTTTCTTA
Organism: Sphyrna mokarran; assembly: GCA_024679065.1. Classification (NCBI taxonomy): domain Eukaryota; kingdom Metazoa; phylum Chordata; class Chondrichthyes; order Carcharhiniformes; family Carcharhinidae; genus Sphyrna; species Sphyrna mokarran. The sequence goes on along the minus strand of JAGIQG010000020.1, from coordinate 36,051,814 downwards.
TAATGCGGGGACCAGAACTGTACACAATACTCCAAGTGCGGCCGCACTAGAGTTTTGTACAGTTGCAACATGACGTTGCGGCTCCGAAATTCAATCCCCCTACCAATAAAAGCTAAGACTCCGTATGCCTTCTTAACAACCTTATCGACTTGATTGCCAACTTTCAGGGATCTATGCACATATACACCAAGATCCCTCTGTTCATCAACACTATTAAGAATCCTACCATTAGCCCTATACTCTACACATTTGATATTCCTGCCAAAGTGAATTACCTCACACTTTTCCACATTAAACTCCATTTGCCACCTCTCGGCCCAGCTCTGCAACTTGTCCAAGTCTCTCTGTAAACTAGAACACCCCTCTTCACTATCTACCACTCCTCCGACTTTGGTGTCATCCGCAAATTTACTAATCCATCCTTCAATACCCTCATCCAGATCATTTATAAAAATTACAAACAGCAGGGGCCCCAAAACAGACCCCTGAGGTACACCACTTGTAACCGAACTCCACGATGAATATCTCCCATCAACCACCACCCTCTGTCTTCTATCTGCTAGCCAATTCCTAATCCAATTAGCTAAATCACCCTCAATCCCATACATCTGCATTTTCTGCAGAAGCCTTCCATGGGCCACCTTATCGAACGCCTTACTAAAGTCCATATATACCACATCAACTGCCTTACCCCCATCCACCTCTTTGGTCACTTTTTCAAAAAACTCAATAAGGTTAGTAAGGCACGACCTACCCTTCACAAAACCATGCTGACTGTCCCCAATCGATTCGTTTCTCTTTAAATAACTATAAATCCTATCCCTAATAATTCTTTCCAATACTTTACCCACAACAGAAGAAAGACTCACCAGTCTATAACTCCCAAGAAAGTCTCTATTCCCCTTTTTGAACAATGGGACCAATGTAAAAACCTAAATATGCAAGATAAGTCTGTCTATCAGTAGAGACAGGCAGATGCTCAAGCATAACAAATTATGGTCCATTTACATACTTACCAATGGATCATAGCCTCAAGAATAAGTTCCTGACGGAAACATATACAGGAGAAAGATATTTTAGCCAACACCTCCCAATACAGCATTCGCACAAATTATTAATTTATAATTAAAATGCTCCCTTCCTTTCTTCACTCCATGCAGCAAGGTATCAAACATATGAGCCCTAATCCCACTCAATAACTAACATTATGCAGATCGGAATAACAACCTCATTTCCCATGCACAAATAATCTGGCCAGCACTCAACAACTTCGACTTTTGAACTGTTGGGAGAGTCAATCTTGAAATACAAAACATTAGGAAAATCTCGATCCAGACACTACCCTAAGAAAACCTCAATGTATCCCAAAATACCCAGTGGCTTCAAATGTTAGAAAAATTGCTAAATGCTTTTTAGATTTATGATCACTCAATGTGGTATTGTCAACTTCATTATTCAATTTGCGTTTCAAATTGATCTGATGCAACTGCAAGAATGGTGAACACTTTCATACTTAAAAATTAGTTCATCATTAAAGAAAACTGGTCTATCAATTATTTCAAGTACAGTTCACAGCACAGCTTTTATTAAATCAACTTAACAGATGCAAGTGACAGGTTTTCAGGGATGAAGTAAATCTCTTTCATTTAATTTTTTAAAGTCTAATATTGGACATGGTGCATTGAAAATAACAAGCCATTCGTATTCATTTACTCAATGCACAAGGGTGTTACATAGATCAATTACAGCATTTAGGATTACTTAATGTCATTTTGTTAACATTCCTCAATTTTCAGAGGGAACAATTATCGCAAAGAAAATTAGCTTGCTGTTTTCTGATGTTAATTTAATACATCTTCAGACAGGAATGAAAGGGCATGGAGATTGGTCAAGTTTGTAGCAATTTTGCAATTCAGTTTGAAGGTTGTAGATTCAATAGCAACCTCCAGGATTTCAGCAAGTAACCTTGGGGCTGACATTGCTGGGCAGTATTAAGGGAGAGGAGCTTATACTTCCTATCAAAATGCATCACATCATACTTTTCTAAAATAAGTTCATCTGTCATATATTTTCCAATTTCACTAGTCTATGGCCTCCTGAAGTAATTTTAATAACATTTTCCAGTTTCATGTCAGCTACCAGCCTTAACATTATGTCCTACATATGCTCAAGCCATTAAAGGTACACCAAAACAAATAGTTTCAGAGAGAACAATACTATATTCTCCCCTCCAGTCTGAAAAACAACCATTCGTTCTTTTTAGAATCAGCACTGAGTTCAACAACTTTAAATGTAATCTTTCTCCTCCATCTTGACCCTTTTTCAAAAATATCCAAAACAATTTTTGTCTCAGTACAAACCACTGTCACTTGTTCTTTAGTTTTGCTTTCACTGAGCATTGACCTTCACTCTCCCATTAATATATTCTGATATCCTACCTTTATGCCACTTAATAGCAGCTTCTATTGCCATTCACATGTGCCTCATGACCGACATTGCTTTTGTTGCAATCTCTCCAAGCTCCCACCTATCATTAATTTTCCACTCAGCTCCACCCGCTCTAGGGAGTACATAATCCATCACTTTTCTCCCTCTCTTTAGCTCTGGATTAACTCTTTCTCACTGCACTGAAGCTGCAAGACCAGCTGGTCTCAACAAGAAACTTGAGTTCTGCTGGTATCAATAAAACATTTCTACAGAATCCCTATAGTGCAGAAGGCAGCCAATGGCCCAAAGCTGCACCAACTGTCTAAAAGAGCATCTGATTGTAGCCCGCAGCGGAAGGCCATGTATACACAGAAATCATACAAACTCCACAGAATCGTCCAAAGCTAGAATTAAACCCAAGTCCCTAGTGCTGTGAGGCAACAGTACTCAGTGTGCCACCCATGACTCTACTGCAGTTACTGGAGGATGGAGAGAGAAGGACAGACAATGGAGAAGAACAGACAATGGAGAAGAACAGACAATGGAGAAGAACAGACAATGGAGAAGAACAGACAATGGAGAAGAACAGACAATGGAGAAGAACAGACAATGGAGAAGAACAGACAATGGAGAAGAACAATAAATTGCCTATTGCATACTGATGGATGTACTTCCCTCAACAATATTTAGGATTAAACAGTGCTTAAAGTTTATTTTTTTTTAGACATAATGCATCAAAAAAATTACATTAATAAAAGTGTTTATTAATTGCAATTTAGTACGTTCTTTCCAAATCACTACGTACCGGTGTAGAACATCCGTTACGGGTAAAAATCCTAGGTCCATCTGCTTCTGCAATAGGTGCACTGTGTGAATGAGTGTTTTCAGCGAACCTCTAAAAAGGGAAAGAAATTATAAATATGCAACACAATCAAAATCTTCACATGAACAAATGGCTAAGAAAGATACATCAGATGAATTGCATCTTAGAAACCACCTTCAGAAATAGCTATTGTATCCTAGCTGTCATTTTAGACGAATCAATTAATAATTTAACACTGAATTAGTCATAATGCAGGCATCAGCAGAAGTGTAGACAATGATCACATGGAATCAATCAAGTGCTTATAAATCAAATCACTGAAGTTACAAAACAACAAACTTGTGACCTACCAATATTTTTAAAATCACAGTTCCACTAAAAACAACACAGGCCTGTGTCGTGTTTTCCGTTAACACAGACCTCATTCAAATCAGACAATGAAAGCTGTATCTGCCATTTACCAATATGTCAAATTGTCTGCATGTCAATTTTGGCCTAGAAAGCATACTAAACAAAACTAAATCAATAGCCTCAGGAAAGACAAGGCAAATGGAGCTTTTACAGTAATTCATTGGCGGCACATACAAAATTAAAGCATGAAAAGATTTTGACCTTGTGCATTATATTGGAAGACAGTACAGCTAACACATGTGCCATTCCCTTATCCAGTCTAGTCCCATACTTATCAGTTACTTCATTTGTGGCAATCACTAGCAAGGTGAACATTTATTCTCTATGCTCAAATGACTGTTAGAAAGTGATGTTGAGCCACTTTCTTGAATTTCTGCAATTCATGTGCATAAGAACACCCATAATACTATTCATATGAAATACCACAATTTGCCCCAGGTATGGTGAAAGAGCAAAAAAATATTTCTGAGTTAGGATGGTGCATTACTTGGAGATGGTGGTGATGCTCTTATGAGTGTGCTAAAGCATCTGATCTGCTCTCATCCAGAAATTAGATAGATAACAAATATGAAATATTAAGCCTGTCTTTGCATTTGCTATTCTTTGAATTTAAGGGATTGATTTGGAGTTCAAAGTTCATTGAGAAACTATTATACATAATTAGAATTTCTTTAAATAACATCTAATGATTAATTATCTATACATAAATACACATACACGGCACAGTAAAATCTTTTGAACATGTGCCCAATTTACAAATCAGCTACACAGAATATCAAGTTGACAGGCAAGATCTGATTAAAACGTCTTTCAATGTTCTTAATGCCAGATTGGATCCAAAGAGGCAGATTACTGAAACCAGAAAATAGAATAGTCTTGAAGCACAGGAGGTAGTCATTCAACCTAACTTGCCTGCATCTGAATTTTGCAATTTAGTTTCACATTCCATATTTTATCCTAACCATTAAATCAGGCTTCCAACACATCTTTCAAAGTTCCAACTACGGAAGTGTGATTTTGCCACCTTTCCAAGTATTGTAGTGTGTTCCAGGTCTGCATGAAAAATATCTCGTTTCCTCTTTAGCAAATTATTTTAAATCTGCAATCCTGTGGTTACCAACCCTGTCAGAGAGAACGTGTTTTTCTCTAATTGCTCCATCAAAATTCCAATGATTTTTAATATCTCTGTTCAGCCTTCCATTATGAGAAGTCTCACAACATCAGGCTAAAGTCCAACAGGCTTTTTTGGTAGGTCAAGCCACAAGCTTTTGGAGTGCTATTCCTTCATCAGAGTGGTAATCGTGTTCAAGAACAGGGCATATAAAGACACAAACTCGATTTACAAAATAATGGTTGGAATGCAAGTCTTTACAGATCATCAAGTCTTAAAGGTACAGACAAAGTGAGTGGAGAGAGGATTAAGCACAGGTTAAAGGAATGTGTATTGTCTCCAAACAGGACTGTTAGTGAGATTTTGCAAGTCATGCAGATTACAGATAGGGTGACATGAACCCAAGATCTTGGTTGAGGCCGTCCTCCTGTGTGCTCAGTTTCTGCTCAGCGACTGTGCGTTGTCATGTATTGTGAAGGTCGCCTTGGAGGAAGGTTAGCCAAAGATCAGAGACTGAATGCCCATGACTACTGAAGTGTTCCCCAACAGGAGAACACTCCTGCCTTGCCTGGTGATTGTCAAGCGGTGTTCATTCATCCATTGGCATAGACCAGCAAGGTCTCTCCAATCTATCATGCCTCAGGGCATCCTTTTCTGCAGCACATCAGGTCGAGTTGCAAGAGTGTGTACAACGTACCTGGTGGACAGCAATCTTACATGATAATGATGGCATCCATACTGATAACAAAGAGTACCCTGTCCGCCATGTCCCGTGTTTGTCTTCTGAGGAGGTCGGTGCGGTTTTTTGCCTTGCCAGATCATTGATACGGATGCCAGCATCTCACGTGAGGACACCATTCACCAGGTACACTGTACATACTTCTGCAACTTGGCAGAAGTTGTCTACCTGATACTCTGCAGGAAAGGATGTCACCAGGCATGGTACATTGGGGAGAACATACAGACGCTATGACAACAGATGAACGAACATCGCTCAACAATCACCAGGCAAGAGTGTTCTCTTGCTGTTGGGCAATACTTCAACAGTTACAGGCATTCAGCCTCTGATCTTCGCGTAAGCATTCTCCAAAGCAACACACGACAACGTAGAGTCAATGGGTAGAGACTGATAGTCAAGTTCCACGCATACAAGGACAGCCTCACCTGGGACCTTGGGTTCACGACACACGATCTATAAGCCTCACGACTTGCCTGGGTTTGCAAAATCTCACCAACTGTCCCCGCTGGAGACAATACACATCTCTTTAACTTATGCTTAACCTTCTCTCCACTCACATTGTCTATACCTTTAAGACTTGATTACTTGTAAAGATGTGGATTCCAGCAATTATTTTGTAAATTGAGTCTTTCTATGCCCTGTTTGTGAACACAACTCCCACTCACCCGATGAAGGAGCAGCTTGTGCTACCAAATAAACCTGTTGGAAGTTTAACCTGGTGTTCAGAGACTTCTTACTGTGCTTATCCCAGTCCAATGCCAGCATTTCCACATCAGTCTTCCATTAACTTTTTTTTTTAAGGAAAGCAACCCAAGAGTCTTCAACACCTTTACACAGCTAAAGGCCCCTCATCCCTGGTAATCTCCATCAACCTAACAACCAAAGCCTTTTTCTTATTCATTCATGGGACATTGGCATTGCTGGCTGGCCAGCATTTATTGCCCATCCCTAGTTGCCCTTGAAGGGCAACTGAGAGAGTAATGGCTCTGGAGTCACATATAGGCCAGACCAGGTAAGGACAGCAGATTTTTTTTTCCTAAAGGGCATTAGTGAATCATACGGGTTTTTCCAACATCGGCTTCATGGTCATCAGTAGATCCTTAATTCTAGGTATTTTTTATTGAATTCAAATTTTATCAGCTCTCTTGTGGGACAAGAATCTGGGTCCCCAGAACATTAGCTGAGTTTCTGGATTAATAGTCTAGCCACAATACCACTAAGGCCTCCTCTTGACATCATTCCTAAAGTGTAGTACCCAAAATTGCAAAATTAGCCAAGATCTATTCCGTAGTTTCTAACTATTTAAGGCATTTCGTAGCTGAAGCACTAACCCTCTGGCAAAGCCAAGTAATCATAAGCTTTTTAACTACCTTAAAACATGCCTTGCCATATTTAAGTAATTGTGAACATGCACCAGATGCGACAGATAGAGTCTCCAAAGATGTGCAAGTTCGATTGATTGGCCACGCTTAATTGCCCCTTAGCCTGGGGGGGGATTAGGAAGGTAAATACATGAATTAGTGGGATTGTTGTTGGTGCAAGCTCAATGCACAAAGTGGCCTCCTTCGGCACAGTAGGGATTCTATGATTTTACTTCAAAGATCTCAAGTAGCTCAGTCACACAATTTGTCTGTAAATAAATCCATACTGAGTGCCCTTAATTAATCATGCTTCTCGAGGCAAGAATTAATTTTACCCTCCACAACAACCTTTATTAGCTTCCCCACAATTGCTAGGTTGATTGGCCAATTACAGGTTTCTTGCTATTCCTTCTTTGAACAGGATTATAAACAATTGTAGTCTTTCAGTTCTCCACCACTATTCCCATGTCCAAGGGCCGTTGAAATACTATGGTGAGACCTTCTGCTCGCCTCAAAGCTAGGATACATCCCGTCTAGAGGTGACTTGTTAAAAAGAAAATCTTCAGCAGTAGTAACTTTACAGACATCAAAACAAAGCTAGCAGACATTAGTCATATACCAGTGGACTAAAAGTTTACATCAAAAGTAATATTTCATTCAAAAGGAATTCAGTGGTATTGGAACAAAGAAGAAAGCTGGACTGACTCTTCCCAAAGTCAATAACTTATGGAAAAGTTGATCATGCCAATAATAAATTATGACAGCACCATTCATGAGAACACTTACGAAACCTCTCAATTTACCAACTGGCAATTCAGTGCTAGAAGGAAGGGATAGAAAATGTGTTACAGGACCAGAGTAGACTACGTATGTTCATCAAGATTTGAAGTATATTTATCCATTATATAACTAGGTTCAACCAAGAAACATTTTTGTTAAGGGAGAGTAATATGAAAGTTTCAGAAATATTTAAGTTAATCTGCACTCTGGATGATTCCATCTTAAACAGGAGAGGTAGACCATACAGCCATGCAATCCTGCTCTGCCATTCACTCAGATCATGGTTGATCTGATCTTGGCCTCAACTCCACTTTCCTGCCTGTACTTCATAACCTTCACCTCCCTTGCAGTACAAAGAAATTGTACAAAATTGTGATACAAAGAAACAGCACCAGGGAGCCAAGTTCAGTTTCTGGCTTGGGTCACCATCTGTGCAGATCTGCACATTTTCCGCATAACTGTGTGGATTTCCTCTGGGTGAAAAGATGTGTAGGCTAAGTGGATTGGCCATGCTAAATTGCCTCTTAGTGCCAGGGAGACTAGATAGGAGAATTAGGGTTATGGGGCTAAGACCTGGGTGCGATTGTGGCCGGCACAGACCTGGTCTCCTTCTGCACTGTAGGATTCTATGATTCTATAAAATCTGTATCACAGTATATGTTCAATGTTCACTTCCATGGCTATCTGCAGTACAAACTTCCAAAGATTCACAACCCTGAGGAGAAAATTTCCTTCATCCATGTTCGATGGAAGATCCCTTATTTGAAGCTGTGTCCTAGTTCGAGATTTTCCTATAATCCTCCAAGCATCTACCCTCAGAATTTTGTACATTTCAATAAAATCACTTCTCGTTCTTCTCAACTCCAAGCAGCACTGACTCAATCTCTTTAGCCTTTCCACATGAGATTTCAAGAGTCAACCAAGTGAATCTTCTCTGGACTGTCTTGATTGCAAGAGTGTCCTCCTTTAAACAAAGGGATCAAAACTTACAGTTCTTGAAATGTGCTCTCAACAATGCCTTGTCAAGGGCAACAATGCCCCATTGAGACTTAGCTAACTTTTTATCTCATGTCCTTTGCAATTAAGGCCAACATTATACTTATTCGTTGTGCCTGCATGCTAATGTTGTGACTTTTGTATGAAGAACCCAGATCCCTCTATACTATAGCACCTTGTAGTCTTTCTCCACTTAAACATTTTTCTTTCTACACAAGTGGAATATTTCACATTTTCAACATTGTGCTCTTATTAAATTTTTGCTGTCAATTAAGTCATCTGTTCACAACTTGCTTTTCTTTGTATCTTTGGAGTAATACATTTGGCTACAATACTTTCAGTGCCTTCAGCCAAGTTATTGATATCGATTTGTAAGGAGTTGCGGCCCACTACTGATTTCTGTGGCACCCCAGTTCCAGGTTACCTCCTGGAAAATGACCAAAATACTACAGATACAGGGTTTTGTTATTTGACATGATTTGACTTATACCTGAGCATCTCTTGCCTTGCAGTGTTTCTCTTCAAATAGTCATCAGATGCCCTTTTGAGTTCATCAGTTGAACCTGCCTACACCACACTTCCAGGTAATGCATTCCAGTCCTGAACCATTTGATGAGAGTTTTCTGGCATTGCACTCACTTCTTTAGCAAATCATTTTTAAGTCTATGCCTTCTTATTCTCGAACCTTTTGCAAGAACAGTTTCTCGCCATCAATTGTCCAAACCCTTCATTATTTTGAACACCTCTATCAAATCCCCACTCAGCCTTCTTGCCTCCAAGGGGAATAGTCCCAACCTCTCCAATCTATCTTCAGAAACTCAAGTTTCTCATCCCTCAAAGAATTCTGCTCTCTCTCTCTACTCAAAATGCCTCCCACAGTATGGATCCAGAACTGTGCACATTACTGAAGCTGAGGTCTTACACAGGTTCAACACAACTTACTGCAAAGATGTCGGAAAAGGCAGAAGATGCTCAGGTTTAAGTTAAAACATGTCAAATAACAAAACCCTTTGTCTGCGGTATTCATTTATAAAAAAAGTTGAATACTGTATGTTTTATTTGTTATTCTCTCTACCATTCATGATCTATACACACTCATCACGTGCAAACCTCTAGACTTATACTCCTTAATTTATATTCTCTCTCCATGCTCTTCTGACAAAAATGCTTCACCTCATGCTTATTTTTATTTCCACTGAATTTTATCTGCCACCTCTCTACCCACTCCACCACTTGTCCATCTCCTCATTTTCCCCACAGTTTATAATGCTTCCAGATTTTAAGTCACCTGCAAGCCTGAAATCGACCCTTTTAATGACCAAGATCATTAATGTAAGCAAGGGATCCAATACCGACACTTCAGGAATTCCGTAACAAACCTGCCTCCAGTATAAAAATATCCAATGACCACTAGTTTCCTATCAATCATCAATACGCAATATAAAACAATGAGAACTTAGAGCACTGACAAAACTTGCTAAATGTAATCTCAAGTCCCAAATGAAGATCGCAAGATAACTATTTTTAGTGAATGAGAAAGAAGCAGACCTGAAAGGATTCTAACTACAAGTGATCCAAAAGTCCATTCACATTTGTATAAAAACTTCTCCCAGATAATTGAATATTCATTATAGGTGAACTCAGAAGCCCAGGACACTACATATTTTGCCATCTATGTAATTTTGCTTGAGTTTATTTGACACTGGCTTTATGTAGAATCAAAGTAGAAATAAATAAGTCAGAGCAACCAAAAAACAAAAATACTGCAGATACTTTAGATCTGCAGTAAACAGAAAATCCTAGAAATACTCAGCAGGTCTGGCAGCATCTGTACAGAGAGAAACCATGTTTCAGGAGAATGATTATTCAACAGGTATATATGAAAAATCATTTGCCAAAACATTTACCCTCTTTCTCTCCATAAATGTTGCCAGACCTGAGTATTTCCAATATTTTCTGTTCTGAGGTCAAAGAAATCTCTCAAACTACAAACTTGTGATTAAGAGTCTGACTATTGGCTGATTAAACGGAGGGATCTGGTTCAAACCTTTCACAGTCCAGTCTCTTTATAATCTCTCTCAATTGTTACTGTGAAATACCCTGCCCATTTTATGAATTACACTGCAGCTCAAATTCAGTGACAAACAAATGTGTTACCTCAATCTTGCTGGATAACCATCTCTTCTCCCAATTCTGCAAAGGTAGAAACACTATTCTCACTACCAACCCGCCCATTCCCAAATCCCCAACCCTATATATTGAAGCTTATTTAGCACACCAGATATGCTGCTCACAGCGCCAAGGAACTGGATTCGATTTCTGTCTGTGCGGAGTATGCACATTCACTCCGTATTTGCGTAGGTTTCCTCTCAGTGCGAAAGACATGCTGGTTTTGTGCATTGGCCTTGCTAAATTCTCAGTGTATCCGAACAGGTGCCAGAGTGTGGCAACTAAGGGCTTTTCACAGTAATTTCACTGCAATGTTAATGTAAACCTATTTGTGACACTAAAACTAGACTATAAAATGTGTGTGGTGAAATCACTCAATTGCAGTAATAATTCCAAGACCTCAACCAAAGATTACATCATCGTTTTGGGTTTAAAGTATGACTGGCACAAAAGGGAACACAGCACACTACAGCGCAGTACAGGCCCTTAGGCCCTCGATGTTGCGTCAAACTATGAATCTAATCTAAAGCCCATCTAACCTACACTATTCCAATATCATCCATATGTTTATCCAATGAGCATGAAAATGTCCTTAATGTTGGCAAATCCACTACTGTTACAGGCAGAACAAATAATGTACCATTGATGGCAAGTAGCATTTTCTGCAGACTCGAGCACATCATTGTAAAGAAGAAAACAATAATAAATAGCTCACAAAGCAACCATATTCAAAACAAAATGTAGAGGACAGCTTGTTAGCTGTAATTGACTTGGTGGGCTAAGCAGCACAATGTCAGAGAAATCTTAGAAAAACAGCTCTTGCTCATGTGTCTTTAACTTGAGCACAGAATCTCTTAAGAACCCGACTAATGTAAAAAATGCCAGAACAAGAAGCAAAATTTAAAGCATATTACAAGAATCACCTGCAGGCACTGAGAAGCCTTCACTAGCAGAATTACTAACTGGCAGACCAGTGAAAATGCAACATATTGAATCAATGACCCTACTGGCACTGAATGATGACATCAGCAGCTTCTACAAGGGCTTAAGTACTGACCTTTACAAAGAAAAGTGCTCAATTATATGCCTTTAAAAGCCAGTCAGTAACCTCCTACAGCACTTACTGACAAAGAGCAAATTAATTCTTAATGACAACGCAGCTATAAAGAGAATTTTTACAACAGGAAAGCTACAGAGATTAGCATGTTCTAATGCCCTCCTTACAGTCAAGACAAGTAGCATTTACACTGGGGCTGAATCCACTGGATCACAATGAAAATATACAAATTGAAAGCAGCAATTCTGATTACCATTCCTTCCTCAATACAGAGAACATTGGTACAGAACAACAAACAGTCTACTCATAGTAAGGAATGATACGTCTGCCTGATAGAGCAAGGGTGTACATAAGAACGTCACTTGCAATTTTCTCTTCAAGTCCCACATTATTACAATTTGAGAATGGTTGGCTCAAAACCCTCAAACTCCCAATTTAACAGCATTACAAATTAAACTGCAGCACAGATTGCAGCAGTTTAAGGAGTATATTCATTACCACCTTCTCAAGAATCATTAGGGCAAGCACCAACTGGTAGCAATTCCCACATCCACTGAACAGATGAAAAATCAAATTTGAAAAAGCAGTTTGGAACAATTTCAGGGAATGTATTTTGATCATTTCTAGAAAAACATCAGAATACCAAGTTATTATTGATCTAGTGTTATGCAATGAGTCAGGAATAATTAGTAATCTAAAAGCTAAAGGATTCTCTGTCGCTGAAGAGCGAATTTCATAGAGTTTGAGATTGATGGAGTTAAATTTGAATCTATGATCCTAAATTGAATCAGAATCAATCAGGCAGATATGCAGGAAGAGATTGCTACTTGTTCTGGATAATTAGATTAAAATTACTACAATGAGTAGGCAATGGTAAACATTTAAAGAAATACTTCACAATTATCAATGAAAACGCATCCCAAAATTCGACACGAAAAATGACTCCAGCATGGTTAACGAGGGAAGTTAAAGCTCGAACTAACAAAAGAATGGGGAAATACTTGGCAGTTCAGGCAGCCTCTGCAGAGGAGAAATGTTTCAGGTATGCAGCCTTTCATCATATAGTATTAGACTAATAAATGTTTACAATATTGCCAAGAAGAACAGTTATGCAGAGGATTGATTTTTAAGAAAGTAATTTTTAAAAAAAAATCCACAAAATTAATAGAATCCCTCCAGAGGTCATTCAGCCCATTGTATCTGCACTAACTCTCTGAAAGTGCATCTTACCAACTGCCCACATTCTCGTCCCCATAAGTCCACACATTTACCATGACTAATCCACATTTTTGGACACTAAGGGGCAAGCAACTTAGTATGGCCAAACCAGCACAGCTCTGGATTGTAGGAGGATGAACTCAGCAAGAATTTAGCAACACCAATTTTAAATCCAACCGATTTATTTGATAGTAAAATTGCGAGCTTTCAACACTGTGTCTTCGTCAGGCAAATGCAATGTTCTGGTCTGCAATAGCACACATCAGCACAGACAGTCATAGATTGCTGATTAGAATGCGAATCCTTACATCTAACCTGCTATTCAAGTGTTAAAGTGGCTAACAATGTGTGTGAAGGGAATCCTGAGCATTGGTTACAGAATTGTGTCTTTTCTCCAGACAGCACAGTAAGTGAGGTTTTTTGCTCACCCAGGCATGTTACGGGGGTTACAGATAGTGTGCCATGAAGCCAAGATCCCTGTTAAGACCGTCCTCATGTGTGCGGAACTTGGCTATCAGTCTCTGCTCAGCAACTCTGCGCTGTCGTGTGTCACGAAGGCCCCTTGAAGAACATTTACCCGCAGGTCGGAGGCCGAATGCCCATGACTGCTGAAGTGTTCGCCCACAGGAAGGGAACTGTTTTGCCTGGTGATTGTTGAGCGATGCTCATTCATCCTGCATGAGTCTGCATGGTCTCCCCAATGTACCATGCCTCGGGACATCCTTTCTTGCAACGTATTAGGTAGACAACGTTGGCCGAGTTGCAAGACTATGTACCGTGTACCTGGTGAATGGTATCCTCATTTTGAAGTTTGAGGGTTTGAAGTTGGATAAGTCCCCTGGGCCGGACAGGATTTACCCTAGGATTCTCTGGGAGGCAAGAGAGGAGATTGCAGAGCCTCTGGCTCTGATCTTCAGGTCGTCGTTGGTTACGGGTGTGGTTCCGGAGGATTGGAGGATAGCGAATGTGGTCCCATTGTTCAAGAAGGGGAAGAGAGACCTTCCAGGGAATTATAGGCCAGTGAGTCTTACTTCTGTTGTGGGCAAAGTATTGGAGAGAATAATTAGGGATAGGATTTAGTTATTTAGAGAGTAATGAATTGATTGGAGATAGTCAGCATGGTTTTGTGAAGGGTAGGTCGTGCCTTACTAACCTCTTTGAGTTTTTTGAAAAAGTGACTAAGGAGGTGGATGGGGGTAAGGCGGTTGATGTGGTATATATGGACTTTAGTAAGGCGTTTGATAAGGTGGCCCATGGAAGACTTCTGCAGAAAATGCAGATGTATGGGATAGAGGGTGATTTAGCTAATTGGGTTAGGAATTGGCTAGCAGATAGAAGACAGAGGGTGGTGGTTGATGGGAGATATTCATCTTGGAGTTCGGTGACAAGTGGTGTACCTCAGGGGTCTGTTTTGGGGCCCCTGCTGTTTGTAATTTTTATAAATGATCTGGATGAGGGTATTGAAGGATGGATTAGAAAATTTGCAGATGACACCAAAGTCGGTGGAGTGGTAGATAGTGAAGAGGGGTGTTATAGTTTGCAGAGGGACTTGGACAAGTTGCAGAGCTGGGCCGAGAGGTGGCAAATGGAGTTTAATGTGGAAAAGTGTGAGGTAATGCACTATGGCAGAAATAATAAATGTGTAGAGTATAGGGCAAATGGTAGGATTCTTAGTAGTCTAGATGAACAGAGGGATCTTGGTGTGTATGTGCATAGATCCCTGAAAGTAGGCAGTCAGGTCGAGAAGGTTGTTAGGAAGGCATATGGAGTCTTGGCTTTTATTGGTAGAGGGATTGAATTTCGGAGCCGCAACGTCATGTTGCAACTGTACAAAACTCTAGTGCGGCCGCACTTGGAGTATTGTGTGCAGTTCTGGTCCCCACATTATAAGAAAGATGTAGAGGCATTGGAGAGGGTACAGAGGAGGTTTACCAGGATGTTGCCTGGTATGGAGGGCAGGTCTTATAGAGAGGCTGAGGGATTTGAGGTTGTTTTCGTTAGAAAGGAGGAGGCTAAGAGGGGACCTGATCGAAACATGTAAGATGATTAGAGGTTTAGATAGGGTGGACAGTGATAGCCTTTTTCCTAGGATGGAAAAAACTAGCATGAGGGGACACAGCTTTAAATTAAGGGTGATAGTTATAGACGGATATCAGAGGTAGGTTCTTTACCCAAGGGGTGGTTCGGGAGTGAATGCCCTGCCTGCAGCGGTTGTAGATGCGCCAAGTTTGGTGGCGTTTAAGAGGTTGGTTGATAAGTATATGGAAGAGAAGGGAATGATTTAGTTTGGAGGGGCATTGCTTTTTATATTGGTCGGCGCAACATCGAAGGCCGAAGGGCCTGTTCTGTGCTGTAATGTTCTATGTTCTATCCTCACGTTTGATGATGTCGTCCATGTCTATGATCCGGTATGTCTTGCAGAGGTTGCTGTGGCAGGGTTGTGTGGTATTGTGGTCACTGTTCTCCTGAAGGTTGGGTAGTTTGCTGCGAACAATGATCTGTTTGAGGTTGTGCGGTTGTCTGAAAGCAGGGGAGGGGGGAGGGGGGAGGGGATGGCCCTAGCGAGATGTTCATTGTCATCAATGATATGTTGAAGACTCCGGAGATGATGTCGTAGCTTCTCCGCTACGGGGAAGTACTGGACAAAAAAAAAAAACAGGTACTCTGTCCACTCTGTCCCGTGTTCGTCTTCTGAGGAGGTCAGTGCGGTTTATCGCTGTGGCACCTCGGAACTGTCGATCGATGAGTCGAGCGCCATATCCTGTTCTCACGAGGGCATCCTTCAGCGTCTGGAGGTGTCTGTCACGATCCTCCTCATCTGAGCAAATTCTGTGTATACGGAGGGCTTGTCCATAGGGAATGGCTTCTTTAACGTGTCTAGGGTGGAAGCTGGAGAAGTGGAGCATTGTGAGGTTGTCTGTCAGTTTGCAGTACAGTGGGGTGCTGAGGTGACCATCCTTGATGGAGATGCGTGTGTCCAAGAGAAGGATGTAGGAGGATGCCAGACTAAACCCACATACAGACAGTAAGTACGTGCAAACTCGACAATAATCATCCAAGGCCAGAATCGCACTCGAGTTCCTGGTGACGTGAGGAAGCAGTGCTAACCAGTGTGCCAGCCTATTCATTCAAGAGACATAGACTTCGCTGGCTCAGCCAGCATTTACTGCCAGCACCCTGGTGTGAGTCTCCACCTTGAACTGCTGCTAAATATGCCTTAGCTGCACCAACAGTGTTCGTTAGGGAGCAAGTTCCAGGATTTTGATCTAGTGACAGTGAAGGAATGGCAATCTATTTCCAATTCAGGTTAAGTAATTTTAAGGGGAACTTCGAGTTAGTGATGGTTCCATGTTTTCTCTACTATTCTCTTTCGAGATGGTAGTGGCTGCAGGGTTTAAAAGGTGCTGTATGTAGAGGCTTGGTTGAAATTGTACAGTTCACCTTGTAGATGGCACAAACTGCTGCCACTCAGTGGTGAAGGGAGTGAAA
Source organism: Sphyrna mokarran (assembly GCA_024679065.1). Classification (NCBI taxonomy): domain Eukaryota; kingdom Metazoa; phylum Chordata; class Chondrichthyes; order Carcharhiniformes; family Carcharhinidae; genus Sphyrna; species Sphyrna mokarran. The sequence continues at coordinate 36,035,233 of JAGIQG010000020.1, read as the reverse complement.
TTTTGTGGAAGTAGTGCCAATGAACTGCTTTGCCTTGAGTGCTGACAAGCTTGAGTACTTTTGGAAGTACATTCATCCAGGCAAGGAGACAGTATTCTATTACACTCCTGACTTGAGCCTGATAGATGGTGGATAGGCTTGGAATAATCAGGAGTTGGGTTACTCATCAGAGAATTCCTAGTCTCAGACTTGGTCCTGTATTTGTCACTCGTTCAACCCGAGTCTAATTCAATGGTGATTCCGATCAATGGTGACCTGGCACTTGTGTCAAGTCAATATTCCCTGCCACTTAAAGCTCAGATCTTGCTGCATTTTGACATGGACCGCTTTATTATCTGAGTTATGAATGGCGTTCAACAATGATTACTGAGGATTGGCACACCGTCACTTATGATGAAAGATCACCAATGAAGCAGCTGAAAATAGGTGAACCTCAGACTCTAACCTGGGGGACTCTCAGTTTTATCCTGAAAAGGAGGTGACTGCTCTCCAATAACCACAACTATCTTCCTTTGTGCTAGCTATGTGTCAGGAAACAGAGGTAAGTTTATGTTAACTACGTTTGTGTTGTTGAATGTGGGAAAATACACATTTAAGTGGGTTTAATTTTATGTTTTTCTTGAGACAGTACAGCTCCAGTTAGATTCATGTTAGACAAAGATGCTTGCATGAATGGGGTTTGGATTTCAGTTTAAATTGTGTTTCTACTGTGCTGAGAAAGTTATGATGTGAAAAGTAAAAATGAGCTGAGAGAAAGAATGAGATGTTACTTAGAATTACTCTGAGCAGAAATAAGAAATAACAACAGACAATTCCACAGTGGGAGTAATCTAAAGGTCTCCAAACATTAGTTCTGCAGTGACACACAGTGTAACCAAGAATAACCTAGGGCTTATAAAAAAAGTACAGCAATAATCATGGGTGGTTCTTAACATGCATATTGACTGTATAAGTCAAATTGGCAAGGATAGTCTCAAGACAGTTTATTGAACATATTAGAAATTGATTTTTTGGAGCAGTAAATGGTGGAACCACCCAGGGAGTAGACGATTCTAGATTTGGCATTATATCATTAGGTAGCGCTAATAAATAGTCTCAGTTAAGGATTTCTAAGGAAGAGTGATCAGAGCATGCTAGAATTTCAAATAATGTTTGAAGGTGAGAAACTGGAGTCCCACATGAGCATTCTGGACTTAAACAAAAGATAATTATAGTGGTGCTGGCAGGCTAGGCAGGAAGACTAAAAGGTAGATAGGACAAGAGAGGAAGAATAGAGGCTGTATAATCCACCTTGGAATATTCAGCTTCTATGCTTCTTCTTTTGTCACTTCCTCTGGTTCCTCGCATGAGGCTGTTCATGTTGGCAATGGCTGTTCAGATAATGGCAAGTTGTGCAGCAAGCAGCAGCCATGCCAAATCTTCTAACTCACTAATCTGGATATTGTCAGGCTGCTCCAGAGTGTTCTAGGATCATTGCTTCTGGACACCAATGGTCTTCTCTATTGATTTTGTTTGGCTGCATGGCTCTCATTGTTAGTTTGCATGGTTCTGAAATAGAATTGTAAGTCAAGTCATGAGCAGACAGCCCTTCTTGTTCAGTAGTCACCATCTTTTGATTCACCATGGTAGATGAAATATACCAAAGCCAGATAACTGTCACAAAATCAATGTATCATGATCTGAATAATCTCCAGCACTTTAATCATAACTGCTTTTGGTTAAGATACATTTCAGAATTGAAATGAGATGTATCCACCATAACGACACACAATCCTTGCAAACCCTGATGTGCACTCCATCTGGCAAGAGGTAATGAAATGAAGTTACTCCCCAGTGATCCTCAGCAATACATTGCAAGATGTTGCAAAAGTCTCCAGAGACTGCATGGAAGAAATCAAACGCGTAGATACGTACGGCAACTGAAAATGTGGCCGTTGCAGTTGGGGTCTTGGTTGAAACAGTCTGCAGATTTCATTGATGACTACCTTAGTCATGTGGAAATATCTGAAACACCTGTCATTGTTCAAGTTCAGGAATGAGATTTACTCCTTGGGCACAATATGGCCTCCTGTTCAGAGCTCTTCTCCACTTCCAGCAGCTCATCCTGCTCATGTCTTCTGTTCATTCTTCCCATCATTGGAAAATGAGGCTGGAGAAGTAATAATAGGAAAGAAACAAACAAATGGCAGAGGAACTGAATAGTTACTTTGCATCAATCTTCACAGTGGAAGAACCAGTAGGATAGCAGAGCTCCAGGATCATCAGGGGCATGAGTGAGTGTAGTGGCCATCACTACGGGGAAGGTTCTGAGGAAATGGAAATGTTTGGAAGTGGATAAAATGTTGACTGGATGAATGATACTCCAGGGTTCTAAAAGAGATAGCTGAGGAAACTGTGGAGGCATGTGTGGTGATCTTTCAGGAATCACTGGAGGCAGGGAGGGTTATGATGTGGAAATGCCAGCGTTGGACTGGGGTAAACACAGTAAGAAGTCCAACAGGTTTACTTGGTAGCAAACACCAACAGTGTTCAGAGCACAGTTTATTCTTCAGCTGAGCGGGAGTTCTGTTCACAAACAAGGCATATAAAGACAAATTCAATTTACAGAATACTCATTGGAATGCGAATTGTTACAGCTAATCAAGTCTTAAAAGGTACAGACAACGAGGGTGGAGAGAGATTAAAGCACAGGTTCAGGAGATGTATATTGTCCCCAGATAGGAAAATTAGTGAGATTTTGTAAGCCCAGACAAATGGTGGGGGTTACAGATAACGTGACATGAACCCAAGATCCTGGCTGAGGCTGTCCTCGTGCATGCGGAACTTGCTATAAGCCTCTGCTCAGCAACTCTGCGCTGTCGTGAAAGCGCCATGGAGAATGCTTAATTGAAGATCAGAGGCCGAATGCCCATGACTGCTGAAGTGTTCCCCAATAGAAAGAACAGTCTTGCCTTGCCAGACAGGGTACCAGAAGATTGGAAAGTTGCTAATGTAACATCACTGTTTAAGAAGGGATGGAGGCAGCAAACAGTGACTTCAGTCACTGGCAGGATTTTAGAGTCCATCATTAAAGATGAGATTGCAGAATGCTTGGAAGTGCTTGATCAAGTAGGACTGAGTCAGTGTGGCTTCATCAAGGGAAGGTCATGTCTGACAAATCTGAAAGTGTTATTTGAGATGGTAACAAGGAAGTTAGATAAAAGAGAACCAACGAACATGATTTATTTACATGTCCAGGAGGCCTTTGACAAGGTTCCACACAAGAGATTGTTAAATAAGTTAAGGGCCATTGATGTTAAGGGTAAGATCCTGGCATGGACAGAGTACTGGCTGACTGGCAGAAGGCAGAGTGTGTGGATAAAGGGGTCTTTTTCAGGATGGCAGCCAGTGACTAGCAGTGTGCCTCAGGACTCAGCGCTGGGACTACAACTTTTCACAATATACATTAATGATTGGGAAGGAGGCATTATTGAAGGCACTGTGCTAAATTTGTAGATGATACAAAGATATGTAGCAGACAGGTAGTATTGAGGAAGCAGGTGGGCTGCAGAAGGACTTAGACCAAGCTAGGAGAGCGGGCAAAGAAGTGGTAAATGGAATACAATTTGGCAAAGTATGAGATTATGCATTTTGGAAGGAGGAATGGAAATAGGACTATTTCCTATTGGGCAAATATGATTAGGAAATCAGAAGCACAAATGCACTTGGGAGTCATTGTTCAAGATTCTCTTAAGGTTAACGTGCAGGTTCACTCGGCAGCTAGGAAGGTAAATGCAAAGTGAGTATTTGTGTCGAGAGGCCTAAAATACAAAAGTGGAGATGTACTTCTGAGGGTCTAAGGCTGTGGTCAGATCACATTTGGAGTATTGTGAGCAGTTTTGGGGCCTGTATCTAAGGATGTGCTGGCCTTGGAAAGTGTCCCGGGGAGGTTCACAAGGATGATCCCTGGAATGAAGAGCTTGTTCTATGAGCAATGTTTGAGGATTCTGGGTCTGTTTACGTTGTAGTTCAGAAGGACCAAAGAGGATCTTATTGAAACTTACTGGATATTGCAAGGCCTGAATAGGGTGGATGTGGAGAGGACGTTTCCACAATGAGGAAAAACTGGAACCTGAGAGCACAGCCTCAGACTAAAGGAATGATCCTTTAAAACAGAAGGAGTAGAATTTCTTTAGCCAGAGAGTGAATCTGTACTCTCTGCTGCAGAAAGTTGTTGTCGCCAGGTCGTTGAGTGTCTTTAAAACACACAGATAGGTTCTTGACTAATAAGGTAATCAGGGTTTATGGGGGAAAAGCAGGAGAACGGGAGTGAGAAAAATATCAGCCATGATTGCACGGCAGAGCGGACTCGATGGCCTAGCGGCTTAATTCTGCTCCTATGTCTTATAGTCTTATCATGCTACATTTCAAAACAAAGGCCAAGTAATTAAAGGCCAAATGTTTGTCTGTTGGTAACTTAAAGGCCGTGCACAAAGTACTTTGTGCCAGCCAAAAAGACACCACTGTTGATTACTGAAACATTACCAAGCAAAGTACCCATTGCAGCAAAAATAATCTAGCAACTAACCTGAATCTGACCTGCTAGTTTGGGATTGCTGAGATCCATTTGAGGCCTCATCAGGTTGGCATTTCATCTGTTACGTAAATCTGGTGCTGCTTCTAGCATGCTTTCCTACACTCTTCATTGAATCAAGGTTGGCCCTGGACTAGATGGTAATGGTAGAGTGAGGGTAATATCGGGACAAAGTTAGATTGCTGAAATATAATTTTTTTTTACTATCATGAGTCACAGTACTTCATGGATATCCAGATTTGAACTGCTGTGTCAACCCAATTAAGCAGGTTGTCAGTGAGACACAATACACTGCAGAGCCTTCAAATTGAAGGCCAGACCCCCATCTCCATAAAAACTGCATACAGTGGTCACTCATACTAGTAGTGACTTGGACTAATGCAACTGTGACAGGTAAATTGGTGAGTTCAAGGAGGTTTTTCCCTCCTCCTTGGTTCTCTAACCATTTACCATAGTCTAGCAGATCATTTCTTGAAGACTGGGCAAGATCATGCTACTCTTGGTAATGGACATGGAAGTCCCCAGAGGGAATTTTCTGTGTCCTTATAACACTCAACTCTTCTCTCAGTGGGTGGCGAACATGAAGGAGCACAATTGAGAAGGGTAATTGGTGATTATCAGCAAGAGATTTCCTCACCTCCGTTTGCCATGAAACTTCCCAGGGTCCAAAGTCAATATTGAGGAATCTCAGCAATATTCCATCCACGCCTGCATAACACTATACCACCATCTATAGTGAGTTTGGCCTATTGGGTGGAACATATCCAGAGAACGTGATACAGGTATCTGGGACACTGGTTCTGCAAATATGACTAATCTACGGGAAAGCTTTCCCAAATCTCCAGAGACTGGAGAGGAGCATCAACAAGGCAATAATGCCCCCCCAAAAGCTGCATGCACAAACATCTCCATGCAATTCCAGCAGAAGTTGAAACCTAACTAACTGTACGTGCAGTTACACAAGACACTCTCAGAGCTGCACACCAAAATCAATCACTTGTAAATGCTCCAAGAAATTAGAGCCAACTTATTAGGTAGTGTCCCTTCTATCAGATATGGTGTCTAGGTCAAGGCCAGGTCATAGAGTTTCACTCTTATTTGACTTTTCCATTGCAGTTTTGACATAACTCTGTGGTAAGCTTTTAGAAGTCAATAAGAGTGAACCCATTTGGTCTATTCTTCATGCTGCATGCTGGGAACATTTCCATTCCCTGGGGCCAGCATATGTGCAGGAATGTCTCCAGCTGCAGCTTCTATAAGCACATATTTCGGAGTTGGAGCAGCAGCAGCTGTGGAGTATCCGCAAGGCAGAAAATATCATGGATAGCACATTTAGTGAGGTAACATTGCCGGCTCAGACTCCACAAACAAATGTATTTTGGATACCATTGAGGGGAATGGCCTTTCAGGGGAAAGCAGCAGCAGCCAAATCCATTGCACCATGACTGGTTCTGGGGGAGAGGTGGGTGAGGACAGGCTGAGTGTGTGGGCATGTGCATGGTAGATACAGTATAACGTGGATAAATGTGAGGTTATCAACTGAAAAACTCAGAAGACAGACTATTACTTGAATGAGTATAAATGGAGAAGGTTGGATATTCAATGAGATCATGAAGTCCTTGTATATCAGTTGCTGAAAGTAAGCGCGCAAATAGTTTGCTGCTCTTCACAGCAAGAAGATTGAAGTATCAGGATGGGGACGTCTTGCTGCAATTGTGTAGGGCATTGGTGAGGCCACACCTGAAATACAGTTTTGGTGTCTTTATCTGAAGAAAGAAATCCTTACTATAAGTGAGTATAACTCAGGTTTACCAGGCTGATTCCTGGGGTGGAGGTCTGTCATCGGAGAAGACACTAAGTCAGTTAGGATTATATTCACTGGAGTTAAGAGAGGGATCTCATAGAAACTTATAAAATGCTAACACAATTAGACAGGGTAATTTCAGAAAGAATGTTCCCAATGGTGAGAGTGTCCTGAACTAGGAGTCATAATTTGAGGATAAGGGGTAAACCTTTTAGAAGAGGTGAGAAGAAATTTCTTCACCCAGAGGGTGGTGAATGTATGGAATTCACTAACACAAAATGTGGCTGAGGGGAACATGTTGTCTTACTTCAAAAAGAAATCAGGATATTGAATTAGATGATCAGCCACGATCGTGAATAGTGGGGCATGCTCAAAGAGCCGAATAGCCGACTCCTGTTTTTAGTTTCTATGTGAACAGAAGCTACATGCCCACCAGACTGAGGGAGGAAAGCAAATTTCCTTCTTTAAAGGATGAGTGAACAAAATCTGAGATAATTTTGTAAGCATCGTTACTGAGACTAATATTTTATTCCAGATTTATTAATTAAAGAGCCAGGGATATATAGGGTGGATATGACAATAGCATATTTCTTTTGCAGAGCTGTAAAGAACCAAATAGTTTATTTCAAGCACATAGTTAAGAAATCAAATGTTTTGACCATTCACATGCATCACCAAACTTCCCCCTGCCTCCCCCACAACTCCATCCCCGAACAAGGAGGAAGTCCAATTGGGGACCAGTAACATCTTGCTTAAAGGTTTATATTTTGCACTTGGGTAAGATGTTCTTTCAGTGATTTGAGGCAGATTGGCCTCCTCCTGCACTGTAGGGATTCTAGAAGTTGCTCAGAACTTCAATATTCAGTGTACTGAACAATTGTTGCTTGTGGGCTTCCCTAAGCTCCTCAGAGCTCTTGCCCGCTTGGCAACACAAAACCAGCAAAAATCCTCTGTCTTCTCAGGTCTCAAGAGGCTTCTTCAACCCCAACTGCAGAGAGCTACCAAAAAGCACCAGGGGCTTCACTTAGACCCCATGTCCTCAGAGTTAACACCAAATTAGTTGTAAGGAGCTAGCCATCTACTTTTTTTTTAAATCTGCTCGACTGTGATTACATTTGACTGACCCTTGAACTAATGTATAGTGCAGGAGATAGTTATTTAGCCCATCTAGTCCACACAAAAAGAGCAACCTACCCAAGGCATACCCTCCCTAACCTTGCACAATTATAGCCAATCCACCTAACCTGAACATATTTGGATCATCTGGTAGTTTTCCAATACACCTCTGGACCACAGCCCGACAATAAATGTCTCAGATAACATAGAACATAGAACAATACAGCACAGAACAGGCCCTTCGGCCTTCGATGTTGTGCCGACCAAAATAAAAAGCAATGCCCCTCCAACCTAAACCATTCCCTTCTCTTCCATATACTTATCAATTAACCTCTTAAATGCCACCAAACTTGGCGCATCTACAACAGCTGCAGGCAGGGCATTCCACTCCCTAATCACTCTTTGATAAAGAACCTACCTCTGATATCCGTCCTATAACTCATACCCCTTAATTTAAAGCTGTGTCCCGTCGTGCTAGCTTTCTCCATCCTAGGAAAAAGGCTATCACTGTCCACCCTATCTAAACCTCTAATCATCTTTTATGCTTCAATAAGATCCCCTCTTAGCCGCCTCCTTTCTAACGAAAACAACCTCAAATCCTTCAACCTCTCTTCATAGGACCTGCCCTCCATACCAGGCAACATCCTGGTAAACCTCCTCTGTACCCTCTCCAATGCCTCCACATCTTTCTTATAATGTTGCGACCAGAACTGCACACAATACTCCAAGTGCGGCCGCACTAGAGTTTTGTACAGTTGCAACATGATGCTGCGGCTTCTAAATTCAATCCCCCTACCAATAAAAGCTAAGACTCCATATGCCTTCTTAACAACTTTATCCACTTGACTGCCTACTTTCAGGGATCTATTGACACATACACCAAGATCCTCTGTTCCTCAACACTATTAAGAGCCCTACCATTAGCCCTATACTCTACACATTTATTGTTCCTGCCAAAGTGCATTACCTCACACTTTTCCACATTAAACTCCATTTGCCACCTCTCGGCCCAGCTCTGCAACTTGTCCAAGTCACGCTGTAAACTAAAACACCCCTCTTCACTATCTACCACACCACCAACTTTAGTATCATCTGCAAATTTACTGATCCATCCCTCAATACCCTCATCCAGATCATTCATAAAAATTACAAACAGCAGGGGCCCCAAAACAGACCCCTGAGGCACACCACTCGTCACCGAACTCCACGATGAATATCTCCCATCAACCACCACCCTCTGTCTTCTCTCTGCCAGCCAATTCCTAATCCAATTAGCTAAATCACCCTCTATTCCACACATCTGCATTTTCTGTAGAAGTCTTCCATGGGCCACCTTATCAAACGCCTTACTAAAGTCCATATATACTACATCAACCGCCTTACCCCCATCAACCTCTCTGGTCACTTTCTCAAAAAACTCAATGAGGTTAGTAAGGCATGACCTACCCTTCACGAAACCGATAACGAACACTGCGCTCACAATAAACCATGGTACTGTTGACCACCCATGCAGTAAGATTTCCAGTTTTGTATTACATGCTGTGCAGTTGAGAATGAAATTGAGATTCCTGTGAAGTATTAAAATACGATGCCACACTCAACTTACCAATGCAGTCGCAAAGGATCCCACCCTTGTTACTAGGCGGGAACCAATGTAACAGCAGTGGAACCTGCTGCACTTTCAATGTCACAATCCACACCGGTACATGTGAATGAATGTCTGAACAGCAGTTATCTATTTCTCCAAATCCACCCCCATCATACATATTTCTTTGGCATCCATCCAACTCTGGAAATAGTGGACTGTGCCCGAAGTGCGAATCACTTCTCATTCAATGTTTGCTATGGTTGTACAGGCCAATTCACGAGTTGCAGTCCCTTCAACAGCTTGAACAAATGTATTGTATGGCCCAAACTTGATTGATATTTGTTCCTCCAAAGGGCTCTGTCAGTCATCCCGGTACTCAGCTTTTTGGACATTCTTCTTGTCCGCTTGGCTCCAGGCACTCCCCGATCAACGTAACGGATTCCCCATACACTGATTCCAATCCAGTCTACTTGAAGTTTTGCTTGCAGCATCCTTGTATTACAGACGTGGGAATCTTATTAGTCTTGAGCTGATGGCTAGCTTGCCAGAGCACATCTTGCAGGATGCATCCATCACACGACCCAACCAATAGGTTCAACACTGACACAGAACAAATAAATAAACAGGTTCGTGTACTTCCAAATTTGTCTGAGGCATGAGGTGGAATTATTTTTTTGGCTTGCCTAAGTTGTCCACCCATGTCTTAATACTGTGAAGGACGGTGCTGAGAACACACGCCTGGTAAACATAAGCTTTGTATTTTGTTAGTCTGCTGTTGGTCCACAGTTAATTTCTCAACTTTGATATGATACTGTGGCCTTGGTAATCAAAGTGCTGATTTCAGTCAGCATCAAGGGACAGATGACTGATAATTGTTCCAAAAGGTACCGATGAATGCCCCAGCGAGGTTGTCACTGATGATGGAAGAGGTGTCTATATCCTGGACATTAATTTAATCATTCTGATGCTGATCATCAGTCCAAATTCCTTGCTGTTGTGAGATAACCAATTTACAAATTGTTGCAAGTGAACTTCAGTATGGGATGCCAGTACGATGTCTTCTGCAAAGAGCGATTCACTGGCTCGGACATTGTAAATTTTGGATGTGGCATTAAAGACTTGCCAAGTTTAAGAGCTTGCTATGAGCTCTGGTATGACATGAGGCATTACATCAGCAAGGTACCTGGGATACATTACAGAAACAAAATAAAAGTAATGAACTGAATTTCATTTGAGTGCATTGGACTCAGCCAATTAGCATGAATGTCAAACATGACAGCACAATGACCTCTGCTATACTGATGATAAAATTTATCTACTAACAGCAGTATGCTAGGCACAAGTTTGTAATTCTTCATAAACAAATTCTGCACTTAATTTGAGAATGTGATAGGGAAGGAACCAGAGTTTAATGCTTAAAAAAGTGAAATATTAAAATAAGCCAGACTTCTGTCAGTCAGTGCAGTTAAACTGACATTGCATGAGTGGTCTCAATCTAATTTCTCATATAAAAGACAGCACCAATGACAATGCAGTAGTGAAGGTGTTCCACTGCTGTATCAAGTGTCTCTAGAGAGGAAAGTGAACTTCACAATCTTCTGATGCAGTGGCACATATGTGATCTTGACATTTGAGATTAGGCCCACTCAAGTGAAGTTAAGGTCTAGGAAGAACAAAGAACAAAACAGCACAGGCAACAGGCCCGTCGGCCCAATGAGCCAGAGCCACCACCCCGAAGTTCCCACCTCTACCCATGCTGCCTGTCTATGTTTATGGATCTATGGATTAAAAACCAAATTTGAGACAATTTAGGGAGAATTTGTTTTGCCAATTAGCCTAAGAGCACATCTTTGGGATGTGGGAGGAAACCGGAGCACCCGGAGAAAACCTACACAAGCGCAGGGAGAATGTGCAAACTCCCAGAGACACAGGCCCAAATCCACATATCTACACAGCACGGCGATAGTCACTGAGCTGTCGTGTTGCCTATCAAATGGTCCAGGTCAAGCGTACACTAATGATGTGAAGCACTAGGATACTCAAAAAAAAAATCCAAGAGCAACCCTCTCACGACCCATCGCGTGTATGCCCCTCGTTAGACAACAAGGTGGACGAAAGCACCTGTAGGATAAAAACAAGTACATCAATATCATCATCTATTTACACACTCCCCAGGGACTCCCAAGGCTCATGATCCCTATTTTAAATCAGTTTTCTATATCCCTCCATTCCCATTCTGTGCATGTGCCCATCTAAGTATTTCTTGAATAACTCGAGTACCAGCCTCCACCACTTTACTTGGCAGCGCATTCCATACCCCCACCACCCTGTGTGAAAAAACTCCGTCGCGTCCAAATTATACCTAACCCCCCTCACCCTAAGCCCATGACCCCTCGTGCTATTTGAGTCCATCCTAGGAAAAAGCTTAACCCTATTTACTCCATCTATACCCCTCAATCTTGTACACCTCTATTAGATCTCTTCTAAGTTTACATCTTTCTAAGGAAAACAGTCCCAATTTGCCTAATCTCTCCTCGTAACTCAGACCTTCCATACCAGGCAGCATCCTGGTAAACCTCCTCTGGACTCTCTCCAGAGTCTCCACGTCCTTCTGGTGGAAAGGCGACCAGAACTTACTACCAGAAGTATTCCAAATGAGGTCTAATCAACGTTTTGTACAATTGCAACATTAAAGGCCAGCTCTTGTACTCTATACCCCTTCCTATAAAGGCTAGCATACCATATGCTTTCTTCACAACCTTCTGCACCTGCTCTGCCACCTTCAGAGACTTGTGCACCTGCACCCCCAGGTCCCTCTGCGTTTCTATACTCTTAATAGGTCTACCCTTCATCATATACCTCCCCCCTTACGTTATTTCTCCCGAAATGCATCACTTCACATTTATTAGGGTTGAATTCCATCTGCCATCTATCTGCCCAAGCTACCAGCCTACGTCCTGCTGCATCGCCTGACAATGCTCCTCACTATCCACAAGTCCAGCTATCTTTGCATCGTCTGCAAACTTGCTGATCACTCCACTTACTCCCTCTTCCAAGTCATTTATCTATATTACAAATAGAAGAGGTCCCAGTACCGAGCCCTGCAGCACACCACTAGTGACCGACCTCCTGCTAGAAAAACACCCTTCCACTATTACTGTCTCCTATTACCAAGCCAGTTACTTATCCATCTAGCTAAGTCTGCAACTTAATTACACCATTATTATGTAATAATTGATCTTGAGATTCACGTTTCTTATTTTTGCAGGTGGAAAAGTCACAAGCTATTTACGAATGCTGAATATCCAGCAGCACTTTTAATATTCTTGTCAAGGCATCTATTTAATCTACCAGATTCTAACAGTAGGGTAGTACAGTGGTAGTGGCTAGCACCAGAGACCCAGGTTCAATTCCAGCCTTCAAATTTATTTGCGTCACAAGTAGGTTTACATTAACATTGCAATAAAATACTGTCAAAATCCTCTAATCGTCACATTCTAGTGCTTGTTCGGGTACCCTGAGGGAGAATTTAGCATGGCCAATGTACCTAACTAACACTAAAGTCAGAGGAGTTATAGACAGTGAGGATAGATTTTTCAGTTTGCAGAGGGACATAGATAAGCTACAGAGCTGGGCTGAGAGGTGGCAAATGGAATTTAATGCGGAAAAGCATGAGGTGATTCACTTTGGAAAGAGTAACAGGATTACAGAATATAGGGCTAATGGAAGGACTCTTGGAAGCGTTGACGGACAGAGAGATCTCGGTGTACACGTGCATAGATCCCTGAAAGTTGGCACCCAGGTTGATAAGGTTAGTATGAAGGCATATGGTGTGTTAACTTTTATTGGTAGAGGGACTGAATTTCAGAGCTGAGATCATGTTGCAACTGTACAAAACTCTGATGTGGCCGCATTTGGAGTTTTGCGCACAGTTCTGGTCGCCGCATTATAAGAAAGATGTGGAGGTGTTGGAAAGGGTGCAGAGGAGGTTTACCAGAATGTTGCCTGGTATGGTGGGAAGATCTTATGAGGAAAGGCTGAGGGACTTGAGGTTGCTTTCGTTAGAGAGAAAAAGGTTAAGAGGTGACCTCATTGAGGCATACAAGGTGATCAGAGGATGAGATAGGGTGGACAGTGAGAGCCTTTTTCCTCAGTTGGTGATGGCCCACACGAGGGGTCATAGCTTTAAATTGAGGAGTGATAATTGTAGGACAGATGCCAGAGGTAGGTTCTTTACTCAGAGAGTAGTAAGGCATGGAATACCCTACCTGCAGCAGTTGTGGACTCAGCAACTTTAAGGGTGTTCAAATGGTCATGGATAGGGATATGGATAACATTGGAAAAGTTTAGGTTAGAGGATCATTAGATTCATTAAACTGGTCGGTGCAACATCAAGAGCCATAGGGCCTGTACTGCGCTGTAATGTTCTATGAAACTGGAACACCCAGAGCAAAGACATGGGGATGTGCAGACTCCGCACAGACAGTGACCCAAAATAGCAATCGAACCTGGTTCCCTGGTGCTGAGGCAGCAGTGCTAACCAAGGTGAGATTTTGCACGCTCTACCTGTATCTACATGGGTTTCATCCAGGTGCTCTGATTTCCTCCCATAGTCCAAGTATGTATAGGTTAAGTGGATTGGCCAAAGTAAATGAGCAGGGTTACGGAGGTAGGTTGGAGTGAACAGCCTGAGATGGATGTCCTTTCAGAGAGTCAGTGCAGACTCAATGGGTCAGATGGTCTCGTTCTGCATTGTAGAGGTTCTATAGCTCCAATGCTCCCACCCAGCATCTGAGCATAAACCTTCATTGCAAAGTTTGAAACTACTGTCACATTGCACGTGCATATTACAGCAGTTTAAGGCCAAGTTGTAATGGCTCTCGAGATAAAACACACACCACGACATTTACAAAATGCTCTTCAAAACAGTATCTTGGGAGGATTCATGCAGACAAAAAAAAATGCTCAATTTCCCTCAATAATCATAATCATTCCTGTTAAATGGAACCTTAACAGAGCAGGAAACCACAGCTGTTTTGCAGGGCCTTAGATGTGTTGCCTGGTAAGAAATCTCTCACACTTATCTGCAATAAAAAATGACTGGTGCATTGACCCATGTACTATATTCAAGAAGTGCTTCAAGCAGCAGCTTTAAACATTCTATATGCTTACTTGTGTTTAATCTTCACATTATCTTTCTCTACACCTTAGCTATGAGCGTAACATGACATTCTGCATCCCCTCCTTTTCTTCTTCCCCATGTACTCGATGAATGGTACGCTTTGTCTGTATAGCATGCCAGAAACAATATTTTTCACTGTATACCAATACATATGACAAAAATAAATCAAACTTTCTGCCCAAATTGCACATTTCTACTACCAGCTAATGCCAGAAAAAATAAATTCTTTTCCTGTTAATTTAGCCTAACTTTGAAGTTTCTTTTCATTTAAAATCAAGGAAATTATTCCAAATAAAACCAGAAAATGCTGGAAACTCAGTGGATCTGACAGCATTTGTAGGCAAAAAAAACGGAGTTAATATTTTGGGTCAATGACCTCTCATTAGATCTGGCTTTCGTATGAAGAAGTAACTTTCCTTACAGCAGAATCTGACTTCATCTCAGGCTATTGTTTAGATTTCTTGAAATTATTCCATATTTATGCCAATTCCAAATTACATTAATCAAATACATAAGTCATAGCATCAAAACAGGCCCTTCGGCCCAACCAATCCATACCAACCATTTCCTATTCATATACATATCCAAATGCTTTTTAAATGTTGCTGTTGAACTTGCCTCAATCGTTCTCTGGCAGCTTATTCCACTTACACACCATTCTTTGCATGAAGCGGCCCTCAAGTCCCTTTTAAATCTTTCCCCTTTCACCTTAAAGGTATGTTCTCAAGTTTTCAGAAAACACTGTGTCCATCCTATCTTTTCCCCTTCATGGTTTTATACACCTCCAGAAGGTCACCTTCATTCTCCTACTTTCCAAGGAATAAAGCCCTTTCCTGGCCAACCACTCCTATAACTCAGAACCACTGGTCCTGGCAACACACTCATAAATCTTAACATTCTTTCCAGTTTCTCAATCATCCAATAAGAGGGTAACCAAAACTGTACAAATATTCCAAGTGCAGCCTCATCAACTTATACAACTGTAACAAAGTCCCAACTCCTATATCCAATTCCCTGACTCATGAAGGCCAGTGCACTAAACATCTTTTCCACCACTGTCTCCCTATAATGCTGCTTCCAACAACGCTGTGCTTGTACTCCGAGGTCCCATTGTTCCTCAACACTCCCCATACAAGTCCTATCCTGTTTGACTTTCCAAAATGCAGAACTCAGTATAAACAAAAGCAGCAGCAATCAGATCTTCAACCTGTCCTCTGAATGTTGGCCTGGAAAATTTGGATGAACAGATATTGCAGCAATGCTTTAAGTTATGGCTTTGTTGGGTACAATAATTTCAATAATGGAGTAAGCGTAAAAAATGATTTGCAGCTGACAGTTGCAAATCATTTTGCTGTGATCAAAATACTGATTATGTTCACCAATCTTCCAAATTCTGCAGTGAAGAAACAAAGTAGTTTACTATCTGTATATAAAAATAATTTTGAGCATTTATGCATTTAACGGAGCTGGAGGATGCAGTGAAATAGCCTCCATTTGAACTCTGATGCACTTGAACGTCTGGTTTGCTGAATAACATTGTCTGTAGCAAATGAGTTGTCTCAAACCACCATTTATATAAATGCAATTCTTCCTTTTGAACACACGTCTGTAGTCGCAACTTTTCATATCAACTAACTACTGATTACACAAAGTACCAGGACAGCTAATATGAGGCTTTTTGAGGATAATCATTTTATACTGATCAAAACCATGTGCTCAATAAGGGATTTTCACAGTACGTCCACTGCAGTGTTAATGTGATTACTCGTGACACTAATAAATAAACTTTAAAAACATTGATAAAGAGTTTAAACTGTTTGTTGTGCTGACAGTTTGCAATAGATAATGTAAACACAAGCTTGAAGAAAGAATGAGATGTTTAGCTAGCAGAATTTTTTGATGTTTAACTGAACTCAAAAGGCAATTGAAGCTTGGAAGCTAGAGAGTGAACAGCCCTCAGCTTTGCTAGAAGAAAGCCATACAATGGAGCAACGGGTACAAAAGCAACAGGGCAATTAGTTAAGAAACAAGAGAATGAAGAGAAGTTTGAATCTATAGTATTCAGGAGTTGGGGACTGAGTATTTGAGAGACTGAAAACCTTAAATCAGAGCCTATTAAAAACAAAGGAATACTGTAAAAGGGTGTTGAAAAACATGGAGGTGGGTCTTTGCTGAAAGCAGCAGAATGAAAGCATTGTTTGAAAGAAGTTTTTCTGGCATGTTTGTTCATTAGTGGAGTTAGGGAACCAATGAGTGTAATTGTCATCTGAGGGGATTTAAAAAGAAATCCACATATTGAGTGGCATTTTTAGAGTGGGGTAGCATCTAACCATAATTAGCCTGTTGGGTTACAGAGACTTCATGGAGAGCACAGTTGTATTAAGATGAATTTCATAACCTGTGTTATCTTTTAACTTGTATATTTTTGTGAAGATAAGTGGGAATGAAGGTGTATTGTATTATAACTAAATTTTGGATGTCTAATAAATGTTTTTTAAAATGTTTTTTCCGTGACACTGTTCACTTGCTAAAAAGAGTTATGATCTTCTGAACCAGTATTTCATTCTACAACCTTCCCATCCAGTGGTAGCATCTCCCAAAATTGTAACTGAAGGATGCTCCCGTGAAGTGCAAGGGAAGCAGTCAGTGGGGGTGTGATTTGGAGTGGACAGGTCAAAACTCACCACTGTTTTGACAGGTTAGACGCAGGGAGATTCTTTCCTCTTGTTGGGGGAACTCTTGGACCAGAGTGCCTCATCTCAGAGTAAGGGACTGACCATTTAAATTAGAGATGAGGAGGAACTGCAGGTAGTGAATCTGTGGAATTCTTCACTACAGAGGGCTGCAGATAGCCAATTTTTTTAATCAGTGAGGGAACCAAGGATTATGGGGCAGAGTTGGAGATTATCATAGATCATTCATGATCTGAGTGAATGGTGGAACAGTCTCAATTGGGCGAATGGTCTACTTCTGCTCCTGTGTCTTATGATCTTAGGTACTACCTCTCAGGAGTTGCATGTTTGTGTTTTTTTTTTCCTTTATCAGATTACCCATGAGTCGTTTTCTACATTCTCCTCCAGGTTTGTAATTTGGATGTTTGGCAAAGAGGGTATCCAAATGGGACACCAGGAACAAGCTGGTTTATTGCTTTTTTAATCTGGATGGGACGTTTCCCATTGATTTGGTGTTGCAGTATTGTGTCCCAAATTATTTTTGGTACAATTCCAGACTAAACTACCGAATGGTAGTTCAGAGTCAAATCAAATCAGGAAGATTTGGGTGGCAACGTAGCATAGTGGTTAGCACTGCTGCTTCACAGCTCCAGGCACCTGAGTTCGATTCCCAGTTTGAGTCACTGTCTGTATGGAGTTAATATATTTTCCTCGTGTCTGCACAGGTTTCCTCTGGTAGTCCAAAGATGTGCGGATTAGGTTGATTGACCATTGCTAAAAATTGCCTCTTCGAGTCCTGAGATGCTTAGGTTAGAGGGATTAGCTGGTAAGTATGTATGGATATGGGGAAGGCATGGCTGGGACTGTAATCAGTGCAGACTCGATGGGCCAAATGGCCTCTTTCTTCTCTGCAGGGTTTCTATGAACAGTTAAAAGTAAAAATTAGAAATGCTTGAAATCTGTATTCGTAAGATGTGCAATAGGCCCTTCTGGAAAGAGAAAAGACATTGAGAGATTTTAGGTCTATGATCAGTCTTTTCCGCTTATAGTTGCTAACAAATTAGTTCAAGCATTCTGTTTTTATTTATAGTTAGTCCTAGGTATACTGACTTTGCAGCTTGTCAACTGCCCCTCAAAACGTCAGAACGCTGTCATGGGCAAGTTGCAATAACTACAAAAACAGATAACATACTTGACGAAAATGGAAAACATAAAAATTGTCAATCATGAATACAAGTTATTGGGTCAGTGATGAAAACACATGCAGCTTTCATTTTTATTATGTCAGTATTCTGAGTCACTGTCATGATATGCTGAAGATGTCATTGAATACACTGTAAATGAGTATGTGAAAAACATTTCCAGTTAATATAATTTAAAAGTACGACAGATTGCTCCTACCTTGCACAGGCAAGAGCTACCAGTGCAGCTGCAGCATTTTCTTTCTGTTTCCATGGAACTGATTGACCCAAAGCAGGTGATTCTTCTAACCAGGAACAGAGCAGAGCCTCCAGACCATTCAGACAGTCAGCAGGTTCTTTTGTGAGGCTCAGAGGCTGGCAATCTCTAAGGCAGTTCAAGAGTACCTCAGCAGTGATGTTACAGAGAGAAGGGTCAGTTTTACTTTGTGATTGGATCAAAGGAAATACCAATAATAGGCCCATGCGAGAGGTAAATGGTGCCTGTTCTGGTTGTTGTAGCAAGCCTTGTCGCTTGAGCAAGGACATGGTCTCTTCGTCACTGGAGTTTTCACGCTCATGCTGCTCTTCAAGTGCTAACTGTCGTTGTGCATTCCACAGGCCTCTAAGTGCATTGAGACGGTATTCAAGTAGTCGTGCATATGCATTACTCTGGTTCCCACACACAGCTCGCAAGCGTTCTGCCAGCTCTTCAGGATTTTTGGTTTCAAATGTCAATATCTGAAATTGAACAATTAACATTTTTCATCACCATACTGGAAAATGCTTTTATCAATCCACCAGCCTGTATTTATATAGCAGGGACTAATGTAATAAAACATCCCAAGGTACTTAACAGTCAGTGAGTTTTACAGCATAGAAAAAAGCCCTACAGCCCATCATGTTTGCATTGGCCAAACACCAATTATTCTAATCCCATTTTCCAGCATTTGGTCCGTAGCTAGATATGTTATGACTTTTCAAGAGCTTCTCGAAATGCTTTGAGTGTTGAGGGTTCCCAAAATTTCAGGTAGAGAGTGCCAGCTACCCACCACCCTCAGTTGAAAAATCTTTTCCTCAAATCTGCTAAATCTCCTGCTTCTTATTTTAAACCTATGCACCCCCTCTCCCAGTTATTGACCCTTCTGTCAAGGGGTAAAGTTCCTACCTTCTCTATCCATGTCCCTCAATTTTGTACACCTCAATTAGGTTCCCCTCTTGGCCTTCTCTGTTCCAAGGAAGGCAATTCCAGCCTCGTCAGCCTCTCTTCATAGCTGAAACACTCCAGTCCAGACAACATCCTGGTGAAACTCCTCTTCACCTTTTCTAATGCAATCACATCCTTTCTATAACGTAGTGACCAGGATTGCACACACTACTCTAGCTATGGTTTAACCAGCATTTTGTACAGTTCCATCATAACAGCCTTGCTGTTATAATCTCTCAGCAAATCAAGGCAAATGTCTCATTTGCCTTCTTAAGCACTTCATCCACCTACCCTGTTGGCTTCATGGAAGGAATAACAAGCAAAATTTGACAACTGCCACACAAGGAGAAATCAGAAGTAGATTTTAACAAGCATTTTAGCAGAAGAACATGAGCAAAATACTGGAAATCAATCACTGCTTTTTCTGTCCTTAAAGAAAAGCAATTTATTATTTCGAGCGAGAAGACAGTCTATTTCAGATTCTAAACTAATCAGATATGAAGAGGTCTGCAGGCATCATAGCTTCACAATGCTGTGACATCTACAGTCCTCGTCTGATATCACATAATGCCATGTGTTCGAAACTACACAAAACCAACAAACTTCGATTAACGCATTTCAATAAGTAAAGTCAAACCAACAAATCAAAACGTATCAGCTTATTCAACAGTAATTAAAAATATTACAGTATTATCTGTAACAAGGCAAGGAAATAACAGATTCCTGTACTCACCACCTTGTGACATTGCTGGTTTATATTTGTACTATGCGGCATGGAGAACCAAAATTGCACTCCAAAGAAAGGAGGAATAAGTATATATTTTACGTGATTATAGTGCACTAGATAAACAAGGGGACATCATTCAATGAGCAACTCCATTAGCTGAATAGATAAATGCACAACCTGGATCATAACAGCTACGCAGACCAACTATACTGTATTAACTTCAACCTTAGCTTCCCAAGGCTGGATGACATTTAAATTCCACTGCTGACTGATATTCAACACTCCTGCCGGAAACTAAATATCTGTCAATATTACGTGAGGGTAAGATGACGCTCACTGATGTTAGCAGGATATTCATTCATGGAGGGAATCACTGCTCTTACTATCTTCTCAGCCAGTCACAGGTCAAGGTATTTAGCCTCCAAGTTAGTTTCCACATTTGACTATGTAACCATAACTTCAAAAGTAATTAATTGCCTATAAATTCACTGGACTGCTCTGAGGATATACAATACAATGAAATACAATTTTCTTGTTTAAACTCCTTCTTTGCCTTTTCTCATCTCTAAAATTGCAACTACAAATCCATGCCTTGAACTCTCCACTCCTCTGATTCTGGCTTTTGTGCATCTGCTATACTTCACCCCATCACTGGCAGTCTGATCTCAGGCGAAGTGCCATGTACCTGAATACCTTAGAATGCTTATAATGGTGCAAACCAAATCCCAAAAAGGGAAACTTGATGAGCAATCACAGCTATTATCTATTTGTGTTTGACCATGAGACAATTGGTACCAACTATGTTAAGAACCAAATTAAACACACAATATTATGTTTACTTACAATGAATCCGAGGGAACATTTCCACTCATGATTCTTAGTTGGTTTGTCTCATAATACAACAGTCCCTGTGGCTATTTTACATATTAAAAATCACGATGGAAAGTGAACTGGGAGATTGCACTGCAGGTTTGCGGCATACGGAAAAGATTGAGTATGTGGATGTTAGGAAAGAGGATATGGTAGACCTGTTAAATTCTATCAAGATAGATAAGTCACCGGGACCGGATGGGATGTACCCCAGGTTATTGTGGGAGGTGAGAGAAGTGGTTGCAGAGCCCCTGGCGATGATCTTTGCGTCGTCCATGGAATCGGGAGAGGTTCCGGAGGATTGCGGATGTGGTTCCTATCTTTAGGAAAGGGAACAGGGATAGTCCAGGAAATTACCGACCGGTGAGTTTGACTTCAGTGGTTGGTAAGCTGATGGAGAGGCTTCTGAGGGATAAGATATATGAACATTTGAAGAAGTTTGGACTGATTAGAAATAGTCAGCATGGTTTTGTCAAGGGCAGGTCATGCCTTATGAGCCAAGTTGAGTTCTTTGAAAATGTGACTGAACACATAGACGAAGGAAGGGCGGTGGACATAGTGTACATGGACTTTAGTAAGGCATTTGATAAGGTCCCACATGCAAGGCTTCTGGAGAAGGTGAGAGGGCATGGGATCCAAGGGGCTTTGGCCTCGTGGATCCAGAACTGACTTGCCGGCAGAAGGCAGAGAGTGGTTGTGGATGGGTCTTGTTCTGCATGGAGGTCGGTAACCAGTGGAGTGCCCCAAAGATCTGTTCTGGGACCCCTGCTGTTTGTCATTTTCATAAATGAGCTGGATGAGCAAGTGGAGAGATGGGTTAGCAAGTTCGCCGACGATGCAAAGGTCAGTGGTGTTGTGGATGGTCTGGAGGGATGCCAAAAGTTGCAGCGGGACATAGACAGGATGCAAGACTGGGCGGAGAAGTGGCAGATGGACTTCAACGCAGATAAATGTGTAGTGGTCCATTTTGGCAGGAATAATGGGATGAAGGAGTACAATATAAGGGGTAGGAGTCTTAGCTGTGTTGTAGAGCAGAAGGATCTCGGGGTCCGGGTCCATAGGACTCTTAAATCGGCCTCGCAGGTGGAGGAAGTGGTCAAGAAGGCGTACGGTGTACTGGCCTTCATTAATCGAGGAATAGAGTTTAGGAGTCAGGAGGTAATGATGCAGCTCTATAAGACTCTTGTCAGACCCCATTGGAGTATTGTGCACAGTTCTGGTCACCTCATTATAGGAAGGATGTAGAGGCTATTGAGAGAGTTCAGAGGAGATTTACAAGGATGCTGCCCGGATTGGGAGGCAGGCCTTATGAAGATAGGATGAGGGAGCTGGGACTCTTCTCACTGGAGAGACGTAGGTTGAGAGGCGACCTGATAGAGGTTTATAAAATGTTGAGAGAATAGATAGGGTGGACTCTCAGAGACTATTTCCCCGAGCGGAAATGGTCACTACGAGAGGACACAGATTTAAGGTGCAGGGAAGCAAATACAAAGGAGATGTCAGGGGTAGGTTTTTCACTCAGAGGGTGGTGAGTGAATGGAACTGACTGCCGTCAGAGGTTGTTGAGGCAAACTGACTGGGGTCTTTTAAGAGACTTCTGGATGAGTATATGGAAAAGAATAGGATAGGGGGTTATAGATAGGTCTGTGGATTGATAGATGTGATCGGTGCAACTCGTGGGCCAAAGAGCCTGTTTGTACTGTATTGTTCTATGTTCTAATCTAGTAATATTGCAAG
Source organism: Sphyrna mokarran (assembly GCA_024679065.1). NCBI lineage: Eukaryota > Metazoa > Chordata > Chondrichthyes > Carcharhiniformes > Carcharhinidae > Sphyrna > Sphyrna mokarran. The sequence continues at coordinate 36,012,579 of JAGIQG010000020.1, read as the reverse complement.
GTAAGCACACAATTGCTGTAGGGAAGGTATTTTACAGGCTTCATTCTCTTTCTCCCCCCCATTTGGCGATGGAAATTCAAGACTTAAAACAAAACTTGTTTTCTGGAACAACTCGACACCGAGTGGTTGAAGGTTGCCACCTTCACACACATACCTACACCCAACTCAGCTCCCAACTCTTGAAGAGTGTTTTCCTCTTTCAGCTTTTCCCATTGTCCTTACCTTTTTTGAAATTTACCTTTCCCGGGAAGTAAAAGCTTTTACCTTCTTTTCATGATAACCACCTTCAGGTAAAATTTAATCACTTAACCTTATTTATGACTTTTCCAAGCTCAAACCTCTTTTTCACTTCCCTTGGAAATTTAGCAACTGAACACAACAAATCTTCATCTCCTCATGCAAATTTCTACTCGTGCCTTATTTACCTGTAGAATATGTAACCTGGTCGATTCACTTAAAATAGAATTTCTTGAAGATGAAGGTTGTGAAGAAAATTTATCTACAAACCTGCTTCTTTGGATTCATCCAGTCAACTCTCTTATAATGTCCTTGGGCCTATGACCATTCTACCTGCATCTATGAACAGCCTGGGAATATTTTTCTACAATAATGATTACATGAATGTAAGTTGCTGCTCTAATTTGGTGAAAAAAGAACAGTAAAATCATGACAAGCTATCATTATGAGAACAGCTAATTAACATTTTATCAAAGATCAAAACGGAGCAAAATAGGATAGAAAAGCGATGGTTACGTTATTGCCCTGTCAGAGAATTCAGAGACAATGGAGTGACCAAAAAAAAATTACTGAAAAAGACCTTTGTTTAAAAAAAATCTAACTTATTTACACACTCAAAGCTACAATTAAATTTTGAACCAAACAATCAATGTCACTGAACAGTTTTTCATCTCAAAGTAGATCCTTACACCTTTCGCCAAATCATTAGAAATGTTGAAATATACAGGCACTTGTAGAAACATTTCTGAATTTGTGATTAATCTCTGGAGGAAATGAAAGAAATAAGTCCCTGGTTCAAAGTGGTGGACCATTATGGACTGTGAAATTGTAGCCAAAGAAACAAATCATACCCATATCAAATGTACACTTTTAGTGACATCTATTCCACTATTGACCCAGACACCACTGCTTAATAGCTTTTAAAAGCTTAAAATACGCATCTCTATTTCAGTCCTGAGGCAATATTTACTAATAGAACTGAACACAGTAACGGCAAGTACAACATCAGGACTTTTTCTGCTTAGCATATCAGGACAAAACTTTCCAGTACATGGATGACGACATCATTGGCTCAAATCGGCTGTTCACATATTGAGAAGCATTTAAAACTAGTGTGAACCTCAATAATCAAAGTAAATTGCAGAAAGAGAGAGACCATGATTTTTAAGAACTGAGCCGACTGATCTTTTGTCCCCTTCATTAGCAGGTCAAACTGCCTGAAGGCATTGGGGATATAGTTTGGAGAAACCACAGCATGCATTCAAAACTGGAAGGACATACAGTCACGTTGAAACAGATACTAGGTATATGAGAGCAATATTATCTTCATTCCAAGAATGGACTTGGCACTCTTGGTGTTTGAGGGATCTTATGTATGCTGAGTTCTGTTTGTTTCAGTTATGCAAAGGCTTCACTTGAAGATATTTCTGCCTATGTAATTACATTTAAATGCTAAGCTAAAAAAATTAACTAACTTGGTTTTAACTTGACCACATTTTAAGAAAAAAGGCATGCTGGATTAGCTAAGAAATTTGACTGCATTTTCGAAAGTACAATGCAAGCAAAAACAAGCTCTCTTATAAGCCAAAGTATTTAATAAGCAGCATCTGCAACTGGTTTATTCAAGTTAGAGACAGCATGTGCCAAACAATTTCAATAACACAGATAAGAATAAACCCATATTGTAGTCACAGTTCTATGTTGTTAGTTCAGTCCACAATCTGTTTTGAGTACTGTTTTAATCAGTATAGGATAGGCAAAAGCCAACATTTCTCTCTCTCTTTAGTAATTATTTTTCTGTTCGCTTTCTGTAATGTTAATTTTAAGACTTGTTCAGTGAAAGAAATTCAACTCAGTACCAGGGTTGTCTTCCATTACCCAGAAATTCATGGACCTCACATCTTAGGTCTAGTCCATGCCCCCTCCTGCAACATGGTGGCCCTGAAGCCATCTTCTGCCTTCTCTGGAAATCTGAAATGGACCATAGCCACAAACGCTTTCTTACAAAGGGGAATCAAGTTGGCTCTCACCTTGACAGTCATCTTTGTGTGCCCCTCAATACAGAACACTGAGGTTTTATCTGTCCCCAGTGTTGCAAAAGGCAGGTTTGGTTATGTTGTGCAGAACACATCAATCAGTTGGACCATGCACTACCATTCCATCAGGGAAAAGTAAAGCAGAATATTTGACCACGACTCCATCAGACAGCAGTCTGCAAGTTTAAAAACCCCCCCAAGGCCCTGTGAGAAAAGGAGAAGCCTGTCTGGCTGTTACCTGAGCAAAATTTCAAAGCTATTTGGTAGAATACATCACCAGAACTCTCAAACAAGCTCCTCAACACAAATTGATGGTGGACACTCATCAGATACTTCCTGCACGCCCAAAGTCTCAACTCAGCACGCTGCCTTCAAGACAGTTGCTGTGGGGCAGAACCATTGCCCCACCTCTGTTTGAAAGGTGCATGGCAAAGCAGGGTCTGTGACAGAGGCAATAATATTTGACAAAACTCATACCAAGCAGTTCCTTAACATAACATTCTCTGCTCTATTGGCTGTTCCTGGGGATGTACACTGACCATTGAATCAGCAAAATACAATTATTGATTTGTAAATCAAATCTACTTCATCACAAACACAAATATCTGAGAATCTGTATTCAAACATTAACGTTTTGAATCATCTCAGTACAGTACATAACTGCAGGAGCTCTTCAGGGGACTATCCTAGGCCCATCCATCTTCACTTGCTTGATCAATAATCTTCCTTACATCAATAGGTTAGAGATGGAGATTATTATTGATCATTATACAATGCAGCGAGCGACACACACACACACCACACACAGCGAGCGAGCGACACACACACACACCACACACAGCGAGCGAGAGAGAGAGAGAGAAACACACACCACAGAGAGAGAGAGAGACACCACAGAGAGAGAGAGAGAGAAACACACACCACAGAGAGAGAGAGAGAGAGACACACACCACAGAGAGAGAGAGAGAAGAGAGAGAGAACACACCACAAGAGAGAGAGAGAGGACACACCACAGAGAGAGAGGAGAGAGAGACACACACACACACCACAGAGAGAGAGAGAGAGAGAGAGAGAGACACACACACACACACACCACAGAGAGAGAGAGGACACACACACACACACCACAGAGAGAGAGAGAGGACACACACACACCACAGAGAGAGAGAGAGACACACACACACCACAGAGAGAGAGAGAGACACACACACCACACAGAGAGAGAGAGAGAGACACACACACCACAGAGAGGAGAGACACACACACCACAGAGAGAGAGAGAGAGACACACACCAGAGAGAGAGAGAGACACACACACCAGAGAGAGAGAGAGAAAAGAGACACACACACACCAGAGAGAGAGAGAAAGAGACACACACACACCACAGAGAGAGAGAAAGAGACACACACACACCACAGAGAGAGAGAGAGAGAAGACAGAGAAACACACACCACAGAGAGAGAGAGACACACACACACACAGAGAGAGAAGAGAGAGAGAGACACACCACACAGAGAGAGAGAGACACACAGAGAGAGAGAGAGAGAGACACACACACCACAGAGAGAGAGAGAGAGAGAGAGAGAGAGAGAGACACACACACACCACAGAGAGAGAGAGAGAGAGAGAGAGAGAGACACCCACAGAGAGAGAGAGAGAGACAGAGAGAGAGAGAGAGACACACACCACAGAGAGAGAGAGAGAGACACCACAGAGAGAGAGAGAGACAGAGAGAGAGACACCACACACACAGAGAGAGAGAGAGAGAGAGACACACACACCACAGAGAGAGAGAGAGAGAGAGACACACACACCACAGAGAGAGAGAGAGACACACACAACCACAGAGAGAGAGACACACACACACCACAGGGAGAGAGAGAGAGACACACACACCACAGAGAGAGAGAGAGACACCACACCACAGAGAGAGAGAGAGAACACACACCACAGAGAGAGAGAGACACACACCACAGAGAGAGAGAGAAACACACACCACAGAGAGAGAGAGAGACACACCACAGAGAGAGAGAGAACACACACACACAGAGAGAGAGAGACACACACACACCACAGAGAGAGAGAGACACACACCACAGAGAGAGAGAGACACACACACACACAGAGAGAGAGAGACACACACACAACCACAGAGAGAGAGAGACACACACACACACAGAGAGAGAGAGACACACACACACCACAGAGAGAGAGAGACACACACACCACAGAGAGAGAGAGACACACACACACAACAGAGAGAGAGAGAGACACACACACACCACAGAGAGAGAGAGAGACACACACACACCACAGAGAGAGAGAGAGACACACACACACACCACAGAGAGAGAGAGAGACACACACACACCACAGAGAGAGAGAGAGACACACACACACCACAGAGAGAGAGAGACACACACAACCACAGAGAGAGAGAGAGACACACAACCACAGAGAGAGAGAGACACACACACACCACAGAGAGAGGAGACACACACCACAGAGAGAGAGAGAGACACACACACACACAGAGAGAGAGGAACACACACACACAGAGAGAGAGAGACACACACACACCACAGAGAGAGAGAGAGAGAGACACACACACACCACAAGAGAGAGAGAGAGAGACACACACACACCACAAGAGAGAGAGAGAGACACACACACACCACAGAGAGAGAGAGAGACACACACACACCACAGAGAGAGAGAGAGACACACACACACCACAGAGAGAGAGAGAGACACACACACACCACAGAGAGAGAGAGAGACACACACACACCACAGAGAGAGAGAGAGACACACACACACCACAGAGAGAGAGAGAGACACACACACACCACAGAGAGAGAGAGACACACACACCCACAGAGAGAGAGAGACACACACACACCACAGAAGCGAGAGACACACACACACATAAAGAGAGAGAGAGACCACACACACACAGAGAGAGAGAGACACACAAGAGACACACACACACAACACAGAGAGAGAGAGAGACACACACACACCACAGAGAGAGAGAGAGACACACACACACCACAGAGAGAGAGAGAGACACACACACACCACAGAGAGAGAGAGAGACACACACACACACCACAGAGAGAGAGAGAGACACACACACACCACAGAGAGAGAGAGAGACACACACACACCACAGAGAGAGAGAGAGACACACACACACCACAGAGAGAGAGAGAGACACACACACACCACAGAGAGAGAGAGAGACACACACACACCACAGAGAGAGAGAGAGACACACACACACCACAGAGAGAGAGAGAGACACACACACACCACAGAGAGAGAGAGAGACACACACACACCACAGAGAGAGAGAGAGACACACACACACCACAGAGAGAGAGAGAGACACACACACACCACAGAGAGAGAGAGAGACACACACACACCACAGAGAGAGAGACACACACACCACAGAGAGAGAGAGAGACACACACACACCACAGAGAGAGAGAAGAGACACACACACACCACAAGAGAGAGAGAGAGACACACACACACAGAGAGAGAGAGAGACACACACACACCACAGAGAGAGAGAGAGACACAAACACACACACCACGAGAGAGAGAGACACACACAACACCACAGAGAGAGAGAGAGACACACCACACACAGAGAGAGAGAGAGACACACACCACAGAGAGAGAGAGAGAGACACACCACACACAGAGAGAGAGAGAGACACACACACACAAGAAGAGAGAGAGAGACACACACACACACGAGAGAGGAGAGAGACACACACACACCACGAGAGAGAGAGGAGACACACACACAACACAGAGAGAGAGAGAGACACACACACACCACAGAAGAGAGAGGAGACACACACACACCACAGAGGAGAGAGGACACACACCACAGAGAGAGAGAGGAGACACACACACACCACAGAGAGAGACACACACACACAACACAGAGAGAGAGAGAGACACACACACACCACAGAGAGAGAGAGAGACACACACACACCACAGAGAGAGAGAGAGACACACACACACCACAGAGAGAGAGAGAGACACACACACACCACAGAGAGAGAGAGAGACACACACACACCACAGAGAGAGAGAGAGACACACACACACCACAGAGAGAGAGAGAGACACACACACACCACAGAGAGAGAGAGAGACACACACACACCACAGAGAGAGAGAGAGACACACACACACACCACAGAGAGAGAGAGAGACACACACACACCACAGAGAGAGAGAGAGACACACACACACCACAGAGAGAGAGAGAGACACACACACACCACAGAGAGAGAGAGAGACACACACACACCACAGAGAGAGAGAGAGACACACACACACCACAGAGAGAGAGAGAGACACACACACACCACAGAGAGAGAGAGAGACACACACACACCACAGAGAGAGAGAGAGACACACACACACACACAGAGAGAGAGAGAGACACACACACACCACAGAGAGAGAGAGAGACACACACACACCACAGAGAGAGAGAGAGACACACACACACCACAGAGAGAGAGAGAGACACACACACACCACAGAGAGAGAGAGAGACACACACACACCACAGAGAGAGAGAGACACACACACACACACACACCACACAGAGAGAGATAGAGAGACAGAGATAATCCAACAATCACTCCTTGACATACAATGGCATTAACACCACTGAATTTCCCCAACATCAGCATCTTTGGTTACCATTGATAGAAACTGAACTAGTCATTGCACTGCCTACAGGTGGTCAGAGGCTGGGGATCCAACAGTAGGTAGGTATCGCATCTCCAGATCCTTGCACCGTTGCCTGGGTAAGTGCAACTCCAGCAATACTCAAATCAAGCTCAAAAGATCTATCAGCTGCTTGATTTCTCCCCCCCAAAAATTCTGACCTTGAAAAATTTCAGTCCCTACATTACCAGCACACAGTGGTAACAGGATGCACTATAATAATTCACTCAATCTCCTTCAGCAGCATATCCCAATCCTTCAATCTCTCCCATTTAGAAGTACTATAGAACAGATATTTGGGTTCAGTATTCAGATCACCAATGATCATCCTGGATAACTCTCTCACCAATTTTTCAAATGCACCAGAGAAAACATGCTATCCAGTTGCATCATAGCTTGGTATGGCTTCTGCTCTGACCAAGATCACAAGAAACTATAAAGATCTGTGAACATAGCCCAATCCATCACACAAACCAGCCTTCTATCCAATGACTTCATCTACACTTCCCACAGCCTTGGGAAAACAGTCAACATGACCAAGAATTTATGAAGTGTATTAGTGTCACAAGTGGGCTCATATTAACATTATACTAGTTACTGTGAAAATCCCCTAATTGCCACATTCCAGCGTCTATTCAGGTACACTGAGGCAGAATTTGGCATGACCAGTACACCTAACCAGCATATCACTAGGACTATGGGAAGAAACTGGAGCACCCAGTGGAAATCCACGCAGAGAAAAGAAGGCACATGCAGGCTTCATGCAGAAAGTGGCCCAAACCAGGAATCAAACCTGGGTCACTAGCACTGTGAGGTAGCGGTGCTAATCATTGTGCCACTGTGCTGCTCTTGGGCCCCACACACCATGGATATACTCTTCCGCTTTCTTGTGTCAGGAAAACGATGAAAAAGTCTGCAAACACATAGCTAGGCTCTGGAACAGTTCTTCTTTGCTGTTATCAGACTTTGGGATAACCCCATCAAATATTAAGCTCATCTTTCTCTTCAACCTATCTGTAACTACAACATTATTTTCCAGCCTATCCTTTCCTTCCATGTACTTCATGAGCTGCATGTTTGCCAATAGTGTGCAAAAAACAACACTTGTCACTGTATTCCAGTACATGTGACAATAAATCATATCAAATCATTACATGCAAGTTCTCCTCCAAGTCACACACCATCCTGACTTGGAACTATATTGCTGTTTCTTCGCTGAGGCTGGGTTAAAATCCTAGAACTCCTTTCCCTACAGCACCTACACTACTTGGTTCACTGTCTTCAGGGCAATTAGGGATGGACAATAAATACTGGCTCAGGCAGTAACATCCACACATAGTATTAACAAAAAGTTAACATATGAAGGAATCTTACTTGAAAATTTAATCCATCTTTCATACTTATATCTGGAATAATCTACGTTGGACCACATTTTCTGTTACTCATGCAAAGATTAATGTATAATGATCGGCTATTTAATTTATAGACCAACATGTTTGCTGTTGTGACCTATTCAGTTACTTCCTTGCTATAACTATCACCTTACAGGTGAACTATTGAGAGATGCATCCTTTTCAAATTCTGATGAACATTCCAGCTTCTCGAAATATTCTGCATCTCAGCCCACTGAGACTCAGTGAAATCTGCTCCGCATATTAGAACAGTATTAGTATCAATCAATAGCATCCTTATATTAGGCCTTCCTGAAACAGCAGTGGTTTTCTATTTCTCCAGATTCTCAATGTTGTGGATTCAGCATCTGATTCACAGCAGATTTTTTTTTAAATGCACCATTGCATCACATTTTATAACCTCATGTTGGACTGCAGGATTTTCTCTAATGACTGGCAAATCTTTGTATAGACCAATAATCTGTACATTGCATCACTGTTCTGTATTTGCAGTTTGGAGACACTCCAGGCAACATTTACTTTTGCAACAGAGATAATCAAACATACAGATAGATTCATCTCAGTGCTGCTTCATTCACTTTACAGTGAAACTGTTGAAATTGGGATTCGCATTGGCTAAACCATTAAAGGACAATGACTTTAGACTTTATGATAAGTCTATACAATCTCAAGATGTTACACAGGAAGATAATCAGACAAGTACCATTGCACCAGAGGCATTATGTCAGGTGGCCAATGAAGTTTTAAGGGAGCATTTCTAAAGGACAAAAAACTAAAGGTGTTATTGATCTTCAGAATTTAAGACGGCTGAATGCATGGCCATCAATAGTAAAGTGGGACAAGAGTTAATTATCTGCTTGGCTTGATAACAGCCTAATGACACCAGAGAGAAAATTCCACATGAACAAGAGCTTCAGAGATTTAGGGATAAAGAAATTTATTAAGTCAAACAATTATGTCTGAAATCATGCTCTCTCCAATACAATTTAATATTTAGATAAATTCCTGTTTGGAAAATAACTACAATAATCAGGTTCAATAGAATTACTTCGACTTTGCTGTACTTGGATACTGAAAATTACTAACCAATGACAACACTGCATCTACTCAACATAAACATGATTCACAGGGGCAACACATTTGCAATATATATAGTCTCATTCAAGTTAGCATATTACAGTCATTAAATTAAGAATTGGAAGCATTTAATGAGATAATGCATTCTTACTCAAGTTTTGAGATCATTCAGAAATCATTTACTGAGCCATAAAACTACAATTTGTTCGTCTGAGTTATGTGTATAGCTGCAATCAGCAAAACCAAGGCACAGATTTACTCAAGACTCTTATTTAAATCTGCTTAAGGAATTGCTTACATCGTATCAATACTAATAAAGAGAAATAAGCAATGAACTGCATTGCAGTTCTCCTATAATAACCACTTTTGGGACTTCTTGCACTGTTCACCACTAATAAAGTCACAGCATACTGTACTAATTAGTGAAAAGACGAAGTACATTAGCAAACATTTCATCACCCAAGTGAGGCCAAATATCTTCAGCAAGTTACAAGAAATCAAAGGAAGGAACCCAGTGGCCAAATTTCAGAATACGAAACGAAAACAATTGTAACACTACGTATAATACCTATATTCCCAAAAGACTAAGATTTAAAAAGATTTTTCTTTAAATGTTCAGTGTTTGCAGCATTACTAAACTAAACCATTCACAACATGAAAGTCATTGATACCAATTAATCAAGAAAGACATCAGTCCAATGCATATTAAGTCCAACTGACTCAAAGGTATTCCCCAGCCATTCAATTCGTCAAAGACACCAGTACTAAAATATTAAGAGCATCAGTCCAATACAGGAGCTCCAACTTCTGCTTTACTGTCTGAATGCATTTGCACTGGACTAGTGCATCACATGAGCATTATAATTGAAGTGGAAATTCCACTGGGGTGTGCAGAGTCATGGCCTGATCTTTCTCAAACAAAAAGCAAGATATCCAACCTGTGTGTATTTAACTCTGAAGTCATCAGGCCACCCAATAAATATTCCACAAGTTTTATGCAAACAGAAGTGCTTCATAGCAACGTAATAAATATGTAGTATAAAAATATGGTACAAGATTAAAAATAACTCATGATTCAATGCTTGCAAAGTTCTTCATCACAGTTGATCCTCCTCCACCAAGTGAGACTCCATTGATCAAAAAAAAAATCAGAGCGCATTTGGATTTCAAAAAAATGTCATGAGATGACAGCATCACTGGCATGATTGGATGCCCATCCCTAAATACTCTGAGGAGGTGATGAGCCACTTCTTGAAATGCTGCAGTTCGAGGTGTAGACCCAAAGTCATGTTAGGGAGGGAGCTCCAGGTCTGTGACTCAATGACAGTGAAGGAACAACAATATAGTTCTAAGACAGGATGGTGTGCGACTTGATAGTGGTTTCCCCATGCATCTACTGTTTTTGTCCTTTGAGGTGGCAAAGGTTTGGAAGGTGGAGACTTGGCAAGTTGCTGTATTATGTCATGTGAATGATACCTTTTGCTACTGTCGTGGGGAGAGTGCATATTAATTACCAATCAAAATTTTCAGCAGAAATCTGGGAGCAAGTTACTTCATTGCTCACTGTCTACTTCTATCTTTCCTCAACCCATCTTTTACCGAAAGACTCACTGAGCCTTTATCCATTCCAAACACCATTTAGAACAAAGAACAAAAACAAAACAGCACCGGAAACAGGCCCTTTGACCCAACGAGCCCATGCCGCCACTTTAACATTCCCACTTCCACCCATGACCCTTGTCTATGATTACAGAAATCCGCATTGGAGCCAATTTGGGAAGACAATTTAGGGACAATTTGTTTCATCAATCAGCCTAAGAGCACATCTTTGGGCTGTGGGAGGAAACTGGAGCAGCTGGAGAAAACCCACGCAAGCACAGGGAGAATGCGCAAACTCCCACAGATACCGCACCAAATCCCTTTATCTGCACAGCAACAGTGATAGTCACTGAGCTGTCGTGTTGCCCATCAAGTGGTCCAGTTTAAGCATACACTAACGACATGGAGCAATAGGCTATTCTCGAAAAAATCCAAGAGCAGCCCTCTCATGACCCAATGCGTGTATGCCTCTTGTTGGACAACAAGACGGACCAAAGTACCTGTAGGATAAAAGAGAAATACATCAACAACATACACAACTTATGCAATTTCCAGCAACGTCCCAAGGCTCATGATCCCTATTTAAATCAGTCTACTATATCCCTTCATCCTTATTCCACTCAGGTGCCTAAATATCTCTTAAATAACTCCAGCGTGCCTGCCTCCACCACCTTACTTGGCAGTGCATTCCATACCCCTACAGCCCTGAGAGAAAAATCTCCCTCTAACATCCAAATTATACTTCGCTGGCCTCATCCTAAGCCCGTGGATCCTGATGATATTTAATTCCAACCCAGAAAAAAGCTTACCACTGTTTACTCTATCTAAACCCTTCCTTATCATTTAGTGACAGCTTTGGCTCAATAAGAGAGTTATGATATTCAAGTCCCACTACAGAACACTATCTAGTTTAACACTTCAGTGCAATGCTGAAGAAGTGATGTACTATCTGATATTACAGTGATTAGGACTGCTGCTTCACCCAAGTTCCAAATTCAATTCTGGCCTTGCATGTAAGAATTTGCATGCTCTCCTTATTTCTGTGTGGATTTCCTCCCACAGTAGAAAGATGTGCAGGTTAGGTGGATTGGCAATGCTAAATTGCCCCTTAGTGTCCAAAGGAATGTAGTTTAGATGGATCAGTCATGGTAAACGTTCAGTGCAGACTTAATGGCCTCCTTCTGCACTCTACGGACTCTATGGGCTGTCTGCTGAATTAGATTGAACAGAGACCTTGTTTATTACCTTAATTTTTCCCAGTAGCCTAACTGATATTTATTTTTCACCCATCATTAGAAAAAGAAATTGGTCATTATCTCATTGTGCACATCACAGTCCCAGAAGTAGCAAAGTGACTGCCACATACACTTTGCCATTTGAAAATCCTTCTAGTTAATGCGGCACCCATAGTGCAATCTTGTAACAGCGTGACCATACAGCTGCCCTGTACTATTTTTTCACAATACATTCTCTAAATGGGCCCTTTCACTTGGATTATAATTTTTAAGAGTCACATTTAACAATTGTTCAACACTTAATAGTTTTATTCTTTGGTTTTGCATTCCTTTGCTTTGTTCCAATAGTATGATCAATTTTAACCATAGAAGACCATAGAATTCCTATTATGCAAAAGGAAGCCATTTGGCCCATCGTATCTGACAGACTCTAAGCATCTTATCCCAGCCCACTCGTCTGCCATTTTCCCACACATTTACCATAGCCAATCCACCTACATATCTTTACACTGTGAGAGAAAGCCCACTGAGACAGAGAGAGAACGTGAAAACTCCACACTGACAGTCACCCAAGACTGGAATCAAACCCAGCTCTTTAGTGTTGTGATGCAACAGTGCCAACCACATAGCTGCCTCAGATGCTGCCACAAGTTTGCTCTTGACGAATGCACAGAACCTTAAAATTTGGTCTGAAACAGTAACTTTTGTTTCTTTCACCATAGATTTCAACTGATCTTCTGACTATTCCAGTACTTTTTAGCTTTTATCTTAAAATCAAAACAAGGCAAATTCAGGATTGAAACCAAACTTATCTTCCCAAAAGACTGAGGATGCTGAGACAAGTGAAAATTAAGATCGACACTTTTTTGTTAGTCAAAAGTATAAAGTAAAAGAGAAAACACTGGAAAATCTGAACAGGTCTGGCAGCATCTGTAAAGAGAGAAAAGGGCTGATGTTTCCAGTCCAGATGACCCTTTGTCAAAGGTCTGATCTGACTAAATGGCAGAATAAGCTTGGGAAACAAAACATTATTCTATACCTTGCTTTCTGAAACTCTGCAATATAGGAACAAAATCGTTTATTAAAAAGACTCATTTATGTAGCACTTTTCATGACTCAGGATATCTTAAAGTCCTCTACTATCTATGAGGTACTTGAAGTGCAATGACCATTGTAATTTAGAAAACATTTGCTTGGATTCTGATGGGGCTTGACAGAGTAGGTGCTGAGAGGATGTTTCTCTTTTTGATAGATCTTTTAGGTTAAATTTTGATCTACAAGTTAAAGGTTATGGAGGACAGACAGGAAAGTCAAGTTGACACCACAAACAAATTGGCCACAATTTTACTAAATGGTGGAGCAGGTTCAAGACACCAAAACGCTTACTCCTGTTCCTAATTATAAAAACTGAGAAAATAAGTAAGGGTAGGGTTAACTGAACATCTTAAGCATTCAGCTGATCAAAGCAATAAATAATGAGCAGATATCCTAATTGGCAGGATGAGGCTAATCATGTCCTATAGGAATGTGTGTTGGGGGCCTTAAATAATCAATGTATGTCTTAATTATTCGGATGATGGGATAGCAAGGCACACATTCAAATATGGTGGTATGGTAAGCAACTGCAGATAGAAGCACAAATTTCAAATAAAAATTGATAGGTAATGTGAATAGGCAAAACTACGGCAAGTTGGTTCCAATTTGGAACACATTATAGAACAGGATCTCAAAATGAAAACTAGGAGACAGTGGAGGTCCAAAGAGACTTGGGGATTTGGGTAGATTAGCGTATTGAAATGGTATAGAAAATAATCAGTAAGGCTGGTGGAATGCTGCCCCCTTTATCTAGAAAATTAGGATTATAAAAGGTATAGAAGTCATTATTCAAAAAAAAAGCCCTGGTTACACCATACCTGAGTACTGTGAGCAATCTGGGCACCACCCCTCCGGACTGATAGATTTTTGAGATCAGTTTTCTCTTGTGCGGGATAAATGTGGCAGTAGGTGGGTGGGAGTGGGGGGGACAACAAAACAAGTAAATGGTCTGGTTCTGCCATATACCTGGTCTCTAAGGTTTAATTTAAAACAAGAGATTAAACAAACTAGGGTTGTATAATCTGGAATTTAAACATTTAAGGGTAATCTGATCAAAATTAAGATATTGAGGGGAACAGATAAATAAACCATTTCTGTTAGTTGTATAGCCTTGGGTTGGGAGGCAGTCTGAAAGAGAGCCAAACCTTTGCAGGGTGAAAGTAGGGAATACTTCACACAAAGTATACTAGTGGTTTGGAACTCTTTTGCAAATGGCAATTGATGCCAAACCAATTGCTAATTTTAAAATTTACTGTTAAATTGTTAACCAAAGCTATTAAGGAAAATAGGGCAAAGAAAGCTTGCTGTATGGAGCAAGGTCACAGATCAGCCATGATCTTATTGAATAGCTGAATAGGCTGGAGAGGCAAATGGCCTAACCCTATTTCTATATTAATCTGGCAGCCAACTTGCACGAAATAGGATGACATTTAACTGCAATTTTGCTATGCTGTAAAATAAAATTTATATTTGGGCTAGATATTTGCATGCAGTCTATGATATTCCATTTGACCATAAGCAGGTACACTAACTTCGCAATTCTAGTTGTGTCAGAGTGTAAGTTTACTCAACTAATTATCATGCATTGGCAAAGCTGGGACAACGTCCAATAGTGCTCAAGTATCTCACAATGGAATGACAGACAGGCTTCAAGAAAATGGACAACATGCAACTATTGGCTGGTTAGGGAAACATAAAAAACAGGCTGACAAACCATACCCTCAGAAGACAGCTATAAGCACTCAGCAGGATATTTTCTTAAAGCTGATGAAATGTAAGCAATGTTTCCTCTTTCAGTTGTGATCATTTTCTTGTGTCCAAGACTGATGCACTAATGACTGACAAATTTGCATTACAACATTGTGCACAAGGTGGGTGTGCAAATATGTAACAACAATCGTTTATTTAATTCAGAATTTTAATGCAAGTTTGAAAACGATTTGATGTCCAATGCTATTAAAAAAGATTCAAAAGATTAACTTAAACTGAATATAGAGTTTTTGGTATTAGTTCTACACCAACAAGTACAAAATTGAGTCATTCTGTTTAAACTTACAGGAGTGCCTGAATTGAATAGAACAGGAATCACTAGAACTGCAGAATATTTTAAATAAATGTCTGCACAAACTTCAAATAATATGAACAGCTCATTATCATTCTGCATCATATCAAATCAAATCCAAACAACATATAATTTCTTTGCCATTTAATCCCATTTTCTCTCAAGGAAATTCCATGCTGGGATGATACCTCATCCAAAGGACATTATTCATACTTGTGACAGTGGACATAACTAAAAGCTGTGGTGACCTCTGATCACAAATAACTTCAAACCCAACTTAGTATCCAAAATACGTACATGGGTCCTGGTGACAATTTTTTTTAAAAAGAAAATTTATCTTTATCTTCTTTAACCATGAGAAAGCAACTGTTGCATGCCCTACTAGAGCTAATTCAATACAGACAAAAGATCAACCTTCTTGATTTGTATGGTTCAACCACTCAATGGAGATGCACTCAATGTATCAAAAAAAATACAATGTGTGACTATGTATACAGTATTTATAGACATTTGGCACTGGTGCAGCTTAAGCTTTTGCATAATACTTTAGCCAAGTCTATAAAATTCAAAATAAGCAGTTAAGTAGTTGCACTGATGGGGAAATCCTGTGCCTCTAACTTTGTTGTTGGATGCAACCAACTCTTAAATGTGCCTACCTCAATTAACTGCCAACTTTTTTCATGGTGGAAGAGTGGAACATCCCGTCATGCAGTCATGAATGGAAGTCTTACTTTGATCACTCAGATGCCATTGATCAAATTGGTAGCTAATCATTTGCACAATTAGGCACAAAAAGTCAAAGTGACAAATGATCTTCATCCTTCTTCATCTTTCTGCAATCTTTGATATCGTTGGACCACACCAACCTCTTCTAACTCCTCTCCACTGCCATCAAGGCATGTGGAACTGGAAACAGCAGCTTCCATTTTAATCAATTTAATCATAGTCAGAGAATCACTTGCAATCACTTCCTGTTCATACACTTTTATCTTTGGCATTCTCCAAGGATCTGTCTAGTACTCTGCCCTATTGTGCATCTACATGTTGCCTCTTGAGAACATCATCCAAAAGCAGTGACAATTTTCACACTACATCAACACCAGGCAGCTCTACCCCTCCTTCATCTCTCTTGGCGTTGACACTGTTGCTAAGTTATCTAATTGCTATCTAACATCCAGTCCAGATGAGCATAAATCTTTTCCAAATAAATATTGAAGCTATTGTGTACAGTTCCTGCTCTAAATTCCGTTCTTTAGTCACTGATTCCACCCTTCTCTCTGGCTTAATCTCAAACTGTTGCCAGTCTGTTCTCAACTTTGGTGTGACATTTTACCTCACAATCAGCTTTTGCTTTTTTTCCCAGAATTCCCTTCTTTAGAAAGGCAAAATAACAAATATCTATCAGATATCTATAGTATATTACTCATCCAATCTCAAAATCAGGATTAATCAGATAAAATAGCATAATTACCATGTATCAATTTGAGATTAAAAACATATTTTGCAAAGTAGTGCCTTATTTGGCAACACTTGGCTTTGTGCAATAGCAATTCAAACAAAACCAGATCAGGGAAAACATAGAAAGTGGGTAACAGAACTTTTAATTGAAATGAAAATTTCCATTATAACCAAATACAAAAAAGGGAAAACTAATGTTAACCTTTATCTTCTATTATCATCTGATCAAGCTTGTCGACAATGTATTTTCATAAAATCACCAACATTTCAACATTTCTTTTATACAAGATGAGGTCTGTAAGCACGAACAGAAACAAACTTTGCTGGATAATGCACACTGTCTTTCAGTACAAAGAGGCGAGAAGTCACCTGCCCTGCCAGCTGAAAAGTCCTTGATTGACTAAATATAATTCTCAATTTACAATAAGAAACTACAGTTAGATTCACCTCAAGTTCCAACTATTTGGTGGACTGAAACAGGAATTATACAGGTATAAGCAATTCGACTAAGCTACTAAAGGTCTAAACCATTCTGCACAGCTCTCCTTCCATTTCATTCCAACCCACCATCACCTCAAAATTAAAATGTGACGGATCTTCTTCTCCGGCTGCCTCACCTTTTCTCAGTAAAGGTTGGTTCTATAGGCCTGCTCCTGGTTTTGAGTTTCTGGTTAACGTTATCCTTTTTATTTTGTGTTTTTATTCTTAGATCTCATTCTGGTCCTGAAATAAGTCAAATGTTGTCCTCAAACTGAGGGTTGTGATTTTGGAGAATGTGGAACATTGAGATAAATGGATCATCATTCAAGATAATTGTTCTACCTCCTCCATTTACAGGTTCCGTTCTTCCCATCCTTGCTGCTTTTCCAAACATATCTTATTAATCTGGAGGTGCAACGAGGTGGGGGTGGTTATGTCATGATGGAGCTGGAACAACAGCATGGGAGAGGAGTAGCTGTGATTAGAAAAGCAGCTCCTCAAGATTTTGTCTCTCAAACTCACACACTAATCCTCCAATTAAAACATATGCTGGTTGCCATTCTGTGCACCTCCAATTTTTCATACCAGTCCAGAGGAGACATGGTGTACACAACTGGGGAACATGGTCACCCATCTCTATATTTTCTTGGGTTGCTGGAAACATTTTGGGGTGAACTTATTTTAAACCCAGCTCAATCATGGGAGACTATCTTCAGTTGCTACAAGGTTTGGAATTCCTTCCCTACATCTCTGCTTTGCTTTCCTTCTTTAAGGCACTGTTTAAAACCCAGCTCTTAGTTATGTTAAAGATGTCTTTCAATGCATTAGCACCAGGCACAACAGGCTAAATGATCTTCAGTGCTGGAAAGTTATATGATTCAATTAATAGGATGGAGCCAATACCCTGGTACTCCAAAGCATAGTAAAACCACCTGGACACCAATATATTCTAGTAATTTAATATTAAGAACATTAGAAATAGGAGCAGGATCAGGCCATCTCGGCCCCTTGAGCCTGCCCCGACATTCAATTAAACCATGGCTGTTCTCAAAGTGGTTCAGTTCAACTTACCCACCTGCTCCCCATAACCTTAATTCCCTTATTGATCAGAAATCTACCTACCTGTGACTTAAACATATTCAACAAGATAGCCTCCACCATTTCCATGGGCAGAGAATTCCAGAGATTCACTATCCTGAGAGAAGAAGTTCCTCCTCAACTCTGTTCTAAACTGACTCCCTCTTATTTTGAGGTTGTGTCCTCTAGTTCTTGTTTCCTTTCTAAGTGGAAAGGATCTCCCTGCCACTATCCTATCTCCCCTCAGCCTTCTCAACTTCAACGAATACAGTCCAAATCTACTCACTCTCTCCTCATAAGCCCCTCATCTTTGGTATCAACTTGGTGAACCTTCTCTGTAGTCCCTCCAAGGCCAATATATCCTTTCACAAATAAGAGGACCAAAATTGCACACAGTACTCTAATTGCAGCTTTAGCAGTACCTCGTACAATTGCAGCAAGACCTCCCTGCTTTTATATTCCATAACGTGGAGATGCCAGTGTTGGATTGGGATAAACACAGTAAGAAGTCTGACAACACCAGGTTTAAGTCCAATCGATTTATGTAATCGATTTACGTGAGTTTACAGTCAAATAAATCGGTTGGACAGAAACCTGGTGTTGTCAGATTTCTTACTTTATATTCTACCCGCTTCGTGATAAAGGCCAACATTTCATTTGCTTTCTTGATCACCTGTTGCACCTGCAGACTGAGTTTTTGCGATTCATGCACAAGGACCCCCAGATCCCTCTGTACAGTAGCATGTTGTAATTTTTCAGATTTGAATAATAGCCCATTTTACTTTTATTCCTTCCAAACTGGATAACCTTACACTTGCCAACGTTACATTCCATTTGCCAGATCCTCACCCACTCACTCAGCCTATCCAAATCTCTCTGCAGACTTTCCACGTCTTCCACACAATTTGCTTTCCCACTCATCTTTATGTCATCAGTCAACTTTCTTCCCCTAACTCAGTCCCCTTCTCCAGATCGTCTATGTATATGGTAAACAGTTGAGGCCTGAGCACCAATCCCTGCGGCATGCCATTAGACACTAACTGCCAACCAGAAAAGCACCCATTTATTCCAACTCTCTGCCAATTCTCAATCCACGCTAACACTTTACCCCAACTCCACGTACCTTAATCTTCTGCAGTAACCTTTTGAGAGGCACTTTATCGAACACCTTCTGGAAATCTAAAAACACCACATCCACTGGTTCCCCTCTGTCAACTGCATTTGTTGCATCTTCATAAAAACCCAGTAAACTTGTCAAACACGCCTTTCCCTTCACAAATCCATGCTGCATCTGCTTGATCGAACTAATTTTTTCCACGTGTCCTGCTTTTTTCTTTAATGATGGATTCCAGCATTTTCCCAACTATGAACGTTAAGCTAACCAGGCTGTACTTATCTGCCTTTTGTCTACTTGTTTAAACAGCAGTGTAACATTAGTTATTTTCCAATCACCCAGCACTTCCCCAGAGTCCAGCAAATTTTGATAAATTACTATTAACGCATGTGCTATTATTTCTGCCATTTCTTTCAGTACCCTGGGATGCATTCCATCCGGGCCTGGGGACTTGTCTACCTTTAGTCCCATTAGTCTACCAAGTACTACCTCTTTCGTAATAGTAATTGTTTGAAGGACCCCCCAACAGACCCACAACCTTCAATGTTCGGTAAGCTATTTGTGTCCTCTACCGTGAAGACAGACAAAAAACTTGTTTAAGGCCTTGGCCATTTCCTCATTTCCCATCATTAAATCCCCTTCTCATCCTCTAAAGGTCCAACATTTATTTTAGCCAATCTTTTCCTTTTTATATATTTGTAAAAACTTTTATTATCAGTTTTTATATTTTGCACTAGTTTAATTTATAATCTATCTTTTCTTTCTTTATCCTTTTCTTAGTCGTTCTTTGTTGTTTTTTCAAGCTTTTCTAATCTTTTAATTCCTCACTCATTTTGGCCACTCTGTACGCATCAGTTTTTAATTTAATACTCTCCTTTCTTTTTTCGTTATCCACAGCTGGTTATCCTTTTCTTACATTCTTTTACTACCTGAATATATTTTTGCTTAAGGGGCTGTTCAATTTTAAAACTAATTCCTAATGATAGATGTTACATGATTTTTTAAAAAATTCTTCATAATGAGCAAATCAATCCAAGTCTGACTGAACCTTGGTGTAAAAATGATACTGCAGTTCTCCAGTAAGAAATGTTCACAGCTGTTTTCTGAATCTTCATTAAAGACATTTGTACATAGGCCATTTGATCAAAACTGTCACAGAATGCTTTGAGTAAATATGGTGAAGGGTTAAGTAAGAAATTTCACTTGCCACAATTAAAATCTGAAATAATTTAACACCCATGAATATTATCTGAGGGCAAAAATGGTGAAATTATATTTAACCAAATTCAGAACACACAATATAAAGCAGAAAAATTGAAACATCAAATTATGAACATCTTTTACTGCATTAATTTTCTTTATAGTAGCACAGCTGTGGTAAATTTCTTCTGTAACTGCCACAGTAACTTGCAAGTATTTGCTGTTTATAGTTACAAAAGAAGAGCTTTGTTAAAAGGTACGAGAGAGCAACAACAAAGAAAAACAAAATCACTTCCTTTCTAAGGGGAAATGAGGGAAAGAAATTTGTGGAGAAGAGTGGGAGTGCACTTTTCTGCTGATCAAGGAATGCAGAAAATCTATTTTATTTTAAAGTTAGTCAAGAAACACAAGATGACAGACAATCCCGAAATAAATCCAGTGAAAACACCACCCAACGCCTCTTTAAATATTTATGGCAATTTGTCCAGAAGAGAGATGGATTCTTGTAAATCAAAACAGTCAGTTCGAGCTTTTTTATTTATTTCACAATTTCCAGCAGCTAATGTGAGCACAAAGGTACATGGAAAATGCACCTTGCACGATAAAAATTATACTTGTCAGTGGCTATTCCTTCAGCAACTAAGGCCTTAGGTTCTAGAAAGCTCTCCCTGCACCCCCTGCCTCTCTTTCCTCTTGTAAGACTCTTTAAAACCCACTTTTTTGCCCGTGCATTTGATCATTTAATCAAATATCTTCAATTTATTTATTAGTTACAAGTTAGCCTCGATCAAAATTGCAATGAACTTACTTTAAAAGTCCCTTAGTCACCACACTCCGGCCCCTACTCTAAGTACACCAAGGGAGAATTTAGCGTGGCCAATGCATCTATCTTCTTGTGCAGCTCGGTGCCATATTTTGTTCTATAACATTCCTGTGAAGCACCTTGAGATATTTCATTACCAAGGTTACATTAAAAGGTGCTACATAAATACATGTTATTTTTCATGCAATCTTTTTCGCTGCTTCCCCAAAAGTGCTGACTCAAAAATGCAGATTTCAGCAATCCATCACTACTAAGTAGAATTCTTCCATGGGAGCTGAATTAGTGAACATCAGTTTATTCAACACTAGAAGGCATAACAAGTTTGACTGTGTCCTGAATGACACACATGAACCCCACTGCCGCTCTTCATGCCAGGAGGAGGTCTGGCAACACCAATTTTAAATCCAACCAATTTATTTGATAGTAAATCTGCTAGCTTTCGGCGTTTGTGCCTTTGTCAGGCGAACGAAGTGTTCTGGACACCTCATTTGCCTGACGAAGGCACAAACGCCGAAAGCTAGCAGATTTACTAACAAATAAATCGGTTGGATTTAAAATTGGTGTTGCCAGACCTCTTACTGAGTTTACCTCAGTCCAATGCCGGCATCTCTACATCATCGCTCTTCATGCCAAACAGAGTTTTACAGTGAATTATAATATTCTTACCAAGACTGAATAACTCAGAGTGAAAGTGAACACACAGTTTTCCACGTTTGAATAGCTCAATTCCAAACCAGATAATGCATTTGTCAACTGAATTGAAAGAGATATTTAAATCTTGGGAATATCCGGCAAGGGTTGGCACAGTGGCACGACAGTTAACACTGCTGTCTCAGTGCCAAGGGTTCAATTCCAGCCTTGGGTGACTGACTGTGTGGAGTTTATACATTCTCCTCTTGTCTGCATGGGTATCTTCTAGGTGCTCCTAATTCCCCTCAATTCAAATATGCGCAGCTAATGTGAACAGGCAATGTTGAACTGTCCCTTAGCCACAATGTGTAAGTTAGAAGATTTGGCGGGTCAATACGTGGGATTCCGAAGATAAGGCCTGGGTACGATAAAAGGGTGGGTTGATGCAAAGCTGACGGGCCGAATGGCGTCCTTCTGCGCTATAGGAATTATATAATTCAAATTGACGCTATTCTCCATCACATCTGCAATATATCCCTCTTCAGAAATGGCACTCAAAGCAATACCTTTTCATCAAAACAGCCTGCTGTCTCAAATCGTATTTTTTAGTATTCACTTATCATTGACAATTGCAATTTATTTTCCCACATTTTCTTTTGCAGCAATAAATTTAGCTTTCAAAAACAATCCTCAATTAAACATTAGTAAACGGAACACATCACATGATAGACAGTCCCATTGTACTTTTACCATAATATCTAGAACAGCTGCATAGTTTTTAAAAAACTTATTCCATCAGTTTCCTTATTGTTAGTAATTTAAATTCCCTTTAGGCACCATTTTTGTGAACTGTTCTTTTTCATCTCGGTTGGCAAAGTACTTTGTAACACCCCTTTCCTGTTTTTGGTTTGTGGTACGGTTTATGTAAATAATTAGTCTCCGCTGTTCACCGTCATTTGACGAGGCATCACTGAACTCTACATCGGGCCAACAATTCAGCTCTGGCAAATTGGTTGTATTTATTTTAATACAGTATTTTAACTTTTTTGCCATCGATTATCCCGTTAATGTTTAAAACATGCGTCATATCAGAAACAAATTATTACATATAAACGACATTAGACTTTTTGGTCCTTCTCATCCTTCCGAGGGATACTAAAAACAATTCTCGAAAGCAATACGAATTTTAGATGGCTTTCAATTCTGTTTATTTTCGATTATATAACAATTTCGCAAATTAAACCCCAATTTCTGATAAATAATTTAACCCATAAATACATTTCATGGCTCCTCCATTTCCCTACGTTTTATTTCAGATCAACCCTTAGCTATTATCTCAACTACACATTTTTGATTCTCCCTACAGCCACTCATTTAAAAAGCTTGTGGGAGGGACAGCGACATGGGCTGGAGAAAATCATGAAACACATACACACAAATAAATGGAGCAAGTGATCAGTCTGATAAATTGGCTACATTCAAGATAGGGTTTAGTTTAGTTAGGAGATATCCCCGAGTTACAACAATCCGATCGCTCAGACCCTGGATATATTGATACCGACAAAGATAAACATTTGCTATTTTACACACCTGAGATTCTCTGACCTGTTCGCTTTGCTCCATGTTGCCGAAACCCCACAGCCTCTCATTTTACAGACCGGGTGCTATTCCTCATCCTCGCTATTCGCTTTCAGATAAGGGAGTGGACTGGGTCAGGATGAATTCGGTCTCAAACAACCCAGTCGCACCAGGGGATTGAAGGGAATAAAGGGGCGGGGGTCTGTCGCCGCATTAAAACCGCTCAACCGATCTCTGTTTCTCAGTGACTCAATGGGAGATCATCCTGACCTCAATTGGACCCTCAGACCAGGAGGAGGTGATCTGACATTCAGATTAAAGCGCTTCCACTACAGAGATTTATTTAATTTCAATAATTGTCTCCATCTTGTTCGCAGGCGTTAGACTGCGTCAAAACCCGGGAGTGGTTGGTAGCTGGGACCGAGCAGGGATGCTCAGTCAGTGGGATGCAGCATTTCCCCCGGTCAAAACAGTTTGGCCATAATTACAGGTCAGGGGTAGAGACAGAGATGATGGGCAGCTCACCTCCTGCTCGTTCTCCCCCGGCTCGGCTGAAACCCCGATTTCAGTTGGCAGTTCCACCAGGTCGGTCACTCTGATCAGTCCGTCGTGCAGGAAAAGCGTCTCCTCTTTCACCGAGAGCCACTGGGCCGAATCGGCCGCAGCTGCGGCCGCCGCTGCAGCCGCAGCCGCCATGGCTCCCGAGGGCCGTCGCCAACACACGGACAGCGCGCTGCCGCCTCACACCGCCGCCATTGCAAGGCCGCCGCCGCTCTCTTCAGCCCCTCAGCCGGGAAATGTTGATAACCGAGAGGGGAGGGAGAAGAAACCCCGGCAACCAGAGGGAGGGGTTGGGGGGGGGAGTGGAAGGGGAGGGAGGGAAGCGGGCGGGGCAAGGGTGGGGAGAGCTTAAACACCGTCAACCCCCTCCGAGGAAAAACTGCCGAGAGAGCGGGGGAGGAGAGGGGTGCAGGCGGCCGCTGGCACGGCGCTGGGTCTTGGCGCCTCACGCAGTGACTGTCAGAGCGGCAGCGCGCTCACACTGACGCCATATTGGAGAGATAAGGGACAGTCCCCAAAATGCACCGCGTCACACACGGCGCCGCGTACAGGCCGCAATCCACCAGCAGGGGGCAGCGGGCAGCCAGGGCTCTTCCACCAAGGTGGGCATCACCAGTCCCATTCACCGAGGATGGGGTGGGGACTGGGATTTATGATGGACAGGGCTCCGTTTGGAAAATCTATCCATTGTTGTAGCCAGCAAGGGAAATCCATGGGCCTCCCGAGAGAACGCAGTTAGAAATCTCACAACATACTCACCTGACGAAGGAACAGCGCTCCGAAAGTTCGTGGCGTTTGTTATCAAATAAACCTGTTGGACTTTAACCTGGTGTTGTGAGACTTCTTACTGTGTTTACCCCAGTCCAACTCCGGCATCTCCACGTCATGACATACCAAGAGAAACCACACACTCGCGCGACTAGTTCACTGATTACATACGAAGGACATTTCCCCTCCCCTTCCCCCACAAGCCACAAATATTATCAAATGGACAAATCGATGAGGAGATATAGTGATTGGATACCCCATTAAACAACTGAACCAAGAGTATGAAGTTTGTTTATTAGTATCAAAAGTAGGCTTACATTAACACTGCAGTGATGTTACTGCAAAAATCTTCCAGTCGCCACACACCTCTCACCTGTTTGGAGAATTCAATGCACCTAACCAGCACTATTTCAGACTGTGGGAGGAAACTGGAGTACCTAGAGGAAACTCACACAGACACGGGGAGAATTTGAAGGCTCCGCATAGACAATCACACCAGTCAGGAATCAAATCCGGGTCCCTGACACTGTGATGCACAGTAAGAAGTCTCACAACACCAGGTTAAAATCCAACAGGTTTATTTGGCAGCACAAGTTTTTGGAGTCACAGCAGCAGGATTATTGAGCTGGGAGTGGGATTTATGATGTGCAGGACTCCACATGGAAAATCTATTCGAGTATTGTAGCAACTAAGGGAAAGCCATGAGCAGCAGCCACACTGAGAGAAAACACACATTCACGTGACTATTCACTGGCTGCGTAAGAAGGACATTGTTCCCCCCAGGCCACAAATACAATCAGACGAAGGAATCCATGAGGATATGCACTGATGAAGTACCCCATTAAACAACTGCACCAAGAGGACAAATCATAAGGCGAACCACATAGAAAAGTTGGGATATAAAACTTGAGAAGTGTTTATAAAGAAAAATGGAAAATAAGAGGAATCCATAGGAGAGGAGTGTGTATATTAGATGACCAATTCCACCCCTCCCCCCCAGGATCAATGCCAGGACCAGGCAACACTGGAAACAATAGCAGACATATATCCCAGTGTAAGCAATACAGGTACCTCATCACCATGGACATGTATTAATATGCCCCAGTTGGGACATAGCAGCTTTCTACAAAACTGGCCAACAACAGAATATTGACAAATCATGAGGAAAACATAAATTGGCACAATGGTAGGGATATACCCTCACAGGCAAAAGGTGGAATAAATTTGGGGAAATAGGAATATAACCAGCGAATAATATGAGGAACAGGCATTATAGAGAAAGTAATAGTCGGCATGTGTAACACCGGTAATAGTGGGAATACAGCATTGAAGAAAACAGAAGGACATATTCCAATAGGGACACAAGAGCACAACTAATTGATGCAGGAATAGGCTATATGGCCCTTCAAACCTGCTCTGCCATTGGATAGCCAATCTTGGGTTTCAACTTCACTTTCCTGCCTACTCTTTATTTTCCTTAATTCCATTTAAAAAAATCAAAAATCTGTCCACCCAAGCCTTAATATATTCAATATAGAGCATCCAGAACCTTCTAGGGTAGAAAATTCCAAAGATTCACAACACTTTCACTGAAATAATTTATCCTCAGTTCTAAATGATCAGCTCCTTACCCTGAGACTATGCCCCTGTGTTTTAGATTCCCTGAACAGCAGAAACAATCCCTCAGCATCTACCTCATCAAACCCTTTCAGAATCTTATATGTTTCAATGTCTCTCAAACTCCAAAGAATATAGGCCCAACTTACTCAACCTCTCAGCAAAGGACAAGCTCCTCAACACACAGATCAATTTAGTGAATTTTTGCTGTACCATTTTCCTTGCAAGTATAACCTTTCTTAAATATGCAGACCAAAACTGCACACAGTAACCAAAATTGTACAACAGTACAAAAGGGGAATAGAACCAATAGGAAAAATTGTTAGGTTATTCGTAGGTAAATCTTAAGAGGTAATAGGAAGTTACGTGGAGTGAAAGATGCATTGCAATTGGAGGATAGGAACATAAAGTGGCAGACCAATGGATAATATGTAAAGGGAGAATACAATGCGTAAGAATAAGGGGCTAACCAAAGCAATAAGAAAAATCTGCAATCATTAATAAAACATAGGGAAATGTAATGCATTGCACTACAGGATCAATGAGGGATAATATCTTATGTCACACAAAGCTATGGGAATACACCAAAGGAAGGAATAGAAAATATAATATCAAGAGGAAAGGAAACACGTTCCAGGGACAATAGGGAAAAAGTCACTGGAAGTAATTGGGATACATCTCACAAGGCAATTAAAATGAGAGTTGTAAGGATCAAAGAACAAACTGGATAAAGAGAACATAATGTGGATCAGAGGTAACAAACACACAGAGAAATGGGAGATATGCCACAGTGGACAATGATGTCAGAGGATGGTAGTGTTAGGATGCTGGTCACTGAAAGAATCTGAGTAAAATACAGCAGTACTATTTACATAGAATAAAATGAATAACAAGCAATTGTATTGTGAGAATGGGAACACAGAGAGCCATTTTGTTAGTTTACAATGTATGCTGCCTATCTTAATTTAAAATCATTAAACTCAAATTATCTGATCATTCAAAATGTTAACGCTACATTCACACTTTGCTGTGTCATTCTGAACTATTAGGTAATCCATGAATTTTTAGTGCAAAAATGACTAAATTAACAGAAATAGACTGTACATATGGTATGCATGTGCAAGCACAGATTCATTTCTCTATAATTATGTTTTAGACTTTCATAACTCATCTGTCAAATCAACATTATATATGCAAGCATGGTATCACGGTACACTTTTGTTCCCAATTTATGTATTCCCAAATGGTAATTCACATTAGTTTTATTGTATTAATGTATCATATATCAGTTCACAAAATACTGCTCAAGAATTTCAGAATATCATATAATAAAGATGGAATTTTACTTAATAGCTTTGGTAATAAATGTCAATGCATGCAAAACAACAGGACAGATTAAATTTTCATTTTAGCCATCTGGGTATTAAATATTATCTTGGTAGAGTGTAAAGAAAAAGGCAGTAAAAATCAATATTCTTAATAGAATTGGTCTGAATTTTCTCCCATTGAAATTCAATATTCTAGCAATCCGTTATCTAACTTTCAGCATTTTCATTCTCATATTTTATAATGCTCCCTGCTTCCTTTTACCACCCACACCTGATTTCTGAACATCATTGCAGTGCTTCCTTAAACCTAATACTCTCCACACCAACAGTGCACCTGACTCTGCTCACAACTCATCAAACTTACCACATCCTAGTTTCATGTGTTACTAAATCCCTCAAGACTCTGCATTCCAAACCTCATCGTGTCATACCAATGCTTCTTGACTCCTCAATCACCCTTTAGGCTGAGTTCCTTCATGTCTCTGAACAATCATTGGCTTCTCGTGGACCCCATCCATCTCAATTTTTAAAAATTCTCAAGTCCCTTTGTCCTTTCAGCCCCCAAATAAATGCAGCAACCTCATTGTCCTGGATTCTCAAGCCTCAGACCCTTCCTCTATAGTGCATCCAGGCCTCGAGTGGTTCAGATTTCAGCCCTCCCACTTGAATGCTGCCGAATTTTATCGACCCCAAGCTCAGATACATGTCACACTGTGGTCTTGGACCTTGGACTCCCGCATCCAATAACTGTACTCAGCTCCAGCTTTCCTGGCGTATTCTTCCAGGTTGTAGCCTCTTCCGCATTGTTCTACCCAGTCCAACCCAATTCCTTTATCCTCCTATTCCCTTTTAGCCTGTCTTTTTGGCTCAATCTTCAATTTTGTCTTCAAAAGAAGCTATCTTCAAAAGTAGGTGGGCATTTGGAGCTTATGTGTCCTGCATGTCACGTCTTGAAAGATATACTTTGAGGCAGCATGTTTTTGTATCAGGAAATAAAAAAAGTTGACTTGTTCAAAAAAGACTGCCCTACCCCAAGAAACTAAAAAACATTGGCATATTTAAGGGGGATATAAATTCTCTTTTAGCCTGAATCTAGATTTCTTATCAAGCATTATGATTTTTCATTATGTCAGTGTCTCTTTGTAAATTACTTTACTTGTAAATAGGCCAGAATAATGATGTATCCTATAATATATATTGCCTGTATAAATTTTCAGCATTATAAATGCATTATATAACATATATATTTCTAGTTTACAATTTACTCTGCTCAGGTGGCTACGCTTGGAGAATGACAAAGTGATTTCAGTTTATAATTAACACAGCCTGCTGTGGAAACAATTGGCAAGCAATTCAAGTGTGGAAAGGTATTCGGGGAAAAATACAACCTGTAAGATTTTAAAAACTGATGTTCCTTAATTGGGTGAACACAAAAGCAAAAGTCTAGTTGTAGCATTAAATCAAGTCTTAAATTCTGTAAATCAACCTGATCACGTCATAAAAGTGACCAAATTAAGTTGTAACTTTATTCCCCTCTCCAGTCTTTCTCCTTTGTCTGTTTTAGTAGTCTTGACTCCCTTGCTAAACTATAGTTCTACAAGTAGAAGTGTCAGCAAAGTGGCTATTGTGCATGTATGTAACATGACAGTGAATAGCAGCAGGCTAATTGAGTGTGAAGAATATTACTAAGCAACTGGTTCTCACTGATTTTCACATACACACTTAGGCTTTTACACAGTGATCTCAAATATGAACTATTGATGATCTTCCCATTCTCTAACCCAGGGTTTAAAGCCAAATGTTGTGACCAACTGAGATTAATGGACCGATCAGAATTGGGGACTAAACCTGGCGCATGGTTCAAAGCCAAAATGTTCTTTGAGCCCAGCAGTTTGATTTGCCTGTAGTCTGGTAACAGTTGGTCAAGATAGCACATTAAGAAGAAAGTTCACAATTAATAACCTATATACTTCTGCTACCTCTCTTGTTTCCTGCTGAACACCTTTGACATTTGGATTTCTATCTTTCGTCTGCAGCAGTTCAAGGATAGAGTTAGCCACCACCTGCTGAATCAAGTTTGTTGAGGTCTGCATTTCTATGCTGGGAGACTCTGAGTTTGCCCCTAGGTTTCTCCTGCACAAATTCTATGGAGCCTGTTGTGTTCTCCGTAACCACCAGGATCAATGTTGTAAGACATCTGTCCTCAGGGTGGTTGCCTCCCTGTTATTATGTCAACATAATGTGTGAAAAAAAAATCCCTGGTGATTGGTATGTCTCCTGGATTCTAGAACCCCAGCATTATTTTTAGTCTTGACAGAGTCACGATGACAATAGCATTTTGACCAATCATAAGACGCTGCTGATGATCCGTGCTCTCATTGCATTGTCACAATAACCTGTATTCGGCTATCAATTTTACAAGTGCTCTCATAAAATGTAACAGTATCAGTTTTGAGGATGATAATTACTTTTTGGCATCTTCTGTTGCAAGACACAAAATGGCAACAGTTCTGCTGAGCCAAGTCACTGCCTGGAGTGACAGTGAGTTATGTTGAGCAGAGGGACCAGCTGTCTACAGTGACATAACAAAGCTCATAACACTTACATCCTTCTGCTTGATTTATTTCAATTAATTGTACAGAACTCACTTCGGCATTCTGGAGTCTTCCACATGGATGATTTGTTCTTACCAACACAGCTACAATTTAGTTAGTATAACTAGGGAAGGTGGTGGCATAGTGAATTAGTAATCCAGAAACTGAAGATAATGTTCTAGGGACCTGGGTTTAAATCCTTGGTGGGATTTGGAATTCAATAAAAGATCTGTTATAAAAATCTAATGATCACCATGAAACATTGTCGATGAATAAGTAATGCTCTTTAGGATAGGAAATCTGCTGTCATACATGTGACTCCAGACTCTGAAATTGGCATTTAACAAACTACCCATCTGCATTGTAAGAGTCAAAGGAAGAACCGCCTGCATTGGAAATTGCAATGATAATGTCAGCCATGTCAACACTGCAAAGTCCCATCTGGAACTTGTGGCAAAATTGGAAGAGCTGTCACACAGACTAGTCAAGCAACAGTTTGACATAGTCATTCACACAAGTGGTGCCAGACACCCCCATCACCATTCCTGGGTATGTCCTGGTTCACAACAGACCCAATAGAGGTGGCAGCACACAGTATACAGTCAGGCAATAGTTGCCCTGGCAGTCTTCAACATTAATTCTGGACTCCATGAAGTCGCATGGCAAGGGGCCAAACATGGAAAAGGAAAACTCTTGTTGATTAACACATATCTCCATTACCTGGCCTTTGTAAGCTGATGAATGAGTACTCTTTCATGTTGAACACGTGGATGCACTGAGGGTACCATGGTGCAGAGTGCACTGATTTCATTGTCCATCACCAAGAGTGACTTAGTAGCACCACTACTGACGATATTGTTGATGGGAAATATTCAACCTGGAGTGCAGTTACAAGTGGTGTACTCAAGGATCTGTTTTGGGGCCACTGCTGTTTGTCATTTTTATAAATGACCTAGATGAGGGTGTAAGGGTTAGATTAGTAAATTTGCTGATGATACCAAAGTGGGGGGAGTTGTAGACAGCAAGGAAGGATGTTACAGTTTGCAGAGGGACATAGATAGGTTGCAGAGCTGGGCCGTGAGGTGGCAAATGGAATTCAATACGGATAAGTGTGAGGTGATTCACTTTGGTAGGAATAACAGGCATATGAAATATAGGGCTAATGGAAGGACCCTTAATAGTGTTGTCGAGCAGAGGGATCTTGGGGTACAAGTACATAGCTCTTTGAAAGTTGGCACCCAGGTTGATAAAGTTGTTAAGAAGGCGTACGGTGTGTTAGCTTTGTTTGGTAGAGGGAATGAATTTAGGAGCCGTGAGGTTATGTTACAACTGTACAAAACTCTCGTGCAGCCGAACTTGGAGTATTGCGTACAGTTCTGGTCGCCGCATTATAGGAAAGATGTGGAAGCATTGGAAAGGGTGCAGAGGAGGTTTACCAGGATGTTGCCTGGTATGCTGGGAAGGCCTTATGAGGAAAGGCTGAGGGACCTCTCTAATGAGGTTATTTTCATTAGAGAGAAGATTGTTACGCGGTGACCTAATTGAGGCGTATAAGATGATCAAAGGACTGGAT
The DNA here is from genome assembly GCA_024679065.1 of Sphyrna mokarran. Classification (NCBI taxonomy): domain Eukaryota; kingdom Metazoa; phylum Chordata; class Chondrichthyes; order Carcharhiniformes; family Carcharhinidae; genus Sphyrna; species Sphyrna mokarran. The sequence continues at coordinate 35,980,257 of JAGIQG010000020.1, read as the reverse complement.
AGGGTGGATAGTGAGAGCCTTTTTCCTCGGATGGTGATGACCAAAATGAGGGGACATAACTTTAAATTAAGAGGTGGTAGTTATAGGACGGATGTCAGAGGCAGGTTCTTCACACAGAGGGTGGTGAGGGCGTGGAATGCCCTTCCTGCAGCAGTTGTGGACTCGCCTACTTTGGGGGCATTCAAATGATCGGTGGATAGGCATATGGATGATATTGGAATAGTTTAGGTTAGAGGGTCCACTGGCCGGCGCAACATCGAGGGCCAAAGGGCCTGTACTGCGCTGTAATGTTCTATGTTCTATGACAGAGTTAGTCATTTCCCAAAGGGCATAACTGCTAGACTGGGTCAGGAGCAAGAGCGAAAAATATATATGACCTCATGTTAACCAACTTGTCTACCAAAGATGCAAATATCCATGACAGTATTGGTCGGAGTAACCACTGCCCAGTCCTTGGGAGACAAAGCCCCATCTTCACATTTGAGCATACCCTTCATCTCGCTGGGTGGCAGCACTATCACCATGTTATATCGATAAAATTTGAACTTATCTAGCAACTCAAGACTGGGCAACCATGAGGCACTATTGAACTGTCAACAAAATTATACTCAACCACAATCTGTAGCCACGTAGTCAGACATTTCCCCTAATTCTATCAATACCACAAAGACAAGGAATCAATCCTCATTCAATGAAGAATGCAGAAGGGCATGCCAGGGAAACCTGTAGGCATACTTAAAAATGGAGAGTTAAACTGGTGAAGCTACAACTTAGGTTTATCTGTGGAGTGGCATGATGGCACAGTAGTTAGCGCTACTGCCTCACAGGGTTCAATTCCCGATTTCAGTCACTATCTGCGTGGAGTTTGTATATTTTTCCTCTGTCTGCATGGGTTTCCTCTGGTTGCTCTGGTTTTCTCCCATAGTCCAATGGGAGAACTGTAGTCCAAAAATGCGCAGGTTGGGTGCATTTGCCATGCTAAATTGTCCCTTATTGTCGGGAGGACTAGCTAGAGTAAGTGCATGGCATTATGGGATTATTAGTGAGATTGTGGTCGGTGCAGACCTGATGGGCTGAATGGCCTCTTTCTGCACTGTAGGATTCTATGATTCTACCCAGCGCCAAACAACAGAGCAGCAAGTGATCAACAGAGCTAATTGATTCTATGACGAATGGATCATGACTAAGCTCTGCACATCCATTTGTGAATTCTGGTAGACAATGAAACAACTCTCTGGAAGGGAAAGCATCACAAATATCCCCATCCTTAATGATGGGTGAATGCAGCACATCAGTACAAAAAAAAAGGCAATTGATGCAATCTTCAATGAGTATGATTTTGTTGACTGTTCAATAGTGCCTCATGGTTGCCCAGTCTTGAGTTGCTAGATAAGTTCAAATTTTATCCATATAAAATGGTGATAGTGCTGCCACCCAGTGAGATGAAGTGGTGAGTGGACCATCCTTCTCAGCCTCTTGTGAAGGTCCCCATCATTACAGATGGAATTCTTCAGCCAATTCAATTGAATCCACAAGCTGTTAAGAAACATACATAAATACATACATAGGAACACATATCGAAATAGAAGCAACAGTGGGCCATTCAGCCCTTCAAACCTGCTTTGTCAGCCATTATGATCATGGCTGATCATCAAATTTAATACCTTGACCGCCAAATCCCTTGATCCCTTTAATTATATCTGATTACTTCTTGAAATCACACAACCTTGACCTCAATTACCCTCTGTGGTACTGAATTCCATAGATTCATCACTCACTGAATGAAGAAATTTCTCCAAATCTTAGTCCTTATCCTTAAACTATGATCTCTAGTTCTGGACTCCCCCACCATTGGGAACATTCTTTCTGAATCTACCCTGTCTAATCCTGTTAGAATTTTATAAGTACGTATAAGATCCCCTCTCATTCTTCTAAATGCCAATGAACATAATCCTTAGCAATTTAGTCTCAAATCATATGACAGTTCTGCCAACCCAGGAATTAGCATGGTAAACCTTCACTGCATTTGCTCTATAGCAAGAAGATCCTTCCTCAGATAAGGATACCAAAACTGTACACAATACTCCAGGAATAGGCCTCACCAATGCCCTATACAATTGCAGTGAAACATACCTATTCCTATTCTCATATCCTTTCACAATGAAGATCAACATACCATTTGCCTTTTTTGCTGCCTGCCGTACCTGCGTGTTTACTTTCAGTGATTGATAAGTGAGGATGTCTAGCATGTATATCTACCTCTCTCAATTTAGACCCATTCAAACGATAATCTTCCATCCTAGTTTATCTACTGAAGTGGATAACCTCACATTTATCCACATTGTACTGCATCTGCCATACCTACTCACTCAGCCTGTCTAAATCACATTGAAGCATGTCTGCATCCTCTTCACAGCTCACTCTCCCATCTAACTTTGTGTCATCTGCAAATTTGAATGTATTACATTTAGTTTCCTTATCCAAATAATAAATATATAGTGTGAACAGTTGGCATCCTAGCACAAGTCCCTGAGGTAACCCACTAGTCACGGCCTACCAATTGGAAAAAGACACATTTATTCTAACTCTTTGCTTTCTGTCTGCTAATCAGCTTTCTATCTATCTCATGATGCTGCCCGCAATCCCATGTCCTTTAACTTTTCACCTGCAATGTGAGACATTGTCAACAGCTATTTGAAAATTGAAATAGACCACTGGTTCTCCCTGGTCAACTGTACTACTTACATCCTCAAAAAATTCCAATAGATTTATCAAGCATGAGTTTGCTTTCATAAATCCATGTTGACTTTATCTGATTATACCACTGCTTTCCAAATGTTTTGCTGAAACTCTTGATAATGAACTCCAGCAACTTTCCTACCTCTGACATTAAGCTTACTAGACTATAGTTATCCGTTTTCTCGCTTCCTTTTTGAATAGAGGACTTACATTAGCTACCCTTTAATCTGCAGGAACTATGCCAGAACCAAAGAATTTTGGATTTACTAGTGGATTTACTGTTTCTGGAACCACTCCTTTCAGTATTCTGGGATGTAGACTATTAGGGCCTGGAGATTTATCTGCCTTCAATTCCATTAATTTCCACAAAACCATTTCTCTATGAATACTGATTTCCTATAGCTCAACACTAAAACCTGCATTTCTCAGAACTTTTGGTACATTATTCATGTCTTCCCTTGTGAAGACAGAAGCAAGCACGAAATTAGTTTGTCAGCCAATTCTTTGTTCTCTGTTATGAATTCCCCAATTTCTGACTGTAAGAGACATACCTTCGTTTTCATCAATCTTTTTCTCTTTACATACCTATAGAAACTTTTACAGTCAGATTTTATGTTCCCCACTAGTTTACTTACATTTTCTATTTTCTGCTTCTTAATCGCCTCTTAGTCAGTCTTTGCTGAATTTTAAACTGCTCCCAATCCTCAGGTTTATATCTTTTTCTTGCCAATTTGAATGCTTCTTCTTTGAATCTAATATTATCTCTAATTTTCCCTTGTAAGCCTGGTTTGGTCACAGTTCCCTTACCACTCCTGTGCCAAATAGGAATAAAGAACTTCTGGAGATCAGTTAGTCATCTCTTGAATGCCTGCCATTGCCTATCCTTCCTTTCAGTAATGTTTCCCAATCCATCACAGCCAACTCACTCCTCAGATCAGCACAGTTCCTTTATTGAGATTCAGGACCCTGGTCTTAAAATCAACTACCTCATTATCCACCTTGATAAAAAATTCTATCATATTATGGTCACTCATCCCAAGAGTTCACTCACAACTAGATTGCCCACTAATTCTTTCTCATTTCACAATACCCAGTCCAAGATGTCCTTTTTCTTTGTTGGTTCTTCAACGTATTGGTTTAGAAAACTATCTCACCCGTATACACTCCAGAAATTCCTCCTCCATTGTACTGTGTCTAATTTGACTCAATCGATGTACAGATTAATGTCACCCATAATCACAAATATTCTTTTATCTCATGCATCTCTGATTTCCTGTCTAATGCTATTCCTAACATTATCACTAGTTTGTTGCTGTGTGTAACATCCCATGAATGTTTTTTGCCCTTGGTGTTTCTTATTTCAACCCATACAGATTCCATATCGTTTGTGCTAATATCTTTCCTAATATTGTATCAATATATTTTTTAATCAACAATGCGACTCCACCACATTTCCCTTTCTGTTGTCTTTCCTAAATGCTGAATAGCCCTCAATGTCTTGTTTCCATCCTTGGTCACCTTGGAACCATGACTCCATCTTGCCCTTTGTTGAGCCTGGTGGCTATTATGGCCACAACATCATATTCCACAATCTATGCCTGTAACTCCCCAATCTTGTTTACTATAACTTCGTGCATTCAGATTGATGCCCGGTACTGTAATTTGGATGTTATTATGTCTTCCATTTTTTGATGCCACTTATGAATCTACTATTCTCTACACAAGTTCTTCCTGTCCCTCCCAGTATTTTGTGCATCCTGGTGTTTCTCTGTAACATTTCTTCTTGGTTCCCACACTCCTGCTAAGTTAATTTACCATCTTCCCAACAGCACTAGCAAAAAATCCCATAAAGAACTCGGTCCAGCTATGTTAAGATGCAACCCATTTGGCTGGAAGGTGCTGTTTCCCTCAGAACCAATCAGTTCCCAAAAATCTAAAGCCCACTCCATCTTCCTATTTTATCCCCTTTTCCTCACGTTTTCTCCTCCTTTGTTTCTCCTTTTCCCCTTTCCTTAATTTTACCTCTCCCCCACCATTTCCCTGCTCACCTTCATTTGTCACAACTAACTCTCTGATTTCAGCTTCTCTGCTGTTTAGCCATTCACACCTGCTATATTCTCTCTATGGACTGCCATTAACAACCTTTCATCTTGTTTCTGTGGCTAAGACTCATCTTTCATTCCTTCATTCTACGGTATAAATATCTCCCACTTTCTATGTCATTTAGTTTTGACAAAGGTCATCTGGACTCGAAACATCAGCTCTTTCCTCTCCTTACGGATGCTGCCAGACCTGCAGAGATTTTTCAGCATTTTTTCTTTTGGTTTCACATTCCAGTATCCTGAGCAATTTGTTTTTATCTAAAGCGCTTCCTCCTGCACCTTTTTGCCAGCCACATGTTCATCTGCCTTATCCTTCTACTTTTGTCCTCACTTTCATGTGGCACTTGGAGTTATCCAGAGATTAATACATTTGAGATCCTGTGTGCTAATTTTCTGCCTAGCTCCTGAAAGTCTGATTGGAGAACCTCTGCCCCTTCCCAGCTAATTTGTTAGTACATTAGTGGATCACAACTCCTGGTACTCAGCTTCCCCAGTCGAATGTCCTGCAGCCACTCTGTGACTCCTTAACCCTGGGACCAGGGAGACAACTTACCATCCTGGAATTATGTCTATGGCCACAGAAGCTCCTGGATGTTCCCCTAACTAATGAGTCCCTTCATTACTTCTCTTCCTGTCTTCTTCTTCCTTTCCAAATCAACTTGTGGTATCACAATACAAAGTAATATACAAATAGAAAATAAAGTCAATTCAAAGAATTTTATTTTCACTTATATACAATAAAATATCCAAAAGCTGAAAATAGTTGCAAATGTCAAATGGGAGTTAGATGGCATCTGTGAATTTTCATTGATAATGGGTCAGAGGCTACGATTCCTATGGCAAGCAACTCCCCAAAGGCTTTCCACCAGCTACATGGCACAAGTCAGGAGTGTAAGAGAATACTCTGCATTTACCTGGATGAATGCAGCTCCAACAACACTCAAGAAACTTGACATCACCCAGGATAAAGTAGTTCTCTTGATTGGTGGCTCATCCACAAACACTCATTCCTTCCACCATTGACACTCAATGGCAGCAGTGTGTACCATTTCCAAATTGTAGGAACTCAGCAAACCTCTTTAGACAGCATATCCAAGCCTACCTCGAAGGACAATGTTGATAGACACATGGAACACTGCCATTTGGATGTTCCCCTCCTAGCCACTTACATCCTGACTTGGAAATATATCACTATTCCTTCACTGATGCTGGATCAAAATCCTGAAATCCTTAAGAACATTGTGCATGGACCTACACTACATGGACTGCAGCAGTTCAAGAAGGCAGTCACCATCATCTGCTAAAGAGCAATTAGGAATGGACAATAAATGCTGGCCTAGCCAACAAAATGTACATCTATAAAATAAATTAAAAAAAACAGCAATGTCATAGTGACAATAACAGCACTCTACACATCCAGCTTTGTGGTAAACTTAATTCCAATCATATTTTTCCTGCCTTCTGAAAACAGACGTGTGTGTCATTGCCACTGGAAATAAATGGTCTCCTTTTTTAGGAACTTATGGACATGAATTTAGTACTGTGAAATAGTTCCTTTATTCAGCACTGATCCGTGACCTAATTCTCTCAACTCACCATTAACCTAAATCTCTTAATATCTCTGATTAACAAAAATGTATCAAATTTGCAATAACATCTATAATTCTTGATATTTCTGAAAAAATACATTTTGTCAAAGCTTTTTGTCTTGCCCTTCTCAGGACATTCACAATGATAGCAATATCAGAGGAAACAACAATTTTGTACTGGATGAGAAGATAGTGGTGATTACCTTTGGTTGACAGAAGTGTTGCCATAGAGAATGCACCAATTAGTGGTGACTGACCAAGCATTGTTTGACAATTTAAATCAAAAATCTTAGTCCTAATTGGTCAAAGCATTGCCTGAAGGGATAAACCAGCAGACAGTTATCACTTACTTTGTGTAGCTGAAACAGGTGCAGTGTGTATATGTGTTCTTTCTCTCTGCAGAAATCAGGTACTTAGAAAAAGGATAAACTTGTACAAGACACAGGATAAGGAAGCATTTTTATGGTCTGCTTTAAATCAGCAAGAAGCCTATTGCTAAAGGAGGCCATTCAGTCCATTATGTCTGTGCTGACTTTTTGCAAGAACAGCATTGCTATTCCTACTATCCTGTGCCAAGCAATTTATTTCGCTTCAGGTACTTGTCTCATTTCATTTGCATGGTACAATTTAATCTTCATCACTACACTCTCAGACAATATATTCAGATTCGAACCATTCACTAGATAAAAGAGTTGGTGTTGCTTTTTTTGTCAATTACCTTAAATCAGTCTTCTCCAATTCTCAAAATCTCTGCCACCTGGAGCAGTTTCTCCCTTTCCATGCAATCTGAAGATTTTGAAGATCATTATCAAATAAAGTAACCTTATGAGTTATTTATAAAGAAAGTTTGCTGTATGTTACTTATAACATTGGAACACACAAACTAAAGCTTTGAGGAAACACATCATTGGTTACTTCAAAAGTAATTCCAAAAACACCTCTGCTTATGGACAGATAGTGAGAGGATAAAGAAGCTCTGTTTGCCTCTCCCTTTCCTGTTTGTAATACCTGTCATCCAGCCAAATTTATTGACATGCGCCACTAGTCTTTTTAGTCCTTGGGCTTCAATTTTGTTGACTAGCCTTTTTGTGGCACTTATTCATTTCCTTTTCATATGCACCACATTACCCTCTCCAACCCTCTTTGCTACTTGAGATGTAAATTCTTCTAGACATGGATATCTATTCGTTTCAAAATCTGCTACAACTTTATAAATTTTATTATTTTGAATTAATGCTTTATATTAAGAAAAGTATTGTAACCCAGTGAAATCCACCATGTTTATTTTTACTTAATAAACTTAGGCCTATAACTTCCTTGGAATGGCAGTCTCTGTTGGATTGCCACTCTGGACGTGGTAGCACAGTGGTTAGACTGCTGCCTCACAGTGCCAGGGACTAGGGTTTGAGTCTTGACTTGGGTCATAGAGTCTGCATATTCTCCTGTGTTTGCATGGGTTTCCTCCCTTTCTTTCTACTCACAAAAAAATCTCCTGCAGCCCTGAACTGGGGCTTGTCACTCTGTATTGGGGTTATGTTGGGGTGCTTCTGATGATTGGATTCAGCTTTCATAGCCCAATGCATAATTTCCTGATAAGTGTTTCCCACCGGGAGACCTATTTATATGACTCGAGTCAGGGCTGGACTGAATTCATTTTTGAGCATGTTCAAAAATATCTTATTGTCTCTTACAGGATCTTTTCACTGCCCGCTCTCCCCCACCCCCCCTCCTGCCACCTCCTCCCCCCCCGCCCCCGCCACCATCTAATGAGCCCTGAATTTTCTTTCCCCATATTCTTCTGCTGTTTTGAAAGGGACCTCTGAATGAGGGTTACATTTGTCCAGTTGCCATGTCCCCGACCCAGGATTTGTCCTAAGTCCTATATAAATCTGATGTGGAGATGCCAGGTTTGGATTGGGGTAAAAACAGTAAGAAGTCTTACAACACCAGGTTAAAGTCCAAGAGGTTTATTTGATAGCAAATGCCGCTAGTTTTCAGAGTGATGCCTATTCATCAGGTGAGTGGGAGTTCTGTTCACAACAGGGCATATAAAGACACAAACTCAATTTACAAAATAATGGTTGGAATGTGCATCGTTACAGGTAATCAAGTCTTAAAGATACAGACAATGTGAATGGAGAGAGGTTAAGCGTAGTTTAAAGAGATGTGTATTGTCTCCAACTAGGAGAGTTAATGAGATTTTGCAAGCCCAGTCAAGTTGTGACAGTTACAGATAGTGTGACGTAAACCCAAGATCCTGGTTGAGGCCATCCTCACATGTGTAGGATTTAGGTATTAGTCTCTGCTCAGCGACTTTGCATTGTTGTGTGTCACGAAGGCTGCCTTGGAGAATGCTTACCTGAAGATTGGAGGCCAAATGCTCATGATTGCTGAAATGTTCCCCAATAGGAAGAGAATACTCTTGCCTGGTGACTGTGGAGCAGTGTTCATTCATCCATTATCATAGCGTCTGCATGGTCTCCCCAGTTACTATGCCTCAGGACATCCTTTCTTGCAGCATATCAGGTAGACAATATTGCAAGTGTATATACTGTGTACCTGGTGGATGGTGTTCTCGTGTCAGATGATGGCATCCATATTGATGATCTGACACGTTTTGCAAGGATTGTTGTGGCAGGGTTGTGTGGTGTCATGGTCACTGTTCTCCTGAAGGCTGGGTAGTTTGCTGTGGATAATGGTCTATTTGAGATTGTGCGGTTGTTTGAAGGCAATAAGTGTGGATGTGGGGGATGGCCTTGACAAGATGTTCGTCTTCATCTATGACATGTTGAAGGTTCCAGAGAAGATGTTGTAGCTTCTCCGCTCCAGGGAAGTACTGGATGACGAACGGTATTCTGTCGGCTGTGTCCTGTGTCTCTCCACTCACATTGTCTGTACCTTTAAGACTTGATTACCTGTAAAGACTCGCATTCCAACCATTAGTTTGTGAATTGAGTTTATGTCTTTATAATCCCTGTTTGTAAACAGAACTCTCCCTCAACTAATGAAGAAACGAAAGCTAGTTGCTTGTACTACCAAATAAACCTGTTGGACTTTAACCTTGAGTTGTGAGACTTCTCACTGTATAAATCTGCCATACTTTTGCTGAGTGGGCAGACTTTCCTTTACTATTCATGCTCTCCCTTGTAAGGTATTGGGCAATATTTGCCACACTGGTCTAAAAAATTTCCCTTTCAGCAAAAACCTTACATCATCTAAAATTAAATTGTGAACTTCTAATTCATTCATTACATCCCAAAAGGCTGAATTCTAGTCATCATGGTGCAACAAATATAACTTATCCATAAAGATTTCTTTCTTAGCTGCTGACAGTGGCAATTTATGGGTAATGGTAGTGGCTACTCCTCCAATCGTGGGTGTTTTTACTACAGAATGAGCTGGAGCTATGGGAACAGATGGAACTGTTGTATTAGAGAGAGGGGGATAATTGTCAAACTGAGCAACTTTCTCTGGTGCACCTTTCCAATCCATTTTTTCCTCATCCTTTCCCCCTTTTTTCCTACTTCAGGGAGTGTTGGGTACAGTTCTTTCCTTGCTTCTTTCTGTACTGCCTTAATGCCAGCTGTTTGCTTACAATATGTATCCCTTCTGGAAAGAATTTTTCATCATGGCTACTGATATGACTAATGCCTTTTCTGATTTAATACTAGTTTGTCCCACTCACCAAGTGTTTTGCTCAGCTTCAGCTGAAGGAAGTGTGGAATACCAGTAAAGTAGAGAGAAATGTAAACAAGGAGTAAATAGGGCTAGAAGTGGTCAAGAAAAAGTCAACAGGATTAAGAAAAATCCCAAGGCTTTTTATACATATATAAAGAGCAAGAGGGTTGACCCATTCAGGGAGAAGGGAAGGAATCTATTGTGGAGCCAGAAGAAATGGGTGAGATATTAAATGAGAACTTTGTGTCAGTATTCACCAAAGAGAAGGACTTGGTGGATGATGAGTTTGGGAAAGGGCAAGTAGATAGCTTGAGTCATTTTGAGATCAAAAAGGAGGAGGTATTGGGGCTCTTGAGAAACATTAAAGTAGGCAAGTCCCCAGAGCCCGATGGGATATATCTCAAAATATTGAGAGAGGCAAGGGAGGAAATTGCTGAGCTCTTGAGAGAAATCTTTGTATCCTCACTGGCTACAGCAGAAATACACTCAGTAAGAAGTCTCACAACAGCAAGTTAAAGTCCAACAAGTTTATTTGGTAGTAAACACCACTAGCTTTTGGGGTTTGCCCTTTCGTTCCCATCATGACTTCAGGGAGGGTCCCAGAGGACATTTGTTTAAGAAGGGCAGCAAGAATAATCCAGGTAATTACAGATAATTACAGGTGAGTGAGCCTTACATCAATGGAAGGAAGTTACTGGAGAGCATTCTTCAAGACAGGATTTATTCCCACTGGAAATAAGAGGACGTATTAGTGAGAGGAATCATGGTTTTGTGAAAGGAAGGTTATGTCTCACTAATTTGACTGAGGTTTTCGACTGATGAAGGTAGGGCAGTGGAAGTTTCTACATGGACTTCAGTAAGGCCCTGGACAAGGTCCATATGGCAGATTGGTGCAGAAGGTGAAGTTGCATGGGACCAGAGGTGAGCTGACAAGGCGGATACAAAACTGGCTCAGTCAAAGAAGACAGAAAATAGCAGTGGAAGGGTGCATATCTGAATGTAGGGCTGTGACAAGTGGTGTTCCTCAGCGATCAGTGCTGGGATCTTTGCCTTTTGTAATATATATAAATGATTTGGAGGAAAATGTAACTGGATTGATTAGTAAGTTTGTGTGTGACACAGAAGTCGGTGGATTTGCACACAGCAATGAGAACCATCAGAGGATATAGCAGGGTATAAATCAGTTGGAAACCTGGGTGGAGAGGTGACAGGTGGAATTTAATCCAGAAAAATGTGAGATAATGCATTTTGGAAGGTCTATTATAAAGAGAAAATATGCAGTAAATGACAGAACCCTTAAGAGCATTGATAGGTAAAGGGATCTGATGTACAGGTACGTGGGTCACTGAAAATGGAGAAGGTAGTCAAGAAGGATATGGCATGCTTGCCTTCACCAGCTGAACCATTGAGCTTAAAAGTGTTGAAGCTTTATAGAACTTTAGTTGGGCTGTGTTTGGAATATAATATTCAATTCTGGATGCCAGAAGGATATGAAGGCTTTGGAGAGGGTACAGAAAAGATTCACTAAGATGTTGCCTGGTATGGAAGGCATCAGCTATGAGGAGAGATTGAAGAAACTTGGTTTGTTCTCACTTGAGCGATGGGGGTTGAGGGCAACCTGATAGAAGTCTACAAGATTATGAGAGGTATGGACAGAATGGATAGTCGGAAGCTTTTTCCCAGAATGTAAGAGTCAATTACTAAGGGGCACAGGTTTAAGGTGCAAAGAGCAAGGTTTAAAGGAGATGTATGAGCCTGGAACTCATTGTAGGGGAGGTAATAGAAGCAGATACAATAATGACTTTATAGGGGTGTCTTGATAAATATATGAATAAGATGGGAATAGAGGGATATGATCCCTGGAAGGGTAGGGGGTTTTAGTTAAGTTGGGTAGCATGGTCAGTACAGGCTTGGAGAGCTGAAGGGCCTGTTCCTGTGCTGTAATTTTCTTTGTTCTTTGTTCTTTGATTCCAAATCATATCCTTCTTCTGTCATTCTCTTTAATAATTTTCTCTGCTCAGTTGCTTTACCTTCGGTCCCCATTGAAGACTCCCTGGTACTAGATCGGCTGATATCAGTATATTGCATAGCTCTCGCCCTTTGGTGTCCTATGGCTGTGCAGCATGTTCTTGTTTTTTCATTCTGTTACTCGGAGAGATACAGAAATCTGTCTCTGTTCCCTCTGATTCTGTGCATCTTTAGATGGATTGCACAGCTTTTTAGCTCTGCTACTCAGAGTGGTATAAAAGTCCGTTTTTTTTCTCCATATTAGCATATACCTGTCCTTACTTTTGTTCATGTTGCTCAACTTCATGGTTCTGGCAGCCTGACACATAACTCCTCTAACTGCTGAGTGGTAAATAAAACTATACTTACTCATCTAGGAGGCATGTCTTGCTGTTAGAATCAGGTGAGTCACTTCACTTGCAGCACCAATTTCCATAGGAGCTTTTCAGAGACTTAAGTACTATGCTGGCTTTTACGTGAGAGCTTTCTCTTTATTAATTACAGCTCAGCATATACAAAGAACTGATGGAGACAGTAATTCTGGCTGAAAATGTTCTTCATTATCCAGGCCTGATCCATGCACGTAGGAGAATAATTTGGAGCAGCCCAAATTATTCTAAATTACATTGTTATTAGTTATTAAAATGATACATTTTTCAGAAATTATTTGCCCACCTACTTTGTTCATCCGAACTGAATGAGTCAATTATTTTAATATGAATTGTTTACATTGGCCAATAACATTCTACCCTCTGGCAGTCCATTGAGTCTGAAAGTGCTTGCCTACTGTCTCTGAACAACCCTGAATATGTAGGTCCAGAAAGTTCTTTCTTACTGTGTCCTACCAACCCTGAATACCTAAGTCCGTAAAGTTCATAAGTTCCTTTCTCACTGTCTCCCAGCAATCCCTTATTAGAAAATTTATGTTATTCTATCCAATCAGTTGTCTGGGATTGCTCAAACTATCAAAGACCCATACTGATAAGATGGTCCTTTCTACTTCACTTAGTGGCTGGATTGTTTTCAAGAAATGTGGTCCTTTTTAACTCAGCAATATCCCACAGAACATTGGGGCAGTATGTAGTTGGCCAAGGTGTATGTTTTTAAATATAGAATGTTAAAAAATACTCGTTTAAATTCTTTAACAGTGGTGACATGTATTTCTGTGCAAAAGAATACCTTTGTAACTCCAGATACTTTGTACTTTTTAGATATTATATTCACTCTAACTTGGTTTATCTTAAGCTATTAATGTTTTAGACCCAACTTATCCAGCTCTCTAACAGGGTGTCAACCCAGAGGTGGGGGAATTGGACCAAGAGAGAAGAGGGGTTGGACTGGAAGAGAGAGGGGGTTGAATTCTTGGCAGAGGTGAGTGGATGCAGAGTGGTGGGGGAACTGTGGTTGAGGAGGTGGTTGGACTTGGAGTGTAGGAAGGGCGGGATTTAGAACAAAGATGAACAAAGAACAAAGAACAAAGAACAAAACAGCATGGGAAACAGGCCCTTCGGCCCAACGAGCCCGCGCCACCACCCCGATGTTCCCACCTCTACCCGTGATCCCTGTCTATGTTTATAGATTTATGGATTAAAAACCAAATTTGAGACAATTTAGGGAGAACTTGTTTTGCCAATTAGTCTAAGAGCCCATCTTTGGGATGTGGGAGGAAACCGGAGCACCCGGAGAAAACCCACGCAAGCACGGGGAGAATGCAAACTACTACAGACACAGGCCCAAATCCATGTATCCGCACAGCACAGTGATAGTCACTGAGCTGTCGTGTTGCCCATCAAATGGTCCAGGTCAAGCGTACACTAATGATGTGAAGCACTAGGATACTCTCGAAAAAAATCCAAGAGCAGCCCTCTCACGACCCATCGTGTGTATGCCCATTGTTAGACAACAAGGTGGACCAAAGCACCTGTAGGATAAAAACAAGTACATCGATATCATCGACTATTTACACACTTCTCAAGGACTCCCAACTACTGGGAGGCACTAACCACAGTTTAGTTGTTAATAGAAATAGGACCAGCTTGTGAACAAATGGTGCAGGGCAAGTAAATAAGAGGAGTGTGGCAGTCCGATGGTGAGTGTACCACTCCATTGTAATTCTAATAATATAAATACAAGTACTGGTGAGACACTTGAACCTAAAATGAGCTTTCGACTTTATATTTGCACTTTCACTAAAACTGCCTATTTCAACCTTTATAACTTCATTGACCTCACTCCTGTTGGAGCTAAACTACCTTCCAAACCTTAATTTATTCAGATCACAACTATTCCAACATACTGCTGGCCTGATTTCAATATTCTACAATCCATAAGCTTAAGGCCATCCTTAAAGCTGCTCTCAACTCAGAGTAAAGCTCAGTCTTGTGCTTGCTTACCTCCATTGCCTCCCTATCAAGCAATGTCTTGAAGTTAAATTCACATCCTTCTTTTTGAATCCCTCTGAGGTCTCACTTCTCCCTGTCTCTGTAACCTCCTCCAACTACGCAACTCTCAGAGATAAGTGCACTCCTCTAATTCTGGTCTTTAATGCATAATCAATTCTAATTGCTATTGTTGGCCATTCCTTCAGTTGTGTCGGCCCAAATGCTGGATTTTTCTTCCTGCAGCTTTCTGGCTCTCCACTTCCCAATTCTCATTCAAGAATCTTTAATCAATGCTTTTGATCTAATATCTCCTTCTGCAGCTAGGTGTCATACTTTGTTTTAAGTTCTCCTATAAAGTACCTGGGAATGTTTTTATTATGTTAAAGACACCATATAAATAGAAGTTGTTGCTGAATTAAAACAAAACTACACCTGCTTTAATTGATTTATTTTTATTTGATGCCCTCTGGTGCTCCAAGTCTGCTTCCACAATTCTGTGCTCAAATTCTAAAGGAATAGGAGGAATACACAAGGGGTGGGATTCTCCCAAAAAAATTCGAAGTGCTGAATTCATGCAAAAACTGGATTAAATATTGTTGGTTTTTTCAGCAGGTGTTTCAAAGTGAATCTCCCACACTTTGCACTGCAGATTGCCATAGCATAAATCATACAAAAAATCAGGGGCGGGGCCTATTCTTGCTGGAGATGCCGGCAGCATATTGCTGAGTGGGCCATTGTGCATGTACTGATCTGTCAGTGCCAAAATTCATGCATGTACAGTAGCCTCGCACTGCCAGCCTCTTAATTGCTAGCCAGCCCCACGATCCTGCTACACTGGCAGTGCAATCTTCCCCAACAGCCTGATCGCTAGGCCCCCAGATGTTTTCAGGCAGCCAATATTCCCTCCCCGCCATCCTGGCCAGCAACGTTCTCTCCCCACCTTCTTCTCTCTGGCCCACCTTGATTTTGCAACATCCCTGCCCCCATAGTTCTGACACTCCTCCCCCCCCAGCAATCCCAGTCTTCCCTGCAGCCTTGACCCACCTGATAGGCTGATCGCCTCCTCACCCCAATGGCCAGCTCCAATCACTGGCCTCCCTCTTCTGTCACCAAACCCTAGTGTAGGATGGCAGTGGGACCCTCACCCATCACACCCCCACCAGAGTTCCCAGCCCCAATAAGACCCTTTCCACCATTACCTGGTGGACAGTGCCAAGATGCCCCTGGGCATTGCCACTTTAGCTCTTGGGCACTATCAGGGGCTAGGCAGGCACTGCCACAGTGGCAATGCCCAGGGGCATTGCCCCTTACCTCCAATTTCCTGAGGGGCCTCAATGGCTCCCCTTCACTCCAGTGGGGTTGAGTCACCAACTCACTGCAAGTGGAGAGCTATTGTAAACCCCGCTGTAGTGGAATACTCATGATATGAAGGAGAGGTTAGCAAACACAGCAAATTCAGTCTTAGGCCCACTAATGATATGGTAATGGTAATTTACATTCATTATACAGTTCCACATCAATTTCTAGTGTGGAACTGATGGTGCCAGAAATCCGGCAACCCCAGACACTTACTGAGGCAGTATAGAGGACTAGGAGAATCGTCCCCAGAATGTCTTCTCCACAATTTGAAATATTTGCTGTTTCACTTTTATGTGTAATATATGTAGGGCATGATTTGGTTTGTACCTTTGTCTGAACAATATCCCACTTCCTAACATAGCCATTCTTGCAAAGTTCCTGGAGCTCCCTATCCTTCTTTAATGTATGAACTCATCCTGCTTTATGATATTGATCTTCCAGCCTGTAACCCAATTCTCCTGCCCTGGCATTCACCCATTGTTCTTTCACTTATTGTTCTCTTGCTCTTTAGTACATTGTCCCTAAGCCATGACCTAGCTAGTTCTCTTTTGTTAATGTCTGTTTAAATTCCATGCGTCACGCACACTGCCCCACTTACCCTTTCTTAACTTGAATTGTTTTTCTCCTGTTGTCTTCATCTCCTTTGGAAACGACACTCTAATATGAGACATGCAATAAAAATTAGGGAACTTAGATTTAGTTAGATTGTCTGACCGAAAATTAGAACTACAATTCATTCAGATAATGAACGTTCAATGGAAAACAGGTGCAGGAATCTGAATGGAGCTTTGAATTTGTTGCTGCAAAAACTTGACCCAGGGTCAGAATCATAATTTTCTCCATCCAATATACCTCAGTTTTCATAGAAAATGAAGGCCTATTGCTGATGCACATTCTGTGAATGATGAAAGTTCAGAGAAAACAATTGAGAAAGGTAGAGGGATAACAAAAGTGTTGAGAGGTATTGATCGAGTGGATAGTCCTAGGGCTGAAATGGTTGCCACATGAGGACACAGGTTTAAGGTGTTGGGGAATAGGTACAGAGGAGATGTCAGGGGTAAATTTTTTACTCAGAGAGTGGTGGATGTGTGCATTGGACTGCCAGCAATAATGCCGGAGATGGATTCGATAGGGCATTTAAAAGACTTTTAGATAAGTACATGGAACTTAGTAAGATAGAGGGTTACAGGTAAACTGGTAATCTCTAAGGTAGGGATATGTTCGGGTTGAAGGGCCTTAATGATGTTGTAGGTTTTCTATGTTTCTATGTTTCTGTGAAAAATGATTTCAAGACTGTTCACAAAATAGGAAGATAGTACCTAAATAAAATACCCTTCTCATTTTGGAATTCATAGTAGCCATTGAATGGCCATAGGAGAATGCATATTATCGTTCATGTTTTTCTGACCTTGCATCTTTTAGTGGCTTTTTTTTTCATCTTTGTTTCAGGATATAAATGTTATGTATTTCTGGGCCTCCAATTAGTGCTAAAAGGATAACCAAGGAAGAAAACAGTGTATTGCCAGAAACTATTTTAATCATTCAGCATACGGTACAGCCATTACAAAAAACATATAATATATCTACAAATACAAGATTTTTACAAGATTATTATACTTTGGAACAGTATTTTGAATTAGGGTAAAATTAAGGAATGACATGGGACATGCAACCAGTTCTGAATACTGTTAATAGTAAGACTGGGTGGCCTGGTTGTTAAAGATTGAAAGAGGGCTCAGGTTATTTTATCGAAAAGGTGCAAGGTGGTCATGCCTGTTGGACAGCGGCAAAAGGATCTGACTGCTGATAGATAGACTGTTAGTCTCCAAAATCCTGGAATGTCAGGTTTTATAAACTTCAAACTATTTAATCTCAAGGTAGAATGGATTTGAAAGTCAAAAAGACAGTTAATTCGGATTTCTACCTTGATATTAGATGCATGTGAATGAAAGATCGTGAGAACTAAGATCAAGAATATGCCATCTGGCTCCTTGAACCTGCTCCATGATTCAATAATATTATGATTGATCTTTTTATGGACTCAGCTTCACTTACCCGCCCGCTTACATAATCCTTAATTCCTTTACTATTAAAAAATCTGTCTATCTTTGCCTTAAGATCATTTAACGAGGTAGCCTCAACTGCTTCACCGGGCAGGAAATCCCACAGAGTCACACCCTTTGGGTGAAGACTCAATTCAGTCCCAAATCAGCTCCCTTTATTTTGAGGCTGTGAAAAATTGCTTTAAAAATCCTCCACTATCCCTCCATTGGCTTCCAGTCTACTTTAGCCAAATCCTCCCCCAGCCCACAAGCACAAGACTGTGATATTGGATTTTACCTTCTCACACTTCATCTGTATTTTAAACTCAACCATACTGTGATTGCTCCTTTCAAGAGGATCCCTAACTTTGAGATTATTAATTTTTCCTGTCTCATTACACAGAACTGGGATACTTGCTCTCTTGTAGGTTCCATTACTGTTCGAGGAAATTATTACAGGTATATTCTATGCACTCAAGTTGTCAGAAAATGAGCTTTGCAAGGGGAATAAGCCATAAGAAGCCATTGTAAGATTGGGTTATCGATTCTCCAAAATTTATCACTGAACGTCAAAGCTAATTTCCAAGAATTTCAGAGAGAAAGAGTGAGAGCCAAGAGATAGAAGCAGAAAGTTTAGCATGCAAGAATGTGTGGGATCTCATGCTTAGATTGAAGAGATCAAGGTCATGAGTGTTTAAACGAAGTTGGATGATTCAGCTATCTTCGGCTAGGAAAAGAAATCATCAGCATAATCCATGCCATGAAAGTCAATTAATGGAGAAGAAGTTATTTGGCTAGAATAGGAAAGAGGAGTTAAGAATCACTTTGGACTTGTTTCAGGAGAATAAAGTCAGAATGAAGTGTAACTTTGGAGGAACATTTCCATCATACTACATTAAAACAACAAGGGATTTTTTCTGCAGTTCAGACTATACTTTGCCTGTGAAATTGCATTTAGTCAATGTTGCCTTTAGATTGTTCCAGTAAAACTTAAAAAGCTTGTCACGCAATTTCTTTACAGTTGTCACTGGGCATTCAAATTTCTTTTAAAAGGTTATTTGTTGCCATTGGTTCTTAGCAATACAGTCTAATTCCAAAATAGAAATCACCTGATACTAGCAAAGAGTTTTCTAGACGTTTGCATCATTTTAGCTGAGATCCAAAGAGGAGACCTTTAAATCATAACTGATATTGTCCATGGTTTATGAGTGGATTGTGTACCTAATGGTAGTAATGTGAATAGCTACTAAAATTATGCCTCAAAGCTAACTGCCATTTCATAGCGATTTGTACATTTTAGAGAAATCTTTTTACTTATTTCTCACAAGAGCTCTGGTTGGCTAAATTAACATCTATGTGAAAATTAGATTGGTAGGACCTCCCCTGATTAGCTTCTTCTGTGATTTTAATCAATCCCATCTTTAGATGTAAACTAGATAGGATGAAAATCAACCCCTCAGATTCCTACAATCTGACGAAATAAAAGAGAGTTCTGTTCAATTTCACATCTTCAGAATCTTTAAATTTTCATTCTTTACTTTGCTCTCATTTTGACCTTTCCGTCCATTGCCTGCTATATGTTCCAGTGAAGGTCAATGTAAAGTCAAGAAACATAACCTCAGCTTTCGTTTCAGCACTTTTCGGTTTTCTGGAGCTCAACAACTTTAGATCATAATCTCTACCTCCATCTTCTGTTTTTTTTTGTTTTTGTTGGCTTGTTTCTTTTTTTATCTCGTCAGGTTGCATTCAAATGGTTACTGTATCCATGTTTCATCTGAACACAACCTTTCTTTCTTTACTATATCCCTTATCATTCTTTTTTCCTTTTGCACCATGAAATCTTTTGTTAGTCATCTCTCCTGTCTCCACACCCTAGTACAGACCATCCTGTCTGTTCTTCTCATTCCCTTTCTATTGGCTCAAAATTTTTATGGGCCAATATTTTACTTGTCTGGGCTGGACACATGCTGGACCTGGACATCTGTAAAATCTCCCGAGAAGACATCAGACTTCCCAATGTCATCAACACACATGCAATTTTGAGATTGGGTAAGCATATGTGTGAGTCAGAAGCATGCTTGTTGACAATTAAAGGGCCAATTAAGCCATTAGAAGTTCGATCAACTTCTAATTTTATGCTGCCCATACAATTTTGAGCTTTTACAAGGAGAAAATGGGAAAACGTCCATTAGATTTTTAACATTTCTTACCCAAGGGCAAGATAAGAGGCTCTCAGATCATTAGCAGTTTTTCTGTGATAGTCTTTGTAGCTGTGTGAGTATTTAATTTATTTTGAATTTCCTGGTTATTATTTAACACTAAGGTATGACTTTCATCATTTCAGAATGACCTGGAAAGTTTACTTGAGGATTGGAGGACAATGTTCCATCATTTGTAAGGCACTGGTCCTCTGCATCTAATCCAGTAGGAATGGTGTACTCTGCAGATGGGACCTCCTATGAAGAGGAGGGTAATGGCACAAGGTGAGTGCACACTGCATCCCAGGCAGAGAGATTTTTAAGAGGAGAGGCATCTGCTGAATTGATGCAGGACCAACAGGATAGGACAGGATGCCAAAGTCACCATTAGTCAGCAGCTAGAATGTACAAACAGCATACCAACTACTTTCAGATGTCTGAGGTCCAGTGCTGCAGAAGGCTCCGCTTTTCTATGGACACAGTAACATCAATTTGTGACATGATAGGTCCTGCAATTGCCCCCAACTACCTGGGGGGGTCATCCCATGCTGGTGAAGTTGAAGCTCACAACATCTGTCAACTTTTTCATCTCCAGTTCATTTCAGGATCAGTGGGGGATCTGGGTGTACATCTCTCAATCAGCCACACACAGTTGTGTCAAACTAATAACTGACGTAATCTTCAGAACATTCTTACAATTTCATCAACTACAGATGAAGACAGCCAGGCAAATTGGGCATGAGAGTTTGAGGCAATTGTTGGATTTCCTCATATCAAGAGTGCTTTAGATTGCACACATGTGACAATCAGGGCATCAGCAGAAGAGCCAGGGGCTTTTATCAACATTTTACCACTCAGTGAAGGTACAAGTTGTTGTGACCACAGAACACAGATTCTGCAAGTATATGCCCATTATCCAGGGAGCTCACATGATTCATACATCTTGTGGCATTCCCTCACACCAAGGCTGTCTGAGTCTCCTGCAAGACTGGATGGATGCCTCTTGGATGACAGCACTTTCTCTTAAGGATGTGGCTGTTCACCCCACTTCGTCACCTAAAATCTGAGACAGAGCAGAAATGTAACAGGAGTTATGCATCCAAAAGTGGTGGTAGACAGGACCACTGGGCTGTTCATGATGTGCTTCCAATCCCTTGACCAATTTGGGGGCTCATTGCAGTATCTTCCAAAACATGCCTCCCTTATGTTCTGCACAATCTAGCTCTGACAAGTGGGGACTCAATGGAGACTGAGGAGAACACAGTAGGATCACAGGCCTGGAAAGATGAATCTAGTGAAGAGTGTGAGGATGAGCCTGGAATTGCACAATATGCAGATTTCGAGGTGTACAATATGAACATTCAGGCAGGCAGGGACATGAGGGATGCATCGTTTCAGTGAACTTTGACTTGATATCCAAGGCAGGGAAGCTGATACAATCCCATGACAATGTCCCACTCACAACAAAACTTCCTTTAAGAGCCAAGCCCATGAATGTTGCACTACACAAAGCTCTCAGTTTATCAGTTTGTAAAACAATTAGCCAAGTTACAATGCACACAGCCAACTCAGTTCGGTGAATTCAGGAAAATATTTATGTGACTTAACATAAGAACAGCCTATAAATGTGCCAAACTAATAGAAAATTTAAAGTAATGAACACAAGTAATGTCACCTGTGACAGTCCTCTTAAAGTTCCTTAAATTTATGCCAATGGATGCTATGCCTTGGTACCTCCATCTCTCCGGCAAAGGCATTGGAGACAATCTGATAGCCTGCTCACTTTATTGTCATGGTAGCTGTCTTGACCTTGGCAGGTGGTTTCTGGCCACTAGCTGGAAAGGAGCATCCAGTCCCATAGCTGGGCAATCCTTAGATATTGCAATATTGTCAGCTGCTGGCAAAGGGGTGGAAGAGCTGCCGCACTCATCCAGAGACAGATAGCTTTTTTTGCTAGTGTGAGGTGTGTCTACACCTCCCTGCTCATCATTGATGGCCAGGCACCTAACAGAGAGACTTGGAGCCTCATTCATCTCTCACAATAACAGTGACCTCCAGAGGTCACAGCTGTTGCGCTATCTTTCAGGTCAGAACAAGACTCTTGGAATCTCCGAGGGTGCCCTTGAGCCAACCTCTCTGCAAGAGTCACAACTTCTCAATGAAAGACTATGTGCGCTTGGTGCTCGGGGTCAATGCAGTTCTCATGTTGTCCCTGCACATTTCGCTAGACTTAAGGCATCTGCTGCCTGATGTTTGTCTCCAGAGGCTTGTCACTTGCCTCTGACTAGTATGGTCTCTTCTCCAGTAGTGCGTCCACTGTTGGTATCCTGAAAGCTCTGCCTCTATCAAGAGTGCCATGTTTCCCTCACCACTTTTCCCTATTTATTGACCTAACCATCTAACATCCACTGATGTGTGATGATCTGCAGTGGTTCTGGTTCTGAAAGAGGATGTGACCTTAGTACCGGAGTGATGTCTTCCTGGGAGCTTAACAGAGTCTTCAGATTTGCCAGCATCTCCTGCAGATGGCACATTTGCAGAAGGCATGGAAGAGATCAATAAATCGAATTATCATAGTGCCTATACATGCTAGGGAGGCTGAGGAGACAATGGGGTCTGGCTGCATGGTGCCATCTACATTGAAGCTTCAATGGGCACTCTGGCTGTGGCCATTCACTCTCTGATTATAGAAGCCCGTGATATTTCACAATAATTTGCCACCTGACAATAACCAGGTATTCCAGGCACTCCTCCTGTCTTCCATGAGCAGCAGGGTTTGAGGCCATGGCAGAACAGGGGCAGTTATTGAAATTCTTCCAGGAGCTCCCTCAGCCTTTTCCAAAATTCATGGTTGCTTCTAATTTTAAACCTCCCTCACCAGATCTGATTTGGACTCGGCATCCAACACATTTCCATCCCCCAGTGCAGTGCAAACCCAATCAGCAGAGAGATTCATGTTGAGTTGGCCTTAATTGGCCACTCAGTGTAATGTCGTATCAACAATGCGATCTTGGTTGCGAGGGGGTTTTACATCCACTTCTGGCTTCACCAACTTCAGGTGCACTCCAAGGATAAAAATTTATGCTAACATTTTTATCTTTCTTCAGTTTTGATCAAAGGTCATCAACTCTGAAATGTTAACTTTTTACTCTCCACACATGCTGCCAGAACTGCTGAGTATTTTCAGCAGTTTTTTTTATTAAGAATCTTCACTTTTAATATTTTAACATGAACTTTTGGGTTAATTGTATAGCTTGTGACCTGTTTCCCAGTATAGCTGGCACATGGGGTTAAATTTTGATTCAAAGGAAATAAGGACTTGCCGATAAACATGTACTTTTGCACTGGACATTGTTTTATAAGGGTCTGACATGGAGACAGCTCCTAGCTTAGACTTTATATTGTATATATGTGTATAGTTACAAGTAGTTAATAAAAATCTATTGCCAAACTATACAAGTCTCAGGATCTTTTCATAAGACCTATACACAAAATCTTACAACAGACACAAAGAAAGATATCCGGAAATTGCAACAATGACAACTAAGACTGCAGATAAGAGGCAGCTGTCCTTGAATAGAAATACTAAGAAACAAACAACTACAAGTCCATCTTGTTAATGTCCTTGCCAAGGTCATGATAGAAATGTCATTTCAAAAGTTAAATGAATTTCTTCCTTTACTTTCTCCCACCAGTAAATCAATACTTTCTCACCATTTTGTTTGTACTTTACACTATTATGCCCAATGAAGGCATGTCGTTGTCATCAGTTTAAACAGACGCTGTACATGTATGGAAGCTTCCGGAACAGTTGTTTTTTTTAAATGGACACTAGCCAGATGCTTTAGATAGCTGCCAAGGGTCATGCAACTTTTGCAAATTCAACAGACGATATCAAACTTCTGGAAAATTCCTAACTGAGCTATCCTGAGCAGGAAGACTCCTACTTGAATGTGCTGTGTAGCACTCTTTTGTAGAATTCAACGACTCTCATTTTTCTGGTGTACACAAAACTCAGAATCAATGGATTTAATTATCTGCAAGCGGGTGTGAAGAGCCATCATCTATCTCCATGATAGAGCAATGGTTTTTAGCTTTTGGGGTGGCTCCGTGGTAAGCATTGCTGTCTCACAGCATCAGGGACCGCCACAAGAAACAATAGATGTAGGAAAATGCTATGTCATGTTTTGCTTTTCAGAACATGGAGGCTGTCAAATCTTAAAACAGCCTGATGCCTAAATTCACATCCACCTACAAAGAAATTGGGTCTCCTAATAAGGAAACCATAAGAACTTGGCTTTGTAATTTGCTGAACATTAATCTTTTCCAGATTTTGCAATAATTGTGATATCCTACTTCAGATATTTGAAGTTGCTGCCATTGTTCCAATTTCTGGAGGCTGTACTTGTGCAGTTAAATGTGAAAATCCAGAGCTACTATCAATAATTCAGTGCTTTCTCACAGAGGTTTGCTGTTGTAGTCTTCTATTTTCGCAATCACTGATTTGATGTGAACTTCCATTTTTTACATTATTAGTCTTATTGTAAAAATCCTTGAAAAAATTAAGTTGTAGCTGCATGAGGGATAACTGTATTTTTAGTGTGCACTAAATGTATAATTTAAGCTAAACAATATCTGTGACTCTAAAAAATAAATTTTATATATGCAGAATGTCAAATCTTTATGTATGACAAAAATTCCATAGATTAAAAATATTTTTAAATATACTTCAGCTTTTTCCTTCATCCCATGTGTGTCCAAAGATTTTATTCTACTTTCTGTATAATATTTTAAAAAATGATGGTTTATATTTCTGTCTGTGAGAATGTTTCAATGTGATTGGGTGCTTAGCTAGCTTGAAAACATCACTGCATCACTATTATTGGATGCTAGGTGTACCATTTGATTGATGCTGGAATTAAAGTAACCTCAGGAAAAAGGAAAACTGCATCACAAATATTACTAGATACTTTTGGACAACTTACTTTGAAGTCAGTAAAAACTGCTGTCACATCACAACTGATGACAGATTCCATGCCAGTTACTTTCAAATACATCTTTCAAATACAGTTCTTCAATTGGAATAAACCTGCCTCAAGTGCTATGGAGTTTGTTGGAAATCAAGCAAACAAATTGTTCACATTATTGCAATGATAATGATAGCAAAACTGACAGCATTTGCCATCAATGCCTTACCTAAGCTGATAGCAATTTTTGGAGATTGCACAGTTTCACAATTTGATAGCACAGTAGCACAGTGGTTAGCACTGCTGCTTCACAGCTCCAGGTACCTGGCTTTGATTCCTGGCTCAGGTCACTGTCTGTGTGGAGTTTGCACATTCTCCTCACATCTGCATAGGTTTCTTCCATGTGCTTCGATTTCGTCCCACAGTCCAAAGATGTGCTGGTTAGGTTGATTGGCCATGCTAAAAATTGCCCTTTAGAGTTCTGAGATGCATAGGTTAGAGGGATTATCAGGTAAATATGTAGGGATGTGGAGGTAGGACCTGGGTAGGATTGTGGTTGGTGCAGACTCAATGGGCCAAATGGCCTCCTTCTGCACTATAAGGTTTCTATGATAGATTTGTAATCAATTTACTTCCTTTCCACTCTTTCCTGCATTTTAATTTGACTGTTTTAACATGTAACCAGAACCAGAAATTGCATACATTAACATTTTAATCAACTAGTTCCAGAGTCTCTGAAAATACTACTCTTGAACTGTCTTCCTGGTGATGTGTCACTGATGCTCCAATGTAATCTGGCATGGAAGACTTGGTTGTGGCTACACTTCCCCAATTAATGTGGTTGCAAATCTTCAGAAGTAAATAACTTTGCTTTAGGCTGTTCTTTTGTGTGCTTTTGTGACTAGCACAGTGTGGAAACTTGGAAGAAGGTTGCAAGTCTGCTGTGATAGAAACATAGAAATCAGAAGCAGAAGTAGACAGTTCCAACTCTGAGCCAGCTCTGTCATTCATTTTGATCATGACTGATCATCAAATTCAATATCCTGAGCTCTCTTTCCCTCAATATCCCTTGATCTCTTTAGCCCCAAGAGCTATATTTATTTTTTTCTTGAAATCATATACTTTGGCCTCACTTACTTTCTGTGGTAGTGAATTCCACACATTTATCACTCTCACCTCAGTTTTAAAAGTTTATCCTTGATGTGAGGTCCGACTCAACAATTCTGTTTGCTAGTTCTGCATTTGACAAGTCACATTATGGCCCCTTTTCTGGGATGGCAAAATGGTTAGCACTGCTGCCTCACAGCACCTGGGTTTGGTTCCTGGCTTGAGTCACTGGCTGTGTGGAGTTTGCACATTCTCCCGTGTCTGCACGGGTTTCTTCCAGGTGCTTTGATTTCATCCCACAGTCCGAAAGGCTAATTCGGTGCTTTTCCATGCTAAATTCTCTCTCAGAAGACCCTAACAGGAGCTGAAGTGTGATGACTAGGGGATTTTCACGATAACTTTATTGCATTATTGATGTAAACCTACTTATGACTAATAAATAAACTTTTCTGTAATACATATACAATATATTATATATATACTGCGAAGTTGAAGTTTTAAATCCCCTGCCAATGAGAAGTGCATGGAGGTGGGTTGGGAAGTAAAATAATTCAAACTCCCAAAACTAACCCCAATCTGCACACTTGAATTTTAATAGAAGCAAGTCTATAACCAAATAACTCTGATAACCTGGGTCTGATAACCAAACTACTCCCAGTTTAGTCACTGAAATAAGTTAATGAAGTTTTGTGCCTGAATTGCATTTTTATTTTCACACGTGGAATTTGGGATTCTTGGGCATTGGTAATTCACAAGGTGAGAGAAACTGGATCTTTGGTGTAATGCCTTTATTGTACTGCTTGAAGGCCAGATAGAAGATGAATATTTCCTCCAGTGCTAACAAGCTTACCTCAATGCATACAGATTCTCATGGTCAGTTAACTTTCTATCCCCACAACAATGACTGTTTCACCCTGAGCCACCCCACAATAATTTCAACATTGATATTTCCCCTCCCCGTCCTTCCACTATAATATCTGACTGCTCCTCTGCCCTCAGACACAAAGGCTCTATAGCACTTTCAAGATGATCTACTAGCAAAATTTACAAATCATTTCTTTAGCTCTTAGGAACTACAGGCTCTGGATCTCAAGTATTTATGCTCAAATGTAAAGAATTTGCAGGGATAGGGAAGAAGAAGATCTGATTGTGTGCCTTTAAAATTTTTTACAAGTTCATCCATTCATTCAACTTCTGTCTGAAGCATATTTAATCATACAACAAAATACACAGTTCAGGTAGCTTTGTTTTAGTCTTGATAAGTTATCTGATTGTACAAATACCCTGTATTAATATATGAATAATATTCAACATTAAATGTCAGTGTTTCTACATTCTTTTTAAAATATTGTTATGAAATCAGCCATTTTTGCGTTCCGTATTTCATTTATAGTTGAGAAATCTTATCAGTCACATTGCTAGTACTTACATATATACAGCATCCTTAATGTAGAATCATTGCAAAACGCTTTGCAAAGGCATAATCAGAGAAATACGAATGCTGATCCAAGAAAAGAAATAGTAGGAGGAATGAACAAAAATTTGATGAGTTTCATTTTGAGGAGGAAGGTGGAGAAACAGTGGGGTGCGGGAGGGAACTCCAAAGCATACGGTCCAGGCAACTGAAACCACTGTAGCAAATGTTCACAAAAGGGTAATTCACAAGAGATATGAAATGGGATAGTTATTGTTATGGAAGTGGAGAAGGTTAGAAAGAAAGGAAATACTGAGGTTATGTAGGGAAACACACACAATGAGAATTTTAGATTGAAAATGTTGGAGGGTTTGGAACCAATATAAATCAGCAATGATAGCATATGAGCAACAGAGTAAAGAGATTGGGTTAGCTTGAGCTTAGCCAGAAAAGCATTGGAAAATTTGAGTCTGAAGGTGACAAAGCTGAGGATGTAAGTGACATGGGATGAGGCAGAGTTGGGCCATGTCATGCAGGTTGATGCTACTGTCCTACAAGATGTATAGCAAATGGAGCAGAAGCCTAAATCATGGTCACAGGCACAGATTTGAGAGATACATGTTCAAAAACTTACTGAGGTTGAGACATTGACAGCAGTTCAGAAAGGGAAAGAGGAACAGTGCTGACATGGAATCATTTACAATGTCAGGTGTCATATGCACCACAAAGGCTTTTTGGTCAGTAGTTGTGGGAATGGAGTCAAGGACCAGGAAGGGGGTGCCATTATTAAGATTAGCTTGACTTAAGGAAAATAGGAAAAATTGTCGATTTAGAACAAAGGAATTAGAGTACTGAGCAGTTGAACAGATGGTCTCAATCTTAGTGGCAACACAATCTATAAACTTTCAATTGTTGGAAATAAGAGTGGAGGGATTTATCATGATAATAGTAGAAAAGAATTGGGGTTTGTCCTTTAAGTTTAGCACAATCCTGAAGTAATAGATAGTTTTAGCAGCAGTGAGGAAAATTGCACTAGATATGTCATAGATCTGTTGATGAATGGCCATACATAAACAAGTTGAGCTGATTCCTTTAGAATTCAGGCAGTGAAAATACGGATTTTTTAAAAATCCTGAAAACACTCAGGAAGTCAGGGTTAATATTTCAGGTCAATGATCTATCACCATCACCTGGCAATACTGGTGATAAACCATGTATTTAAAGCAAATACATAGCCAGGAAAAGCTGGTGGTGGAGAAGGGGAGGATGTAGAGCGATGGGGCGGTGAAAGCTTTGTGATAGACTAAAAGACAGGAGTGATTGCATGACAAAAGGGACGATGGTACAAGGCAAAAGGCTCTTTTAATGGAAGAACATATAAACAGATTATCTAGCAGACCTGTAAATGGTGACAGAAAGTTCAAGAGAATATGGAAGTTGTAATTTAGATCAAAATTTGTTGAGTACATTGTTAAGGTTGGAAGTCCGTGAATTGATTATTGGAAAGATAAGATTTTGTTCTTGAGCTTGTACTGAGCTTCACTGGAACAGAAAGCTAAGGACAGAAAGTTCAGAGAGGTCTGAGGGAAGTGGAATGCAGGATAGAGAATAGATCAAGGGGAATGGGAGAGAGCAAAAGTTTTGCTGGAAACAAAAGTGGATGTGAGGGAATTGTTGAATAGATCAATAGATGTTGAGGTAAAATGATGAATATAGGGCCAAAGTGATTGGCATTGATAAACATGGCAGTCCATGTATAGTGATCTGAGACAGAGCAATGTCAATCAACTTGGTATTGCACTGATGAACAGAATTGCTTTTTGGGATTGGCTAGTTACAAGAAAATTGGTTTGATATCTCTTTTTTAAAAGAAATAGGAATACTTTTTAAAGCAGATCCTGTCTTGGAGAAAATTCAATAGATGCAGGCCAATGTTAGACAATGTAACAAAAATTACACTCACTTCCACTTTTATCATATTGGTACTACCGAATAGTTTAAAATTTAAAAAATAGCTTTGAAACTGGTCAAAGCACATCTTTTGAAATTAGAGAAATAAACTGCCCAAATTTTTGGATATCATTAATATGTCTTGGTAGAGTTTTTTTCTTACTAGATAGCAATGTCTTCACAAAATACCTTGAAAAATGTAAACAAGTTATATAAATATTTGCATGTTCTCAGGTCATAAAAGGTGTTAAATAAACATAAATTAGTTATGCTTTTTTCTAATTGCCTCGCAATTGCACTCTTACCAGAGAAATACTTTTTGGCAAAATAACTATAATGTATAGCAATGTAATGATAAAGGATATGATTTTTAAAAGTTTTTGTACAGCACTTTCAAATGAAATAAATATATATTTTGTAGTAACCTTTGATTTGTTACAAAAATTCATAATCCAGTAATGAAGTTTGAGGGCAGTTTGCTCAGGTGGCTAGATGGTTAGTGTGAGGATTAGATTAACACCAGCCGTGAAGGGCTTGTATCACATTCTGACTGAGGTGGACTTGGGCCAGCCTCCTCATCCTATCCTATTAAAAATCATGGAGCTTTGTCATGGCTCAGCAAATATTGTCACGGACTGTCTTTGGGCTTATAAACCAATGGCTGATCTTTATTGACTTTTAGAATCGTAGAATCCCTACACTGCAGAAGGAGGGCATTCAGTCCATTGACCTGCACCGACCACAATTCCACGCAGGGCCTATTTCTGTAACCCCATATATATTTACCCTACTAATTCCACTGACACTAGGATTGATTTAGCATGATCAATCAATGGGAGAAAACCAGAGCAATCAGAGAAAGCCACGCAGACATGGGGACCTGAGGCCGGAATTGAACCCAGGTCCTTGTCACTGTGAAGCAGCACTGTGACACTGTGCCGCCCTTAAGTAACTTCTAAGAGTTTGTCTTCTGATTTATAAATGGTGACATTGGCATGCCTGTGGTAATTGGGAATTGATTTGTACGAATTAAGGAGCAAAGGAGTGATAGAGTGCATCATTTGGCTTGTTTATTTATCTATGATTACCATGCCATAGCCTATGACAGCTGTTAAAATATATTTGCTTCAGTAAAATTTCACTGGAAATAATCAAAACACTGATTAGAAAACACAACCATAGGTAGTTGAAATTCAGTTATAATTGCATGGAAATGAAGTTATTAAATTCACATTGGCCACTAGATGGAGTCAGTGTCTTAAGTTTTTCAACATATTTAATGTGGAAAAACATGTTGGAAAATTGATATGTCAAATGTGTAATAATTGCAATCATGGGCCAATAACATTCTCAAGTATGCAGTACTCAGCAGTTACTTGACCTAGAAAAGATAAACTTACAAAAGGAGCAGATACTTTTTGAAAATGTGAAGAACAGTGCTTTATAAAATTTGAATAGATAAATATATTGCACATGGAAGAAATATGGATGGGATAGAAATGACTAAAGTTGAAGTCTAAATAAAATTAGGGTTAATACTTAACATGTAAAATAATTAGGTATAGCAATAAATAAATGAAAATGGAACAATGTTGTTATATCTGTTGATTACCAGCTGGAAGATATCAAGTAAAACTGTTCTTATTCATATTGCGTCTTTTACTGTTGTTGCAGTTTTGTAGCCAGAGTTTAACAGAAAGTTATCTCAAGGCTAATCCCTGGTATCGCAACATTGAGAGTAAAGATGGGAAAAAAACTGGCCCTTTAGCTTTGAAAGAAGATAATTTAGATAGGAACTTAGAGATGTACATGAAATATATCTATATATATAGATAGTCAAAGTAAGCCAGGATTTTAGACTGAGTAGCATTGGCCAAATTTCATGAAAGCTGAATGTAGGTCTCATGGATCCAGGAACTTCTCAATACAAAGAGCAGTCTCTAGGTGAGGTTAACTTGACTGATTCAAGATATGGTCAGATAAATTGGATGAAATGAATCTAAAAATTTTAAAATGAAGAGCTAAGAAGACCCTATGGCTTTCCAGATCCAGCCTTTTCCAGCTGCCCTAAGGCCTAACTAGTCTTTGTATGTACTCAGTTCCTCATCATTGATCTACACACGCTAAGAAAATACGAGGATTCACCCCTGATTGATTTTAATGCTCTCACTAAAAGCAGCAATTAGGATACTATAACTGATTGTGATAGAAATGGATTTTGATAAAAACGTGCCAAAACTGCTGACTTGTACAGTGGATCTTTCTGGATATGGGTGTGAATATATGTGAATATAAACCTGGAACTCCCTCCCTAACAGTACTATGGGTGTACCTTCACCATATGGACTGCAAGGGTTCAAGGCAGATCACCATCACATGATGAGCAATAAATGCAGGTCTCGTGAATAATATCACATCCCAAGACTGAATAAGAAACAATGAGAGCAGGGTAGAACGTTTTTCAGCTTGCTAAACTAAAGGCAAAGTACTGTGGATGCTGGAATCTGAAACAGAAAATGCTGGAAAATCTCAGTATGTTATCAGATGCTGCCAGACCTGCTGAGAACTTACAGCATTTTCTGTTTTTGTTTCTAACCTGTTGATTTTTTTGCCGCAGCTCTGGAGCTACTGCCTTTCTGTTGAGGCATTAAAACGTAGGTCCCATCTGCTCTCCCAAGTGGAAATAAAAGATTCCTTGCCACTATTTTGAAGAAACTTATTATGTTCTCATAGATAGTCATCCCTCAACCTAGATCACTAAAACGCCCAGACGAGGGGAACTTGCTGCGTGGAAATTGGCTGCTGCATTGCCGACATCACCGCAGTGACTATAGTTAAAAATTAATCCATCGGCTGTAAAACAATGCGACACTCCAAACTCTGAAAAGCTGTTAGATAAGTGCAAGTTTGGTGATTCTAAATGAAGCACGTCGACATGAAATTTTTAACTTTGTTTCTCTGGCCAAAACTGCTGCCGGAGCCGTTGAATGTTTTTAATATTTGCTGCTTTTTTAAATATATAGTCGTCTCTCTCTCTCTAAACGGCTGCACTATAACCTGATTAAAACAATAAGAGGGAGATTGATGGTGAGATGACGTCTGCCGAAGGTGCGCGGATCAGAGTGGGCCGAGTCCTCGCGGCGCCAGAGCGACGGTTGGCCGCCACGCTCCAATCATCAAGCGGCTGGCGGAGACGTCAGGCCGCGATTGGGCAGAATCGGTGCCGTCGGGCGGGGCCTGGCGGGGATGGTCGTTATTTGAAGCTCGCGCTGAGGTAAACGGTTGCAAATGGAACGTACTTAGGATCGTGAGGTTGGAATTTGAAAAACAGGGGAGGAGGAACAATAACGACGACGACGGCAGGAATTCGGTGTTGACGTGTAGATTTTATCTAGAGTGCCTTACACCCCCGTTTTTCCTGCTTCTTATATTTAAGAGAAGACAAGCCATTTTGTTCGTCGCCGCGATTGTTTACCGGAGTAAAGAACGTGTGCCACACCTGCAGCAATCAGACTACCAGTTGCTGCTCTCTGTCACTGGAGTGATAGTCGAACTTTACCTGGACTCCGTATCCAATTTCAGATCTATACCCGCAAAGAGCATCCAGTCTGACTCGAGCTACAGCCCAACTTCCGCAACAAAAAATTCCTCTGATCAGGTCATCCTTCTCGGGGATACTGAGCCAGCAACAACAGCCTAGTCAGAACATGTCCGCAGACCGCTACTCCGCTTTGGACGAAACGGCCCTCAGGAAATTGGTGAGAAAGAATGAGCCACTGATCTGGGATTAAAATGTTGTCCTAATCCGATGTCTTCTGCTATTGCAACGCCGGCACCTCCACGTTGATGAATGCTGGCTATTATTGCTAAATCTCGATATGTACTTGGCCGCAGTCTATGCGACCCGACGGTTGTCCCACGCCAGTACATATATTCTCCAGCAAGATGCACAAAACACTTTTTAAAATGGGAATTTACCTGTTGTGATTTTGACTTTTTTTGGTGTGGGATTAAATCATATTTGGGCCTCCAATGTTCGCATGCCGACTGTCACTTTTTATAAAGCATATGTATAAATAACCTTTCAATGGGCAACTGGTCACGAATCTTGTTGCATTCTCACTATCTTCAACTGGTCTTTAACACATGGTACGCAATTGTTTTTACAGTAAATCCTAAGGAGCATTTAAATATTATTGGAATTATTCTGAGTCTATCTTCTATGTTAAACAATTAGTCTGACCTGTTAAGACATGCAGTCCGATATTTGAAATGAGCTGGGTGAGGGTAATAGTTGTGGCATCAGTGATGTCTAATGCTCAGTTGATCTGAAGTCCAGAACCCCGTCGAAATGTACCAACCGAGGTTAATTGTGAAAGCATGATTGACTATACATCTTTTAGATTTCTTTCTAAAAAGATAAGATTGGAGATTTATATTTCAAATCTCGCTCCAGTATTTACCTTCAAATTTGCCTGTCGTAAGTCGATCTGTGGTGAACTTGTCCAGATTTTGTTGGTTTTCTGATTTGAGTGAATCTTGCTGGAGAAATAATGGTGTTAACGATGTTGTTAATGCAAAAATCGTCCAGCAAAATCCAGAGACTAAGAAATACCCATAAGTTGAGAATCTCCAAATGTACTGACCGCCTTTTTCGCTTAAAGAAAATGCTGCAATAAAAACGCAAATTGTGGAAATATGTTCGGATCGCATCTGAAAGTAAAGATTATTAGCTTCTTGGATGAAGACTTTTTTTTGAAATTGGAAAGACTGTTACAGTGCACTTGCTGCCAGCCTTCCACCTACGTCAATAAATTGAGTTGTCCAAAACCTTACTATTTCTATCCTGCACAGGCACCTATCAGTGCTTGCCGACTTGCGATATCTCCTGACTACACACTGTCTCGATTTTAAAAAAAAAATCTCATCACTATTTTCAAATTCCGTTTGATCTCTAATCATTGTTTAGCTGCTCACTAGCCAACCTTCCAAGATGTCAGTACCCTTCTAATACTGGTCCCTTGAACATCCATGAATTTAAACCAATGGTCATCTGCTCAAATATCGCTTGGTGTCTAATTTTGCTTTAGAATGTTCCTGCGAAGCATGTTAGGAAATTTATGTTCAAGTTGCTATATAAAAACAAGTTGGTATAGATGGTATCATTTGCCATTTTGGACATGGAACTAATGGATTATTTTGTTTAGGCAATGTGTTCATCTTGCGTTGTCCCTTAAAGCTGTCAGATACTGGATGCAGACAATCTTAGTCTTGTAAGTTATTGCAGGAAATTGAACTGCCAAATCAGAAATATTTTTGCCTTCATGTGACCTGCACTTTGCCTGCATTTCATGAATGTATGTTGAATGGCTGGTGAACTAGCGTGCTTTTAAGTGCAATCTGCCAATTTTAAATCAGACTTCCTATTGCTCATAATTTTCTTTTAACGGGTGGCACAGTGATTAGCACTGTGCCAGGGACCTGAGTTCAATTCCCACTTGGTCATTGCCTGTATGTTCTGTCTGTGTGGGTTTCCTCCCAGTACCAAAGACATTCTGATTGGCCATGCTAAAATCTCCATGTACCTGAACAGGGGCTGGAGTCTGACTAGGGGCTTTTCACAGTAACTTCATTGCAGTATTAATGTAAGCCAACTTGTGACACTAATAAATTTAACTTTGTTACTCTGGGCTGAAAAACATTCTTTGAAGGGTGAGCTGTCAGATTGTTATCAATGACCAAGGTAGGAAGGCTGAGACCAAAAATTCCAGTGAATATAGGGGATGCAAAACAGTGCCTGAAGAGTTTAAAAAGTCAGGGGATGGGCAATAAAGGATAATACTAATATATTTTAAGTATATTAAGGGCAAGCTGTTGTGTAGGGCCCATTAAGACTAAAGTGGCAATCTATGTATGGAACCAAAAGACATAAATGAAGTATTAAATGAACACTTTTGCATGTGTTCACTCTGGAGAATGACAATTTAAATATAGAAAGCCTGGGGCGAGTGGAAAATTGTGATTAAAATTGAACATACCACTTTTGAGATGGAAGTGATGTTAGGGGTTTTACTGGGCTTAAAGGTGGATTAAAAACCCAGGTCCAGATGGGATGTATCCAAGGCTGCTTTGTGAAGCAAGGATGCTGATTTTTTTTTTTTTTCAAATCTTCTCTCTCCTCAGGTGAGATGGTAAATGACAGCTAACGTGTGGTACCATTATTTAAGGAGGGAAGTAGGGGAAAAACAGTAATTATAGGCCAATGAGTTTAACATCTGCTTGTGAAATGATTGGAAAATATTCAGAGGGGGGGGACAGAATTCATTCTCCTTGGGAGAAGTAAGGATTAATCAAGCATAGCTTTGTTGAGGGAAATCATAGAATGAATTTATCTAGATGACAAGGTGTGTAGATGAGGGTAGTGTAGTTATGTAGTCTACATAGATTTGAGGTGGGCTCTTGACAAGTTCTCATAGGAGACTGATCGCAAAGAGCCCAGGGAATCCCAGCCAACTTGGATCTGAAATTGGCTTAGTGGCAGGAGGCAGAGGGCGATGCACAAAGCTTGATTTTGTGATTGGAAGCCTGTGTGTGGTGGCGTAACACAAAGATTGGTGTTTGGTCCCTTGCTGTTTTGTAGTGTGTGTTAATGACTTAGATGTGAATCTCGGGATATGATCAGCAAGTTGGCGGATGACATAAAAATTGGAATGGAAAATAGTGAGATTACAAGATTCTGTCAATCATTTGCCACTCTGTTGTCCATCTGGAATTTAACATTGAAAAATGAGTGATGCATTTTAGGAGAACTAACAAGGCAAGGGAATACACAATGAGTAGTAAGACTCTGGAGGATCAGAGTGACCTTGGGATGCATGTCCAAAGATCTCTGAAGGCAGCAGGACATTAGATAAGGTGGTTAGGAAGGCATATGGGATGCCTGCCTTTATTAGTTTAGGTGTAGAATGAGTGCAAGGAGGTTACAATGGAACAGTATAAAATGTGATTGCACTACAAAAGGTGCAGCAGAGGTTCATCAGGCTGTTGCTTGGACTGAATCATTTCAGCTAAGAGGCTAGTTAAACTAGGGTTGCTCCCCTTATGGCAGAGAAGGCTAAGGGCAGACTTGATTGAGGTGTACAAAGTTGAGGGATGTAGATGGTAAGAAACTTTTTTCTCCCTTGATAGAGGGCTCACTAACCAGGGGACATGAATGCAAGGTAAGGAACAGGAGATTTGAGGAAAAACTTTTCCACCAGAAGTTGATGGGAATTGGATTTTACTGTCTAAAAAGGAATGAGGAAGAAACCCTCATGTGGAAAGTATTTACATGGACAATAAATCCTGATCTAACTAGTGACAACCACATTTCACAAATGAATTTAAAGGATGAATACTTTTAATGCCATAGCATACAAGGCTATGGACCAAGTGCTGGAAAATGGGATTAGAGCAAGTAGGTGCTTGACAACTGGGGCAGGCATGACAAGCTGATGGGGCTCCTGTATTACAAAACTCTGACACTGTTTTATAGTAACTTTCACCAAAGGACCTGTTACAATGCCTAAATGTGGACTTAGATGGTGTGTCATTGGATTGTTTGACTGGGAATCTATGCTTGGAACCAGAGGAAATGGGTGAGACAGTAAATGAATACTTTGCCTCAATAGTCTACAAAGAGGGACTTGATGGATGAGGAGCCTCAGGAACAAAACAGTACAGCATAGGAAACAGGTCCTTCAGCCTCCAAGCCTGTGCTATGCATTGGTCCAAGTAGATCTACAGTATGTAGATATTCTGGGTCATTTTGATATCAAAAAGGAGGTGGTGCTAGGCATCTTAAAAGCATCAAAGTAGACAAGTCCCCAGGGTCTGATGAAACCTATCCCACAATAGCAAGGGAGGCAAGGATGAAAATTAGAGGCATTGACAGAAATCTTTGTATCCTTATTGCCTACAAGTGAAGTTCCAGAGGATTGGAGGTAGCCTGTGTTCTTCATTGCTTAAGAAGGGCAGTGAGGATAACCCAGGAAATTCTAGGCAGTGAGCCTTGTCAGTCGTAGGGAAATTATTGGAAAAGAATCTTGGACAGGACTTGCTCACACTTGAAAACAAATGAACTTGTGGTAGCACAGTTTTGTGAAGGGGAGGTTGTGCTTGTTAATTTCCTTTTTAATCAAGAAAATGATGATGAAGATGTTAGATGAAAGTGTTGGATATTGTATATATGGACTTCATTAAAGCTTTTGACCAAGTACCTTGTGGTAGACTGGTATAAAAGGTGAAGCCACAAGATTGGACAAGAGCTGGCAAGATGAATACAAAACTGGCTTGGCCACAAGACAGAGGTTAGCAGTAGAGGGATGCTTTTCTGAATAGAAGGCTATGACTAGTGGTCTTACATGGGGATCAGTTCTGGGACCTTGATCATTTGTAGTATAAATGACTTTGGAGGAAAATATAACTGGTCTGAAGTTTGAAATGACATAAGTTGGTAGAGTTGCAGATGGTGAAGAGAATGGTCAGAGATTGAGGATACAGCAAGATATTGACCTGTTGGAGACTTCAGCAGGGAAATGGCAGAGTTTAATCCAAACAGGTGAAGTAATGTATTTTGTAAAGTCCAATGCATGTAGGAATTTTTCAGTAAATGCTAGAACCCTTAGGAGTATTGACAGGAGAGATTTGGGTGTTCACCTATCACAAAGTGGCAATGCTGGTGGATAAGTTAGTCAAGAAGGCATACAGCATGCTTGCCTTTACCTATAGGGGCATTAAGTATAAAAACTAGTAGGTCATGTTGGAATCTTAGGATTCGTTTAAAATATCGTGTACAATTCTGTTCGCCACACTACCAGAAAGATTTGGACTCGGTACAGAAGTTTACTGGATGTTGTCTGGTCAGGAGGGTATTGGCTATGAGGAGATGATTGATAAATTCAATTTGTTCTCACTGCAACAATGGAGTTTGAAGGATAACCTAAGAGGTTTTCAAGATTGATCGGTGTGGATAGTTGAAGGATAGAAAAGTCAAGAAGTAGGGGACAAAGTTTAAGATGTGTGGGGTAAAGTTTTTTGACAGTGGTGAATATCTGGAGCATACTGCTTGGGGAGGTGGTGGGAGTAGATATAATCGTGGCATTTAAAGGGCAGCTAGACAATACATGAATAGGATGGGAGTGGAAGGATACAGACGCCATAAGCGCATAGTTTTAATTTAGGCAGGCATCATGAATAGTGCTGGCTTGGAGGGCTGAAGGGCCTGTTCCTGTTTGTTCTTTGGCAAAAGTGGGTGGGGAGAGGGGATGGTGAGCCTTAGGCTCCCCATGCTTTTGGTCAATTCAGAAAAGGCACAAGGCTTTAACACTCCATTTGCATGAAATGATTCCTGTTTGTTCTAGTAAGTGTAAATGAACCATTGAGTTGGCTGATTATATTAAATTGGTGGTTAGCATAGCTATTAACCCTATGGATAGCATTTGCTGAAAAATCCATGTGCAGAATCGCATGTTTAGCTTAGGTTGTGCAAGTATAGGATGGTTGAGTATGGCCTGAATTTTGTGTAATATGAACAGTTGGAGGAACACTTGTTAGCCAATTAGGATGTATCCAGTACTGTACCAATTGCTTAGACTTGTCAGTATGTTTTTTACAGCTGGCTGCAAGCCATTAATGAAAAATACTCAATTGCCATGAAATGGCTTGCTTAACCTGTTTTTCAAATCTTTGCCTTTTCAGGTTAATTTCAAATATATAGGGCTGTTTTCTAGTCTGAAATTGGTCACTTTGGCCTACTTGAGTTTGCGTGATACAAGGAAATTGTTATCTATTTGGATACAAACAAAATGTCCCATTATGCCCTTTTACCAGTGGTTTTGAAATATCTTTGAATTTTGCTTCACTTGTTTTGGAAACTGAAATGAATTCAATAATACTCTTGTTTGAATTGTTGAGTGTATGTTGCTGTTATAAATTCAACTGTCATCTGCTTATTTGGATCTGGAACTCCACTATAAAATGCTTGTTTGAGAACAAAACTCTGGTCTTGTGTACAGAAATTCACTGTTTTTAAAAACAAGTTTGGAATATTAAAATGTGACAATGTAAATTTTACACTAAATACAGAATTAGCTCCATCCATAGTGTCATGTGAGATTAGTTTCCAAAGTTACCTTCAGTTCAGATCAATGAATTTTGAATTGTCATTTTGCAAACATTTCAACTTGTAAATGAAATATGTGGGATGTAATCATTTTTAACATTCAAAGTTGGTGCAAATTATTTGTGGGTTTATCTAAGATGCAGTAAATGAT
This sequence comes from Sphyrna mokarran, assembly GCA_024679065.1. Lineage (NCBI taxonomy): Eukaryota > Metazoa > Chordata > Chondrichthyes > Carcharhiniformes > Carcharhinidae > Sphyrna > Sphyrna mokarran. The sequence goes on along the minus strand of JAGIQG010000020.1, from coordinate 35,940,411 downwards.
TGGGAAAATATTTCAGTTCAACATCCTGTAAATTGAACCATATCAGTAGAAGTAACTAACTGGAGGTTTCAAGAGTTTTCTCTATTGTCAGGTCTGACCATTACATTTGATTCTAGGTGAGGAAGTGCTGCCAGTAAGGATGTTGTTAATATCTGCAGTATGTCTAGCTTAGGAAAAGGAAAAACATACATTTATTCTGGCTCTCAGTGACTATGGAGATGCCAGCATTGGACTGGGGTAAACACAGTTGTCTCAATGCCAGGCTAGTCCAACAGGTTTATTTGGTAGTAAACACCACTAGCTTTTGGAACACTGTTCCTTTTCCAGATGAATGGAGAGTTCACCTGACAAAAGAACAGTGTTGCAAAAACTAGTGGCATTTACTGCCAAATAAACCTGTTGGACTTCAACCTGGTGTTTAGACTTTTTACTGCCTCGGCCACTATCCAGTGACTCCAGCTGGGAAGTACAGTTTGTGCATCTTGGATGGGAATAATATTTGTCCAGCTTGTTCCCTGTTCACCACCCAAACATGGAATAGCTTGAACATTTTAATCACATCTGAAGGATTGCTGCTTGAATGAAGTACTAGAAGTTTGATATTGCATGTAGAATCATTTTTGTAAAGGTTTGCTTCAAGGGAAGAGAATTGAAGTAAGAGGGTTGGTGATTTTAAAGATGCACTTCTACTTGATGTAGAGTTCCATACAGCAGCAAATTTTAAAGAATATACAGTTGAGTACATGTTCCATGTCACAAGTGTGTGGTACAATTTGAGTGCAAATTGACAATTGGGGATTAGTTTGCTAGATACACAACACAGCAGGCTAAGTGGGGCTCCTTAAAGGTAATGTGCTTGGGATGTGGTACAACATTAAATAGAACAGCTATGCGACTTAGTTGGGCTACAGAAACATGTATAGAAAACATCTTGTCTGCAGGAATTGACTTGATTTTAAGCTAAGTTCGGTTTGCAGGTTTCAACATGGTTACTTAGAATATAGAATAGTACAGCTCAAGGACAGGCCCTTCGGCCCATGTTATACCAAACATGCACCAAATTAAACTAATCCCTTGATGCATATTCATACGTTTATCTATAAGCCTCCATTATACTGTCTCCACCACCACACCTGACGACAGTGTTCCAAACACTTACCATGCTGCTTAAAAACAAAACTATCCTTCACATACCCTTTGAAATTTCCCATTCTCACCTGAAGTGCATGCCCCTTAGTATTAGACACTTCAGCTTTGGAGAGGAAAAAGATTTTGATGGTCAACCCTATCTATCCCCTCAATTTTGTCGACTTATCAGGTCTTCACTCAACCTTCAGCACTCCAGAGAAAACAACCCTTGTTTGTCCATCCTCTCCTTTATAGTTTGTACTCTTTAATCCAAGCAGCATTCTGGTAAACCTTTTCTGCACCTCAAGCCTCTGTGTCCTTCCTGTAATATGGTGACCAGAATTGAATGCAATACTCCAGTGCAGCCTAACCAAAGATCTTTTTATAACACTGCAACATGGCACCTTTACTCTTGTACTTAATGAAGGCAAGCAGGCTAAATGCCAAACCTGAATCCAAGCAGCCAAGTCACCATGGATCCCATGCATCTTAATCTTCTGAATGAGTTTATCATGAAGGACCTTGTCTAAAGCCTTGTTTGCAGTTTTCAACATGAATACTTAGAGTAAAAATTAGAGTACCAGCTATAAGGAGAGGATGAACAAACAAGGATTGTTTTGTCTGGAGGTTGAGTGATGACCTGATAGAAGTCTATAAAATTGAGGCATGGATAGGATTGACATCAAAAGCTTTTTTCCCTTCCAAAGCTGAAATATCTAAATCTGTGTAGACAGCATCCACTGCTGTCCTCATTGATCACCTTTGTCATCTCCCAAAAAATCCAATTGAGTTAGCAAGACATGACCTACACAGCACAAAGGTATCCTGACTTTTTGTGATTAGGCCATGCTTTTCCAAGTGTGAGTAAATCTATCCCTAAGTCTCCTCCAATAATTTCTGACCACTGAGACTCATCAGTCTATAATTTTCTGGATTATCCTTTTTCCTTTCTTGAACAGAGAAACAACATTAGCTACTCACCAGTCCTCTGGTACCCTTCTAATGACTAACATGAATATAAAGATCATTCAGGCTAGATCCCATTGGGCCCTGAGGACATATCCACCTTGATGCTTGTCAAGAAACCCAGCATCACTTCTTTGATCTCAAAGTCCTAATATTATTAGCATGCTTCACACTAATCTCAGTACCCTCAATGTCCTTCTCCTTGGTGAATACTATCATGAAGTACTTAATTTAATACTGCTGATTTCAAAGTAAACCCTTAAATTCTAAATTATTTGTATTAGTTTGGAATTTTGAATTTGTATTGAACAGATTTTAATTTGAGGTACAAGGCTAATAGGATACTCCATTATACATTTGGGATTTGAATTGTAAATGTGGAATGACAAAAATGGATGCATCAGTTGTCAAATCTAGATGGATAACATGAAATACCAAATAAGTTCTTGTCTTGCCAAAACTGTTCACTATATTCTAGATCATCCTGGAAAGCAAATAACCCTACCCTCCTTGCACTATGTCAACTTAAACCCCTTTTGTTCATCCCCCTTCCATACTTTTTTCTCCAATTACCAAGCTGCCTCATACTCCTGTTACTTTAACACTCCCTATTGTTTCTCATGTTTCATTTTGTTTCCTATTTCTTCTTGGGCATCTGCCAAAACTTCTCTTGCCCATGACACATGCTTCCTGCTCCCTTGACCCCCTTCAGCAAACTGTTACAATTCTAGTTGATGAACTGAACATGAGGATTCTAGAATGGAACACTAGCTTAAAAGATCCTAACCTTTTTAGTGAAAGGTGGAGGAAGAGTCACAAGACTGCTAACTAGTTTTCAACACAAGAAACATGAAGAAAATTGGATTATGATCCAACATTCTCTTAATCCTCCCTTAGTTTAACAATTAACATAGATTACAGAATACACTCCAGTCTCTTTAAGCACACAAATACACTGAACCGAAGTGTCTGGATTTCTCAATCTCCCCCCCGATTGTCATGTGAGTTTCTGAACTCTGCCCCCAAAAATGCACTTTAAAATCTTTCACAATAATGCTTGCTATTGATGGTTTCCAGTCCAAATTTTCTACATGACTTGAGCAAAAATTCCACTGCACTTTTAACAGTAAATCCAATATCTGGATTTTACACCAGCCCTGTTAGGATTTCTTTGTTTTGACTACTGTATGAACTGTACACATTTGCTTTAACTCTTCATTCCTGGACACTTAAAATATCATCAAACTTTTGATTTATTTCTGAAGTCAGCTGTCCCATTTTCAATTAAACTCACTTAAATCTATATATTTAGCAAAGGTGGAAGCCACAAAATCCATTTCTTAGCTTTGCTTGTAAAAACATGCCTGTGTGAATAATTGCTTCGTTGAAATCCAAGCAAATATTGCAAACTGCTTATTCAGACTACCTGATACTGAGCATCCAGCAGAGGAAAAGCACTATGGCTAGGGAGAGGTGGTCATAGCAAGCACCAGGCACTTGTGTGCACATTGGATTTTAGCCCAGCTTTGATTTCAGTGAATCAATTATTTGTATAGACATGTTTTCACAAGTGATCACATGTATTTTTGTGGCTTCTGCCTTTGGTTTTTTGTGGTAGTGGTCAAGGTGAGCACGCAGTTCCATGAACTGCAAGTCCACCTCCTGAGGTAGGCTGTCTATTTAGTACAAGCTGTTAATAAGTTTGGCATGAATTCTACCTCATGCAGCTGGATTCTGCAGCTGTTGTCAGTCTTGTACTATCCTTCCATGCAAATATATTACTGTTCAGAGGAAAAGACTTTAAGTAGACAATGAATTTTTGAATATGTTGCACTGTGAATGTCAATTATTTGCAAATGACTCCAATAGAATGCAAATGACAAGATTGCCCTTTCCTTCCAAGTATCTTCAAGGAACATATTGAAAGAAGTAATTTTAAGATGTTTAGCATTACCATAAAAAGCTGACTTGTCCCACAAAACTGAAGCTGTCAGCCCTGAGGAAGTGTTGCTGACATCTGTGGTTGGCCAGAATGCCCACGATAGTAAATCGTTTGTAAGCAAATGACATTTTGTTTTGAGTTGTACCTCAGTCACATTTTAAAACAAAATTCAGTTTTTAATAGTTGTAATTATTTACTCTTGGCAGGGAGATGATAGCATCATTCTAATGTTATTGGATTAGTGATCCAGAGGCCCTGACCTGTTATAAAAACCCATCTGTTTCATTAACATCTTTCCAAGAAGGAGATCTGCCACCCTTACCAAGTCTGGCCTACATCTGACCCCAGACTTAACATAATGTGGTTGATTCTTAATTGTTTTGTTATCTCAGCAGACAAGAACTACTTAAAGGTTGGCAATAGATCAAGATGTTTCCTTCAAAATATTTTAATGTTTTACAAGGTTATTCAACATAATATTAGCTGCAACTCTTTGTGCTTCTGTCTAACTGATATCACTTATGTAGCACCTTTCTGGTCACACCTACACTTCTAAGTGTGTATGTGTGATATGACAGACAGCTTTCAATTTTCCTACACCTCTGTTTCAGATTCTCTTATGAACTCATGTTCTTATCCACTGACTTCACAAACTTCAGTGATTAAACATTGAGTACAGAAGTTAATGTGTTATAACTGTACAAGACATTGGTAAGGCCACATTTGGAGTACTGCATACAATTCTAGTTGCTCTAAAGAATGTTCTTAAACTTGGAAGGTGCAAAAAAGTTTTCTATGGATTTTACTAGGACTAGAAGGTTTGAATGATAGAGTCCAAATTCCTAGATTGTAGGAGGATGAGGGGTGACATAACAGAAGTTTATAAAATTACGAGTGGCATGAACAAGTTGAATAGCTGAAGCTTTTCTCCTTGGCTTGGGAGTCCAACATTAAAGGATGTATGTTTAAGATGATAGGGGAAAGTTTTTAAAAGGTGCCTGAGGGACAATTTTTTCCCCAGGCAAATTCAGCCCTTCAAGCCTGTTCTGTGTATACAGATGGAGGTGGTAGAGATGAGTACAATTATTACAATATTTAAAATGCATTTGACCAGGTATGTGGATGGGGAAGGTTTAGAGGGATGTGGGAGTTTAGGAAACCTGGTTGGCATGGATAAGTTGAGCCAAAAGGCCTGTTTTAATGCTGTGTATCTCTGACGAAGTTCAGACCTACATGGGCTTTCTTGTCCAAATAACACTTCTGATTCTAGCTTAGTAACTGGGATTTTCTGGCTGTTCAAGCCCTGCCACTGCTGGAGATTCAGCATTGAGCCAAATCTCCATTCACTGCAGTGGGACCAGAAACCCCACTGGCATGAACAGTTGGAAAATTCTGTTCAGTGTTACTTTTTTTGTCTTTGTACTTTTAAGGTTTGATCAAGATGACGTTTGACATTTAGCTTGATTCCTCTGGAACTTGGAGTTGGATCGCAGAACATGCAAACTCCACACACTGCAAAAGTAGGTAAATTCAGCCCTTCAAGCCTGTTCTGTCATTCAGTCAGATCATGGTTGATCTCTCCCTGGTCTCACCCACCTCTTTACCTGTTCCCCATATCCTCTTAACTTATTTTTAAATCCAGAATATATCTCTTCCTCAACCATTTGATTCAGATCCCACTGTACTATGGGGCAGTGAGTTTCACAAATTTATCCCCCACTGAAGTTATTCCTCCATTATAGTTTTAAATCTAACTCTTCTATACTTGTGACAACCTCTTCTAGGTTTCCCCATAAGAGGAAATATTTGGCCTGTATTTGCTTCATCAATCCATTACTTTTTTATATACCATATCAGATCCCCTCATTCTAAATTTGAGCAAGTACAAGCCCAAACTGTTAAATCTCTCCTCATAAGTTAACCTTTTCATCTCCAGAATCAATCTGGCAAACCTCAAATGAACCACCTCCAATGCCATCATATCCTTTCTCAGATGGATTGGCCATGCTAAATTGTTCCTTAGTGTCAGGGATTTGGCAGGATAAATTTATAGTGACAAGGTCTATGTGGGATTGTGATTGTTGCAGATTTGATGGACTGAATGACTTCTTTCACTGTAGGGATTCTATCTCTAAATAGAGACCAGAACTGGACACAATACCCTTGATGTGGTCTCACCTAACTCTGTACGTTCTATACAATTAGCACAGTACTCTACTCCACTCCTTTTGTACTCTATTCCTTTTGCAATAAATGGCAACTGTCACTCAGTCAATCAATCTTGTACTCTACACCCAATCTGCTGTGATCTCACCACTTGGATCAGTCCCTTGTGGCACCTTATCAAATGCTGTCTGGAAGTCCAGATATATCACAATCATAGGCTCCCTGCTATCTGTCTTGCTAGTTATATCCCAAATACTCAAGCAAGTCTTGCTCTTCATAAAACCATGCTAACAATGATGGATTGAGCTTGTCTTTCCAAATGTTCAATCATCTGATTCTAGCAACTTCCTCAGGACAGAGGTCAAGCTAACTAGCCTATAGTTTCCCACTTTTTGCCTGTCTCCCTTTTTTGAATGGGTCATCACATCAGGATATTTCCAATACAGTGGGGCCTTACCAAAATTCATGTGATTTTGAAGTATCACAACAAATATATTCACTACCTTTGCTGCCACGTCCATTTAATACCCTCGGGCATAGGCCATTAGGTCCTGGAGGCTTATCTGACTTTATTCAATAATTTCTCCCTGATGGTTATTGCAGCATTAACTAGTTTTTGAAAAATCTTTATTTTCTACTATGAAGACCAGGCACCCTCAGCCCTGATTGCTGGCTTCTCTCCAGCCCAATCATCTTCTGTTGGTGACACTGATTCATCCTTTGCAATTGTGCAAACTGTAAAACATGCTGCATTAAGTCAGAAGGTTTGAATCTCTCTGCTCTACATCTGGCTGAATAGGCTGCCAATTGGCTGAAGAATTTCAATTTTGACATGTGTTCGTTAGGGCACATGGTAGTAGTTTGAAAAACAACTATTAACCACTACTCTGATTTCTTGTCACTCAGCCAATTTGAGATCTAACTTGGTTCACAAATTTTACAAATTTGAGCTGTTTATATTTGGACAGAATTTAACACCTTCCCTGCAGCAAGTTTGGTGGCAGGGGATAACTTCATTAATCAGAGAGGTTGGTTCTGCTGCCTTACTGCCTCTGCCCCAGTTAAATATGTAGTGGGAAGGCATTGACTTGCCATGTGGACAGCTCATCAGCTAATGATGCTCTAGTTGCATCTGGGTTTCTGGGAAGGGATGGGACTGTGGAGGGGGGAGTGGTGGGGTTTCCTCTTTCAAAAGCACTCTGTATCTGACTAAAGAATTTGACATGAAAAGTAGATTAAGTCTGCTGTGAGCCATTCCCTGTGCCCTTGAAGACCTTCCCTGCAGTTTTCTCTCCTGCCATCAGTTAGTGATCCTGAACCTTGGGTGAGTGCATTACTGATAACTGCTACCCTTCACTAGTTGCATTGCTGAATAATTAAGAACTGCTGAGCTCTGGCAGCTTTTGGTAGGCTGGCCTTCTGCCCCCTGTGGTCCTTGATCCCAGGTAAGGCCTGTTGCTAGCCACATTAGCACTTAATGTGGCAGGCCTTTGAGACCTAATGCAGGGCTTTTGCTAGCACTCCAACTGATGGTAGACCCTTGTTGCCTACATTAACTTTCACTCTTTGACTAAGTTTGACCTTGTTTGTATTGCACCTTTTTAACATCCACAGGATACTCTAATGCTTCACATCCAATTAATTGCATTTGAAGAATTGTCATTTAGCAGTGTAAAGATTAATTTAATCTCAACCTTTTTTCACTAACTAGAGTCCAATATCTGCTTTTTTTTCTTTTATCTCTAGTATTTTATTTGTATTTCTGTTTTCTGACATAAAAATTTACTATAAACAACTTTTTGAAGACTACATAATGCTGGATTGACTAAACAAGAAATTCAAGATCTGGGATGTGCCATTGGAAGGGACACTAAGCCACGGTTAAATACTGTTTGTCACAAGGGAAATTTAGAAGGATAATTCTAAGAGTGTCCTACTTCCTCCCAGCCCCTCCCCCACTTCTCAAATTAACAATACCCATTTCATGACTCTTGTTTGCTGCTTTGCATTCCAAACAATTTAGTATTGCTAGATGTTTTGTATACTGCAATTGGAATGAAAATTATGGGTGGTGTACTATTTTTAACTACTTCATGCAAGTATTTTCCAGAGACTGCTTAAGCCATTGTGCTTGTACACTTAGTTTTCCATTTGGTTTCCAGTTCTCAATCCCTTTTCCATATCCTTTAATTTAAGAATTTATTCTTTGTGCTTCATTTTTTTCTAGTAGGCATTTCCAGCAGCAATCCACATCAAAATAATTCGGGTGAAAAATTTCCAAAAATGGAAGTATTGGCTCTGGCACCAAAAAAGGTGCACTTAGTGAAATCTTATACCTCATTTGGAGCATAAAAATGATTGCTAGTTTCATGCTGCTTCAATGTGTTAACTCTGTGCCTGCCACACAATGACTTAACTTTTGCAAGTACTAGGGAAATCATATAAATGGCTTCCCAGCACTTGTTTCACAACAGTTTAAAGGAGGTAGCAGACAAGGAGGCAGCACCAGCTTTGTTTGGAGGAAGTTCTCGAGGATGTGGATGGAGTGGAGCAGAAGTGGGACACATTCCATGCCTGCTCCAGGAGACTGCCTTCTAGCAGAGTCTTCACCCACACTTGGGATGCAGTGGCAGTCATGATCAATGCAAGCACATTTCAGGAGGATGGGGCAGTGTCAGAAGATGATGAATGACCTTCTTTGCTAAGACAGCATAAGTGAGCCACTCCCAGTTCCCCACCAGACCACCTCCCCTATTGAGACTCGGGCCAGAAACTCCAGATGTTTTGTGAAGCTGGCCTATACCCCAAGTTTTTTGCATCTGATTTTGGCATTGGCATAAGTATTTCATTCCAAGTATAATTCAAGTGATCTGCTAGAAAGCTTTCATCAAATGAAGTCAAAACAGAATATAACAAAAATAAGACTTAAACATGGCACAGTATAACTCTTAACAGCTTGTATCTTCCAACATGAAGCAATATTCCAGAGACATGCACCATTCTTTAGCATTTTTAGCACAAAAACAAGTATGCTCATGATGCTGGATTTCCAGCTTTTTAACACTTCTGAACAGCAAATCTGAGTCTTCAGAGAAAGGCATATCCTCCAATCCATAAAACCTCAAATAAATCCAGTCTCTGGCAGCTTCCAAAAACTGTCATCTCTAGATAATAGAATCTCAACCTCTAACTCTGGAGGAGGGCGGGGGGGTGGATGGAAGGAACTGCTATCTTTATCAGCTTCTGAAAAAATGAAACTAAAACGACACTTCTGTAAACACAAGTGTCCCCAGCTACCTGAACTGACTTTCCAATTGCCACAATTCCCACCCTCCAATGCCCCCCCCCATTGAGCTCCACTACCATCAGAAGTGCTGAAGCAACAGAATACTGCATTCGTTCAGATTAAAACCAACATGTCAATTATACTGCTTCAGTAACAATAAAGGACACTGGCTACTGATACCACAGCTCTGGAAAAATCCCACAGACTAAAACATTCTCCACCTGAGACATGATTAAAATATATTTCTTAAAGGCATAGTACTGTCACATTTTCAGGATGTCCCAGAACCCAGCATATGTAGGAATACCATAGGCCAGGACTGAGTCCCTTGCTGATATGTCCCAGGGTCCAGTTGTGCCACAGCTGCAAAGGCAGAGTCACAGTATTTGGGAAGGATGACAGCAATTCCTCCTGAATGCAAAACTTGTTGAGGAATTGCATTGCGTTCTATCTGAGGAGATGGTGCCATCACTGCAGTGCATAGAGACCAACACTGCATTGTCTGCAGTGGATATCTTTTGTACAGGACGTGTGCTCATAGCAGAAGATGGCTGGATTATGGTGCAAGATATTGACTGCATGGGGCAGGCACTGGTGGAAATCCAGAAGTATTATCATCAGAGGATGGTGAGACTTCTTTGTTACACTCCAACTGCCTTTCCATCCCTATTAGAAGCACAGAGGCACCCCAGGAACCTGAAGAGAAAAGGATTGATAAGAATACAGGCAAGGGACTCAATGTCTCGACACCCATGAAGGAAACACCGTAAAAAGTCTCAACACCAGGTTAAAATGCAACAGGTTTATCTGGTTGGAAAAGCCACTATTGGAGTACTGTTATTTCATCAGGTAAGTGGGAGTTCTGTTCACAAACATAGAACATTACAGTGCCTTTAGCCTTCGATGTTGTGCTGACCTGTAAAACCAAAAGCCCTACACTATTCCAAAATCATCCATTTATCCAATGACCATTTAAATGCCCAGGGCATTTAAGTAAGGCATCATCAATTTACAAAATGGTTGGAATGCAAGTCTTCACAGGTAATCAAGCCTTAAAGGTACAGACAATGTCACCTCAACCTCAGCTGGGGAACATCTTGATATACTTGGAGGATCACAAAAATACCATGAGTATGGGTGCATATTGGTGCCAATGTTGAATCACCATTTTGATTTGAATGTTTGGAAGTAAATGTCACCTTGTTCACCCACCACCCTATCTGTTTTTGACCCAAGTTTGAGGAATCACTAAGTGCCTCATCCCCTTTGAGAACAGCAGTGCTATACCTCTCCTACCCTCTTGCTTGACCCCACTAAGGAAGGGCACTCTCTAAGCTACAATATGGACAAGAACTCAGGAAGATGGGCATAGAAAGCAATACCTGCCTTCACAAACCCTTTAAAACAAAGGGCACCATGGCATCAAAGTAAGGCCTGCAAATAACCCCTGACAACTCACTGAAATGTTGATTCTGGAACCCCTGCCCAGAGTTGAACATGTGTTGCTGGAATCCACTTCAGAGCACTGCATGTGCAGAGAATGCTGACTGAGTCCGAGACAAGTACTTGATGTATTAAAATGAGTTTTGTGTTCCTGTAGTGTGCTTCACATCACTCCTCCAGCAAGGGGCTGGTAAGACTGGAAGCTCTCTGCACATGCTCTCTGGATTGTGAGCACATGCTATCATTCTACAGGCAGAGCATGGGCTCAATTGCCTCCATTGTTTATTATGATTATCTTAACCCAAGCTCTTGTTACTGACAAGGGCAAGTGAAAATGTTGCATATGAATGTTTGTCCATTCATGTCAGATCTTCTACCTGCAATTGCATGATAAAAAGCACCTCTTTCTCTTTCTCCCTCAACAATTTTTCTTCTGTTATGGAAGACACTGCCACCAGTGTTTATAGGAGAGTTAAGGGGAGCCCAAAATGACCAAAGAAATTAATGACAGGATCTCATCCTTTTATTGGTTTCTCTTTGCTTGGCTATCAAAATTTAATGGGAGGTGGGCAGTTAACAAATGCAGCGAAGAGTTGATTGCATTCTGTTAAGTTTGTTGAAAGTTGTTTTGGGACAGGAGCAATTGCTTCCCTGAGGGTCTGGGGGACAGTACTACTCCTAATCCACAAGGAATGCTGAAAAAGACACTTATCAAGAGCTGCCTTGCAATAGTGAAAGCTTGATTTTAATGTTAAATGTTACTCCATACTGGACACTCTCTCCTAATAACTGCTGCTATCTTTGAGGTGTAACTAATAATTCCATGACTTTATATAAAGTTTGCTAAAATTGTACATTTTCTTGGCTATTTGCAGATTTAAAGATTTAATTTTAAAACAATTGCCCAATTTAGTTTATCCTTGCATAATTTACTGTGGTACTTTTTGGTCTGAGCACAAAAACCTCAATACCTGCTAGTATGATATTTGACTGCTTTGAAGCATTGTGAGCAAATTTTATTACATTAAATGCTGTTTAGTGAACTGTTCTAAAACAAATTCCACTAATTTGAGGCACTTAATTTGTACATTTCTGCAATATTTTAACATTGCTGGAAGGCTATCTTGGTTTATTCCAGAGGGAATCATTTTTCCTGGAAGGCTGGAACACTGGAAAGAGTAGTAAATACTTCTGAAGGGGTATAATTTACTAATCCCTTCATGTGACTTGGGAATCCACCTCAGCCAACAAGAAAATATAGAATTAGTAATGCTTTCACTGGCTTTGCTCAATCCACAACTTGGCACTACAGCTACTTGATGACTGGCTTGGCTTAAATTTGGTGTCTTGTATAAAAATGTTTATCCATATAAGGTCATTGACTGAAAGACTGATGGCTCAGGATCTTGTGCAGATGTTTGCTGTCTGTACTCCTGGGACAGCCAAATGGTCAAATTTTTGACGTTGCTATCCTTTTACATTAGTAATTCTGAATCAAGTTGTGACACTGTCAATATGTAAGGAGATGGAACAAAGATGAGTAACATTCAAAGTTTTAAGGTATAGTACATAAAGAAAAAGGATGACCAAATTCTCAATTTGTCAACACATTTGACCTCAAATTGTTGAGGAGGAAGTTGAATTCAAATTCTATAGTTTTAATCTGCCTCCCCTACCTCATGAGCAGGGGATAAGGTTAATGGTTTTAAATATAGGGAACAATCCTGAGATTGCTGTGCAAGCACCCAACACCTTTTATCAGTCCCTTGCTCCTCCAGATTGCCAGGGCCTTCTGCTTGTGACAATATCAATATCACAGACAAACATCTGTATGCCAGTGCCACTTTAAAAATCTAAATGTCATTAACATTGAGATAATGACCAGATAATTTAAAACAGTGACATGGAATCTTTGCATCCTGTTGAGGAGGCAGGTGCAAATTTGTTTAATGTCTCATTCAAAAGACAGAGCAGAGCACTGCTCTGTCTTGATCCTTATGCCCAAGTACCAGAGTGGGACTGGAACCTGAGCTCTTCAGCTTCTGACATGCTACCAACTGATTCTTGGCTTTCTGTAAGGGTTGCTGGCATTTGTTTGCTCATCCTCTTGGTGTGTTCCCTTCTTGCTGCTGACTAGGCCATTAATTTTGCTGTCTTTGAATTGGGAATGGAGCTAAAAATCATTGATCATGCTGTTCATTTCAGCAGGTCTTTGGCTCAGTCTTGCTGTATTCCTGGGTTATTCTTCACCTGCACTTGCATCTACCCTTGGATTGTTTTCAGTCTTGTATCTATCCTGTAATTCCAGGGCCTGAGACTCAGTGCTGATCATGCTGAGTGCACATGTGTAGCTGTTCTTGCCAACTTTCCAGTGTTTGAAGGATCGGGCTCTTGCAAAGTAATAAATGTCAATGAAACAGACCTTTCACTCCCCATGTATGTGTCTAATGGCCTCAGTTTACCTATTCTTGCAGTTATGCATTCATAATGAACTCATCTGAAAATGTCTGACCAGATGTTCAACCTGCTTCTGTTGTATGATTGCCAAATGGCCTAATTGGGGGATGTCAGAATATGGAGGGGGGGTATTTTTGTTGCTTGTTTGGAGGGGGGGCAGTGAAGGTATATGAGGAGTGAGGGCCTAACAAACCATGAGTACCAAACCATAGCCCAAAATCCTGGTAAACAATAGTAGGCCTTCTGGCACCTGTCTCTGGAGATGATTGGGATTTTACTACCTTGCCACACCCAGTGATTAGCTTGGTGAGTTGGGAAAATAGTGTGCAATGTTAAGTCTTATTCACACCTGATGTGAAATCTTCCTGGCCCCCTTTTTAATGGTGTGCACCACTTCATCCCTGGGGTTTGGTCTTACGTGTGGACCACCAGGGGACCCATTGGGAGGGCCCTGATGTCAATTGACGATGTTAATGTTCTTCTTCTGATAGAAGGCCCACAGATTTTACTGCCTTTACACATTTAGAAAATTCCAGTTGTGCTCTTAGTCTGTTTGAGAGCTCTCTGTTGCTACTGCAACAAATGAGTTAGTTTGGCTGCCAGTGTGTCTGCTTAAGTGTGATTGGTTTTTTTCTTGTGTTTCAAGTCAAGTTGCATAAGTTTAAGTATCAATGGCACTTTAATAAAGTAAATGGAAAATGAGTGTAGTAATAAAACTCTTCTTATGGGGAGGAAAAATTGTGTGGGTTGTGGCTCTCTGGAAAAATGATTACCACAAGAAGACTTAATTAAATTTTTGTACATTATGAAGGGGTTTGATGTGGAACAACTGTTCCACTGAATCCAAAACACTCAAAATAAGCAGAGGATGGTCACTAAGACCATCTAGAGAATGAGGACTTCATTTTACGTGATTAAAAAATGTGAAATTGATGCCAGAAGTGGTTGAAGCAGACTGTTTAGGTGGGGGCTTGGTGCACCTGACAGAGCAGGTGGTAGGAAGATGGGGGACAGGTTGGGAAGAGGGAGTGGTAATAGGGTTGTCTGCAGTATGAATAGTCCCAGACGAGTTGGGCTTTATAGATTTTATGCTGCAAGTTCAGTGGTTACTGCAGTAATGTTCAGCCAATTTAATCCATTCCAAGTAATATCAAGAGACAGCTGTAGGCACTGGCTATTGCAAAAGCTATGGCCCTAACTATGTAGACAATAGTATGAAAGACTTGTGCTCCAGAACTAGCTGTGCCTCCAGTATGCTTACAACACAGGCATTTAACTGACAGTATAAAATTGACCACTTATATCCTATTCACAAATGTCTCAGCACTCTGTTAAAGTCCAACAGACTTATTAGCTTTCAGAGTGCTGCTTTTTTATCAGGTAAGTGGAAGTTATGTTCACAAACTCAATTTACAAAATAGAGGTTGGAATCCAACTCTTTAGAGTTAGTTAAGTCTTAAAGGTACAGAAGATAAGTGAAGAGAAGGTTAAGCACAAGTTAAAGATGTGTATTGTTTCCAGCCAGGACAGTTGTTTGGGCTTGCGAAATCCCACCAAGTTTAGTGTGATATGGCCTAGATCCTGGTTCAGGACATCCTCGTGTGAGGAATTTGGCTCAGTCTCTGTTTAGTGACTCTGTTGTAAAGGCCACTTTGGAGAAAGCTCAGCTCAGCCAGAGGTCAAAGGCTGAATGCCTGTGACTGCTGAAGTATTCATTAACAAAGAGAACACCCTGCCAGGTAATTGTCGAGTGGTGTTCATTCATCTGTTGTCATATGCCTGCATGGCCTCCTCAATGTACCATACACTGAGCAAAGAATACTGAGGTATCAGTAGACAATGTTGGCCAAGTTGCAGGCATATGCACCATGTATCTAGCAGATGGTGTTCTTGCATGGCATCCATGTCAGTGATCCAGTATGTCTTGCAGAGGTTGCTGTGTGGTGTTGTGGTCACTATTCTCCCTAAGGATGGGTAGTTTGCTGTGGACAATGGTCTGAGGTTATGCAGTTGTTTGAAGGCAAGAAGTAGGGGTGTAGGGATGGTCTTAGTGAGATGTTTGTCTTCATCATCAATGACACGTTTGAAGCCTTGACTTTACAAAATCTCACTAACTGCTGAGCTAGGGACAATAAGATCTCTTCCACTTGTGCTAGCTGCCTTTCCACTCAACTTGTCTGTACTTTTTAAAAAAACTTGATTACTTGTAAAGACTTGCATTCCAACCATTTTGTAAATTAAGTTTCCTTGTATGCCCTGTTTGTGAACAGAGCTCCCACTACCTGACAAAGGAGCAGTGCTCAAAATGCTAGTGGCTTTTGCTACCAAATAAATCCATTAGATTTTATTTGGTGTTGAGATACTACTTGCAGTGTTTACCCCAATCCAACACTGGCATCTCTGCATCATGATGGTACACAAGGACAAATCTAACCTGGCCTATTAATCTCTGCTTAATCATCAGCAAAAAAAGTGTCATCAGATGTGTTATCAAGCAGCACTTGTGCAACAATAACATGCTCAGTTTGTGTTTTGCCAAGGCAAAATTCATGATCTAATTATAGCCTTGGTCCAAATATGAACAGAAGAATAGAATTCTAGAGAGGGTGAGGCAGAGATCGCCCATACCATCAAGATAGAACTTGACCTAGTCTGGCCTTGCAAAACTGGACTGAAGAGAAATCAGGGGGTAGTATAAAACTAGCATAAAAGATGGTTGTGCTTATTGAAGGTCAATCATATCACTCCCAGGACATCATCACAAAAACTTCAAGGTAAAATCTATCTGTAGTTGTATTTTAGAAATGAAGACCTACACTGGGGGCAAGTTAGCATAATGCCCAGTTGGTGCCCTGTGTATGGCCCCATTTTGGGAAGAGGGGTGCTTTTTAAAATCTGAGATCAGGGTGTTCTTTGACTTATTAGGCCCTCATCTCCAGCTGATTGATTCCTGCTTCCCCTTTGAAATTAGTGTTGCTCAATGTAGCAAGAAAAGCTTGCTGTGCTGCCTACAAGGCTTCGCACTGGTTTTCTCATCTTGGTCAGCATTGTGTACATTTGAAAAAATTGCACTCAGACTTGGAGTTACATTGCTGTTCCTTTTACAGGATCAAAATCCTGAACTTGCTACTTAACAGCACCATATGGGATGTACCTACAATTCATGAAATTCATGCGAGGGCCTCGGCACGAGGTTAATAGTGGAGCAAAGAAACGATGGGCAAAACAGAAATCCGTCTTTAGAGCAACACAGATGCTCTATAAGAACAATAGGCGTCAACTAGCCTGGCAGATCATGGGCGCGCCTACACAAATGAAATGTCCACTTACGACTGAGGAACTGGAGGCAAGCTTTCGGGAGAAACTCTCCAGTCAGAACAATAAGGCAAATATCAATAAATTCCAAGCGTACAATGGGAATACAGATAACGGTGAGTTGATGAAGCCAATCACCGAAGAGGAGGTCACCCAGGCCATCAAGGGCATAAAGGAGGATAGCGCGCCTGGACCGGATGGGAAGAAATTGGAGGACATCCGGAAGATACACGAGGCCTACGAAACCCGCATACCTCGTCTCTTCTCCTTGTGGCTGGCTTCAAAGACGATCCCTCTCTGTATGAAACAGAGTCGAACGGTCCTGATCCCAAAATGCGAGGACAGGGAACGCCTTAAAAACATTGACAACTGGCGACCAATTACCATCGGTCCAATGCTGCCGCGCCTATTTACAAAGATCATGGCGAAACGACTGAGTGAGACAGTCGACATAAACCCAAGGCAGAAAGGGTTTTTGGCAGCTACTCCCGGGTGCAATGAGAACATTGCAGTGTTGCAAAATATAATGAGGGGAGCTAAGAAAAACCACAAGGACCTCGCAGTCGTCTTTGTTGATTTGGCGAAAGCGTTCGACTCAGTTGGTCACAAACTACTCATTAAAGCATTACAGAGGGTCAAACTACCAGACGCCTTTGTGGAGCTCATTCAGAATCTCTACACTGGCAACACAACGGTGGTGGAGGGCGACAAGTCGAAAACCACCCCAATAACAATCGAGAGGGGTGTCAAGCAGGGAGACCCGCTCTCACCGGTACTATTCAATATTGCTTTGGATCCGCTGCTGTGCAGTCTGGAAGCGGCTAAGTCTGGTGTCAGTATGATGCTAGATGGAGTGAGAATCAACTGCTCCGCCCTTGCGTTCGCTGATGACATTGCCCTACTCAGTGACTCGCACACCGGGATGGTACGGAACCTGAAGGTTCTTCAGACTTTTTGCGAAATGACTGGTCTTACTGTCAACATCAACAAGACCAAAGGATTCCACTTCACCTGTAAGAGGAAGACCTTTATTTATCAATGCAAAAACTGGAGGATTCAGAAGGAAGAGATTGCATACATCCCACCAGGTGAGACAGAGAAATACCTGGGAGCCCGGATAGACCCGTGGGCTGGTGTGGAAGAAGGAGCATGGGAAGACAGGCTGAAGACTTGGATCTCCAGTCTACAAGCAGCAGCTCTTCGCCCAAGGCAACGCGTCGAGCTGCTAACTGTCCATGTCATACCAAGGCTGTACTATCACCTGATCCTAACTGAAGCGTCACAGAACACGCTGGTAAAACTGGACCAATTAATACGCCATGCTGTCAAGCAGTTCCTGCACCTTCCACCTCATACTACAGATGGAATCCTCTATTCGCGGGCGCGAAATGGAGGTCTGGGCATTCCTAAGCTCGAGATCCAGATACCATCTGCGGTGATCCGAAAATGGGAAGCACTGTCTGCCTCCACAGATCAAGTCATTCGCGCCTCATTCCAGTTCTGTGAACAGGACGTTGGCAGAAACATCGAAGATCTGAGATCCCTCAAGGCTCTGAGGGACATCGAAGACTTCATGCCTACAAGGGAATTCGGTGGCAATGACGAAACAGCCATGATCAGAGCCGCACTGCCGATACTGGCGGCCGAGGAGACAGGACCCAGCAAACCACTGAATAGATATGCTGGGTGGAGGGAATGGGAATTCCACAAGTGGAGACAGCTCACATCACAAGGAGTGGGAGTTCACTACTACCACGATGACAGAATTTCAAACAGTTGGATGAAGGCTGCATACCAGCTGAAGTCCCATCGCCTGGTATATAACATGCTACTCCGGTGCAACCTATACCCGACGAGGGTGACCCTGTCAAGAGGGAACCCCTCTGCCACAAAGACCTGTCGAAGGTGCGGGACAGGTCTTGAAACACTCGGTCACATTTCAGGCTTTTGCCCATTCGTGAAAAACTGCCGGATCAAACGCCATAATAAGATCCTGGACCAACTTCATAAGTATGTTGGAAAATACGGCTGGACATCATACCTGGAGCCAAGGCTCATTGCCAAGGACGGCAGCCTCTGGAAGCCGGACATCGTCTTCAAGAGGGAAAAAGATCAGCAGGTAGCGGTGGTGGATGTGACAGTCCGGTTTGAAGACAACTATGACAGTCTGGAGAAGGCGTGGCAGGAGAAGTGCCAGAAGTACCAACATCTGGGACCAGAAATTGAGGAATTGACGGGATGCCCGAACCCCAAATACTTTGGATTTGTTGTCGGCGCCAGGGGCAAATGGTTGGAAAAGAATAACAGCCTCATGGCCTTCCTGGGAATAAAGAGATTCCGTTCATTCGCCCAACAAATTTCAAGGCTCACCTTGTCACTCCCGTTGGAGATATTGGGGATCTTCAACGACAGGTGAGAGGCGATCACAACCGGAGGACAAGCTGGCCACTTGTCAGACATCATGGCAAACTGCCCTCTGCAGAGCCCATATGTCAATATGGAGGACTCTTTGGTGTTTGTCGGACTGTGTGTTTGTATATACTGTACAGCGTGTGATGTGTAAATATGTATACTAACACCTATTACACCTACAGGTGTCACAGTCCACCTTGTCTATGACAAGGGGCATGCACTCGGCGGGTGGTGCATGGATGGTTCTTGGGTGGAGATCTGAGAGTGATCCAGAACTTCACTGCCGGTAGTGTGAGCTGACATGGACTGACTGTGGGCAGCACGTCAGCCCGGTGACTAGCACTGTCGGCTGGGCAGTTACGGAGATCAAGGGCGGATTACCGGCCAAGGTCAATGTCTGCGGGAGTTTGCACATTCTCCCTGTGCTTGCGTGGGGTTTCCCCGGGCACTCCGGTTTCCTCCCACATGGCCAAAAACGTGCTATAACAGGCTGATTGGCGAAACTAAAGTGTCAATGAAATGAACCCCCTTAATTCGGCATGATTCCCTCTAAATTGACACCCCATGCACGCGGGTACAGAGACCCGAGTACCAAGGACCGACAAAATTGGCTCACCAGTAAGCCCATACACACCTGGGATGACAACACGACCTAGCTATAACACCTTAGCTGTGACCCCAACTCACGTTCTCTAGCTAGTAACATCTTAGAGGTGACTCCAACACACGTACCTCAATCAAGATCAAGTGAGCCCCCCTGACTGGGGTTTCGCTAGAGGTTGGCAAAAACGTCGACGAGCGACGTAAAGACTCGAACTAGGCACTCGTCTGAGTGTATTTAAAATAGCAGTCTGAGAGGTGGCTGACAAGTCCCTTCAAAAATAATTGGGGATGAGTAATAAGTGCTGGCTTTGACAGCGATGCTCAATCCCAAGAAGGAAATTGAGAAACTTGGATTAGGAAGATCTAAACTCCAGGATTGAAGTGAGTGACAGCCCTTGATACTAAGGTTGCATTTGATTGAGATGTGGTATCAAGTTGTCTAATGAAACTGGAGTCAATAGGAATTGAAGGGAGGGGTGGGATGAGTTGTTTAGTGATTCTGGAGCAAGTCATTGCTTCTGGCCAAATAAATGTGGCCTTTCTTTTATTATTGAATAAAAGGCTCACGATCCAATGCAGCAATCTAGATTGCATTCACAAAAGTATGGTGATAGTGAGATCCTGTGCTGCTTTGAACTACACCAAAATAACATCCTATCTTGTTGAAAGAATCTCTACTGCCAAATGTAGAATTCCATTACCATTATCAAATTCTCAGTATTTGTCAGCTTGGCTCAGTTGGTCTCCTTTTTGTTGGAAGGCCAAGTTCAGTTCAAACTCTATGCGTGTGTAATCAATGCTGACGCTCAAATGAATGGATGACATAAATGCATTGCTTTAGATGAGCTGCAATAAACCAAGGGCAGTTTGTGTTTATTAAAATTTAGATGTTCAAAGATTGGAATTCTGACCAACATTCCTTTCTTCATCACAACAAAAATAGATTTGATTACTATTTATCTCATGGAGCTAGTAACTAGACCATTTCCTTACACACTTGAAAATAATGCATAGTGAAGTGTTTTTGAATGTTTTGGAATAAATCATACTCTATCACTGCACTTTTGTTTACTTTTTATAAAGATGGCAATATTTTTCTCCTGAAGCAAACTAGTGCAGTTGCTGGAAATCTGAAACAAAACAATGCTGGAAAAAACCAAGCCTGTCTGGCAGTATTCAGAGAATCAATGTTTCAAGTTGATAGACTCTACAGTTCCAAAGAAGAGTCATTGTTTTTTTAATCCTCCCTTCTTTACTGCTTTCCTCTTAAAAAAAACTCCCTTTTTTTTTCATAGAATTCTTACGTTCCAGAAGAAGGCCATTTAGCCCATCAAACTCCAGCTTTCCAAAAGAGCTTCCCCTCACCCCATCCCTGTAACTCTATGCATTTGCCACAGCTAATCCACCTAACCTATGCACCTTGGGACTGTGGGAGGAAACTGGAACAACCAGCAAAAACCTGCACAAACCACTGGAACATACAATCTCCACACAGCCATTTGAGGCTAGAATTAATCTCATCCCTGGTGCTGAGGCAGTAGTACTAACTCCTGTGCTGTCCCAATTTAAATTCTGATTTTGATGGTTCTGACACCATTCGGTTCTTCTGCATCTGAGAATGTTGGCTCTTATATCGCTCTGTTGCTAGCCATTTCCCATCATAGTGTGGTGAGTTGAATTTGCATTACACAGCCTTTTAATTTCTGGTGTTTCAGCATGCACCATCATACAAATGAAGTGTTTTCTTCTCCCTGGAAATGTACAAGATTTAAAAAAAAACCTGCTCTATCCATTCAATGAGTCCCTGGTATTGTAATGCACTCCCAACATACAATCGAATGGTGTGCATCTGATTTAAGATTGAAACTGGGTGGATATGACTTTTTTGGATTGAATTTTTTCTACCTATTTCCTTTTTAGACCTTAGTTCCTGTGATACAATTTTATTGGTGTTAGCCATCCTCCAGTGCCTTATCAAAATGACAAATCTTCATGCATGAATTTTGATATATTTTGGCAGCTAGTCTACTAGGAAAGATGTGTTCCTGAAAAATGCAGCTTTAAATAAAACCCATTCAGTGAATCAGATTTTCCCTTTAAATGTAAAAACTCTTTTGTTCAGTTCTATAGGACTCTTTTCTTTCAGGAAAAACAACACTGTACTCTGCATTGCCAAATTACAGCATTCATAAACAATTTTTTTACTCCTGCTTTTTTCTTCTTATTCACTGCCTTTTCCTGCTACTGATTATGCTCATTATGCTGAACCACTTCCTACTTGTCAACCCTCCCACTGGTTGTTCCTTCCACTTGCTGCTGCTTTTCCTTGAATCCTTGTTGCATAGTGGGGAATGGGAAAGGCTTCTCAAATAGAGCTGGTTGTTCACAGGATTCTGTCACACATAGCACAAGCATGAGTTTTTGCAAAACCATAAGTACTGGCTCCATTTAAAACAGACATATGAAATCAAAATGACTTAAAATGGGGCAACTTAAAGTGAGAACTTGCATCTGTTTTGTCCTTGACTCCTATTGAAATAGATATCAGTACAAGTCACTGGTGAGTGATTTAATTGCAATGGAATACCTTCTTCCATACTAAGCTCAAGTGCTGTGGTCACATTGACTAATTCAGTGCAGATTGAAAATCAAATCATTCCTGTATAAATTACAGGAATATAAATTATCCAGTTTCAATTTGCCAGCTGTTTTGTATGTTATTTGTGCAAAAAAGTTATTCTATAATTTTGTTCAGTTAGGATTAGGCATCATTTTGGACTCTAACAATTTCAAAACAACTTTTTTAAAAAAAAACATCCAATTAATTTTTAGCACTTAACTTTCATTCCCTTTTTTAACCTTTGCCTGATCAAGTGCTCTTGTGCAACCCTGTTTGAGTGATTGTGTCACGTGGTTGGTGAAAAGATGCTGATGGCCCTACAGGACAACCTTGAGTGGCTTTGGTCTGAAGGTTCAGTTTCGGACTATATCACCTGCATAGATGATAACTTGGATTGGTTGCTGACAGGCAACAGGAGCATTGGTGAAGTGACAGGAGGAGGAAGATTGTCATGAGAGAGCACAGCAGGTTTGTGTTCAAGGGAGCCACTGTCACTCCCCAGCACCTTGGAAATCCACTCTAGGAACATTGCTGACTTCAGTGAGACCCTGCTAACCTCTTTTGATCACTGATACCTGCAGTTATGATGGCAGCAGTCGGCAATTGTGTAATGAGCTGACTTAGTCTGTGCTTCCACAGCAGCATTTGAGCAATTGTGACTACTGCTTGTGTTGCATTGGGAATTGAGATGTCAGCCATTAGCCACGTGTTTGGGTGTGCAAGAATTCTCATGGAGTTGAGCATTGTTATGGACAAATTTAATTTTGAGCAGCACTAATTGCTTCTCATCTGTTCATAAACAAGAGTGCTTTGATTTTTTTCCCTCTTATAAACAAGTGTATTTTCCAGGCCCTTTTGATGCAATCATTTCTATGAATAACCCCATTGCAAATTCAATAGGGTGAAATCAAAGGGTTAGTTTGTTTGCATACCTGCAAAATGTAAAAAAAAGTTTTGCAACCTCTCCTTTGCAGACAGAGGATCTACAGAACAAAGAAATATTGTTGCATGTACTTTCCAAAGTTTAGTATCAAGGGGATTGGTAAAATCAAAACAGAAGCTGGATAAATCACTAGTATGAATCAGTCTTCGGCAATGGACAGAACTTCAAACAGAAGCAGGGTACGTGAGTCCATTTGTCCAACCTGGATCAGAGTTCTTTAGTGTAGCCTAGTTTTCTAATCAAACAGACTGAATTATGCAGCTCAAGTCACATGACATCACTTCATGGCAAGATCTTCAAAGGATGTTTATTCAGGATCTGTAATTCTGGTTGGTTTCAAGACTGCTGTTGAGTTAAAAGGAGTGCTTTAGTGGATATTCTGTCTCTGCTAGCAAACCTGGGTTATCAAATACAAAAAGACCTGAATGCAGCTCCCCTTAAGTTGGGCTGTGTACTCCCAGGTGAGCACTAGTAACTGTTCAGCAATTTGAGATTTTGAATCAACAGGTAAGCTCTTAATCTTCAGCTTTTAAAAGATCTTCATCCATTTTCTCACTGGAAAGAGATGCCAAGTTGGTGATGTCAAACTCTCTAGCAGACCTGCCAGAGCCATCACACATTTCATTTTTGGATCAGCCCTTTTCTGTATACTGACCTGTTGAAGCCATCTATGGCAGATGAATTCAGTGACCTTGATCATTTGTATGAGGTTGAAATTTTTTGCAGTGCTGCAGCTTGGTCCTTGGGGCAACACTGCTGGCATTGACTGATGGCTATCTGCTCCTGCTGGCTCCTTGTATGTCTGGTGTCCTTGGCTGGAGGATCTCTTCTCCTGACCATCTCAAACTGTTTTGCAGTGTTGTATTAGAGCCTGGAACAATGCTGCTGCAATCAAAATACACCTCATAGAAATGGAGTCTAAGTTTAACAAGCAGCATGGCCAGGTGATGGTAGCCTTGTGTGAGCTCAGGTGTCTTGCTGAATACTATTCAATACTGCTGTTCTTCAGTTGACAAGGCAGCATAAAGTTCATGTCCATTACATTTGGTGATCCCTGTGCCAATTTTATGGTCCTTGTCCAATTTTCCTTCCTAATTCTGTGACTGGGTGTTTAATGGCCTTAGGAAACAGGAAGCTGTGATTTTTTGGGGGGGGGGGGGGGTGTTGATTTAACATTGTGGAGGGCTGGTTTAGATTGATTGCCAGTGTTATCTTGCCTCTTGGAAGTGGATATGCTACCTTCCCTGGTGAAATGGATACCCAATTTACATAAAGGCCACTTTCAGCTGTCAGCAGATTGCTGATAGAATAACTTCCCACTGTTTGGGAAGAAGCAAAAAACAGCCCAGGCAAGGAATCCTCTCAGGTCAAAAAAAATCAAGGTAGGAAAGCAGTACCTCTGGCTTCAGTCCTGGACCAGGCATAAGTTGGTTTGGGAGGTGGTATAAGGCACTGGAGAGCTATGGGTTGGAGGGCCTAATTGCTTGTGAAGCAACTGGAACCAAGTCCCAGAGAACAAAAGTGGATTTTCTTGCCAGTTTGCCTCAATACTGAGCTGCCTTGTGACCACCTTTTTGCCTCCAAGGTCAGTGGGCTCAAGGCCAAAACTGAATTTGGTCCCTGGAGTTGAGGCAGCAACATCAGCCCCTGCACCACCATGCCATCCCACAGACATCAGTGCTAATTTTAGGTGGTTTGTAAATGTTGTTTTGTGATTGACTTTTCCATGTATATTACGAACACTATAGTTGAATACTATTGAATTTATAATCCATGTTTTTGCCTATATGATGTAAATTTACATCAGGTTTGAGTTTATTGGTCACAATGAAAGAAACCAGCTCTGTTTTGACATATCTGTTTATTCAAATTTTAATTTGAATAAAAACGTTCCATTTTCACTTGTCCAAAAAGAAATTCAGATTTGTTGCTGCTTATTAAAATGGTAGCTGTAAATGAATAGTCATTAAAAAAAATCCAAGTTTTAACTTGAAATGTTAGTGAAAATTATTAGTGCACTAAAATAATCAGTCAGCAAGTCCTACCATGAGTGCATATCCTCATCCATACAACTAAGTTCTTAGGCATAAATGAGTTCTGAACTTATCCTAGATCACCTGTCGCCTTTTTGCTAAACTCAACAAACAGTAATACTGAGACAAGGCATGCTTCTCATTGCCACAAACAATCATACCTTTGTCTAAATTCTTCCAGACAGCCAAACAAGATCAGTTCTTCAGTTGCTCTCCTGCATGGTTCACTAATGTTAAGACAGTACCAGGCAAGACATCCAAAAATAATAGCACCTGTAACTTTAGCAAAGTTTTGTGATTGTGGGACCTACTAGAAAGGTATTATACTAAAGAGTTAATCATGTATGTGCCAACCCATAGCTATATACTGTTCATTTTGCTTCAGGTTATCAGGTGGAATTTTACTGGTTTGCTCTGCTCATCAATGGACAGAGCAAGCCCCTAGGATTCCATCTGATTTCTCAGCTCATGATCTTGCCAGAGCTGGATTTCAGACACAGTCCCTTCTAGCCCATTTCTAGCATTATAGAAATACATTATTTCTGAATACATTAGTGAAAAGTTTATTCACGTGTTTAGTGAGCCCAGTGCTCAATCATTTGGGCTCTCTTGCCCCACAGGAAGAGGTTCTCTCCTCATGAATGGGAACTGCCCAGTTGGCCTTCCAGTAGAATTGGAGGCTATTCAGAGCCTCAGCAAACACCCCTTAGGCAGTGCCAGTTGGTACCCTGGTACTACACACCAGGTGGGACCTGGGCAGACATCTGCCACTCTGAAGCACTCAGCAGTGGGTGAGGGAGGGGGCATTGTTGCCACTCTGCAGTTCTGACTGAGGAGGAGCTTAGGGCAATCTGTCTGGGTAGCAGAGGTCACAATTTCAGGTGGTGTGGGGCTTATTCGTCAAGGGCCTGCAATTGCAGGTGGGGCTAACAGGGATCTCTCTCATCTGTCAGGCCTCTGCTATTGCACATGTGCATAATAGCTCCCTTTGTTGCAGGCTGGCAAATTTAAGTCCTGCCTACAATATCTAGAAATGGTCTAGGCTATTATGTACACAAATATGCAAAAAAAATCTGCAACTTTGGTATTTTCACAGTAGCTGGAAACTTTGAATTTTTCTCAATTCCAGCCATCAGGAACTTTGACACACAGATACGTGTAAAGTTAGTCACTATTTCATTGACCACATTGTGAATCTTTGAACCGTATCATTAACTTACTCCACTTAATTTGTTTTGTTTGAGAATTATCATACTACTACACACTTCTGAACCCACAGACCACAATCAGTAAGGATAGGTAACAATATCTCCTCAATTATCAGCAACATGATACTCCCACAGTTATGTTCTCAGCCCCTCAGTATATTCCTTATGCATCTATGAACATGCAGCCAAATTCCCCTCCAGCTTGATTTTCAAGTTTTCTGATACCACCATAGTGGATCCACCATCTTAAATAATGAGACCGAGTACAGGAATGAGAGAGAAATTGGTGTAACAACAATAAACTCTCCTTCAGTGTCACCAGAACAAAGGAGATAGTCATCAACTTCAGGAACCATAATGGAGAACATTCCCCTGTCGACATCTGTGGGGACAAAGTAGAAATGGTCAAGGGCTTCAAGTTTTTAGCATCTGTCCTGGTTCCTTCCCCCATGCCAACACAATAGTTAAGTAAGCCCATCAACATCTCTACTTAAGACTAAGGAAATTGGGCATATCCCTTCAGCTCTCTAACTTCTACAGATGCACCACAAAGCATTTTTCCTGGTTGTGTTGCAGCTTTCAATCTGCTTTGCTCAGGATTGCAAGAAACTGTAAAAGGTCACAAATGTGGCCCAATTCATCACAAAAACCAGCCTCCCATTCACTGACTCTATCTATGCTTTCTGCTGCCTCGGAAAAGCAGCCAACATAATCAAGGATCCCTTGGACGTATGGTCTTCCACCCTCTTCCGTAGGAAAAAAATGAAAGTCTAACATCACGTACCAACTGACTCAAGGACAGCTTCTTCCCTGCTATCATCAGATTTTTGAATGGACCTACTTCACACTAAATTGATCTTCCTCTACATCCTATCTATGACTGTAACATTACATTCTGCACTCTTGTTTCCTTTCCTATGAATGGTATGTTTTGTCTGTAATGCACACAAACAACCTTTTGCTATTTACTAATACATGAGAAATCAAAAAGTACTTTCTCAGGAAATAAACAAGGAGTCCATTGGTTGCATTTTGGGACAATGTTTCTAACCTGGGACTTTTCTCATTCACAGCACATGTGGCCATTTCATCTATCTCCATACGAAACCACGCACTCCTCATCTTGGTGTGGCTCTATTTAATTTTTTTTTAAAAAGTATAGGGTACTGAAATTATACCCCCTCCCCAATTTTTAAATTTAAGGATTCAAACTAGTAAAAAAAACTAACAAACCTGAAACATTGCACAACCCTAATGTCATCTGGAACCCCACCTGTGAGGATCTGGAAACACTAGTGAGGATTGTAAAATTATCCTCTGCATCTCAATAGCCAGGGATACAATCAATCTCACCCTAGAGGGTTATCCATCTTCAAGAATGCTAGCTCTTTCAGTATCACTCTTTTCACCTGAAATAAGCAAAATACTGTGGATGCTGGAATCTGTAACCAGAACAGAGGACCCTGGAAAAAACTTAGGTTTTCCAGCATGTATTAGAAGAGAAATAATGTTACAAGTGCTTTAACTCTTTGTAAGAACTGTGGGGAGGGAGAAAAGTGTTTAGAGCTGTTGAAATAGCAGCAAAAGTAACAATTTTAAGAACAAAATACAGGTGGCCTGGTGTGAAAGGAGAATTTGTTTGCATTGAGGCAAAAAAATATACAAAGGCTATTTTTTTAAGAGGCATTTAAATTGAAGGTGAAAAATCAACATCTAAAGTTGTTGACCTCAACATTGAACTCCAGGCTGCAACATGTCCAGCCAGAAGATGCTGCTCCTCCAGCTTGTGTTAGACTTCTGTGTAACTTCTACTGGCAGACCTGCTAAGCTTTTGTATTCTCATTTGTTTTCTTGCTTTGTTTATTGAATCAAATATTTCACACTCCTCTTAACTAGAATCTCAGAATTATACCTCATTAATGAGCTGTGTCTTCAATGAGACTCCTAACCATGTCTTCTGGATCAACCCATTTCAGAGATCTACCACATAGATCTCTGAAATGTTGTTCTTTCCTTAGTTATTCTTTGTTTGAATCTATTGGTAAAGTATTTTAGGACAAAAAAAAATCCTATCATTTTGCTTTCTTAACTTCCATATTTACTTACATCCCTGTGTTTGGCTAAATAATTCCCACTTCTGCAGGAGTATTAACTCTAGAAAACATGAAGTAAACCCTGACATGTTTGCACATGAGCTCTCAAGAGGGGTTGCTCTTTCCAAGATACTTAGTGCCTGATGGGACTGAACATTAGCAAGAAGGGGTGGCTGAAAATCCCCTCCATGATCTTGCTACCCACCCTATTTCCTATTTTTCCCTCTGTTGCTACCATTAACTTGTGTTCTGGGATCCAGTGAGATCTTTGGCCTTGGATGGATGTTTAGAACTGGGGTACTTCAGTAGGACTGGAAGATCCCACTAGCGGCTACTAGCAAACCACCTCTGCCACAGGAAAAAAAATGCCATGGGAGCTGGAGAATTTTCCTCAACTTTTTTTTTTTGCAGTAAGATTTGTTTCGGAGAAATAATTAGGACCAGTTAATACTACTACCGTTAGGCTGGCAGCTCTCAGCAGGTAGGATTTCTGCCCCTTATCTTTGTGATGGCCTGCCATTGTCCAATCATATGCCTGATTGCAAGCCTTCTCAAAGAAGAATGCAGGGCTCACACCAGTTTTCCAGTTGGAAAGCCCAACTTTCCAACAACAAAGGCCATGTTGGCTTTATTAAATTCAACCTAGTGTATGGGTCAACAAGTAACTGTATGATCATGGGGATTGCCATTCCAGTTAGATTTTCAAAGAAATGAGCTATTATATTATGTGCCATCTTTAACAGCCTTGTTGAGAATGAGACAAATTTACTTTTCTGTTTTGAAAATGATTTTTGGGATTATACAAAATCTTAGATTAAAGCAAAGAAAATGCTTGAACATGGTTATAACTATAGCCATCAAGTGCAGAGGTATGGCCTAAATTTAGTTGATTGCAATCTGTACACGATTACAGATAACAGAATTCTTAGTAAACTGGCTCAGCTGCTTCACTGAGTAAATGTATTTGACTAAAGTGAGGTATTAAGCATTTCAGTTTTATTAGCTGATATAAAACTATAATATGTAAAGTCTGAATAAATTGCTTATGGGGTGATATTAGAATTAGGATTTGAGATTGCTTTCCTTTCACAGCCAAAATCTTTTATGGTGGGTACTGACTGACAATTGTGCTAACAAAGTGACTCTTTTCTCTCTATTGTTTGAATAGATGCTCTAACCATTTCAAATTCCAAATCTACCCCCAAAGGAAACAAAATAATGCTTAACCTGTAAAGTGCATCCAGCCTGCTGTTGGTTTACAACTAATTTCTAAAATAATGAAATAAGCCAGGTTATTTGGGATCAGTAAAAGTTTGTATGGACTTCAGTAAAGCACTTGACAGTCTCCCACATGGCAGACTGAAACAAAAACTAATCATGTGGGATTTGGTGTCAGCTGGCTAGATAAATACTGCACTGGCTTGGTTATATGAGTGGTGGTGGAAGGGTATTTTTCAGAATAGAAATCTAACTAGTGGTTTCAGCAGAGATCTGTGCTGGGCTCTTGTTTGTAGCATACATAAATGATCTGGAGAAAGATGTGGGCAGTCTGACTAGTCAGTTTGCAGGCAACACAGACTGGTGGAGTTTTTAGTGCCAGGGATTGTCACAGGATACAACAGATAAAGATAGATTGATTGGAGTCTTCAGTGCACAGAATGGTACATTAAATTTAATCTGGAGAAATACGAGTTGATGTATTTTGGAGAGTCAAGTTTAGGTGTGAAGGGAACATTAACATGCAGAGGGATCTGCGCATGCAGGTTCATGATTCTCAAAAATGGCAACACAGGTGGCTAAGATGATTAAGAAGGCATATGGCATGCCTGCCTTCAAGCATTTACGAGGCATTGAGTGGAAGAATTGGGAAATCATGTTGCAGCTACTTTAAAACCTGATTTAGGCCATATTTGGAATATTGTGTGCAGTTCTGGTCACCAGAAGGATGTAGAAGCTTTGGAGAGTGTGCAAAGACAGGCAACACTTGGTGAACTATGAAGAGAGGTTGAATAAATGAAGATTTCTTTTCACTAGAAAGATAGAGGCTGAGGGAAGATCTGATAGTTCTACAAAATTATGGGAGACATAGGCTGGTAGATAGTCAAAGGCTTCTGCTTGGGAAGGGGAAAGGAGTGTCAATTATAAGGGGGCACAGGTTCAAGGTAAGAGGGGAAAAGTTTTAAGGAAGATGCATAGGGGAAGTTTTTCATGAAGTGTGTGCTGGGTGCTTGAAACCCGCTGTTAGAGGATGTGGGAGAAGTAGGCATGGTGGCAACATTTAAGGCAACTGGATAGGTACATGAAAGGAGGATACAGACTGGAATGTAGGCAGAAGGTTTTTTTAGTTTGGTTAGGACATCATGATCAGCACAGACTTGGAGAGGCAAAGGGTCTGTTCTTGTGCTAATCTGTTCTTTGTGGCAACAAGTGCAAAAGGTCCTTTTATAAAGGGATTCAATACTTGAAAACATTATGAAGGATTGAATCATTGAAGGAATTTAAATTACTGAATTTTTTTATATCAAGCACTATTTTTAAATAAAGTCATCAAAAGATAATTAGAACTTAATTTCATCTATGCATGGTTCTGGAGGTCTGCCCATGGTGAATACTGGTGTAAGCACATGATTTGGTGCCAAGTTGGCATAGAGGCTATTAAGTGTCATGGTGAGAAATAAACTGGCATGGAAGATGAGACTCCATAGAGGTGGGGGGGGTCATACAGTGGCTTGAGCTGGCATGGATGGGACATGGGACAGCTGAGGGCTTTATTCTCTTTCTTACAAGTCGTATTGAACCAAGGCTGATCTCTCTCACTGCAACTGGTGCATCCTGCGAGCTTGCCTCTGCACTGTTTCCAGGGGTGGCAGGCAGACAATGAACCCCCAAATGAAAATTAGAACATCTTGGTACTCCTTTCCCAAGTTGGGTTTGTGGAATCTGGAATTTTCCTGACTCGGCATTCCCTACTCAGAAGCAAAAATCCTGCCTTAAGCTGATGAAATAATAATTTCACTTAAGACTAAAAAGATTTCCATTGAAGTGGCATAAAAAATTTACGAGTAATGCACTATGTTGCAATTTGGGCAGAATCTTGAGTGAATACATGTAAAATCAAGTACTTGAATAAGTTTTCATGATCTTCAAAACTTTAAGACTGATACCAGGACTTCATTTCACAGCTGTAAAACACGAATTGGATGACTCCAGAAACACCTTGCAGCATGTTCCAGCTGCAACTCCTTGGAGCTCTGGTTTCAGAGCTGGAAAGACAGGTGGGGACTTTGAAGACCATCCACAAGTCTGAGAGTAATGTGGATAGCACTTTTAAAGAGGAGTCAACCACAGCTGATTTGACTTGGAGAAGGAAGGGAATGGGTGACCACTAGACAGTCCAAGAATACAGGCAGGTCATTAGAGTCCCTCAAGGTCCTATTTCCATAGTGTACAAAATTTCTGGGACAACGTGCAGCCCATCTTTACATGAGGGAAGGAAGAACCATTGTAATGGAGGATTCACTGTGGCCACAAATGTGATTCCAGGACAGTGTTGCCTTGCTGCTGCCAGGCATCAGGGATGTCACTGGCTGTAGGGTATCCTGAAGAGGAAGGCAGAGGCTGTAGAGCCAATATTTTAAATCTGGATGACTTTGTCAAAGGTACATTGGTAGAAAGTGGGATGAGATCTTGCAATCGAGAATGCAAGGGACTAGGCAGTCGATATAAAAAGTGGGACATCTTCGGTTATAACCTCTGACACTGGGAGTAATCCAATGTTGCGAGCATAGTAATAGGAGAATAGAACAGCTGAATGCATAGATTAAGAATTGGTGCAGGAGAGATGTTTATAAATTCCTGGATCAGAGAGAATTTCTGGGGAAGGTGGGACCTATCCAAGCGGGACAGTCTACATTTGAACCAGAAGGGGACTAATTTTTGTGGGCAGGTTTGCTAGTGTTGTTGGAGGGAATTTAAAGTAATTTGTTAGGGGGAGGGGACATAAACTGTTCACAGAATAGGGTCATAGCATAATACAGTAAAACAATCAAGAATGAGGGAATATTGGGTTTCAAAGGAGTAAGGCAAGGTTACATTAATGCTCAGGGTATTAGAGATAAAGGCAAGGATTGACACATGGAATTGAGATATCGTAGCCATCATAGAGATGCGCTTGTGGGAGCGATAGGATTGGTAGCTCAACATTCCAGGGTACAGAATGAGACATGTGAGGGGGTATGATGAGGAGATACTGCCTTATTACTGAGTAGTATGGTGGCACAGTGGTTAGCACTGCTGCCTCACAGCAGCAGAGATCTGGGTTCAGTTCTGGCCTGTGTCCCTCTGTGTCTCAGTCACCCATGTCTGCATGGATTTCCTTGGGGTGCCCTGGTTTCCCCCCTCAGTTCAAAGATGTGCAGGTTAGGTGGATTGGCTATGCTAAATTATTCCTTTAATGTCAGGGGAACTAGCTAGGGTAAATAGATGGGGTTATGGAGATAGGGATTATGGTTGGTGCAGACTCGATGGGCTGAATGGTCTCCTGCGTTGTAGGATTTTGCGATTATTAGTTCGTCAGTTACCTGCAGTAAGGAGAGATGATGGAGGTGATCTTACCATCTTGTCCCACTGGTCAATCCACGAGCTAGTAAGATCTTGAAAGAGGTGAAAAACTGGCTTTCAGCCTGTTTCATGCCTCTCATAATACTACTGGTGTAATGAAGCCAGTACAAGCCCTGGTGGCAAAGCTGATAATATTTAAATCTTAATGAAAGTATTAGTGAGCCTGGGTGGAATCGTCCAGCAGACTCATCTGGGTTCACTTGCCTTCATGGTGAATATAATGTATGGTCCTCATCACATTTGGTCCCAGCAATGGGGACTTGTCATATGGTCTTGTTAGTCAGACCAGAGTCATTGAGGGCACATCCTGGCATCATTCACTGGTCACCCTAGTGTTGCTCACCAGGCATTGGGCACTGCCAAGGAGTGAGGCCCTAATTGTGGATCACAGGTGGCAATGGATCATGGGGTGGGGGGAATGGAGACTGCAACTGGCAGGGGTTGGATAATGGGGGTGGCAGTTGGTGGGAATGAGAGGATTGGGAGTGTGCTGTGATTGGTGCAGACTTGGTAGGCCAGAGTTCTTCTGCACTGCGATTGTGATATTCTCTGAAAGCATGCTTGTAAATGGGGGAACTCTTTGGCATGATTTTCTTAAACTTAGTTAGTTAAAACTTAAAACTTAAATTCAAATGCAAGGTTCTCTGCTTGAGATGTAACTAAATTTTAGTTAAAAACATGAAAATCATAAGACAAACAAAACATTAACTGGCTGTCGGGAGGCCTTTGAGTAGTGGAAAAGCTCTGAGTCAATGCTACAAGAACACTCAAGATTTAAGGCATTGAGCCAAGTTACAGTACAGTTATACCTTCCACTATCTAGGATACTCCTAATTAGGTGAGAGAAAATTTCATTTCATATTAACATTCAATCCAAAAACAGACCAGCTCAGCCAGTGTTACTTTAATGATATTTCATTTGTCTATCTTGATACAGGATTTCTTCCGTTTGACAAGACTAATTTCTTTGTTGCTAAAGATGCCTCTATCCTAATACATTCCCAAAGACACATTTCCAAAAAAAAAAAATCTGATAAAGAAACTCTTCTCGGCCCATGAAAAGATACCTGGAAGCTTTATTATTTCAAAGCTATTTCAATAATTGTCTGGGACTCAACTATGATGTATATTCTGCTGACTAAGATTTTAGCTATTAAGTATTTGAACTCCTATCATTATTTCTGCAGTGCTCGTGTTTTAACTGAGGCAAACAAATAATATTTAAATGTATATTTTTGTGACGTAGTTTAACCCATGAATAGTTAATTAAAATCATTTTAGTTTTGTTGTTGCATTCACATGAGCAAATTGTTAACATTATCTTGTTCGGTAAAAATGACCTTGACCCTTTCCCTCCAAGCTATTGCTAAAAACTAAAAATCTGCCTGTGGAACTGCTAGCTGATTCAAAACCTCCTTCCACAACTCTAAGGGGAGTGAAATGAGGGAATGATCTGAATTTGCATTACTTAGCATTATGCTAATATGCTACTGTTACATTCTCTCCTCCTGTTTTAATGATCTGCACAAAAAATGAAGCTGCAGGTACAGCTGAAAGGATCTTTATCGATGACTGACAAAGCTGGATTCTGAGCAATGGTTCATTTGGTGTATATTATAAATAACCATGAATTGAAATAACAGCACCTTAATATAAATGCTTGTAATATTCTCATTTGATTCTGCAGAAGAGAAAATTCTAGCAGCGTTTTAAATTTTTAACATTTCTGAAGTGTGCCATGATGTGATTTAATGGCTTGCACTGAAGTAAGGGATAATATTGCAGCTGTTCAACTTTAATAACAATGATAGAAGGTATAAAATTACAAATGTCTTGGTAGCTATTGAAATGCTGCCCAAGATTCTGTTTTGCTGGCACACAGTAAGGTATCATGGTTCAATTTAAAAAAAAAGGACTGAAGGATCAAGCAGATTTAAAACCAAATTCAACAATAGTAAACCCATGGTCTAATTTGAGTGACATATTCAAAAGATTGTTTTCTTTGTCACATGGAACACTTGCCAATATCAACAGTTTTGTTATGTATGAGAATGAGGTCAAAAAGACAACACATCTGTCACTAGAGGTTTCATTAACCAGTATTTCCCAGTTCTGATGTTGACTGCCCAAATTGAAACTATTTATAATCACTGCTTACATTTTAAAACTATGAAAAAAATCACTAACTTTTTTGTCTAGCAACTGGAAATAATGAGTGCCTTGAGTATTAAAAATGAGCCTTTCCTGTATATAACTTCAAGAGGGCACCATAGAGTGAAGCAGAAATTAATAATCTCCATGTTATGGAATATATTCTGATTGGAATACAAGTGAAACTCAATTTTTCTTGACTCCTTCCATTACCATCCACCTCAAACAATTCTAATAGTTGACAATTGTTGTCATCTGTGGGTTTTCTCATTCCTTGAATGAAGAATGGACACTGATGCACTCAAGTTCTTGATTTGGATACTGGTTGTTTTTAAAAAAAAAAAAAAAATTTCATCCAGAATGTGATTTTTGGTTCAAATGTATCACCATTATTTAGATTAGATAATCCTCACATTTATATAGTTGCTCAATTATTGGCTGCTGATTCAGATTTTATCATTAAACATTGCCACACTCCTGCCATGGGGAAATGTGTGACATGATTGAGTTCTATTCAGGATGTTATTTTGCATGAGAAGGGTAAAGTTTATCAAATGATTAGATAAATATTATATGGATAACATGTATTTCAGCAAACTTAAATATGTGAATTCCATGTATATATTGGATTTACTGAATACAAAATAAAAAACATTATTCTAATCACCCTCCCATCCCAGTTGTTGTGCAGAAGCTCACATCATTGTATCACTGGAACTCTTTATGACACCACCCTAACATTTAGCTTTCGTACAAAATAGGGTTAAAATCTTACCATAGATTTGCAGAGCATTGATCCTGGCACAAAAATGAGGCTTCCCACAATGATGCTGGTGTTTCAGGTCAAGTCTTACACCTCACTAGAGGTGACTTGTGTGCTCAAGCATCACACCAAACTTGCATGTATTTCATCTGATTCACCTACGTCTCAATGACTGAACTGGTGCAACCACTGGAGAGCTTCCTATCAATGGCTCCCAGTACTTATTTTACAATGACAGCATTGTAAACCTCAGCTGGATGCATCATGTGGCATCCAAGAAGGGACCCTCTGGATGATGCTACACCTTCTGAAGATGCCCTATCACCATCTTAAATGTCAACACTCTCCCGATCTGTCACTGCAGAACCAGCTAACCACGACAGGCATGGGTAGGCACAGTGAGCTAGAGTCATACCTGAGCCTGAAAATCCAAGCAATTCCGCAAGCTGGCTGGGGAGGAGGAAGACTGTACCTGCTGTGCTAGAAGTGGATAGCAGAAGAACATGAAAATTTAGAACACATACTATTCTTCCTCAAGTATGTAATCAGTACTTCTCCATATCCCCCATGTTCCTTCTCTTGTAGATTGGCCAGAAGAACAAACTGCATCATCCTTGGGCCACTGGTCCCACAGATTCCAGCCAGAGGGACTTTGCCAACTCCATCATTGAGGCATCACAGCTGTCACCCACACCTGGCACCTGGTGCAGATACTCACTTAGCTGGGATTACTAAGTAGACAGGCTTCTGGAACACTCACTGGTGTGAACCTACAACTAAAAATCCACAGCATTTGAAGACAGTGATGTTCCAGGGAACTGAAACTTGGAAGGATGTAGAGCTAGGACTACTGACCCCTTGCCACAGCTGCAAAGGCAGAAAGGGATGAAGCATCCCTCCTTAGATTGCAAGGAAGAATCCCATTGCCATCAACCCAAGGAGATAGTGTTGTCACTGCAGCACAGTGAGGATGGCATCTGCATTGGAGACCTTGGCATAGGGTGTGCTTTGGATCCTGGGGATAGACCTAGGTGTAACATGAGGGTGAAGAAGGTTTAAAAAAAATTGTAGATACTTAGTGTGCATGGGTAAATATAGGCACCAGAGTAGATAATTTTGTATTGAATATTTGGCATTAAATTTCACTTTGTTCACCTACAGAGCTTCCACCTTGTCTGTGGTATCACCCTGTGAAGTGTGAGAATGACAGTACTATGTTGCCACCACAC
The DNA here is from genome assembly GCA_024679065.1 of Sphyrna mokarran. Classification (NCBI taxonomy): domain Eukaryota; kingdom Metazoa; phylum Chordata; class Chondrichthyes; order Carcharhiniformes; family Carcharhinidae; genus Sphyrna; species Sphyrna mokarran. The sequence continues at coordinate 35,903,033 of JAGIQG010000020.1, read as the reverse complement.
AGGCGGCACTTCCATCTGGGCCTCACTCCTTGGCAGTGCCCAATGCCTGGTGAGCAGCACTAGGGTGACCAGTGAATTGTGCCAGGATGCACCCTCTGACTCTGGTTTTACTAACAAGACCATATGACAAGTCCTCATTGCTGCATCTGGCTGCAGGATGAATGTGAGCACCAGGACCCCTGAGTAGAGCCTGTAGTAACTGATGCTACACAATCTGCATTTCTAAGTCCTATGATAAACCCATTCATTGACAGGACATGTTAAGGCCTCTGTCACACAGGCCTCAGACATATCACCTGAGGAAGAGAATTGCTCTGTTCTCAATGCAAACTACTGTTACTCTCTACAGAGTTCCATTCATGGAATCAGTGTCCTGATCATGATGCCTGGCAACAGAATAGGAGCCTATTAGGCTAATGCTGGCACCACATAATTGGTGGGCAAGCAAGTTGCTCCTAATTCTGCTTCCCCAAAGCAAGACCTACGTAGCTATCTCCAGCACATCAGCCCAATCAGCACCCGAGCACTGCTGGGCTTCTGCCTCACCCTCAACATTTCCATCACATACAGGTGGTCTCACTTCTGAAGCAGCTACGTTGAGGAGAGCACAGCAGACAACAATGATGTGGAAGACCCTCAGAAGTAAGGGGAGGAAATCGTAGGGCACACCCTGACTGATCCAGTTATCAGAACCTTATCATTGGCAGGCCAATCGCCTCCTGGACCAGGATGTGTGTTGAAATGTGAACCTCGGTCTCAACTAGTGTTTGTGGCCTCTGCACTAGTTATCCCTCCAGCTGTCCCTCTCCCTCAAAAGATGGCTGGAATCTGAGAGCACCCCATGATGTAGCTGTCATGAATGCTCCTGAGGAAATGGCACACACTTGCATGATGTGCATTGTGTGGTCACAGATGAGCTACAAATTGAGATGAGTATCCCTTGTGCAATCTGATGCCATGGAGCGTACAGGGCCATGGAGGTGAAGTCAGTCTTTGCACCTGGGGCAATCTGACTTGAAGATGAAGCCCATAGCCCTGGCATCTTATCTAGCCTGGTCCAAGTTGATATACATCTAACCCCTTGCAAAAAGAGCAGCTGAGACTTCCCAGAAGCATTCAGGTCACCCGTGCTGCCCTGGAATGAGCCAGTCACATAGAAATTCAGAGTTGCTGAGAGTTTGGGCCACCGGAGTGGGTCCTTCTATTCCATGTGGTGCTAGTTCTTGCAGGGTCTGATAAAAGTGGTCCACCATTCCTCCTAGGACAGATGCAACCTTCTACAGGAGTGCATCTGACATATGCTAGTATGATTGATTATTGGAATACCTTTGGCCAATTAACTATGTATCTGTCTTGCTGCTCCTTGAACAGCAAAAGGACCAACTCCTTCCTCCTTGGCAGGGCACTAGTCCTGGCGAGGTGCTGCAACGTATTGGTGTCACTGCCACTGCTTTATGCCAATAATTAGGATAGACAACTTAACAGGCTCCATGATCTTCCAGACCCCACACTTCAAAGAGGAGAAAACCACAATGAGCTAAAGGGTTTGAGGCCCAGGCCCACCCCCCACCCCACCCAGTCACTCAAAAAGAAACCTGACATGTCAGAGGGCAGTCGAATGGTGACCAATGTTTGCATCCTGAAAAGGGATGCTGCCAATACACCCTGTCATGACCTTGAGTATGTTGCATGATGACAGACCATCACATCTTGCATTGGGGCTTGGGGTGGATACAATGATTTGGTATTGATCAAGTGGATTCTCAGACACTTTTTCCCCAGGGCTGAAATGGTTGCCACAACAGGACACAGGTTTAGGCTGCTGGGGAGTAAGCACAGATGTCAGACGTAAATTTTTCACTGAGGGTGGTGAGTGAGTGGAGTCGTCTGCCAGCGGTGATGGAGGAAGCAGATAATGTTTCTTTAAGAAACTTTTGGATAAGTACATGGAACCTAGTAAGATGGAGGGTTTATAGGTATGCCTAGTAGATAGGGACATGTTTGGTGCAACTTGTGGGCCGAAAGGCTTGTTGGAGCTGTAGTTTCAATATGGTGATTATGGGTGCCCCAGCGCTTGTGTCACCCATCTGTGTCTTTGCTCCATAGGCAGCGAACACCCTATGGTGCTGGCTGCTCATACCAGCATCTGTTAAATATTCAGTGAGAGGGTAAGTTTGGGAGAGTGCTCGCTAATGTGTTAAAATCAGTCCTGCAATGTTTCATGCCGCTCTGCTGACAAGGGTGGGAAGATCAGAATTTGGAAACTTCCCAGCATGAGTGTCATTTTCCAGATTTGAGCAGCCACCCCATTTCCATGGACAAGGGATGCAGAGGCTCAAAGGTTCAGCCTCAGCCATAGGTATAATGCACTTGGTGAGGTGACAAAGGTTAACTAATGCTAATGCAATTGTCATAATATATGCTTTGAGGAGATAACATTTAAGATGGAGAGAAAGTGCAAGTCCTATTCACCTTGGCTAGGCTTGATAAAATCATCCATGTTTCTTCAAACAGGAATCCAATGAAATTTTCATTTGTACTGTTGAATGAGACTTAGCTTGAATTTAACTATGATACCCTATATTCAGTAGTTAGTTTTAGATAAGGATTCATGAAAAATGAATTGTAGCAAAGTAATTATTTTAAAATATATTTAGGAAGCTTTGTACAAGTACATTTGTTCATTAAATTTTACAACAGAAGTCAACCTCCTGTTAACAATACCCCCTTGTTTCATGGTCAATTTGATTACTTAATTGGCACATTTTTAGAACTAAATATTGAAGAAACATCTTTTAGATTACTGTGGCTAATGAGTTACTTTGTATATTTGTTCCTGGTTAGCTCCTGAGAAGACTACTTTCTTGAGCAGCGTTGGGACAAACCTGTGGCAATTGTGCTGACTCCAACAATAATAGGTTGAATTCAATAATTTGATTTAATAATGATGAAGAAATGCTGATGTTTCCAGATTGGGCAGGAAAGATAGGGCTATGGCATCAAATTAAAAAAGTTATAAATAATTCTGTAGAAAATATAGGATTACCCAGTGTTATGATTACAGCTGATATTGCTGAATAACTCAGTAAGAATCTAGTAACACCAATTTTAAATCCAACTGATTTTATTTGATAGTAAATTTGCAAGCTTTCGACACTCTTCGTCAGGCAAATGCAGTGTTCTGGTCTGCAATAGCACACATATCAACACACAGTCTAATAATCAGCAATCTGTGACTGTGTTGATATGTGTGCTATTGCAGACCAGAACACTGCATTTGTCTGACGAAGACTGTCGAAAGCTTGCAAATTTACTGTCAAATAAATCGGTTGGATTTAAAATTGATGTTGCTAGATTCTTACTGAGTTCTTACTACCCCAGTCCAATGCCGGCATCTCTACATCATTGCTGAATAAGCCAGATCCCAGAGGGAAACTTGTTGATCATTTAACTTTAGCACTTGGATGTTGAAATCCAAAAAGATTCAGAAACAAATTGCTTTCTGAAAAACAAAACAAAAACATTTTTCTGGCTTGAAACTGGATCACTGCTTCAAATTCAAAATTTTTACTTTTCACAGATCTAATCTTCAGGACATTTTGCTCACAGCCACTCACCAACACTTTCCTTAAATATCTTTTTTCTCTTCATTTCAGATTCCATTATACTTAAACACATCTTTGACTAATCTTTGCAAATATAAAATCTGTTATGTTTTCTGATTGCATCTGCTTCCAGGTCAACATAATTCAATAAACCTTCCCATGCAAGTCATAAAAACTCCTTGTCAGTTCAGAAATTCTCTTTGAAGTTTAACAGCTGGAAATCCAATTCCCCATTTAATTTATAATGCAAATTTTTGATTGTACCTACTTAGTTGTAACTTAACCACACCATAATCTGTCATTACAAATGCATGAACTAACACTGTTGCCCTTTTATCTGTTCTCACAAAGAACAGATCTCTATTAACCTCCCCCAGATTATTCAGTTATGGACACTTTTTTAAAATATATACCATCATTCAAAAAAATTTTTTAAAAATCCGTCATCATAATATAAATTGTGCCATAGACACAAACAAAGGGAAAGCTAAAAGATGTGAATTAATTAAATCAGGAAAGTGAGAGATGTGTGAGGAAAATTAACATTAGAGCTGAAGAATAAGTTTGGTTGTGGCCCACATAAGGTTCCCCATACAATTACCTACCTTTAGGTTGAGATGTTTGGTATTAACAGTAACTCATCCAGCTCTCATTTGAATACTTTAGGAAATTTTTTTTACACTCACTGTACATGCTGTTTTTTCAGTAAGTTCTTGTCTGTCTTGAGTTGCAGCTGCAACTTTCTGGTCATTAGTCCAGTGCGGTTGATAAAGTCTTGCAGCATTTAAAACAAGGACAGCAACATGTTAAACTGGGCAGAGTGCAAGCACTTTGCGTCTGCAAGTGGATAAACTTTGAAAATAAGAGGCCTTCTATTGAAGAGTAATCCATTGCCACTGGCAGAGTGATTGAACATATAAATAACAACAGCTAATCAATTAAAGTATGACTTGTATCCCTTTTCTTTCCCAATACCTTGTTTGAAATTATCCTTTCTTTAGTTCAGGTGTATGTTTTGTCCCCCATGTCATGCATTACAACATCAATTTTTTTCTCATTCTGTAACACTATATATATATATAGTATTGTTCAAGTTTCTCAAAGCTACTGTTACTCATGATATTTTATGCAATCATTTCCACAACTAATGCTGATCAAACAAGCCTCAGAATTCATCCTAATTTCCCATCCTCTGTTAGTAACCTTCAAAGAGAAACTATGTATTGTTCGTTGGCATGACCTGATTTGCAAACTGTGGCTAATGTTTATAGACTGCATTCTTCTGTGCAGTAGATGTTTATTTGGATAATTTTATTAAGGATACCCTTGTTGGTTAACAAAACCAAAATTTATTCATATTTGCTGCCTTTCTGTGGAGTTCTGTCTCTTGCTTGATGCTGAGGTCAGGGTAAAGATATAATGTTTAGAACAGTCATTGTAAGGTCACCATTACTTGATACAAATAGTGAGTAAATTCTAGTAGTTCATTTCACATAATCCTGTAAGGACACCAATACTAAATCTTTAAAATGTTATCTTTCCATACTGATTATCAGTCTGGTGGCTGAATAATAAAAAAATCAAGTTCATTGCTTGAATTCTTGGAGCTTTGGTAAAGAATTTTTACTCCTGAATCAGTGTTGCTATTCAATGTTTCTCAATTTCAGGCATTGTTTCCAGTCATGTATCTGCTGTGATATTTGGCATTGCAGCACTTTAAAATAAAACAGCTAAAGATCCTAATTATAAAGAAACAAATTTTCTTAAAAAAAGAACGTTGTCAACTAAACAGCACAAGGAGCAGAATAAATGATTAGCATACTATTTTCAAGCTGCTTATTGAGTTTGGTTTGGCTTTGTATTGCCATTAAAATACTGCAATGATTATTGGCACAAGGAACACATCACAGAAACTTAATGCATGCACACTGACCATTCTGTCCTTTAGATCCCACACCAGACTTTTCCTTCAAAAACCAGGAAATTAGCCTTCCAGTTTAATAAGAACACTTTAATGTAATAAAACATCCTTAGTTGCATTATTCAACAAATGATGACAGATGGGGAGATTTAGGCCAGATGACCAAAAGACCAAAGTAGTAGGTCTTAAGAGGAAAGCAAGATTGAGAAGGAGAGGATCCAAAGGAATTTCCAAGATTTACTGCCAAGGCAGCAGGAGGCACAGCCATCCAATAGCTAAGCAATTAAAATCAGGGATGATCAAAAACTGTGCCATATTATGTAGATAGGAAACATGTGACTTTGATATGAATGTCATTAGTAACTCATCCTTGAGTCAAATAAAACCCCAAGATTGTTAATCTAGACTTGGTTTAGTCTCAGACTGTTCTCAGTGAGAGACATGAAGTTGATACCTAGAGAATGGAGTTTGGAGTGTGAACAGTGGCTTTAAGGTCAGATAATTTGACAATAGTGGAGAAGTCAAAATGGTGAAAGCTAACACCTGTGCCATTGGATAACATTGGCAAGAGGCAACAAGAGTCAAATTGTCCTTAAAGTGGCTATAGAGTTCACTACCCTTTTTAGCTAGTGCATCCTCAAACTGATGAATGCTCTGGCATGAAGACATTTCTGTATCCCTGACCTAATTCTTTTGTCAGTTATTTTAAATCTATGATCTCTGGTTATCAATCTATTTGCTAGAATCATAGCTTCTTTCAGCACTGTAGGAATTCTCTGGCCTATTGAATCTACACCAATTTTCTGAAAGACCATCATAGGGCAGAGAGGAGGATCCAATCCCCATAATTCCTTGCATTTATTATGGTTAATCCACTTATACATATGCTTTGGACACTTAAGGGACAACTTAGCTTAGCCAATCTACTTAAACTACACATCTTTGGATTATGGGAGGAAATCAGAGCACTGGCAGAAACCCATGCAGAGATGGGGAGAAAATACAGACTGTACATAGTAACCCAAGGTTGGATTCAAACCAGGATTCCTGGTGCTGAAGAAATCTTTTATATTAAAGAAAAAAGGCAAGAACAATTTCAAGATTAACATTGAGATTCCTCTGTTCTTGCATCCAACTTAAAATTTAGATATTGCCGCTGTATGTTCTTTCTTCCAAAGCTCATCACGTTTATTATATTCAATTGTATCTGCCATATGAGTTCCCATTTTCCCAGTCTGGTCTTCTGACATATTACCATCAGTATGGGGAGGCACAGTGGTTAGCCCTTCCTTCTCACAATTCCAAGGACCAGGTTTGATTCCCAGTTTGGGTCACTGTCTGTGTGAAGTTTCATGTTCTCCCCATGTCTGTGTGGGTTTGCTGTGGGTGCTCTGGTTTCCTCCCACAATCTGAAAGATGCACTGGTTGGGTCCATTGCCATGTTAAATTTTCCCTCACTGTACCTGAACAGGCAGCAGTGTATGGCGACTAGGGGATTCTCACATTAACATTGCAATGAAGTTACTGTAAGCCTATTTGTGACTAATAGACTTACTTTATTTGCAATGTTTAAGTTTTGTATTGTCTGCAAAATTGTAATTCTGATACCCAAGTTCAAATTATTAATACGTAAGCAAAGTAATGGTTCTAATTCTGGAGGCACTTCATTGCACACTTCTATCAGGAAAAACACTTGTTCACCACCACTTCCACTTCCATTCCTTAGTGAATTTCAGACCCCAATCTATGGTCATTCTTTTTAATATCATGTGTAACTACTTTCTGAATAAATTTGTTAGGTTAGTTGCACATGATCTTCCTTTTAACTGATCAGTGTTTGATGTAACCTATGCTTCTCCAAGTGAAAATTAACACTTTCAATTTTAATAAGTATATTTTATTTTAACGAATTAAGGAAACTAGGCCAAACTCTTGTGAATGTTCACTGCAAAAACATTAATGCATTTGCTTCTTTGCATGATTTGTCCTTCCCCATGCATGCCAATTTTTATCCTTCAGACAAACGTTCTGACTTATTCTGGCCGTGGCACCTTTTTTATTTAACTGGTTCTTAAAATAACATGACCACTGTGGTAAATGAGAGAGATTTCAGATCAATTTAACAATGAAGTAACTGGTTATCAAGAGGCACTGTGGATCATCAGCAGCGGCGGAATTGTATTCAACGCCAATCTGTAACTTAATGGACCAGCATATCCCTGCTCTACCATTACTTTCAAGCTAGGATCAATCTTCCTTTAATAAAGAGTACAGGAAGGCATGCCATGAGCAGCACAAGGCATAAATATAAATGAGTTCACCTCCCCTTGTGTATCTCTGCACAAACACATCTGTGCACACATGCAACACTGCACCTGCACACACATACACACCTTGGTTTTATGAGAAATTTGACTCACTGTTAGGAGTTCTTCAGTTAACAGTTTTATTTTCTCTTAGCCAACATGTTTCAATTTGAGATAACTACTTTTTTTTTTTGCAACCAGCTTGTTCCAAAACTTTTAACGCCTATAATTTGTGGTTTTTTGTATTTGTTTCTTAGGCAACCTTGTTGCATGATCATTTATTGGGAACTAGCTGCTTTGTCATAATCCCCTTTTGAGAAAAACCAATTCTTAAAAGGACCCATTACCCACCTAAAATAGAAGTCTCCCCCCCTCCCCGCCACCAAGTACAAAAGCCATCACACATGATGACAAGTGTCCACTTGAACATAACTTCAATGTTGATAACCATGTAAAATTGAACAGATCATATGAGCTGATGGGCTTTAAAACATGATTGTGACAGGCAATTCAAGCACCTCAGAGAGAAACCTGAATGGCAGTGACTTATCAAAATTGTTAGTTTCTCATTTTTGATACACTCTTCATGAACAAATTCAGGAATTTTGTCATTTTATTGCAAAGAACTCTGGAAAAAAAAATCAGCTATACTCTTTAAGTTTATTAGATAAATAAATAGTAAAAAAAAATCCACCTTAACATAAAAGGTGGAACATGCTGTTAAGTTGTAGAGTTTTCATCTGAAGTTGTGCTGTGCTACAAGAACTTATACCTAAAAAAAAATTTAGAGAAAAATGGCCACAGAAATAAAATCCTGCAGTGGCCAAGCTGCCTATCTGTTCTGATAGTAAGATCTGGATTCATTTTGAGTTTGAAAAACTGCTGATTTTATTAGTAATTAATAGCAATCATTTGTTTATTTTTCTCCCACTGATGCTGTATCTGTGCAAATGAAGACTGGAATTTTTGGAAGCCAGTCATTATAGCTCCAGGGCATGACTGCAAGAATTGCTCTGAGGTATCCTTGGCCCATTCAGCTCCAGCTGCTTTATCAAAGATTTTACATCCATCACATGTCTGCCTTGTCAGGAATAAGCTGCTTGTTGACAATTTCAGACAATTATTATGGTAAAACAACCAACTGATAGGATATAGATAATCAGATTTGGACTGGCAAGATGCAGCTGATATTAGTGTTGCATAAGTGCCAGCTTTTGACCATTTGAAACGAGTAAAAGCCTAACCATTGTGCCTTGACCTTCAAGGCATCACATTGCTGAGTCAACAATGGCCAGAAACATATGACCAGGTATATCAACATTATGGCATCAAGGCTCGGCAAGGTCTGTACTTGTGTTGCACAGGAATATGCTACAGCAACTCACCATGTATCTTGTATATTATCTTCCTCCTTTCTTGTGACCTCTATTGTTGAGAAGTACAAGTGCAGTAGGTCATGGGAACACCGTTAACAGAATCACAAAGTCTCAGTGCAGAAGAGATCCTTTGGCCTATTGAGTCTGCAGCGACACAGGAGAAACACCGTATTTACCTACCTAATCCAGTTTACCAGAGCCTGGCTCACAGCTTTGAATGTTACGATCTGGCAAGTGCTATCCAGGCAACCTGCCTCTACCATCCTCTGACGTAGTGCATTCCAGGCCATCACCACCCTTCGAATAGAAAAGGTTTTTCTCACATCCCCAATCATCTCCAGCCCTTCATCTTGAAATTGTGTCCCTTTGTAACTGACCCTTCCAACTGAGCAGAACAGTTGCTCTCATTCCATCATGTCCATGCCCCTCATTATCTTGTACAACTCAGGTTGTCCCTCAATTTTCTCTGCTTCAATGAAAACAACCAAATCTATCCAATCTCTCATCATAATTTAAATGCTTCATCTAAAGCAACATCTTGGTGACTCTCCTCTGCACCCCCTCTAGTTGCAATCACATTCTTTCTATAATATGGTGACCAGAACTGCACAGAGTATTCAAGCTGTGGCTTGTCCAAAGTTCTATATAACTCCAACTTGACCTCTGCTTTTGCAATGTATATCTCAATTGACAAAGACAAATGTCCCAAATGCCCTTTTCATCACCCTATTAACATACCCGTCTGCCTTGGACAAACCTATCAAAGTTCTTTTGTACCAGAATTTCCTTGTCATGCCATTGGTTGAATATTTCCTTGTCAAATTACTCCTTTGGAAAGTGTATTATCTCTCACTTTTCTTCGTTAAGTTCCATCTGTCACTTAACTTCCCATTTTGCCATCATGTTTATATCCTTCTGGAGCCCAAGACACTGACTCTCCACTGTTAACTGTTCAGCCAATCTTTATGTAATCTGCAAATTTACTAATTCTATCCCCCATAATCATCTATGTTGTTTATATAATTGATGAATAACAGGGGACTTAACACAAATTCCTGTGGTATCCACAGTTGCTGTGGAAACTGGCTTTCAGTCACTAAAGCAGCCTTTCCCTCCTGGTAATATGCTATCTTGTGATGGTGTGATTTGGAGTACAAACATCCTCTCATGGGAGAGGAATGAAAATTCTTGGTTGCAAGCCAAAGAGGACATTGTGGTGGCATTGCTCACCCGAAACCATTATAGGTGTATGATTCTAGGGGTGCCCCAGGAATTAGGTGAAACTGGGGAGAAGTTTAATATCCTAATATTGTGTAAGTGCTGAAAAACAGTTGCAAAATTCAGTTCTGTTTTATTATTGTTAAATCAAGCATTGGAAATTTTTCTGATACTTTAATGGATTATACAGTGAGTAGCTGAATTATTATTATATAGTAGAGAATCCAAGGTTTGATCCATAGTTAGTGCTTAGTTAACTAAATTCAACTTATCACGGGAAGGACATTGCAATTCAAGGACATCATCGACAATTTCTCCCATTCCTGATCTGATGATTATTGCTGCAAGTGTATATGTGTGGACATTGGATAGGAACGGAGTTAGGTTTGGATATTATGCCTCTCAGTTGAATTGCTTGCAGTGTCGAGCGTTATGTGAATAATAACCACTTTGTCGAAGTAACAGGCAATTGAATGGAGTTTCAGGAACCACGTGAAAGCTGTTATCTACAGCAGAAGAAGGGAGAAAATTGGAGTGGGGAGGAAGGAACTAAACAGGCCCTGTTGCTCAATCTGTTTTAGCATTGTGGCATTGATGTTTCTGTCAGCCACACAATTAGAACTGCTGGAAGTTCATCTCCAGAGATTGAGGGAGAAAAGGCACTTGAGGATGAGCCGTTTTCTTATCTGAGTTCAACTAATTCAGCACTGTGGAGTTGATTTGCAAACTCAGAAGGCAAGCGTTGACAAGTAGAGATTTTGGTGCATTGCAAGTTTTTTAAAGGTTACCAATAATTCTTGGCTACAATTCAATTTTTCATGCACAATTCATCAAAAAAGATTTATGACATTAATTCTCAAATGACATTGTTCAGTTCATACAAACCAAGATCATGACTTGTGTTTTAATTTTTTAACAACATTGACAGAATACTTGTCAAGTAACTGTTGAATTGTGGACATTATTAAACACAATTTTATTCAGATCCGTTTTCTTCTTCCAAAAGTTGTTACTAATATTAGTCTAGTAACGTTTGTTTCCATTCGGTTATCAAGAAAGTACTTCCATAAAGATTCTGGGGGATGGGGAAAGTGAAATATGAAGGTGAAACTAGCCATTGTGCAGTGCACCCCAATTCGGGCTGACACCACTCCTCTCCTCCCAGACCATGGGCATTGATCCCCGCTCTGCATCATCAACAACATTGTCATACCTCCCCCTCCAACACTTGCATGGCTATCTCTCCCGCATGAGCCCCCCATTATTGTGCATAGCTGCACCCTGACTCAGACCTCACCCCACTTAGGCCCCACCCATTGGCATGCAGATCAACTGGCTCGGCAAGCTGGTAAGATCGCACTCTTAATCTTTTAATATGTTTGTGATGTTTTCCTCACTTCTCGTGACTTGCCTTCTATTTTCTTTAAACCACTTGTGTATGAAGATCTACCTTGCATGTTTCCAGACTTGCTTGACATTAGTTAGTTAACTGCCCCAACACATCTTGTGTATAACAGAGATTAATGCAGGGTTCTTCATTCAACTGTCTATTCTTGAAATGCAATCCAACCATGATTATTTAGACTATTAACAGTGTGTGCATTACCACTTCGCCCTTGCCTCTCTTTATGTCCATATACATGCAAATGAATGCATAAAGTTTCTAGCAGTAGTTGCTGGATTGTGATTAGGAGTACATAAGAGAGGTTAATTTTATAGTTTTTACTATTACGTTAACGAACCTGAGTTCTTCCTGTCCTGCATGAGGAGTGCTTTTTATAGTGAGTCATGAGGAGGAGAATGAGTTGGAAGAGAAATGGGGGTGGGAGGAATCTATCAGCCATAAGCCAAATTTAATAGGTTTCATCTCTTTAGTCATAAAGTGATTTTGAGGGAGGACTTCAATTAGTTGTAGATCCAAAATATTATGTGAAAGTATAATTGGGATCTTATTGTTAGTTGTGGAAAGTAATGGTGTAAATTAGGCATTTCAGTAGGTAGAGAAGTTTGATGACGAATTTGGCTATTATGATCTTTAATACTTAGTAACAGCATTACAGGGATTGGGGGTTATTGGTAGGTATAGATGTGATCGGTGCAACTTGTGGGCTGAAGGGCCTGTTTGTGCTGTAGTGTTCTATGTTCTAAAGCGGTTTGTGAGAAGGTTGTCTGCGTTTTTGTTTTGTTGATGAATGGAGTATGGTATTCAGAAGAAATAAATGTTTTTTATTTCAGTGCCAAACTGTAAGAGGGTGACAATATTGTTTGATATCTAATTTTAACTTTTTAAAAACGTCCCTCAACTAGCATTTCTGAAGCAGAGGGGGTGATATTGTGGCTTTGCTGCACCTGGCGCAGATCAACTCTATTCTGGGAAAATTGTACAGAAGCCCTTGGGTGGTTGGGGACATGGCTGGCAATACCCATCTGGTAGTTCCCACCTGGCATTTTGACAGTGCCCATCTGTGTACCAAGGCAGTGAAGCCTGAGCAGGTGCTATGACAGAGAATATGCAAGGAGAATCTTGCAGGTGTGGAGCATGGAGGGCCATCTCAGGGTTCATGAAAGGGGTTTGTCAGGTATCAGGAAGGAGGGGCATGTCAGGGGGGCTCACTTGGGGAGCCCTAATGGCCTGATGCCGACAATCCATGTTGAGGGAGCAGGTAGGGAAGCACAATGGTAATGGGGGATGGTTTATGCCAGTGCACTGAGAGATTGGGGCGTCTGGTAGAAATTAAGTTTCTTTGAGATTTCCTCTCATGCTTCTAAACTCAAATGAATATGATTCTAACCGAATTAGTCTCTTCTCATATGACAAACCTGCCATTCCAGAATCAGCCTGGTAAATCTTTGCTGGACTCCCTCTATAGCAAGGACATCAAAATTGCACACAATACTCCAGGTGTGATCTCAGCAACACTCTATATACAATTGCAGTAAAACATTTCTATTCCAATATTCAAATCCTCCCTCCAGCTATGAAGGCCACCATATGATTAGCCTTCTTTGCTGCTGACACTCACTTTCAGCAACTAATGCACAAGGATACCAAAGTCTTGCTGAATATCCACTTCTCAATTTATACTCATTCAAGTAATAATCTGTCTTTCTATAATCTATCTTTCTATTGTGAAGTGGATAATGTTACATTTGCCCACATTGTACTGTATCTGTCATGCATATGCCCATTCAGTGTCCAAATCATGCAGTAGCATCTCTGCATCCTCCTCACAGTTCACCCTCTCATCTGTATGTTCTGCAGATCTGGAGATAATATCTTTAGTTCCCTCTTCCAGATCATGAATATGTAATGTGAACAGTTGGGGAACAGTATACATCCCTGTGGTACCCCCCTAGTCACTGTCATAGTCAGAAAAAGACAATTTATGCCAACCCTTTGCTTTCTATCTGCTAATCAGCTTTCTATCCATCTCAAGACATTACCTGCAATTCCATATTCTTTATGTAATAGTCTGCTGTGTGAGACTTGTCAAAAGCCTTCTGAAAGTCTAAATATAACACATCCACAGGACAGGTAACATCAGGGGAAGTGAAAAACCAGTTGTGATCCTGCCTAATCTTATCATCTCACCTTGCTGAAAGTTGGTGGGATGAAGTCATAAATCATGGTTATTTATGGGACATCACTATGCCCATTTCTTTTCATCAAAACAATGACTATGCATTGCAGCTATTTCATAGATTATAAAATATTTTGGGATATCATGAGGTCATAAAAGATACTCGGTGGGTGAAATTCATTCTTTCCTTTTCCTTGCCCTTATCAAAAGTTTGTAAAATATATATGGGACATTATAAAAGATAAAGTTATTTTTTCTATTTCCATGTCATATGATGTGGAAGCAACAATCAATTCATTTTAGTTTTTAATTACTTTTCATCAGCCTTAAAGATTTCAGAACTTGAGGCATGATTTTCCTCCTCTCTGATGAAAGGCTTGAAACATGAAGGGGGCGATCTTTCCAAAAGATTTCCAAGTGCTGAACGAGCTTGAAAACAGGAGAGAATCACCTTCTTGGATGAGTTCTCAGATGCAATCGTATGGCACTTAGAGAGCCCAGATATGACTCTTGCTAGCAGGAGGAGGGATGAAGCCTACACACACCAGGAAGCCAGCTGCTAGGCTCTGGGGACATGCATACATGGAATGAACTGCCAGAGTGGTTGAAGCAGGTTCAAAAGCAACTTTTAAAAAGCATTTGGATACGTACGTAAATGGGAAAAGATGGAAAGGATTCAAGGGATATGGCCAAATGCGGGCAATTGGGACTAACTGAGAGGGCACCATGGTTGGCATGGACTGGTTTGGCCGATGGACCTGTTTCTGTGCTGTATTGCTTTATGACTCTCCGATTATATGATGCCATTGTGCAGGTACCCCAATCTCCCACATTGTACACAATGTCTATGCAGTGCACTGGGAGATCTGTCACTCCCCCACCCTGGACATCACCCCAGTTGATTCCTCCCCTACTGCTTTTGCCCCTTTGCTGTCCTGGTTGGTCCTCTCCCCTGCTGTCTTGGCACTGCCTGGAGCCTGACGAGTGTCAGGATGTCCAGTGGGCACTGACAGGGCGTCAGGTTGGCATTTCCTGGCCCTACCCCCAATCATTAGGGAGGTTACAAAGCCTCCGGTCCCATCAATGAAGCAAGTTGGTAAAATTGCCCCTTCAGCATTTCCACGCACATTGCCTAACCTCTTGGTTATGTCCAGGTAGGGTGGTGTGGTGGCACAGTGATTAGCACTGCTGTCTGAGAGACCAGGGACACAGGTTTGATTCCTGGCCTGGGTTACATAGAACATAACAGCACAGAACAGGCCCTTCGGCCTTCGATGTTGTGCCGACCAAAATAAAAAGCAATGCCCCTCCAAACTAAACCATTCCCTTCTCTTCCATATACTTATCAATTAACCTCTTAAACGCCACCAAACTTGGCGCATCTACAACAGCTGCAGGCAGGGCATTCCACTCCCTAATCACTCTTTGAGTAAAGAACCTACCTCTGATATCCGTCCTATAACTCATACCCCTTAATTTAAAGCTGTGTCCCCTCGTGCTAGCTTTCTCCATCCTAGGAAAAAGGCTATCACTGTCCACCCTATCTAAACCTCTAATCATCTTATATGCTTCGATAAGGTCCCCTCTTAGCCGCCTCCTTTCTAACGAAAACAACCTCAAATCCTTCAACCTCTCTTCATAGGACCTGCCCTCCATACCAGGCAACATCCTGGTAAACCTCCTCTGTACCCTCTCCAATGCCTCCACATCTTTCTTATAATGTGGGGACCAGAACTGCACACAATACTCCAAGTGCGGCCGCACTAGAGTTTTGTACAGTTGCAACATGATGCTGCGGCTCCTAAATTCAATCCCCCTACCAATAAAAGCTAAGACTCCATATGCCTTCTTAACAACTTTATCCACTTGACTGCCTACTTTCAGGGATCTATTGACACATACACCAAGATCCTTCTGTTCCTCAACACTATTAAGAGCCCTACCATTAGCCCTATACTCTACACATTTATTGTTCCTGCCAAAGTGCATTACCTCACACTTTTCCACATTAAACTCCATTTGCCACCTCTCGGCCCAGCTCTGCAACTTGTCCAAGTCACTCTGTAAACTATAACACCCCTCTTCACTATCTACCACTCCACCGACTTTAGTGTCATCTGCAAATTTACTGATCCATCCCTCAATACCCTCATCCAGATCATTTATAAAAATTACAAACAGCAGGGGCCCCAAAACAGACCCCTGAGGCACACTACTCGTCACCGAACTCCACGATGAATATCTCCCATCAACCACCACCCTCTGTCTTCTATCTGCCAGCCAATTCCTAATCCAATTAGCTAAATCACCCTCTATTCCACACATCTGCATTTTCTGTAGAAGTCTTCCATGGGCCACCTTATCAAACGCCTTACTAAAGTCCATATATACTACATCAACCGCCTTACCCCCATCCACCTCTCTGGTCACTTTCTCAAAAAACTCAATGAGGTTAGTAAGGCATGACCTACCCTTCACGAAACCATGCTGACTATCCCCAATCAATTCATTTCTCTCTAAATAACTATAAATCCTATCCCTAATAATTCTCTCCAATACCTTGCCCACCACAGAAGTAAGACTCACTGGCCTATAATTCCCAGGAGGTCTCTCTTCCCCTTCTTAAACAATGGGACCACATTCGCCATCCTCCAGTCCTCCGGAACCACACCCGTAACCAACGAGGACCTGAAGATCAGAGCCAGAGGCTCTGCAATCTCCTCTCTTGCCTCCCAGAGAATCCTAGGGTAAATCCCGTCCGGCCCAGGGGACTTATCCAACTTCAAACCCTCGAGAATTTCTAGCACATCCTCCCTATCTACTACAATACTTCCCAATTTGCAACCCTGTACCTCAGTGTTCTCCATAGCTACATTTCCAGCACTCTGCGTGAATACCGAAGAGAAATATTTATTCAGTGCCTCACCAATCTCTTCAGGCTCCACGCACAACTTCCCACTGCTGTCTATGACTGGCCCTAATCTTGCCCTAACCAATCTTCTATTACTGTGTAGAGTTTGCACGTTCTCTGTGTATCTGCATGGGTTTTCTCTGGGATCTCCAGTTTCTTTCTACAGTCCAAAAGACATGTTGTTTAGGTGCAGTGGTATGCTAAATTCTCCCTCAGTGGACTGGAATAGGCGCTGGAGTGTGATGACTAGGGGATTTTCACAGTAACTTAATTGCAATGTTAATATGTCTACTTGTGACAATAATAAATAATAATAAAGCTATTTTTCATTTAAGGTTTTCAACGTGCAGTATTTTGCTTCTGCATTATGTTCTCTGTCTGGTTTAGAATTGGCATACAATAATTTTATCTGAATCTAACTTAATTTTCCTTTTTTTTTTTCTCTCCTAAAACAGCTTGAGGTGACTGATGATCTAGATGAACGCAGACTTATTCGTTCCACTATATGTGAACTGAGAAGGAAGGAGCTGAAAGGAATGGAGGAAGCACTATCTTCCAAACGCTTTCGTCCTGAAAGAACAAATGAACGCCTTGAAAACAAAGAGAATCGTCTACGGTAAGGCTGTGTGCACTGTGTGTTTAAATAATCTTAAGTGAAAACTGATGCACATCTTGTACGTAACCTTCCCACCTGGTTTCTCTAGGACAAAAAAAAGTATACCTCGTCAGTAGATTTTGTGATAGCTCAGCAGGGAAATGTACAGCTGATGTTGACCTGGGCTATGCAGATAAGCAATTCCAAAGGATTAAATAATGATCTAAGCCTTGTGCTTGTTATCGCAACTGAGGCATTATTGGAAGCGCCACTTCATATGTGTGTCTCCAGGTTAGGATGAGAAAAGGCAGTTTGTAATCATTGCTGAAAAGTGCACTGTGTGGTTGTTGTGTGAGGACAAAATTGGACTCTATTTTAGTTTGTGTAGTCAAACTACTTACCCACATGGCTTTTGCATTAAAAAATGACCACTCAAATTAGAGCTGGAAATAGTTGGTACTGTTCATGATACTCAATGAACTTGTACTTGGGTACTGTTCATACTCAATGAACTCAAAAAACTCAATGAGGTTAGTAAGGCATGACCTACCCTTCACGAAACCATGCTGACTATCCCCAATCAATTCATTTCTCTCTAAATAACTATAAATCCTATCTCTAATAATTCTCTCCAATACCTTGCCCACAACAGAAGTAAGACTCACTGGCCTATAATTCCCTGGAAGGTCTCTCTTCCCCTTCTTAAACAATGGGACCACATTCGCTATCCTCCAGTCCTCCGGAACCACACCCGTAACCAACGAGGACCTGAAGATCAGAGCCAGAGGCTCTGCAATCTCCTCTCTTGCCTCCCAGAGAATTCCTTGAGTGGAATTCTCACATATCATGGCAAGGGGGTGGGAATGTGGAATGTTTTCCACTGAGGTGGAAAAAGACACCAAATTTCCTGGCTCCAATCTCATGAATTGTGCACCCATCAGTTTTATGCTGTATTCAGTGGTGGGACAGACTTGGATAGCATGTAGACTGCCATCATGTCCAGATGCTATATTGAAAAGGTGCCAAACAACACTGACTCATTATTAAAGAAAGAAAGTGGACCACCTGAGAATGAAAGTAGATCTCTTGGAACATTGAGGCCGGAAGATGCACCCCTTCCAGAGCACTGAATCTGGAAGGTCTATCTGCAGATGCATCCCTGGCTGCTGTCATGTTCCAGGGTCCAAGGTTGTCTTCGGTCTCCATCCAGAACTCTAATGGCAGCCTCAGGCATTGTTCATGTGAGTCTTAACATCTGCATGCCACATTGTTTGTTTGAAATGTTTTTCATGCCGGCATGGTTTTCTGCTGGCATTGCAGAGAATCTGACATGGGGAAGGGAGTTAAGGCCTTCATGTGCAAGGTATTAACAGGTTCATATTGATCTCTGGTGGTTTTTATGACTTGCTATAGTGGGTTCCACTGGAAGATCTCACTGTAAAGTCACACTGGCATGAAACTGATCTTTGGGCTTGTCGTCTACTCCGTGCCTGCCATTGAACTTGCTGGCACGGAGTTGGGAGAATTCTGCCTCTTGTTGAAGGTTGTTAACAATTATGATGCACAGATTTCAAGCGCAAAATGACTGAAGCAAAGAAAGGCAGAGGTACCAATTGATCCTTGATTCAAACATCAGCTCTCATTTGTTACAAAAAAATTAAATACGTTTGGGGCACAATGAGAAATCCATGAATTTTGACTAACATAGAATCAGACACTCTGATAACACACTTTTCAACACACTAAAAATAAGTTCGTGAAGAATAAAACAGTGCCACTGTTTTGAGTGATCAGCTGTGATGAGTTGAGCTCAAATTGTTTCCTTATTAATTTCAGAGAAACATTGCTGCAGTGCGAATTAGTACAAAGATTCATGAGAGTATACAACAGTTGTAATTTTGAAAACATATATCATCTTTCTATTTCTGGAAAACTTAAATGTATTCCCATATGAATAAACTCAGAGGGGTGGAGTAAAGCTCCCCTGCAGGTAGATTTGAACATGGTGGAGGGCGGACTTTTAAATCCAGCAGGTGGCCTGTCCACTGCCTTCCACTAGCTTGTGCCACTGTAGTTTCTGGCAGAATCAGCTAGGCCACCTTTCAGTGGGCCAATTGAAGCCCTTAAATGAGCAATTAATGCCTACTTAAAAATTATGTTACTTTGTTCTTTATCAGTATGAACAAAGCTGAAAATAGATGTGATGACCCCCATGAGGTCCATTGGGAATCACTTATTTTTTATTTATTAGTATCATGAGTAAGCTTTCATTAACATTGCCGTGAAGGTACTGTGAAAATCCCCTCGTGCCATACTCCGGTACCTATTTGGGTACGCTGAGGGAGAATTTAGCATGGCCAGTGCACCTATCTTTCAGACTGTGGGAGGAAACTGGAGTACCTGGAGGAAACCCATGCAGACACGGGGAGAGTATGCAGACTCTGCATGGACAGTGACACAGGCCAGGATTCAAACCTAGTTCCCTGGCATTATGTGGCAGCAGTGCTAACCATTGTGCCATCCCTGTGCTACTGTTACCCCAATTGATCTCCCTGTGAGGCTCATTGAGTTCCACTGGTAACAGCTAATAAGTTACCCAGCTGGAATTCATTACATAAGCCTTTCATAAGGCAGACCCAGGACTGGACCTGCAGAACTGCAGTCCCAGGCTGAGTCTGGTGGATATACACCACAGAAGTGGGCTTTTGGAATTGTTGCATTGTCTAATTTGTTTTTTCATGGAGGAAGGGAATGAAAAAGCAGCTGCTGAGGTGTTACTGCACCATATTACATGTCTGCAGCTTGTACTGCAGGGCCCAGAACATTTCACCTGGAGAAAAGGATGTGTCCTGCAACTGCTTTTGGAGCTATTGCAGTGAGTGCTCCTAGTTGGGGAGAGAGAAAGTAGGATTGCAAAAGCCTGAGGCTTCACGACGTGCAACGAGAGAGAGGAGCTGAAAAACTGTGTCTGGACTTGCTGCCCCCATCTAAATAGTCTCAATACCAGGTTAAAGTCCAACAGGTTTGTTGTTGTTTGTCTACTGTCATCGATGATGACCTTGACACCATTAGTTATGATGTGTCGGAAGATGATTGATCAGGCCAATTTGGGCATGGAATGTCCTAGTGTATATTGGACAGACTTGTGTAGGCATTGTAGTTGTTGCTTGGTGGTTCTGGACTTGTGCAGCTTGTGCTTAAGTTGTGCTTCAGCAATGCACCTTGCTTCATAAGCCTTACAACTTTTGTGAATGAGGCAGTGCCAGGTAGGGCAGCTTTATGCCAGCATTTCCCAGGTAGTTGTGTCTATGTCCAGTGACTTCAGGGAGGTCTTGAGTGTATCTTTGAAATGTTTCTTCTGCCCTCCATGCGAGCGTCTTTCAGCAGAAAGTTTTCCAAAAAGGAGCTGCTTGGGAATGCGCTCATCTGACATATGGATGACACGATCTGCCCACCAGGTCTGCGCTCTCATCACTAGATTTGCTCTAGAGAACTTCAGTGTCTGGTACTTTGTCTTGCCATCTGATGCATAATATTCTGCAAATAAGTCATATTTCAAGTCACATTTCAAGTCATGTGGAAATGATTGAGCTGTCTTGCATGCCTTCGATACACAGTCCATGTTTCACAAACTTTCAGGAGGGTAGTGAGTACCAAGGCACTGTAGACCTTCAGTTTTGTTGTTGGGCTGATGCCTCTACATCCCTGTACAGTGGAGTGCAGTCTACCGAAAGCACATCTTGCCTTTGCTATTCTGCAGTTAACCTCTGTATCAATAGTCACTGCTTGGGAGAGGGTGCTGCCAAGATAAATGAACTGGTGCATTGCCTATAGTTTCTGCCCTTTGATTATGATTGAGTTCTGTGCATGCTGAATGAGGAGCAGGCTGATGCATGACTTCGGTCTTTTTAATGTTGATGAGTCCAAAGTTGTATTAGCCATGGAAAACTTGTCCATACTGACTTGCATCTCTGGCTCTGAGCCAGCATACAGGGCACAGTCATCAGCAAAGTGGAAGTCTGTCAGAACGGTCTCCTTCACTTTGGTAATAGCTTGAAGAGTCCACAGGTTCAAGAGCTTCCCATCTGTACTTGAGGCTGATTCCAGCAACACTGCCCTGGAAGGCATCATTCAGCATGGCAATAAACATCATGTTGAACAGGGCTGTGTGCTTGCACACAGCCCTGTTTGACGTCATTGGTGACTGGAAATTCCTCGGAGGATTTTCCGCCATCCAGTTCTCTGGCCATGATACTATCATGGACCATCTGAATTTGGGAGGGCAGCTGACCTTTGACATGATCCCCCACAGGCCTTATTGGCTTGCAATGTTGAAGGCTTTCGCGAGGTCAACAAAGGTTGTATAGAGCTCGCGATTCTGCTCCTGACCCTTCTCCTGAAGTTAGCATGCAGCAAAAATCATGTCATTAGTCCCGTGACCTTTGCAGAAGCCACACTGTGACTCTGGAAACAGTCCCAACTCCAGATGAATAACTAGATGATTTAGCAGGACTCTTAGGAAGGTTTTTCCTGTGATGAGAGCTGCGAGATTCCTTGCTGGTGTTGCATATTTGCTGATTGCCCTTCCTCTTGTAGAGGTGTGTGGTGGAAGCATCTTTAAGTTCCTGAGGAATGGATCCTTGCTTCCAAAAGGGTTGGAACAATTAGGTGAGCTTATTGATAAGTGTAGGACCAGTGGGTATGCCACCTGCCCCTGGGGCTTTGCCATTGGATGGCGAGCTGACAGTTTTCGTGACTTCGGCTACTACCATGGCGCTGTTGATATCAATTCTGGGAATCTTGTCTATTGCCTTATCGTTAATAAATGATGGTCTGTTGAGGACGGCTTCAAAGTGGTCAGCCCATCTTGGCAGGATCTGAGCCTGCTCTAATGAAAGTTGTACCATCTGTACTCAGGAGGGGGGAGCTCCTGAGAGACTGAGGTCCATAGAGAGTGTTGAGGGCTTCATAGAACCATTTCAAATAATTTCTGTCAGCGTATTCCTGTATTTCATCTGTCTTGGCGCTTAACCAGGCATCCTAGATTTTACATAATCTATTCTGGACTGTCCTGCGAGCACTGGTAAAAGTATTTTTTTGGCGGCTGATGATGGGTCATTCTGACAGGACCGATGAAGATGGTGCTGTTTCAACGAGTAGAACCTGCATCTCCTCATCATTCTCATCGAACCAATCATGCTGCTTGCGGGTAGAGGGCCCGAGCATCTTCAATGCAGATGTATGAACAGTATCTTTAAAGTATTCCCACTCGTCCTCAGTGCTGCTTGCGAGGTGTACGTCAGCAAGCTTGATTTCTAATTCTTCAGCCAGTGCTGAAGCTATGCTGGGGTTCTTTAGCTTGGCCATATTGATTCTTTTCCTAACCTTGCTTGCTTGTGGTCGCTTCTTGGGTCTGATACTGAGCCTTATTTTGGAGACAAAGAGCCTGTGATCTGTCCAGCAGTCAATACCACAGCGGCCTTGGTCACTCCGACATCCTGCCTGTCTTTTCTCCTAACAATGACGTAGTCAAGAAGATGCCAGTATTTAGAGCGTGGGTGCATCCAAGAGGTCTTGTTACAGGTAGGCAGATGGAAGGTTGTGTTGGTGATGAGGTTGTGTGCTGCACAGGTCTTCATTCATTAGGCTATTGCTGTTGATTTGCCCACTCTGTGTCCCACTGATTCCCTGCCAGGTTGCAGATTCGCACCCTACTCTTGCATTGAAATCGCCAAGGTACTGCTCACTGTTGATAGTAAGGCGTCTAGTTGTTCTTAGAACTTGTCTTTCATCTTGTCCAGGTTGTTCATTGTGGGGGCATAGGCACTGATCAGGGTGGCTTGCCTTCTGTTCTGAAGCGGAAGCTGTAATGTCATAAGCCGGTTGTTCACATCCTTGGGTAGACTGTCAAATTTCCAAACAAGGTTACTCCTGACAGTGAATCCAAGTACAGTATCACGATGCCCATCGCTGCCGCGATGGCTCCAGAAAAAAGTGTATGCACCTCCAGTTTCAGTCAACTGACCTACATTGGAAAGACGAGTTTCACTCAGGGCTGTGATGTCAGTGTTGTACCTTGCAAGGTCTCTGGCAGCTAAGGCTGTTCTTCTCTCTGGTCTGTCTGCTGTAGGATTATCCAAAAACGTGCGCATGTTCAAGGTGCCAGTGGTGAGCGGTGTCACCTTGTTTTATATTTTGTTTGTTCGACCGCAAGGTGGGATCCCCACCAGCTGTGGTAAACTGGCCAGGCTGTAATGAAGCAGGCAATGTTTAGGGCATCATTTCTAGCCCCTTCCTTGTTCTACGGAGGTGAGCAGTGCGTTCCTGAAGAGGACTCTTAGTTGTTCAGATAGATGCTGAGTTTCACTGCTGCTTCGGTCAACGGAAAAAGACCATTAGACCTGAGCCACCTGTGTGCAAGTCCGTGACTACAGCTCCAAGTGTATCCACGACTGCTGCTTTGTCACTTGCCCTTTGCCACAAGAATTGAAACAGACTGATGATGGTGGTATCGATGGTGATATTGAACTAGTGCTTGATTTGGATTAAAGTGAGGAAGAATTACGCAGCATCAACCTCACTTTCTCTTCCTAATTCCCATCTAAATCCAGTGGCAAAACAAGAGTCAAGACGTTTAGAGAGAGACTCGGCACAGTGGATGACCAGGATGTCTTCTGTGTCTTGTCCCGCTCTTCGCGTTCCATGACACTTGTAGAGACTGCACTCTTGACCGTTTGATCTTCCATTGGTCTCGTCTGCTCAATCTGTCGGAGTCTGTCTTCACATGCTGGGATAAACATTTCCCTATCTCACCGAGGATTGAGACCTATCAGCTACCCTCACCTGGTTTAGCCAGCTTGTTGAAGCTGTTGCATGGAGTGTGGCCACTGTCACATGCAAACAGCTTCAAGGAGTCACAGGTGACAGCTGAGTGTGAGGTGGGGACAAAGTGTGGACAAACAGCCCTGAAAGGGCGTGACGTGTTCCCCCACCAGAATTACAATCCCTTCCTGACACCCCATATACTCCCCTAACAGGTTTATTTGGTAGCACAAGCCATAAGCTTTCAGAGCACTGCTCCTTCATCAGGTGAATGGGATCGTGTTCACAAACAGGGCATATAAAGACACAAACTCAATTTACAAAATAATGGTTGGAATGTGAGTCTTTACAGGTAATCAATTCTCAAAGGTACAGGCAATGTGAGTGGGGAGAGGTTTAAGCATAGGTTAAAGAGATGTGTTTTGTCTCCAGCCAGGACATTTAATGAAATTTTGGAAGCCCAATCGTGGCAGTTACAAATAGTGTGACGTGAACCCAAGATCCTGGTTGAGGCCATCCTCATGTGGTTATCAGTTTCTGCTCAGCAATTCTGCGTTGTCGTGAACGCCGCCTTGGAGAATGCTTACCCGAAGATAAGTGGCTGAGTACCTGTGACTGCTGAAGTGTTCTCCAACAGGAAGGGAACACTCCTGCCTGGTGATTGTCAAACGGTGTTCATTCATCTGTTTTCGTAGCGTCTGCACAGTCCCCCCAATGTACCATGCCGTGGGACATCTTTTCCTGCAACGTATCA
This sequence comes from Sphyrna mokarran, assembly GCA_024679065.1. Taxonomy (NCBI): domain Eukaryota; kingdom Metazoa; phylum Chordata; class Chondrichthyes; order Carcharhiniformes; family Carcharhinidae; genus Sphyrna; species Sphyrna mokarran. The sequence goes on along the minus strand of JAGIQG010000020.1, from coordinate 35,877,944 downwards.
GGTAGACAACGTTGGCCGAGTTGTAAAAGTATGTACCGTGTACCTGATGGATGGTGTTCTTACGTGAGATGATGGCATCCATGTCAATGATCTGGCATGTCTTGCAGAGGTTGTTGTGGTAGGGTTATATGATGTCATGGTCACTGTACTCCTGAAGGCTGGATAGTTTGCTGCGGGCAATGGTCTGTTTGAAGGCAAAAAGCGGCAGTGTGGGGATGGCCTTGGCGTGGTGTTCGTCTTCTTCAATAACATGTTGAAGGTTCCAGCAAAGATGTTGTAGCTTCACTGCTCTGGGGAAGTACTGGATGACCAAGGGTACTGTGTTCCGTGTTCTGTCTTCTGAAGAGGCCGGTGCAGTTTTTCATGGTGGCAAGTCAGAACTGTCGATCAATGAGTCGAGCGCTATATCCTGTTCTTATGAGGGCATCTTTCAGCGTCTGGAAATGTCGGTTGCGATCCTCCTCATCTGAGCAGATTCTGTGTATACGGAGAGCTTGCCTATAGAGGATGGCTTCTTTAATGTGTTTTGGGTGGAAGTTGGAGAAGTCAAGCATCGTGAGGTTATCTGTGGGCTTGTGGTACTGCTAAGATGACTGTCATTAATGGAGATGCATGAGTCCAAAAATGGAGACAAGACATATCTTTTTAACCTGTTCTTAACCCTCTCTCCACTGACATTGTTTGTACCTTTAATACTTGATTGCTTGTAAAGACTCACATTCCAGCTATTATGTTGTAAATTGAGTTTGCGTTTTTAATACCCTGTTTGTGAACAAAACTCCCACTCATTTGATGAAGAAGTAGCGCTTTGAAAGCTTGTAGCTTGTGCTACCAAGTAAACCTGTTGGACTTTAATCTGGTTTTGTAAGACTTTTTATTGTGCTTACCCCAGTCCAATGCCAGCATCTCCACACCTCATCTAAATATCCATGGAAGCTGAATAGAGGCAGGAAGATTGGTGCTTTTTAGAGGAGTGGAGATTTTCTTCCTCAAACTGTCTATACCAAGAGTGTGGTGGAAAATGAAGTTACAACTTTGGAGTTTTTCGCAGACCTTGCTGTATTAAAGACACCAAGTCCTCCCACCTGCTGAGCAAGAAACACTGTCAGCTGACGTACAGCATCTGCCTACCCTGATTTCCATCCTCATCTTCTGTCTTGCCCTTTTTTCCCTCTCCCCTTTCTCCCTTTCTGCTCATCAGCAATCAGCACTTGAGAGAGAGAACTCTTTTTCTGCTCTTTCCCATCAATCACCTGGCGGCAATTCCAACTTCATCAGTGGCAGGGTTCTCCAGAATCATTTATGCAAGAGTAATGACCTCTCTGGTCTCCACTGCTCCTGTAGCCCTGTTACTCTTTAAACACCTGATTAAACAACTAAGAGTGAAGTACTACACCCACCTGAAATGTCATTAGTACAATGGCTGGGATTGTAGGTCACTCTGCTAGTATGACCTCCTCTAAAATGTATAGCAAAACCAAATAATTTTTGAAGGCTGAATGAGCAGTCTACCTCCTCTTGGAAAGAGGTTTATGATGGGTGTGTACTTCGTGGCAATCAACCCACTCAAGGCCGTGCTGAGACTCATTATTGAATATCTCGCCCTTCATCCATGTTAAGCTCCTCCTTTCCCACCTTCATCAGTGGGATCCCTCTCAGCTTCAGGGAGGCCTCCTTCCGATGACTTCTAGTGCCAGGCTTTCATTTGCCTGGTTTGGGAGGAGTACCTGGAGGGGAGATTCGATGGCTGCACGATGGGGCCACTTACTATGTTCGCATATGAAGTACAGTGACATGCCTGTAAAGGGATTGGACAGCTTCATAAGACCTGCCTACTTTCAACGGCTGCCAAAAATCTCATGGTGGTCGCAGTTGGTGCTGCCACAGCCCCTCCTTCACTGATAAACTCCAACTGTCTCCCCCACAAGGAGGGCCACACCAGCAGCAATCACCACCTGGGTTGCTGATGAGAGGGGAGAGAATATCCACATGGCTGGGAGGCACAGCAGAGGGCAAAATGAGGGAGGAAGGAAGGAGACAGACATCACTGCTATACCTGAACCCAAACCACTGGTTTGGGGAATAACAACACCTCTGGATCCGTCACCATGCCACAATCCAGAGCCATTGACATCTCAGCATTGTTTGGTAGGCCTGGCATTGTTCTGTGTGGGTCCATGGTTACAGCAATGCAATCCCAAGCTGGTGGCTTTCTTAAAAGGATGGACAAACCCAGGGAGTGGAACATTGAGAAGAGGGACAGTATAGTGAGAGAGGCATCCAGAGTGCATACTTCACCTGCCAGGATGTTCTCAAAGGAAAAGTGCTACATCTCGGACGAGGGATCTCCGCAGCTCATGGCAAAGCCTGCCATTAATATTTAAATCAGCTTTACATTCAGAAAGGTGCAAAACGAATTTTGCCAGCAAAACAGTTCCAGTAAGATTAGAAGAGGCAGAAAACTGGGCACAAACCTGGCTTTTCACTTTCTATCTGATCTTATCTCACTTCACTGAAAGTTGGGTGGATGAGGTCATCAGATTGCGGCCAGGACTTTTTATATTTCCACTGTGGTTACTGGGACAGAGTCTAGTTAGTCCTTGGCTGATGGTTGGATCTGTCTGGGCCATGATCGCACTGGATTTAGAGCAAAAATAACAGCACTGGCTAAATCATTTCTTAGCTGGATCCTTGAGAGAGTGGAAGGGCACTTCCTCCTGAGCACTAAAAAGTGGTTCCTGCGCAATACCATAATACTTTTAATATGAAGATGTCCGTAGCCAATGTCAGCAGCAGTGGAGAGGCACACCACATGTTCTAGAACTTCTCAAACCTCCGGGTCAGGAAGTATGCGATATGCCTTAGATCCTCATGCCACACGCCATTTGTGATGAAGTTGAGACATTGTTGGGTCGTTCAACAGAGGGTTTAGGGAGGATGTGAAGAAAAACCTTTTTATCCCGAGGGTGGTGATGTCTGGAATGTGCTGCTTGAGACAGAAGTAGAGGCGGGTTGCCTCACATCCTTTGAACAGTATCTGAATGAGTACTTAGCACACGATAACATTCAGGGCTATGGACCAAGTACTGGCAGTTGGGATTAGATGGGAGTTCAGGTGTTTTTAATGTGTTGGTACAGACTCAGTGGGCCAAAGAGGTTCTTTGTCTGATTCTTTGTTTGGTGAATGCCAGGCAAATCTCCATCCTGAATGTCTTCACTTGTGCTGTGCCTGGAGTTGGGGTGTCCAGGTTTGACCGCTGTTACCTTTTTGAAAGTATGGTAGGTACTGTGCTCTGACTACTGTCTGGTATCGGCTGAACTCATTCTGTCTGACATCCAAGTGCAGTTCATGTATTGGCACTTTAACAACCTGATGATGAATGATAAGCAGTTCTTGGACGTGTTTCGTTGCTTCTGGGCTGGCTGGATAAGAAAGTGGAGAGGCTTCCCCCTTTTGAGGCTTTGATAGGGCATAGGCAAGACTCACGTCATTGGATCAAGCGGTCATGGATCTGGTTTCTCGTGCTGCTGGCTGACTATAGATCTTTTGTCTTGGATCCAGAGGGCATCAGGGCTCTCACCCAAACTATTATACTGCATTTTTCTCTTTGGATCTGTCCAGCAAGGATGCCCATTTTGTGGGAGGACCTGCTGCAGATTGGACCGATAGACAGTAGAAACCTTGATGTCCCTATCAACGTGGAGGAACTGACCAGCACTCTGAGCAGCTTCTTCAGGTCTAAGACATCGAAGCTGGATGGGCTGATAGTGGAGTTCTTCAGGATGTTCTATGGAACGATTATGCAGCAGACCTAGAGGAGAGTGTATTGACATGGGTGATGCCCATTTCATGGTGCAGCACCATGATTGCTCTACTGCTCAAGAAGGGTGTTTACATCAACTAAGCTGGCATCTGGTCTCCCTCTTCAGCACAGTCTAAAAAATCTTTGCCAGTGCAATGTCTTCTCATCTTGGCACTGTGCTTGACTACATGATGCATACTAACCAATCCTTCACTGTTGCAGGCTGGACCATCCATGACAACCTTCATCTGGTTTGGAACTGATCCCCCCACTCCCCAGGGACTGGTTTGTCAAGCACTTTCTTATCGCTTGACCAGGAAAGGCGCTCAACAAGAGGGATTACAAATATTTATTTGGAATTCTGAACATTCCAGCTTAGGATGCAATTTGTTGCCTGAAACCATTTATGGTATGCCGCTGCAGAGTGTCTCATTAAGGTTAAAGGATCGATGATGGCACCCTTTCACTTTGAAAGAGGGCATGGCAGAATTATCTCTTGTCTGTCCAATGGGATTCTATCCTGCGATTCTTCAGAGGAAGTTGTAGAGATTGACTGACTCTGCACGGGCCGGGTACAGAAGTGATCCCGTTGGCTTACACTGATGACGTGTTCCTCATCTTCACGGACCTGGCTGACCTGCGGAGGAGTGTCAGTGTCAGGCTGTGTCCTCTGCCAGGATCAACTGGGCTAAGTGTTTCAGACTCCTGATTGGTTTGCGGCAGATGGATCCTCTTCCAGAGGAGCTTGTGCCTTTCACCTGGAGCAGGAGCAGCTCCTTCTACTTGGGAGTCCATCTTTGCCTGGCTGAGGAATTCTGGCTGGTGCATTGGCAAGAGCTGGAAGCCAAGGTAACCGGTCATCTGAATTGCTGGACAGGTGCATTAGCCATGTTAAATTGCTCCTTAGTGTCCCAGGATATGTAAGTTAGAGGGATTAGCAGGGTAAATATGTGGGGTTACAGGGATAGGGCCGAGGTGGTATTGTTGTCAGTGCGGACTCGATGGGCCGAATAGTCTCCTGCACTTTCTGATTCTATGACTGCTTCGAATGCTGTCTTATAAGGATCGAGTTCTAATCATAAGCCAGCTGATGGCTTATGTTTTATAAGTTTATTCATTTTTTCACAAGTAGGAGTGCATTAACACTGCAATCAAGTTTCTGTGAAAATTCTCCAGTTGCCACATTCTGGCTCGTGTCCAGATACACTGAGGGAGAATTTAGCATGGCCAGTGCACCTAACCAGCATGTCTTTCAGACTATGGGAGGAAACAGTAATACCTGGAGGAAATCCACACATACATGGGGAGAACGTGCAGACTCTCCACATAGTGATTTGAACCCGAGTCTCTGATGCTGTGAGGTGGCAATGCTAACCATTATGCCAGTGGTACATGTTGTGGTATGGTTGGTCACTTTGAACCCTCCCCCTTATTTTGTCACAAACACCCAAAGAACTTGTACAACTTTGCTGAGACAAAAGACTGCACTGGGTTGCTGCCGAGGTTCTGGCTTTCCAGTGTAGGAGGGCGGTCAGCCAGGTGCACAGCATGGATTATGACTTGCAGCTCTTGTTACTAGATCTGAGAGGACTTCAAAATGCCTTGCAAACATTGCCCATCTTTTATCAGAACCAATTTAAAGTTTGGGGCATGATTACCTAGTGCTGCAACTCTCTCTCTTGTCTGGAGAAGTGGCTGTCATATGGAAGCTGCTGGTCAGGAACCTGCTGTTACATCAACAGTATTTCCAGTGGCTGGTAGTGAGACAGGCTATGACTGCTGGGTGACCAGGGTCATGGATATGCTGGGTAATGGAGGAGTGAGCTGGATGACACTCCATGAGTTGGCTTAGGGCACAGTGACCAATGCCATCCATGACCTTAAAATGGTAGTGCTTGGACTTGATATCACATGTGGTCTCGGACATGAAGCTGTGGGTGGAATCCTGTCTGAGTGCACCCTTGCTTGGTTGGAATTTTACATTAGCCTCAAGCCCAGAGCTGCTCTCCCAGGGCTGGAGCCCCACAGTCTGAACCATTTAACAGAAATGCCTTCTGTGCCCTTTGCCACAGCATGGACGGATTTCCTGGATGGGCTGTTGCTGCACACCTTGTACTACCTTGCCCTCATCCATTGTACTTTGTTACCATCTGACAGAGGAAGTCTACAGTGGACGTCTCTTTATAGAGTGATCACCGTTAACATTGGGATGGAGGGTAATGTTGGCAGCAGTCCCATGAAACCACAAGTTACGTCAGTTCACGGGCTCCCAAGAAACCTGTCTTTATTTTTTTTTTGTGTGGCATTGTGGAGCCCATGGACTATTGTGTTAATTGTTTTAGGCTGCACTACCTTCATAGTCATATGAAAAATCTCTTGTAATGTTTTGTTTGCACTTCAGCCCCAAGCTCCAGATCTGTAGGCACCCAGTGTGGTTGGGGTTGTGGGTGCAGTGAAAGAGGAAGACCTCTTGTGAACCTGGGCCTGGCCAAACTTGCTATCGACAGGCCCAGACAGAGGAGATTGGATTGGCTAACCCTCTATTGCAGCTATGTTTGAGGCTGAATGTCCCTGGAGAACATTTGTCCATAATCACAGTTGAGGCCTTCAATGCTATTGAGCACTGTAAAACCAGAGGTGTATTATTGACCCCTTTTAATCATCTTTTGGGTTTAATGTTTTAAGTTTCCTTAATGCTGTGTTTTTGTTTTGGGTGGACTGCCCTTCTTTCTTTGACCCTCAGTTTAGTTTAATTTATTATACCAGAAAGAATACATCAAGGTTGTAGTTTTACTTTGTTCTGTGAATAAATGATGTTCCTTTACAGTCAGGTTTCTTGAGTTATTACAGTTGGCTTAGGGGTTGAACACAGATCTTTAATGAAAGATTCTACTTAATGCAGATCAACAAATTAAAGATGACTGCTACATCATCTAACATTACATCACTTTTTGTGACATAACTATTTACATAATTATATATTTACATATTAGTAACGACACTTTTTCACAATATTAAGAGCCTCATTCAGCATGTTTGAGCAGTTAGCACAGCTGCCTCACATCTCCAGGGATCTGGGTTTGATTCCCAGCTTGGATCACTGTCTGTGTGGAGTTTGCATGTTCTCCCCATGTCAGTGTGGGTGTCCTCCAGGTGCTCTAGTTTCCTCCACATTTCCAAGATGTGTGGATTAGGTGCATTGACTATGCTAAATTGCCCCTTAGTATTGGGGATGCATAGGTTAGAGTGATTAGCGGGTAAATATATGGGGTTACAGGGATAGAGCCTGAATGGGATTGTTCTTGGTGCTGATCCGATGGGCTAAATGACCTCCTTTTGTACTGTAGGCTTTTCATGATTCTCCACTCCTGGCATTTAACAGGCAGTGGAAGAGGCCATGCCAAACACCTAGCTGGGCAGGTTTAACAGTGTGGGTCTTGTGGTGGAGGCAGGTGGGTTCTCCTTAACTGGCCCCTGGGATAACTGGAAACTTCATCCAACTACATTGTTTTTCACTTTTCTGGGATCTACCAGCTTGGCACTTGGTGAGACCCCCAACTATACCTAAATTATTCATCACTGCATGCTTGAAGTGCTGAGAAGGTACCAGTCTATGATTAGTTGGCAGTTCTCTTGAGGCAGGCCTCCTTGATTTGAAAAGGCAGAAGTCCTTCCCCCAGCTTTCTGGCCCTTAAATATCTGCAGGGTATCTGGTATACCCTTTACTGAATTCCCATCTGACTGCTTAGCCTGAAGAGATTTGAGAATATGCCTCATGTAATTTAATCTTGACTGTCCAGTTCAGAGCAGATTGTTATGCTTCAGAGGAGACAAAATGACCCTCTAACTTGTGCCTTTGTGAAGGTGATGATAACTTTGTCAACTTTTGAGAGTTGCCTGTGGGTTTAAAAATGGCAAAACTGTAATTCTTGTTTTCATTCTGTACTCTTGTTCAGATCTGAAATCTTAGCAAAGATAGACCAGTCACCCCTCAAATACTACAAAAACAGAGTTTGCGAGAACCTAAAAATTACAGAAATTTCAAACATTTGTGTTCTCTGAAAGATATACTATATATTCAATGCGCCATCTTGAGAAGGCCTTCACTTTTTCTGGAATTCACAAACAGGTTATTAGGCTTGGGGTGAGGCTGTGTAGAGCTGGTCACTTCAAGTTTTGCAATGAGTTCTATATTTTATTTGTTAAATTCTTAGTGGAAGAAAAGAACATCTTTGCAAAGAGGCATGAAGTCTTCAAGTTAAGTGTGTGTGCAATACTTCAGGTGAGAGAGGGAGGATTTTATGTCCTGATGTCAGTGGGCAAGAAAACCGGAGGGGGCAAAGAATCCAATGGAGTCCCAAAATGGTATTCATGCAGAAGATAGTTTGTGCCATTGACACAATGGTTTCCTGCCATGAAAGGTTGGGAACCCTATTACCATACATTTAAATGTCATTATCTGGCCTCCAGCAGTATCATTTCTCTATGGAAGAAATCCCCCTCCCATGGGCAGTACCAAGGCAGACCTTCCATTGGGATGGTTCAATGTCGGGTAGGATTTCATTAGAGAGGGAGGGGATGTATCCGTTTGGGGGGGGGATCCTTTTTTCTTTTTTTTTTAGATCACATGCTGAATGAGCCTGCTTGCCAGTGTGATATCGTGAGACCCATCTCTAAGATTTTTTCTGACCATCAAACAAAGCATGAAAAGTTGGCAGAGAAGATGGCAGACTATATACTGCATTCTTTACCTTGTGGGGAAACAACCTTGGTGGAAACATTGTTGGTGCAGGCTCGATGGGCCAAACGCCCCCCTGCACTGTGGGGATTCTATGATTTTAAAAGCAGATTGTACAGTGTAGTCTATACCTAGGATCTATCGGTAGCATTTAGTGCCTGACGCAGCTGGAACATTTCTAGAAAATAGAACATTACAGCGCAGAACAGGTCCTTCGGCCTTCGATGTTGTGCCGACCAATTAGGAAAAAGCAATGACCCTCTAACTTAAACCATTCCCTTTTCGTCCATAAATTTATCTACTAACCTCTTAAACGCCACCAAACTTGGCGCATCTACAACTGCAGCAGGCAGGGCATTCCATACCCTTACCACCCTCTGGGTAAAGAACCTACCTCTGACATCCGTCCTATAACTACCACCCCTTAATTTAAAGCTATGTCCCCTCGTGCTAGCTTTCTCCATCCTAGGAAAAAGGCTATCACTGTCCACCCTATCTAAACCTCTAATCATCTTATATGTTTCAATAAGGTCTCCTCTTAGCCGCCTCCTTTCTAACGAAAACAACCTCAAATCCCTCAGCCTCTCTTCATAAGACCTGCCCTCCATACCAGGCAACATCCTGGTAAACCTCCTCTGTACCCTCTCCAATGCCTCCACATCTTTCTTATAATGTGGGGACCAGAACTGCACACAATACTCCAAGTGCGGCCGCACTAGAGTTTTGTACAGTTGCAACATGACGTTGCGGCTCCGAAATTCAATCCCCCTACCAATAAAAGCTAAGACTCCGTATGCCTTCTTAACAACCTTATCGACTTGATTGCCAACTTTCAGGGATCTATGCACATATACACCAAGATCCCTCTGTTCTTCAACACTATTAAGAGTCCTACCATTAGCCCTATACTCTACACGTTTGTTATTCCTGCCAAAGTGAATTACCTCACCTTTTCCGCATTAAACTCCATTTGCCACCTCTCGGCCCAGCTCTGCAACTTGTCCAAGTCTCTCTGCAAACTATAACACCCCTCTTCACTATCTACCACTCCTCCGACTTTAGTGTCATCTGCAAATTTACTAATCCATCCTTCAATACCCTCATCCAGATCATTTATAAAAATTACAAACAGCAGGGGCCCCAAAACAGATCCCTGAGGTACACCACTTGTAACCGAACTCCACGATGAATAATTTCCATCAACCACCACCCTCTGTCTTCTATCAGCTAGCCAATTCCTAATCCAATTAGCTAAATCACCCTCAATCCCATACATCTGCATTTTCTGCAGAAGCCTTCCATGGGACACCTTATCGAACGTCTTACTAAAGTCCATATATACCACATCAACTGCTTTACCCCCATCCACCTCTTTGGTCACTTTTTCAAAAAAACTCAATAAAGTTAGTAAGGCACGACCTACCCTTCACAAAACCATGCTGACTATCCCCAATCGATTCGTTTCTCTCTAAATAACTGTAAGTCCTATCCCTAATAATTATTTCCAATACTTTGCCCACAACAGAAGTAAGACTCACCAGCCTATAATTCCCCAGAAAGTCTCTATTCCCCTTCTTGAACAATGGGACCACATTCGCTATCCTCCAGTCTTCCGGCACTGTACCCGAAACCAACGGTGATCTGAAGATCAGAGCCAGAGGCTCTGCAATTGCCTCTCTCGCCTCCCTTGTTCAACTTCTAACAGGCTTTGCTCTGTTTATGTGCAATATTATTTGAAAAGTTAGGCAACAAATTAGAAAAAAAAACTTATTTCTGAGTGTTTTAGAATGGGTGCGTATTAAAGAGAGTCAAGGACAATCATTACATTGCTCACGTAGCTGTTCTATCCAGTTTTACATTCAATAAACTTCAGACAATTATCAGTTTGATATCCTAATTTGAGTTCTTGCTTAAAAGACAATATTGTAAAATTTTGAAGCACGTCATTAAAACTTGTATTTTATTGATAGTTATAAGATGTAAACAATCTATGAACAGAGGTCAGCCAGAATTCATGTCTTTAACACTGAGTTAGTAGAGAACAAATACTGTTAGGATGTTTACATTTTATACAGCTATCATATTGAGCAAAAGAAACAAGTAAAAATCCATAAACCAATGTTGACAAAGATCTCTTGAAATGTTGTTAACTGATACTGCTATGAAGGGCTTGATAATAACCATTTATCAGGTGAATGGGCATTGACCTATAATGATTAATGATAGACTTAAAAATTGCACTTGAGAGCTGATATAAGAAGCGGCGGGAATTCTGTTCTTGTTTGGATGCAGGAACAACCACAGGCTGCACTGAAGAGCCCCTGCCATACCTCATCCCCCGCTACCCCAGCCCCAACAATGATGGCCTAATTGTAAAATTTGAGAAGTTGAGCCATCATTTAATGGCCTGCCTAGTCCTTTGGAAGGCCTGTGATTGGCATCAAAAGTCAATCCATCATCCTTCTATTAGATAGCATTATTGGCCCCTGACAGGTTGGCGTGACATTTTTAGAGGGTGCCTAACTTGAAAAAAAAATTAAAAATTCCCCTCCACAGACACATGACACCTCCACGCTCTTAACCTCCCCAACGGAAGCTAGCTCTGGCAGTGCCCAGACAGGGACAATGCCTGAGCACACCCGTGCATGACAGTCTTCCTCTCTGGGGCCGGTACTTAACCTGTGCACGCCCAATCTGTGCATGTCCCAGTGAGTTTTTTTCACCAGGTCCCTGTTTGTACAGACTTGTTGTAAACCTTGCTAAGGTGATGTCACATTGGTGGGGGAGGAATTCGTTATGTGGGGAGAATGATACAGCAGGAAGGCAAATAATGGAGTTCTGATCTTTTATGGCGGGGACTCCATGATGTCAGTGGTGTGATGTGGGCTCTATCTTAACAGGAAATCCCGCTGGGGTAATTTGCTTTTTGGATTCTCCACCCCTTCTAGCTGTCCCTCCTGCCGAAAATGAGGGGCAAAAGCCAGCCACCTCCCTCCCCCTCCCCCCAACTTCTTTTCTCCCCACTATTCAGATGACATAAAATGGCACGTAGAGATGGATAAGAAGAAACTAAAAATAGATAAACTGAGGGGATGGTTGAATAGCATCTTGCATTTGCACAGATATAACCATTATGATAAGTTGATCAAAGGGATGAAAGTGGATATGGAGAGGATGTTTCTCCTTGTAGGATAATATAGAACAAGAGGTTCATCGGTTTAGGATATGGCGTGACATATTTAAAACCGATGAAGAGAAAGGGTTGAGAGTCTATGGAATTCACAACCCCAGAAGGGGCAGAATGCCAACTCGAGTAAATTTAAGGAAGAGGTGGACAGACTTTTAATTGTAAGGGTTATGTTGAATGGGCAGGAAAGTGGAATTGAGGCTGAAATGAGATCAACCGTGATAGTATTACATGGCAGAACAGCTTGAGAGGCTGAATTTCTTGCTCCTCGTTCTAATGTTCTCCTAAGTTTTAAGGGACATTTTAAAGGAAAAAGTGGATAGATTCAGAGAATGAGCTAAAGAGCTGCTTAAGGCTTTGGCAGCTCAAGGCAAGGCTGTGAATTTTGAGGTGAAGTTGAAATTAGGGAGGGTATCAGTATTGGAGAAATACAGATATCCAAAGGCTTTAGGACTTTTTAAACTTCATGTTATGTGGGTCTTGCTGGCATTTGTTGCCCATCCCTAATTGCCTTTGAATTAAATGGCTCACTAGGCCATTTCATAGGGCACTTAAGGATTAATCACATTGCTGTGGGTCTGGAGTAACATGTAGATCAGAACATAAAGATGGCAAATTTTCTGCCTTAATGGATGAGATGAGCTTTTGAACAAAATCAATGATGGTTGTCTGGAAGAGGTTACAGTAATAGGGCAGGGTGAGGTCATGGACTGTTCTAAAGCATGAAAAGGAAATCTTAAAATCCAAAGCATTGTCAGTCTCTGAGCCAGAGTAGGCCACAGGGTACAGGAGTAATGGGTGAACACCATTTAGTGCAAGTTAAGACATGTGGAAGGTGTTGGACAGAAGAGCATTGAAATTGTCAAGATTCTCTAACAAAAGCAGAGATCTGCATTTCACAGCACACAAGCATAGGTAGCGGTTGAGCCAGGTGATGTGGATGTGGAAGTAGGTATCTTGATGTTGGCATGGATATGTATTTAAAAGTTCATCTCTGGGTCAAATGTGACATCAAAGGTTGGATGATGTAGATGAGAAATAGGAAAGGAGCAAAGATAAATTCTTGCGGAACTACAGAGGTAACAAGGTTTCAGAGCCAGAAGAGAAACAGTTGCAGGAAATTCTCTGATTACATCTGTTCAGGTAAGAATGGAACCAAGCCATTGCAGTCCCATTGAGCTCAAGAGATGCTGGAGGAAAATGCTGTCGTCAGCAACTTCAAAAACTGAAGCTAGATCGAGAATGAGAAAGAGGATTGTTCACTGTGGTCATTGTCACAGGGATATCATTTGTGAACTGAGAAGGACTGCTTCAGTAATAAGGCAGGTCAAAGAGAAAGCATGATATTTGATGCCTTTAAGAAGCAGAGAGGCAAAGGATGGGCTAAGATGTCAGAGAATAAACTGATGTACAAGGACGCTAACAAAGAGAAGAGAATGCTACAAAGTGACATCAGGATGAAGAGATACCATTGTTGAACAAGCAACAAAACTGTGCAGCAATTAGGGGATGGGGAAGTGAACCACAAGGCAGGGGATTGGAAAGAATATCTCCTTATACAAAATAAGACAAGAAATGGTGGACAGAGCTCGATGTACATTAACCTTGTTCATATAAAGTGGGACATACACAAAGGTCAAGATGACTCAATCTACTAGTAATATAATTGCAATTCCTACAAGCATCATTTGTTAGTACATTCCTCGATTCATTTAGAAATGCAATGAAGATCTGCTAGCTTGTGTATACACAGTGAATCAAATGTATAATATTTTAACTTGTGTCTTGTTTGGAATCTGTTTTGTCAGATCACACCGTCAGGAGGAGGATCAGAAAGAGTCTTTGGATATCCTTTCGGGCAAACTGGAATCAATTAATGACATTGATGAGTTGACAACCTTGGTGAGCAGCATTATTTCCTTTAAATATAACAGCGTATGCAGCTTCTATCTTTTCATGTTTTTCCAACATAGTGGGTGACCGTTTGGAAGATCTAGCTTCTCCATCTTATGGGCCATTGATGACACCCATTAGTATAAATATTACTTAAATTCTACTATCAGCAACTGCCTTTGTAAGTTGATTGGTCATTCTCAACTTTTCTTAAAATCAGTTGGTCTGCAGGTAAACATTTTCTCAATTTAAAATATTTATGGTTCTACACCAGTATTATTCCATTCTGCCCAGAGAAATGGAGTGGGTGATAGGCAGACAGCAAAAGTGTCTGTTGATCATGGGCAGGAATCTCTGGTCCTGCTTGAACGAGGCTGTAAAATCCCATCCCTAAGAGCCAACAAATTACACTGCATCTATTTGCAACACAAGTGGACTGGATCAGGCTTTTGATTTGGGATGGGATAGCCTGATCTTGGGTTTGGACATAGCTCGGCACAACATTGAGGGCTGAAGGGCTTGTACTGTGTTGTACTGTTCGATGTTTCTATATTTGTATTCGTCCTCCAAGGGAACAATACAAGCCAACAGTTTGTCTACAACATATAGTTTAATCCATTTGTTGTTAGGGACGTTAGAAAGTTCAGAAAAAGATACTATTGCTTTGAGACTGCATGGTTCTGTTGAGTTTTGTTATGAAGAGGTGGGGCCATGGAGAGATCGCAACATGATGATGAGAATTTTGAAATCATGACGTTGATAGACTGTGAGCCATTATAAGTCAATAGCCACAGCAGTGTTGGGTGAACAGAATATAGTGAGTGGGAGGCTGTTCAGGAAAACATTTAGAAAAGTTGAACCTGACAAATAACAAACATTTACAAGGATGTTGCCTGGATTGGCTGGCATGCCCAATGAGGATAGGTTGAGGGAGCTTGGTCTTCTCTCCCTAGAGAGACGAAAGATGAGAGGTGACCTGATAGAGAGGTTTATAAGATGTTGAAAGGTATAGATCGGGTAGATTCTCTGAGGCTATTTCCCAGGGCTGAAATGGTCGCTACAAGAGGACACAGGTTTAAGGTGCTGGGGAGGAGGTACAGAGAAGATGTTAGAGCTAAGTTTTTCACTCAGAGGGTGGGGATGAGTGGAATTGGTTGCCATCAGTGGTGGTGGAGGCGAACTCATTGGGGTCTTCTAAGAAACTTCTGGATGAGTACATCGGATTTAATGAGGTTGAGGGTTATAGGTAGGGATATGATCAGTGCAACTTGTGGGCCGAAGGGCCTGTTTGTGCTGTAGTTTTCTATGTTCTGTGTTCTATTTGGAGTGTTGTGCATATTGGTTGGCCAACATAGAATGCAATTAGCTTTTTAAAAAAAAGTTCATTCTCTGCATACAGGAAAACCAGCCTTTATTGCCCATTTCTTGTTGCCCTTGAAAGAGCAGTGGTGATCTGCCTGGAACTGCTGTACTCTGGTGAAAATGTATGTTCTAGTGCGCAAAAGACTAGTATACAGGTAAAACAAACTTTAGGTAAAGCTAATAGAATGTTATCATGTATTGTGAGGGGAATTGATTACAAAAAGTAGGGAGGTAGTGCTTCAGTGTACAGTCATTGGTGAGACCACATCTGGAGTATTGTATACTATACTGGTTTCCTTATCTGAGGAAATATATAAATTTATTAGAAACAATTCAAAGAAGGTTTTCTAGAGTAACACCAAGAATGAGCGGGCTTTCTTAAAAGGAAAGGTTGTAGAGGTTAGATTTCTGTTTGCTGAGTTTCAAAGAATAAGAGGTAACTTGATCCTGAGAGATATTTGACGGTATGGATGTGGAGTGGATGTTTTCTTTTGTGGGAGAATTTAGAAAGAGCGGTTACTGTTTAAAAATAAGGGATTGCTCTTTTAAGATGGAGCTGGCAAGACAACTAAGAGAAATTTCTCCTCAGTGAAGGCCATGAGTCTCTGGAACTCTTCTTCAATAGGCAGTGGAAGCAGAATCTTTAAATACTTTTAAGGCAGAGTTGGATAAATTCTTCATTAACAAGAGGCTGAAAGGTTATTGTTGGAAGGCAAGAACGTAAGATTGAAGTTATAATTCAATCAACCATGATCTTATTGAATGACGGAGCAGACTTGAGGGACCGAGTGACTTACTCCTGCTGCTAATTTAAGTGTATGTCCATATGTATATTTGTAATGCTCCTACTGTTAGATAAGAAGTTCCAGGATTTTGACCCTACGACAATGAAGGAATGATGATATATGTGAAATTATGATAATGTGACTTTGAGGGAAACCTGGAGGTCATAGTTTTCTCCATGCTTGCTGCCTTATTCATCTTGGTGTTCGTGGTTGTAGGCTTGGGAGGTGTTGAGGAAGCCTTAGCAATTGCTACACCGCATCTTATAGTTGGTATGTACTCGAGACATTATTCTCTGCTGGTGGAAGGAGTGAATATTTATGTGGCTGGATGGGATACTGATCAAGCTGCTGCTTTGTTGTGGATGTGATTATTGGAGCTTCACCTGCTTAGGGGTCTGGGGAGTTTTCCATCATGATAGTCACTTGTGCTCTATTGACCACATCATTCTCCTCAACGTGATTTAATCTCAACTGCCCCCTGAAATGTCCTAGCAGGCAACTGAATTGTATCAAGCTATTGCAGAAAGGTCTAAGAAGAATAAAATTGGATTGACCATCAGCCATCGATGTAGGCACCAGAAAGGACAAAAGCACATTCAGGCCCTTGACCCCAAAATCTAACTATGGAAGACTTGTGGCAAAATTAGGTGAATTTGTCCCACAGACGGGATAAACATCATGATGGAAGAGCAGTCATGTGGTGTTGATGCTGTGTTTTTGTAAGCTTTGGAGCTACTCTTTTTTAATCCTTTTTATTATCCTTATGCAGAACTCATAATTATTTCATCCCGATGCATATAAGCTATGCAATGTTCCTGTAGAATCCTGGTCAAGAAAATCCTTGTTTGATTGAGACAATTCGCATTAGCAGTTTCAATGATGAGTGGACATCAGTAGGTATTAGATGATGGTTGCCATTGTGAATAATGTTGTGGACAACAGTCTCAGCTCCCCGGCACAGATTATTGGGTGCTCATTTTGATAAACTGTGAAATATCCTAAAAGGAATGAATAAAACGAAGAAGAGAATGTGTGAGAGCTCACCTTCAGTTCTTCGAAATCCTGCTACATAGTAATTTGAATATCCTGGTTGAGTCAGAGAAAAGGGACCGAATGCCCCTGAGCTGGTCTCCCAAGGAAAGATAGGTATGAGTTTCCAGCTGAATTTGAGAACTGGGTGCTGTGCTTTCACAATTTCAATTTAAAGGCTGGGTGTTTGAGTTTAATGGAGCACGTTGTGTGTGTTCTTTGAAGCTTAAAGTCGATCAAAGACTGATCACTGGTCTTGTGTTGGCTGATCCTCTGTGTTCATCGAGAAGGGCTAGAGGCAGCCTGAATGTGGTGGATCTTTGCCACCTTCTGGGCCTTAAGTTTCTCTTTACTGGGGCTTCAGGACAACATATGGTGGAGGTGCAAAAGCTTCTGAAGTCATTCTGGATGTTGCTTGATAGGCTTTTTGGCCATTTCAAGCTCCTGTGAATGGTTATGTTATCCTGTAGTTCATCATTAATCTTCAACTTTGTTCCTTTGTGATTATTTAGTGAAATTGGGAGTGATTTTTCAAAAGGAAACAAAGTACTACTACCAGTGAGAAAATTGGAATATTTTCCACTAGCTCTTGCAGTGCCAATTGGGTATGATTCAACAAATTTTGAAGTGATAAATCTACCCCCAGGTGAATCAGTTGGACTAAACTCCCCAGGCACATATTTTGCCTAAATTGGGAATCAACTGACAAGTGAGAGCACCATTAAAAAAAATCCCTTTCAAGCACTGACTCAATGTCCAGCCAGGAAGATGGTTTCGAGAAGAGCTGCGTGAAAGTTTCTGGATGCTGACCTGATCTAGAGGTTGGATACAGTGAAGGAGAAGTGGACCGCCCTATTTCCCAGGATTGACAGGAGACCACCTCTGCCACCTCATTACAGGCATGGTAATGAGGTGGCAGAGGCTGTGAGTATCAGCATTCTCAGGAGGAGAACTGGCATCTAATGCTGTAAGACCTGCAAGGAGAATAATCATCTATCTTGTCCTGGCATCACTCCTGTTGAACTGTGTTTACTTGGGTCAGGTGGAGATTGGGACTAGGCCACCATCCCCTTTTGGGGGCATCTGGATTACTCTCCCTCTTGAGACTTTGTTCTCCTGTAGATGTAGTGTCTGGTTAGCTACCTACATCAGGTCCTACTAGCTGCAGGGCCAGAGTGCAAATCTAACTGCTTCAGTTCAGCATTGTTAGAATTTTTCTTCAGTTGGAGATTAGGTTGGATAGAAGAGTAGGTCGTTCCCCTCCAAAAGGTCTTCTATAGGGACTTCCAGACTGTCCTACTACTTGAGGCTTGGTCTCCAAGGTATGGTAGTATCCTGTTTTTTGTGGGATTATGCTGTTCTGTTCCTGATATCCTTCTTGGGATGCTAGCCTATATTTGGCATTCACTAGCTAATCCTGATGTTTCTTGCCCTCTGTCTGTCTGTCTCTCTTGGGTTTACTTAGGTAGGTGAGATGCTGATGCATACTCTGATTTTGTTATTTTTAATTCTAGAGGATTTCCCATATTTTGTTGGGAGGGGGAGGAAAAAAATTGTATCTTTCCCCAAGGTATCTTGTTGCTGGGTATCTTGAGGATTTTTCTTCTCCTTGACAGTAGGGTTTCCGTGGTGGGAAATGATTTGTTTTTTAGTGATGGTGGAGCCTGAATTGTGCCTCTAATAGAGCTGGAGAAGACTGAACTATAAAATCGTAAAAACTCGACAGTGCAGACAGCGGCCATTTGGCCCATTGAGTCTGCACTGACTGCAATTCCACCCAGGCCCTACCGCCGTATCCCTACATATTTACAGCTAATCCCTCTAACCTATGCATCTCAGGACACTGAAAAGCAATTTTAGCATGGCCAATCCATCTAACCCCCACATCTTTGGACTGTGGGAGGAACTGGAGCATTTGGAGAAAACCTACGCAGACTCAAGGAGAATGTCTGTGATGAGTTTGCACAATGACCCAAGCCGGGAATTGAACCCGGGTCCCTGGAGCTGTGAAGCAACAGTTCTAGCCACTGTGCAACTCAGAGTGAGGTCTCTTGTGTTTTGAGTCTTGGCATAAGAATCTTGAGCTTATTAGTTGCTATATGTGAGAGTGTACATGGCCACTCAATGTCCTCTAATGGTGGCCGTATCCTGATATTCCTCTTTTTTTCAGATATCTTTCGTTGCTTGAAAGTCTTAGGATACTGAGTTAGGTCCCAATTGGTTGTATTTTACCCCATGAGAAATCCTATATATTGGATAGCTCTGTCTTTGTTATCTTTGGAGCAGAGGTTGCATCATGGTGCATTGTCCTGCCGGCTTTGTCCTGTTACCTGAGATTCCCCACTCTTTCTGCTGACTGCAGAGGTTACAATATTCATACAAATGATTCAGAACCATTTGTATGAATATTTGCTGATTTTTTTTGTTTTCTGTACGTGCATGTGAGACTTCGGGCATTTGTTGCATCTTGTGGAGAAATGGAAAACCTTGATTAAAAGCATTCATTTAAAAAAAAAAACAGCATGACAAAGTTACATTCATTGAATCATGCCTTTTTGTCAAGGTCTCAGATACTTCAATCACCATCGTTCGGTCTGTCCTACCGGTGGGACAGGACATATTGGTCAGGGATGATGGCAGACTTGTATGCAGTTGAAGGAACAGCCCTGGAAGTCCTCAGAGTTGAATCTGAATCTGCCACATCCAGTTGTGAATGGTGATGGACAACTGAACAATTCACTGGAGGACGAGGTGCTGTAAATATTATCATCCTCAATGATGAAAGAGTACAACAGCACTTCAGTGCAAAAGATAAGGCTGAAGAATTTGCAACAATCTTCAACCAGAATCGACTGGATATAGCTCCCGCTCTGAACAAGACCATAGGAACTACGGAATTGTGAACATAGCTCAGTCCATCATGCAAATTAGTCTTCCATCCATTGACACCTGTCATATATTAAGCTGATCTTTCTCTTCACTGTACCTGTTGCTGCAACATTGTAGTCTACACCCTATGTTTTCCTTCTCCCCTACATACTTTATGAATGGTATGTTTTATCTGTAGAGTACACAAGAAACAATACTTTTCACAGTATCCCAGCACATATGACATTAATCAAATCCAAAAAATACCAAGCAGACAATTGATATTGGCCTCCTCCAGAGGTCTCCAGCTTCACAGATGCCAATCTTCAGTCAATTTGATCCACTCAGTGTGATACCAAGAAACAGTTGAAGGCATTGGATACTACAAAGGCTGTGGGCCCTGACGATATTCCGGCAATAGATGTGCTCTAAAACTTGCTGTGTCCCTAATAAAGCTGTTCCAGTATAGCTTCAACTAACCAACTGGTGTCTATCAGGCAATGAGGAAAATTTGCCCGTTTATGCCCTGTACACAAAAAGCAGGACAAATCCATCCCAGCCAGTTATTGCCCCATCAGTCTATTCTCAGTCATCAGTAAGATGATGGAATGGATCATCAGCAGAATTATCAAGTGGCATCTTTTTAGCAATAACATACATGCTGACACTCAGTTTGGGTCTTGCCAGGGTCACTCACCACCTGACCTCATTTCAACCTTGGTTTAAACATGGACAAAAGAGCTGAACACTGAAGTGAGGTGAGAATGACTGTCTATGACACCAAAGCAGCATCAGAATAAGACTTCAAGAAACACCAGGAAAACTTAATTCAATAGGAATTGTGTGGAAAGCTCTGCTGGTTGAATTGTAATTCTTGGAGGTGAATCAAGTCAGTATCAGGATGTCACTGCACGAGTTCTTCAGGGAAGTGTCCTAGGCTCAACCATCTTCAGCTGCTTCATCAATGTTCTTCTTTCCATCATTAGATCAGAAGTGCGAATGTTCACTGATGTTCAGCACTAACATCGCAAATAAAATATCAGATTCTGCAATGAGTTCATTAATAGAACTTTCCTATATGTTCTGGTGAGTCGCTCTCCTTTATCTTTCTGTATAGATTTGACTGCAGAGCTTTCGCATGAACAAACATTTTTTATACTTGTCCTGTTCAAATTTTGGAACTTATGTGAACCAGAGGCCCACATTTATACTACTGTTTAAAATGGCTCCCTTCTTACTAACAAAATGACAGATCTCCAAAGATTTGGGTCTTTGATTCTCCTCCTAAGATACTGGGACCAGATTAAACAGTGCTATTATGAAAGGTCGACCCACTAAGGACTGTTTGTTTTTGGGACCTGTTATGTTGTTATGTTGCTTGTACAAGACCATTTTATACATTGCCTAAAGAGGGAACTATCCTGCAGTATTATCATATTTGAGTAGGGCAACATGTCATGTAGGTCATGTACTCTCATTAAATAACAAAAACATATTTGTTCTAAAATTTACTTTAAATGGTATTTAAATTGTTGTCACTACATCAGCACTTACCAAACTATTTTCCAATAGCACTTGCCAAACTATTTTCCAATCCATTTTAATACTTGAAAATTAATGCAACAAAAGCAAATCAGAAATAAAGCATCATTGTATCATTCAGTGTATAATTATTAAAGTTTGTGTATTTTTGATCAACATATCTCAAATATGAATGTGTTTTTAAAGTACTTGATGAAAATGATACCTTCTGTCCTCACCAGTCCATTATTTGCCTAAGCAACTCCAGTTCGTGGACCTCTCCAGAAAAAAGCAGAAATGCCAGTTGAATGTCTTGAGGTAGCTGAGATTGGAGCCCAGGTTGTTCTACAGCACCTGTATGGGTTCCGATAGACTGCAGCTTTGCAAGGAAGGCATCCATACTGGGTTTATAGTTGGGGTTGAGCTTAGAGACTCAGTAAAATGGCCATGGGCAAGAGCCCCTGACCTTGAGAGGCAGAGACCAAGAGATGAGCAAGTCAAGGGAAGGCTGGACATTATCCAAGCTTGATGTCAGTTTCGGGTGGAATCTTGGAGGATGGGGCACTTAAATCCTATGCATTGTTTCTGTGATCCCAGTTGGGGCGGTAACCCATTGTCTGGGAATTACTGCACTGCTGTGATACATGGAATGCCCTATGATGAATTGGGACCTTGTAAGCTTTGGCTGTTCCACATTTTAATGCACTGACTTCCATTTGTCCCTTTCTGACACTTTGGTTAACTAATCACATGTTTTTATTGATTAAAAATAAGGTAATGAGTGCCTTCTTAAAAGGACACCATCAATGAACTATAACAGAATAAACGAGAATATAAAGGAAACTTAATAAAACTAAAATGATGTTCTCCAGTATGGTAATGTACCCCAATACCTCTGGCACTTCTCAATTATGGAAAGCTTCAAGATTATGCCATGTGCTCTCTGTCCATGGATCACTGGCTGTAGACGTAACCATCACTTTGTGTATTGCTCTGCATATCTGACTAGGAGCAACTGAAGACAATTGTCTTCCGCTCCAACCCAATATGTAGCACATAGCCTTATCATTGCAGCCCAACTTAATTTGAATCCATTTAGAAATTTAAAAATATCTGATCTTTGTCTCTTGGGAAAATTATAATTTATAACCGTGAATTAATAGAGGTCAAGGGGATTTCTGCATATCAACACGAACTAACATTTGAAGTTTGATCCTGCTAAATAATAGCCCTTCAGTGTTTTGTTAATCTTGCAAATAATATCAGGATGTGTGATACAGTTATATATTAATGTTCATTCAGGAAGCCAGTTAAGTCATTGAGTTAAATGTTCTGAGTGGAATTTCCAGTTAGTGGGGAGCTGAGAAGTAAGAAGTGACTGGAATGGATCTGGAGTCTTTTAAAATGCAACAGGAAGATGCTGTAAAATGTTTGTAATGTAACAAGATTTAAGCTGTTTATATCTTAGTAATAATTATTAAAGTTCTTATTTTAAATTCAGATGTATTGAGTTCAACCTTTTTTTATTACCACACTTGATCCTAAACTATGGATTGCTTTTCCCATTGATTTCAGTTTCTTATAGAACACATCCTCTGCAGCTAGGAACTGTGATGTAAAGATGCCGGCGTTGGATTGGAGTGGTAAGAACTCAGTAAGAATTTAGCAACACCAATTATTAATCCAACCGATTTATTTGATAGTAAAAAAGCGAGCTTTCAACACTCCCGTGTCTTCATCAGAACACTGCACTTGCCTGATGAAGACACGGGAGTGTTGAAAGCTCGCTTTTTTACTATCAAATAAATCGGTTGGATTAATAATTGGTGTTGCTAAATTCTTGCTAGGAACTGTGGCAGAAGATTGCTGTGGCATAGGACCGGAATATCCCACTGACTAGAATGACCAGAAAATCGTGCCATTTGTTTTTGCAATAGCAGGATTAGTGCTTTATGCACACACCATTAAAGAGAGGGAAGAAAGAGATAAGGAAAATAAATATTAACTTGCCATGATTCAGATTAAGCTGTATCAATGTGTTGGAGTAATGATTTGGAGAACAGTAAGACCGAGTATAAATTGCCAATTCTACCTGCCATGGGGAGGGTAGACAGCGGTGATAGAAGTTGGTTATGTGATCCTGTGCAATGTGAAGCTGTTGGCATTTTGTCACGCAGTCCACTGACAATAATCTGTTACTTTCTAGTTAGAGTTTGTTGGTTTATGGATCAGATATCCCTTGAACTGCTTCACTATTGGCATGTCAGTAACAATTGTGTAAGTTGAGCAAGATTCAGTTCTATGAGCAGATAAATCTTGCAAGTATTTGTGACAGGCAGGCCTGGCATGTTAGTATGTTATCATGCTAGCCTGCTATGTTTTGGCCTTCAGTCAAATGTTTTGTATTTTGGGATGACTGAAGTGAGAATAGCCACTCCCAAACCCTCCCCTTCCCAGGGAGATTTCAAGGCCATTTATACTTTAATGGGAGCCACAAGTTACCTTTTACATGATGGCCCCAGAAAGTGGTGGTAGTTGTGACAGGGCTTTTTCATGGAGAGCTGGATGGATAGGGATCAGCCAGTGGCAATCCTGGCAAAATGAAAAATCCTGGTTGGAATAAAATGGCATAAACTTCCTCCTGAATTTATGCCTAATTTTCTGCTGCAATCCCCCTAAATTTTGAATGGGATTGTAGAAGAAAATCCCCTTTCCCCAAAGTGATAATAGATTTGGCTGTGATGCCATTCAAGTGTAATAAATCGAGGGCGACTCAATGAGGCTTTGGAATACAAGGCTTTATTGCTAAAGCGCAACAAATAACAATATCTGCAATTACAAATAACCATGTGACTATACACTATTCCTCCCTTGCTCCAAGTGGCAATCCTTCCCAACCCAGGATATGTGCCCTTGCACTCAATTGGCTCAGATTCCTGACTCAATTGGTTCAATGCAACCACATGGACCCCCATCTAGGAGATGACTAGAGTGCTATTGATGTTTCGAG
The DNA here is from genome assembly GCA_024679065.1 of Sphyrna mokarran. NCBI lineage: Eukaryota > Metazoa > Chordata > Chondrichthyes > Carcharhiniformes > Carcharhinidae > Sphyrna > Sphyrna mokarran. The sequence goes on along the minus strand of JAGIQG010000020.1, from coordinate 35,853,748 downwards.
TCAGAGAGGAGGAGAGAAATGTGAAGTAGTTGTATAAATGCAAAAAAACTGTACCTTTTGGAATAAAGACAATGTGGGGGAAAAAAAAGACCGTTCTACATAACTTCCAACTATTGCCCTAAAAGTTGTCAGTCTGAACCTGAAAGACAGCTGGAGATTGCCGGATTGAGAGAAAAGATATTTATTATTTTATGTATGTTTATACATATGTCTGCCTAAATCCACTTTACCCATTTAAAAAACTTTTTTGAAATTATGTTTAGGATGTTTTCTTTCCATTATTAGCTTCATGTTTTTCAATTCCATTTCGTGAACCTGATGATCACTTTTATGCTTCCAACAGCTCCGAAATGCAAGTGAATACGAGGAGCGTAAACTGATTAGAGCTGCCATTCGCAAACTCCGTGAACAGGAAATTGCAGGTGGGTTAATTTATGTACTCGTGCATATTTATATTCGGATGAGTTTTTATTATTATTGTGCTTGTGTCCATGTGACATCGGCAGATTTGTTATTTTTGAGTGGCAAATAATTTGCCTATTGTTACATTTTGTTTGGTGCCTTGTGAAAATGTTATAACCCCACATTAGAAAATCTAAGCTTAAATAAGTAGAGTTAGGGAAAGGATTGAAACCAAGGGGAATTATCCACAAGTTGTTATGGTCAGTACTTGATCACAAAATTCTTCTCCAACAATCTGCTTTTTAAAGAAAGAAAATGTCAAGTTTATAAGTGTAGATCTCAAGAATTATCAGACATCAGCCAGACACAGGAATTCTAACTTTTTTCCACTTTGAGATGAATTCTATGGACTGCTATAATATCATACTAGCTGAGATTAGCTGTCATAATACAGATTTGTGATGAGAATGTGGAGACTATTCCATCACATAGACTAGTCTATGTACAGCTAGTGCTTAATACAGTTGGCAAAGTACTTTAAGCATGATCACTAGTTGCACATATAAAGACTCCAATACACAACAATTAAATAAATGAGCAGATAATCTGTTGAAAAAAATCTTGGAATTTGGAATAAATGCTGGTTATTACTCTCTGTGAACTCCCTTGTTCTTTAAATATTGTCAGAACATCTTATGTCCTGAGTGACTGGTTAGGTCTCTTTATTATTTCATTTCACCTATGGAAAGCGACTGGCCCAGATGGAGTACTCAGATGACCACTCAGATCCTGTGCAGTTCGCTGCTGGGGGTATTCACAGATATCTTCAACCTCTCTTGACAACAATCTGAGGTCCCTATCTGCTTCAAGAAGACGATCATCATCCTGATACCTAAGAAAATCCAAGCAGCATGCCTTAATGATTATCTGCTGGTGGCTCTGATATCCATCATCATGAAGTGCTTTTGAAAGGCTAGTCATGGCATAAATCAATTCCAGCCTCCAGACTATCTGGATCCACTACAGTTTGCATACTGCCACAACAGGTCCACAGCATACACCATTTCCCTGGCCCTGCACTCAACCCTGGAACATCTAGATAACAAGGGCACCTAGGTCAGACTCCTGTTAATTGACTAACCTCAACCTTCAATACTATTATTGCTACGAAACTCATCGCCAAACTCCACAGCATCTCCCGCTGTGACTGGATCCTGAACTTGTAACTCTCAGACCATAATCAGTAAGGACAAGCAACAATACCTCTTCCACGATCATCTTCAACACTGGTGCCTCATAAGGCTGTGTCCTCAGCCCCCTCCTACACTTATACACCTATGACTGTATGGCCAAATTGCCCTCCAGTTTGATTTTCAAGTTTACTGACGTAGTGAGTTGGATCTCAAACAGAGTATGGGAATGACATAGAGAATCTGGTGAACTAGTGCAGCAACAATAATCTCTACTTCATGTCAACAAAATGAAGGAGATTGTCATTGACTTTAGGAAGTGTAAAGGACAATGTGCCCTTATCTACATCGAGAGGAATGAAATAAAAACGGTTGAGAGCTTCAAGCTTTTAGGTGTCCAGATCACCAACAACCTGTCCTGATCCCTCATGCTGATACTATAATTAAGAAAGCCCACCAACGCCTCTGCCTTTTCAGAAGACTAAGGAAATGTGGCATGTCAGCTACGACTCTCACTAACTTATACAGATACATCACAGAAAGCATTCTTTCTGGCTGTATCATAGCTTGGTATGGCTCCTGCTCTGCCCAAGACTGCAAGGAACTACAAAAAGTCGTGAATGTATTCCAATCCATCTTGTAACCGGCCTCCCATTCATTGACCGCTGCCTTGTCAAAGCAGCTAGCATAATTAAGGACCCCATGCACCCTGGACATTCTCTGTTCTGCCTTTGTCCATGGGGAAAATGATACAAAAGTCTGAGGTCACAAATCAACCGACTTAAGAGCAGCTACTTCCCTGCTGCTGTCAGACTTCTGAATGGACTTACTTTGCATTAAGTTGATCTTTCTCTATACCCTAGCTATGACTATAACACTACATTTTGCACTCTCTTGTTTCCTTCTCTATAAAATGTATGTATTGTCTGTATAGCGCACAAGAAACAATACTTTTAATACATTTGACAATAATCAAATCAAATTATGATGCAGTACTTTCTTCAGGATAGCATTGAAATGTCCACTTAGATTTTGTGCTCAAGGCCCTTTAGTGCGGCTTCAACTCATAACCTTCTGACTCAGAAGAGAGATTATTACCAGTGATTGCAGGCTGGCACCCAACTATTTTTGAGCATAACCATTAGTATCATGTTGTGTTTTCTGATCATTGATTCATGAGTTAATCTAAGCAATTTAGGATTGTGTTCCATAGCTCCTTGTCTACTATGTTGACCAATGATCTATTTCTTCAGCTGCATCCATTGCAGACAAGCCAATTGGCCTGCTAGTACATGGCAGAGTGTTGCAAAATGAAAGAACGGCTGGCACTTACCGACTGGACATGGAATCACCAACAACATGGTCAAGCAAGGACCTACCCACTAAACACAAAGAAAGTGTTTTTCAAAGCCGAGTAAGTATTTTATTAATTAATAATCTAGTTTCACTTCTCTGTGTTGTGCACGTTTTCAACCATTTTGATGATTGCTTTTAAAGTGAAACCACCTCAAAAATATGAATTCAAAACCACCAATTTTAAAATTTTATATTTTTCTTTCCAATCATAGAAATGAATCAGGATCAAAGGAGAGAAAAGTAAAAGTTTGGCTTCTCTTCTAAATTAAGTGATCCTTGAAGTTTGCTTTAAATTGGCAATGTGATATGATTTGATAATTTGCCAAAGATAAATTGCTGTGGCATCTGTTGTTGTTTAATGTAGGTAGCTTCTTTGCCATTTGCTTTGACAGGCTAGCTGTTCCTAGTACTGTTGTTAGATTGTCACTATGATTGGGGCTGATGGGGAGACATCTCTACTTTCATGTACAGGATTATTTCTGCGAATAATTCAGTTTCTTATCAAATTAACTTGAATGTTTTGGAAGTATGAAGTTGACTTTGACCTGGACTGTGGCAACTTTGAAGTTAAAGTTCCAAGGGTGCTTCACAATAGAGTAATAAAAAATGAATGCCAAGCCAAAGAATGAAATAGTAAGAGGATTGACCAAAACTTTGATTAGATTATATTGAAAGAAGTTTTCAAAGAGGAAGGAAATGTCAAGTGGCCAGGGTGTTAAGAAAGAAAATTTAGATCTTGGAGCGCGGGGCACAGGTATCAGTAGAGGGATAAAAGAAGTGATGGGGTGCACAAAAGGCATGCATACAATAAGACCATTAAACATTAAGATTAAGGTTGTATTAGTGGGACAACCTATTGCTGTATTACTGTAACAAATTGTTCATAAACCTGATTACTCTGCTTCCTTAGCTACTCCAGTTCAACCATTATTCTTTAAATCCAGGGAAACATTATTTATCATAGAACTGGAAATTCTTATTTGTTCTCAGCACAGATTTAATGCTATTTATTTATTTACTGCACACATTTTAAAAAGTTAAAACTGCATCTCTTTCTGGCTGAGGTTCATAGAAACATGAAGAAATTTAATTCAAGATTATTTGAACTGAAATCTAATCTTTTGATAAAAATGCAGGCATGTAACATTGAGCTAAGCCAGAACAAATCAAGATCCAGGTTCTCTATGGCTATTGTTTCTGCAAGTATATGTCGTTTCTAGTTTGAATGGCATTTGCTGGCTGCCAGAAAGGAAATGATTTGTAAATTCTAATTACAAGTTGGTAGATTTGTAGGATGCTTAATTACACAAAGCTCTGTTGTGAATGTTATTTGGTTTTATTAGATACAAACTGCTTTACTACAGTATTTTTTGTAAGTTGTTGTCAAAATGTTATTTGGAAATGCATAGTTTTAACAAGACATTCAGCACACATACTATTACTGTGCTTTTGGTTGACTGCCCGGTAACTTGAACCACCTGATAATTGTCGCTAATTTTTAATGAGCTCCAGTGTATCGTGTAAGGAAAAAAAATCTGCAGAAATTTAGTTTAAAGTTTAAAAATATTGTATTTGCTCAATATATACTAGATTTTCTAGTTCAGGACATTTTTTTTATCTGCTGTCTTCACCAAGCACTTCGGATGACATCAGTCAATAAATATTCTCTGTTATGTTGAAATGTAAATACAGGTATGCATACTACACTTGACCTTGGATCATGGGTATGGTATGTAACACAACACAATTTTACATCTCTGTTCATATTTCATCTGATAGTGGTTGCTCTCTGTCAAAGTGGTTGACATGCAGTTCTTTCCTCATCATAGTAATCACAAATGCTGGCAACTTGTTCAAATACAACTGCGCCAGAGATACATGTATCTCTTCATGTTGAGTTTTTCCTCCGAAATATTGGAAATGCCAACCATGGTCATCAATAAATGGATATACAGATCCGTTTGATTGCTCTCCTAAGATTTCCATATTAAAAATAATTCATTTTAAATGCAAAGACGTGCATTTTGTTTATCAATAATTTGATTTTAGTTGTCACATTTTGTTACACTTTAATGGTAATTTTCTATTATAAATTCCTATGTTCATATCAATTATGATTTAATTTTATAATTAAATATCCTTGGAGAAAGTTTCAATCTGGAAACAAGGGAGACTGATCAGAAAAAAATAAAATCACAAAGGTATTAGACACTGGTAAAATCACCATTTTCTCTTGAGATTGATTAGCATAAATGGTAAATTGTGACTTGCACTACCAGTTGACAAATCTGTCACAGGATCTAACCATCTCCCCATGACATTTAATTGGCATTACTATAGCTAAATCACCCACTATTATCCTGGGATTGTTTGTATCTAATAAGTTATGTTGATGCATGTTAAATACCTAGTAGTAAGAATCAGATTAATTTTGTTCAGATGTGTATATGTTACACCCAACTTGCAAATCTAATCATTTTATAAAATAGCCACTCAAATTAGCCTACATGCAGTGTTCATAAAATGGGCAGTTTTACCACTGAGTCCATTTTCTAAATTATTAGTTCATGAAATATGGGCAGTACTGGCTGATGTGGAGATGCCGGCGTTGGACTGGGGTAAGCACACTAAGAAGTCTGACAACACCAGGTTTAAGTCCAACCGATTTACTATGAAGAAAAACTAGCAGGCATTTTTATAATTCAGGTAGATGATTTTCTGTGGGAGGATTTGTGATAAATAAAATTATAAAGCAATTTGAAGTAAATATAATAGTCTGACTAATGTCCAAACCATGTTGGGAATAACCCTGACTCAACAATCTTACCTAGAGAATGCTAATAGGATCCAGATAAATCAGGCTAGATTCTCACAAAAGGATGACTTGATGTTGCCTGCGTTTACTGCAAGTGCAAATAGTGAGAGGAGCTCAAAATATCACAAGACTCAAAACCAGAATAATCAAAGGGCTTCCCTGTCATATGTTCTTCCACCCCCTGCCCCACCTCCTTCCATACTGGCATGATGACCCACCCAGCTCTCTTTCATTGCTCCAGCAGAGTGCCAAGGGGGTCCCTTTGGAAAGTTCCATTTGTGGTGGGGAGGGGGATTCCCCTTATCCATAGGATTTGCTCTTGTGCACGTGGTGATCGTGTTGTCATTGTGCTGATTGAGGGGACTCCCCTTCTCTCTAGGTATCTTTTATAAATTGCAGATCGGGGTGTGGGAATGACCCTATATATAAAAAAAAAAGTACTCTTAGATGAATTAGACAAAACAACAATTTAAGCAGAAAAGGAAACTGAAATTATATGCCAGAATAAGATTACTGTAATGGTCACACTAATAGAAGTGCGCAAGAACTAACATAAATAATGGGAAAAATGTCAAATAGTAATGCTAGAAAAAGAAAGAAGTTTATCACACAATCCAAGTGCTAGAAATAGATTATCATGATTATTTCATTCACAAATGAGAGGCCAATTTATGAATGAGCTGTTAAAATATAAGACTGTGTTGTATTGTGAGGATGGTGCCTGCATGCATTATAGAAAAGGACCAATGGAGGATTGGAGATGATAACGCCCTTACTGTAAAGTATGTAATTCTTGGTCAGGGTGTGAAGATGCCGGCGTTGAACTGGGGTAAACAATAAGAAGTCTGACAACACTAGGTTTAAGTCCAACCGATTTATTTGATAGTAAACTCGCAAAATATCGGGGTTTGCCCCTTCGTCAGGCATTCGCCTATCAAATAGATCAGTTGAACTTAAACCTGGTGTTGTCAGACTTCTTACTGCGTTCTTGGTCAGCACAGAGTCTAGGGCAGACTCCCATCTTACTCCAATATCACTTTAGCCCAAAGAGCTATATCCATTTCATAGGATTATAAAATAGAATCCCTATGTTGTAGAAGCAGGCCATTAAACCCATTGAGCCTGCAGCGACAACAGTCCCATCCAGGCCTTCTCCCCATAACTCCATGTAGTTACCCTGCATTATATGGACCATAACTCCATATATTTATCCTGACATTAAGGGACAATTTAGATTGCCAATAAACTTGTTATCTCTTCAGAAAACTTCAAGTAAGTTGCACACAATTTGTCTTCAACAGTTTTTTCTGTTGGCTTTCAATTAACTCACATTTACAAAGAACAAAACAGCATGGGAAACAGGCCCTTCGGCCCAATGAGCCCACGCCGCCACCTAGATGTTCCCACTTCTACCCGCGATCCCTGTCCATGTCAATAGATCTATGGATTAAAAACCAAATTTGAGACAATTTAGGGAGAATTTGTTTTCCCAATTAGCCTAAGAGCACATCTTTGGAATGTGGGAGGAAACCGGAGCTCCCAGAGAAAACCCACGCAAGCACGGGGAGAATGCGCAAACTCCCACAGACACAGGCCCAAATCCATGTATCTGCACAGCACAGCTATAGTCACTGCGCTGTCATGTTGCCCATCAGATGGTCCAGGTCAAGCATACACTAACAATGTGAAGCAGTAGGATACTCTCAAAAGGTCCAAGAGCAGTCCTCTCACGACCCATCGCGTGTATGCCCCTCGTTAGACAACAAGGTGGACCAAAGCACCTGTAGGATAAAAACAAGTACATCAATATCATCATCTATTTACACACTTCCCAGGGACTCCCAAGGCTCATGATCCCTATTTTAAATCAGTTTTCTATACCCCTCCATTCCTATTCTGTTCATGTGCCCATCTAAGTATTTCTTAAATATCTCCAGAGTGCCTGCCTCCACCACTTTACTTGGTAGTGCATTCCATACCCCCCCACCACCCTCTGTGTGAAAAAATTCTCTCTAGCATCCAAATTATACCTTACCCCCCTCACCCTAAGCGCATGACCCCTCGTGCTATTTGTCCAATTAACCATTAATTTTTCCCAAATTATTGTTCCTAAATGCTTTTCACCATGAGAGTTAAATTGGGCTGGACTTAACGTCGCACTTTCATTTAGAATAGAGATGTAACATTTGCAATTCTTCAGTCCTTTGGAATCACTCCAAGTCTCGGGAAGATTGTAAAATTATGACCATTGCCTCTGCATTGTCTAGTCTCAATTCCTTTCGTATCTTTGATGCTTCTTATCTGGTCCTGGTGTCTCAGCAATGTTAAGTATATGTAGCCTATGCAATATTACTTCCTTCTCAATTTTAAACACTTAATGTGTCTGAATTATCTCACCTTTCACCATGGCCTGGATATTATCTTAAAGGCAAAATACTGCATATATTGGAATTTGAAACAAAAACAAAATGCTGGAGAAACTCAGCAGGTCTGACAGCATCAATAGAGTAAGAATAGAATCAACATTTTGAGCCTGGATGATCTTCCATCTGAGCAGACATTATGGATAATATTTGGATATTATCTTCTTCCTTGATTATCACAGGTCCACAGTATTTAGTATCTTGGATATGTCCTGGCCTCCATGTGTAAATTCCATTTTTAATCCTAAATAGGCCTCATTTCTGCCTTTATTATTGTTTTACTGTTTATATGCCAGCACAAAACTTTTGCACTCCATGAGAGCTGCCAGTCTCTTCTCATACTCTTATAAAATCCCTACAGTGCAAAAGGAGGCCATTTGGTCCATTAAGTTTCCATTGTTTATCCAACACAACATCTTTTTACTCTCTGTTTGCACTTCTTTTTCATTTTCTGTTGAGCCTTCAGTATTCAACATCATTCTTGGCTATGTCATTCACCTGACATGTTATAAGCATTTTTGTTTTTCATTTCCACCTGATTTGTCATCCAGGGAGCTCTGGATTTGTTGCCCTATCTTTCCTTCTTATGGGAACATTTCTTGAACATGCCAGAATGTTCTCTTTGAAGGTAATCCATTGTTCATTCACTGTTTTTCATTTTATCTGGTCACCACATTGAAGTTGGTTTTTCCCTTCATTTTTTTTACTCTGGATTGCTGTTTGTCCTTTTCCATAACCAACCTAAATTATTACATAATTATCACTGTTCTCTAAATGTTCTCCTTCAGATGCTTGAAGCACTTGGCCTACCTTATTCCCCGCAAGAACCAGTTTTAGCAATGCCCCCTTTCTGTGGAACTATTATAGAAAATTCTCCTGAACAAACTTCAGGAACTTGTCCCTCTCTACCCTTCACACTACAATTATCTGAGTCTATTTTCAGATCATTTAAGTCTTTTTGTAAATTATTCAGTCATAGGATGTGGGGATCTCTGGCGGGGCTAGCATTTATTGTCCATTCCTAAGCATAGTTGAGTTAAGAATCACCACGTTGTTGAGGGTCTGGAGTTACATGTAGGCCAGAGCAGGTAAGGATGGCAAGTTTCCTTCCTTGAAGGACTTTAGTGAACGAGATGACTTTTTACAGCAATCAACAATGGTTTTGTGGTCATCATCAGACTTTAATTCCAGATTTTTATTAAATTCAAATTTTACCAACTGCCATGGTGGGATTTAAACCACTATTCACAGGCCATTATCCTCGGTCTCTGGATTACTAGTCCAATGACAATACTATTGATGCCATCACCTCCCCTATAACAATAATTCTTGCACCTCTCTATATAGCGCAGATTTGTGCCACTACATCTCCCACTAGTTCATGCCTATAGACCACTCTGAGCAATTAATTGCAACTTTTTTGTTTCATAGCTTTAGTCAAATAGATTCTATTTATCTATCCTTCAATGTTCTTTGCAGTTTGGTATTCCCCTTTAATATTACTTCCTGATTTCTATACCCTGTCTAGATAACCATTCCTATAAAAGCACTACCACGTCATCAATTAAGTTCCTGCTCCATTTCGATACAACCCATCGAACCTGTACAGGACCCATCTTACCAAGTCCCGTCCCAAAGTCCCAGGAATCTAAAGCCCTCCTTCATAGAACATAGAACAATACAGCACAAACAGGCTCTTTGGCCTGTGAGTTGCGCCGATCACATCTACCAATCCACAGACCTATCTATAACCCCCTATCCTATTCTTTTCCATATACTCATCCAGAAGTCTCTTAAAAGACCCCCAGTGAGTTTGCCTCAACAACCTCCGACGGCAGTCGGTTCCATTCACTCATCACCCTCTGAGTGAAAAACCTACCCCTGACATCTCCATTGTATTTGCTTCCCTGCACCTTTTAAATCTGTGTCCTCTCGTAGTGACCATTTCCGCTCGGGGGAAATAGGGTGGACTTTCAGAGACTATCTATTCCTCTCAACATTTTATAAACCTCTATCAGGTTGCCTCTCAACCTACGTCTCTCCAGTGAGAAGAGTCCCAGCTCCCTCATCCTATCTTCATAAGGCCTGCCTCCCAATCCGGGCAGCATCCTTGTAAATCTCCTCTGAACTCTCTCAATAGCCTCGACATCCTTCCTATAATGAGGCGACCGGAACTGCGCACAATACTCCGTGGAGTCTGACAAGAGTTTTATAGAGCTGCATCATTACCTCCTGACTCCTAAACTCTATTCCTCGATTAATGAAGGCCAGTACACTGTACGCCTTCTTGACCACTTCCCCCACCTGCGAGGCCGATTTCAGAGTCCTATGGACCCGGACCCCAAGATCCTTCTGCTCTACAACACAGCTAAGACTCCTACCCCTGATATTGTACTCCTTCATCCCATTATTCCTGCCAAAATGGACCACTACACCTTTATCTGTGCTGAAGTCCATCTGCCACTTCTCCGCCCAGCCTTGCATCCTGTCTATGTCCCGCTGCAACTTTTGGCATCCCTCCAGACCATCCACAACACCGGCGAACTTACTAACCCATCCCTCCACTTGCTCATCCAGGTCATTTATGAAAATGACAAACAGCAGGGGTCCCAGAACAGATCCCTGGGGCACTTCACTGGTTACCGACCTCCATGCAGAACAAGACCCATCCACAACCACTCTCTGCTTTCTGCCGGCAAGCCAGTTCTGGATCCACGAGGCCAAAGCCCCTTGGATCCCATGCCCTCTCACCTTCTCCAGAAGCCTTGCATGTGGGACCTTATCAAACACCTTACTAAAGTCCATGTACACTACATCCACCACCCTTCCTTTGTCAATCTTCAGTCACATTTTTGAAGAACTCAACTAGGCTCGTAAGGCATGACCTGCCCTTGACAAAACCATGCTGTCTATTTCTAATCAGTCCAAACTTCTTCAAATGTTCATATATCTTATCCCTCAGAAGCCTCTCCATCAACTTACCAACCACTGAAGTCAGACTCACCGGTCGGTAATTTGCTGGACTATCCCTGTTCCCTTTCTTAAAGATAGGAACCACATCCGCAATCCTCCGGAACCTCTCCCGTTTCCATGGACGACGCAAAGATCATTGCCAGGGGCTCTGCAACCACTTCCCTCACCTCCCATAGTAACCTGGGGTACATCCCATCCGGTCCCGGCGACTTGTCTATCTTGATAGACTTGTTAAATTCTATCACATCCTCTTTCCTAACATCCACATACTCAATCTTTTCCGTATGCCTCAAACCTGCAGTGCAATCTCCCAGTTCACTTTCCACCATGAATACCGAGGCAAAGTACTCGTTAAGCAGCTCTGCCATTTCTTCCGGATTCACACAGACTTTTCCCCCCTTCTCTTCTCTTATCCTTTTACTTTTCACATATTTGTAGAAGGCCTTGGGATTCTCCTTAATCTTACCTGCCAAGGCCTTCTCATGATCCCTTCTGGCTCTCCTAATTTCCTTTTTAAGTTCCCTTCTACACACCTTTATACTCCTCTAGATCCCTAACATTCCCTAGCTCTCTGAACCTTTTATATATCTTTTCTTTTCTTCCTAACTAGGTTCACCGCTACCTTTGTGCACCACGGTTCCTGCGTCCTACCAGAACCTCCTTGACTCCTCGGAACGTTGTGTTGCAGTGCCCCAGACAAACATTCCTTGAAAATCTGTCACTTTCCTTCTGTACTCTTCCCCAAGAACACCACCTTCCAGTTTATACGTCCAATTACCTGCCTAATGTTTTCATATTTCCCCTTACTCCAGACATGCACCTTCCTAGCCTGCCTGATCCTATCTCTTTCCATTGCTATCGTGAAAGGGATAGAATTATGATCTCCATTCCCAAGATGCTCACCTACCGTGAGATCCGACACCTGCCCTGGCTCGTTAGCAAGCACCAGGTCAAGTACAGCCTCTCCTCTCGTAGGCTTTTCCACGTACTGTCAGGAAACCTTCCTGAACACACCTAACAAATTCCACACCATCCAATCTCCTTACCCTTGGGATATTCCAGTCAATGTTTGGGAAACTGAAATCTCCCATCATGACAACCCTGTTAGTTCTACATCTGTCTAGGATCTGTTTCCCTATCTGCACCTCAGGTTCCCTGTCACTATTGGGCGGCCTGTAGAATACACCCAGCAAGGTTATCGAGCCTTTGCTGTTCCTAACTTCCATCCACAGAGACTCCGTAGACATTCCCTCCCCGTCTTCCACCTTCTCTACAGCCATGACACTGTCCCTGATCAACAGTGACACACCACCTCCTCTTTTGTCCCCAACCCTGTTCCTCCTGAAGCATCTGAATCCTGGCACCTGAAGTACCCAGTCCTGTCCCTGAGACAACCAAGTCTCTGTAATGGCCACCACATCACACTCCCAAGCAGCAATCCACGCCCTAAGCTCATCTACCTTATTTACTACACTCCTGGCATTAAAATAGACACACCTCAGCCCCTCAGTCAGGATATTTCCCTTTTCCACCACCTGCCTAACCCCCCTCTGAGTGCCTACAGTCCTTCCCTACCTGGGAACTAACCTCCTTATTCACCGTCCCATCAGTATTCCCACCCCCCAGCTTTTCTAGTTTAAAGATCCCCCAGTAGCCCTAGCTAGTCTACCTGCCAAGATATTAGTCCCCCTAGGGTTCAAGTGCCACCTGTCCTTACTGTACAGGTCACACCTGCCCCTAAAGAGGTCCCAATGATCTATGAACCTGAATCCCTGCCCCCTGCTCCAGTCCCTCAGCCATGCATTCATCCTCCACCTCATTTGATTCCTGCTCTCATTCTCCCGAGGCGCAGGCAGCAATCCTGAAATTACTACCTTCGCTTTTCTCTTCCTCAGCTTCCTACCCAGTTCTCTATAATCCCTTTTGATGACTGTCTCCCTCTTCCTGCCTATGTCTGCAGTACCTATATGCACCATAACTTCCGGTTCCTCACCCTCCCCTTTCAGGATGTCTGGGAGGTGTCCAGAAACATCCCGGATCCCAGCTCCAGGAAGACAAACCACCATCTGTGACTCTTGCCTGTGTCCACAAAAACGCCTGTCTGAACCCCTCACAGTGGAGTCCCCTATTAATATTGTCTTGCCTCTCCCTTCCTTAGATTTTTGGCGTTCTGGCTCAGGTTTAGAGAGCGGGCCACTGCTGCCTCCCTCGGACGAGTTATCCCCCCCAGTAGTACTCAAGCAGGAGTACTTATTATGAAGGGGGACACCCTCCGGTGTGCTCTCCATCACCTGAGTTTTCTCCTTCCTGATAGTCACCCACGTGCCGCCTTCTCATTGCCACCTGTTGATAACTCCTGTCGATTATCTCCTCGTTCTCTCTAATGAGACGAAGATCCTCAAGCTGCATCTTCCTGAACCATTTTTCCAGCCACAAATTAATTCGCTTTATTCTCTTATTTTGTTATTCACATAACATCACAGAAAGACCAAGGCACATAACATCCTGACCTGGAACCATATCACTGTTCCTTCATTATTGCTGGGTCAAAATCCTGGAACTCTCTTCCTAACTGTTGGAATTTCTACAACACATAGACAGTAGTAGTTCAAGAAGGCACCTTCTTTACGCAATTAGGGATAGACAATAAATACTGACTGAGCCAGTCATTCCCACATTCCATGAACAAATATTTTTAAAGTCTTCTGATTTCATCAACAGCCAAAAGCTTGGTCAGTTGAGTAACTTAATTTGCTAGGAGGAGTATTTCCCAATGGCAGGATGAATGTTAGTAATTATGTTCTTGGGACTTTAAAGGAAGGCCAAACTTCCCAATAAACAATGTCGCAAAGCCCCTTTTCATGTTATGGATTCTTATTAAAAAGGCTTGCTCACTGGAATAAATTTTCTTCCAAATTGCCAACATGAAATTAGAATGTTCACTTCAACCTCACATGTGGCATGCAACTAATGAAGCAGATTTCTTCCATGTTTAATGATTAGTTGCCATTGCATTGTCCTCTTTGGGAGTGTCTGTAAATGGCAGCCTGTGTTTGAGACTGGGAGATAGCAGTGGAAGTTGCATGCAGTATGACTCAGGAAATGTGCATTAAGGGTTAGTAGGGAAGAGTAGAGCAGGGGTCAGCAAAGGTGAAAGAGATAGGGCACTCAGTCTGCACTTTAAATAAATCATCTGGGCATTTGACCCCATGAGATAACAGTGGGCATGGCAACTTCCTACTTCCTCCTGCAGATGCATATTTAATGAGCTGAACAGTGTAAGATAACATGCTGTCAGCTGTCCTGTTCCCCCACCCAATGAAAATCTCTTCTAGTTTCATGTCCTCCATGCAGTTAGAGGGATATAGCAGGACTGTTTGAATATCGGGAGGACCAAATAGTAGTAGACTATCTTTTAGTTTCGTCTCGGGAATGTCTTAGTTTTTTTTAGCATGTTTAATTAAGTCTTATTTGTTTCCGCAGGCAATTCGGTCCACCTTGTTGACCAACAAGGGGCATGCATGCGGCATGTCGTGCGAGAGCTGCTCTTGGAGGTTGCTTCAGGAGTTGCCTAGTGCTTCATGTCGTCAGTGTATGCTTAAACTGGACCATCTGATGGGCAACATGACAGCTCAGAGACTATCGCTGTTGCTGTGCTGACACATGGATTTGGGCCTGTGTCTGCGGGAGTTTGCGCGTTCTCCTAGTGGTTGCATGGGTTTCCTCTGGGTGCTCTGGTTTCCTCCCACGTCCCAAAAATGTGCTCTTAGGCTGATTGGGTAACAAATTGTCCCTATATTGGTCCCTATATGGGAATCTTCCACAATAGGCATAGCCTAAAGTCATGGATATGTCATTAAGACGTTAGGATGGCGGCGTGGGCTCGTTGGGCCGAAGGGCCTGTTTCCCGTGCTGTGTTGCTCTTTGTTCTCTTTGTTCTTTGTTATCTAAACTTGGACTCCAGAACAGAAGATTCTAGCCTATACCCTCTCTTTGGTGAAGATCAAAGGTTGCCTACTTGCTTCTATCCTGGCTTCTAATGTCCTGTGCATCTATCCTGGCTCAGCATATTTGCCACTGAAGCTCTCATCTATATCTGAATCATCTCAAGTTGAATAATCCGGATGTGTTTCAGAACTCTGCTCCTTGCATCTTATTCTACACCATATTACTTTAACTATTGCTTCTGCCCCTGCTGAACTATACTGGCTTTTTGTTCTTCGGTGTATAAAATCCACGTTTAAATCCATTTATTGAATTGTTTCCTCCAGTTCTGTGACTCCTTCAACATAACCTTCTCTGAACCCTTCAAACTCTGCATTCCTTTCACTTTGGCCTATTTTGCATCTCTTCCATTTGTTCCATCGAATCTCACTTGCTGGAAACTAATCTTGTTTATTTTTGTATGTGCCTGCCTGACTTTAAGGTCCTTCTTAAAACCTACTTTTGTCAAGTATTTTGCCATTCCTCCTTACCCCAAGTGTTCATGTTTTGGTGATGTATCTATGAAGTTCTTTATGACATTTTTCTGAGTTAAAAGTGTTCATGTGATTCTATGTCAAATCTCCAGGGAGGAGATTGATCTACTCTTATGCTAATACCAATATTGCTGTGTTCTTGATTAATTGGCATGCAAGAACATTTGACAGATCATAGTTCCAGTATTCCAGGCCTTAACCATCCACCATATCCTTTACTTGCAATCTAAGACCAATGGGGGGGAAAAAACATGATTTTATACTCAAAACATTGTGTTTTGTATTATTTAGTGGTGCCTTCCAGGAGTATGGCAAATTGAAATTTTAAATTAGCGTAGTGTTTTTTTGATCTTCAAATTTCTTTTGGAAGTGTAAAATTAGAAATGCAAATGCTGAGACAATGGGAGGTGTTGTAACTGGAAATTTGAAGTAAATTAATGTTTGCTCATTTTATTGTAATAAATGTCCGATCTCAATGGCACTTGGTTTAAAATGCAAGATTTCTATAGACAACTTAATGAGGAGACTCATTGATTGTTATCAATGAATGGACAGGATCCACAATATAAAACATTTCATAGTCTACTGATTTTCTCTGAACTCCTTACACTTTCTTTTTTACTTCAGAGGAGAAAATATGTTGTTGGCAGCAGCCAGATAAACTGATAACCTAGATAAAAATGTGCTGGAATTCCATATGACTCATTTTGTTCTCTTTGATGATAGAGTTGGAGAGTACGGAGATGATGTAATCTTGAGCATGCTGAGTTCTGATCTACTGGCAGTAATAGGACATGGAAGCAGTCACAGGAAGTTGTGCAGTGATTCATATCCTGAGTTCAAAACTTCCTATATTCCATTATTCATATGCCAGACTGATGCCTAAATATGGAATTGATTTTGTTGTGTGTCAGCTTGAATTTAATTAATGAAGAATACAATGGTTTATTTGATTTGACAAGAAGTATTGCCAGTTCTTTTCCCCACAGTTCAGAGGAACCATAGAAATCCTTACAGTATGAAAAGAGACCATTCGGCCTATTAGGTCTGCACTAACTCTCCAAAAGAGCATCATACCCTGGCCCTCTTCTTGTCCCATCCCATAACCTCATGCATGTACCATGGCTAATCTACCTAACCTACCCATTTTGGGACACTAAGGAGCAATTTAGCATGGCCGATCCATATAACTTGTGCATCTTTGTACTGTGGGAGGAAACCAGACCATTCAGAGGAAATCCACGTGGACATGAATAAAGATCAAAAAATGTTACGGCACAGGAACAGGCCCTTCAGCCCTCCAAGCCTAACCGACCATACTGCCCGACTTAACTAAAAACCCTCTACCCTTCCAGGAACACTATTCCCACCTTATTCATGTACTTTGCAAGATGCTCCTTTAAAAGTCATTACTGTATCTGCTTCCACTACCTTCCCCAGCAATGAGTTCCAGGCACCCACCCGTGTCTATGTAAAACACCTGTCTCGTTCTTCTCCTTTAAACCTTGCCCCTTGCACCTTAAACCCATATCCCCTAGTAATTGATTCTTTCACCCAGGATAAAGCTTCTGACTATCCACTCAGTCCATGCCTCTCATAATCCTGTCGACTTCTATCAGGTCTCTCCTCAACCTCTGTCACTCCAGTGAGAACAAACCAAGTTTTTTCAATCTCTCCTCATAGCTAATACCCTCCATGCTAGGCAACATTCTGGTAAATCTTTTCTGAACTCTCTCCAAAGCCTCCACATCCTCCTGGTGGTCTGGCGACCAGAATTGAACACTATATTCCAAATGCAGTCGAACTAAGGTTCTATAAAGTTCCAACATGACTTGCCAATTTTAAAACTCAGTGCCCCAGCTGATGAGAGCAAACATGCCATAAGTCATCTTGGCTATCTTCTCCACCTGCATTGCCACATTCAGTGACCTGTGTACATGTACACCCAGATCCCTTTGCCTATTAATACTGTTAAGCATTCTGCCATTTACTGTATATTTCCTATCTGTATTAGACCTTCCAAAATGCATTACATCATATTTGTCCGGATTAAATTCCATCTGCCATCTCTCTGCCCAAGTCTCCAACTGATCTGTACTCTGCTGTATCCTCTGATGGTCCTCATTGCTATCTGCAAATCCATTAGCCTTTGTGTCCGCAAACTTACTAATCAATCCAGTTACATTTTCCTTCAAATCATTTATGTATATTACAAGCAGCAAAAGTCCCAGCACTGATCCCTGAGGAGCACCACTTGTCACAGCCCTTCGTTCAGAACTGCTACCCTCTGTCTTCTTTGACTGAATAAGAAGTCTCACAACACCAGGTTAAAGTCCAACAAGTTTATTTGATCGTAAACCCAGAGTTTACTATCAAAGAAACTTGTTGGACTTTAACCTGGTGTTGTGAGACTTCTTGCTGTTTTTACCCCAGTCCGAAACCAGTATCTCCATATCACTTTGACCGAGTCAGTTCTGTATCCACCTTGCCAGCTCATCTCTGATCCTATGTGACTTCACCTTCTGCACCAGTCTGCCATAAAGAAATACAAACTCCAACCAGTCATTCGGGGCCAAAATTGAACCTGGGTCCTTGGTGCTCTAAGACAGCAATGTGGTGTTTTCATTATCTTCCTTGGTTGCGTGTGTGCAAATAAGCTAGATGGAGGTCACCACAAATTTTTCCAGCTGATAATGTTTATTTTGTGTGCTATTTTCAAAATAATCTCCTGAAGTTGGACAATATTTGATATAAATACAACATAATAAAGGACTTGAATTTATCATATTGCACCTTTCGTGACCTCACAATGTGACAAAGTGATTTATAGCTGATGAAGAACTTTTCAAGCATAGTGACACTATGGCAAACATGGCAATTTGGGTATGTCAAATGGTCACAGCCAGCCGTGAGATTATTATCAACTAATCTATGTTGTTCAGGACACAGGAGAGAACTCCCCAGCTCTTATTCAAAATAGTGAGACTCTGTTTAATGTCCCATTTAAAGATAATGGCTAGAATTTTCTGACTGTATGCACCAGTGTAATCTTCTGGTCCTGCTGATGGTGAACCCCTGCTGTGGGTTTCCCAGTAATGGAGAGTGCCTACCGTTGACAGCACCAGGATAAGATTCCACTGCGAGTGAATGACAAACTGCCTCAGCCACTGCAGTATTTATGTAAACTACTTGCGTAAACGTTAAACTCTATCACTGAGCCTTTGATGGCGCCTGACAAATGAACGAAGCAGTGGAAGTAAATAATACCGGAGAACCCTCATAAATAGCACTTTGGGTGTACTTAGACTATTATGAACAACAATGGTTCAAAAAGGTGGTACACTACCATGTTGTCAAGGGCAAATATCCTGTGAATGAGTAAATAAATTAGGATCGGATCAAGCTTTTTGCCGAAAAGCTTGCCATGGTCAAATAACCTGCCAGCAATCATCCTAAATTTACAGTTGTAGAATGACCATTTGGGCAAAAACGCCATGTCTTTCAGAAATGAGAAAAATTAACAAAAAATATAAATTGTTTGTTATTTGAGAACACAAAATCTGAAATGAAAGTAGTGACAAGACAAATTTATGGCTGTGCATAAAAGGAGAGGATTGTAATTGAAAGATTAGGCATTGCTGATATCAGGGTGAAAATATTTGGTTCATTAGAGAAGCAGACAAAAACTGGTTGCACTGATTTTCTTTACTACAAGTCCTATGCCAAGACTGGATTATTTGCCTACTGTTCTGCAGCCCATTGTTCCATTTCTCATTGAACAGCATTACCAGGATAATTATTTGCCTGGAATACCAAAATGGCTTTAGTGCAGAAAAATGGGCAAAGGCAAGGGTCATGATTTTAGGTCCTTGGGCAGAAGTCCACTACAACTCAGTTCTGGTGGCAGTTCCTTCATTAAGAGAAGTTTTACCTGAAATATATATGGCTTTTTTTTTGAAAAATTATGGCACAAGTCAGAAAATTCAGTCTGTCTTGTTACTTGTTACAGCTGACAAATATATGATGCTTACGAAGAAATGTAAATTTGTAACCTGTTCAGTCATGTAGTTAAAACTCTCATCATTTTTTTTCCTGTAAGTGCTGCTGTCTGAGCTGTTGATTAATAAACCATCTGAATTGTTTGTGTGGTTGCGTAAAAGATATTATAAACTGTAACTCCCATCTGTCATCAGTAGTATATTTAACTCATAGTCCTCTCATAATACACACTAGGTGTCATTCAGTTTTGTTCCTTTTTTATCAGGGCTTTTCTAAGTTTTCAAAACCTGAGTAGCCTCCCAAGTGCGTCAGTGAACACCAAGCATTTTCATCATGCTGATGTCCCTATGTTGCTAAATAGACATGAACACAAATCAAATGTTCACAACTCTTTCCTTGCTATATTCATGCATGAGGAAGAAACACACAAATATATTCATCAGCTACATGGCCCCTTCATGTTAAACCTTGGCCAAGCCACTCTCCCATAGCCCCTTAACATTCACTCCTGGAAGTGCTGCCCACTTTAGGTGTGGATAATATGAAAAGTTCTCTTTTTAAGAAAATATTTAAGTCTTACCTTTTGTCAGTTTTAATGGGAGCAGTGATGCTGGAATGCTGATGCTACTTTGGCAAACTCCCTCACTCATTCTCTCACTCCTCATTCCGCGCGCTCTCGCTCGCGCGCTCTGTCACCCTCTGATTAAACAAAAGCAAAACACTGTAAATGCTGGAATCTGAAACAAAAGCAGAAAATGCAGGAAAATCTCAGCAGGTCTGAGAGCATCTGTGGGGAGAGTTTAGTGCCAACATTTGAAGTCTAGATGTTCCTTCATCAGACCTAAGAGCAAAGCGAAACACAGATTTATACAATTAGGTAGAGAGGGGAGGTGGTGGCAGCAAAGTGTGGAATTGAGCAAAAGTAATGCAGATGAGGATACAGAAGGCTGAGAAGGTGCTAAGATTGTCTATTAAGTGATCAGAATGCAAGAATGGCAGAATAGAAGTACAGATTGTTAAAGGACTATCTGAGGAATTCCTCTCCTTCCCAAAATTCACAAACAGGACCGCCCATCATATAAGCCCGTTCCTGCCCCACTGAACTCATTTCCTCCATTGTCTCCATTCTCGTTCCTCTTGAGCAGTCCCTTCCCAACTACATCCGTGATTCCTCGGACGCACTTGGATATCAACGACTTCAAGTTCCCTTGCCCAAACTGCCTCCTCTTCACCATGGATGTCCAATCCCTCTAAATCACCATTCCCCATGGTCTCAAAGCTCTTCGTTTCTTCCTCCAACACAAGTTTCAGCAATCCCCATTCGTCACTACTCTCCTCCATGTGGCTGAACTAGTTCTCTCCCTCAACAATTTTTCCTTTGACTCGTCTCACTCCCTCTAGATAAAAGGTTTGGCTATGGGCACCTGCGTGGGTTCCAGTTATGCCTGTCTTTTTATGGGTTTTTTTAACTCTTTTTAGAGATTTTCACAGTAACTTCACTGCACTGTTAATACAAGTCTACTTGAGATACTAACAAATAAACTAAAATTTATGTGGAACGTTTCCTGTTCCAGTCCTACTCCGGCCCCCTTCCACAACTGCTTTATCAGTACATGATGACTATTTTGGTGTCACTTCATGCTTTCACCTAGACTTGGAAAAATTTGTCAATTTTGTTTCCTATTTCCACCCCTCTATCACCTTCATGTGGTCCATCTCTGACACTTCTGTTTCCTTTCTTGACTTCTCTCTCATTCCTGATGATAAACTGTCCACTAGTATCCATTACAAGTCACCAACTCCTACAACTATCTTGATTACAGGTATTTACACCCTATATCCTGTAAAGACTCCATCCCATTCTTTCAGTTCCTTCGCCTCTGCCGCACTTATTCAGATGCTGCTACTTTCCAAGATTGTGCTGCCGATATGTCTTCCTTATTCCTCAATTGTGGTTTTTCTGCCCATTGTAATTGACAGGGTTCTCAACAGTGTCAAAACCATCCCTCATACCACTGTTCTCACCCCCTTCTCTGCCTGCCAGAACCAGGATAGAGTCCTCCTTGTCCTCATTTCTCATCCCATCAGTCTCCACATTCAAAGGATCATCCTTCGCCATTTCTGCCAACTCCAGCATAATGACATTACTCAAAAATGTACAGGTTAGGTTGATTGGCTATGTCAATTTGCTCTTGGTGTCCCGGGATGTCTAAATTAGAGGAATTAGCAGGTTAAATGTGTGGGATTGTTGGGATAGGGCCTGGGATGGGATTGTTATCAGTGCAGGCTCAATGAGCCAAATCCTCGTACACTGTTGGAATGCTTTGATTTAACACATCTTCCCCTCATCCCTTATCAGTATTCTGCAGGGACTGCTATCTCTGGGACACCGTGGTCTACTCATCCATCACACCCAGCACCTCACCTCTGCCCACAACAACTTCTCATGCAATGGTAGAATGTGTAACTCTTGCCACTTTTCCCTGCTCACCATCTCAAGTTCTGGACACTTCTTTCACATGAATTAGTGCTTCACATCTACCTCCTTCAATCTGGCCTTATTGCATTTGCTGCTCCCAATGTGGTGTACTCTATATCAGAGAAACCAAACACAAGCAGGACCCAGACCTTCCTGTCACTTGCCACTTCAACACACCACCTGGCTCTCCTGTCCACATATCCATCCTTGGCCTTTTGCAGTGTTCTCACACAATCTACACAAACCTGAGGAACAGCATCTCATCTTCTGGGCACTTTACAGCCTTCTAGATTGAACATTGAATTCAACAATCTCAAAGGATGAAGTCTGTCCTCCACTTTCACTCATTCCGTTTATTTTATTCCATTCCATTCCATTTCATCTCATTTATCTTTTTTATCATTCTTTTTCATTCTATTTTTCCACCTCTCCACTCCAACTCTCCTTTCCACATTCTCCCTCCCCCTCCCCCCCCACCGCTCACCCTTCAATGCAACTGCTGTAGTCCTTCAACAACCTGCATTTCTGTTCTGTTATTCTCAGATTCTGACCACTTAAAGGACCTTCTGTATCCTCCCTTACATTTCCTTTGTCCAATTCCACACACCCCCAATCCAACAGTATAAATTTCTTTGCTCTTAGCTCTAACGAAGGGTCATCTAGATTCGCAATGTTAGCTCTATTCTCTCCTCACAGATGCTGTCAGACCTGCTGAAATTTTCCAACATTTTCCAATTAGGCAAGCTGCTCTGTACCATTTTTCAAATGTGCCTGTCCTGTCATGGATCCCTAGGAGGCTCCCACAGACCCCAGTTTGGGAATCCCTGCTTTATATTGTTTCAAGTTTTTATTTCCCTATTTTCTTCTCTTGTTTCCTGAAGTGCTGAGTACAGTTGCACAGGCATCAGCAGATTCCAGTACAAAAGCAAAATTCTGGAAATGCTGGAAATTGGAAATTAAAACAGAATATGCTAGAAATTTTCAACAGGACCTTGTTAGGGAGGAAAAATGTATTGTTTTGGATCTGTGATTTATCATTAAAACCCAAGAGATTCCAGTATTTAAATGATCATTTTTCAGCTAATGTCAGCCAAGTTTGACCCTGTCTATCAAGCATTCCCAAAATGATCACTTTGCAGCAGAAATTATTGAATTGCAATTGGTTGTGGAAACACTGCTCCTCTCATCAGCTGAAGTTCACTGAGTTCAGTTGTAGTTCCCCATGACTGCTACCAGCTACTTTTGGGACTACATGAGAAAGTGTCTGTACTTGCAATGTAATAAGTATTATATGACATTATTATCAAACTAGTGACCAAAGGGTTAATATCGAAATTATTTTTGTAGTTGTCACAAAGCTTCAAATCATGCGGATTAATGAGATAGATGCAAGTAGTTGCACACTTTAAAGTGCTCTCTTTTGTACTTGGTGGCTCTTTCCTTCTGAATGTGGTTTACTGTGGGTGTAGCTATCCCACAGACCCATTGATAATTTCCCTCCTATCCTGCCCTTTGTAACATATTAGATTACATTGTGCTTTCCCATTGTGCTTTCCTGCTAATACTCCAGTGAGTCATCCACACTCCATAAGCGTAATTGGCAGCAGCCTTAGTGTACCTGCCTGTCTGTATCTGCTTCCCTTGTACAGTTCACACAGAGGGATTGACTGCAGGCTGAGAAACAGACTACCTAAGGAATAGCACTAAACTTCCAATGGGTAGACTTCTTACTTAAAGGTAGGAAAGACTTCTATACAACTGTTGAAGGGAATATTATTTTACAAAGCTTGTATATCATTTTCAAGTTTATGTCTGTGATTGTGTTAGGACAAATGAAAATAAAGTTATTGCTAGCCACATTTCCAGGTGTTCTTGTGTGTACCTTTTATCTGCTCCAGATGGGGATGGCACAGTTACACAGTGGTTAACACTACAGTCTCACAGCGCTAGGAACCTGAGTTTAATTCCAACCTTGGGTCACTGTCTGTATGGAATTTTCACCATCTCCCTGTGTCTATGTGGGTTTCCTCTGGATGCTCTAGTTCCCTCCCACAGTCCAAAGATGTGCAATTAGGAGTGATTGGTAAGGCTAAATTGACCCTAGTGTCAGGGGGATTAGCAGAGTGAGTAGAGAGGGTTATAGGAATAGGGTCTGGGTGGGATTGTAGTAGATGCAAACTCAGTGGGCGGACTGGCCCCCTTCTGTACTGCAGGAGTAGCACAGTTCCACTGAAAGTAGTTATATTATGACACGGCTTTACCCAATTATAGCCACTTGCTCCCCCCAAAGCTCAGCCAGACAATTTCCTTTCAAAAATGTTCTCCATTCTTTTTCTGGATTGTTATTCTTGGAAGATGGTTTCAACAAATATTTTCTAATATCTTGCCCCGCTGTCCATTCTTCAAATATAGGTACGGTCTGTGCCTTTGACAAGCTATTCATATGGGAGGGTAATGCCACTGACATCTCCCTATCTGACTCAATATTGACACATACTCAGCTTAACAACAGGACACTTTGGATGGTGATCAGTGGAACAATAGCCACATCTGCAGCGTTTAGAGTTTCTTTCTGTTCCAAAAATTTTGATTTCCCCATTGTACCTATGAAGTCTCTTTGAAAGAGCTATATCCCTAAACATATTCTCTTTTAGAATATTTATCTAATTTCCTCTTGAAAGTCCACCACCCTTTCTTAGCTTAAAATAGTACAACATTCTAAAGGAAGGAAGACATGGAAATCAGTATAATGTTACATACTTGGAGTGTATCACTGCATTAGTGGTTTAGTACTGTAGCAGAGTTTTGCTGAATCTGATTGTAATATCTCATTATTGTTTGACAGCCTCGGAGTCTATTAACTTCCAATGATGTTTAGCTTTTATTTTATACCTTTCAGCAGCAGTTCCAATTTTGATCACGTTTATTTAGGCATTACGAATTGTTATACTAACAATATAATACAATGTCTAACAACTCACTCTTTGCTTGGCAAAGTGCACAGCACCATAATATATTTAATTAAGAACTTTTAGACAAGACTGAAACAAAATAAAAAACATTGATTTTTCTCAGTAGTTTCTATTGTACTCATCAGATTGATCAATGAATAATGTTCTGATTGGTAATTTATTTCAATTTAACAAATTCATTTGCTTTAACTATCACATACATACTCATGAATATCCCAGATAATGGCTCAAAAACAAATTAAAGATTCGTGTGGGAGAGGGTAGAAATGTCTTCAACATTAGAATGAGATTAATTTGCTGTGATGCCAGTGAATTTTTGGCTGAACTTAGTACATCAAAGAGGTAATGTCAAAAATAAAAATCATTAATAATTATATTAATATAAAGTAATAATCACTTCTCAGCCTTTTGGTTGAGATCAAGCATCAGTTCAAGCCCAAAAAGGGGTGCAATGCCTTATCTTAATGCCTTATCTTAATGGCTTGAATCTTGCTTGTCTCTTCTGGGGAGATTTTGAATTGGATTCATTTGGATTTTGAATTTGGTTTTTGGAGCAAGTAAGGAATGGATTTGGGTTTGCCTGGTCCAAGCTGAGCATGAGCTTTATAACTTTACAACTGGAGAGAAGATCAGAAAGAAAGAGGTTATGTCACCAAAGGCTAAATATTCATAATTGGTATTAGTAATTAAGTATTAAAAGGTAAGTTGGAATAAGTAGTTGTATGAATGAGAACAAATATTAATGGAGACAGTAATTATCAGATGCATCGCTAATTAGTTGATGCATTGTTTATTTTCTTGTAAGCTTTAAAATTTTCAGTTACTTCATTGCAGTGTTAATGTAAGGCTACTTGCAACTCTAATAAATAAGCTTCAAACTTTAAAAAACTTATTGCACACCTTCATTTGGCCTATTCTATGGAGTACTTGTGCAGGAATTGTATGGTTTGGGAAGAGTGCTAATAGAGGGATCTTCTTGTGGCATATCCATTCATGAACTTTGGACTCAGACATTACGATCTTTTTAGAAGAGACAATACGGCAGTTAGATTTATTTTCTTTCTTTGCTGAGTACCACATGCTTTCCACAAAAGATGGAGGTGTCTAGAAGTGAATTTTAGTAGTAGATGAAACCTACATCCATAAGACCAGAAGTCCAGATATTTCCTTTACAAGATGAAACCATTAAAAATTCAGGAAACAGTTGGCCTATCCAAAACAAACGACGCAATAAAATAAAGCTAACAGTCAAACTAAAACAATAAGTTCAGAAGAGATTAAACAAAATCTTGCATAATTTAATGACGACACCGCTGAGTTTTGAGGTAAGGAGCACATTTAAGTAGGATGGGAGCCCTTCCACCTTCCTGCCTTAAGGGAACATTCATGGATGACCCCGCCACACTGATGCTAATTAAATCTTTTAATTGAGTGGGGCTTTATCCAATTGTTGCTAATATTCAACCAGCGACAGACAAGGGAGTGGGCATGCATGAAACCTGAAAAGCAAAGTGTCCAACTTATTTGGCAGAAATGTGGATTTTTTTTTACATGTTTGTTGTTATTGATTCTCTGTGTCTGCTCCTGTTCCTAGCTCTTGTTTATATCTTTCATCCCTAACACGTTATGCTTTCTTCTGTTCTATTTTACTTGTGTCTTTTTTGTCCTTTCTTGTTAATGAGGAGATGGTGAATGAGGCAGTGTTTTGTGGCAAGAAGGAAGATATTGAAAACTACAGCCTTCATTTTATTCACAGACAAATTGACCCCTATTGCTTGCATTTTCCTGTCAAGTGTATTCATGATCAGCTTCTACTCATTCAGTCCTTCTGTGCTCACATTGGAAACAAATGCAGTGTTATTTTTCTTTCAAAAATCAACATTATGAATTGCTGAAAATGACATCTAACTCTTTGCTTTGGCCCAGTTGGAAAGACATGATTACTCCTTTGAGAGTTCCCTTCCGTCCTTAGAGCAGAGTTAAATTTATTTCAATGGCCTGTTTTACTCAATGTTGTTAAACACTTTTCAACTTTGTGTTGTGTTGAAAATCCCACGATCAATCCAGGAATGCCAGAATTAGCCCCTATGTCAGAGTTTTCAAATAGCGGGTTATATATAAAAGGGGCAGTTTTTGAGATTTAAAAAAAAAAGAAATATCCACTTTTTAACAAAATGTAGGCAGGGAGACTTAAAGTGCAGATGTTGTTTGAGATTAAAAATAAATTATCTGTGTGAAAGAGTGAGAATAAGGCAGGATGTTTAAGTGATAGCTTTTAGAGGCAAGTTACAGAAAGAGGTCACACTGATGAGAGGCCAAAAATTTAGCAAACTCACATAACCAGCAGTGATTACAATAGAAACAAAAAGGACTAGAAATACTCAGGAATTTGTATTATTTTATCTAGAGAGAGGGAAGCAGAATTTTCAGGGCGATAATTTTTTGTCAGCAGTAATTGGCGGTGGACTGGTAATGGCTGAGAGAAGGAATATAGGGGAATGTGTTAGAAAATAGAGACAGGGAGAGAAATGAAGTGCACTAGAAAATTGAACAATGAGCAATTGACCAGCTGTGTAGTGGAATGGTGAGGAACCACAATGGTCAAGAATGGACTGGAGATTGTAGTGTCATTGTTTTAGATGGCCACTGCACACAAGATCAGGGAGATGAGGTAGCCATCACTCAGAAGTGGGAGCCTAGATAGGGAAGTTTTAATATGTTAAATGTCCTTAGATGCAAGTTGTTGTTGTAGTTGCAAGGATGATAATATGGACATACATATAGCTAGGATCTAAAACTCATGTAAAAGAGAAGAGAGAAAAAACAAACAAATGTTGTGAGATATATATATAGAGAACAAGTTACTCTGTGGTGTAATTGCTGTTATGAAGATAGTTGTCAAATGAGTTTGAGGATCCAGATGTGGTTCTGCACAGTAACTCAGTATCCAATGTGACCTATCATACAGTCACATTTGACAAAAAATAGTGTTGTATAGCATTTAATGTCATAAAATATCCCAGGACACTTCACTGGAGCAGAATAAAGCAAAGTACGAATTTGAGTCATGTAGGCCATTTTGGGGCAGGTGACCGAAACCATGGGCCATGACACAAGTTTTAAGTACCATCTTAAAGGAAGGAGAAGAGTTAGAGTATCAGAGGGATTGCCTGTTAAGCTAGTATCAGTTTCTTTGGAGAAGATTAATAGGACTTCAATGGAATGTGATAGAACAAAGTAAATTTAATATATAAATGTGTTGAATGGAATGGCTATTTAAAGTCACTTGGTCTCTGTCCTATTTTTAACTTTTAAAAATCTAAATCTGAGAAGCCATCTGTGATCTTCAAAGTCTGGCAGAAAAGTTTCCATTCCGGTACGTACAATAAAGAAACTTGTATAGGAAGTATTTCCTATTATAATGGCATAGTGGAGCAGAAACAACCTATTATTTTTCATTATTCCATATTAGAAGCAAAATTTAATAACTGTTACTGTCAAATATCATTTGTTTATGTAAAAGCAGAAAATGGTCAGGTGTCATCTGTAGAGAAAAAGCAATAAAACTGCTTCAGGTTGATGATCTTTCGCCAACTGGAAAAAGTTAAGAATGTAATTGATTGTAAGCAAGTACAAGGCAGGAAAGTGGGGAAGAAAGAAGAAAAGAGAAGATCACTGATGGAGTGGAAAGCAGAAGAAATTAAATGATCAAAAACAAGATGTTGCAAGATAAAAGGAGCTAAGCAATGGGACAAGTAAAGAAACTAAACATATGCCTTAAAGGAATATAAATGGAAATAGAGGTTCATTAAAAGCAGTTGTTGTCTTTAAATGAGAAATGAAGGCAAAAGTTATGATCTGAAATTGTTGAATTCAGTATTGACTCTGCAAAGCTATGAAGTATCTAATCAAAGAATGAGGTGCTGTTGTTCATTGAGCATCTGTTAAGTTCATTAGGATAGTATGGGAAACAGGTCAAAGTTGCATAAAGTGAAGAATTGAAACGTAGAATCATAGAAAAACTACAGCACAAACAGGTCCTTCGGCCCACAAGTTGCACCAATCTTACCTACCTACTAGGCTTTCCTATAATCCTCAATCCTATTAAGTCCCATGTACTCATCCAGAAGTCTCTCAAAAGACTCTAATGAATTTGCCTCCACCATTACTGACGGTAGCCGATTCCACTCACCCACCATTTCTGAGTAAAATGTTAATGATCATGTTCACTTTTAACAATGCCGAAAGGGTGCCTCACCTCTCCCAAAGGTGTCCTGTCACCCTATCCAAAGCAATAACTTGCCTCACCAAAGGAGTACCCTGACTATCCATAATAACTCAGTGAGTTCATATCTCTTCTGAATGTTCTAATCTGCACACTGTATTGGTGCTGTGTCCTGCTGTTGCTTTGAATTGGAAACCTTCATCAACTTTGCTTCCAATTTCCACCTTTCACTCAGTTTCACGTGATTTGACTCCAACCTCTTCCTTTCTTGACTTCTGTCTCCATTTTTGATAGGTTATCAACTAATATTAATTATAAACTCACTGACTCCCACAGCTACCTCCCATACGTTTCCTTTCACCCTATGCCCTGTAAAGATTTCATTCTTCCAGTTCCTCCATCTTCCTCGTATTTGTTCCAATGATACAACCTTCCACACTGGTGTTTCTGAGATGTTGCCTTTATTCCTCATCTGAAGATTCCCATCATGATTGACAGGGCCCTCGACAACATTCTCCATACTTCTGGTCTCGTTGCCCCCCTTTCAGGACCACAAAAGAGTTCTCACTAGCCTCTGTATTTAACACATCATTTTCTGCAATTCCTGTCATCTCAAACATACCACCACCATGCACATTTTCCCTTTCAACATGCTTTCAGCATTCTGAAGGGACTGTTCCTACAGTTATACTCTGGCCCACTTCTTAATCACCCTAACACACCATCATCTTCCCACACAAACACAGACATAACACCTATCCTTCTACTTCCTCTCTCCTCACCGGCCAAGGCCCCAAACATTCTAGATGAAGTACGATTTAAATGTACTTTGATTTATTATTGTCACATGTACTGGTATACAAAGAAAAGTTTTGTTTCTTGCTCACTGTACAGACAAAGCATACCATTCATAGAGTTTATTTGGGAGAAGGAGAGGATGAGGGGCAGAATGTAAATTTTGTTAACAGTCATAGCTCAGGTGTAGAGAAACATCAATTCAATATAAGAAGGTTTATTCAAAAGTTTAATAGCAGCAGGGAATACGTTTTTCTTGAATCAGTTGGTACATGATTTGGCTTTTGTATCTTTTTCCCAATACAAGAAGGTGGAAGAGAGTATGTTCGGATTGCATGGGATCTTTCATTATACTGGCTGCTTTTCTGCGTGAAGTGTAGGCAGAGTCAATGGATGAGAAGCTGATTTGCACGACGGATTTGGCTTCATTCACAATCCTTTATAGTTTTCAATGTAGTATACTGCACTCACTGCTCAAAATGTGATCTCCTCTACAATAGGGAGACCAAACAGATTGGGTGACTGTCTTGTGGAACACCTCCATTCAGTGTATAAGCATAACGCCCAGCTTCCAATGGCCTATCATTTTTAATTCTTCACCTTTTTCTCACACTGGTATCTCTGTCCTTAGCTACTTTTTCCAATGAAGTTCACGGTGAGCTTGACGAACAGCACCTCATCTTTTGAATAGACACTTTACAACATTTGGATTCAATAATGAGTTCACCAACTCTGTTCCCCCATTTGTTTCCTCACTGTTTTCGTCTATTTTCTTATTTTGCTTTTAGACACTAGCACACTTGCTGCAAACACACCTTTTGTTTACTTGCTTCCCACATCACCATTTACTTTGGCCCTATTTGGCTGACTCTTCTGCCATTCAATCTCTTCTGTTTTTCACTGTCTCATAGATCTTATTTATTCCTGGCCTGGGTCACCTCTGTGATCCTGGTCATCTGTGGTGGTTGTTTTGGTGGTAGCTACCAGGTGGCACTGCTGAACAAGAGTTCTGATGTCTGAACAACAACTTTCAGGCAGTGAGACAGCAACCCACAAGGTCTTAATCTAGGGAAACGCATGCTGGTGACCTCTCAAGTATCTGATTGGCTCATGGTTTGCTCGACCTTCTGGAGAGCAGGCAAACTGAGTTTCTTGCAAGTCTCCTGTCGTCTCCACAAGATAAAATCGTAGAATCATAGAACCCTGACTGTGCAGAAAGAGGCCAGTCAACTCATCAAGCCCCACCCAGTCCCTATCTCTGTAATCCCATGTATTATACCTTGCTAATCTCTCTGACACTAAGGGGCAATCTAGCATGGCAAATCAATATCCCACACATCTTTGGACTGTGGGAAGAAACCAGAGCACCTGGAGGAAACGCATAGGGAGAATGTACAAACTCCATACAGACAGTCATCTGAGGTTGGAGTTGAATCAGGATCTCTAGTGCAGCATAGTGTTAATCACTTTGCCACCGTGCCGTCTATTCTACTGTTAACTCTGTTCCCCAATCGACATATGCTCCCGACCTACAGAATATTACCAGCATTTTCTGCTTTTATTCAAACTTCATTGGCAATGAAATTATGATAGAATGGAGTGATTTCTAGGAAAATTTATCCAGAATAAATTTCAGAAAGGGCTCCCCTACTTCTTTGCTGAAGTTGATAAAATAATTCTGCTGCTAAGCCTTTGTAAGCAGTAAGTTTCAGCTCTGCGTTGATGAAACTGATCAGTTGAAGTCATATAATTGACTTTAGCTTCCTTGGGATTGTAAAATAAAGTAGAACTACAAATTGTTGATCACTCACACCTGTTGAGAAGCACATCTGTGCAGACATTAATATAAGATCAGCAAACTTTGGATAGGCTACAGATTGAACCTGAGATCTCCAGTTTGCATAATTCACTCATCCAAGTCTTAATCAACTCAGCTACTGGGAAATACTTTGTTTTATGAATTCTTCCTTCTGGGAGTCTGCAATGGTGATCCTGTCCTGTCTTGGGTAGCACAGTATCACAGTGGATAGCACTGCTGCTTCACAGCTCCAGGGACCTGGATTCGACTCTCGGCTTGGCTCATTGTCTGTGTGGAGTTTGCACATGCTCCTCATGTCTGCGTGGGTTTCCTCCGGGTGCTCCAGTTTCCTCCCACAGTCCAAAGATGTGCAGGTTAGGTTGATTGGCTGTGCTGAACTTGCCCCGTAGTGTCCTGAAATGTGTGGGTCAGAGAGATTAGCGGGTAAATATGTACGGAAATGGAGATAGGGCCTGGGTGGGATTGCGGTTGGTGCAGACTCGATGAACCATATGGTCCTTTTCTGCACGGTAGGGTGTCTATGAATATTTGCCAGTATAATAATTTAACTTGTCAGGAATAACATTAAAAATGCATGAAATTACCATTCAACATTTAGTGAAGGTGATTGGCTAGTAAATTATTTCAAGTAGTAAAGTCTCTTCATAGATATCTGTAATATACTCTTGCAAGGATATTGTACTGTAATTTGAGCTCTGTTGTGTTAACTATTAATCTTAGATTTTTTTCTTAACCTTGCGTGCCTTGTGATTAAAGATGCCTTTATGGATAATATTGTTAGGGATTGCAATTATATTTGTGATTTATATTTGTAAAGTGCCTTTTAATGTAATAAACTCACATTTTTAAAAAAACAGATGAACTATGTATTTGATCAGATAATCAAAGGCTTACTCAAAGACATAGGTTTTAAGGAGAAAGCCAGATAGAGGCAGAAAGATGTAAGGAGAAAAAGTTATAGCCTGAAATGGTACAGTGATTAAAATCAGAAATGCCTTAGAGCTTGAAGTATACAGATACTTAAGTGTTGTGGGGCTGGAGGAGATTAAAGAAAATGGAGATTATTTTTACATACCAGGATGATCAGAGAATTTGCATAGTTTTATCCAGTGAGAACAGAATGCAAGAATGCTTTGTGGCCCATCTCGATGGGCAATACTCAGATATTTGATGGCGTACATATGAACATACAATTTAAGAGTATGAATAAGCTATTTAGCTCCTCAAGCTTGCTCTGCTGTTTGATAAAATCTTGACTGATCTGATTGTGAGCTGAACTCTGCTTTTCCTGTCTATCCCCTGAAGTTTTTGGTTCCTTATCAATCAATATTTTTCTAACTCAGCTGTAAAAATATTCAATGACTTTGCCTCCATTGCTCTCTGGGGTAAAGAATTCCACAGACTCACGACCTTTAGAGAAAACATTTCTCATCTGTCTTAAATGGGGGACCTGTTAATTTTAAACTGTGCTCCCAAGTTCAAGATTTTTGCATAAGGGGAAAAAAATTTCAACATCCACCCTGTCTTTTCCTGTCAAAATTTAATATATTTCTGCAACATCTCATTCTTCTAAACTCTAATGGATGGAGCTCTCCCTTTCTGCAAATGAGGTGGAGGAAATTATAATTTGGTAGAGCTAGAAGTACCATCGATGTAAACCAATCCTTTAAACACTAGCATCTTTGTCTGGAAGTCCATTGCAAATACTGGGCGGAATTTTCCCAAAAAAATTCTAAGTGTCATAAAAATCTGAAAAAACGTTCCATAGTGATCTTTTGAGCAAGTCAGGCACTGCAATCTTTCCCCGCACAGTTTTTCTTCAACAATGTAGCCAAATTATGCCAGGGAAGCTGGCTGCAGTGAGCTTGAGTGCCGTTGTACAGCCAGCATTGCTACCTCTCTGCACCTACATGGCATCAGGACTCTCTTGACGAGTCCTATGGTGGACTCCTGATATGACCTCACCCCAACTGTAAACAACCCTTAAGTACTATAAATAAAACAAACATAGGATTTATGAACATTTGGAGAGGTATAGTATGATCAAAAATAGTCAGCCCAGCTTTGTCAAGGGTAGATCATTACCTTATGAGCCTGGTTGAATTTTTTGAAAATGTGACTAAACACATTGATGAAAAAAGAGCAGTAGATGTAGTTTATATGGACTTCAGCAAGGCATTCGATAAGGTGCCCTATGCAAGGCTTCTGAGAAAGTGGGGGGGGCCTGGGATTCAAGGGGACGTTACTTTGTGAATCCAAAACTGGATTGCCCACAGAAGGCAAAGAGTGGTTGTAGATGGTCTTTTTCTGCATCCAGGTTTGTCACCAGTGGAGTGCCCCAGAGACCTGTTCTGCGACCCTTGCTCTTTGTGATTTTTTATAAATGACCTGGATGAGGAAGTGGAGCAATGTGTTGGTAAGTTTGCCGATGACACAAAGGTTGGAGGTGTTGTGGATTGTGTGGAGGGATGTCAGAAGTTGCAACGAGACATAGGTAGGATGCAAGACTGGGCGGAGAACTGGCAGATGGAGTTCAACTCTGATAAGTGTGGAATGATTCATTTTGGCAGGTCAAATAGGATAACAGAATATAATATTAAGGGTAACACTTTTGGAAATGTGCAAGATCCGAAAGATCCAGATTACTAGGATGCTCAAATGAGTTTTGCAGGTGGAGGATATGGTTAAGAAGGTGTATGGTGTATGATCTTCAATTAAAGAATTGAGTTTAGGAGTCGGGAGATAATACTGCAGCTGTATAAGACCCTGGTCAGACCCCACTTGGAGTACTGCGCTCAGTTCTGGTCCCCTCATTACAGAAAGGATGTGGAAGCCATAGAAAGGGTGCAGAGGAGATTTACAAGGATGTTGCCTGGATTAGGTGGCATGGTTTATGAGGATAGGTTGAGGATGAGAGGTGAACTAAGAGATGTATAAGGTATTAAGAGGTATTGATCGAGTGGATTCTCAGAGGCTTTTTCCCAGGACTGTAATGGCTGCCACAAGAGGACATAGATTTAGGGTGCTGGGAATTAGGTACAGAGAAGATATCAGGGTAAGTTTTTCACTCAAGGGGTGGTGTATGCATGGAATTGGCTGCCAGCAGTGGTAGTGGTGGAGGTGGATTTGATAAGGTCTTTCAAGACACTTTTGGATAAGTACATGGGACTTAATAAGATAGAGGATTATAGGTAAGCCTCGTAGGTAGGAACATGTTCGGTGCAACTTGTGGGCTGAAGGGCCTGTTTGTGCTGTAGTTTTTCTATGTTCTATAAAGTTCTTGCTCATCAAAAATTCAACTTTCTAATGTTTAGATACACTTTACAGATGCTTAGTACCAGCACACTGTCTCAACTTTGTTCACTCACATGTCTGATTGTGGAAATGCGTCTTTTATGAGGAAGGAAAAAGAAGCCAATTAAAACATAAATTTGCCACTATTATTGAACCATTCTAATTATCGTTAGTAGTTCTGGTTGAACATCCTTCGGGAGGTTTCATCACATGAGCTCTAGCTGCCTCACCTAATCCAAAGATATTTTTGAAATCTCCAAAATTTTTATAATAAAAAAAGTTCAAAGAAAAAGAATTGCTTTTAAAATCCTTGTTATTTTTCCTCCCTGGTTGCTTATAGAGTGCCCAAGAGACTAATCTTTTGTTTGTTGAAACTTGCAGACAATCTCAGATGGGTTGGCATTCTTAATACTAATCAACCATCATTGATAAATGAAAACTGTGAGTAAAGGGCAAATTGAGTTTTTTAAATTCAGGGAATTGCTGGACAACATAAAAACAATATATATTAAATGTTATTTAACATGCCACCATGATTTGCAATTGTTAAGAATTTCTGCATTTTCTCCTGGATGGCTTGCAGCAATTCCCAGTGCTAAATCATTAATTCTAGGAGACTCCAGATATGTTGGGAGGATTGGAAATCCTAGGTATTGCTATTGTCTGGTTTTTAGACAATACCAGTTGATTAAGCTAGTGCAGCCAGATCAAAATGCACAGGATTAGAAGTGGGCCATTTGACCCATGAGTCTGCTGCACCTGGGACTTTTGTTGAATTGAGCAGTTTTGGAGTTGCAAGGCAATGTGTGTAAAGTTATCATCATTATTGTGCTGTAAATTGAAGAAAGATAAAAAGATAAATTAATGGAAAAAGTCAAGGTGCCTTCTGGACATCTGCATTGAAACGTTCCTGGTTGCCAGTTTTATCAAACCTAGCAAATTTACAGCTAATTGTGCAAGACCAGGTTTGGGGCTACTGCTACTAGTAAATATTTGTGATCTGATTTGAATTCTATTATATTGCTATTTGGAACTTACTTTAATGGTAAGAAGCCCCACAACACTAAGTTAAAGTAGAATAGGTTTATTTGGAACCATGAGCTTTTGGAGCGCTCCTCCTTCATCAGGTGAACTTAATTTTAAGTTTTCATTATTCAGTAATAAGCAACCGGAATTCTTGATGGGATTACAGCCCATAAAAAGAACAGCTTATTCTCTGCTGCTGTCAGACTTTTGAATGGACTTACCTTGTATTAAGTTGATCTTTCTCTACACCCTAGCTATGACTGTAACTTTACATTCTGTACTCTCTCGTTTCCTTCTCTATGAACGGTATGGTTTGTCTATATAGCATGCAAGAAACAATACTTTTCACTGTATGTTAATACATGTGACAATAATAAATCAAATCAAAATTTGCTCCATAATGTCCATTATTCTACCTTTACACTTTTTAAAGCACACAAATGAGCTTTCTTTCTTAGACTGGTGATTATTTCCATTGTCGGATAGGCAACTAATATTGTTTTGTGAAGCTATCTCATTTATAGGATACATTTTTCCACATCAGAGGAAACGTCTGCAGTACTCACTGCAGCTGCCATTGCTGTGATTATTTTAATAGAGCCCTCCTTGCTGTGTCGAAACCTTGTTTCAAAACAATAGATTTTTAATTTCAAAGCTTCTTGCCATAATTAAACACTGAATTATTGTGAATTTTAGAAACATAATGAATCTGTAAATTTATCCTACAAATAACTGAATCTTTAGATCCGAACCCAGCTATGAATCTTGTCTGTATTAAATCAGCTAAACTTGCGGTCTTCGGTACTTCAGATTTATGAGGGAAAATTGTTTATTATCCCTGATCATTATGCAACTGTAATATCTGTGTGCAATCTGTGTGTTGTGTCCCAGAAAGGAACCATAGATTTCAAGAGAGATGGAGCGATAACTAGAAAATTAAAATTATTTAAAAGTATTAGTGGGGAAATTCATTAATCTGCAAAAGGGCAGCTTAAAAAAGCAACTTAATATGTTGAGAAGCAAAGTTTGTGTAACTTAAAGGTGGCTGAAACCAAAGACACTGCTTCTGATGTCTACTGACATGGGAGTTTTCCACTTCAGTTGTTGAATCTAAAATCTGACCAACAGCTGGTTTTGTTTATTCCTAATTGCTTGCTCATTTGTACTGCAAGTCATTTTGTTCTTAGTAACTATCAGGCTAAGTCTATCAAAACTGTTTCTTTTACAGTGTATTTTGTTGTTATGTAAGAATTTTTTAAAAACATAGCATACCCTTTGTAATCACAAATGTGAGCCAAATATTGTCCTTCCATTTCAGTCCTTTAATGAGTGAAGTCACAAATGAAAAAGAAAGATGCTAACAGTGCAGTGTTCAAGTATCTGTGTAATGATGTCTCATAGGGTGGAATTCTCCCATGTTGTCGCTAATTGGTTCAATGGTAGGCCCAGGAAGTGGAGAGCAAGAATTTAGTGAGCTGGTATGAATTTCCTGAAACAACCCATTAAGCCAATGGGAAAACATGCTGGGTTCAGAAAATACCTGAACTAAAGTAGCGTGCAAAAATTGAGACTTAGTTTACATCATGGACATCCAGCAAGAAGATGAGAGGCCTGCAGTTACCAGACGCTGGAGGAATTTGATGCCTGGAATGGAGGTGGATCCTCTTGTTGTGGTGCTGCCATGAAGCAGTTGTCAGAAGGTGGGGATTCCACACACAGTAGCTTTTGCTTCGCCAAATCAAGAGATGCCTTCAAACCTTGTGCTCTCAGAATCTTCCCTGGCCTTTGTTGACTTCTTCAATTTGTTTCGGAATGTTAGGGTCTTCACCACATGATGTTATCAGTGTGGCAGGGGGAGTGCTAGATAGGGTGAAGGTAAGTTATATGTGCATGGGAGGGAAAGAGGTGTGAAGCTAGGAGTGAGGGGATGAAGATTTTGGCAGGGTGGGGGTATTGAGATTGGGAGGCAGCAGATTGAGATGAGGCTTGGGCGGAGGAGGAGGATATCTGTAGCAGGGTGGGATGAAGATATCTGTAGCGGGATAGGATGAAGATGCCGAGGAGGTGGTGAAGCTGAGAGGGAGTTAGGAGAGCTGAAGATATCTAGAGAGAGGAAAAATCAGTATGGTATTGTAGGAATGTGTCATAGGAGGGAAAGGACTGAGGGAGGGAGTTAGGAGGGATGATGGAATAAGGGTAGGAGTAGGTGTCATAGGGGAAGGAGTTCAAGAGGAAGTTTGAAGGGCTGGAGGTGTTTGGCGGGAAGGAAGGGGCAGCTGGGGAGAAAAATTTTATAGAAGCATACTTCATTTATAACATACCTGGAAGAACATTACAAACATTTAAAAAATAGCCATCACAAACAGTGAGTAATATCCAGGTTTTCTGCATACATCATGCTGCTCTCTTGGGATGCTTCAGTACAGTCAAAGAAATTTACAGACCATTCAAAATGATCATTACAAATGCTACAAAGGTATTTAAATTGTTTACGTAGAATAAGTCACATTTTGAGATGCTTCCGTACATTTGTGAAACGTGTAACACTCACTGTATACATTCATTGAGTCATACAGCGTGAGTGGGGTTCTGAACATTGTACTTACCTTGATGCATTATGACTGAAACATCTTAGACAGCAGTGTTCCCCATTTTGTTGTAACAGTGGCTGCTCCAAGCTTCATTGCATCCCTCAGCATGTAGTCTTGGGCTTTGGAATATGCCAGTCTGCAACACTTAGTCAGGGATAACTCCTTGCACTGGAAAGGCCGAAGAGCATCTTTCACTGTGTTAATGATCCTTCAGCAACAGCTGATGCTCGTCTTGGAGCGTATCCCTGGGAACAGCCTATGAAGCACAGAGTTCTGCGACATTGAGCAACTTGTGATGAACCTTGATAAGTACCACCTCACTTCTCTTCAACAATTCTTTGCCAAGGCACATTTTACAAGGAAGTAGACAACAGTCTCTTCCCTACTATAGCCACGTTGAGGGCAATGTGGGGTGAGATTCCGGATTGCAGGAATGATCTCATGCAGAGGGCCTTTCTCACTATCTGCCAAACTAGGTCTTAGCGCTTATTTAAAAGTTCAGGTGATGAAACATTCTGCCAAATGACTGACATTTGCTCAGGGAACCATCTGACAGGATCTGTTATTTCCTTTACATGTTGGACCACAGGGATATTATTTGCAGACGACTGCCTGATGGACTTATGCTCAAAGGTGTTTCTGTGCATAAATATTTCTATGAGATACCTCCCTGATGGACTTAACGAACAAAGAACAAAATAGCACGGGAAACAGGCCCTTCAGCCCAACGAACCCACGCCGCCACCTCGATATTCCCACTTCTACTCGTGATCCCT
This sequence comes from Sphyrna mokarran, assembly GCA_024679065.1. Taxonomy (NCBI): domain Eukaryota; kingdom Metazoa; phylum Chordata; class Chondrichthyes; order Carcharhiniformes; family Carcharhinidae; genus Sphyrna; species Sphyrna mokarran. The sequence goes on along the minus strand of JAGIQG010000020.1, from coordinate 35,814,135 downwards.
GTCTGTTTATAGATCTATGCATTGAAACCAAATTTGAGACAATTTAGGGAGAATTTGTCTGCCAATCAGCCTAAGAGCACGTCTTTGGGATGTGGGAGGAAACCGGAGCACCTGGAGAAAACCCTCGCAAGTATGGGGAGAATGCATAAACTCCCACAGACATAGGCCCAAATCCATGTATCTGCACAACACAGTGATAGTCACTGAGCTGTTGTGTTGCCCGTCAAATGGTCCATTTAATGAAGTGAAGCACTAGGATACTCTCAAAATCCAAGAGCAGCATTCTCATGATCCATCGCTTGTATGCCCCTTGTTATTCAATAAGGCGGACCGAAATACCTGTAGGATAAAACAAATACATCAATATCATCGACAATTTACACACTCCCAGGGAACGCCCACGGCTCATGATGCCTATTTCAAATCAGTTTTCGATATCCCTTCATTCCCATTCTGTTCATGTGCCCATCGAAGTATTTCTTAAATAACTCCAGAGTGCCTGCCTCCACCACTTTACTCGGCAGCGCATTCCATACCTCCACCACTCTCTGTGAAAAAACTCCCTCTAGCGTCCAAATTATACTTTACCCCCATCACCCTAAGCCTGTGACCCCTCGTGCTATTTGGGTCCATCATAAAAAAAAGCTTAACCCTGTTTACTCTGTCTGTACCCCTCATAATCTTGTATACCCCTATTAGATCTCCTCTAAGTCTACGTCTTTCTAAGGAAAACAGCCCCAATTTGCCTAACCTCTCCTCGTAACTCAGACCTTCCATCCCAGGCAGCATCCTGGTAAACCTCTGCACTCTCTCCAGAGTCTCCACTTCCTTCCAGTAGTAAGGCGACTAGAACTGGACGCAGTATTCCAAATGAGGTCTAAGCAACATTTTGTACAATTGCAACATTAAAGGCCAGCTCTTGTACTCTATACCACTTCCTATAAAGGCTAGCATACTATATGCTTTCTTCACAACCTTCTGCACCTGCTCTGTCACCTTCAGAGACTTGTGCACCTGCACCCCTAGGTCCCTTTGCGTTTCTATACTCTTAATAGGTCTACCCTTTATCATATACGTCTCCCGTATATTCTTTCTCCCGAAATGCATCACCTCACATTTATCAGGATTGATTTCCATCTGCCATCTATCTGCCCGAGCTACCAGCCTATTTATGTCCTGCTGCATCGCCTGACAATGCTCCTCACTATCTGCAAGTTGAGCCATCTTTGTATCGTCTGCAAACTTGCTGATCACTTACTCCCTCTTCCAAGTCGTTTATATATATTACAAATAGAAGAGGTCCCAGTACCGAGCCCTGCGGCACACCACTAGTGACCGACTTCCAGCTAGAAAAACACCCTTCCACTATTACTCTCTGTCTCCTATTCCCAAGCCAGTTACTTATCCATCTAGCTACCTGTCCTTATATCCCATTAGCCTTGACCTTTTCAATTCACCTTCCATGAGGGACTTTGTCAAACGCCTTACTGAAATCTACATAGACGACATCAATGGCTCGCCCCTCGTCGACCGTTTTTGTCACCTCCTCAAACAATTCTCCAGATTCGTAAGGCATGACCTCCCTTTAACAAAGCCATGCTGAGTATCCCTAATCAGATTGCAATCCTCTAAGTGCCTATACATCCTAAGAATCCCCTCCAACAGCTTCCCTACCACTGACGTCAAACTCACTGGCCTATAATTTCCAGGGTTATCCCTACTATGCTTTTTAAACAATGGTACAACATTAGCTATTCTCCAATCCTCTGGGACCTCGCCTGTGTCCAAAGAAGAGACAAAGATTTGCGTCAGAGGCTCAGCAATTTCACCTCGCGCCTCCCTAAGCAGCCTGGGAGAAATGCCATCAGGCCCCGGAGATTTATCAGTTTTAATGCTACCTAGAAGCTCTAAAACTTCCTCGGTATGGATATTTCCCTCAACTGGTCTACACCTCACTCAGAGACAGGACCGTTCAACAAGCCCCTCTCTTCGTGAATACTGACCCAAAGTATTCATTCAGGATCTCCCCCATTCCCTTGGACTCTGAGCACAATTCCCCTCCTCTGTCCCTAACAAGTCCAATTTTTCCTCTAACCACTCTTTTATTCCTAACATAGGAGTAAAAAGCCTTTGCATTTTCCTTAATCCTATTCGCCAAAACCATTTCATGCCCCCTTTTTGCCCTTCTAACTCCCCGTTTGAGCTCCCTCCTACTCTGTCTATATTCCTCCAACTCTCTCTTCGTTCCCAGCTGCTTTGACCTAACATATGCCTCTCTTTTCTTCCTAACCGAGTCCCCAGGCTCTCTAATCCTACCTTTCCCATCTTTCCTCTTAGCCGGCATATATCTTTCTTGCAACATTTTCAGTATTCCCTTGAAAGAATCCCACATGCCTAGCGTGGACTTACCCTCAAACAACTGTTCCCAATCAGTTACCATAAGTTCCTGCCTAATCTGACTGCAGTTAGCCTTCCCCCAATTCAGCACCTTCCCCCTAGGGCAATAAGCATCCTTTTCCATCTGTACCCTAAAGTAGACAGAATTGTGGTCACTGTTAGCCACATGTTCCCCTACTACAACAACAACCACCTGCCCTGGCTCATTACTCAGAACTAAATCCAATATAGCCCCCTCTCTAGTCGGGCTAGCCACATATTGCTCCAATGATCCTTCCAGTACACATTTTACAAATTCCTCCCCGTCGAAACCCCCAGTTCTACGTCCCTTCTAATCCACCCCAGCGAAATTAAAATCTCCCACTATAACGACTCTGTTTGTCTATAGTTGCAACCTTTCCCTTATATTTTTCAAACTAAAACCTATAATTCTGGAAATGTACAGAACGATATTTCTGTATATAGTTTATTCAGAACTATGTTTCAACTTTACAGATCAATAATTATTTTATTAGAAATAGCTAAAAAAAAGAACAACTTGCATTTACACAGTGATATTAGTGATCCCAGGATGTTCCAAAGAATGTCACAACCAATTCTGCACTCCCCGTAATATAGCCACAGGGACGAGGTCCCCCGGTGCAGAGTAGTGCTCCTACCTCGAAATGCAGAGGCTCCACGCTCAAGCGTGCGTTGTTGCTGTGTCTCTAAAATACGTACTTTAATAATGCCTCTCCGCAGATCCCCCAAGAGGGACCGGTATCCCATGCTTGTTCCATACCATCCGTATTGGCATCCCTCACGGCTGCTGCAGCAGAACAACTGCACACTTTGTTTTTGCTTCAGTCAAATAGTAAGAGAGAACTTTGTTAAAAAAGAACAGTTTGTATTTGCGTGGTGATTTTAGTGGTCTCAATGTGCCCCGGGGCGTATTGCAGCCAGTTCGGTGCTTCTTGGGGTACTGTCGCAGGAACGGGATCTTGTGGCGCAGTGATGGTGTTCCGGCCTCTAGACGTGGAGGCTCAAGATTCAAGCTTCTGACACTACTGTGCCTTTAGAGGTATGTTTTAATGTGTTTCTTTGCGGTTCTTTTAAGAGGGCCGGGCCTTTTGTGCTTCTTGCCGTGCTGGTGTCTTTTGTGGTTGTTGTGGCGGAATAATTGCAGCAATGTTTGTATTTACTTTGGGCTTGGTGCAATGTCCTGGAGTTTATGATCCTTTTGGATCGTCTGGTTTACAAATGTTGATACTGCTGAAACAACTTTATACTTAAGAATACTTTAAGATGCTGTTGAAACTGCTTTAAGATGAATAGCCAGAAATGTTAACAAACAAATGTAAAAAAAATGCCTTTATTTCTAAAGCATGACAATAGCAGTTTAGAGCATCCATAATAAAATGTAAATCTAACATAAAAAGTCACAAAGCATTTCCTGGGTGAGGAAGCAGTCAAAAACTAGATTTAAAATGCCTCATGTAAATGTCCTAAAAGAATGGAACATTGTACTAGAAGCCACTGACATCAATGAGATTCCTTCGTGTTCCTAGAGTTACTGCGATATCTTCTTGTGGATAGAAACCAAGGGTTTTCATGTCTCGAACAGAGTTGCATTTCCCAGCTCCAAGCTGTGGAAATGCATGGGTTCAAACCCCCATTACGGTAGCTAAGGAAATTTGAACTGCAATTGAAAGCCTTTGTTGCATCCCTGAAAACAAGTTCCTAATCAACTAAACCAGGTATTAAAATTTGAAGGCTATCTTGAAACAGTTGGTGAGCACAACAGTGAAGAGCAAGCAAAGTTGATTATGTAGTGGAGGAATATAACCTGCTTTACCCCACAATGCTGGTTTCAATTGTTCTCTCTGCTCTTTTTATTTAAACAGTCCACAAATATAAAATACATTACACTTTCAAATTATAAACCAGAATACAATCTCACAATGATAAATTATAGAAATAACACTCCATATTACACAATGTCAATAATAACATGCCATTTTTAATACAACAGCACAAACCAACCATAGCACAGTAGTTGTTTCTCCTTACAGTGACCATCCTAAGAGTTCTGAGCCTCATGCTATCCCATTTTCTGTTGATTGCAAGTGAACCCAGGTGTGCACCGTTCTCTGATATCAATGCAGAATTCTCCAGGTCTGTCTCTGACTGCTCCAGGTCTGCTGTACTCTTCAGTGCCACTTCTGATTTGTTCAGCTACCACATTTCCAATGCCTCTTCTGTTCAATAGAATTCAAACAGAAAATGCAAATACTGCTAGGATAGAAGTGACTGAGAGACTCTTTGAAGTAAAGCCACGTGGAAGTCTTATGCACTTGCTATTAATTCTTCCACAGGCAGCTGTGATTTACTGGTGGCACTAGTTTGTTTTGAAGTTAACAGATGGAAATATAAACTCGAATCTCTATTTGTATGTAAAATAATCTGAAATGAAATGCTATCTTAGGCAGGGAGATTTCATTTTTGTGAAATCATGATTTAGTTAAATCCAGACTTTCATCTATTAAGAAATCATTTAATTTTGTATGTGGAGTTTCAAAACAATGGAATGCCTTTCTGACTTGTGAAGTTTTGTAATATGTGGTTGTGATAAGACATATCCTGCAGATAATTATGTTGTATTGAAAGCTGCCTTGATCAGATAGAAAACTGAAAAATTTGTCTCATTATGGCGAAGAGATGCATTTGCAATCCTTAACTTGTTGAGACAACTTTTGGCTGAGTAAAATGTTTATGAGGAAGTTGCTGCTACTTCATAGAAGCTTGTGACAGGATTCAAGAATAAAAATTTGTATAAAGTAAAATCAAAAATGCTCGAAAAACTCAGCCAGTCTGACAGCATCTATGGACTGAGAAATAGAGTTCATGTTTTGGATCCAACATGATGATTCTTTCAGTTCTGAAGGTGATCTTCTGTAAATTGACCTCTGGTTACATCCTTCTAAGAACATCATTGTGGTAACAGCAGTCTCTTAGTAAAAATGGTACCTTTTAATTAAAGCATACTTTGAATAGAGAAAAAAGGAGAGAAACAGAATTCTGTACTTTGAAACATGTAGCTGTGGATTATTATATTATTTCACGGACCATTTTGTTCTAATTTTCTTGCTTTTTTTCTCTCTTAAGGTGCATTTGTTTTGCACAGACATCAGTTACCCTTAATGACAGCTTAGTCAATGAGTGTTGGCAGATTATTTAATTGTGGAGAGCAAGATTCTATTCTCAGGCAATATTGGCACATGTATTTTCTCGTAGAGTGACTGGAAAGTATCAACTGTGAGATTTCTGGTTAATTTTCCTTTCTGTAGACCACAGTCATTAAACTTAATTCTAGCAATCCTACTCCCAACTTGGCTGAGTTAAGTTAAATACTAACTTTACCAACTGACCCATCAAAGGAAAGCTGCAATCTAATCTGTATATTGTGTTGCTTATTTAAAACAATACATCTACCATTGGTTTTAGATTATAAATTATTGAAAATCTATGTATGTATGACTGGAAATTACAATCATAGAGAATTCTGGTGGACAGTGAAGCCAATTTATGTTTAAGATAATAAATAAATATATACATACACTTGGCAGTTTCACTTTGACAGTGCATTACTAAAAGCATTAGTGTAATGTCTCTTTACATTATTTAACACAATCACTAAACTGTTTGGTTTAAACAGACTAATGATTGTGCACAAAATAATCATACGTTGTGATTAAATAGTGAAATACTGGAAGAAATTTAACATCCAAAGGGAAATTGCTGCACATGTAGAATATTAATGTGCATTTTTTTGATTAAATTGTTTGGCACATGCCTATTTTCCTTAGATAGAAGTACTGCATATGCCAGCTTAATCAGCTAATCACATCAGCTGCTAACACTTAGGTGTTTTTTAAACACTTAATGAAATAAAAGATCAATTGCATCAGTCGCTGACTACTGTGTAGTGCATGTAATTGTTTTGTGTGTGTCTATATATATATAATATATTAGTACATTAACACTGTACTATCTATTATTAATTTATTCATATTCTAGTTATATTGTGGTACTGTTGTTCTAACAACTTACTGCATGTTGTGCCCATTACAAAGGCTCTGGGAAGAAAAACTTAGATTTATTTTAATATCTTATTTTCATAAACATACAGAGATACTTACAGAATGATCTGAAGTGCATTCACTGTTTATATTTATGTTCTATTAAATGTTGATGCTTTCATGCACACATCACTTGAAAAAGCAATTTGTAATGATATCCATAATTCAACAATTGAACTCACTAGCAATTATGATTTTAAAAGGAAATCTTACAAACATTGGAAATCTGGAATAAAATGTGAAAATACAGTGCAAGTGAGTACTGATGACTTAAAGTAATATTACAGGTGGAATTTTCCCAGAAAATTTTTAAGTGTTGTAACAGAGAGAAACATGGGGTGTAGCTCGCTAGTTTCTCAAGCGTAGTCTATCTCACAACCTTTTGAAACTCAGCCACTATTTTAGAAAATTGGGAGTTTAGCATCGGTATGGAGGGGATACTCACTCAGCGGGCATTCATGGTGTGCTGGGAGAGCCCCCTCCCTCTTCCACCTCCAGAGACATCAGATTCACTCTCCCATGTTCTCCCCACATCCTGACATGGTTTATCCATATTGGGGTATCAGGGCCTTCCCGACGGGTCGACTTGACCAAACCCTGATGTGCAAAATCCCCCCACCCTCTATCCCCCTGCTATTTTTAAAGAGAAGGTTGATGTAGAAAATATTTAAATTAAAATAAACCACCTCGGAATTCCCCCAATCATCATCTCAGAATTTCTTCACCACCACAAAACCCACAAAGAGCCTGTCCAATTCTACCAATGTTTACCAAATGCTGTGCTATAAAATCTTTGATTGTGCACTTCAGAATTTTCCTCATCATTGACTTCAGGAAACAAAGTGGAGGACGTGCCCCTGTCTACAAAAATAGTGATGAAGTGGAAATAGTTGAGAATGTCAACTTTCTAATTTTTTAGATTAACAATCTATCTTGGTCCCTCCACACTGACTCTATAATTAAGAAAGCCCGCCAACTCTTTTTATTTCTCAGGATGTCAAGGAAATTTGGCATATTCTCTACAAATCTCACCAATCTTATAGATGTACTATAGAAAGCATCCATTCTGGATGTATCACAGCTTGTTATGGCTTCTGCTCTGACCAAGACCACAAGAAACTATAAAGGATTGTGAATGTGGCCCAGTTCAATACACAAACCAGCCTCGCATCCATTCACTTAATAGTGGAAAATAATATGGGATCTCCTCAGATGGCAAAAATACTGCTCAGTGTAGTACTAAACAGGTGACACAATGGTTAACAGTGCAGCCTTATCATGCCAGGGACTTGGATTCAATTCCAGCCTTTGGTGATCATCTGTGTAGTTAGGAGGTTAGCAGGATAAACTGTGAGGTTAGAGTATAGAGATGCTCTATCAGAGAGTTGGTGCACTCTCAATGACCCAAATGAACCGTACTTTTGCACTATAGTGATTCAATGGTTTCTAGAATAAACCATTCAGAATAATTCATTTTTGGACTTTGGCCTCAAATAGCTTCCTTCGGTTTAACAACAAAACTGATCTTGTAACTAAATCTTTGTTCCCTACAAGCTGGCATGTGTGCTTTTCTCCCAAACATTTATAGCAAGTTTGAACAAGAAGAGGTTGCAAATGACTTTGAAGTATTGTAAGCTGTGAGGAGGACTGTGTTGAACTTCAAAGGGACATCGAGAAGTTGTTGGAGTGGGTGGTTAGGTGGCAGATGAAGTTCAATGAGGAGAAGTGTGATGTGATGTATTTTGACAGGAAGAATGTGGAGCAACAATAAAATAAGGGGTAAAATTCTAAAAGGGACACAGGAGCAGAGAAACCTAGTGCATACATGCATAGATCATTAAAGGTGGTAGAACAGGTGGAGAGAGCATTTAACATGGCATATAGTATTCTGGACAGAATGAATAGGAAAAAACTATTCTCCTTCGTAGAAGGATAAAAAATGAGAGGGCACAAATTTAATGCAATTTGCAGAAGAAGCAAATGTGACGTGAAAACCATTTTCATATAACGAGCGGTTAGAGAAGGATTGCATTGCCTGAAAGTGTGGTGCAGGCAGACTCAATTCAGACTCTCAAGAGGACATTGGTATGATTATTTGAATAGAAACAATATACAGGAGTATGGGGTGAAGGCAGGGAAATGGCACTCAGCCACAATGCTTATTTGGAGAGCTGGTATAGACACAATGATTCAGAGGGCTTCCTTCTGCAGTATAACAATTATGTGATTTTTGTCGTCATTATTTTGAAGAAGAATAGCAGAGTTTTCCATGGTGTCCTGGCCAAAATTTATTCCTTAACCAATATATTTGGCCACTTATTTTATTACCGTTTGTGGAACGTTGCTATGTACAAATTGACTACATTACACCAGTGATCTCAACAATAAATTGTTTGCTGGACTGAACTTTAGCATATCATGATGTAAGTTGCTATATAAATACAAGCCTCTTCTCTTTCTGGTAAATGTGTAAAGTCACAATGTAGGATTACAGTAGTGTACAGATTAATATACATCCTGTGAATAAAGAAAATAATGAATAGTTCTGTATTTGAATCAAAAAAATCAATATTAAGCTGAACCTGCAGCACAGCCTTATATGTTTCAGAGAGTCTTCTGTTAATCTATTTTACTGATGGATTCAGAAGACTAATTGAATTTGAGCAAATTGAGATGATGAAAGATCTGAAAACTCTGAAGAAGTTGACCAGAACAAAGGAAGTAAAAAAATATATATTTTAAACTGAAATCAAGCTATCAATCAGTCTTACACTTAAATTACTTAAAAATGTTTATTGAATCGAATGGCCAGGGTTCTTGTTGGGAGCAAATTAACAAAACATTGTAGTTGCCTTTGACACACTCTTTCATCTGAGAACACCAGTACCAATATTCTTTGAATTTACTTTTTTCACCCCTGACAGTAGAGTTTATTACTTACAGTCTGAGGAAGCAGTTAACAACCAACCAACTTCTAAAATAATCAGTATCTTTTTGAAAGAAATTATAATTTAATTACTTATTGGAACTCTAATTGAAACTCTGTACTTGTCTGATGCCCATTCAGGGTGGTGTTACAGATGCTACAATAATCATCAGGATCCTTAACAGTGGAGGGACAATTAGTTGTGGTTCATTCTACTGATTGCTATCGATCCCGGTTAGAAACTTTGCATGTGTAGTAGATAAGGACAGCATTGAACTGAACTCTAATATCCCCTTATAAATTAAATAGCGTATTGACTCACATAGGCTTGCACATTCTTCTAGAATGAGTTTTTAAAACAATATTTAGCTAGATTATTAGAACTCAAATAATACTAAGTCCTAGGAATCTCTCCTTAATAAAGTACCTCTCCACTGAACAGTGCGTAGAGATGGATTTTCAAGTTTGGATACAGAAGAGTATATGAGACGATATGTTTTCTAAATTATATAGTTTATTAAAGAACTAAATGTGCAATTCACTTTTGATGATAAGTCAATCACAACATTGACAGTTCTAGCAAAAATAATTATAACCTTGTTTCTAATATCCTAGTCTTATTAATATTAGAGATACTTAAGATATTTATCAATATATACTGTAGTATTTACCGTAAATCTCCAAGTTGAAAGCTATCAAGTCTAACAAGAAGTTTATTCCAATTGAGGGGAGAATTATCATCACTTTGCTACAGCAATTACTTTTACCTTGAGAGATGCTGGAGTGAATCCAATGAAATTAAAAGTCCTCCTGTTTAGTTCCAATATTTATACCCTAAAAAAACTAACCCTGAAAAAGCATGTTGAGTAGAAACGCTGGACAGCATCCATTGTTTTTCATCAACATACTTTTTAGTTGACTTCTTTCAAATAGGAAACTGCTAGGAGCAGACATTGGTCACTTTCTTGCAACACCTAGTTTCCAGAATTTAGTTAAAATACTGTTTAGGGCCATTTTTAAGCTATGCATTGTTTGAGTGTAGTATTTGACAATTTACCAATACTTTAAGGTGATGTAAAGGCCAGTTCATGTTTTTTTTCCAGAACTGTCATATTTAGAGGGTAAGCCACAGGATTACGTTGTCCATGACCACAGTAATGCCCGGGCATATTTTAAAACTTTTTAACTTTGTCCACAGATGAACCCTGTTTTTAATTTTTAATCCTTATTTCATAGAAAAATCAACTCTCATTAATCTTATAATTTATTATTTATAGCTAGATTATTTTATAACTTTATTTATAGCAGCATTCTTTCACAACACGAACCTTGTCCACTTGTCTGATATACAGTATTCCCAGACCTGTGGAATTATATGCCAGTAAGAATCTATTCTTATAGGAGAAGAGGGAGAAAATTGGTGAAAACTGTCAGAAGGTATTAATTAATAAAATGTCAAGCTTTACTTTATTACTGCAATGTTAAATTTGATGCAGACATAAATGGTTTATTTTTTAATGCTATCATCATTTTATGCAATGAACAAACTAAAACGAAAGTAGACTCATTCAAATTCTGTCTGAAACAGAAGTTAAGTTTTATTGAGTTTAGAAAAACAAACTCGACCAGTCTAAATAGGCATGACACATGATAAGGCTGCTGGTTTCGGTCCAAGAAAGAGGCATATTTTTCATAGTGTTCAGTTCAAAGGACTTTGCTACATATTGGCAGAAATATTTCTGAGGAAGGGGCATGATAAATGCTGAAAGTATTTTAGATTTAAAAAAAATTGAAATGGTGAAAGAATTGATATGGTAATAAGAATGATCCCATGCTCTGTGGTTGATTTCCAATTTAAATCAACTAATACCCAAGAATAGCTTTAGCCAGGAAAGATTTTGGTTGGACTGCATTTAAGAAAGGAATGGGAGATTTGAAAGAAAGAACTCGTATTTACATAACACCTTTTGCAACCTGAGGTATTCCCAAACACATTACAGCAATGTACTTTTTAAAAGTCTAATCACTATTGTCATGAAGGAAATCTCATCGAAGCATGCAAAATTTACAGCGCTCAACTGAGTACGTGCAAAAAGGATGCTGACCTTGGCTGGGGGAATCTAGAATGCAGTGAGACAATCTCTAAATAAAAAGTAGGCCATTTAGGACTGAGATGAAGAGCAATTTTTCGTTATTGCATGATTAATTCTCTCATTCTTTGAATCTCCAGTGGAAACAAGCCTGTCCAACCTTCTTTTCAAAGCAATTTGTGAGAGAACAAAGTTCCAGATAACTGAGGCAGACCTTTTAACTAACCCTCCTTGGCACTTGGCAGCCCTAGATGTGTGGTTTCTTCCAAACCTTGGAACTAAGATCTTGTTATTTGGTGCTTCTCCCACCCCCAAGGTGAGTGTTGCAAGTTTGGAAATTTCCTAATTTGCACACCTAGGGAGTGAAAACCCAGGCTTTTCTTTAATACTATACTAAATAAAATGTGAAATATAATGAATAAGACACTTTTACTGTGACTCCTATTATTAGGGTAAAGGGATTTCCACAGCGCAGTCGGCTCTGTAACATCTAATGAGATTGCTTGTGCAACTTGAAGTGAGTCATGAAAGTTGATATTGTGAAAGTGATCTTGAGATCCTTCTTTTCTGATCTTGTTTTGACACATGAAAAGGACTCATTCATTTCAATTCTGATTTAAACTACCTATAGAGCTATATTTGCCATATTCTGTCCTGAAAATACAGGAAAATTGCATTCAGGATAATTTACTTAAAGATGTTATAGCCCCTTATCAAGTCAGCTTATCAAATATGTCTGAATGGAGATAAATAAAACTGGGCATTATTTTAATTTAATCCTTGGAGATTTAGTAAACTTTTAATCATTGTGCAGTTCATTAACAAAATGAATGAGTGGGATTAAATGTGGATTTACAAGTAGGATGAAAACTTCCCTATTAAGATTTTTTAATGGGGATTGAATGGGAAGTGTTTATTGTTCTCATTCATGGTTTCTACATTTCTGAATCACGTTAATGAAAACTGATACTTCAATGTGGAAAATTTTCTTGCCTACCTGTCTTCCAGTTGGAAAAGAACTTCAACTTGCTATTTGGGTCCTTCAGCTATTTGCAATTGGCATTTGTAGGAGTCAGCAACTTTCAACTCCTGGATGCTGTTGTTCATGCCCAACCTAAGTCGAAGGCACAGTGCCAGGCAGATTAATTGCTTTTGTGGATTCAGCATTGTGATAAACCAGATAGTGAAACTGTTGTACTGTGGTTTGTCTTTGAACAGTTGTACTCACCTGACTTCTGTTATCGACTGAGTAATTCACTACAGAATATTTCAGGATTTAGCTGTTTCTAGATCTGTGCTGAATGCCTTCTGCTTGGCTAGCAGAGTGGAATTTTGTGAAGTGATTGTATCGTATGGATAGTTATTGTACATACTGAGAACAAGCATTAAATTGAATCGGTCAAACCTCATCTGTGTTCTTTTTTCCATTATGCATGATATACCTTATATCAACTGTGTGATAAACAATTTATAAATTTTTATCTAGTTAGATGTAAAAAATTAATATGTAACTTACTCCTAATAGTTCAAAGAATGGAGTACTATGTTCACTGAAATCTTAAGAGTTATTTGTCAGTGTGCTGTAATTTTGGGAGGCATGAACCTGGTGTTCTTAATTTTGACTTTACAAATATTTGAGCGGGAAGATTACTGCAGCTGCTGGAAATCTGAGGTGAGAAACAGAAAATACTGGAAATGCTCAGGACAGATGGCATAGTTAGAGAACAAACAAGGTTAATGTTTCCAGTCAATGATTTTTCATCATAACTGGAAAATATCAAGATGTAACAGATTTTAAGCAATTACAGAAACAGGAAAAGGGGGATGGTGAAGCTGAGATGAAGAGGTGAAAACTGACATGCACTAAAAATCTCTTCTCATAGCCCATTTACACAGGGACAGGCAGTGTTACAGGACATTGTGTGTGACCTGCACTCCTTTTCTCCTTATCACTGGAGAAATTTGTGCAGATCACGGGTATTGCCCTGCTGTACACCTGCCCTTATGGAATCAACATAGCCTACATAATAATTTGAAGCAACATTATGTAAGCACATGTTCAGCATAGCCACTTGTGTTATTTAGAACAGTTTTATGAATATTTATTTAAATTTATTTATTTTGTGTTGGTGTCTCTCAACTATTCTTGAGTACATCATGCATGGAGAACGTAACATGAAGTTATCATGTTATGTTCAATTTCTGAAAGAAATGGTTTCTTCCGTTTGACCATTGTTAACAGATGGGGAATTATAGAAAAATGGTAGTCTTTGTATATATGAGTGCTTCAGAACATGGTGGATTTTTCCTCCTTTCGGTTTAAAAAGATGTTGTATGCTGAGATCAGATGTGAAAAATGATTCTGTTGTCAATTTAAGGCAAGCCTGCATATTTAAATGAGGTGCATAGCAACATGCTATGCTGGTCTCCAACGAATGGAGTCTTCACATTTAATTTATTTAAATCATTCTGGATTTTTTATTGTCTCTGATCTTGCCATTTCTGGCCTCCGGTTGAACTAAAAATGTACTCCAAAAAAAATCAGAGGAAATTAGACTGATAGAGAAGGTGAAGGCGCATGGGATACAGGGTCGGGTATGTAGATGGGTCGAAAACTGGCTCGGAAGGAGGAGACAGAGGGTAGTAGTGGAAGGCTCTCTTTCCAGCTGGAAGCCTGTCACTAGTGGAGTGCCACAAGGCTCAGTACTAGGTCCTCTTCTATTTGTGGTCTACATAAACGACTTGGAAGTAGGGGTAGGTGGTGAGATCAGCAACTTTGCTGATGACACCAAGATGCTTGGATTGGCGGGTACAGAAGAGCAGTGTCAGGCAATACAACAGGACATAGACAGGTTGGTAGATTGGGCAGATAGATGGCCAATGGAATTTAATCCGGAAAAATGCGAGGTGATGCATTTTGGCCGGAAAAATGTAGAAGAGAATTATAGGATAAAAGGTAAAACTATAAAGAGCATAGAGACGCAGAGAGACTTGGGGGTGCAGGTTCACAAGTCTCTGAAGGTGTCCTCACAGGTGGAGAAGGGGACAAAGAAGGCGTATAGTATGTTAGCTTTCATAGAAAAGGGTATAGAATATAAGAGTAGGAGTTTGATGTTGCAGTTGTATAGAACGTTGGTTAGGCCTCACTTGGAATACTGCGTCCAGTTCTGGTCGCCGTACTATCAGAAGGATGTGAGTCCTTGGAGAGAGTGCAGAGGAGGTTTACCAGGATGCTGCCTGGTATGGAAGGACTGTCTTATGAGGAACGATTAGATAGACTGGGGTTGTTTTCCCTTGAAAGACGTCGGCTTAGAGGGATCTCATAGAGGTGTATAAGATTATAAGGGGTATAGATAGAGTAAATGGAGGTAAACTTTTTCCACCTTTAGAAATGGATAGGACGAGAGGTCATGGCCATAGGGGGAGGGGGGCTATGTATAGGACGAATATTAGAGGGCAGTTTTTCACACAAAGGGTAGTGGGGGTGTGGAATGCACTGCCGAGTAAGGTGGTGGGAGCAGGCACGCTGGGGCTGTTTAAGGTCTCTTGGACAGCCACATGAGCGGTATGCAGATAGAGGGATATATTAGGACTGTTTAACTACGGCTTTTTTCCACAGGTAATTCGGTCCATAATTTGAGCACGCATTCGGCAGGTGGTGCGGGTACAGCTCTTGGATGTTGATTCATGGGTTGCCTGGTACCTCATGTCGGATATGAGTGCTTTATGTGGACCACCTGAAGGGCACCATGACAGCTCAGAGACTATCGATGTGGCTGTGCAGACACTTGGAATTGGGCCGGTGTCTGCGGGAGTTTGCGCGTTCTCCCCGTGGTTGCGTGGGTTTTCTCCGGGCACTCCGGTTTCCTCCCACAACCCAAAAATTCGATCTTAGGCTGATTGGGTAACAAATTGTCCCTATGGTGAAAATTTTCCAAATTAGGATTAATATATATACTATTATATAGGACTAGTAAAATAGGATAATGATTTGGTATTACGGTGGCGCGGGCTCGTTGGGCCGAAGGGCCTGTTTCCCGTGCTGTGTTGCTTAATAAAAAAAAAAGAATAATCAGAGGGTGGCACGGTAGCACAATGGTTAGCATTGCTGCTTCACAGTGCCAGGGACCTGGGTTCGATTCCCGGCTTGGGTCACTGTCTCTGGAGTTTGCACATTCTCCTTGTATCTGTATGGGTTTCCTCTGGTGCTCCGGTTTCCTCCCACAGTCCAAAGATGTGCGGTTTAGGTTGATTGGCCATGCTAAAATTGCCCCTTAGTGCCCTGAGATGCGTAGGTTAGAGGAATCAGTGGGTAAATATGTAGGGATAGGAGGGTAAGGCCTGGGTGGGATTGTGGTCGGTGCAGACTCGATGGGCCAAATGGCCTCTTTCTGTACAGTTTCTAGGATTTTTAATGTTAAGTTTCATCAATACAGCTGAAAACTAATTATACTTCTGTAAAGAAACAACATTTTTTTATTTCCTATTTTGAAGAAACTTGCTGAATGTTCACCCTAACAACAAGATAGTAGTAGTGGGTGAAGTATTTCTTTCCCTGCCTTTTATTGTCTCTTTATTTATTATTGACACACATTTACAATGAAAAGTATTGTTTTTTGTGTGCTATACAAAGCATTCCAAACATAGAGAAGAAAAGAGAGTGCAAAATGTAGTATTATGTCATAGCAAGAGTATGGGGAGAGAGAAACATAGTACAAGATGGGTCCATTCAAAAGTCAAATGGCAGCAGAGAAGCGTCTGTTGGTATATGTCCTCAGACTTTTTTATTTTTTTTCCATCTTGAGCATGTCAGAGGTGTGTGGAGTCCTTGATTATGCTGGCTGCTTTTCTGAGGCAGTGGGAAGTGACAGAGCCAGTGGATGGGAGGCTGGTTTGTGTGATCGAGTAGGCTTTATTCTTGACCCTTTGTAGTTTTTTGCAGTCTTGAACAGAACAGGAGCCATACCAAGCTATGATACATGGTGCATCTGTAAACATTGGTGAGAGTCATAGCACACATACCAAATTTACTTGGTCTCCTGAGAAATTAAATCCAGTGGTGGGCTTTCTTAACTATAGTGTCGGCATGGAGGTACCAAGACAGGTTGTTGGTGATCTGGACATCTAGAAACTTGAAACTCTGAACCATTTCCATTTGTCCCACTGATGTAGACAGAGGCATACCTTCCACTATGCTTCCTGAAGTTGACTGAGCTGGGCTTTTCATCCATCCAACCTGGTCACCACTGACTCTAGCAAATTTTTTGACCTCGGCTTCATATAAGTAACTCACAGCCTTAGAGGATTTCTTTTGTACTGCAAAACCTATCTTAGGGTCAAATGAAGAAAGATAGACCATGTAGGTAGGGTGCAGTTGTAACCAAATATTAGTTGCATTCTAATTGGGCCATTCTGGCATGCCATATTGGTTCTGGATACTATAAAATTAAAGTAATAAATGTGATGTATAAACTACTTGAACACTTGATCCTTTATTTGGACGGATGTGTTCAATAGCCAACTTCACTGCCAGTATAAAATCCAGGCTAGCAAATGGCAGAAGGCTGACAACAGCTGATTTCTTACCTCACAACTTAATACATATATGGGATAAACGAATAGAAGTGAAAGAGAAGGTAGCAAGACTCAAATGGAGACAGTGCAAGAAAATAGTTTGGGGTTTGAAGAGGGTATAACAATGCAATGTAGACAGAAATGGCATCATTTGAGAAGCAAATCATGTATCATTAGAACAGGCAATGAAGAGCTGAGCTCAACAAATATTTAAAAATGTTATGTTACTACTAATTAGTTTAGGAAAATTGTTTCTCAGTGTTACTTTTCAATGATAAGGCATTTGTACTCAACAAATTATTGTGATTGAAGGCAGACAAGTTCCCAGAACTTGATGGTCGAAATCCTAGAAAGTGGCAAGGAGATAGAGATTCATCGGTTATAATATTCCAAAATTTCCTGGATGTGGTAAAAGTTCCATTGGACTGGAAAAATGCTAATGCTAATGCAAAAAGGGAGAGAACCAGAAATGGGAAACTGTAGACCAGTAAATTTAACATTTTGTTGGGAAATTGTTAAAATCCATTAATAAAGGAATAGTAATAATACATTTGGAAAGTCAAAACACAATGCATCAGAGTCAGCATGGCTTTATGAAGAGTAAATCATGTTTGACTAATTTACTAGAATTTTTGGAAGATGTAGCAAGCCAAGCGGATAACATGGATCCTGTAGATACATCTGAACTTCAGGAAGATGTTTGGTAAGATGCTGCCCAGAAGATTAATACACAAGTTAAGATCATATGGGGTTGAGGTAATTTATTAGCTTGGATAGAAGACTACTAACTGACAGGAGGCAGAGAATTGGGATAAGTGGGCCTTTTCTTGTTTGGCAAGATGTAACTAGTTGGATGCCACGGGGTTCAATATTTTGGTGCTTGGGCCTCAACTATTTACAATCAATATTAATGATTTAGATACAGAGTAGAAGGTACTGTAGCTAAATTTGCAGATTGCACTAAAATAAATGGAACAATAAGTTGCAAATGAGGAAATAAGAAATTTACAAATGGATGTAGATAGGTTAGGTGAGTGGCCCAAAACGTGTAGTTTAATGTGGATAAGCATGGGGTAATCCATTTTGATCAGAAAAATGGAAAGACAATTTATATTTAAATGGACAGACAATTTGGAATACTTCAGTGCAGATGGATCTGTGTCCTTGTGCATGAGATACTTAAAATTGGTAGGCAGATACAGCAGGTAGTAAGGAAAACAAACTTGGCATCTATAGCTGAAGGAATAAAATGTAAAAGTAAGGAAGTGTTGCTGCAGCTGAACAGGGTGAGACTGCACCTGAAGTACCTTTGGTCCCCTTTATTTGAGGAAGGATGTAATGGCAATAGAAGCAATTCAGAGGGAGTTCAGTAGATAGATTCCAGAGATGAGGGGATTGTCTTATGATGAGAGATTGAGCAGTTTAGACTTATACTCCCTGGAGATTAAAAGAATGAGAAGAGATCTAATTGAGATATTAAGATGATAAAAGGCGTTGACAAAGTAGATGCTGAGTGGATTCTTCCTCTTGTGAGGCAATCTAGAACAAGAGTTTGTAATTTTAGGATAAGGGATATCAGATTTAAAACAGAGATGAGGATCCCTTCTTTCAAAGGATTGTGAATCTGTGGAATTCGCTGTGTCAGAGCAATGTGGATGCTGGGACATTGACAAAATTTGAGGAGGAGATAGATTTTAATTATTGATGGGTTGAAGGGTATGGAGAATGGGCAGGAAAGTAGAGTTGAGGCTGAGATGAGATTAACTGTGTTTGTATTGAACAGCGGAGCAGGATTGAGGGGCTGAATTTCTTACTACTACTCCTATTTTTTAACGTTCTTATGAAAGCATAGAATAGAACTAATTGCTAAAGCTAACAAATGAAAGGGGATCTCTTGTTATCCTGGGCACACGACGAGATGTACTTGGATATCAGGAAAAATGATGATACATCAAGACATAAGGATTAAGAATTTTCACAGTAACTTCATTGCAATGTTAATATAAGCTTGCTTGTGACGAATAAATTTAAAAAATAAGCTTTCCTATGATAGTACCTGAAACATAATAGATACTGAAACTCAAAATGGAATGCTAAGAATTTTAATGAAAGCATCATACAGTAAGGTGGAGGTCTGTGGAAACTACTTATGTCACTCAGCAAAGAATAATTACCCACAAATATTAAATGTGCATGCAGTTTTCAGTATGCTCACTGTATAGAATCTTATTTTTAAAAATACTGGCCCTGATGGGGCCAGTATACTGGTAGATTGGTTGACATGCCCCCTGCTCCTTGCTAGCTGGATCCAGTCTCCGAGCACCCACTGTGCAGTGCCCCGACCACCCAAGCGACCTCAGTGCCCCTGGTCCCACCAGCAAGGCCATCATACCTGATCCTTGTTGGTGGGCACAGTGTGTGATCCCCACTAGTGTGGATCTCCACTGGGGGGGTCAGGAACATTAGCGAGCCTGGACGATGGCACCATGGACTCACTAAATAGATGCAAATCAGTTTTTGCTTATTGTAATCAGCCTCATGCTATTCCCAGGCATGAAGCTGATTGCGTGGAAAAAATGGCTGACACTACAGGCCCATTCCGCTACTCAAGCAGCAACAGTGGGTTGGGAAAATCACACCCAACATTTCCCATTTTCACTTACCAGAAAGGTTATGAAGCCAGCTGCATGAGAATACCTAACAAAAAGACTAGCATATGAAGAGTCAATAAAATGACTGGTTTCATGGTCTTTGGAAAGAGATGGTAACTTAAGTATTCATTTCTGTAGATTTATCTTAATGTTTTATTTGCCATTAAACATTTTAAATTTTAGGATGTTTTGTGCAATAGTATTTTAAGCTACTGTGAAAATCCAACACACCAAAATTAGCATCTGGTCTAAAAAATGAAAATGCTGGAAAAACTCAGCATTTTTGGCAGCATCTGTGGAGAGAGAAAATATAGTTAATGTTTAGAGTCCATAAGACTTATTTTTCAGACTAAACAACCTAGCAGAGAGTATGGTCCGGACTTTAAAATTTCGTTTAATAAAATAGCTTTAATGGACATCAAGCTCTCCCATTGGTTATTTGATTTTAGGACAATCCCCCATGCCATTATGGGAATAGCACCCACAGAATTGCTCATGGACAGACGACTCTGCATTAGATTGAGTTTGATCTTCCTAAACTTGGTGGAAAGGCAACAAGAAACTGAATACAGAGGCTATGGTAACAGCATCTAAGAGAGACAGTTGGAGGCTGGTGAAAAAGTACTGTTAAAGAATTTTGCCAAGGGTCCCACATAGCTCCCAGGAACAACTGACACTAGGACATAGCCAGTATCCTACAAAATACACATAGGTGAGGTCTTCCAGAAAAAACTGGACCAGGTGCAGTCCTTGAAATCACAGTTCATCCAGGAGCCAACTATGCTGAGCTGGCTGAGAACTGAGGAGAATCCACCCAGACAAGCCTTCCTGACTCTCCATTGCTCATATCTAGACTTCTGCGTTGGAAATGGATACTACAGACGAAGCCATGGCTACTTATTCCTGTGGAATAAAGTGAACTGGAATTCTGGCACTTGCATCGTTTGGCACACCCGCCCAGGTCAGACGCCCAATTGGGGAAACTGATCTGGCACTGACACATTGCAAGAGACCCATGTGGGACGTGAATCGCTGAGGTTCCTTGGACCTAAGGGAGAGGAGGGTAAATGGCATCAATGAGGCCCATGACCTGGGCCTTTTAGAGTATGAGCTCTCTGATTGAGATAATGATTGCCTCCTCAATCGGGGAGTCTCACCTGTGTGTATAATGAGGAGTGTCGAGTCTACTGGCATTCCGGTTTCTGATTTTATACCTGAAGCATTCTTAGGAGTGAAGATAAGTTTGTAAATGAAGGGAATCTGGTGAAGGCACCGGCCTCTGAGGAGTTCTTTCTGTCCCACATACACGGCCCATAATTGTCATGTTCCTGCATTCACTGGATATCTTTGAAAGTATTACCCAATAACTCAGTCTGAGAAATTGGCCTAGAAACTAGATTCAGGAGTATGCTATTTTGCCCTTCAAGTGTGCTCTGCCATTCATTTTCATCATGGCTGATCATCAAATTTAATATCCTGATTTCCACCCCCCTCCCCCGGCCAAAAGAGCTATATCTAATTTCTTCTTGATATCAGACAGCATTTTGGCCTCAATTACATTCAGTGGTTATTAATTCCACACATTTCACCACCCCCGAGGTGAAGAAATTTCTCCTCACTTCAGTTTGAAAAAGTTTACCCCTTAGCCTCAAATTATGACCCAACTCCTGGACTTGCCAACCATTGGGAACATTCTTTCTGAATTGTTAGAATTTTGTGGAATTTTGTTAGAATCTATGAGATCCCTTGTCACTCTTTTAAACTGCAGTGAATGTAATTCTAACTGACTTAGCCTCTCCTTGTATGATGGACCTGCCATCCCAAGAATCAGCCTGGTAAATCTTGCTGTATTTTTTCTATAGCGAGGACATCCTTCCTCAGATAAGGACACCAAAACTGCATATAGATGTGACCGCATCACGACCCCAAACAATTTGCATTAAAACTACCCCTGCACTCAAATCCTTTCGCTAGGAAGGCCAATATTCCATTTACCTTCTTTATTGCTTGTCGTATCTGTGTGCTTATTTTTAACAACTGAGACACGAGCACTCCAGAGTCTTGCTGAGTATTTGTCTCTCTCAATTTACCCATTCAGGCAATAAGCTGCCTTCCTATTATTGCTACCAAAGTGAATAACCTCACATTTAACCACATTATACTGCACTGGGGCAGTACAGTGGCACTGTGATTAGCATTGCTGTCTCACAGCACTAGACATCCAGGGTTCAGTTCTGACCCTGGAGTGACTGTGTGGAGTTTGCACTTTCTCTCCATGTCTGCATGAATTTCCTGCCACATTCGTTAGATGGATTGGCCAAGCTAAATTAACCGTTGTGTCAGAGGGAATGAGCCTAGGGTAAATATATGGGGCTACAGGAATAGACCCTGGGTGGGAATGTGGTCAATACAGACTCAGTATCTTCTGTACTATATGGATTCTATGATTCTGAGCTATGCACATGCGCACATATTCAGCTAGTCCAACTCATGCTGAAGCATCTCTGCATCTTCCTCACAGCTCATCCTCCCATCCAACTTTGTATCATCTGCAAATTTGGACATAATACATTCAGTTCCCTTTTCCGAATTATTAATAACAATACACAAAGCATGGTGGGCATATTATTTGGTTTTTAGGTTTTTCTGGTGAGGCATAATTGGTTGAATCTTGATTGCGGTGCCTAGGTGGCGTTTTTGGAGAACCTACAGAGATGCTAGTTGTGTAAGAGTGATGTAAGTATTCTTCGTTTGTTGGCCCTTTATTGTAAGATGCTATAGAGCAAGTCATGGCAGTAGTGACTATCTTTCTTGGTCAGGTGGAGGATATCTTAGTCGGGGGTGGGGGGGTAAGTTTCTCTCTCCCAGGATTTCCCCTTCTAGACTATTCCTTTTCCTGAGGCTTGGTTCCCCTGGGGATGTGTATCCTGTTGTTTATGGAGCCTGAATGCGAATCTAGATATGGTGGTTTAGCATTGTGGGAGTCTTTCTTCAATTGGGGATTGGACTGGTTAAGTAGGATGCCCCTTCCAAATAGTCTTATATGGATCTATTCACCTTGTGGGTTTGGGCTTCCCTGGGTGGAAGGGAAATAGTTATGCGAGTCAGTTCCTGGGTAAGTTTCTTGTGAAACATGGAAAGACTACACTTGGCCTTTATTGGATCATTCTGATGCTCCTCTCTTTTTGGAACTTTCTCTCTTTAGCTTGATAGGTGAGATCTTGATTATAGGCTCATACATGTTACAGTTTATCCTAGTGGGTTTCCCACTTGTCAGGAGGAGGAGGAGGGTTGTATCTCTTCCCAAGATGTTCAATCGATGAGTATCTTGATGGTAGTTTTCCTTGTTGATAAGGTTTCCTTGCAGAAAAACAGTTTTATTTTCCGGTGATGTGGAGTCTGATTGGTGCCTCTTATTTGAATAGAGAGGAGGGAGGTTGGGGAAGTTGAGTGTTTTTACTCACTGTTTCCTATACAGAAGAGAATTCTCTGCTGTGCTTTAGTCTGTACCAATTGCAGTATCCTTATGTTCCCCCTTTCCTGGATTATCCTTTCATTGCCTGGAGGTCTGGGAATGTTGAATTAGATGTTATATACTATCATATAAGGGATCCATATATTTTGTAACTCTGGGTGTCTGTGTTATTCCAGGGAGGATGGTATGCACCACGAGGCCACGTGCTCACAATTTTATCCTGTTGTTCCGAGATCCATCGCTCTAACCAATGTCTTTTCTTTGTCTGTATAAGAGGAGATGCCAACGACAATAATTGCAGTGATAGGTAATTGGAATTATTTGTAGGAATAATGTTTACTCTGTGCAGTATGGGATTTTGGCAACTTGTTGCATTTTGTGACAAATGTAAAATGAAAACTTAGAAGTTTTCTTAAAAAATTAAAACTAGCAATTAGGAAATATTTATACACTCAGGGTGGTAGAAGTTTTGAATTCTCTCTTGCAGTTGGCAGTTGATGCTGGATTAATTGTAAATTTTAAATTTCAGATTGATAGATTCCAGTTAACCAAAGGTTTTCAGGGATATGGGACATTGGAGAGTATATTGAGTTACATGATCGATTCAACCAAGATCACATTGAATGATGCAACAGCCTCAAAAGACTAAATGGCTGCCTTCTTTTCTTGTTTTCATATTTAAGTTGTATTTTTGTAACTTTTTATAGCACTTGGGGAGTGAAAACAAAAAGTTTAAAAAGAATGTCATTTAGGAATCTTCATTATACATTCAATTGGATCAATGTACAGTGTTTCAGAATCTGGCTAACTTTCTATTTTTGATCTCCTTTCATACGATTGACTAAAACCTGTTATTTTCAGGCAGGAGACACTGAGGATTTGGAACAGAAACAAAGGATCCAAGAACTTCAGAATCCGAAGTGTAGCAACAAGAGTGAACTTGATGGTGTGTATTATAACTATTTAAACTAAAACACAATTAATTGTACTATAAATAGAGATAATTCCAATCAAGATACAGTCTTTATTGGATTATAAATCACATAGCCTTTATTCTGTGTGCTCCATATTCAGTTGAAGCAAACCATGCCAAAAGATAATACATAATTAAAACTGACATTGTTTGTTTGACAATCAGGAATAAAGGCCCAATGTTAGGGGCATATGTATTGGCACACTAAAAGGTTGTTTCAATAGATCTTACCTTTGTGAATTTTCTGCTGTCTGACACATCAGGTTTGTTTCCAATTGAGAAATTAGTCGCTTTTTTAAACAGCTGTACTACATCTTGTATGCTTCATGCATCATGTGATCTACAAATCTTCTCTTATTGAATAAGGTTTCCTGGATTATCTAATTAGATGCTGATGTCAGTTTTGTTGATATAAGCAGATTACTGCTTTTTGACCTGGGAGCAGCTGTGGCTGTTGAACATCTAGCCGATCAGAAAAAGACCCATTTGGTATCAATACCAAATAACTAATTTGTATATCAACTTCAGCAGATAACCACAAATTGTTTTTCGGATTTCAGCAGTATTGTTGCATTCCCCTACATGTGATACCATTTTCCACTCTCCATAAACTTCAGTTAACAGAAATTTCTCCTGAATGCTAACTTGCACCAAGACACTGTTGCAGCTTGAGGTGGTAGGTGCAATGGCCATTTGCCTCTGCCTGGCTACCAGACTACAGAGGAAGGATCCCTTAAGGATCCTGGAGGTTGAATAGAAAAGAGGTTAATCCCCCTCACTCTCTGCTGAGATGAAGATGTTATGGCTGAACTAGCACTGGCAGATCTGAAGATCACCTCCGGCATGGAAATTTCAGGTAGCCCTGTGATCAGTATTTGCATTCCTGCCTGTCAGCTATGAAAAATTTGGAGTGGCCTGGTCAATTTTATTTCCATGCCCTCCTGCGTGCTTTTAAATCATTGCAGCACTTTAATCTGCAGCAGAGATTTGCACTTTCAGAAGCTGCAGGTAAGATTAAACTTCTTTGAAATCCTCTGGCAGAGAGGAGATGTCTATTTTACCAGTCTGCACAGTTGTGCACTCAGCCCAAATGTGTGCGTAGAGCTTTGATTTGAAGTTTCTGAAGTTTTTTTAAAAAAATTATTTGTGGGACGTGGGTGTCGCTGGCTGGCCAGCATTTATAGCCCATCCCTAGTTGCCCTTGAAAAGTGAGTGACTTGCTAGGCCTTTTCAAAGGGCAGTTGGGAATCAACATTGGCACGGATCTGGAGTCACTTGTAGGCCAGACCAGGTAAGGACAGCAGATTTCCTTCCCTATAGGACATTAATGAACCAAATGAGTTTTTCTGACAATCGGGAATGGTTTCATTGTCATCAGTAGATTCTCAATTCTAGAGTATTTTTAATTGAATTGAAATTCCGTCTTTGCAGTGGTGGAATTCAAACCCAGACCATTAGCTGAATTTCTGGATTAATGGTCCAGCGGTAATACCACTAGGCAATTGCCTCCCCTAAGTTCCTGCCTCCCTTTCATTCCCTGATCAAAGCAATTTCTGGGATGGTGCTTGAGTTCTCAACAGTAAACACCAATGCAAAATATTTTTTTATTTCATCCACCATAGCCCTACTTTCCATTATCAATTCCCCAGATGCATTTTCTATGGAAATATAGATGCCAGAACAGGAGTAGGCTATGTGGCCCTTCGAGCCTGCTCTGCCATTCATTTTGATCATGGCTGATCATCGCATTCAATATCCTGATTCCTCCTCCTTCCCATATTCCTTGATCTCTTTAGCCCTAAGAGATATATCCAATTTCTTCTTGAAAACAGACAAGGTTTTGGCTACAATTACATTCTATGGTAGTGAATTCCACATATTCACCACCTTTTAGGTGAAGACATTTCTCCTCACTTCAATTCTAAAAGGTTTACCCCTTATCCTCAAACTATGACCTCTAGTTCTGGACCCCCCACCACCACTGGGCACATTCTTTCTGAATTTACCCTGTCTAACCCTATTAGAATTTTATACATTTCTATGAGATTCCCTCTCATTCTTCTAAACTTCAGTGATTATAATCCTAACCAATTTAGTCTCTTCTCATATGACAGACCATCTGCTACTATTCCAGGGTCCAAAGAATTTTGGAAAATAACCACCGATGGATCTACTATTTCCAAAACCACTTCCTTAAGTACTCTGGGATGAAGATTATGAGTACTTGGAGATTTATCCACCTTCAATCCCATCAATTTCTCCAAGACCATTTCTCTACTAATGCTGATTTCCTTCAGTTCCTCATTCAAACTTGTTTCTCTCAGCACTTCTGGTACATTATTCATGTCTTCCTTTGTGAAGACTGAAGCAAAGTACAAATTTAATTTCTTAGCCGTTTCTTTACTTCCCATTATGAATTCACCCATTTCTGACTGTAAAGGCCTACATTTGTTTTGTCAATCTTTTTTCTCTTTACATATTTATAGAAACTTTTACAGCCAGTTTTTTTTCCTTGCTAGCTTACCTCCAGACTTCATTTTTCCCTTTTTAATCAATCCTTTGGTCCTCCTTTGAATTTTAAATTTCTCCCAATCCTCAGCTTATTGCTTTTTCGTGCCAATTTGTATGCTTCTTTCTTGAATCTGATACTATCTCTGATTTCTTATGGTTTGGCCACAATTCCCTTAACACTTCTTATCAAAAAAGAAGCTCTCTCAGTCACATGAGCTTGCAAGTAGTTCTGTTACTGTATTATCAGCCTGAAAGTCACCATTGAAATGGATCATAAACTAGTGGTTTCATTGTTAGACGAGAAGGAACTTATATTAATGCCATTCAGAATTCGGAGATTGTTTTTGCATGTCATGAGATTTGCAGATGAAATGTATATTAAAGGAAATATTAAACAACTGCAGACACACTATCCAGTGCCATAGTTGACCTTCCTGTGACACGTGATATTAGCTTGCTTGAGGAACTCAAGTCATACATCCAGTTTGTGAGGAGACAACTTCCTCTGAGAAACTTCAGCAATTTCATCAGGAGCAAATGTGGGATGATGGTATCCACTGATACTGTCAACAAGAGTGACCACAGCACAGACCGGCCAGCAATGTGATGAACATTTGCTTTGAACAGCAAAACACCATGATGGATAATCTGCTAGTATGAAATGAGTGGCTGGTCATTCCAATCCCTCTTTGGTCAGAGATTTTTCCAAAAAAAGTTCACCAAGCCCAAATGCACATGAAAAAATGCAGATTGTGTGCCCAATAGCAGTTTAGTGGCAGGGCATATCAAGGGCCATTCTAAATATGATCATAGACTGCCAGGTGTGTACACTGTACATGCCAAACCAGAGAGAGCTCCTCATCTCCACACAGACCATGAGAATGATTGGGAATTGATTTACTTATTTTTAATGACAAATCCTTCCTCATTGTGGCTGACTATTTCTCCCAATGGATTGAGATGAAACAGTAGCATACAGCAATCTTCAAGGCGGTGTGAGTTCATTGAAGGAAATGTTAGTGAGCTGTGGTAAGCCAGACTAGTGGTATCTAATAATGGACTGCAATGCATAAATGAATATGTCACCTGATTTGCCTTCAGTTGTGATTTTCAACATTGTACCAGCTCCCCAAGGTACGCACAATTGAATGGTGAGACATAAAGTTGTGACCACACTAGAAAGAACAACAATTTCTCTACAGTGTTTTTAACTAATAGATCTGTAGGCAATGTGGATTGGTCCCATCAATGCTCCTGATGGGCAGAACTCAACTACTAATGCTGCCAAAGAAAGTCTCATGGTTGGCAGTCAGGACAACAGGAACATCCAGGATTGAGAACAATCCTGCAGGCAGCAGCAGGCATCTGCCTATCTCAGAAGAAAATACATTAAAATGTACTCCAATTACACAAAGGAGGCAAGGTATTGATTAGGCTCCTTGAAAGAGAGGGAATCATGACTGGCCAAGGTCCCACCTCAGAATGACAGTGAAGAGAAGACGCATGCTGTCATTTTCGGAAAGCAATCAGCTTTGTACTCTACAGTGCCACTGCCACTCCACCCATTGTAAAGCCTTTGCAATCCTAGCAAATATGTTGGAGGACAGATTTCTGACCTGCTGTGAGATCCTGAGAACCGCAAACACTGATTTCTGTAACTACAAGAGAGACCTTGTGGTAGAGTAGATAGCATCCCCGCTACCAAACTTCAAACTTCTAGTTTGAGTCCCATTCCAGGATTTAATAGCAAAGGATGTGTTCATAATGCTGCCGAACAGGTATCAACCTACAAATCCTTCCAGCACACACCATGACTAAGTGGTAAGGTCAGCCATGGGACTGAAAGAAAGCTGGATGGACCTACTACCATCACTATACTTAGCTGCAGACAACAACAGGTATATAATAATGCATATTGCCACAGCGTCTCTGACTGTTGCTATCAACATTAACACATCACCACATAGTTTAAAATTATTATGCACAAATTTATACTTGTATGATAACAACCTGAGCTTGCAAGACTTGAGAACGTGCTTCCATGGCAGTGCTTATACTTTTGAAGGCTATTGCTGGTGGTATAATGGAAACTGAGACATCGACTAAAAACACTCACAATGATTGGGTCTGCAAAAGTTTTCGTGTAGTTGGCCACTGCTTCCACATTGAGGGGATAAAAGATCTGAACAGCGCCATGTGTCTAGTTGGTGATTCTCAACAGTAACTAAGCTTTCTGGCAGCCCTGCCGAAGCTTCAAGCAGTTCAATGTGCATACCCATCAACTTTTTTCTATGGGCCACCTCATCAAAGTCCTGTGGTTTGCTATCAGGCTCAAATGGGTGTTAGAAGCATATACTGTAATATGTCATCCACCTGTGATTTTCCCTGAAATATTGAATTAATGGCCAGAGCGCTTGCAATGGGTGCTGAAAGTTGGAGGGCCAATAGGAGAACCACCAGCTTGAAAGTGGCAGCAGAATGCTGTGATCGGTGAATGAAGGAGAGAATGACCCAAAATGGAGATATCCTCTGTTAATATTGAAATTATGCTGCAATAGAATACAGACTTTAAATTGGCGATTAAGCGATGTTGTCCCTTATTTGTGAAAGATTATAGAATCATTGCATAAGTATATAAATGAATTCACTCTGAGTGTCTGAGGGGAACTGGGAGAATCTGTGGCTTTACTTTGCTGTCTTGGAAATAAACCTGTTTAAGGGATCGGCTAAGTCCAGACTTGTTCCTCCTTGAGACATTTTATAGAATCCCTACAGAACAGAAGGTATCCTTTCAGCACATCTAGTTTGTACCAACCACAAACGTCTCCAGGCTCTATTTCCATAATACCACACATTTACCCTGCTAATTCTTCTGACACTAGGATCAATTTAACATGGCCAGTCAACCTAACCTGCACATCTTTGGAGCTTGTCACGGTCAAGACACGATGTAAAATAATATTTTTGGTGTGGAAACACTAACCAGTGATATTCAAGGTTCCTGAAGTCAGGGAGAACTAAGATTTTTAGTCAGAAAACCATTCACAAAATTTCTGCCTGAGGTCCAAAAGCCCAAGATACTCCAAATATTTCTGCAGAAGTTAGATCTCGATCTCTGCTAGAACAGGTAGAAGAATCAGAACTGAGCAATGATTGGAGATGTGTAATCAAGATAACTACCCTGTCCATAAAATGGCTGGTAGACCTGGAAAAGAGAAGGCTATTGAAAAAGGTCCAGAAAAGAGAAGAGGAAGTTTAAGTGAGGGAACGAGAGAGATGGAAAAGATTCATTAGCAAAATATGCCAGAGATGAGATTTAAAGCCCAAGACGCAGAGGGAATTCCAAGAAAAGATAAGAGAATAGCTGAATTGTGTGGAAATGTTTTAGTGAGATCCCAAACACTGTGCCCTGAGTAGCCAGAACAGAGTAAGAAGTCTCACAACACCAGGTTAAAATCCAACAGGTTTATTTGGTAGCACAAACCACTAGCTTTCAGAGCACTGCCCCTTCATCATGTGTGCAATGCCAGCATCTCCATGTCAAACCAGAATAGTCCAGAGACTGGACAAATCATACCATTTTAGAAAAATTCTTCTCAGGAATAAGGTGGCTTGAGAAAAGCTGCCTGGATTTAAAAAGACTGTGATTAAGCCAGAAAACTGATAGAAACCAAGACCAAGTAGCAGAAATCTGCTTAAGGGCAGAAAGCTGACAAAGATCAAGAAGCCCGAAATGCTTGTCCCCACAGACCTTGAGTGAGAGCTTCTTGAAATCAGCAAGGCTAAAGAAAGGCCAGTAAATTAAACTGGGCCCAGAGAAGGTCAGAAGTAAATTCTCCAAGAATCCCATGCTGAACATGGACTAGAGAAGCCCATTCTCAGGGAAAGAAATAATGAAGGAAATCGCCCACCTAATCAAATGGCCAACCATTTCAAGAAGAGAGCTCGTGTCCTTGTTGGAGAAGCAGGAGGTCTGGTGGTCCGTAAAGTTCTTTGTTCTTTTACAAGAGTTACCCAGAAGGTCTCCACACCCAGCCAGCCTTTTAAAAAGAAGGAACCTCATGCCCCTGCTGGAGAAGCAGAAGGTCTGACTGTCCGAAAGCTTTTCACTTTTAGAAGTGGTGTAAATTCCTGGACCAGCCAGCCCGTTTACAAGGAAGGGAGTATTTATCTCTCCTAGAAGAGCAGAAGGTTTGGTTGTCCCAACACCTTTTCACTTCTAATAGAGAGCTGTCCAAAGGTGTGCAGGTTTAGTAGGCCATGCTAAATTCCCCCTTAGTTTCCACAGATGTGTCTGTTAGGTGGGCTATTGGGGTAAATGCATGGGGTTTGGTGATGGGGCCTGGGTAAGAAGCTTTATCAGAGAGCCAGTGAAGACTCGATGGGCCAAATGGCCACCTTCTGCACATTACGGATTCTATTCTATGGATTCACAGATAATTCCCAGAACCAGTCAGCCTTTTTGAAAAGAAGAGAGACTATACTCATGCTGTTCTTGCTTTTTGAAGAGAGATAACCAGAATGTTCCTAGACTTGACCAGTCATTTCAAAAAGAAGGAAGCCTTTACCCCTGCTGGAGGAGCAGGACGTGTGGCTGTCCAATACCTTATTTCACTTTTAGAACAGAGATCTCTAGAATTTTCCTGAACGTACTCTTCTTTGGTCAGGAATGTACCTTGCCCAGCATCAAACTATATAACTGCAGGATGGGCAGGAGACCTGGCGATCCAAACCCACCTTTTCAAAGTTGAATGGAGGCTTGTGGAATTCCCAAAGATTCCTAGAGTGGGTGAGAAAACTGCCTCAAGCACTCAAAGGGCAGGAACTTCATCCCCATTAGAGGGCAGTAGTGTTCCAGAAGACCTGGAACATGTTCGAAAGGGGCCCTTGCAAAACTGAAAAGGCCTTGACGAGAAGCCAATACAGTTTTAGCAGATCACCTTCAGGCAAAAAGAACTTTGGAGCTGAAATTTCCCAAATTCATCGAGAAGTGGTATGGATAACGCCGCCCCCAGTAGAGAAACTACCTGGAGATACAGCAAGAGCTGACTGCTCACCAGAGGGCAATAGTGTCTTCTAAGACACACAAATTAACACCAAACTCACCAAGCAGGAGTCCAAACAGTTTGGATGCCTGCTTATCCCATCAGGCAATTGCAATGTATTCAGATGCGGTATAGATGTAGAGAAGGCTCTGGCCGATAGCTCTCTTCATGTCATCCCAGCCTAGAAAGGTTTCAGGATCATCCAGCACCAGAAATTGGAACTTTTCAGCTTGGCTAACCCCTGAATTGGAATTCCCCAAAGTGCCCAAAGGTTCCACAAAAAGAAGGAATTCGAGATGAGTAGACAGCCAACTCTCAAGTTTGAAACCTCTCCCTGCCCCAGAAGCAGACAAGGCAGTCCATACCACATAGCCAAAATCTAGTCTGCAACTCCTAGCCCAGAATCTAGGACCCATTTTATAGGAAGGATTCTGTAACATCTTTTACTTCTCAGAGATGCTATACTATTGCATCTTGAAGCATTGCAGGAAACCTTCACAAAAGTGGTTTGAATATCTTCACTAGACTAAGAAAAACCATTTCCTAGACTTCATTATCTGTATTGTGTTGTAACTGAAGCTGGATTTGACTTATAGAGTTACTTAATTTGGATGTTGTTTCAGAAAGCAAAGTCTTAGTGAGTTCGAGGATTGACAATATATTTTGGAACAAGAGGTCATTTTTGTGCATGCTGTGTGTGTGTTTAGTTCTTCATGTACGTACTTACTTAAGTGTCTAAGAGTATTGTGGTCCTTTTCATTGTGAGCAGTTTACATTGATCACCCTTCCTGTTCATGACATGATGATTGTATGCGAACAGCTTTCAAGAGTAATTCTTCCTTGCAAGATAGCCAGAACCAGTCTCTTCATTAGTACTGATATGGTTTCTATTGTTGATCACATATTCAATGAAAAAAGCACCAAGGAAGCTGGGTATAGAGAATCTCAGAGCAATATGTTCAGAAAAAACTGTGGATCTACATTTTACTCAGTCAGGCTATTACAGTCTGTCGTTAAGGAAGCCAAATATTTCTCATCAAATCTATAGAATCCTTACAGTGCAGAAGGAGACCATTCAGCACATTGAGTCTGCACCAATCCTCTGAAACAGCATCTTACCCAGACTCACTCTCTCACCTATCCTCATAACTCTGCAAGTTGATTTTGGCTGATCCACCTAAACTATACATCTTTGGACACTAAGGGGCAATTTAGCATGGTCAATCCACACCTTTGGACTGCGGGAGGAAACTGGGCACCTGGAGGAAACCTAGGTAGACACCGGGAAAATGTGTAGCTCCATACAAATACTTTAAGCAGCCTTGTAAAGTTCTGGAGACCAAGATGTGGTGGACAGAAAGTTGACCATTAGGAAGTTGCGTAGACAATTTCCACATCCAGTGCCACAAAACCTGAGACCTCTGCTGCAGTAGTTGATAAAGATTATGACAACCTTATTGAGCATATCAGGGACAATGTGATATTGTATTAAATATCAAAGGACACTGTCAAGCTCTGAGTCTACTACTTGACTAAGAATTTAGTGATGTAGAGGCAGTGGACTTAGAAGTATGGGACAAAGTTTGGGATCTTTGCTACACTTTGCAGATGTGGCAACTCAGTTTAGCATTCTCTATGGTAATATATAATAAGGGGAAACAATCCCTTTTTAATCAGTGGGTACTGGATTAGGAATACTGTCAGAATCATATTTTTCAGGACAATATTTTCTTTTAAAACATGGAAAGATATTGTTATTTAGACATTTTTTTACAAAAAGGTTATAAGTTCATTTTTGCACTTGGAACAAGCATGCATTATCCAAGAAATCCTGACGAGCATGGTACTTGAGAAAGGAAGAAATAGGCGATAGCTTGACTAATAATCCAGAAACCCAGATAATGTTCTGGGACCTGAATGATTTGCCATGGCAGATGGTAGAATTTGAATTCAATATAAATAAATCTGGAATTAAGAGTCTACTGATAACCATGAAACCATTGTTGATTGTCAGAAAAACCCATCTGGTTTACTATTGTCCTTTAGGAAAAGAAATCTGCCGTCCTTACCTGTCTGACTTACATGTGACCAGAGCCATAGGAATGCGGTTGATTCTCAACTGCCCTCTGAAAAAGCCACTCTGTTGTACCAATTGCTACAAAGTCTCAATAAAGAAATGAAACTAGACAGGCCACCAGGCATTGACCTCTGCACCAGCAAAACAAACAGCCATGCAAAATCTTCCTTACTAACATCTGGGGGCTAGTGCCAAAATTGGGAGAGCTGTCTCACAGACTAGTCAAGCAACAGCCTAACATAGTCATTTTCACGATATCATACAAATAATACCCCAGACACCATCATTACTATGCCTGGATATATCCTGTCCCACTGGCAGGATAAAGAGATGGTGGCACAGTAGTACACAGTTGGGAGGGAGTTACCCTAGGAGTCCTTAAAGTTGATTCCGGATGTATGTCTCATGGCTTCAGGTTTACATGGGTAGGGAAATCTCTTACTGGTTACCATGTACCGTCTCCCTTTGGCTGATGTATCAGTACTCCTCATGCTGAACAACTTGGAGGAAGCACTGAGAGTGGCAAGGGCTCAAAATGTACTCTGGGTGGGTAATTTCATTATTGATGGAATTGATTGGGTCCTAAAGGATATAACTGCTAGACTGGATCTGCAATTGGTGGTGGAGGAGGATCCACCAAGAGGAAATAACATACTTGACTTCATCCTTGCCAGTCTGCTGACTGCAGGTGCATTTGTCTGTGATAGTATCAGTAAGAGTGACCACTGCACAGTCCTTGTGGAGATGAAGTTCCGTCTTCATATGGAGAATAACTTCCATTATGTTGTCTGGCATTATCACTGTGCTAAATGAGACAATCAATCTAACAACTCAAAACTGGGCATCGATGAAGTGCTGTGGACCATCAATAGCAGCAAATCGTATTCCAGCATGATCTGCAACCTCATGGCCAGACGTGACGCCCACTTAAACATTACTGTGGAGCCACGGGTTCAACTCTGGCTCAATGGAGAGAGAAGGTGGGCATCCTAGGAGCAGCACCAGGCATACCTAAAAATGAGATGTCAACCTGGTGAAGCTACCAAACAGGATTACTTGCATGCCAAACAGCAAATGATGGACAGAACTAAGTGATCCCATAACAACAGATCAGATCTAAGTGCTGCAGTCTTCCACTCTCGTCGAAAATGGTTTGGACAATTAAACAGTTCACTGGAGGAAGAATTTCCACAAATATCCCCGTCCCCAATGATAGAGGACCCCAGCACATCAGTGCAAACGACAAGGCTGAAGTATTCGCAGCAATCTTCAGCCAGAAGTGCCAAGTCGATGATCCATCTTGGCCTCCTCCAATATTCCCAGCATCTCAGATACCAATCTCCAACCAATTTGATTCACTCCACATGATAACATGAAACAGTTGGAGGTACTGGATACTGTAAAGGCATTGGGCCCTAGTCATATTCTGGTAGTAGTTCTGAAAACCTGTGCTCCAGAACTTGCTGTTCCCCCAGTCAGCTCTTCCAGTACATTTGCAATACTGGCAACTATCCAACAACCAGGCAAATTGTCCTGTACGCAAAAAGCAGGACAAATCCAACCCGACCCGTTACCGCCTGATCAGACTACTGTCGATCATTAATAAAGTGATGAAAGGGGTCATCAACAGTGCTATCAAGTAGCACCTGCTCAGCAATAATCTGCTAAGTGATGCCCATTTTGGATTTTGCCAGGGTCACTCAGCTCCTGATTTCATTACAGCCTTGGTTCAAATATGGACAAAATAGTTGAATTCCAGAGGTGAGGTGAGAGTGACTGCCCTTGACATCAAAATCACATTCAACTGAGCGTTGCATCAAAGAGCCATCGTGAAACTGGAATCAATGACTATCGGGGTCAAACTTTCCACTAGTTGGAGAACCTGGTACATGGAAAGATGGTTGTGAAGGGTCAGTTATTTCAGCTCCAGAACATCGCTGCAGGAGTTCCTCTTGGTAGTATCCTCAGCCCAGCAATCTTCAGCTGCTTTATCAATGACCTTCCCTCCATCATAAGGTCAGAAGTGGGGATGTTCACCGATGATTGCACAATATTCAACAGCATTCGTGACTCCTCAGATACAGAAGCTCTGTATGTTAAAATGCATGAGATCCAGACAGTATCCAGGTCTGGACTGACAAATGGCAAGTAACATTCACATCATACAAATGCCAGGCAATGACCATCACTAAAAGATATTCTAACCATCAACCCTGGACATTCAGTGGTGTAGACATCACAGAATCCTTCACTGTCAACATCCTTGGTGTTAACATTAATCAGAAACTTAACTGGATTCACAGTGGCTATAAGAGCACATCAGAGGCTAGGAATACTGCAGCGAGTAACTCAACTCCTGACTCCACAAAGCCTGTCCAACATCTAAAGGCACAATTCAGGAGTGTGATGGAATACTCCTCAACATTTGGATACTGGATGGGTACAGCCCCAACAATGCTGAAGAAGTTTGATACCATCCAGGACAAAGCAGCCCTTTTGACTGGCATCATTTTACATACATTTAATCCTTCCACCACTGACCTCGCCAACAGTAGTGGGTACTATCTACGAGATGCACTGCAGTAATTCACCTAAGATCCTTAAACAGCACCTTCCAAACCTATGACCACTTCCATCTAGAAGGACAAAGGCAAGAGATAAATGGGAAAACCACCACCTGCAACTCCCCCTCCAAGCTGCTCACCATCCTGACTTGGAAATATATCCCTTTCCTTCGCAGTTGTTGGGTCAAAATTCTGGAATACCCTCCCTAATAGCATTGTGGGCCAGTCCATAGAAAATGGACTGCAGCATTTGAAGAAGGCAGCTCACCACCACCTTCTCAAGGGCAACTAGGAATGGGCAGTAAATGCTGACTACGTCACGAAGCCCATGTCCCTTGAATGAATAAAAAAAACTATGCTTGTTTGCACTGCAGTTATTTTAACGAATGGGGGAACAAATTGTTGCAAGGCATGGCATGGTGATTTACTGGAAATCACATAACAAAGATGAGCTTTAAAGTTTTGAGCTTGTTTTTTAAATTCGGTTGGGACTGAACTGGAAAAGTGAGAAATTACCCAATTCATATTCTCCTTAACTTGCTTGAGACAGAGTGGTTAACAGTGTTCAGCTTGGAATCCTCATCTCAATAGAACTTCTGTGTCTTTTGGAAACCTAAAAGGTTGAGACAAGAAGGATTAATCTGGCCATATTCTCCTCAATGCAAAAATTCCATTGGTGAGACCTGCCAAGTCTGTCTTGGGACGAGCAATCTGTTTGTACATGGGGAACTTCAGAGTGACAACATTGAAACTCTGCAAATTTTATCCTTTCTTTTCAAAGCCTGCTCTTCCACTCCCCATTTTTGCAGAGACCCTTATCTGTTTGTCCTTTGATAGTGTGTGTGTATATGCTGGGGAACTTAAAAAGAGATGAATAGGTATGCTTCCAGTTTACAATTGTGTGTTAACGATTTTTTGCAACTTATTCTAAAAAATTAAGTCTATTTATTTGTCACAAGTAAGCTTGCGTTAACACTGCAATAAAGTTACTGTGGAAGTCCCCTTGTCCAGCACCTGTTCAGGTACACTGAGGGCGAACTTAGCGTGGCCACTGCACCTAACCAGCATATCTTTTAGACTGTGGGAGGAAACCGGAGTACCTAGAGGAAACCAGTGCAAACATAAGTAGACTGTGCATACTCCACACTGACAATGAACCAAGCTGTGAATTGAACCCACGTTCCTGGTGCTGTGTGGCAGTACTGCTAACCATTGTGCCAATCAAATTTTCCAAGTTTATTGAGAGAGGCCTGGTTAACATTACTTCTATTTTGAGTTTAGCAGTAGCAATTGCCCATCTTACAAACAGCTGAATTAGGAACATTTGGCCCCTGGAGCCTGCTCCACCTTTGAATAAGACCATTTGACCTGTTTGTGCTTCAAATTCCACATTCCTATCTACCTCCCTTTGATTCCCTGCCAAACAAAAATTTGTCTACCTCTAGTTTAAAAATATTCAATGATCCTACATGCACCTTCTTCTGAGGCAGAGTTCCGAAGTTGCACAACCCACGGAGAGAAAAATATCCTCCTAATCTGTCATAAAAGGGCAATTCCTAATTTTAAAACAGTGCTCCCTTGTTCTAGATAAGCCCAGAAGAGGAAATATCCTTCCTGTGTCCACCTTGTCAAAACCGTACAGTTTTTATATGCTTTAGTTATGTCCCCCTTACTCTTTGAAACTCCAGTGGAAACAAGTTCAGTCTGTCCAACTTTTCTTCATAAGACAACCTGGTCATTCTAATTATCGATGTAGTAAACCTTCTCATGACACCTCCAATGCATTTACATCCTTCCTTGAATAAGGAGATGAAAGTCATTACATAGTATTAGAAATGTGATCTCTAATGCTCACAATGCTCTTTAAAATTGAAACATAACATTCTTACTTTTCTGTTCAATTCCTGTCATAACAAAGAACAGTATTCCATTATCCTTAATTACTTGCTATGCATGCTTTCTATGCCTCAAGAAAAGTTTCACAGCAGCATAGTGGCACAGTTGTTAGCGCTGCTGCCTCACTGTACCAAGGACCCAGATTCGATTCCAACCTTGGTCACTCTGGAGTTTACACATTCTCCCCTATGGCTGAGTGGGTTTCCTCTCTCAATCCAAAGTTAGGTAGATTGGCTGTGCTGAATTGCCCTTTAATGTCTCAAGATGTGTAAGTTAGGGGATTAGCAGGATAAATGCATTGGGTAACGGGAATAGTACAGCGGGGTAAACCTGAATAAGATGCTCTGTTGAAAGGTTGCTGAAGACTCTATGGACCAAATGACAACTTCCTGCACTGTAGGAATTATATGATTCTAACCTTTTGTGGTTTATATATGAGAATACTTAGATCCTTTGCACCTCAGAATTATTCAGTCATTCGCCGTTTAAGAAATATTCTAACATTTAGTTTTCCTACCAAAGTGAACAACTTCCCATTTTTTCATATTAAGTCCATCTGCCAGATTTTCAGCAAGTCATTGAGCCTATCTATCTGTTTGCAACTTCCTTATAACTGCTTCACAACATATTTATCTTTGTGTCATCGTCCAGTTTGCTACCATGCCTTTACTCCCCTCATATAACTCATTGATATCAATTATAACAAGTTGAGAACCCAGCAGAGACCCCTGTGGGACTCGACCGATCACTTCCTGCCAATCAAAAAAAGATCCATTTAGGCATACTCTTGTCTTCTGCCAGCCCACGAATCTTTTTGTGCTAATACACCATGAATTCTCACTTTCTTTCATAACCTTTGCTGTGGCACTTTGTCAAATGCCTTTTGATTGTGCTGTAATATGCTTGCAGCACAAGTCACTCCTTGGAAGAATTCCATGAAACTGATGAAACATGATTTCCCTTTCACAAAACCATGCTGATTCTTCCTAATTACCTTGAATTTATCTCAGTGCCCAGTTATAACTGCTTAAAAAATCAATTCTAACATCTTTTCCATGATTGATATCAAACCAACTAGTCTGTTGGTTCTTTCTTACCTCCCTCTCTTCTTGAATATTCACTACTTTTCAGCTTGATGGGTTCTTTCCAAAATCTAGCAAATTTTTACCAACATATCTATTATCATATTAGCCACCTCTTTTAAGATCCTAGGATCAATTTTTTCAGTAGCATTTCTCTAGTGCTTGTAATTTCACTAAGCTCCTCTCTGCCTTCCTTCAATTGTTTCACAGCTATTAATGGAATCTTTTCCCTATCTTCTATAGTGAAGGCTGATTAAAAAAAATTGTTTATTTGATCTGCTTTTTGCTTATTATCTTTTAACTTGCTCTTTTTTAAATACTGATTTTTAAATTTCTAGCTTGTTTTCTCTTATAATCTAATGTATTTCTCCTGATTTAATTTTTTAGATGTTCTTCGCTGTTCTTTATATTCATCATCTGACCTACCACTCATCTTTTACACAGTTTTTTTTTTCCTGAAGTTTGACACTTCTCTTAACTTCTTTAATTAGTCATGGCTGGTGTGTCTTCCCTTAGAATATTTGTTTATTGTAGTAATATATTTATTCTGGGTATTTTGAAATATCTCCTTTAACGCCAGCCACTCTTCTCTTTTGATTCCTAACTGAGTCTCCCAATTCACTTCAGCTAGCTCAACTTTCATGCTCACTCAGTTGTTCTTATTTAAGTTTTAAGTGCTAGTCTTAGACCCACTCTTCTCCCTTTCAACCTGGATGTAAAATTCAATATATTGTGGTTGTTGCTACCGAGGGATGCCTTTTACTCTGAAGTTATAAATTATATCACATTACACAACACCAGTCTAATATAATCTGTTCTCTGGTGCTGTTCTAAGAAACTATCTCAAAAGCATTCTATGAACTTTTCATTCAGGCTGCTATTGCAATTTGAATTTTCCAGTGTCTCTGTAGATTAAAATCACCGACAACTATTGCCATCCTTTTGTCAGAAACGCCCAATATTGATTCTTGTATACTTTGCCCTATCCTGTGGTTACAATTATACAATTAGAGGAGGGTCCTGTAGATCACTCCCACTAGCAACTTCTTTCCCCTGCTATTTCACATCCTCACCCAGAAATTTCCACATCC
The DNA here is from genome assembly GCA_024679065.1 of Sphyrna mokarran. Classification (NCBI taxonomy): domain Eukaryota; kingdom Metazoa; phylum Chordata; class Chondrichthyes; order Carcharhiniformes; family Carcharhinidae; genus Sphyrna; species Sphyrna mokarran. The sequence goes on along the minus strand of JAGIQG010000020.1, from coordinate 35,773,665 downwards.
TGATCTCCAGGTCATCTCTAACCAAAGCACAAATGCCATCCTTGATTAACAGTGCTACCCTTCTAGCTTCCTATTCTCCTTGTATGTCATCTATACATCATTATTCAGGAACCCATCCTTGTCATTCTACAGTCATTTCTCCATAATGATTATCAGATCGTATTCAGTATGCGCTACTGAAGTAAGTATGACTTTCTTTAATTTGTTATGTATGCTAAGCGCATTCAGATATAAAGCATTTAGCTTAGTCTTTGTGTTATCTTTTTAACATCTAGACTGGAACTTCCTGTTCCTAATCATTATCAGGTGGGTTTTATCAATGGGAGCGGAAAATATGAGAAGAAATTCAAAGTTCCACCTCAGATTAAGATAAAAGCAGGAAGCAATTGTCCCCTCGCCCCTTTAGTGATGCACTACGGTTCCTGCCATTCAACATCAGGAATCTCATTGTAATATATTAGCATATCATTATTGGGTCTACATGCCCATAATCAAAGCCCCAAGTGGGGCGGTCGTTATCGCAGACTGATAGTTCCACACATGTCAAAGTGTCACATGTATGCCCTTGGTGGACTCAATGCTACTTTTCCCACGCAACATCTGATGTTGGAGTTGCTGATATTGGAGAAAATCTCACCCTGTGTTTTGGTGTATGCTTAAGTTTCTTTTCTCTGACTTCCATTTTTTATATTACTACTTGGCTCTCTTGCCTTGACTTGATCCCTTGATTTGTACTTCATCCAAAACTTGAACCTGAATCCCTTTGTTTAGTTTAAAGTTCTGTCTATTTTCCTAAATCCATGGTTTGTTACAACACTGGTCCCAGCACTTTGTCACAATGGTATTATCCCTACTTTCCTCAATTCTAATGCCAATGCCCCACAAGCCAACATCCACTTCTCCTACACCAATCTTTCAGCCATCTATTTATTCATTTTGGTGAGTGAATTCAACTTTTAAATCAACGGTGCAACCTGTGGAGTAGTGAGGCAAGATAAATTACATATTTCTCTCATTCCAGTTGTAACAACACCAACAAAATTCTTGACAGATAATGGAGGGGAATTTGTGAATGGTGAAATTGAGGATGCATGAAAAAATGAATATCATAGTTATGCATACTGCAGCTGAGTGTCTGTTTAACAATATTACATGAGAAAAATCATGTAGTGATGAATAACATGTCATATACAATACTGGCCTAACAACTGGATTGCAAAGTTGAAACAATGATGGCACGGGCAATACAAATGATTCGGGGGTATAGCCTGTATGAGATGATGTACGGAAGAAATCTGAAGTTACCTTCCGTACTAATGGATGCTCTCCCAGCTTTTGAGGAACTACTATTAGCTCTTTTCTTTTTGCGTATTTGAATGCCTTGCATGCAGGCATCAAAGTTTTTATCAGGCAGAGATTTCAGAACTAATTAGGAGATCATTATGATAATACATATGATGTTTGAGGCAGAATTTATTTTAGGTGTTTTTTTATGAGAGAAGGGCAAACGAAATAGAAAGGCCAAGGAGAAGTCTTTGGAAATGAAGGGTGATTTTTCAACCCTTCATTAAGGGTTGAAATCCCATTCTTCATGAGTCATTGCAATGAATTCTGAATTTGTGAATACTAACAATGTAATGGAAGATGATAAAGCATCATGTATATCGCATATGCATATTTTGTGCAGCAGAGCCAGAAAGATGAGATAATGGATCAGAAGTTACATATAAGTAGAATATCTGATTGTGATAAAAAGGAAGGGACTATTTTGCCCAGAGATCAGCTGCTTAGAATGGAATCCTGGGTATCATGTTACCTAGAAGGATCAAACAGCTGGAAGGATGCAACCCTAGTGGGATGGACAGTAATGTCTATGGGAAAGTGTAAAAATTAACTGAACGCTCAGGATGGTGGACAAACAGTAAAGGCCAAATAAAGTATGAGGAATAGAAAATAAAAAAAGTTGTCGTAATGGATCAGGTGATGAATTCTGGATGAGAAACTGTTCATGCACAGTGTGTCATGCAAGTTCTGCCGCTTGTACCAGGTTTGAGTAGCCTAACCAGTGATATTTGAAGGGACTACTGGGAGGTGTTAAGGTACTAGATCAGAAACCTCAAAAGATGTTATGAAGCCCGATTAGACCCCAACAGTTTTTTTTAATTTTGGCATTAGTGTAAGGATGAGGTGTTTCACTCCAGGTTTGATTCTATTGACATACTAAGAAGCTTTTATCAATACAATCTATTTAACAGTACAGCTTAACTATAATAGCTTAACCAATTGAAATGCTTAAATACGACAAGATACAATTCTTAATCCATCTCTATTAGTTCTAATTCGAGCAATATTCTTCTTGTGGACTTAAAACACACTTTAAAATCAGTTAGCAACGAACAGACTTACTTGCTTGTACTGGTACTACTGGTCCTCAAACCTCTGGAATACCTCTGCAGAAAGACATATTTCTCCCAGCAGCAACTTTCAGAGAGAGAGTGAGAAAAACAGAGACATTCTTGCTTTTTTCAGAACCCGCAATAACTGCTTGCTTTTCCTTATATGCTTAATTCCTCTCCTTAAGCACATGACTGTCTCAATCAACCAACCTAATCAAAACCACACTCTGAAATCCCAAGGGAGAAACCAAATAAACAAAAAATACATTATCTCCGATCAAAGCAGACACATCCCTAGTTAAAATCATTAGCTTGCATTCTGAGCATGTGAGCACTCTGGTGCTCAGATAAATCGGCACCATGTAAAATAGAACTGAATTTTAAAATATCCCTTACAAGAAACATAATACACATTTCTTAAAGGAAGAGTATCTTCACGGAGATCTTGAAAACCTTCAAGAAAATTACACTTTTTGAAGCTGGAAAGAGCAGGGGCAGTACATTCTGGCAACACAAAAACATTGCAGCTGCTAGTAGCTCAGGCTTTCTGCCCCCTCTTTGGTTTACATCTTTTTATCCCAGAATATAATCAGTGCTTGGCATTGGAAAAGGCCAGAATTTGTTTGATCCTTACAGCTCATCACTTGAGGATCAATATTGAATTTTGTTCATTTCTCAGCTGCCACAGATCAAATATTGAACCATTCCTCTACTGATTTATTGCCCAATAATTTGGGCTCAGGTCTAATGTCTGTCCCATTAAATGGATTTTGTGCTTGCATATTTATCTCTGTTTTGCTCTGTAGAAGTAGACCTATCCGGGTGTTGTATTTTTGCTTACTCTTTATATTGGGATTTATAGGCTGTTATATTGGTTTCTTGCCAATGAACGAGGACAATACACATTGAAAAGCATTTCCTAAAGTACTGTTTCAGAGTGACCTGGTGGTTGCAGTGTTGAGGCAGTATTACTGTCATGTGTATTAGGATTGGAATTTGCTAATTACTGTGTATATTTTTTAAAGTTAAACTTTGTTTCTCCTGAACTACAGAAATGGCCTCTGATGCAGTTATTGTTCTTGATCCACTGAAGAAAATTAATGGCCATTCAGTGAAGCCTTTTCAAATATCTCGGCCAAGGGCAGAATCCTCTCATTTAGATTGTTGCTCATCTAGCAGTGACTTTGACTGGGATTCTGAAAGACGTAAAGATTCCAATGCAAGTATGACAGCTAACTGTTCCACGGGCATATTGGAAAGACACTGGACTACTGGAACACAACATAAGGAAATGGTGCAGCAGAAAAAGTCGTCAAGCATCGACAAAGATGATGATGGAAGGAAAAAAATGGAAGTTTTTAAAACAAATAGGTATGCCTCAATTGATGACAATGACAATACCATTACAAAGCTTCTTACACCTGAAATGGATACTACAGACAATATTTTCCAGTCAGGGATAATCTCCAGGAATGGAAAGCTAGCATCTATCCAGAATTCTATGAATTCTGACATCAGTGACAATACAGCTTCACCAACTATTGGAAAAACTAGTGACAAAGAACAAGGAGGGGACATTTGCTTCAAGAGATTCGACGAAAAGGTAAAATTGCCTGTCGAAGTTGCAAAATAGGTATAACTTCTTCACTGAAAAAATGTTCAAAAATTAAATGTGAACTTTGTGTTCTTATGTAGCCTATTCTTTAATAAAGTAAGCCAGGAGTGGGGAGGGTAAAAGCAACACTGATTAAAGAAAGATGGGCTTTGACGGTGAGATATAAAACAAGATAGAATGATTTAGAGGAATTACAAGAGTGGATTGGCTGAAGGCCAATGGGGGCAAGACAATAATTCAATAAAGAAAGAAGTGCGGAAGATCCAAATTAGAACTCGCAAATGAATTGTAGCACAAAACCATGGATGGATTTGTAACAAAAATGAGAATTTTAATACCACTGCATTAGTGAATGGGAGTCAGTAGTGTTAGTGGTTCAGTAGTGTTAGGCATGAAAAGTGTTTTGTGTTTGTTACAAAATAAGGTCCAAGCTCATCAGCCTTCTGAGGTGCACTGTATATAAATTCCTATATGCCATTTACACCTTATTCTGCAGTAAAAACAAACCACTTATCATGCTACCTTCAATGATCAATACATACACACACCCAGATGCTTCTGCTCCCGCACCCATTTAAGAATTTTACCTCTTATTTTATACTGTCTCCCCATGTTTTACCTACCAAAATGCATCACTTCTCTGCATTGAACTTTATCTGACGTCTATCTGCTCACTCCACCAACTTGTTTATTTCCATTTGCATTGCCGCCTTCACAGTTTACAATGAATTCAAGTTTTGTGCCAAACTTTGAAATTGTTCGCTTCACATCAAGATCTAGATTGTCATATTAGGAAAAGCAAGGTCCCAATACTAATCCCTGGGGACCACCACTGTAAACCTTACACCAGTCTGAAAAATATTCATTGATTATTACTTGCTGCTGCCCAGCATTCAGCCAATTTTGTATCCATGTTGCTATTGTTCCTTTTATTACATGGACTATGACTTTTCTCACTAGTCTGTGTTGGCATTGTATTGACTGCCTTCTGAAAGCCCAACAGTATTACCCTCATCGATCCTTCCTGTTACCTCTTCAAAAAACTCCAGCATATTAGTTAAACATGATTTTCCCATTACAGAATCACAGAATCCCACAGTGCAAAAGAGGCCCTTCAGCCCACTGAATTTGCATCAACGTGTGAGAAGCAAGTGACCCTACCTACTCTCGTCCCATTTACAAGCATTTCACCCATAGCCTTGAATGTTACAATGTGCCAAGTGATCATCTAGGTTTTTTTAAAAGATGTTAGGCAACCCACTTCCACCTTTCTAGACAGTGCATTCCAGGCCACCCTTTAGGTAAAAAGATTTTCCTCACATCCCCCTAAACCACCTGCTTCTCACTTTGAACTTATGTCCCCTTGTGACTGACCGTTCAACTAAGAGAAATAGCAGCTCCCTATCCACTTTGTCCATGCCTCTCATGATTTGTACACTTCAAACAGGTCACTCCTCAGTCTTTGCTCCAATGAAAACAACCCAAGTCTCTTCTTAACTTAAATGTTCTATCCCCAGCATAATTAATATCCTCTGCACCCCCTACATTGTCAACACATCCTTCCTACAATGTGATGACCAGAACTGTACATACTTCAGCTGTGGCCTCACCAAGGTGCTATACAGCTCCAACATGATCTCCCTGCTTTTCTAATCTATGCCTTCATTGATAAAGCTAAGTGTCTATATGCATTTTCCACCACCTCACTAATATGTCATTCCGCTTTCAGAGAGGTGTGGCGGTACAAGTCAAGTCCCTTTGTTCCTCCGAACTTCTTAGTGCCAGGCCATTCATTGAATTATTTCTTATCAAATTACTTCTTCCAAAATGCATTACCTCACACTTTTCAGGGTTAATTTCCACCTGCGACTTATCTGCCCATTTGACCATTCTGTCTATATCTTCCTGTGGTCCAAGACACTCAACCTCACTATTAACCACCCAGCCAATCTTTATGCCATCTGAAAACTTATCAAACTCACTTAATCATCTATGTTGTTTATACAAATATGAGTAATAAGAGAACTGGCAAGATTCCTTTGGAATGCCACTGGACACTGCCTTGCAGTCAATAAAGCAGTCTTCTGTCATCACCTTCTGTCTCCTACAACTAAGAATTTTGAATCCACCGTGTCAAATTACCCCATATCCCACATGCATTTGCCTTTTTATAAGTATCCCATGTGGAAGTGTAAGAAGTCTCATAGCACCAGGTTAAAGTCCAACAGTTTTGTTTAGTAACATAGGCTTTTGGAGCACTGCCCTTTCATCAGTGAGTGGAAAATTGGGTTCACAAACAGGGCATATTTAGACACAGACTCAATTACAAGATAATGGTTGGAATGTGAGTTTTAACAAGTAATCAAGTCTTTACAGGTGCAGACAATATGAGTAGAGAGTGAGTTACAGGTACCCCATGCATTTACAACCCCTCTTCCTCCCATTTCCTTTCTGAATGTTCCAACCAGCAGCTGTTCCAAGTCTACCTTGGCCAGATTCTGTCTTATTTTACTAAGATCTGCTCTTCTCAATCCAAAACTTTTTTCTGCAACTTGTACATTTCTCTGTCCATAACAAGCTTAAATGTTACCATGTTGTGGTTGCTATCGCTAAAATGCTTCCCCACCATCACCTGAACCACCTGTTTGGCTTCATTCCTCAGAATTAGGTCCAGCACTGCGTTTTCCCCTGTTGGACCCTTCACATATTGATGTGAAAATTTCTCCTACACGCAATTCAAGAAATTCACTCCATTCAAGCCTTTAATACTAACTCAATTAATATCGGGAAAGTTGAAATCACCTAGTTATCCCATTTTTATTCTTTTTACATATGTCCGTGAATTGTGCACTTGTTAACTCCTGAATTTCCCTTTGAATATCTAGGGCTCTATAATAAACACTTAGTAACACTTACTAAGCTCCACCACAAAGCTTCATTTGATGTCCCCTTCGTGGTATCATCTCTCCCTACTGCAGTAACTGCCTCCTTAATTAATAATGCAGTGCTTCTTTTTTTACCCTCTCCCCTGTCTCACCTGAATATTCTATATCCTGGAATGTTGAGCTGCCAATCCTGCCCCTTGCACAAACATTTCTCTGAAATGGTTACTATATCACAATTCGACATGTCAATCTTTGCCCTTAACCTGTCCGTTTTGTTTGTTATTCTTCTAGTATTAAAGTAACCTTACTCCCTTGAAACTTAATACAGTTGTGTTCCCTCTGATTTGATTGTTTTACTGTATTATGCTGTGTCCTTATTCCGCCTACAGTGTATGTCATAGAATACTACAGTGCAGAAAAGGCTCTTCAGATATCAAGTCTGCACCGATGCATGTAATGCCCTGACTTGCCAACTAATCCTACTTGCCAGCACTTGGCGTGTAGCCTTGAATGTTGTGGCATGCCAAGTACTCATCCAGGTACTTTTTAAAGGATGTGAGGCATCCTGCCTCCACCACCCTCCCAGGCAGTGTATTACAGACCGTCATTATCCTCTGGGTAAAAACGTTTATCGTCAAATCCCCCCAAACCTCCCACTTTTCACTGTGTCCCTTCGTAACTGACTCTTCAACTAAAGGAAACTGCTGCTCCCTATCCACCCTGTTCCTGCCAGTCATAATCTTGAACACCTCAATCAGGTCGCCCCTCAGTCTTCCCTGCTCCAATGAAAACAATTCAAGCCTAACCAACCTCTCTTCATAACTTAAATGTTCCATCCCAGGCAGCATTGTGGTAAATCTCCTCTGCATCTCCTCCATGTGTTCACGTCCTTCCTATAATGTGGCAACCAGAACTGCATTCCAGCTGTGGCTTCATCAAAGTTCAGTCTGTACCCCGATTGATAAAGACAAGCGTGGCATATGCCTGTTTCCCCATCCTATAACCTGCCTTTTCGCCTTCAAAAATCTATGGACAAAAGTACCAAGGTCCCTTTGCTCTTTGGAGCTTCCCAGTGTCAGACTTTTCATAGTATACTTACTTGTCAAATTACTTCTTCCAAAATGCATCACCTCACACTTTTTAAAGTTAAATTCCATCTGCCACTTTTCCACCCATTTGACCCTCTTGTCTATATCTTCCCAAAACCCAAAACACTCAATCTCACTTTAACCACCCGGCCAATCTTTGTATCATTGCAAACTTACTGATTGAACCCCCCACACAGTCATACATGTCATTTATATAAACTATGAACAATAGAGGGCATAACACGGATCCCGATCCCTGTGTGAATGCCACTGGTCAGTGGCCTGTATCACTAAAACAGCTGTCGGTCACCACCCTTTGTCTCCTACCGCTGTCAATTATGAATTATGTCCCGTCCCCCTGCTGAATAGATTAAATTCCTCCCAAAAGTAAAAGTAAACCTGCCTGCAAAGATGTTAGTTTTGCTCTGGTGCAGATGTAGATTGTCTCGCTTGTACAGGTTCCACCTTCCCCAGCAATGGTCTCTGTGATCCAGTAATCTAAACCCCTCTCTCCTGCACCAACTCTTAAGCCACACATTCATCTGCATTATTCTTCTATTTCTGTGCTTGCTAGCATATGGCACTGGTAGTAATCCAGAGATTACAACCCAAGAGATCCTGCTTTTTAACCTATTGCTGAACTCCCTGAATTTTGATGCAAGACCTTATCCCTCTTTCTACCTATGTCATTGGTACAACATGTACCAGACCATTGTCTTATCACCCTCTCCCCTGAGAACATCCTGTGGCGGTTCAGTGACGTTCTAGACTCTGATATTAGGGAGGCAACACACTATCCTGGAGTCATGTTGATGGCCACAGTAGCACCTATTTGTTCCCCTGATTATAGAATCCCCTTTTGCTATCACTGTTCCTCTCTTCCCCCCCTCCAGTACTGACAGACTGTTTGTGGTGCCAGATGCTTGGTCCTACCTGCACTCCGTGGAGAAAAGCCCTCATCGGCCTCCAAAATGGAATATCAATTTGCGAGTGGGCCCCAGGGAACATTTAGGCTGTCTGATAGTCATCCATTCCCTTCCTCAATTTCTTTTAGTTGTAGTATGACCACTTCTCTAAATGTACTATCCACAATGCTCTCAGACTCACGGATGCTCCACAGTTTTCCCAGCTGCTGTTCCAGCTCTGAAACCTGAGCTTCCAGGAGCTCCAGCTGGACACACTTGCCCACACATACTTGTCCCGGGTACTGGCTTCCCTCATAGTATAGGAGGAGCAAACCATGGCTTTGAGCTTTCCTAATATGACTTAAATCTTTAAATTTAAAACATTACATGACTTTTATTTTCTAAAATAAATCACGTAAGTCCATACTCCCGCACTGTGTTTTAACCCTCTGCTAATCTTGTACTGTTTTAGTGAAAAATTCCAGCTAGCTTCTGAATAATTGTTTCTAGAAGTTGGCACACCACTGATGTTGAACTGACTGGCCTATAATTGCTGTAGCTATCTTTACAACTATTTTTGAACCAGGGCATAACATATGTAATTCTCACTATTCTGCTTTACTCCTCCTCCTGCCACTCTTTTACAAAATAAATGCCTTTGAGATTCCTCTTTATGTTGGCTGCCAGTCTTTTACCCTAACCCATCTTTGCTTCTCTAATGATCTTTCTCACCTCCCTGTGAATCTTCTGTATTCCTCTTGGTTTTCAACTGTATTTTGTACCTGACACTGACATAAACACACTTTTTCTTCCTTATCTTAATTTCTATTTGCTTTTTCAGCCAGAGAATTCTGGGTTTGTTTGCCTGCATTCCTTTTTCTTTTAACAAAATATACCATGACTGCACCTGGATTATTTCTGTTTTGAAAGTGGTCCATTGTTCAGCTACAATTTTTCCCACAAACCTTTCGTTCCAGTCTAACTGGCCCAACTCCATTCTTGTTCCACTGAAGTTGGCTGTCCTTCAATTAATTATCTCTAATCTGAATTGTCTTTTTTTTCTATCAACATCCTAAACTTTACAATGCAATAATCACTGTCTCCTAAGTATCCCCTCTACTGATACTTGATTTACTTGACCCACCATGAAGCGGGTTTCAAAATGCATTCTTTTTTGTTGGACTGTGCACATAATACTATAGAAAATTTTACTGAAGACAATCTAGGAACTTTTGCTCCTCTCTGCCACTCTTCAGTCTTTGGGTAATTGTAATCCTCCATTAAAACTACTCCATAATGTTTGCATCTCTCTGTAATCTCCCGAAGATTTATTCTTCTACATCCTTCTTTCTAATTAGTGCTCTGTAGACTACATCAAGCAATATAATTGCATTCTTTTTGTTTATTATAACCAAATTGATTCTGTCCTTGAATTCTCTGGGACATCCTGGCTTGAGTTCTCCAGCTGTTAGTGCCGGTGGGATCTTCTAGTCCCACTGATGGCACATGCTTGCTCTGTGTTCCCGGTGGCTTAGGATGAATTCAGTGGGAAATCCCACTGATAGTTATGGGATCAGATGACTGAAGAACAAGTTGTGGGATTGCCAGAGAATTACCCTCCCCCCACTTTATTTTTCCAGCATTGCGATGCTTTCCCTAACCAAGATTGTTAACTCGTTCATTTGCTTTTCTATCTTTTCTGAACACCTTGTACTTAGAAATGTTTAAGACAAAGTTTTGCCCTTCGTTGAGCCAGGTCTCTGTTATAACTGCAATATTATATTTCCACATGTCATCTGTGCCTGTGACTCTCCAATTTTATTCATGATATTTTATGCATTCATATACATGCACTGTAACTCTAATTTAGATGACATTAGTGTCTCCCTTACTCTGACCTCAGCTATTAACTTACCATTCTTTACAGTAGTGCTTTTTGTCCCTCTCAATATTTTGTGCATCCTGGTGTTTCTGTGTAATATTTCCTCTTGGTTCCCACATGTCTGCTGAGTTAATTCAGAATTCTCCTGACAACACTGGCAAAACATTCACACAAGAACACAGTCCCAGCTATGTTTAGGTGCAGCTTGTCTAGTTTGTACATGTGTCTCCCCCAGGGCCAATCCCAGTGTCCAAGGAACCTAAAGTCATTCCTTCCGCACCACTTTTCCAGCCACACATTCATTTGCTATATCTTCCTGTATTTGTCGTCACTTTCATATGGCACTCAGAATTATCCAGAGATGATTACGTCTGAGATCCTCCACGCTAATTTTCTGCCTAGCTTCTTAAAATCTGATTGAAGAACCCCTTCCAGTTCCCACCTAAGCTGTTAGTACCAACGTGGACCACGACCTCGGGTGTTTAGCCTCCCCAGAAGAATGTCCTGCAGCCACTCTGTGACATTCTTGGTGCTGACACCAGGGAAGCAACATACCATCTTGGAGTTATATCTATGGTCACAGAAAACCTTTATATTCCCCTAACTAATGAATCCCTGTCACTATTGCCCTTCCTGTCTTCTTTCTGCTTTACAGCTGAGCTGCTCATGGTACCACAATACAAAATAATATAAAAATGGAAAATAAAAGAATTTTATTTTCACTTTGTACAACAAAATATCTGGGAGCTGAAAATAGTTGCAAATGTCAAACGGGGGTCAGATGGTATCTGTGAGTTTCTCTTGATAACGAGGAGTTACCATTATCCAGAGCTTGAACTGGACCAACTATATAAATACTGTGGCGACAAGAACAGGTCAGAGGCTAGGAATCCTGTAGCAAGTAGTGCATCTTGTGACTCCTTAAAGTCTTTCCACTATCTACAAGGTACAAGTCAGGAGTATGATAGAACATTTTACATATACAATGCAGTTCCAGTAACACTCAAGAAACTTGACACTATCCAGGGCAAAGTAGTTCTCTTGATTGGTACCCTATTAACAAACACAACTTCCTGCATCACTGAAGCATAATGGCAGCAATGTGTACCATCTGCAAAATGCACCAGAGGAACTTATCAAGGCTCCTTCAACAGTATGTCCACGCCCATGACTGCTATTACCAAGAAGTGCAAGGTTAACAGACACATAGGAACACCACTATCTACATGTTCCTCTCTTAGCCACTCAACATACTGACATGGAAATATATTGTTATTCATTCATGATATTGGCCAAAATCCTGGAACTCCCTGTCAACACATCTAGGGGTGTATCCAAAGACGGCAGCTCACCATCACCTTCTCAATGGCAACTAGGGATGTCAATAAATGTTCCATGAATGAACAAAGGCTCGAATGGTAAATGTGTTACTGACGTGCAGAAGAATGATTTCAGATTTGGTCCCAAGTAGTAATGTACTAGGAATCCTCTGGCAAGTTATGCACCTTGTCACTCCCCAAAACCTTTCCACTATCTTCAAGATACACTTCTGCAGTGGCTCAGTGATCAGCGTCAGGGACATAGGTTCAATGCCAGCCTTGGGTCACTGTCTGTGTGGAGTTTGCACTTTCTCCTTGTGTCTGTGTGGGTTTCCTTTGGGTGCTCCGGTTTCCTCCCAGAGTCCAAAAATGCAGGTTTGGTGGATTATATGTGCTGAATTGCCCTTAAAGTCTCAAGATGTTTAGGTTAGGGGATTAGTGGGGTAAATGCATGGGATAATGGGGATAGTGCAGGCAGGTGAACCTGGATAAGATAATCTGTTAGAGCTGCTACAGACTCAATGGGCCAAATGACCTCCTTCTACACTTTAGGAATTGTATGATTCTAACCTTTTGTGGCTTATGTATTAGAACACCTAGATCCTTTGCTCCTTAGAATTATTCCATCATTCTCCGTTTATGAAATACTGTTTAGTTTTCCTGCCAAAGTGAACAACTTCCCATTTTTTCACATTAGAGTCCATCTGCTAGATTTTTGGCAACTCATTCAACTATCTATCTGTTTGCAACCTCCTTATGTCTGCTTCACATCATGCTTAGCATTGCTGACCAACAGCACCAGGGACCCAGGTTCAATTTCATCCTCAGGTCACTGTCTGTGTGGAGTTTGCATGTTCTCCCCATGTCTGCATGGGTTTCCTCTAGGTGCTCCAGTTTTCTCCCAGAGACCAAAGATGTATGGGTTAGGTTGATTGGCCATGCTAAATTACTCCTTAGTTTCGGGGATTAGCAGGGTAAATGCATGGGGTTATGGGGAGTCTGGGTAGGATTGTTATTGGTGCAGGCTCGATGGACTGAATGGCCTCCTTCTGCGTTGTAGAGATTCTATGGTTCTGTGACTAGAGAACTACTTGAAGTTGCTATTTACATATGGTGCTGTGCTGGGCGATATCAAACAGGAGAGGACAGATAGCCCAAACACAAAGGAATCATGATAGATTGTGAAGATGGCCTGTTGAATGACAAATAGCATTAAGTGTACATAAGCACGTGGGAATGCCAACTAGGGTAGTAAATAACCAATGTCAGTACAGACTGAGCTGGGCACACGTAGGAGTGAAATCCAGGAGCAGTACTCATTAGCTCTCTTAAGCAATAGTGCTATGTGGAAGCAGGTTAGAGTAACTAATTGGATTTTTTAATACCGCTGAAGGGATAGAGCACAAGTCCCAGCTGATAAGATATCTCTACTGCTCAGCAGTAGCTCATACCACTGTGCTCAATACAATTTTGGGATCCAAATGACAACAGAGATATTAAGGGATTGTTTGTGGTATCTTTATAATTCAGTTGTGTCAGTAGGTTCTAGCTCTGGTTGCCATTTTGCAGGTTAACTCCTACTATCCTATATTTGCTGGAACTGTTGAAAATCCTAGGAGGTAATGATTCTAATTTGAGCTGGGCTTTTGACGGTCAAGCATATGCAATCCTTTAATCTTTCTAAAGACAGATTGAGTTAACACTAAACAAGGTATTGTTTGGTTCATAAACTGTTTTATTCCACAGTTAACACAAATAAAACATTACAAAGTCATTTGGCATAGTCAGTTCAAGTTTTGTTTGCATGCTATAACAGAAAAAAAATTATAGAAAGAATAAAGAATATGCTAGCTGACTTTGCTAGATTCATTTCTTAATTCAAAAATATAAACTCACTTTGAACAGTATAGAAATTCCACACTTGGAGTCTTGATGCTTCTTGATAATCCTGTCACAGCCTCTGTCTCCTGCTTTCCTCATTTTTAATGCTTGAGTTGATGATTAGAAAGTTTCCCTTCGAAGACTCAAAGATTTTGCTACCTTGCGTACCTGTTGATTATCATGGCAAGCTTGGAATGGTGCAAATTGGATTGCTAGCTTCCCAACTCCTTTTAATTCACGAGAACCGCTTCATGCCCAGAAAGGCACAAAGCTTATTAGCACTAGATTGATAGGATTTGCATATGATTAGGGCACTTGGCACAGCCTCTCCCCCACCCCCCGCCAGTGTGAATCATGACTGGCCTCCACTATTTGATACCAGGCGCTATGGTTGTGCTAGGGGATCACACACCATTGAAGCCTCTGGGTAGTTGGAGACATGGCTGGGCAGTGCCCAGCTGGCACACTAGCAGTGCTATTTGGACACAGCGTGCCAAGGCAACATCAAAGTGGTGGGGCCTGAGTGGGGGTGGGGTGTGTGTGGGGACTATGATGGAATGGCTATGACAGGTACCTATGCAGAGGGATCATGAAGAGGTGATGACAGAGGTGAAGTGAGATGCATGTTGGAGATCCATGGGGTGTGGGTCCACTGGGGACCTAGCGAGAGGGCGCTGATGCAGATGATCCATGTTGGTGTGGGTGTGGGGGAGAACATGCTACTGACGAAGAGGGGGAGGTGGCCAATTTACGGGTGTGTCAAGGTGTTCAACAAAATGGTGCCAGAGTGCTTTGAAGCTGATTTCATTGCAGTTTTTAGCACCCTGCTCCCCCCATACTGGATCAAAGCTCCCAACTGTCCAGAAAAGTGACTTGAGTGTTGAAAGATTGCAATCCAGTGTACACTGGAAAGACCAGAGAGGAGTTTCCTGTTTTCTCACTATTATGATACTCAGGAATTTGGGGGGGAAATTTTGCCCAAGGTATTTATCACTTGTAAGGTGTCAAATGTTACCTTGAATGACCAAGCATTGCTGAAGAACTAGTTATTGTTCAGATCCTGTGTGAAACAACTCCCCCATCCAACTATCTGTGTCTAAGCATTTGGATATCAGGCTGGTTTGAGCCATAAACAAACGTTAAAATTTACTTTATCTTAAGTTTTTAATGAAAAAATATCTAAAGGGTTTGGAATCAAGACAATAATGCATTTGTTTTCCTTTTTTACCTCACAGATCACTTATGAGGATCAAACATCAAGTGATACAACATTTCAATCCAAGCAGAAAGAATTAATTGGTGAGATGAAGTATTTTGTTTTTGAAATAGCCTTGTCATTCTAGAATTGGCTACATATATCACAGGGTCTTGGTGTCAACCTCAGATATGAATATATGCTTGCAGTAGAAGTAAAAAGATTTAAAGGAAATTTAACTGAGCAACTAGGTGCTTTTGCTGGGAGGTTGATGTTCTGGGTTAAGCCATCAGAAGTTCAGAAACCAAATTATTTTAAAAGTATAAGATTATAATAATATGAAATAAGCTAACCTACTAGTGTCCTTAAGTTGTTAAGATGCATTTATAGTATTTTTTCGATTATTTTTTAATATTTTGTATATAATGTGATTGAATGGAGTTGGGTTTTGCTGCCCTTGGATGTCACTTGGAGACTATGGCAGCCAAGTATTAATAATAATGATAGCACTAAGAGTTGCGTTGGCAAATAACTATTGAAACTGCTAGAATGTACTTTTTTCAGATTTCACAGATCACAAATGTTTTTGAAATCATTTTTTTTGAAAAGACTGGCCATTAAATAACTTGACAGTTTGACAGTTCTATAATCCTTATCAAATGTGTGAGAGTCACATTCTGCTCTTCCCATTTTGGTAATAAGGCAGCAGGACTTCCACCATCCACCATTCTTAAGTCCTTTGACTCTTCACGATTCCACCAAAATCTGACCCAGTTTCTGTATTTGAGTATTCTAGCTTTTTTACAATGATTACATATCGATGGTCACTGTATTACTTATACAAATATTAGAATGAGGTACATATACAAATACTCTTCTCACATGAGCAAGGGCCACTGGTGTTGGTGGGGTCCACAGGTTACTATGTATATATATGGGCAATGAGTAAGGGGTGAGGGCTAGAGAGTCTGATACACATGTTGTGGACATAGTGACTTCATATGCTGACCCTTTCAGCTTTTTTCTGAAAGTCATTGGCTTTTGTTATGTTCTAGCCCAGTAGCAGCTTTTGCTATCTCCTCCAATCGGCAATTTAATTTAAGAACCTTGACTGTGTAACTTGGTAGGCTATTCAGTCATCTAACACAGCTCTGCTAAAGCTGAATGTATGATAGTCAAACACTTATTGCATTCTAACAGAAGTTGCTGGATAACGGTCTGGTGCTGGATTAACAATAGATGAATTTCCTCTCTGTGGTTAGGGCTTACTGATACCAATTGGAGCATTCTTAATATTTACTTAGTTGTAAAAGTAAATTCAGCCAAGACCCAGGATTAAACATGAACTTTGGACCTCCATGTTCTTTTGATGCACAGCTAATTGTTTTTCCAGCAAAGCTCTGCAAAGTCTTTTTATTAGTGAAGATTTTTTCTTTGGCAATAGGCAAGATATGTAACGAGTACTTAATCCCAGTTAATTGTACTGACGTATTTTGCTGAAGATGTCAAAATTAATCTTGCAATTTTAAAATTAGGTTAATTAGCAAAAATGTTTTCTTGCTATGCCTGGCAATTTTTTATTATGAGCATATAATATTTCCATATTTGGTGTGTTTATATTCGCTCAGTGAAACTTTTATTTTTGGATGAGATGAAGCACACTAATCAGATAAATTTTACAAACATCTGTCTATTCCTTTTCAGTGTATCTGCAAAGATTAGCCTTATAAATGTGCTTTCTCATAGAGTAGAAAAAAATACACAGCAAAAAAAGGAAACATGTAGTTGTGGCATTCATTTGAGTGATGTAAAAGCCATGTCACCATCTCACATTTTTTAACCCAATAAGGAATTGTTTTTTAACACTAGGTATATTCCAAAGAGGACACAATATATAACCTAATATAATGCAATGCTGAAAGATTCTCTTAATCTTTACTGGCTGCATTTCAAAACTTAAAATTAAATCAACTCTGCACAATTTCAGACCATTACTTTGAATACTTGTTATAAATATTTAAGTGAACAAATTAAACAAATAATAGAAACTAATTAACTCTTTCCTTCAACAATTTTCTCATGTACTACTTTCCTGAAGGCAGTCATGTACTGAAATAAAGATCTCGAGATAGCCATCCAATTCTTCCCTAATTTTTTTCAGTGATCACAGACAGTGTGCATTGACAGGCAAATGTAACCTACAATATACCACAAATAAGACTGATTCAGTTGTCAACTGATTCCAACATATGCACTTCCCAGAGCCTTGCTTGTCTGCTCTTATAGCTGGATACGTTGTGTTGTAAGGAGAAAGATAGAATATAGTTTGTTACACTTTCAACCAACTTTAATCCCGCAGCTAATTTTTGGTTTTCCTCCTTTGGAGAGGAAATTACAAATGGTAATTGCTATTGAATAATGGTCTTTTTCTTTTTCTTTTAAATCTAGTTTTAAGGGATTTCTATTGAATTGGTAAATATTAGAAATAAGATATAGTTTTAAGTGTATTTTTTTCATTGTTTCTGTGTAAGGAAGGTATACCTATGGTTAGATTGATACTAGACAAAGGTGTTTATATGTGTGGGAGTTTTGGTTTCAATTCTAACTCTGCTTCTATTGTGCTTAGAGAGGTTACGGTGTGAAAAATAAATAAAAGTTAGCAGAAGCATAAAGTCAGCACTGAGTAACCACGAGCCACTTTCCAGAGGGAATAGATTTTCTTTGTTCTTACTTTAACAGAAAGCCAGGGCAATTGAAGATGAGTAGTGAGAGAGAAGGCAACTCTCACAGCTTTTCCAAAAGCAGTTGGTTTAGAAGGCCAGAAAGGGAATGTGTCAGCTGAAAAGCCATACCAGAGTTATGTTTAAGAAAGCAAGTGCAGAGATCTAAAGAGCCACAATTAGAGAAATGAAGAGAAGTATCCAAGAAGTCTGAAGTTAACGGAACATAGGAAACTGAGAATCCGAACAGATTGCTCTTCAGTAAAGTTACAGAATTGAAAAGATATTGGATTGTAAGTGGCCAAAAAGATATCTCCTAAGGTCTGTGGGGCATTATTTGAAAATTGTGGAAATTGGTGGCTGGACCTCAGAGTTTGTATAAAAGCCTTTAAGATGAAGGAAATTGGAAAAGACAGGTGTAAAACCCTCAAGTGAATCTTTGATGGAAGCAGCTGAGAGAAAACATTGTTTTAAAAAAAAAGACTTGAAAATGTGTTGGAATTTGGAATCACTCAAGGAAGCCAAGTTTCAAAGATAATTGATAAGTTAGCCCATAGTATACAAATCATCTGAGGGGATTTTGAGGAGAAATCTGAAGAAGTTCATTTGGCTTCCAAGTGGAGTGTATGTCACCACAGCCAACTATGTGTTACTCAGACCATCATAGCCTGAGTTATACTTTGTGACCCATATGAACCTTAACATGTGTATATATTTGTGAAGCTAAGTGGGAGTGAAAGAATATTGTATCATAAGCTATACTTTTCAAGTTTAATAATTTTTTTTCTTGTTGTTAGAACTAATTAGCGGTCCTGTGATTCTGTTCCCTCCACATTTTCTAACAAAATGTAAAAGTTAGTCTTTTGAGCCAGGATTCCATTCTGGGATCATCCCATCCAGCTATCTGGGATCATAACAAAAGTGAACTGCTAAAAATTGTAACTGTACAGGTGATCATTGAATAAGAACAAAATTGGTTAGAATTGTGTTGTCCACCAATTTTGAATTGAGAACTTGAACTAAATACTCAATAATTTTGCTGCATTATTTGCTGTTTGAAATGTGTCTATACTGTTTTTGCCATTATAGTTCTGTTTCTGATTTAGAAGTTTAGTATGCACCACAGCGACATGGCTAGTTTAATTAGTTATAACTCACGGTTTCTTTTTTCTACTACAAATCATCTGCTTGAATCTGTTTTCTCTAGTCTCCAGTTTATTTATTTTCTTTCTCCAGGTCTTTGCATTACAAGAACCAGTCCCAAGTTATTCCTAGCTTTCTAACAGGTCACACCAGATTGCAGTGTCCTCAGAAAGTCAGTACGTTCAACCTGAGTCTCCCAGACTAGATTCGTACCAGCAAAGCCAATGTTAGTGACTCGTATTCAAAAGACAACAAAGGACAAAGAAAACTACAACATTGGAAAGAGGCCCTTCAGCCCTCCAGGCCTGCACCTACCTTGCTGCCTGACTGAGCTAAAATCTCTGAGTCTTACAGGGACAATATCCCTTTATTCTCACTCTATTCGCGTATTTGTCAAGATGCTTCTTAAAAGTCACAACCCTATCTGCTTTTACCATTTGGGACTACCTGCATTTAGTTTCTATCTTTCTAATTTAGCCATGACATCTTCAGCAGTGGATTATCTTCCAGCCTTGCACAGCAGCCAAACAATCCACCTTTGGTGTTCTCCATATACGCTTCATCAAATAGACAGCCTTCCTGGTAATATTGTCTGTTTCTACTCTTGGCTTTTTTGCTGCTGAGACCTCATCCAGACTGAAGTGTTTCAGTGCTGTCCTGATTGGCTTCCTAACACTCCACCCTCTGTAAACTTCATCTCATTCAAGTTACCTGCCCATAACCTATCTGGCATCAAATCTTGCATACCCAAACTCTCAAATTCTTAAGTTCTCATCCTTGCATTTACTTATATAATTTTCTTCAGCTCTTTTTGAAATCTCCATTCTTCTAAATCTGGCCTGGCCTCTTGTGTATTCTCCTTCACATCACTCCATTATTGTCTACTGTGCCTTAACCCACTTAAGCTGCATGCTCTGAACACCTCCAGCTACCTTTTCCAATGTCTCCTTGGCTTATTCTTTATTCTCTGTTGATATTCATGAAGCATGTGGCCAGTTTCACTATCAAAAGTACTATATAAATTCTAACACTGTTAGGCTATATGTTAGATTGCTGTATTTGCTGTGAGCACATTGAGGCTATTCTGAAAGTCACTGAGGGATACGGACCAAATGCGGGCAATTTGGGACCACCTAAGGCGTTTTAAAAGAAAGGGCAGCATGGACAAGTTGGGCCAAAGGGCCTGTTTCCATGCTGTAATCCTCTATGACTCTAACTATTTGCTGATAAGGCTGATAGATTGGAGTACACTCGCACAAATGCACACACTGGTAGGAAGAGAAGAGAATACAAAAAACTCTGAGTTGCTATGTTCAGCAGTTATAACTGCAATATTTTTGCCTACTTCAGAATGTATTTGCATTTGCTCAGGGAATCCAATCTTTTCCACCTTTTGAACTATAAAAATGAACAATAATATTGGATGTAACAGTCCCTATTTAATTGTGATTTAGCCTTCTGTATACTTACTTTAAACAAAAATAGATAGTTCATGTTTTTTTCAGTGGATAGGTGGCTGCTATGGAGTAAACTCTTGAAATATAGAAGAGTACCATATGTGGTACTGTTCTAAATTTGATTTAAGTAAACATTAACTGAACTTAATACAGTTATAAAATTGAGATGTTTTGACAGATATTATATCATAGTTTACCATCTGTGTCCTTCAAGTTATTTAGAGTAACCTTTTAAAGTAGCATTGCTTCATTGTTTACAATTTTCTTCTCAAATCAAACATTGTTTCTTTATTTCCACGGAAACTATTTTTACTTAATTTTTTTTTGATGGTATCTAACCTCCTATTGTCTTCTCAGTCACAATCATCTTTCTAATCTTTGAGAACCCACATTTGACAATTTGACTGGCCATCCTGCTTTCCTGCCTTCCACCAAATGTTTTGCACCAGTTTCTGGGATCTATGTGACAGTGACTTATGAACAATTCTTGCATCAGTTTTCCCTACTAGCAAAGTCAATATTGAGACTTATTTGGCATCCATATCCTGTCATCTACATCCCCACCCCTCCAACTCTCAAAACCAGCAACTGCCATCATTCCAAAATTAACCAGATGCTATCTTTTAGAAAAAGAAAAGTGTATACATTTGTTTACCAGGCCTTTCTCATTTTATTAACTCATTGTCATTTTTGTGGATGACAATTTTATTCACGATATGGAGATGCTGGCATTGGACTGGGGTAAACACAGTAAGAAATCTCACAACACTAAGTTAAAGTCCAACAGGTTTATTTTGTAGCAAAAGCCACCAACTTTCGGAGTGCTAACCCTTTGTCAGGTGAGTTATATACTATACTTCTACCCCGATATGAATTTTATTCACATCAGGCTAGAAGTATCTAAAAGGTAACAATATAAACACTTAACTGAATTGAAGGCTTTTTACAAAGCTACTGCCAAAATGCTGACCATAATAACAAAAATGTAATTCTTTAGTGTAATATTTCTCGTTTCTTTTGAACTATTTTATTCAAGTTTTATTTAAAATAATAAATAACCATTGGACAATTGACAGATACATTAAACATTTGATCACAAATACCATCAATACTTATTTTTAGATTAATTTCTGCATATTATTTTAGATTGAATTCTTAAATATATGGTTCCACTTCATCAACATTTGTTTACTTTCTCCATTTCTATTCACCATGTGCAGCCAAAAGCCAAAGATGTGACTTATTTGCACTTTGCTGATATCTGTTTATAACCAACCATTAGAAGTTGCATTAAAATGTCCAGAAATAACTTATCAGTTAAGGTCTCCTATGTTGGTAGTGTTTTAGAGAACAGTAATGTGAAAGATCACTGGCACAACTAATACGTCTGCCATATCTTCCATAACATCATGGTAGATGTGCCCACACTGCATGGAAATGATTCAAAATGACAGCTCACCATCATTTTTTCCAGGCAATTGGGGATGGACTATATTTGATGGCCTTGACAGCAATGTCCAAATCCCATAAACAAATAAAAAAAAAGTTTGTATTGAGCTTCGAACATGCTCCATTGTATGTCATTGATATAGAATAACATATTTTTTTCAACTTTCCACATCCTCCTCTTAAGAATACTTCGTATTGCTGCAGTAAGTTCTATGAACAATTGAAATCTTTCAATTTCTCACAAAATGAGCATTCTTCATGTTGGAGCCTGCCATGATGAGTGTTGGGAAGCCTTTCAGTACTGGTAGTCATCATAGTCCATATCAGTTATTGCTCAACTTCCTTAAGCAATTTCCAGTATGTTAATTGAACGACTAGCTAGCCATTAAGAGCAGGAACCTAGCTTGACCTATGCTTCTTTAGTGTACGGGTACTGAAGCCAATTGTAGCATCTTAACTACTGCTGCAATTCACAATAGAATTGCATTATTTATGACATTGCAGCAGTTTTCAATAGTGAGTGATCTGATCTTTCAAAACTTTCTTTGCTACTTAGCTGCAGCATGATGCATTATCTTTGTAATCTGCAGACAATGCACATCATCCTGACAATTATGTAAATGGATACAAAAAATTTAAGAGATGTATGTATTGTAGTTTGTACTTTGGTTGTCATATTTCCCTATTGTTAATGTTTCTTTTTAGTTGTGTCTAAATTTGGAATGCTATGCATGCAGAACGTCTTCATTTTATTTGAAAACTTTTAGTAAGAACAGCTGTGACTACTCTGTAGTTTTACTCGTTATATCATACACAAACAGATCCTGACAAAATAGCTGATGCAAGAAACTGTCACTTGCTCATCTTGTTTTCTGTTCATCTTCCATGCCAATTTTATTTTCATCCCAACTTTCTTGAAGATAGTTAAACTAACTATGGATTTTCTTTTTATTCCAGTTTCTTTTTCCTCCTTCCTTTTGAACATATTGCTTTCTTGTTGTTTCACAGTTTTATGGAAAGCAATTTATCTTGTCTCCTGCTGTTCAGCCAATTTCCTATCTAGGAACTCATGAACTTTGCTTCGGATGACAGTCTCTTATGAGGGACTTTATTCAATGCCTGCTGGAAGTCTGTATAAATAACATCATAGAAATTGTCCTGCCCATTATGTTAGGCAGCTCTTGTAAAAAATTCAATTAGGCATGAGCTGCACTTTATAAATGAATGCTGGCTCTCCGTGAAGGTGAATTTTGAAGGTGATCAATCACCCTACCCTTATAAAGAGTCTAAAAATTTCTAGACAACAAATGTTAGGCTAACTGTAATGCTCTTGTCACATTTTTTAAAAAATAGGAAAATGTACAATTTTCCAATCTAGAACACTTTGGAAGATATTATAGTTTAGGTATCTACATTGTGCTCCTTTACTTCCTTTAAAACCCTGGGATGGAAGCCATCTGGTCCTATAGGTTTCTTGCTCTATTTTGGCATTATTTTGATTATTTTTATTTTGCTACATGGAAGATGTCACCAGACAATAATTGCGAGGCTTAGGCTAATCCTCCGGGGACATGGGTTCGAATCGCACCATAGCAACAGGTAGAATTTTAATTCAGTTAATAAATCTGTAATTTAAAAATTACAGCCTACATGTGACTCTTCAATGCCCTCTGAAATGGTCTAGTAACTCACTCAGTTCTATCATACTGCTAGAAAATCTACAAAAAGGAATGAAATCAGTTTGATCACCAGACATTGATCTAGGCACCAGAAACGATAGCAGGATGCCCAGCCCTATAGACTCTGCAGTATCTTATTAACGTCTAGAGTCTTATGCTAAAATTAGGAAAGCTGTCCTATCAACCAGTTAAATAACAACTCCCAGCATCGACAGACATTGTCCCACATATGACTCCCCGGATATGTCCTGAGCCACCAATATGGCACACCCACCAAAGATGGCTGCACGTAGAATACAGTCAGAAAGGAGCTCTCAACATTGACTCTGGACCCCATGAAGTCTCATGGCATCAAGACAAATATGAGCAGGGAACCCTTCTGCTGACTACCAGTGAGGGTGGCAAGGGCGCAGAATAAACTCTGGATGGGGGACTTCAATATCCACCACCAAGAGTGATTCGGTAGTCCTAAAACTGCTACGCTGGGTGTGTGGCAGCCACTGAGGGGACATCCAAGATTGAAAACCTACTTGACCTCATCCCTATCAGTTTACCTGTCACAGATGTATTTGTCCATGACAGTATTGGTGGCAATATCCAATTTCATGACATCACATATTTCCCATTCCACCATTATCATCAAGCCAGCGGAGCAATCCTGGTTCAATGAAATGTGTGGCGGAACATGCCAGAGGCAGTACTAGGCATACCTAAAAATTAGGTGTCAACCTGGTGAAACTACAATACTAAACTCCTTTCATGCCAAACAGTGAAAGCATATGAACATACAAATTAGAAGCACAAGCAGGCTATTCGACCCTTCAAGTCTGCTGCTCATTCAATAAGATCGTTGCTGATCCGCTTGTGTTTCAAATTCTACGTTCCCATCTACCCCTCTGAGAAACAAAATTCTCCTCATCTCTGTCCTGAATAGATGACCTCTAATTTTAAAATATTGCCCCATAGTTCTGGACTCATCCACAAAAGGAAAGATCCTTTCCACATCCACCTTGCTAAGACCATTCAGGATCTTAAATACTTCAATCAGGTCACCCCTGTCTTCTAAACTCATGTCGAAACAAACGCAATCTGTCCAACCATTCCGAAAAGACAATTCACTCATTCCAGACATCAATCTAATAAACCTCCTCTGAGCCATCTCAAATGAATTTACATTCTCTTTTAAATAAGGAGAACAAAACTGCACATAACTGGCAAGATGTTGTCTGTATAATTGAAGCATAATATACTTTTATGTTCTATTCCACTTGTAATAAAGCATAACATTTTATTAGCTTTAACTGCTGTCTCTACATTCTAACCTTTTGTGACTCTGCATCTCAGAATTTTGAAATCATCTGCATTCATGTAATACTGTGCCTTTTTATTCTTCCTGCCAAATTGAACAGCTTCACATTTTCCCACATTATATTCCATCTTTCAAGTTTTTTTGCCCACTCGACCTATCTATATCCATCTGCAACTTCTTTATGTCAACTTCACAACATAATTTTGTACTGATATTTGTATCATCTACAAAGTTAGCTTTCTGTAATTGATATGAATTATAAAATGTTCAGACCCATGCAGAACTCCATTCCTCATATCTTGCCAATC
Source organism: Sphyrna mokarran (assembly GCA_024679065.1). Classification (NCBI taxonomy): domain Eukaryota; kingdom Metazoa; phylum Chordata; class Chondrichthyes; order Carcharhiniformes; family Carcharhinidae; genus Sphyrna; species Sphyrna mokarran. The sequence goes on along the minus strand of JAGIQG010000020.1, from coordinate 35,748,434 downwards.
AGAAAAAGACTCACTTATGTATAGTCACTGTTTTCTGCCAGCCACCCAATCTTCTATGCATGTTAATTCTTGTATTTCACACCATGACTTATTATTTTCTGCAATAATCTTTGATGTGACACCTTATCAAATGCCACCTGGAACTCCAAATACACTCCAATAAATTGGTTAAAAATGATTGACCTTTCACATCCCATGCTAACTCTTCCTGATTATCTTGAGTTTTTCTAAGTGTCCAACAATGACTACCTTAATGATTGATTCTAGCACCTTTCCCCTCAAAAGATGTCAAGGTAATTGACCGACCATTTTCTCTTTCCCTTCTTCAATTGAGCGGTCATATTTGCTACCTTCCATTCTGATGGAACCTTTTCACGTGTTATAAATAAATTTGTTCTTCATCCTGAAGGTAGCCGGATTCTTCTTCTGAATATTCTGTTTGGGGAGATGCTGGTATAGCCCTACAAGCTTTTTTAATGTGACCCATTTTGCCACAATTCTTGCATTGACTGTCCTTGCTCCAGTGTTCCCTCATTCAGTGCTCCATTTTTGGCGATCTGTAAGATGCTTGTTGATGTTTTGAATTCTTATGAGCTGTTCTCAACTTCTGGATCTTCATTCCTGCACCAAATTATCAGCCAGTTTCATCGACATTATGATTTCTGCTGACTTTCAAGTCAAAGCATGTTCAGCAAGCAATCTTCTTTGGATAGCCTCATTTTGGAGACCACAAATTAGATGATTATGAAGAATATCTTCTAATGACTTATCAAACTCTCAATCTTGTGCCAACCTTTTTATGGTTGCCAAAAACTGAGCACTCAATGAAACCTGAATTGTTCCATGGTGATCAATGGCTTTGGAGAATAGTGCTCTTCAAGGATATTTGTCAAGTCATCATAAGTTTTGGTTCCTGGCTTTGTTGGATCATCCAAGCTCCAGAACAAATTGAAAGTTTTACTTCTGTGGGATTATGAAAAGCTGTTACAAGCAACTTGTTTACAATTTTATTCACTTGCATGAAGTGCTGAATGTACTCTACGCAGGAGCTCCATGATTCATTTTCATAATTAAAAGGGCACATAGATCCTAATTGGACCACCAGTTCTCTTGCAGGCAGTTACTCCTCAAGAATGCTCAGTTTATTTTTGATCCCCTTCCCAGTACTTCCTCCTTGTTTTACCCTACAGACCATTGACTTGATATATTTTTTTCTTTCAAATCAACTCAGAGGAGCAACTCTTTTTTTTCAAATATCATCCTCAACACTGGTGTCCCACAAGGCTGTGTCCTCAGCCCCCTCCTATACTCTTTGTACGCCTGTGAATGTGTGGCCAAATTCCCCTCCAACTCAATTTTCATGTTTGCTGATGACACCACCGTGTCATCTCAAACAATGATGAGGCAGCATACAGGAAAGGGATAGAGAATCTGGTGAACTGGTACAACCAACAATAATCCCTTCCACAATGTCAACAAAATGAAGAGATTGTCATCGACATCAAGAAGTATAGTGGAAAACATGCCTCTTTCCATCAATGGGGATGAAGTAGGAATCGTCAGGACTTCAAATTCTTAAGTGTCCAGATCACCAACAACCTGTCCTGGTATCCCGATGATGACACTATAATTAAAAATGCTCACCAATGCCTCTACTTTCACAGGAGACTGAGGAAATTTAACACATCAGCTACAACTCTCACCAACGTTTAGAGGTGCACTGTAGAAAGCTCTTTCTGATTGTATCACACCTTGGGTTATGATTCCCGCTCTGCCCAAGACCATTAGAAACTACAAAGGGTTGTGAATGAAGCCCAGTCCATCACTCGAACCAACCTCCCATCCATTGACCCTGTCTACACTTCCTGCTGCCACTGAAAAGCAGCCAGCATAATCAAGGATCCAATGCATCCTGGACATACTCCCTTCTATCTTCTTCCATTGGGAAAAAGATACAAAAGTCTGAGGTCACATACCAACCAACTCAAGAACAGCTTCTTCCCTGCTACCAGCCATCAGACTTTTGAATGGACCTATCTCGCACTAAATTGACTTTTCTCTACACCCTAGTTATGACTGTAACACTACATTCTGCACTCTCTCCTTTTCTTGTGTAAGAATTTATGCTTTGTCAGTCTAGCATGCAAAAACAATACTTTTCACTGCGTACTGATATATGTGACAATAATAAATCAAATATTGTCTGGAGTCTCACCCTTCTCTGATCAGAAAAAAACCCTCTTTTAAAATCATACAGATCTTTTTTCTTACTTGGCTTTCTTGCACTGATACTTCAATTTATAATCCTATTGATGCTTCTCCCCAGTCTTCTAATATTCAAAATGTGAGGACCCACAATTGTTTTTAACTTAGGATCGTTTCTCAATGTTTTCGGTGAGATGAAATCCTTACTTGTCGCCAGTTTTCTTTGGTAATGCCCTAAGTATATTAGGGACCGTGAGTTTTACACAAAAAGAAAATGTGTAGTTTGCACACACAGATTCAAGCTAACAACAACAAATTGTCTGTAAATATACGAACTGAAAACAGCTTCTGCAACATCCTAATGAAAACGCCATCAAATCATGCGATCAGCTCTTAAAGCAGTGTGCAACCACTTAATATATCACAATGTGCATCAATACCACATGGACTGCAGCGATTCAAGAAGGTTGCACACCACTAGCTCCTCGGGGGCAATTCGAGATAGGCAATAAATGTCGGCCAAGCCAGCAAAGTCCATATCCTGTGAAAGAACTAAATAAATTTAACTGGTTGCCTATCAATGTTCCCGTTACTTTGTCATGGCCTGTTTGTTGAACCGTTTTTAAACTGCAGATCTGTCCAGCTCAGACAGAATATTGGTTTCTGTCTCTGATTTAATGTTAGTTTCTTTGAAATTTCTGGCATGCTAAACTCTTTAGTAAAAATTGACACAAAGTAGCATGTGTGCCATTTTGTTATTTCATTGACAATATCGTTATTAGTTTTCAAAGGACTCATATTGACCCCAACTATCTTCTTTTTCTTAAAGTTGTAAAAAATGTGTTGATTTTCACATCTCCTTCAAGTTTCATTTTTTATTACAATTTGTAGCTCTTAGTCTGTATCTTGTCATCCTTTGTGTTCTTCAAGGCTGGAATTTTTTGGCTGTTCTCATCAGTGAGTTCTTCCAGTCCCACTGGTGGTAGCACACCCTTGCTGTAGTTTTCCTCATGGTTAGGGTTGCATTCTGTTGACAATGTTGACGATAATGAGACCAATAGATCTTACTGCAGGCCAATGGTAGGCTGCTTCAATTTGCACGGAACACCTCACCTCATATCTTTTTCACTTGTCAGGATCTGTGTGTTTGTTTTGCACTTTGCTTTTTCTTATAGTCGTATGTTTTTGCTTGTCTCTTTAGTCATTCATGGATTTTTTTTGAGAAGTAGAGCTCTTGTCTCACAGGGATATATGTTGGTTCTGTGTCACAAATTCTTTATTGAATACGTTCTGTTGGTCATTGATCATTCTGCTCGTTAACAGCTTATTTTGGACAGTTTCTGTTGCATCCCATTGAAGTCCATCTCTTGGAATCTTGGGTTGTTCATGAGGCGGAGGCAATAGCTTAGTGGTGTTATTGCTAGACTATTTGATCCAGAAACTCAACTCATGTTCTGGGGTCACAGGTTCAAATTCTGCCATGGCAGATGATAGAATTTGAATTCAATAATAAAAAAAATCTGAATTAAGAATCTACTGATGACTATGAAACCATTGTTGATTGTTGGAAAAACCCATGTGATTCACTAATGTCCTTTAGAAAAGGAAATCTTCCGTTGTTACCTGGTCTGGCCTACATGTGATTCCAGAGCCACACATTGTGATTGACTCAACTGTCTTGTTAAATAGACTACCAAGCTACGCAGTTGTATCGCTCATGAAGGCAGCTCACCTCCAAATAGGGCAATTAGCAATGGGCAATAAATGCTGGCCAACCAATGATGTCCATGTCCCATGATTGAACAAAAAAAAATTGACTCTTTCAAACTGTGTGTTAAACTGAATCATAATGTCGGGGCGAGTGGGGGGGAAGGAGGAGGAGGAAGAGAGAGAGAGAATTTTCCAGGTTTGTTAGCCCAGCTGTATATCCCAATGCCCATTCAATTGGGCAAACTAACCAATTCAGTATTCAGTCCTGTCATGAGTCTCTCCCCACCTGCTGTGGCCATAAAAATCAGGTTCTCATCTTGAAGGGTGGAAATCTGATTGAAACTGATTTAAATGCATTTTAATACAGTTAGCAGGCTGGATGACTGATTCTGTGGCCTCCTGATGTTCCCCCATCCCCTCCCCCAATAGAAGCCTTGTGGTCCTGATAAGCAAGGAGGACATGACACTGTGGATTGGGGGGGAGGGAATGTAAGTTCAGCCCGCACCTATTTTGATGGGCCCTTTGCCACTTCCAGGCTACAAAGCAGGATGCAGTCTGGGGGAAATGGGTTTCCATTGGGAGGTGGGTGATACTTGGTATTTTCTGGGATGGGGCTCACATAGCTGGACCTCTCCTTGTTTCCCTGGAAAACATAGTAATCATTCTCAGGATGATTATTTCAGACACAATTTTGGTTAAGATCTTCATTATTATGTGTTCTTCAAAACCTTTGAAGTGACCTGGTCACATTAAAATCCATGTCCCCTGAACACCTGGAAGTCTTCAGTAGGACTCCATTCTACAAAAGGGATTGTACTTGGTTCATTTCATAAGGCCCATATGATACCTGACCTCTTAATAGTGTTCTGATTGAATGGACTGGCAGTTTCAATGGGGAGAGCTTCTTGTTTTCTCTAGTAAGCCCCAATTCTTATAAAACCTCTTTGAACTGTGTAGATTGATAGGAGGCTGTCAGCATTTACCCATTTAACTTCAAAAGAGCAGCAGCTATTGTCAGGCCTTTTTGAACTGCTTTGCTTGATAGGAGGCTGTCATTTTCACTTGCTCCATTGGAGTTTGTTTATGCAATCACTTTTCGCTCCATTGAGCTTTAGGTGGCAACAACCCAAACTACATGGAAGAAGGGATTTACTGGCTTTGTTGATACGAGGAGCAGATGGTGCAGTAGCAACTAAAAGCATTTTGATTGAAAGTTCCGTGAGAGATCAAAGCCTGCATCGTTGATAAATCATTTTGTGCCACAGTAAACTTTTTTTTCACCATTGTGGTTCTTTTCTAGCCTCATTGTGTTAACACTGCACTCTTCTTTCAAATCTCTCAGCCTTCCTAGAAAGAAAAAGGGGTTCCCCATACCACTTTTTTTTACCATTGGCTTCTTACTGAACCCATAAGTGTATTTTTCTGTTTTTTTTCACTTACTTTGCCAAGTTCAACATTGGATGGGCTCGGGATTTTATGTTTGATATAGAGAAGGTTGAGGGAAGGTTTAGTTTAAATGCATGAAATAGTGAGGGGGCCGTGACGGAGAGGGTAGGCAAGGACTCTATTTCGAATGACAGTTGAGTCATCAGGAAGCATATAGAGATTGGTTGAAGGAAAATATTTTAAGCTAAGTGTGAAGGTAGGTGGGGTGGTTAGAAGCAGGAAACTTATGAAACATGAGGATGTAGCATTTTGTCCATTTGAACATTGGCTCATTAGGTTTTTCATTGACTCCTAGGTGTCTCACAAAAATGACTACTGTTGTGGTTACCTTTTGATTTGAAATTGAGAGTAATGACAATATCACATTTAACAAACATTTCAGATCCTTCTTGAGAGAACTGTTGATTAAAGCACCAGACTCTTTCTACACAAGTTTGCTTTCCACTGATCAATATTCACCTTCTTAGGTCCTGTTAGTACTATATTAATGTCATTCATTGGAACTCTGGAACATCATTAGGACCTGATTATGCATATGCAAGACTGCAAGTCTGCTTATGATGGTTCTCTCATCATTTTCAGCATCTGTAAATGAGATGGTTGGCAATTGTTCATTCAGAAGTATGCATGGATGGATATTAAGAGAATTCTCCCCTCTTGTGTTGGTAGTCTCTGCCTTCATGATTAGATTGGATTAGAGACTGGTAGGTATTATGTGTGCTGAACTATGAATCTCTGCTTTATTATCTACAAGCTGAAAGCCGCTGTGTCATGTGCAACCCTGATGCTCTTACATTGGGTCGAATTTCATTCTATTATTTCATTCTATTATGATGGGTTTGTGTGCAGGATAGAACCATTGAGATGCAGCTGTCATGGGGAAAACTATAGTTTTGCATCAGTTATATCATTTTTTTAAATGGACATTGCATTTATTATCTATTTACTCTTAAAACAAACAATTTTTGGAGAGCAATTGAGTTACAGGACTGAATGGTTTTTGGAGTTCTTGGTGCAGTACAGATTTTCAGAGATTAACCCATGTTTGAAACAAAAAATATTGGTCTGATGAAAGCGTAACTTTCCTGCAATAATGTGGCAATAAGTTATTGTTCCTTCAGTTTTTGTGTCAAAAGGAAAAGCAAGAAGTGGCCAATTTCAGTGGGGCACTTGCCTGGACTATTCATTCACTGTTCATACTCCCTTGGGACAGAGAGAACTCATTTAAATGAGCTGAATAAGTTCTGATAATGACAGCGGGAATCTCTCTCAACTTTCCAGCTGGAGGCTGCACTTAAGTATGTGATCAGGAGAATTGTGCTCATGATCATGAATAGATAAATGTTCACACAGTATTTGGATTTTAACTAAATTTAGCTCATTATTAAATCTAATAACATTTTTCCCGAATGGGAATATGGGGTTGGAGAACTCTGACTACAGCTGCAGTCTAATTAAGATAGTAGCAGTGATATTTAAAATTCTAGTTAATCAAAGTAGAATCTTCAAACTAATCAATAATTTTCAAAGCTTTGAATTCATAAGATATGAATACTTGGTAAAATATGTGATATTATTCTGTTTTCATTAGTTTTTCACTGCTCATCAGAATATATGCTATTATAAACTTAATTCTGATGGATATCCTTATTTATTAATAGTCAACACTGTATTTTTGCTTTTATTTGTACTAATTCTGTTCCCATGCATCCTCCTCTCTTGCAACAATTCACTAATTACTTGGGTACCATTTCAGAGATGCTTCAAGTGTGGCCTTGACCAAATACCCATTATCTACTTGCTTAATGTTTGTAAAAAGTCCCAATTCAGAATTATGTACACATTTTCCAAATGTTTTTTCTCATTACTCACTGTTGCTGCATTTGTTTGGGATTCAACAGAATTCCCTAAAGAAAATTTTTGAACAATTTTATGTGAAGTGATCCATTCTAGTTAATTCTAAGCACTTTTAACCTTGCAATTAATAGATTTTTAATCTTTAAAAAGAAAAGGATGAATAGTCAATATCTATCATTATTCATATTCAGCAGATAATTACTTAACTTGCAGCAAAAGCTTTCTAGTCACATTATTCTCTTCACAATGATCCTCCCCTCTTTGTTCACTGAGATGCTCACGAAAGGCTGCTTTGCTCTTCAAGCCCTTTTTCAGTGCACAAAATCCCCTCCTTCCATTCTCCAGTTCACAGGGACACATTTCCACTTTAATGTTCTCAGGGCTTGATTTGATTTTATCTAATGTGGCTGATGTCTCAGTAGATGTTATTTCAGGCTTAATCATTGAACTTTAAGTGGGAATTTCCACTTCTAGAACTGGTCAACAAAGTCAGATACAAGTTGAAACCAGCAGTTAGACAAAGTAAATGAAGTATATTGACTTTCCAATACTTTAGAATGCTTGAGGTATCAAATAAGCCGTTGTGAATTTCTATTCTGCTGAAGTAAAATATGTAATTTAAGAAGATGTAATGTTTACACCTAAGGTGAATAGTTGTCACTATTGTCAGTCCTCCTATTTGAACCTTTCCTGCTGACCCTCCACAGATGAAGCAGACCTTGTGATTGGAATGAAAATAATATTCATCCAATTCTTTTTTAATAGAAAATGGTGGAAATTCATCTGCATTTTCAAACACAATAGGAGATGAATGTCCATAAGTTTTCTGTCTATTAAAATATATATTTTGCTTCTGGATTATTGTAAGATAAAGAGCCACATAATTACCTATAGATCTTTTTGATGCTGCTGAGTAAATGATCCTAATTTTGTGCTTTATTTCCAGAAAAAGCTAGTGATATGCACACAAACAACTCACCTATCAGGAGAACCAACTCCGTACAAGATCGAATGAAGAAATTTACGATAGATTCATCTGACCAACTTGTTGAACTTGGTACAAACTTCTCCACTCAGAACAGAAACCAAATAAATAGAGGCAGAAACAGCAGAATTCTCCAGCAACAGCAGCTATTCTCAGGCAGCCCTGCATTGAAAATAAAAGGAGTTAAGAATTCAGACTTGGAACCATCTATGAAAGGAAAATCTACTGATTTTAGGGATGTATGGGAAGTGGGCAAATCATCAGAAAAAACAGATAAACAGAATGAATACTCACTGTCCAGCAGAAGTAACAAACCCATAGGTTCTAACAGAAGGAATGGGATAGAGCGGGACAGGTCTACATCACTGAGGGAGAGCTCTGTCCAAAGGGATGGAAAGTATTCACCACAATCTGGTTACAGTTTAACTTATAGCACTGCTAAATCTAACTTTGCTACTCCAGAGGTAAGCAAAGGCCGGCCTAGGGCAACATCTTCATCAGATTCTTCTTCTGGCCATTTAAGCGAGGTTGCACATGAAGTTGCTATAGATGAATCAAGCAACACCACATTACCCTTGCAGTCTTTTGACAAGGACTGCACTAAGAAGCCTTTTTTGCAGAATACTGTTACTGATAAATCATACAACCGAACTCCAGGGAGGAGCAACATAAGCAAGTCACAGACACTCCAGCCTGCGTCAGAGAAGGACTCCAGTAAAACCTGCACAGACAGCTCTGTGCACTTAGACCAAATCAGCTCTGTTAAGCACTTAGAACTGCCTGCAAGCACATACAGTAACTTACAGCAAAACGTATCCAAACAAAAGGAGAAAGAAAAGAGATTGAACAACGAAGACAATATGAAGACACTTGTGACAATTGAAGTCAAGGAGGGAAGGAAATCAGATCTTGTCTCTACAAGGATCTCTGGCACACCTTCCTCACAGCGGGGAGGTATGTACATTTAGGGATGTTTGTTTAAATTACAAAGACATATCTCACTATATGCCTTTGTAACTTAGAGATATATACTGTCTTGATAATTATCCTGTCCCTGTCCCATAAAGAAGATATTTTAAAGTCAATTTCCTTTTAATGCTGTGCTGATTTTGTTTGTGTGAAGTATTGAATTTTTATCAAGCAACACACTGCTAATCTGTGCTGATGATGAGTCACGATCCCTTTGATGATTTTGAGGCAAACATTGAGTGAGGTATTAAATACTTGTGATCTGAGAAGCTTAAAATAAAATGAAAGTTTTTCCTTTCATTGTCCTCATAAAATACTGTTGGCTCGTTGCATGATATCACACATTCAACTGGCTATACTCAGATATGAGGCACAACAGTGAAATCTGTCAGGCATAAGAATTGAGCATGATTCTGTCTATATGTATACATATTCCAACATGTGTTACTGGACATTGAAGTTTGGCAGATTTGTTTCTTCTCTGCACCCTATTAATGCTGGAGCCAAACTAGATGCATGTCCCCCAGTAAGGACACATACTATGGTCTATGACCAAGGCAAGTATCTTCAGTCTCTGAGTTGAATGGTATTTTTTGGCATCTGTCATTGCTGCTCACGGTAAGCAACCAGAATATGTACACCAACAAAAGAAAGTATGATCTGACCTTGGTTAAAGGTGCCAGTAGGTATTTCCACTACTTCTGTCATTACTTTGGTGTATTAGTTCAGGTCAGATTTTGCAAAGGCTATGAGGTGAGAAACCAAGACCTATAGTGGCTGTTATAAAGGCATTAAGATAGAGGTACATTACATTTGGACTGCAAATGACATGGTACTGATGAAAAACAGGAGGAAAAAAGAACTGGAAAAAGTTAGAAATGTTACATGTTTTAGACGAAGACAGAGAAGGTGCAGCTTCGGAAAGGTCTGTGATAATGTGAATAATAGGCAAGAATAAGAGCTGATTTAGGAACCTGACATCCAGATTAATTTTTGGTCCTAAACCTGAGTCCAAGTTGTGTCGTTCTCACAGTTTTTAAATTAAATGGCTTAATTGACCAGGAAGTAGGCTCAGTGCTCAATTAGTAGAGCCACTACCTCTAGGTGGTGGAAGCTGCCTGCCTTGTACAAATGGCAAAGGCAGCCATGTTGGATGCTGCTGCTGTCTTGATGATTAAAGCAGGCAGCTCCTCAGAAGACCATGAAAATGGAACAAGTCTTGCATGACAATGTAAAGACTAGCGCTCGTTCCAACAAAGTTGACCTTGTAGATTTGTATCCAAGACTATTGCAGAGAAATTTAAATAGGGCTCCATGGTAAACTAAATAATTGTGCATTGACATGCACATTACTATTCAGGCCCCTTGGTGAGGTGGGGGGGGGGGGGGGGGTGGGGAATTGAAAATGGCATTCGGGATCAGACAGCTGCTTTAACAAGTTCCTTAAAGTTCTTAGAGGGCTGTTTCTTGGCAGTGACATGTTCACCGCTCTGCTAGCACTTTCAAATTTGAAACAGTACCAGAAGCATCAGGATCCTGAGGTGACCTCCAGGATCACAGTTTTCAAAGTTGCACCGAGTCTTAACCCTCATGCCCTTTAAAAATCCCTCGGCTAAATCTCAAAAGGAATAAATGACTAAGTCAACAGAAGATGGGACAAGTAAAGAAATATTGATTCCCCTGCAAAAGTTGCAACTGGAAAAGAGAATCATTATCAACAGCTGCTGTTCATAAACACCAAAAAAGGGCAGAAATTATGTCATGTCATTTGCAATCATACATTCTGTATTCTAGCTCTCTGCTTTTACCATCCACTTCTGATCACTGATGACTTTTTAAAAAAAATAGCTCTGCGGTTATCATGGTTTCCTTTTTCACTTCTGATCCATTAAATGTTTAGTTATTGTTCTTTCAGTATCCTGTCTGTCTTGTATCCTGTTCAGTTTGTGTTTGATGGTGAAGCTCAGCCCAATTATCCTCAGCAACAAAGATCTTACAAACTGTTAATTCCTTCATCTTCTAAAAATAATTTACAGCAATAAATATTCTGTAGTTATAATCTGTCATAAATTATTATATTGAAAAACATTATAACATCTGTTCCATTACTGGTTTCCTGTAGGAATTTGTTTCTTAAATAATTATCTACTGAAAAGTGTGTGTGTGTGTGTGTGTGTTGTATACAGTGCAAGAAGTTGTGTTTTAGATGGAGTAAATATTATGTGACAAACAGTCACTCAGCAAATTATCTTCTCCAAACTGATCAATTAAAGGCCAGAGCACCCAGCTGTCCTCCAAATAAGGAAGGCAGGAGAATTCTCAAAGCTAGGGGGCCAATTCGAAGCCTACTTGGGAAAGCGCTACAGTCTGCTATTTCAAGTAAGAGATAGTAGTGCCCTCTCAACATATTTAATTAAGAAATGGCCACAACTGCTGGATCACCATTGTGAAGAGGAAGCCCCTTCATAGGAAGGCCTGTGATTGCATTAGGGATCAGGCAGGCAGGGAGGGAGAGTCTGAAAGCCTGTCTGGAGTGCTTGTCTCTCGGTCTGCAGCAGGAGGCTGCTCTAAGTATCTGGTTTGGATCCTGCAAGCCAACTGAAAGATTCTAGTCAGCCTCCAAAAAATTGGTCTTATTATGCTATTTACTTGCTTAGCTGTTCCTGTAAGGAGCTCTACTATCCTCAATCCTGCCTGTGGAAAATGAACAAGGGGTAGAATGATGCCAGCAAACTGGTACATTGGCTCACAGTGATAAACCCATTGTCTCATATTCACCTTTGTCACAGGGAGAGAGAATTCTATCCATGTTATCACTGGCTAAAATGAATCAGGGATGGGCTCCAATACAGGAAGTCAGAAGGAAGTAAAGTGGAGACAAATAAAGAGCAGTAAGGGAAAAAGTAATGGACAGAGAAACTAAAGACAAAAATCAAAAAGGGCACAGTACATAGACTGTGGAGAACTCAATGAATAGGTCCAGTAAGGCTAAGAAAAATAAATACAGGGAGAGTGTACAAAACATGACAGGATAGATAGTTTGAGGATTTGATTTGATTTATTATTGTCACATGTACTGGTATAGTGAAAAGTGTTGTTTCTTGCACACTATATAGACAAGACATACCATTAGCAAAGGAAAGAAGAGACTGTAGAATGTAATGTTACGGTCACTAGGCATGTTTCATAACACAAGGTGCGTTTGCTTTAACGCAAGGAGTATGACAGGCAAAGTGGATGAACTTAAAGCTTGAATTACTATATGGAACTATGATGCTGTGGCAATTATGGAGACTTGTATGAAAGAAGTGCAGAATTGGCAGCTTCACATTCCAGGATTTAGATGCTTCAGGCCAGATAGAGAGGTTGACAAAATCGGTGAAGGTGTTGCTTTACTGATTAGGGAGAATGTCACAGCTCTCCAGAGTGAGGATACCTTGGTGGGATCATGCAGTAAGGCCATTTGGGTGGAACCCAGGAACAGGAGCAATGAAGTCACATGTTGGTGTTGTACTACAGACCTCCCAGCAGCCACATGAAGTGGAGGAACTGATATGTCAGCAGAAAATGGAAGATGTAAAAACAACAGAGTTATTCTGATGGGTGATTTTATCTTCCCCAACATCAATTGGAATTCATTTAGTGCAGGAGTTTGGACGGGACAGAGTTTGTTCATTGTGTCCAAAAGTGCTTCTTGAGACAATATGTAGATAATCCAACTTGGGAAGGAGCTATCTTAGACCTTATTTTAAGAAACAAGCCCAGATAGGTAATTGTCTCAGTGGGGGACCATTTTGGGAACAGTGATCACTATTCTATAAATTTCAAGGTACTTGTAGAAAATATTAGAAATACTTCCAGAATGAAAGTATTAAGCTGAGGGAAGACTAATTATGACAGCATTAGGTAGGAGCTAAAGAATGTAGACGGGCTATTTGAGGGTAAACCCACATTTGATATGTGGGAGTCTTTTCAAATCAGTTATTAACAATTCAGGGCAAGTATGTCTTTGTAAAAATGAAAGATAAAGATTGCAAGATTCGGGAACTCTGGATGACAAGAGATTGTGAGTTTAGTGAAGAAGAAGGAGGCATGCATAAATATCAGGAAATTAAAAACAAACAATGCTCTTGAAGAATACAAAGGCAGCAGGAAAGAGCTTAAACAGGTACTTATGAGGGCAAAAAGGGGCCATGAAATGTCCTTGTCAGGCAGGAATAAGAAGAATCCCGAGACTTTTTATGCATTTACAAAGAGGAAGTGGGTAGCTAAGGAAAGGACAGTGGAGGGAATTTGTGTGGAGCCAGATGAGGTGTGTTAGGTCTTTAACAAACACTTTGCATCAGTATTCACAAAGGAGAAGGATATGGTGGATGATGAGTATAGAAAGGAGGATGTTGATGTTCTAGGACAGGGGCCTCCAAACATCTGACCTGCAGCAACTAAATTTTATTGATTCATTTATAAGACTAATTCTTTTCTTTGGCCCACAAAAATATGTAAAATATACGATGTGGCCCTCATATTGAAAGGTTTGGAGACCCTGTTGTAGGACATAAAAAGGAGATAAAATAGGAGGAGATATTGGAGATTTTGAAGATTTTGAAAAATATTAAATTAGGATTAGTACTAATGCAGGACCAGATGAGATCTATCCCAGAATACTGAGAGAGGCAAGGGAAAAAATTGCTGAAGCGTTGTCAAAATCTTTTCATTCTCTTTAGCCACAGGTGAGATATCAGAGGATTGGAGAGTAGCTAACATTGTTCTTTTGTTTAAGATGGACAGAAGAGACAATCCAGGGAATTACACGACTGTTAGTCTTACATCAGTGATGGGGAAATTATTGGAGAAGATTCTTAAGGACAAGATGTACTCATACCTGGAAGAGAAGAGGCTTATTAGTGATAGGGAGCATGGTTTTGTGAAGGGGAAATCATGTCTCTCAAACTTGATTGATTCTTTGAGGAAGTGACAAGAAAAATTGACCAGGGCAGGGCAATGGATTTGTATACATGGATGGTAGTAAAGCCTTTGATAAGGTTCATCATGGCAGGCTGTTACAGAAGCTAAAGTCGTATGGAATCCAAGGTGAGCTGGTAAGATGGATGCAAAACTTGCTGGGGTATAGAAAGCAGAGAGTAATAATGGAAGGGTACTCTTTTAACTGGAGGTCTGTGACAAGCGGTATTCCACAAGGATCAGTGCTGGGCCCTCTTTTGTTTGTAATATATATAAATGATTTGGAGGAACATGTAGTTGGTATGATTAATACATTTGTGGATGATACAAAAATTGGGGTAGTAGCAGATAGTGAGGATGATTATCAGAGGATACAGCAGAATATAAATCAGCTAGAGACCTGGGCTGAAAGATGGCAGATGGAATTTGATCTGGACAAATGTGAGATGTTGTGATTTGAAATGTCTACTGAAGAAGGAAAGTATACAGTAAATGGTCAAGCCCTTAGAAGTACTAGCACATAGAGGAATCTAGGCATATAGATCCACAGTTGCCTGAAGATGGCAACTTAGATGGATAAGGTGGTCAAGAAGGTGTATGGCATGCTGCTTTCATCAGTCAGGGCATTGAGTATAGGAATTGGAAAGTCACGTTGCAGCTGTATAAGACTTTGGTTAGGCCGCATTTGGAGTATTGTGTACAATTCTGGTTGCCACATAACCAGAAGAGTGTTGGAAAGGGTGCTGAAGAGATTTATCAGGATATTGCCTGATTTGGAGGATATGGATTATGAAGAAAAGCTGAACAAACTTGGATTGTTTTCATTGGAGCATTGGAGGATGAGGGGGTGTACCTGATAGAGGTTTATAAGATTATGGCAGGCTTGGATAGAGTGGAAGGTCAGAGTCTTTTTTCCAGGGTCGAAGAATCAATTACTTGGGGCATGGCTCGAAAGTGCGAAGGGGAATGTTTAAAAGCGATATAAGGGGCAAGTTTTTCACACAGAGGCTGGTGAATGCCTGTATCGTACTCTCAAAGAAGATGGTGGAAACAGATTCTATAACAACGTTCAAGAGGCATCTGGAAAGATATACAAAGAGGCAGGTAATTAAAGAATATGGACTATGTGGAGGCAAGAAAATATTAGATTAGAGGGCATCAGTGCTAAAGGGTTTGTTCCTGTGCTGTATTATTCTTTGTTCTTTGAATCTTTTTTCTAGGTGGACCATAATCTGTGATTAAATATTCCTGGGGTCCCATTCTAGATGATGACCACAAAAATCAAGATTGACACTTTTGGGTGGCACAGTGATTAGCACTGCTGCCTCACAGTACCAGGGACCCTGGTTCAATTCTGGCCTTGGGTGACTGTGTGGAGTTTGCACACTCTCTCTTTATCTGCATACGTTGCCTCCTGATGCTCCTTTCCTCTTTCCCTTTCCTCCTAAAAGATATACAGATTAGATGGATTGGCCATGCTAAATTGCCCTTTGTGTTCCAAGAGATATGGATTATGTGGATTAACCGTGGTAAATCTGTGTGGATAAAGGAAGAGGATGGAAGGGCAGCTCCTGAGTGGAATGCTGTTTTGGAGAGTCGGTGCAGACTTGCTGGGCTGAATGGCCACCTTCTGCACTGTAAGGATTCTATGGATTCTGTGCAATACTGAATGAATATCATGCCATTGGAAGTGTCACCTTTTAGATGAGACAATGAATCGACCTCCTATCTGCTTTTTGAGAGGATAAGAATGCATAGCACTATTTCATAGAAGAGCAGGGATTTTTACATGGTTCTTGCAATATTTATCCTCAATCAACATCACAAAAACAGATCAATGACCATTATCACATTGCTGAGGTATGAGCTATTTTACACAAATTGCCATTTTTCTAAAATTATTACAATGACTAAACTCCAAGATGCATCATTAATTTTATTACTTTGGGATATCCAGTGGTCATGAAAGGAGCTATGTAAGTGCAGTTTTTAGTTACAAATATTCAGTGGAATATATAAGGAAACTTCCATTCATATAGTGTGTTCAATGTAGGAAAACATTTCAAGGCATTTCAAGAAGTTCAATTAAACAATATATGATACTGAACCAAAGCAGAATACTTTAAGAAGGGTGACTCAAAGCTTGAAAGAAATGCAGGTTTTAAGAATGGTCTCAAAGAGGTGAAGAGACAGAGAGAAAATTTTGAAGCTTTGGGCAAGGAGGCTCAAGGTACTGCTAATTGTAAACCAATTGAGTGTTAATAATTTTCAGGTGGTGGATGTTAATTGGGGATTGTTGGTGTATAGTGTACAGTCTGTGTGTCTACAAGTTAAAGCTTATATCATTTCAAATCATTTCAAAATTTGGATCTATGATATCAAGGATTAATGTTCGGGTAGCTCTGATCAGAGATAAAATAATTATTTCTCTTTTTTTCTCAGAGCTGACATTTGGTTTAAAAGCGACTCCATTCAGAATGGCAGGTTCCAGCAGCATGATGGTAAGCTTTTCATTTAGGATCTCAAAGAGATCAATTTTTTTGGAAATCCGAAAACCAAGATATTTACTAAAAGAGTAAAGCCACAAATTACATGTTTAAAACAAAAGAATATTATATAAAAATCAAAGAAGATGCTAACATGACTATATGCTATTTTAAATAGTCAGTTATACTGAAGAAATTAAAACCAAAGTAAACACAATTTACTAATACACTAAACCTAGATCAAAATCTAAGAACTCCTCTCCTGACAGCATGGTGGATGTACCTATAAGCAGTTTATAAGGAGTATAGTAGGGGACTAAGAACACAGCTTTGTAGGGCAACGATGTTGAGGATGATTGTGGAGGAGGTGTTATTGCCTATCTTTACTGATCATGGTTTGTGAATTAGGAAGTTCAGGATTCAGTTGCAAAGGGAGGTATCGATGCCCAAGCCACAGAGTTTGGACATGAGTTTCTTGGGAATAATGGTGTTGAAGGCTGAGCTGTAGTCAATAAATAGGAGTCTGACGTAAGAGTCTTTGTTATTAAGTGTCTCAAGGTTCAAGAAGCAGTTCAAGAAGCTGGCTTACTATCACTGCCTTAAGGACAGTAGGGATGGGCAAAAAATACTGGCCTAGACAATGACACAGTAAGAGGTCTGCAATAGCTATTGTAGACCAGAACACCTCATGCGCCTGAGGAAGGCTACAAAGGCCGAAAGCTTGCAAGTTCACTATCAAATAAATCGGTTGGATTTAAAATTGGTGTTGTCACACCTCTTACTGTGTTTACCCCAGTCCAACGCCGGCATCTCTACATCTAGACAATGACATCCGTGCCCTGTGACTGATTGAATTAAAAAACTCACTGTCTCCCTCTCTCTATCTCTTCCTGCAATCTTTCCCCTGGTATTTCTCTCCCACCACCTCTCCTCCTGTTTCTTTCTCTCTCTTTTCCCCTCCCCCTTGTGTGTGTCTCTCCGTATATGTGCTTATATCTGTGTATGTGTATATCTTGGGTGCATGTGTATCTTCGGTTCTCTCTTTTTCACGCTCTCTTTTTCATGCTCTGTTTGTAACATTGAAGCCACTGAAGCAATAGTGACATCTTTGCCATGTCATTTGGCACTTCGAAAAATAACTTGAAGTCATGTATATCACTGGTAGGGTTGCCTCTGATTCACCACTCTGCTAGCAACTCTGCCATCGATCTGGAACACCATATTTTATGGCACAGCTAGCAATCCAGTTCACCTTGATGCATCCCCTGACATATACCTGGGTATCAAGTTGCGACCTGGGCACCACCTAGGTAGTGCCCTGTTCCCCTGAGCTCATCTCCCCTGGGAGTTGTGCTTGCTAGGTGCATGCCTTCAAAGAGCAGTTGTATTCACACTGTTCTGGCAGGGTGGACTTTTTGAGGGGGATGGTTCCAGCATATGGTCCTGACAATTATATGATGAATCGTAATGATGATCTTGGTATTGAATGTTGGGAAACATGGCCCACCCTCTCAGGGGAAGGGGTCAATTGATTCCAGATTTGACATTATGAAATATGATTACGACCTGTCTTATCTTAATAAATAATTAATGGAATTTGTTAGTAAAACAATTGACTTCAATAATAAGCTGTCTAGGCCACAAGAAGGTTGGATCAATGCACTGTTGGGAGTACTGAATTGGCTGGCAGTTCGAAAGAGATGGATTTCCTCCCCAGTGAAGTCCCACTCTCTACATGATTGTGAGAACCTTAAGACACTTAATAACAAAGACTCTTATGTCAGACTCCTATTTATTGACTACAGCTCAGCCTTCAACACCATTAATCCCACGAAACTCATGTCCAAACTCTGTGGCTTGGGCATCGATACCTCCCTTTGCAACTGAATCCTGAACTTGCTAATTCACAAACCATGATCAGTAAAGATAGGCAATAACACCTGCTCCACAATCATCCTCAACATCGTTGCCCTACAAAGCTGTGTTCTTAGCTCCCTACTATACTCCTTATAAACCTATGACTGTGTGGCCAAATTCCTCTCCAGTTCGATTTTCAAGTTTGCTAATGACACCATCATCAAGGATTGGATCTCAAACAATGATGAGACAAAGTACAGGAATGAGATAGACAATCTGGTGAACTGATGCGGCAACAATAAGTTCTCCCTCAATGTCAACAAAACAAAGGAGATCGTCATCCTTTTTAGAAAGCATAAAAGGAGAACATGCTCCCGTCTACATCAGTGGAGACAAAATAGAAAGAGTCGAGAGCTTCAAGGTTTTAAGTGTCTAGATCACCAACAACCTGTCCTGGTCCCTCCATGCCGATGCAACAGTTAAAAAACACATCAACGCCTCTACCTTCTCAAAAGACTAAGGAAATTTGGCATATCAGCTAGACTCTCACCAACTTTTACAGATGCAACATAGGAAGCATTCTTTCTGGTTGTATCACAGCTTGGTATGGCTCCTGCTCTGCTCAAGACTGCAAGGAACTACAAAAGGTTGTGAATGTAGCCCAATCCATCACACAAACCAGCCGCCCATCCATTGACTCTGTCTACACTTCCTGCTGCCTCAACAAAGCAATTAGCATAATTAAAGACCCCATACAACCTGGACATTTTCTCTTGCACCTTCTTTCGTCGGCAAAAAAATACAAAAGTCTGAGGTGACGTACCAACTGACTCAGGAACTTGCCTGCTACTGTCAGACTTTTGAATGGATTTACCATGCATTAAGTTTGTCTTTCTCTACACACTAGCTATCACTGTAACACTACATTCTGCACTCTCTCCTTTCCTCCTCTACGAATGGTATATTACAAGAAATATTCTAGAGAAACCTAATTGTTAAAGGGACCACTAGCCCAACATAAAATGTAGGTCTTTCCTGAAAAGCACATGGGGCACACTATCACTGATGAACTCGTGCATTACATAGTTCAACTTGAAGCTTCTTCATAAACATTAAGAAAGCAAAACCAAATATGGTAGAGCATGGGTTCATGCTGATGATTTCCTCCTGTAATCACTTTTTTTAGAACATAGAACAATACAGCACAGAACAGGCCCTTCGGCCTTCGATGTTGTGCCGACCAAAATAAAAAGCAATGCCCCTCCTAACTAACATTCCCTTCTCTCCATATACTTATCAACTAACCTCTTAAACGCCACCAAACTGGCGCATCTACAACAGCTGCAGGCAGGGCATTCCACTCCCTAATCACTCTTTGAGTAAGAACCTACCTCTGATATCCGTCCTATAACTCATACCCTTAATTTAAAGTGTGTCCCCTCGTGCTAGCTTTTCCATCCTAGGAAAAAGGCTATCACTGTCCACCCTATCAACCTCTAATATCTTATATGTTCAATAAGATCCCCCTTAGCCGCCTCTTTCTAACGAAACAACCTCAAATCCTTCAACCTCTCTTCTAGGACCTGCCTCCATACCAGGCAACATCCTGTAAACCTCCTCTGTACCCTCCAATGCCTCCACATCTTTCTTATAATGTGGGACCAGAACTGCACACAATACTCCAAGTGCGGCCGCACTAGAGTTTTGTCAGTGAACATGATCGCGCTCTAAATTCAATCCCCTACCAATAAAAGCTAAGACTCCATAGCCTTCTTAACAACTTTATCCACTGACTGCCATTTGGATCTATTGACACATACACCAAGATCCTCTGTTCCTCAACACTATTAAGGCCCTACATTAGCCCTATACTCTACACATTTATTGTCCTGCCAAAGTGCATTACTCACCTTTTCACTTAAACCCATTTGCCACCTCTCGGCCCAGCTCTGCAACTTGTCCAAGTCCTCTGTAAACTAAACACCCCTCTCACTATCTATTTTTTTTGTTTTTTTTTTTTTGACTGCGTCATTGTTGTGCCAAGGATAATCCAAGGACGATAATACTGAGAGATATTGAGATGGGTTTTTTAAATCCATTCATTAGATGTGGGTTTATTTACTGGCCATACTTAATTATAGTGAGCTGCCTTCTTGAAATGCTGCCATCCATGGTAACAGGTCATCTATATATGTTTGTTAGAGTATGGAGACTCCAAAAATTGATGGAGGAGGAAAAAATTCAATTTCACTATAAGTAAAAAAGATATTCTCTGCTCTCCTTAACTATAAATAGTCCCACTGAAAATTCAAGTTATGCTGGTTAAGTAAATGTTAAGACACTGGCTGCAAAATTGGACCATTGTTTGGGTGTTGTAGGTACCATGTAAAAAAACAAAATGAGATAAAAATGCCCTTGTACTGGAATCCTGGAACTCACTTCCTGACAACACTGTGGGTGTACCTTCACCCGATATGATACAATCCAATGAAGGAATAAAAAAAAACACACTGCTGTTGTGAACAGCACTGCATATCGTTTTGACAAAGCATGAGCATTATTAATCAGAAGTATGCAACAACGAGGTTGTGATGTCAGTCAATTTACAAGGCTGATTCAAGACCAATGCTGCCATTTTGGAGCTCAGTCTTTGAACCCTTATTACTCTATAAAGGAGTGATAAACTAATTACTTAGTAGCTAGTTGACTTCTCCTGGCTGTCAATATGAATCAAATTTTTGATATGATACAAGTATTCTGGTGTTTTCAAGCTTCAGAAATCTACAAAGAATGGAATGCCAAATGTGGAAAAACTTCCCTGACTTCAGTGCAACAAGTTGCTGCCAAATTTGGGTATACTAGTAGAATTTGCCCTTGAAATAGAGACTGTCTGGACGAATCGAACAGGCTTCTTTAAAGGGAAGGAGGAAGATGGCAATGTGAATGTTGATTTAAAAATAAAGGTTCTCAAAAAAAAATCTACCTACTTGCAGGCTTGTTTTTTGCAAGAGCCTTTGGTCTGAGAAAACAATGCATTAGGCCATGGCAGCCACAAAAAGGCATGCATTTAAAGGGGTCTTGTAGCAATCAGAAATCAGTATAGCCTCCATGAAAGACTGGACTGCCTCAGGGCTCATTACCCCATTTCGTAGCTCCACTAAGAGTCGTCATCCATTATTTAAAAAGTCCTCTCTTGTAGGTTAACTTTGTCTGTCTGGATTAGGATCTCCTGCAACCCCCTCCTTTGTTGTTGTCTCTTCTCCCACTTTGTTCAGAGGATTTCCCTTTCTTATTTAGGTCTTGTTTTATTCACTCCTCCCCACTCAAAGTTCTTAGGCTGGCCTGGGGAGAAAATTGAAGATACAGATTCATACAGATGTAATGCAAGTTAGATCCCTCTGCTTGTACTGGGACACTGCTAATAACAGAATAGTGGCTTCTTTTTCTGTTGTACTGAAGCATAGTTAATGCTGAGACAACCTTTCCCTGAGATTTAAACTCAGTCAGAGTTTGTAAACTTGCACTTTCAATCTGTCACACTCTATTCTAATTGCTCTTTTTTTCTCTCCTTTTGTGAGAGCAACAGTGATTCTCTAAAGAATTAACAGCCTTTTCTCATTATCTGTTTGATTTAAATGGAGTTTGTAAGTGTGTTAAATACTGTCTGGAATCCGTGTGTTGCAGCTTGCGTGACTTTGTAAAATAAGCCTGAAGATCATTCTTTTCTGCCCAACAAAATACTCACTTGATTCGAAAACAAAAACAGAAGGTGCTGGAAAATTTTAGCAAATCTGACAGCATCTGGGTATTTACACAGGTGCTAGCAACTCATTTCTAGTGCCTGACTTGTCTCCCATTAAACCTTGCATGCCTGGATGAATCGGATAACACAAATGATCAGCATCTTAACAGCGCAAGTGATAGCGAACAAAATTACCTAATGATGGACGGGTATTTGTGCTTAAGCAGAACTGGTCGTTTCACAGTAAGGCAAAAATTGGTAAAGCATCCATCCCTGGAATGGAATCTTGTTGAAACATTGGAGGTTTGGCCTGCTGGCTGGACAGCCAACAAGAGACCCATATTGACATGTAGTTCAGTAGGCCTTCCATAAGAAGAAGCAATCAGACAGTGCCAGTCCAGTGATGAGATCAGCAGTAGGCCTTTCCCTGAAATTGAGATCTTAATAGCAGAACTCTCGCTGTCTGAGAGATGCTGGATAATCAGATGTCAGCAGCTCTTGAGCACAGAAGTACCACAGAGGAAGCAATGGCTGCTGCCATAGGAACAGACACAGTAGTCCAAGATCATGGAGCAACCGAGGCCATGAATAGATAATATAGGGGAAGGGATTGTGTGATGAGGGTCATGAGGACAGGAGTGTGATGGGGTCAGCAGAAAGGCCAGGGTGTTGTGGCTTTTAGCAAGCTTTCCTGGCGTCCTGTCCCTCATCAGGCACCAAGTGCCTTTGATTGAGCGACCAGCCTCTTCCCCAATACAAAAATGACAAGTAGCCTGCACAGTTTACCTGTCATGACATTACATGATGGCAAGCCAGCCTGCAGCTGAGTTCATATCAGCGGCAGCTAGATAAGCCCTTAAGTGGTAATTTGCTGGCCATTTATGAGATCTTAATTAGTGTCAGACAGGAAAATTTAGCACTTGATTCTGGCAGAGGTAGGAAAGGGCTGAAGTCCCAGTACACTGCCATTTTCCTAAAGTGCATGCCCATCCCATCTTCAAGCTCATCACTAGCAAATGCAAAAGATTCTGCCCCTTTTCTGTGTCTAGGCTCATATTTGAACAACAGACAGTTGGTGAGTTATTAGAGGGTGGCTAAGTACTTAAGTACTGCATCAATATAAGTTCACATTCCCAGAGACGAGGGAAAATGGCAAATTAGAAATTATATGACGTAAAATAAATGTTTTTACCTTTGTAAGTTTGAAGGCAGCAAGACAGTAGTGTGTTCAGGATCTTAAGTGATTATTTTTTGTTGGATAAATAAGGCTTGCATTTCTACAGCACCTGACCAGATGTAGAAGCACCTCAAAGCACTCTGCAACATGAATTACATCAAAATGCATTGACTTTTACAGTTGTTGTAGGTGCATACTTTGTGATTAACAAGATCCAGCAAATAGCAGTGAAATTAACAAGCAGGTTATCTGTTTGGTTTTGCTTGAGGGCAGATTATTGAACAGGAGAACCTCTGCTTTTATTCAAGTAATGGCATGGAATGCTTAATGTGTAACTGAATCACAGATCAAACAAGGCACCTCAGTTTACTATCTCATGCTTCAGTAACACACTGACATGTCAGACTAGATGTCATTAGCTTGAATAAGAATCTGTGAAACAAAAGTCCAATCATTGAGCTGAAAATTATTTAGACTTCTGTAATCTAACATGTTCCAGTTAGCAGGTTATAATGAGTAGAACTCATTGCACTGTACCATTTCATCATAATTCAGAGCATACAAGTAGTTGAGTCAAAGAGCCATACAGGTTCACAGCATGGAAGCAGGCCCAACTACTGCCCAGTTTTTCCCATTAAGCTAGTCCCAGTTGCTGGCATTTTCTTTTTAAAAAAGACAAAATTGTATCTACCTCTACTACTGCTTCTGGCAGCTTGTTCCACAGTGGCACCGTTCTGAGTGAAAAAATGCCTCTCGCCTTAAACCTGTGCCTTCTAGTTTTACACTCCCCTACCTTTGGGAAAAGATGTTGACTATCTATCTTATCTATGCCCTTCATTATTTTATAGACCTCTATAAAATCAACCCTAAGCTTCCTATGCTCTAGGGAAAAAGTCCCAGTCTTTCCAGCCTCTCCTTACACTTCAAACCATCAAGTCCTGGTAGCATCCTAATAAATCTTTTCTGCATTCTTTCAAGTTTAATAATACCCCTTCTATAATAAGATGATCAGAACTGTACATAGCATTCCAAGTGTGACCTTACTAATGTCTTGTACAACTTCAACAAGACATCCTAACTCCTGTATTCAATATTCTGACCAATGAAACCAAGCATGCTGATTGCCATCTTCACCACCCTGTCCATCTGTGACTACACTTCCAAGGAGATATGAACCTGTACTCCTAGATCTCTTTGTTCTATAACTCTCCCCAGTGCTCTAACATTAACTGAGCAGATCCTGCCCCGATTTGATCTACCAAAATGCATCACCTTACGTTTAGCTAAATTAAATTCCATGTGCTATTCAACAGCCCAATGGCCCAATTGATCATGGTCCCGTTACAATCTTAAATAACCTTCTTCACTGTCCATTATGCTACCAATCTTGGTGTCATCTGCAAACTTACCAGCTATGCCTCCTAAATTCTCATCCAAATCATTAATATAAATAACAAATAACAGTGGAACCAGCACTGATCTCTGAGGCATATCGCTAGACACGGGCCTCCAGTTTGAAAAATCACCCTCTGCAACCATCCATGTTTTTTGGCAACCTCATCCTGTATTCCGTGAGATTTAGTCTCATGCAACAGCATAAGGAGTGGCATGGTGGCACAGAGATTAGCATTGCTGCCTCACAGTGCCAAGGACTCGGGTTCAATGTCCAGCCTTGGCTAAATGTGTGGAGTTTGCACGTTCTCCCCGTGTCTGCATGAGTTTCTTCTGGTGCTCTGGTTTCCTCCCACAGTCTGAAAGATGTGCTGGTTAGATGCATTGATCCGAAAGACGTTGAAGCGTGGCATCTAGATGAATTTTGCAGTAACTTCATTGCGATTAATAAATAAACTTTACTTTAATCTGATGCGGCATCTTGTCAAAGGGCTTGCTGAAGTTCATATAGACAACATTGACTGCACTTCCCTCATCTACCTTCTTGGTTACCCCTTCAAAAAACTCAATCAAATTCATCAGATATGATTTTCCACTTATAAGGCCATGCTGACTGTCCCTAATCAATCTTTACTTCTCTAAATGCCTATAGATCCTATCTCTCAGAATAAGTCAATACTGTTAATGGGACTATATTAATCGATTTTTGCAGTAGTAATACTAATGGTTGTAGCTCCCAATCTGAATTTGGGATAATTCAGATTTTATGGATGATTGGATTTCAGTTCTACATAGGAACATATAAATTTGGAGCAGGAGTTG
The DNA here is from genome assembly GCA_024679065.1 of Sphyrna mokarran. NCBI lineage: Eukaryota > Metazoa > Chordata > Chondrichthyes > Carcharhiniformes > Carcharhinidae > Sphyrna > Sphyrna mokarran. The sequence continues at coordinate 35,722,823 of JAGIQG010000020.1, read as the reverse complement.
GCCATTTGGCACCTCTGCCATTCAATAATGCTGATCTGATCGTGGTCTCAACTCCACACTCTGCCTATCCCTGATAACATTTGATTCTCTTGTTCAATTCTTGACTATCTATCTCTGCCTTAAAAATATTCAATGACCCTACCTCAACCCTTCTCTGGGGAAGAGAGTTCCAAAGACTCATAACTATTTGACAGATAGAATTTCTCATCATTACCATTTTAAATGTGAAACCTCTTACTTTTTAAACAATGTCCCCGAGTTCTAGTCTCTCCTACAATGAAACATCCTTTCAGCATCCAACTTGTCAGTCCCCTCATCTTGTATATTGTCATTGTTGACTTCATAAATTTAAACTTAAACAATTCCAATATTATTGGAGCTGTAAAACATTAAAGATGCTCAGTGGCTGATTGAGTCCAGAAGCTCAGCCAAGGCCAGCACATTCCCTTCCCCCTCTGCCTCTGTGTGGGCATGAGTTTACCTTCAACTCTGTAGGTGTGTCTCTCACTCTTGCTGTTTCACTTGTGCGTGCAGACAGACATTTCTATTTCTTGCATCAGGAATTGTATAGATCAGATTCTTAGATTAAAACTTGCAGAGAAATTCTCTGTAATAAGAAGTCAAATACTGGACTGATAGAAGTCAAGATTCTTTTTAAATTTCAGATGCAATCTTTTCTTAATCAAATGTGTCAAGATTATTTTGTTTGCTGAATTTTGAATAGCTTTTGAATCTTAGCTAATGCACTGCCTTGACAGAATTTGTTGTGGGTACTTTGATTGTTGAATTTCTTTGAAGATATAATTGCCCAAAATAATAGTCCATTCACTAATTGATTGTGTTTAAGTTCTAAAGTATTTATTAATTATTGTTGCTACTGAAGAATTGATACTTATAGCATTTCTTTACATATGTACACATTATTGAAATTTTCACAATCTAAATATGTGAAGAACAACCTTAAATTTAAACAGAATGAAAAAATAATCATCGAAAGGATTGTTTCACCATTGCATTGGCTCATGTTCCACATTGAAATAAATTAAATGACTCCAAGATGGAAAATTACTCCTTCCAATTGTCATGAGATATCTCTTTTAAATTTCCAAATTTAAAAATTTTTGTTCTATGCTTTGATCTTACTCTGACTTATGCTGCACATTTATTTTCATGCAGATTGTTGAATATTAGAAATATCACTTAAATGTAACTAGAATAATACACTAACATTGGGAAGAGAATTGCAAGTCAATTGTAAACAAGTAATAATTTGAAGCTATTGCACTTCACAGGCTATTGTTAGATTGATGTGCCATCTTATACATATAACTGAGCTTTTTTAGATCTGCATGTATTTCTGCAAAACCTTACTTTTTGTCAACTTTTTCATTCATAAAATTTTATATTTTTATTCCTAATGGAAATTACCAGCATAAACCTATCATGTTGTATTTGCATCTGGGGGACAATTGGAAGACAGTTGCTGATGGCTATGGCTTTTGGAGGGAGGTTGGAAAGAGGTGAAGAGAAATGGAAATTTCAACTGTTTGGGGAGGGAACTTAGAAAAGCATAATCCAATAAATCCAGCACCATTTCAGCCCACTGCCTAAATCTGCAACAAGTACAGCAGATACTAGAACAAAGAACAAAACAGCATGGGAAACAGGCCCTTTGACCCAACAAGCCCGTGCTGCCACCTCGATGTGATCCCTGTCTGCGTTTATACATCTATGCATTGAAACCAAATTTGAGACAATTTAGGGAGAATTTGTTCTGCCACTCAGCCTAAGAGCACATCCTTGGGATGTGGGAGGAAACCGGAGCACCCGGACAAAACCCACGCAAGCACGGGGAGAATGTGCAAACTCCTACAGACATAGGCCCAAAGCCATGTATCTGCACAGCACAATGATAGTCACTGAGCTGTCGTGTTGCCCATCAAATGGTCCAGGTCACGCATGCACTAACGCCGTGAAGCACTAGGATACTCTCGAAAAATCCAAGAGCAGCTCTCTCACCACCCATTGCGTGTATGCCCCTTGTTAGACAACAAGGCAGACCGAAATACCTGTAGGATAAAACAAATACATCAATATCATCGACAATTTACACTCTTCCCAGGGAACTCCCAAGGCTCGTAATCCATATTTTAAATCCGTTTTCTATACCCCTCCATTCCCATTCTGTTCATGTGCCCATCTAAGTATTTCTTAAATAACTCCAGAGCCCCTGCCTCCACCACTTTACTTGGCAGTGCGTTCCATACCCCCCCCTCCCCCCCACCGTGTGAAAAAACTCCCTCTAACATTTAAATTATACCTTACCCCCTCACCCTAAGCCTGTGATCCCTCGTGCTATTAGAGTCCATCCTAGGAAAAAGATTAATCCTGTTTACTCTATCTATACCCCTCATAATCTTGTACACCTCTATTAGATCTCCTCCAAGGAAAACAGCCCCAATTTGCCTAACCTCTCCTTGTAACTCAGACCTTCCATTCCCAGGCAGCATCCTGGTAAACCTCCTGTGCACTCTCTCCAGAGTCTCCACATCCTTCTGGTAGTAAGGTGACCAGAACTGGACGCAGTATTCCAAATGAGGTCTAACCAACGTTTTATACAACTGCATCATTAAAGGGCAGCTCTTGTATTCTATACCCCTTCCTATAAAGGTTAGCATACCATATGCTTTCTTCACAACCTTCTCCATCTGCTCTGCCACCTTCAGAGACTTGTGCACCCTGCACCTCCAGGTCCCTCTGTGTTTCTATACTCTTAATAGGTCTACCCTTTATCATATATCTCCCCCCTACATTCTTGCTCCCGAAATGCATCATCTTGCATTTATTAGGATTGAATTCCATCTGCCATCTATCTGCCCAAGCTACCAGCCTATCTATGTCCTGCCGTATTGCATGACAATGCTTCTCACTATCCGCAAGTCCAGCCATCTTTGTATCATCTGCTCACTTGCTGATCACTCCACTTACTCCCTTTTCCAAGTCATTTATGTACATTACAAATAGAAGAAGTCCCAGTACCGAGCCCTGCGGTACACCACTAGTAACTGAACTCCAGCTAGAAAAACACCCTTCCACTATTACTCTCTGTCTCCTATTACCAAGCCAGTTACTTATCCACCTAGCTACCTGTCCTTGTATCCCTTTAGCCTTGACCTTTTCAACTATCTTCCCATGAGGGACTTTGTCAAACGCCTTACTGAAATCCATATAGATGACATCAACGGCTCGCCCTTCGTCGACCGTTTTCGTCACTTCCTTAAAAAATTCTCCAGATTCATAAGGCACGACCTCCACAAAGCCATGCTGCGTATCCCTAATCAGATCTGTAAACTTTGTGTTGTCCTTTTCTGATCAGAACCTTCCACAAAGTTGACAAAGGGACACTGTTTCCAAAAGCTTGTAGGATTATTATCAAATTAACTGGCTTGATTTGAACCCTGTGTTGTGAGAATTCTTATTGTGTTTACCCCAGTCCAACACTGGCATCTCTACGTCAAATAATAGCTTCAGGCAAGAGCTGAAAAACATATTAAAACTGAAGCAGAAGAATATCAAGAAATGGGTTAAAAGTAAGATTTCCAGACAGATAATTTTGACATCACATCACCGCTGCAGTGAGAATTCCTAGTTTACCAGATTAAAAAGTCCACATTTGCATCTAGTGTACACATTCTCAAGGCAGAGGTGGATATGCAGAAAAGGGAGAGAAACAGGTGGGACGAAAACAAAATAAGAGTCACCAGGGTTAGTTCTCACAACTCTCTTTATAACCAACTGAAAAACTAAGTTTATTTATTCACTGTGGCGCATCAGATACTACTGTTATATATTGAGTACTTGTAGATTGCTTTAAGAGCTATCACATGATTTGAAAATGATATCATTGTTTTACTTAGTATTCTGCAAAGGCAAGAGCTTTTGCAATAAATGTTGTTGTTGGTTTGAATCTTTGTGTATGAACTACATATTTTCTTTTTTTTTGTAAAACCAACAACCCCTAACATAGGACATAAAAATAATATTGATGATGAGTCAAAAATATTGAGGCAAGATTTTGAGTCAAAGGAAAAAGAGATTATGTGTCCTCACATTTCAAATATTAGAACACGGGAGAAGCAACAACAGGATTGCTTGTTGGAAACAAGAAAGAAAAAAGCTGTCTGTGTGGTTTTGAAAGAGAGACTTTTTCCGATCAGAAAAAGGGTGAGATTACAGTCACTATCTGACACATATAAAAAGAAAGGAAGCTTTGCTGTATGGCTGTGGACATTTGAAAAAAAAAATAAATCAAGTAAGCAGCCTCCTGGGTTAAAAAAAAGGGGGAGTAGAGAGATGATGGTTAAAAAAAATTACTGAGCAGTCTCAAGTTGCTAGTACCTGTAAGAGAAATGGTGGATCAGTCCATGGGTTCTTTCAAAGGAGAAAATGAATCATAGAGTTCCTGTGCAGAGCTTTTTCAGTATTTTGTACAAACAAATAAAATTGCAGACGAGTTGCTCTTACCAAATTTCCTCAGTGCAATAATGTAATGATACCAAGGTTGCTCCCCTTTTACCTAGCTTTGTAATCTGATAAAAGTGTTTGGGAAGGTGTTAACTGACCTACCTTAACATTTAGAAGTTCATTAATATAAAGGCCTGACACTTGATTTTCGTGAATAATTAATAAGCAATTTTATCTAACTAACTGAAACTTTAAGTAAATATTTTGATTAAAGGATGTTTTTGACTGAAATGCTGTTCAAATAAATGCAGGGAACATTCATTACCAAAACAGTAATAACAAATTTTAGTCACTTTCAAAGAAATTATGCAACCAAGTCTGATAGTGTTCGGAGTTTAGGTATCTACTGTCTATAAGCGCTGTTTGAGTTGATACTTTTCGCTGGTTAGAGGATGAGTTATCTTTAGGCCTGTCTGAAACTGGCAGAGTTAAGAACTAACTGCTCCAGTTGATCTGACTTTGGCCCTGGCTCTCAGGTGAACTCAACTGAATTCACTCACTGAACTGGAGTCACTGACGACAGACAGTTAAATTACTATGTTTATGTTCCTGATGACCTATGCACTTTCCACATCAGGCTTGGTTTGATGCTAACAACAACAAAAATTTAAATCTGATCGGTTCCCTTTAGCTGAGTGTTTTCTTTAAACTCAGAGGCTGTTATTTGAGTGTCTTCTTTAAACTCATAGGCTAACAAAATGCAAAAACCTGCAGTTAGTTACCAAGGCAACCCTAACATTTTGATCTCTGCAACAAATGTTGCCAATTGTATACTGTGTATGCCTGCATTTTAGACCTCTCCGGCATTGAGCGCTAAACCAGCTTTTAAAGGAATCATACGCTGTTGTTTCCACTCCAGTATTTTACATTCTTTACAGACATTCCTTACATCTATATAAACTCAACTTCGCAACAATGGAAATTAAAATCTTCAATTTGCTTCAGTGTTTGGTTCATCCAGTAAAGCCAGGAGACAAAACTTACAATGACTTTACTAAGATCCTTGGAGAGCATTACCCTCCGAAGCCATTGATCACTGTGGAATGATTGCACCAAAGGAACCAAGTAGAAGGTGAAAGCATTGCTCAGTTTGTGGCAACATCCAAGTTAATACCTCCAAGATCCACAAGTTGGGAATAGCCCAAAAGATTCAAAATGCAAGGAGCACATCACAGATATGCCAAATGGGGCATTCAGCAACTGAATGCTAGAGCAAGGTTAGTCCTTGCAAGATTTTTGGCAAAATGGGTCACATTGCAAAGGTTCGTTGTGTTTGTCCAGCTTTCTCTGAGAAGAATATTTGGAAGAATAATCTGGATAGTTTCAAGAAGTAGTACAAATTACGTTCTAGAAAAAGAATTTACAACATGGAAGAAAAAATTGTGATTGTGGAGAATGTTTGGACATAGGATTCTGGATGATTCTGAATTAAGTGGACACTAGTTAGGTTCGAGGTTGATACTGGTGCTGCTGAATCTTGAATTCTTGACACTACATACCAACAAAAGCTGAAGCATTTTCCTTTAAAGCCAGCTGATCTGATTTTAAGGGCATACACAGAAGAGATTATGATGTTAAAAGGTTACATTATGATCAATATATAGTTGGATGGGCATACATTGAAATTGTTTCTCGCATGGTCCCTGGTAATTTTCCAGCTCTGGGAGATCATGGTTAGAGAAAAAAATGGTGAGTTGGAATGCTGTTAGCAGACTAGTTGATGTCAAAACAGAACTTCCTGGATAAATCCCAAAGTATATTTGAAGAGACACTTGGTTCAGTGAAAGGAGTTCCAGCAAAACTCAAAATAAAGCCAAATAATGAAACAAAAATTCTCAAGGCAAGAATGGTGCTATATGCAATTTGCCCCAAATTTAAAGAAGATTTGGTATGACTAGTTTAACACGGCTTTGTTAAAACTGGTGACAATAAATGACTGCGCTATCCTCATCATACCTGCCATGAAACCAGATGATTCAGTCTGTATTTGTGATATTTTTAAATAACCATAAATACAGTGTTGTGTGCAGATCAATATCTGCTTCCTTTAAATGAAAATTTATTTGCTGGGTTATCATGTGGGCAGAAATTCAGCGAGATTGATCTGTCACAAGCATATTTACAGATGAATGTAGCAATTGAATCTCTCAACCATTGCTTATCACCATTACTCAGAAAAGGTCTTTTGCATTATAAAAGATTACCATTTACAGTAACATTCACACCAGTCCTATTCTAAAGATTGATGAATCAGATTTTAAGTAGTCTCTCTGGTATACAATGTTTCTAATCACAGAGTCCAATGAACAAGAACACATTAATTTTATAAGCATTGGAATATCTTGAAGCACATGGTCTGTTATCAAGAAAGAAATGTGACTTTTTCCAGACATCAGCACAGTATTTGTGTCACATTATTGATAGTAAAGACCTTCATAAAGTACCTAAAGCGTACTTTTGCTTCAAGTTCAGAGACATATCAGAAATGATGCTATGATAAAGAAGGTGATGGAAATGGTATTGATAGGAATGATTGCTGGAACACATGCTATACATCCTGATTTAAAACGATTTGTGTCAAGAAAGCTTGATTTGACCATCCAAGGTGCAGGTCCGTTGTGGGGAATCCGAGTAATCATTTTTCCTAGTCTACATGGAAAAGTTTTTGAGCAACTACACGAAAGACGTCCTGGAGTGCTCCAAGTGAAAGAATTAGCATTTAAATATTTTGATGGCCAGACCTGGTTGCCCAGATTGAAGAAAAAGTGGCACAGTGTTAATCCTGTGCATGAATAAAAAATACACCACCATTGTTTCCTTTGCACCCTTGGAAGTGGCCTAATATACCATGACAATGATTATGTGTAGATTTTGTTGGTCCATTTGAGGGTTACATGTTCCTGGTCATAATTGATGCACCCTTAAAGTGGCAAAAAGTTATTATCATGAGATCTGCTACAACTCAGCAAACTATTGAAAAATTTGACAAAATGTTTGCAAGATTTGGTAAATGGAAGCAACTTGTTAGCGAAAATGGCTCACTGTTTACTTAACAAGAATTTAGGGATTATCTCTGAGTAAATGATGTCCAGCACATTGAATCTACACCTTGTCCATCAATCAATGATTCATACAATCCTTGAAACATTCTTTTAAAGTTTCAAAAGAGCAAGGTTCATTATCCCATCAAGTGAATGCAACTGATATCTTATAGAAACACTACTCATGCAAGTACCGAAAGTGCATTAATACTGTTAAAGAGAAAATTGAGAACTACGTTTGATAGTTATTACCTCCAGAAACTTCAGAGATAATTGAATGTCAACAACAATCTTAAGCTGTTAGACAAGAAGTGAGATCAAAACAATGCTCGTTTCACGAGGAGATCAACTGTTAGCGCATAATTGTGCTGAGAGTGAGAAATGAATACCAGCCATGATTTTAGCAAAAAGAGGTCCTAATTTCTTACACGGTTTTAACCAAATATGAATTAGTTCGGCAACACCATGCTATTCAATTGTTGTCGTTTCAAAATGATTTCTCCGAATCATTTCCAGAAGTACCAACATCTTTAGTCCTTAATGTTGTGAATATTACTGCAGAAGACAGTTGTGTGATAATTGTTTCCTGACTGCTATATCATCTGAGAATGATGCAGAGTTAGTTCCAAGATAAGATCAACTGGAGTTTGCAACCATTCAACTGGGATCAAAGAAAGAAAATTCCAGAACATCATGTACAACCAAAAGGAATAGATGTGCTCCCAATCAACTTTCTTATTGACTGTGTGTAATGGTTAATGGTGCATAGTAATGTGTTTAAAACATTATTGATCTGATATAAAACATTGTAGTAATTTGTTATCATGACCACATAAATGAAGTGGGAGGATGTTGTATATTTAAGTGGTTGCAGGTTGCTTATTGAGTTAATCACATGATTTGATGGTTATGTGGACAGCACGATGACAGTGTGGTTAGCAGAGCTGTCTCACAGCACTAGGGACTTGGATGACTGTCTATATGGAGTTTACACGTTCTCCCCATGTCTGATGAATTTTCTGTGGGTGTTCTGGTTCCTTCCACTGTCCAAAGATGTATAGATTGGCCATGCTAAAAAAAAATTGCCCCATAGTATTCCAGGATGTTTAGGTTAGGCGGAAATTAACAGGGTAAATATGTGAGGTTATGAGTAAGGGTGTGGACGGGATGCTCAGTTGGAGAATTGATGCAGATTTGATAGGCCAAATGGCACCCTGCTGCACTGTAGGGATTCTTTGATGGCATTAGATGTTACAGATGCTGCTGTTTTACTTTCGGTTTATATTTTGTATGGGCAAGATCTCTTACAAAAAACCTTGTTGTTAATTTGAATCTACATATGCAAATCAAGAGCCAGATTCTCTGACCTTGCTTGCAGCCAGAAATCTATTGTCCTGCTGCAGCGAACGGAGATTTGGCCATGCACCAAATTCTTCATCCTCATTGGCAGCAATGGCAGGGTGTGAATAGCTGGAGAATTCCGGCCCACATTTTTTCTTTTTGTGTAAAACCATAACCCCTAAATAGTTAAGACATTACAACAATTATGACAGAGGGGAGATCCTGGGCCACACCAAACAATGTTTAATACAGAGTTGATAACCATGGTCCAAACCATAGTTCCACGAAGCAGAAGCCTGCTCATCTATATTTGCACTACCCTCCACTGCCCATTCCAGACCTCTGGTTATGCTGTAATGCCTTAGTTCTGTATTTTACAGCTAATAAGCTTGTTTTGCGTTTTGTAAGAAAAGGTTTGCAGGGTGCATGCAGATGCAATATCTTTGTTGTCTTTATATAGTTTTTAAAATGTTGTAATTCATCTCAGGACAAAATGTATGAGAATTGAGAACTAAACATAGTTTCATGTATTATTTATCTAACTATATTTTATTGAAAATCATGATCTGTACGGTGTGGCCAAAGTTGCCCCTATCTTTTAATCTTGTTTCATGTAAAGACTACATTTAATCGACTTCCAATGTGCAATGCCATGGCAGATCAATCAGACTGTACATGGATTGCTTAAGGTGGTCATATCAGATCTTTAAAATCTCTGGGTAAGTAATAAAGGTTATTTGTGTCCATGTCTGCTATCCATTATTTCTCCACAGAATGCATTTACTAAGAAATATATATATACATTAGAAGAAGAAATAAGACAGTGTCTTATTGGACCTGAAAATATTCACAAAGTGTTTCACAGTCAATTCAAAGATAATCACTGTTGCACAGTAGCCAGTTTCATATCAGGTCTAATAGCAAGAAAAACAACTGACCAGATTATCTGTTTCAGTGAAGATGATGATTGAGGGATTAAACCTGTGATTAAGCATAGATTTGAGGCACTTGATAATCAACATGGCAAGATTAGGAGATAGAGTGTTGGGTTATTTGTGTAGTTACTTCACCAAAGTCTTGTCATCAGGTGCGCAACTTGTCAGGCTGCAGTATTCTGGGTAATGATCCTGTTAATTCATTAAAATATTAGTGATTCTGTGCTGGACTGTTAAGAATTTTGTCCTCTCTCAGATTTTATTTTTCTCCGGTGCACTACAAATTGAAAATTGCATTATAACTTCAAAGGACAGAGGTAGGTTTTTATTTTTGACCTACATATTTATGAATAAGAGTAGAAATTAATTGATGTTGGGACTGGTGAGCTGTAGGATGGTAATCTTACAATATGTTAGGTAATTTCATATCTGAATTTGTAGTTAATTTCAGACAATGAATGTCTGTAACTTTATTCACTAACAGTAAAGATGGGGTTGCTAAGTGTGCTTAAATTGTTGTCCAAGAAATTCTTTAATGCTTGATTTATAAACTATTCCAATAGAGTTAAATTGTGAACATGTTCAACATTTTAAAATTTAATTTTTGGGTGTTCAATATAGGCAGGATTGTTTATCATTGTACTGACGTAGTGTGATTTTTTTTTAACCTTACAGCTCATTCAGTGAATCTTTTCACCTGTTTTCCTACTTATTGTTACAGTGAATCACCCTGTAATGTTATTTTTCTGTTCCCTTGCTAAAACCCAAAACATTGACCATATACTAGTACAGAATTGCAATACTACCTTCATTCTTCACAAAAGAACCTGAACAATTGGATAATCCCACAATTGTGCAGCTCCTTTCCTCATCTGAAATGCACATTTTCCAGGAAAAAGTCAATCAGGAATGGAATTCCTGATTGATTCTTCTGCAACCTGTTAACAACACCGTGACCATTTGCAATGCTTTTTCTGCTTATTTGATTTAAGATCAACTTAACTCAACCTAAATTGCAATTGAACTGGGTATTTACTGGGGTTATAAGCCTCAACACCATATGTGTCATTTAATGGTCAGGTAAGCCATTGTGGTCTTGTTACATTATTTTTAAATTTATTATCTACCAAAAAAGATCTCAGTAAATTCAAAGGCATAATGTGATCAGATGTAAGAATAGTACACGTATTGTGTGCACGTGTAAAATTGTTATGTGAAAAAGTTAACGAAGAATTAAGAGTCGGAGGAGAACGTATCTAAAGTATGCATGACTGGTTTAATTTAGAGAAATTCCATCATCCAGACAGAAAGAACATGCTACTTTAGAAGTGTTTTTAAAAAGGAGGCTAAATTTGAATATTGTTCTCTATATTATTCATTAGAGACTGTTTATGTATGCATTATATCTAAGTATAATCAACTTGTAATTTAAAGAGAGAACAATATTTGATACTGTGGGAGCAATGGTTCACTTTCCGCCAAAGGGGATGTCAACAGATTGATTTACTGAGCACAATAATAAGCAGTTAAGATAAACTTTTTTGCTTAACCAATTGGTAATAACCAATAACATTCAGTAGCATGTAGCAAATTTAAAATTATACCACTGAAGCTCCAGACAAATAATTAAATCATCAATTGGACCATGTGATAAAACAGCTCAGTTCAGGATAAAACAGCTCAGTTCAGATCATATGGTAGAATAGCAATTCAATTCGTGACAAAACTGGATTATGGAAAGCCATTGTTCATCTGTGTTGGGCATCATGGTGCCAACAAAAAAGATCACCACAATGAAGTAAAAATACTCAAGCAACTCTACTTGAATCTCTTACATAGAACATAGGTTGAAATATACATAATTCATCAAGGTGTTGAGATGTTTTGCTTCACCCTTGAAAGTACACTCCAGCATTATTTATTTAAATAGAAGAGCAACAGATGGCAGGATCGTGAGATCGGATCACATGGCTAGTACTGAAATCTTCTTGAGGATTAGAGCCTTGGAATCCATTGCTGTCTTGTAAAATATTTTAGCCCAATTTGTTATTCTGTACAAGGGAAATGCAATTCTGGGATGGAAAAAAGGTTAAGAACAATTTTAAAGTGTAAAACATTCCAACAGTTTTATATAATATATATAATGGCTCCAATATTGCTGAAATGTAGTCATAGTTTTGATCTTTTTGATAATGGTTCATTACGCCCTTATTTCTTTCCTCTTTATCAGTTTTGAAAAATAATAATTTCAATATTATGATATATTGTCTAGATAGTGCTCAACATCAACATCAGTAAAATGGCTGAAATTTCTCTCATTATAGAGCAGATAGCAATTGAAATTTGCTTTCATACTAACCAAACTGTTGTTTCTGGAGAGTTGAATTGTTCCTGAGGAGGACAACCTCTGGGTGCTTGCAAAAGTCCAAGAAACTTAGTGCCTCGACCTGCTGCGCCGATATCTGTTGTTCCACTATAAGCTGCAGATTCTGTTCTCATAAATCATTTACAGTAGTAGTCAGAGGCAGAATTTGGATGGTGACTTGTTCTACCTGTCCATTTACCATTTCCTTGAAAACTTGCTGATCAATGTGGATCTCCTTCACTGCATTTCAATGTATCTTCAAAGTCCCCAACCATAATGAAGAGGGAGTGAAGGTTTTTGTTCTTTAAGTTTTCAATGTTGGCACGAGGCATGCTGACAGATGTAAAGTGGTTTCTAAACTTCTCTTTATATACAAAGGGGAACACGTGTTCTGTTCAAACCATACATGCAATGCTAGATATGGTCTCTGATCTTGTCTAAACTTCTGCACATCTGCATCTTATAGGAATCTGTGATGGAGTTTAGTCCTCATCTTCAGCTCAATGATTTTTACCCTGAAAGTTGATGTAAGTGTGTACTCTCATGGCAATGATTAATCTGCTTCCACTGCATTCAAAGTATCTATCTGGAATGCCTTTTTGCCTTTCCTATTGTCAACTTCTGCGCAAGGTCTCCAATGCTGAGTCAGAGAATCTTGGAGCACATTCTTTGCCCTGATGCCATATTTCCTCTTGTTGCAGATATGATACCCCAGTCACCTCCAGCAGACATGTTGCACAAGAATGTACTTCTTTAAGAGGTGCAGACTGGTTTTAAGAAGTACTAGGTTAAGTAGTGTTAACCTCAAATGACCTTGGGTCCTCTGCAGAAGCCTGAAGCCACGTAACAGTGCATTTAACACTAGGCTTTGCGTCACAGTAATTTAAATTAGCAGGAACATGAGGTTTATATTACATTACTTTGAATGAACATAAATTAATATTACATTGCAATCATGTGCTAATTTTTTTGGTCCTTTATCTAATTTTTACAATTTTTTCATTTTAATATTCTGTGTATTTACTGAAAATATAAAAACTTAATTGAATGCACAAACGTTAAATGCTGTTATTGTTCAGGTCAAAAACTCCCAAGTATTTTATGGAGCCCACCTGGACCATAAGTTTTGCACCTTGAATTTAGCTAGGATAAGCATGATGTGTTTCACTTCAAGTATGTTCAAATGATCTACCTGGGAGATTTTATCAAGCAAAGTTTATTTTTGAATATGATTAACATGTATGGAAAGAAAAATAGTAATAACTTTTTTATCAATCACGAACAAAAACAAAATAACCATAATAATGTATGACCTTTAATGAAAATATGTAAAATGTTCCAATCAAACAAAACACATACACAAAACCCTTCCACACGTTTAACACAGATAAGACTAATGATCACTTGATACGGAACTAAATTCTTTGGATGAATGTTGCAATTCCCTTCGTACACTCAGAACAGTTTGAAGTCAGAACAACTTCCCAGAACACCCAGGGAGAGACTTTGGTCAAACAGATTTTCTATCTCAGAATGGCAAGAAACCTTCCTTTCAGCTAACCAGCAAATTTCCAAAACCAGAGAGAGAGAGAGAAGGAGGGATAGAGAGACATTTCTTTTCAGCTTGATATCCTGTTAAAACTAAAACTCTGCCAGCCAAACAGAAAATACAACCTTAAAATCATTAAGTCACTAAAACAACTGTCCAAAATACGTAATCTTCCTTCTAATAATGCAGGGTTGCAAAAATAAACAAATCCTATTTTAGATAACAATAAAAGGATTTTTAGTAGAAAACCAGTGCCACAATGTAAAAACAACCTGAAAAAGTCTGCTTATAACCACATAGAACATGATTTAAAAAAAAAATCTCTGAAAAGTACACTCAAGTCACAATATGTATTTTTAATATGTTTTGTACTAATTGAACTAAAAATTAGTGGGCACAAAATGTGAATCAGTAGTCTCACTGAAGCTAAATTTTCTCCTTGGGTACATGTGCCACGTTATAAGCATGGAGATAAATGAACACATCCTACCATTATTAGCAATCCTGCTTGCTAACATGGAGTCCATTATCAAATTTGGAATTCAACAAATTTCCATGTCATTTACAATGATGAAGCATTCAGCTACAAGTTGGGCCCTGCAGTGGCATTATTTGAAAGGTTGGACACGAAACTTATAGATAAAGTGATTTTCTACTTCGATTGCAAATGGCTTGAAACGATTTTGGAGACATTGTGGTGAGTTCTTTAGAATTAAAAGGGAGTATCCTCACAATGAGGATAGAGGAGTAGGCCACCTATCCACATAAAGCCTACAACAGTTTGGGGAGCTACAGTTGCAGCAATATGGGTCTGTAGCACAACAGGGAGGGCGAACGCTGCCAAGTTAGGGTTTGTCTCCTCCATACTCCTCGACTGTTACAGGAGGGTATGTGACAGATGCCCAGCAACTTATGTGCATGCCCATTAGCTTTCCTCTAAATGCCAATTAAAGGTCCTCATCTGAGTGCTGTGTAATGGAACTCATCTGCAAACTTGCCCTCAGATGAGCTGGCTCCTGAATCATCCACCTATAGATGGGCCAGAAGTACTCAATCCCATTCACTCACGACATGCTGATCCCAAATCTATACTAGCCTCTAAAATAGATGCAGTCCTGGGTGCAGTATCTGATTAAGTGGCTGCAACTGTCAGATCAGCTGATGGGGCCTCTTCATTTATGGCATGGGTGTTGCTCTCTCCCCTTCTGGGTTTGCAGTGAGTAGGCAGGTGGCAGTTCGTCACCTGTCTTTTATCTTCTTCTCAATGTCCAAGGCTCCAAACATTCCACTCAGGTGAAGCAGTAGCTGACATGATTTACTTCTTTCTATCAAGTCTCTGTAAAGTTCTAATCACTATTATAGAAAACATATTATTAATCTAAAAGGAGTGCAGAAAAGATTTACTAGGATGCTACCAGGACTTTGAGTGATAAGGAAAGGTTGGATGGATTGGGATTTTTTTCTCTGGAGCATAGGAGGCTGAGAGGTGATCTTATAGAGGTCTCTGAAATAATGAAGGGCATAGATAAGGTATAGTCAAATCTTTTCCCAAAGGAAGGGGAGTCTAAAGTAGGAACGCAGAGGTTTAAGAGGAGAGATACAAAAGGGTCGAAAGGGGCAATTTTTTCCATTAGGGCAGTAATGGAGATGGATACAATTTTGTCTTTTAAAAAGCGTTTAAACAGTTATATGGGTAAGATAGATTTAAAACAATATGACCAAATGTGGGCAATTGGGACTAGCTTAAGGGTAAAAACTGGGCAGCATGAACAAGTTGGGCCGAAGAGCCTGTTTTCATTTTTTAAACTTCTGTGACGTTAAATCTGCTGGTATTGGTTGCTAACCATGAAGTTTTCTGTACAGTTGGGAGATCAAATGCAGCTTGTGTGACTGCATTGTGGAAGACATCTATTCAGTCCACAAACATGATCCTGAGCTTTCGATGCTCTGTCATTTGAATTCTTCACCTTGCTGTTGCACTGACATCTGTCTCCTGCCTTCTTAACAGTTTTAATGAAACCCAATGTAAGCTTGAAGGACAATGCCCCATCTTTCAGTTAGGTACTGAACTTTTGGACTCAAAATTGAGTTCAACAACTTTAGATTGTAACTATCATCATCTAATTCTCTTTTGTTTTGCTGGGTTGGTTATGAATTGTTTGTTTCTTTATCTCTTCATGTTGTATTCAAGTGGCATTATGTATCATTCACTTCTCTTGTGACATAGTCCTTGTTATATCCATTCTTACTCTTTGTTACATCATGAAGTCTCCCGTGGTCTTCGCCCAGTCACAAACCTCTTTTATTCTTCCTGCCATTGCTCCCCCTCCACTGACAACAACATTTTTATAGAGTCATAGAGGTTTACAGCATGGTAACAGGCCCTTGGGCCCAACTTGTCCATGTTGCCCTTTTTTTTTAAAACCCCTAAAAAAGGGGTTTTATCCTAATTACGTGCATTTGGCCCATATCCCTCTATACTCATCGTACCCATGTAACTATCTAAATGCTTTTTAAAAGATAAAATTGTACCTGCCTCCACTACTGCCTCTGGTAGCTTGTTCCAGACACTTACGCTCTGTGTGAAAAAATTGCTCCTGTGGACACTTTTGCATCTCTCCCCTCTCATCTTAAATCTGTGCCCTCCAGTTTTAGACTCCCCTACCTTTGGGAAAAGATATTGACTATCTATCTTGACTATGCCTCTTATTTTATAGACCTCTATAAGATCACTCCTCAGCCTCCTATGCTGCAGAGAAAGATGTCCCAGTCTATTCAGCCTCTCCTTATAACTCTATCCATCAAGTCCCAGTAGCATCCTAGTAAATCTTTTCTGCACTCTTTCTAGTTTAATAATATTCTTTCTATAATAGGGTGACCAGAATTGCACACCACATTCCAAATGTGGCCTTACCAATGTCTTATACAACTTCAACAAGACGTCCCAACTCTTGAATTCATGTTCTGACCGATAAAACCAAGCATGCTGAATGCCTTCTTCACCACGCTGTCCACCTGTGACTCCACTTTCAAGGAGCTATGAACATGTATCCCTAGATCTTGTTCATAGAGTGTAGAAGGCTGAGGAATGATCTTCTAGAGGTCTATAAAATAATGAGGAGCATAGATCAACTGGATAAGGTAGGGGAGTCTAAAACTAGAGGGCATAGGTTTAAGGTGAGAGGGGAGAGATGCAAAAGAGTCCAGAGGAGAAATTTTTTCACACAGTGTAGTGAGTGTCTGGAACAAGCTGCCAGAGATAGTAGTAGAGGCAGGTACAATTTTTTCTTCAACATTTACATGGGCAAGACAGTTACATGGCTAAGATGGGTACAGAGGCATATAGACCAAGTGTGGACAACTGGAACTATTTTAGGGGTTTTAAAAAGGGGCAGGATGGACAAGTTGGGCTGAAGGGCCTGTTTCCATGCTTTAAACCTCTATGACTCTAAACATTTGCCTTCTGCACTGTAGGGATTTTATGAATATTCAACAACAGTCTTGTAATTCAGTGCAGCTTCTCTTCAAGGAGAGCAGATTCAATCAAAACAGAAGGCTGGCTGAAACTGATGCTACTCTTCTGAGCCAAGAGGCACCCAGCAGCATTCCAGATGCTTGTCTGCATACTCTCTTCAGGTAAATGAGGTGGCAGCATCAAATTTACATGCTGCCCATCTCCATTAGAACTGCCATGAACTGGTTGTGAATCACTAATTTGTGACTGAATAATTTGGCAAACCAATTTTTAACTTAAGATCTTTGGTCCTCCCCAGATTTCTTAACCACTTCCAAGTTTAGATGATAATGTTGTGAGATGTGAGATTATGTCTGCTTTATTTTGCAGACAGTGGCATGCCTGTTCATGGTTGCCATTATGGCTTGTGCCCTGCAGGTGGCTCCCACCTTTTGATAACATTGGGGTCACGAATTGGGTGCCATGATTGTCTCCAGACCGGTTAGTGCATTTACATTGTTAGGGATAAGAGAGAGAAGCAAACTGAATACATTTTATTTCCTCACCATCTCCTCTGTAAGTAGAGATTTAATTTTTGAAATAAACTGGGGCATGTTTCTCAAAATCTTCTGTTTGAGATTTTCATGTGACTTGCAGAAAACCCTATAGGATTAAATCAGAAGCATTGTTAATTCAGACATTCAAACCCTGGTGGTTATCGTCACAACTACATGCACAAAAGAAGTAGGTAAGATAGAAAAGAGATTTACAACTAGAAATCATTTAAAACAAAATAAAGATATGGATATTAATTCACATGAATCTCAGAGTCAAATGAGTGATTTCTTCACCAGCAGTTCAGGCGGATTCAGCTGGTTGAAGACCAGAAACCATACAACACTTAAAAAGTATTTGGATGAATTTTTGAAATACCGTGAAATTCAGGGCTATGACACAGGTGCTGGAAAATGGACTTGCACATCTTTAGTGGCACTTATTTTTGGGGCAGGCTCGATGGACCGAAGGGCCTTTTCTGGACCGTATGACGCTCTAAACGTCTATGGATACATTTGGGATATGAAACTTACTGTGGGAGACGGGTCAAGGATAGTGGAGCCACAGCTTTGACGTGCAATGTTCTTTAATTGTGATTATTTTCAGTGCCAATTACCCTATCCTTAACTACTGCATCCATCTTCACCTTTAACCTCTTGGTGACCCTACAACTTCTTAATCTTATGTGCAGATGCTATGTCAAGGTGATCCCCCAGGATGCACACCCGGAGTTGGAGGTGGTCTGCTGTATTCCATGTCCCTGGGCTTCGATGTCCTTGGTGGGTGGCCTCTGGAGAGCTGGGATCTG
The DNA here is from genome assembly GCA_024679065.1 of Sphyrna mokarran. NCBI lineage: Eukaryota > Metazoa > Chordata > Chondrichthyes > Carcharhiniformes > Carcharhinidae > Sphyrna > Sphyrna mokarran. The sequence goes on along the minus strand of JAGIQG010000020.1, from coordinate 35,704,251 downwards.
GGCGGCCCTGGCCGACTTTCGGGTGTCACGGAAGCAGCTGTGCCACTCTGTTCCGCGGGCCTCTGGGACACTGGATGGAATGAAGTGGCAGCTGGAGTAAACTCCTGAAGCATCTACATCATCTGGCACTGCCTGCACTAGAGGCCCAACATTGTCTGTACCATGGTATGGAAGCCCTTAGCAATAGCCGTCAGAGCACCAAGCCTTAGATCTGCCACCCAAGGCTACTATTTCCTGCCTAGGCTCTTCATTGCAGCCATCATCCTTGCAGTGTTGGCCTGGATGCCATACAATATTGGCATCATCTCCTACAGCTGAATGCTGTGGGACTCCACCTGGTTCTGCTTCTGCATCTCTAGCAGCTTTATAAAAACTGTTTCCAATGGCTCACCAATGGGCTGAGAGCTAGTTGTTTCCTGGGATCCAGCAGACCTCTGCCTGGTGTTTAGATGTTCCTGCCGCCACCCAATATGCATCAGCAGCTGTATGGTGCTCACCAGACAGTGACTCTGAAGCCTGTCACATCCATTGAGGTGTAAGTTTCTGAGTTGGTGGATGCTGCAAGTGATGCCTGATACCTGGTTGGTGCTTTCCTCTGATTTTCCTCCGAGGTGCGACAGTCATGGGAGGGGAGCTGCAATTCCTGAGGGTCCGGTCTCATCAGGTGTTGTTCAAGACGCATAGTTTGACATACGGGAGGGATAAGTATCCGTGCAGCTTGGAACTGGGTTCTGTCTCAAAAAGTATAAGCCAAGATTTGAAGCTACAGATTCCATCACAACAAAAGTAAACCATACAGCTTGTCAAGCCTGCTCCACCATTAAATGTGATCATGGTTGATCTTGTAGTTTAACTCTATTTTCAAACCAACTTCCCGTATCACCCATTTCAAAAACTTGATGATTTTATTTGATACAATCTGATATGTCACTCTTGTGTTCAGTGCATTAATACAACATTTTTGAACTATAAAGAAATAATGGGGATGATTTTCCAGTCCTTTTTTAGCATAGACATAAATATTGTTATAGCCGCTAACTCTCACGAGAGGAGCACAGTGCCAAGGAAATCGCTGAATGAGATCATCCCTGTCACTTGCTAGCGACGTAACCAGGTATACACCCAATGAGGGTGCAAACCATATTTCCTTATATGCAGAAACAGCTTTATGTCATAGTTTCTGGGTTCCCCATATGTTCTTTTCCCTGTTCTACTAGTGTGACATCATGCTGGTAGGAATCACGGCAGGTTTTCAAAAACTGAAGTTGACACTGCCAGAGATGAGACCTCTAGGGAACCCTGTCGGGGACTTCCCGTTAAGAACATAGAACATAGAACATTACAGCGCAGTACAGGCCCTTCGGCCCTCGATGTTGCGCCGGCCAGTGGACCCTCTAACCTAAACTATTCCAATATCATCCATATGCCTATCCACCGAACATTTGAATGCCCCCAAAGTAGGCGAGTCCACAACTGCTGCAGGCAGGGCATTCCACGCCCTCACCACCCTCTGTGTAAAGAACCTGCCTCTGACATCCGTCCTATAACTACCACCTCTTAATTTAAAGTTATGTCCCCTCGTGTTGGTCATCACCATCCGAGGAAAAAGGCTCTCACTATCCACCCTATCCAATCCCTTGATCATCTTAAATGCCTCAATTAGGTCACCGCGTAACCTTCTCTCTAATGAAAAGGAAGGGTAATGCTTGCATTGTGGGTGGTGGTGGGGGCGGGGGGGAAGGAGAGTGCGCAAAATATCTGCATTGTGGGGGGAGAGAGTTCTGATGCCCCAATGCCAACGATGATGGGTGAGGGGCATTGTTAACATCAATTGGAAAGGGTGCCCTGATCTCTGTGGCACCAGTATCTTTAGGCCCTGCTGCTCAGGAATGATGGCACAAAAAATGCCACTTTTTTTTTGTTTCTCTGGGGAGAAACAAGCTACTGTTCAGTCAGAATCTGATACTTTGCCATTTATTGAAAAATTCCGTCTAATGTTTAAGACTGTCTGAAATGCTTGTGCAGTGGAAAACAGGAGGGTTGACATACCAAACATTTGTCTACCCTGGTCATGAAGATATTCAATGATGACGTTTTCACAGCTATCTATGGTTGAGAATTCCAAATAGTCACAGACACAGAGCATATTTACATACATAAGGCTGCACAGTGGTTAGCACTGCTGCTTCACAGTGCCAGGGACCCAGGTTCAAGTCACAGCTTGGATCACTGTCTATGGAGTCTGCACATTCTCCCTGTGTCTGCGTGGGTTTCTTCCGATACTCCAGTTTCCTCCCACAGTCCAAAAGACGCACTGGTTAGGTGCATTGGCCATGTTAAATTCTCCCTCAGTGTTTTGAACTGGCGCCAGATGGTGGCGACTAAGGAATTTTCATAGTAATTTCATTGCAGTGTTAATGTAAGCCTACTTATGACACTAGTAAATAAACTTTAAAAACTTTTGAGCAAAGAATTGTTCCTCATCACATTCCTAAATGATTATTCCATAATTCCATAATCCTGAGATGTGTTTTTGATCCCCCAGCCAGTGAGAGAAAAAGTCTGTCTTTTCAAACCTTTTCACACAATCTTTTTTGTTTTTTTTTGACATAACTCCTTCAACAAATATTTGTTTTTATCCTTTAGCCACCTTTAAAAATGTATTACCATGGTTTATTCTGAGTATTAGTGGCTTTTCATGTGGAACTTTGTCCAATGTCTTTTGGATATATGGGCATACCACGTCATAAAACTTTGCATAGTCCAATTGTGATGTCAATTTTTGAAAGATAGTGAGCAGATTGGTTAGGCATATTTCCATTCCAACTCGTATTGATTACTAGGTTATTATCATACAAATACTCAAGTTTATCACTTGTCATCAATGTAAAAGTACATAATTTTGTGATAATTGATTTGGAAATTTCTTACCAATGCAATGTCATCATTGACCTAATTTGGAGAAAGTTATTTTTAAAGAAGCATGTTTAAAATTCTTCTGTATTGACAAAAATAGTGTACTCTTAAGCTTTGCCAAACCATAGATTCATGGTTTGATCTTGAATTTATCCTGAGTTTGCTGATTTCAGTAGCACCCCTACAATCGGCCCCAATACCTGTAGCTCCTGAGGGTATAATCCCCATGGTTCACACTCAATTATTATTGTTGCTTAATGGAATTTGTCATGTTCATGAACAGCCTGTTAATATTTACTTTCAAAAGTTTTGAAGTGAAAAATAATATCCTAGGCAAGTTTGCCGGGTTGGAGATAAAGGTAGAAAATTTGAGAGAGAATCTTTTCGGTGTTGGTTACTATTTTGGATTAAACTTGTAGGGTATAATCAAAGTAATAGAAGGGGGAGTATAAGACTATATCAGACAATTAGTAAAACAAAGTGTAAATTGTTGAATTCTTTATGATCTAATATAAAGCGTTGTTGCAGTACATTCTTACTAACACAAAATAAAAATACTTGAGTATGAGGCAAATTTTACTATGCAGTCGTTAACTTTCTCATGTTTCACCTGTCTGCTGTCAATTATTTGATTGCTGCTTTGCATCCTGTATATTTGGAAATACAACAGCTGATAAATTTGAAAACACTTCAGAGAAATGCTATTTAAGATCTGTGTTGACTGGGGAGCCAACATATAAATTGCTTGCCAATAGGGATAAAACATCATGGATAGGAGAAGGTTATGGAAATGGGTAACTAAATACCATGCCATGGAAGAGCATATTTGCTTTTCAGTTGCTGCACCTTATCTTTGAATAATGACTTAGTAGTGCTTCAGCACTGTAAACTATAATGAAATGTATATGTTCACATTTTATTAATATAATCCCACAAATGATATCTGTCAAATATTTAAAAGCCATGTAATATTAGCCTTCTAATGTTAACTTTGCAAGCTGATTTCATATTATGAACATGGATGTACTGTGAATACTCCTACTGTATAAAGTCAAGTTTTTGAGACCCAAATTTTTAGGCAGAAGTAGGAGCTCCTTTTTACACAAGTAATATTTTCAAGGGAAAATTGCGTGTGTTTATGATGACACTTAGCATTGTGGGTGGAACCTTCCCAAAAAGTTCTAAGGTTGCGATCTTACCAGCCCATCCCGCCAGTTGATTGGCAAGGCAAGTAGGTAAGATAGGACAAGAAGCAAAAAGTCAGAGTCGTGCCCAGAGTTCCTTGCCATACTGAAACAGTTCATGTCTAAATACAGCAACACTGGACAATATCCAGACCTCATCTGACAAATGTTGAGTAAGATTTCTGACATACAGGTGCCAGGCATTGACTGTCTCCAATAAGAGAGAATCTAACTGTCGCTAGCAACATTCTAGGATTACCATTGACCGGAAACCTAATTGTACTAGTTATATAAATAATGTCCCTACAATGCAGAACAGAGGCTAGGAATTATGTGGCAAGTAACTTACTTCCTGACTCTAAAGACTGTCCACATCTACAATATCAGAGGTGTGCTCTTCCTTTGCCTGGATGAGTGCAGTTCCAAAAATACTTAAGAAGCTTGATACCAGTCAGAACAAAGCAGCTCACTTGATTGTTACACTTTCCACAAACGTTCACTCCCTCCACTGATGAATAGTGGCAGCTATGTGTACTATCTACAAGATTGACTGCAAGAACTCATCAAGGTTCCTTAGGCAGCACTTTCCAAACCCATGATCACTACCTTGTAGAAGGAGAAGGAAAGCAGATAAAATGGGGACCAGCAATAAAGGCTGGTCTAGCCAGCAAAACCCACTTTCCTTGAATGTATTTGAAAAAAAACTAATACAGCTTGTCAAACTAAAAAGCACCTATTTATCCCTACTTTGTTTTTTATCCTTTAACCTATCTTCAACCACACAAGTATGTTACCCCCAACTCTATGAGCCCTTATTTTGCACAAGTTAGCTATTCCACTGTAAATGCAGCTTGATTATGTTCTTGCCCTTTCTCCATAGAATGACTCATTGGATAGTGATCAGGAACAGAAACCTTTGATGAATGTTTCTTCTCTGTAACTTGCAGTTATTGGAACAATTGTACTATCGAATTATTGCCAACTTCGCTGCAATCACGTGACCTGCACAGTCAGTCACATTCTCACACTAATCAAATTTTGAACACCAGTTAATACAGAGCTAGTTGTCACTCAGTGTAAAGAAAATAAACTATAAATGCAGGGATAGCAATAAGTAATGTTTGAATAATATTCCCATCATAAATTAAACATTTAAAGTTATTTTTAAAAATTGTTTAATTGAGTTCCTCCATGGTTAAGTGGAGCATGGCACTTAAATGGTTAACATGTGTTTGTAGTTTTTGATGTTTCAGTCTGTTGCAGATTGAGACTTTCAACAAACAGTCCTGCCTTGTCCTTATGCTAGGTCAATCACTCCAGCTGTTTTTTCTGTCTGTTGTTGCGTTCGATACTCATTGGCTAGTTTACCAGCCATGGAAACCAATAGCATTTATTTGTCCCACAAGAGATCTAAAATTAGCTTTCTGTCAAGACATTGTATTTAAATATAGACCTAGCTGTTGGATTTGTTGCAAAAGTGACCTTAGAAGCTTTTGTGCATCTAGACCATGCAATTGGATTGCTGCTGGAACTGAACTTTGTTACTTAAGCGGATGTGCAGAAGTTTAGACAAGATTAGTGACCATATCTGGCATTGCATGTCTAGTGTGAACTGAACACGTGTTCCCCTTTGTATATAAAGAGAAGTATAGAAACCATTCTACATCTGTCAGCATGCCTGGTGTCAACATTGAGAACTTAAAGAATGAAAACCTTCACTCCCTCACTACTTTGGTTGGGGACTTTGAAGATACATTGCGCAAAGCAGTGAAGGAGATCCACATTGATCTGCAAGCTTTCAGGAAAGTGGTAAATGGACAGGTGGAAGAAGTCACCAACCAGATTTTGTCTCTGGCTACCACCGTGAATGATTTACGAGAAGAGAATTTGCAGCTCAGGGTGGAACAACAGATATTGACACAGCAGATCAAGGCACTAACTATGTTTCTAGGGCTGGACAAAAATGAAGATTTGGTGGCACATCCTCCAACATTTGCAAGCACCCGGAGGTTGTCCTCCTCAGGAACAGTTCACCTTTCCAGAAACAACAGTTTGGTTAGTATGAAAGTACGTTTCAATTGCTTTCTGCAGTATAATGAAAGAAATTTCAGCCATTCTATTGATGTTGATGTCGAGCACTATCTAGACAATATGTTATAATATATCATAATAATTGAAATTATTATTTTTCAACACTGATGAAGAGCAAAAAAAAAGGGAGTAATAAACCATTGTCAAAAAAAAATCAAAACCATAATGTACATCCAACCAATTGGACAGAGGTGTAAGTATGAAATTGCACTATAAAAAATACACTAGTTCCCCAATCCATCAGGTTGTACCCACAATTTCAGTAGGCTGAAACTGTCCACTCCAGAGAACAAATTTCATTATGTTTTGAGATAAACTTTTAGTCTCTGGTTTACCTATTTCAACAACTAGTTCTGTGTGTGCAGTGGAACCTTCTGGTTGCTTCTGGTTCGGAAAATGCATTATCACCAGTCTCCAATTTCTTGAAGTTGTAATAAATAAGATATTCTTACCAATAGGATACCATGATCTATACTGAGGTTATGGATCGTAGCCATGATGATGACTCAATTGTTCTCAGCCTTCTTGGGCTAGGAGAGAAGTCAAGTACTGGACAGGTAGTGATATTTGCAAGAAGGTCCACATATCTGAACATAGTTGAAAATTGGCGCAGAATTGACTGTGATACTCCCACTTTCTGAAAAGCCTGTCCACATGCATCATTGGGTTTACAAATAAAGAATGAGTTTTTGAGAGCTGGGTACACAATGAAAATGTAATTATTTCCAGTTTTAGTCCTTTTTCTTCTTGAAGGCATGGAATTCATTCTGGTATAGTTCAATTAAAACTATAATTTTTATAATTATAGTTTAAGCTTGATTAAACTATAATTTAAGCTTGATTAAAAACTATAAAATCAACATGTGAACAAACAATTGAGGAAATTGTCTGACCATTGTGCGTATATTATACTCAATATACAATATAATCCAATCTAATTTCTTTCTGATAAACATCCTTTGATTTATTAATAAACTCCTGCATGTCTATACATTGAATACTGCTTGTGCTTTTCTTTGTTAAACTCTTAATGTTCTTCTTTGGAAAATGTTATTTTTCAGGCCATACACAAATAATCTTTAGTCTCCTCTCTGGAGATTTGGATCAGCAATGAGGCACTACAATAGTCAGTATATAGATATGTTAGATCCATTAGTTCTTTATACAAGATTTTTTTAACTTAAATCAGAGCAGTGCAGAAAGAGGCCATTCGGCCATCGAGTCTGCACCAACCATAATCCCACTCAGGCCCTACCCCCACATATTTTACCGACTATTCCCTCTAACCTATGCATCTCAGGAACTAAAGAGCAATTTTTTTTAGCATGGCCAATCAACCTTACCCGCACATCTTGGACTGGGAGGAAACCAGAGCATCTGGAGGAAACCCACTCAGACACAAGAAGAATGTGCAAACTCCACACAGACAGTGACCCGACTCAGGAATTGAACCCAGGTCCCTGGAGCTATGAAGCAGCAGTGCTAACCACTGTGCTACCATGCCTACTACTTAAGTTAGTTCAAGAACTGGTGTAAATTTGTGTTTACTTACCTGAAAGTTCAATTGTCATTAGAAAGACAGATGAGATTTGATTTTTGATGTGAACTCTTCATAGCTAGAATAATCTGTTTGAGGCAGTGATAAGGAGAAATTTCTCCACTTACAGATTTTGAATTTTTATGTACTTTACCTAGGAGATCTGTAGATGCTTAGTCATTGAGGTATTCAGATAGATTTTTGTGAATTAAAAGATCTGAGGCTTGTGCATTGTCAAAATATTTCCAACAAATGAGGCATTAATGACATTGTGTGTCTTCTAATAATTCACTCCTTCCTTCTCTACAACTGTTCGCTCCTCATTCTGACTATTTTTTCTATTAGATTCTGGGGCTGAATTTTATGTACTTTCGTCTACCTGTACAAATTTGCAAACCACCATCACCTCCAGCATGTTTCACCGTGGCTGTGGATCATCTGGTCCCAACACTTTCAAAGGGTTTGCCCATTGGCATCCTCCACCATCGGAGAACCTGCAGCAGCAAATCGGTGGCAGGATAGGAAGATTCAGTCATTGAGAGTGGCTGGGAAATTCCAACCATTGCGTAAGCTGTAGTTTTGTTGGTAGCCACTTATCTCTTAAAACTCTGAATCTTGGTTAATACCTCAGTGAAGTACTGATAAAGCCTCAGTTTTTGAATTTTTTTTGGTATGTGTCTAGTCCTTCAGAAGGTAGTGGTGAGCTGTCTACTTGAACCATTGCAGCCTTTGGGGAGTAAGTACATCCACAGTGCTGTTAGGGAATGAGTTCCAGAATTTCAACCCAGTAACGGTGAAGGAATGGCAAAGATGCATTTGCAAGTCAGGATGATAAGTGACTTGGAGGGGAGCCTCCACGTGGTGGTGTTCTCAGGTATCTGCTGCTCTTGTCTCAGATATTAATGGTTGTCAGTTTGGAATGTGCTGCTTAAGGAACCTTGTTGAGTTTCTGCAGTGCGTTGTTTAGATAATACACACAGCTGCCATAGTTTATCAGGGATGGAGGGAATGAATGTTTGTTTGTGGAAGGAGTAGCAATCAAGCAATCTGTTTTGTCCTGGCAACACTCAAAGCTTTTTGAATGTTGTTGGAGCTGCAGTCATCCAGGCAAGAGGAGAGTGTTCCATTACATTCCTGACCCATGCCTTATATATGTTGGAGAGACTTTGGGGAGTCAGAAAGTGAGTTATTCACTACAAGATTTCTAGCCTTCGACCTCTTTGGCTAGCCATAGTATTTATACAACTAGTCCAGTTAGGTTCCTGGTCAATGGTAACCACCAGGATGTTGATAGCGGGGGATTAAGGCATGATATTGCCATTAACTGTCTAGGGGCAATTGTTAGATCATCTCAGAGCTGGCGAAGGGTCATTCAGACTCAAGATGTTGGCTCTATTCTCTCTGTACAGATGCTGTTCAGAGCTGCTGAGATTTTCCAGCTTTTTCTGTTTTTGTTTGTGTTGATCTTTGTTCACCAATAATTTAGCACTTCATTGAAATTTTCTTTATAGCACATTAGTTAAATGTTGATGGGGGGGGGGGTTGTGAGTAACAAGTCAGAGTTTTGCTACATTTAGATTGCTTAGGAATTTCTTGGTGTACACCTGACATGTAATGGTTTCACTGTTGAACAATGTCTGATTTTTAAACCCTAACCAGAATGATAACATCGGCCGGTAAGTACAAGAACATGGATATTAACCACATTCTACAGTATCCTTGTGGTTTTTGTATGTCATTTATAATAATTGCTACATAAATATTTCTTTTATTTTAATTGAGTCATTTTTGATCCACAGTATGTAAATGCTGGGTGACATTATTATTATGGACCATGGAGTCTAGCACTGAGATGGTAGCAAAGCAAAATACCTGAGTTCTGACTTTGTATACATTTATCTGGAGTTTCATACTAAAGATGTAGTCAGACACAGTTTACATTGGGAGAAGCTACAAGCAATTGTTTGGCATGTTAACCTGGAGAGAATGATGTTCTATTATCTAAGCTATGTCTGACATGAGTAATTCAAGAGGGGTATTCTATTATAATGAAAGCCAGCCAGATGGTAGTGATTTTCAAATTGTGTTACAGTTACAGAGCATATTAACTTTGAGAAGCATATTTGTTTGCTTAATAAAGCTGGTTCTGAAATTTATAGCTTTTACCTAGTTCTTATATGATTTTTAACATATGTTTGTGTTTTTAATTAAGAGGTGCAAATTGGAATGCAGTTGCTTTTCAGATGTTGGCACTATCAAAATAAAACAATTATTATTCTGAAATATTATTGCCATGAATAAAAATGTATTCCAAATGTTTGACTAACATGTTTCATTTAAAAATCATGTACAAGATTTATAGAACCATAGAATCCCTACGGTGCAGAAAGCGGCTATCCGGCCATTGAATCTGCACTGACTCTCCAAAAGAGCATTCCACTCAGGGCCTCCTCTTCACCTTACCTCCATAACCCTGTGCATTTACTGTGGATAATGCACCTAATCTATATTTCATTGGACACTAAGGGAAAATTTAACATGGCCAGTCTATCTAACCTGCTCATCTTTGGACTGTGGAAGGAAACTGGACTACCCGGAGGAAACCCACACAAAGAGAGGGAGAACATGCGAACTCCACAGACAATCACTGAAGGCTGGAATTAAACTTGTGAGCTTGGCGCTGTGAAACAGCAGTGCTAATCACTGTGCAATCCCCTGCCATGTGTTCTGTGGCAGCAGAGGTGACTCACCATTAGCTGTTAGGAGGACCTTCCAGTCCTGCTGTTGTCAACAAAGTTTCCCATTGTTTGTATCTTCCCCAGCCAGGGAACACATGATGGTGGTGGTGGCTGGGGGGAAATGGGAATGGCCAGAAAATCCTGCCCATATCTTTCTCTATCTTTAAAACATAGTATCAACATGTCCAATAGTAACATTGCAATATCTTTAATTGTCACTCTGTGTTTGTATAGTTTATTGTAATTTGGAAAAAAAAAATTGATAAGTATTTTTCTTTCCCTCCTCATGAGAAGTACAATGCCACATTGTCAGTAGAACTCTCATACTTCAGTAAAGTGAAATGTTTTAATGTGTGACCATATTAAATGAGGGTGTGTGTCTTAGCTGAAGGTTTTCAGAAAAGCTGAGGAAACCAGAATACTATTTTCCGCTGATTTTGTAAAATCTCTGTAAAAGTTCCAGTGAATGAATGAGACAGTCTCCATGGAAATAAATGTGAGCATGCTATTCAATTTTGGGTGTCTTCAGAGCTGAGCACACTTCTGTCACAGTAAATATCAGTACATAAATATTTTTCAGTAACGTTTCTATGGATGACAGGAAGAGAAACTGCAGGTTGGTTTTTGTCCCAGCTAAATCCAGCAATGGAGACCAATTGTGACATTCTCACCATGGAAAGGCAGTGATCATCTAATTCAGGACATACTGGAGATCAAACCTGTTACCTTTCTGGTATATGGCTTATTGTTGCTCCCTTTCTCAGCCTTTATTGTGTGGTTAGAATTTGTAGAGGATCATATTGATCATTTTGGATGTCTTCTACACATTAGTGTGTGCATAGTTGTCTTGCGAGTTGCAGCTGTTAATTTTCTATGACTTAGACTTTTTAGCTTTAGGCTTTTCAGAGAAGTAAAAACCTATGGAAAATGTTTGTTTGGCATGTTTTAAGCACAGAAAATGTTTTCAATGGCTAAATTTACAAATTTCTGATAAATTTTGTTAAATTTTATTATTTTTATTTTATAACAGATGTTTTTTCCTTAGCTAGCATTTCAGATTGAAGTTGATGGTGAAAATTGTTTCCTAAAAATATTTTGAGCAATTTGATTAGTTTGCCTTTTCATCAATAGCAATCATTTAGTAACTATTAATTTTTTTAATTCATTATTTTATCAGCTTCATTTTTGTTCATCATCATTCTGGCTTGCTGACATATAAGTTGATTACTTGTTCAGTCTTCGTTGTTTATGAATATGAAACCTGAATTAATTGGGTGCAAATGTGATACAGGTTTCTTTAAGTGCAATGGATAAATTGGATCCTAGAGATACTGCAGCTGATTTTTATTTCCATTGCTTTTCAGAAATAGATGCAGAAACAGCATAAAGAGGATAAAATGGAACTAAAGAGTTTAGGGCGTTGACTGCTTTATAGTAGTTACCCAGTAGTCTGTACCTGCAAAAACCTGTGGTTTTCAGGAGATGGCACCAATGATACAAGAGATTTTCTTTTGCGCACTATCACAACTGTATTACGCAGATGCCCTGCTGAAATAAACAGGTGCATGACACGGCATAAAGGCCCAAACGTCCACTACATCTGGTACTCATTGCCTTGTATTGAAGAGCCAACTACTGATCCAACATAGAGGTTGATGCTGACAACTTGCAACTATCTATCAATGTCACTTACTTTTTATGTTGGGGGTACACTTAGACCGTACAATTAAAAAAAAATGCACAGAGTATGTTTTGATGAAGGATAAATACCTGGATAAAGTGCTTTGCTCTTTCATTCCATTGTGCAGTTATGTTCAAGTAAAATTAACTTCACCACTGCATAATATGGGCAATGGCAGATTTATGTTGCTGTGTAAGAGTCAGCACCATGGAGAAAAAAGAAGTGGAATGAGATAAACAGTAAAATCTCTGTTATTTTGCACTATACCAACCTGTATATTCTACTAACTGAAATTCTGGGCTTAGTCTGCTTTTTGATTGGAATGTGTAACATTTATTGATGGTCTATCCTCATTCCAATCTCAGCTTCCATTGCACCATTTCCCCTCAGTGTCATTCACTCCGTTTGTGTGCTTCTGCTCCTCTTGAAATGTCAATGTGTACGTGATCATGCTGATCATTCACTATTTTGCAGAAATAACTTATTTTTAATAATTTTCATCAGTATCTCTTACTTCATAGTGCTGAAAACTATACTTCCAAATCAGATGTTTTAGTTTTGCTGCCGGTGTGGGTGAAAGCAATATATGAGCAAAGTTCTCTTTTATGAAAACTGATTGCTGAGTACACTAAGTTAGCATGTAATGTATTTTTTTAGATGGCAACAGGCACTGCATCTGCTGCTGAGAATGAAATGCACTATGTCCTACTCATGGCATATATTCATTTTCTCTTTTCTACGTTGTGGAATTCTTCCTGTAGTGTGTGGATTATTTTGTTTGCAATGCAGGAAACCATTCTTAACAACTTCTATTTGCTGATGATTGAATCAGTACATCTGTTGCACATTACATAATAGTGGTTGGGCATTCACTGAAGTAGTCAATGTGGCAGCTGTTGAAAGTGAATTCTAACTTGTTTCAATGTGATAGATTTTTAGCCAGTGACCATTTAGTTGATAATATACAAAGAAGATTGTCCATTTCAGGAGCAGAGAGAAACTCATTAGTCATTAGGAAATCTATATAAGTAGAATGAGTTTTATATTCTGTTTATTTTCACTTAATCATAAGTTCTAAGGTTTTATTATAAAGTTTTTGTTTTGATTTGTATCATTACAAGTAGGGAGGGTCTTGTTAGTATTTCATTGTCACTTTGTAGCTCAGTCCAAGTGTTGCTGGCATCTTGAATACATTAAGAAATATATCTTGTATATGGTTCATTTTCAGAACATTTTAACTTTAAGGGCCAGCATGGTCCTTACACCCTAGGCTAAAAGGTTGGCTGAGGAGCTCAGCTATAATCCTGATTGTATGATTGTAGTCTGCAGCATAGGAATTCAATGTTGTAAGCGGTAATAATTGCTTTCCACTCTCTTCTCAAAAGAAAATCCCATCTGAGAGGGTTGCTGGCCAATCTTATAACAGCACCAGTTGGGAGCAATGATCCTAACTGGGAATACAGGCAGTTCATGCCAAGGAGCCTAAGTAAATCTGGGATTGGGATTTCAGTGAGGCATGTTGGGATGGGTGAAGGCTGGGTTCAAGAAGTCCAAGGGAATGTTAAGGAGTTATTCTTGCACATCGTGCCTCCTTTGAGCCCAGAGGGCCTGCAAAGCAGGGGTGGCACAGTGTTTAGCACTGCTCCTGGGTTCGATTCCCAGCTTGGGTCACTGTCCGTGTGGAGTTTGCACATTCTCACTGTGCCTGCATGGGGCTTCCTCCAATTTCTCCAGTTTTCTCCCACAGTCCAAAGATGTGTGGGTTAGGTGGACTGACCATGCTAAAATTGCCCCTTAGTATCTGGGGGCTAGCTAGGGTAAATGCTTGGGAATAGGACCAGGGTATGATTGTGGTCGGTGCAGGCTCAATAGGCCAAATGACCAGGACCTGCACTGTAGGATTCTATTATTCTTTGGCCTTTCCCCTGTGTATCTACAGCTGCCGGACTTCACACATGGCATAGGCCTATCCCTATCTTAAGTAAAATTGCAGCAGGAGTAGAATGAGCTGCCCAATGTCTCCTCCTGCCTTTCCCTGACAGTAAAATGTCCGAGTTGGGGAAGGTAAGCGACAGGAAGGCTGTCTGTTAAATATGTCACCCCGTCTTCAAATCCACTAGCAGGAGAGCGTAAAATGCAGCTTTGTATAATTGAAGTCCGTGTTCAATCTGAGTTAGTGCAAGACAATTGGCTGTGTCTTGAATATATTGTTCTTATTCTGCCTTTCTAATGATCTCTTTCAGCTATTGATTGCATATGTCCAAAAGAATGCTTCCTAAACTTATCTTTTAGCAGTTAATGAGCTAGATTTAACTGTAATATTTTATGGTTGTTGGAAGGTTACGTGATCCTGGTTGTAGTGTTAATATATATCAATTGCCAGTCTCTTCCACCTTTTCTGATTTGTTCATATTGTGTGTCTTGATGTCATTTTAAGTTCTGTATGATAGACTGAAAACAAGGACCAAATGGTTCTGCAACAACTGTGAGAGTTGCTTCTAGCTGAGCCACAGCAACTCTCAGCTTTTGCCCAGAAACTTTGGACACTTTTTAAACCAAAAATAAAACTTATTGCAATTGATGTTTTCTGTAATCATTTGGTTAAAACTCATAGTCACTGTGTTTGTTAAAAGTATCAAAATTCAAAGTGAAATGACTACACGATGATATCAACAAGTTCCATCCCACTATTAGAGTCACCATGGACTACTGTCCAGAATCGGTTGTATTCTTGAACATACCATCTCCGTCAGGCACTATTAGCTCAACACCTCACTCTACTGCAAGTCCATGGATGAAAGACACCACAGTGAAAAAACTGCAAGCAGTGACTATGACACCACAGAACACTGCCACGGTAACGTCTGCAAGTTGTGCCAGTCCATCGAGATGGATACAACCATCATGCATGAGAACATCACCCACCAGTACACCGTACATACTCATGTGACTCTGCTGCAGGAAAGGATCTCCCAAGGATACATTGGCGAGACCATGCAGAGTGAGATCCAGAAGCCTTGCCATCCTCTCATGGATTCCCACCTGTGCCTGCACCATGCAGTCGAAGACGTGCATCATGGATATCTCCTGTCATGTGGAGTGCATGTCCTGTACAAAGGGCTCCACTGAAGTTACCAATGTCTCTGTGCTGTCTTCAATGCACTGCAATGATGGAACCATCTACTTGGATAAAAGGCGATGAGACTCTTCCAATCAGCCTTGCACTTGAAGGAGGGCCGTTGTCACCCCTTCTTAATACTTGCATTTCTGCCTTTGCAGCTCCAGCAGCTGTGGCATGACCAGGTCCAAGGGCATATCATTGGCAGGGTCTCAGTGGATTTCTGGGTGCTGAGTGTCAGTTTCCCTCTGACCCAGGGCTTCTCTCTGCTGTTGATCTTCAGCTGTGAGTGACCCAGAAGCGATTCTACTTATCGGACCCACCGAGCTGTGAGTATCTGCGCTGGTGGTAGGTACAGGTGACAGCTGTGATGCCTCTGGCAGTGGAGTTTGAGAAATCTCCCTCTGAATGGCTGGACTCTGGTGGGTCCAGAAGCACAAAGATGGTGCAGCCAGATCCACTGGCCAGTCTGCAAGAGAAGGGACATGACATCAGTATATTACAGGGTATATGGAGGGAACAGTGATTCCTCACTTGAGACTTGAGGGATGATAGCATATGTGTAGACGATCCCCGTGTTTCTCTGCTGCCATCACTTGATCAGCAGTGCAGGCATGCTCTTCCTCTTCTCCGGCTTGCTTCTCAAAACATGAGGATTCTCAGCTTGGATTCCAGCTTGCTGCATCCACTGATGCCTGTTAGAGTTGAGTTTGTCCTGCAATGACACAGGGCAAGCGTAGGTGGGAGTATTGATTTTCATCTTCGACACTGTTGCCCCATCCTCTTCTGGAGTGCCACTGCATCCCAGGTGAGGGTGGGACCCTACTGGAAGGCCGTTCCTTGGAGGGAGGTAGATTGTCCTCCCTCTTCTCCACACCATTAGCACCCTTGTGAGGGCTCCCTCTCAAAAGCACAGTGCTGCCTTTTCATTGGCCATATCCTGCAGTCATTGTGAAACAATTGCTAGGGAGTTGTTTATATACAGCTCTCCAATGTTTGCAGCAGTTAAGTCATTGCGGGATGGGTGAATCAGAGGGAACATGCCGCTAGAGCAGCATGACATTCATGGGCATAAAAATTATTGTTAATGAGGCATAAGATTTGGCCTGAAAAATATGTTGCTGCTGTCAATGGAAAGCACTCAATTTTTCATGCCAGAGCCAAGAATCTGCCATTTTATGTTAAGATTTCACCCAGTGGCTACCTGCTCTCATTATCTGAACAATATTTGTTATGAGGGCCTCCTGGTTCCCTGTGCATAGATGATTCCTGTCTTCCTGATAAATAAAAATAGAGTAGAATGTATTTGAAGAGCAGTAAAATATTCTCACCTGTTTAAAGAGCTTGTTGTCATGCTTGTTGGAATGTCACCTGGGGAAAAAGAAGCAGTTACCTAAGAATCCAGGCTGTTCTGGGATTCAGTTGATAGATTTTGATGAAATTTAGAAACCAGTAGATTCAGTCAGCTCAACTTGACTTTGATTTAGAGAGCAATTGGAAGCCTCTAAACCAAAGAAGATACAGTTCTCTGCCACTTCAATCTGGCGCCTGACGAGAAACTGATGCAGATTTAAGGAGGGTTGGGATTGTGAGACTGACTGGTTTTACTGTAGCTGAGTTCAAATGAATGCACTTGGTAAAAAAGCTAATTGCAAGACTATGTGGAAGATGAACAAATTATGATTAGATACTGAAGATACCAGTTTCCATGGATGATTAAGGTACATAAAATTACTCCTTTTGGGTTCAATAATGTGAAATTCACCTTTTAGATTTTCACTGTAAATTGGTAGTCATTTTATTTTAAACAAAGTATTATTCAATGCTGTTTTGTAACTAAACTTGGAAACTTGGTTGTTATTTCAGTCCATGGGTAAAGTGTTCCACAATCCAAACTGAAAGAACAAACTATATAATTGACCAGTATTTATGGAATTTCTGTACACATCAATAGTGAAGGAACCTAAAAGCATCTATTGATGCTAAATGTGTATATTATATCAATCTAATATAAGCTTGTGAAATATATTATTTCTGACCGGATATGGACAATGTTGGTAATAACAAGTATATGAGATTATAGACAGTGTAATTTTGTAAACCATCACTTTTTCTTTTAAATCAAGTACATTTAAGGAATGGTATTTTTTCAACTCTTATTCTCATGAGTTTACTTCTACCTGCTATCTATTCTCAAGGGAACGATTTTTCCTCTGGTGAAGTCTTACAAGCAATAAGTGTTTCTGGGATGTTCTGCAAATGGTTTCCTTCATGTTCGTGCCAAGACTATGAATGTCAGCACGATATTTTTTTCACAGTGCTCCATTGTTCTGCTTATTTTTCTCATCTGAGTCCACATGCAACTATTTGTTGCATGCGGACTCAGATTGTTGCATGGTAATCTTTGAGTAAAGAGCCCTGCTATCTAGCTTTTCCTAGTCTAGGGATACAAAAACCATTTGTGGTGTCCCTAACATAGCTTGCACAAAACTCAGCTAATTTGGTAAAGATGCATTTACACATTATGGTAAATGTAGCGCAAGATTTATTTTAGAAAATGGTAGAGGATAAGATGACTTATCTGTGAAGAGTATAATGGAATACTGCCTTCTAATCAAGTATCCAATTGACTTTCACGTTTTGTCATAAAGTGAACCAATGATTTATAACTTTGACACCATGATAATATGACTTTCAGAATCATGATGGGTTATTGCACAGTAATTATTATCTTGTGAAGCTTATCGAGGGTGAGTACTGGTAGAACTTGACAGCCAGTGTACACCTTGAGGTTGTTATATGGCAACACTTACACTGAAGGATTGGCAATTTTGATGAAACTGCTACAAGCATATCTGGTATAATTACTGATAAATAATGCTGGTAGTATGAATTAGTAGGATATTTTTGGTGCTAGTGTTGACACAGATGTGATGTAGAGCAAAGCAGCTGCCTTCATTGCTACAGTGAATTAAGCCAAAAAAAGTTCCAGTTTATCATAAACAACGCCTTGTTTCTTTGTTGTCTATTTTAATACTGGCAGCAAGGCCGACAAACATTGCTAAGGGGTCGTACTGATATTAAAGTGTGTGGATTGGCACAGATTCGAAGATACTTTTTGTGGTACTGCTTGTATTACATGTTAAATTCTTAAAAGAAGTATTGTCCTAATGTTTCGATTAAAAAATTAACTCAATGATGAAATAAAAGATAAAAATCAAATGTTCTATAACCACTGCAAATGACTATTTGAGTTTGCTTTAAATTTACTATTTCCAGTTCAATATTCGTCAAGCACACATGCCTCTTAAAAATAATATTTTACATTTGTGCTGAGATCAATAAATATATGTTCTGAGTTGGGATACTTATGGAAATTAAGAGAAAATATAAATTTTAAATTCATCTTGAAGTCCTCAGAACCCATGGTAGTTTCACACAGTCCTTAATTTTGACTTGGTGAGAGTTTGCCCAGATAGGCATAACAACTTATATTAAACTATTTGCTTTGGTCAGTATGAGAAGGTTTGAGCAGAAACTTTTTGTGAGTTATGGTACACAAGCCACCATAATTTTGAATCCAATTCATCTGTCAACTATTTTTTCCGAAATATTAATCCACTTAAAGTAAAAGGATTTAAGTCCTTGTTGAAATAACAGTGAGGGATTCTAATGGAAATGCATTAAGCATTAATATAACATCATTTGTAGTGCAGTGATCTCCAGGCTTTAGGTTTTCATTTAATAACCTTGCCATGATTATTGCTGTGATTTGAGTAGAAATCTTTAATCACCCTCACCCTACTAACTAACTCTAAGTGTTTGCAACAAATTGAATAAAATTATAATTAAAAAAACATTCTTATACTGCTAATTATGTTTGGTTTTATAGTTAGTTTGATGTGCAAATACTGAATAGTTTGAAGTTTGCAATACGCTTTGGGAATAGGTTAGAATTTCACTACAGATTAACAAATCAACACAAATAAATGACAAAAACCATAATTATTATAATTCTTTGTCAAAGGTTGGTTTTCCCAGGAGTTGATGATGGAGCTCTCTGCTGAAGGCCATTTTTAATTCAGACTGTTGAATTTGAAACACATCAATGTTTGCACCAGACAAATGAAGTAAAAGAAACCTGGTTAATTTGTCTTTGCAGATGGATACTGAGCCAGTGATGACTGAAGCAGCCCAATCACTACAGCAGTTTGAGGTTATTTTACCCAATGGTATGGAAGAGAAAGAGAAGGAGAATGCGACAGAGGGAAAAAACGAATCCAGTTTGGAGGATTTGAGTGCTATTGAAGATGAAGAGGTCCTGGACAAAATGGTATGTGTCCATTATAGAAACTATGGGCAGAATTTTACAATTCCTACCAGCAAGTTTGCCTCACCAAATTCTTTAGGTGGCTTTCCTGCTGCTCTCCACTTGGTAGGAGTAATTTGCAGACCTTGGAGCGATCTTTTCAAAGTGGGGCATAATATAAACTAAGAAATAATGAGGGCTTATAAGAAGGGCCCATCAGTAATCATGAATGATTTTAATATGCACATTGACTGAATTAATCAAATTGGTTAAGATAACCTCGAGGGAGATTTCATATAGTATATGAGGGTTTTTTTTAAGAGTGTATATTATGGAACCAACCAGGGAACAGGCATTTTAGATTTAGTGTTATATAATGAAGAAGGATTGATAAATAATCTTGTCAACGATCCTCTTGGAAAGAGTGATCACAGCATGACAGAATTTCAGATTCAGATTGAGCAAGAGAAGACAGAGTGCCATTCTAGAGCTTTAGTGTTGGGCAGAGGTAGTTATACAGGCCCGAGGAAAGAGTTGACCCAAGTATACTGGGCAAATATAATTGAGGACAGGTCAGTTGAGGAACAAGGGCAGATGTTCAGGGAGATACTGAATACCTCTCAATTAAAGTATGTTCTCGAGAGGAAGAGGAATTGTAAAAGGAAGAAAAACATTCTATGGCGAGACAAGGAAGTCAAAGAGGACATAAAGGCAAAAACTAGGGTATACCAAACTGCAAAAGCTAGTGGTAAGCTGGAGAACTGAGAGAACTTTAAGGTTTAGCAAAAGGCTGTTAAAAATAGAATCAAAAGAGCTAAGGTGACTTATGAAAGGAAACTAGTAGAAAACATCAACACAGATTCACCGACGATACAAAGGTCGGTGGTGTTGTGGATGGTCTGGAGGGATGTCAGAAGTTGCAGCGGGATATAGATAGGATGCAAGACTGGGTGGAGAAGTGGCAGATGGACTTCAACGTGGATAAATGTACAGTGGTCCATTTTGGCAGGAATAATGGGATGAAGGAGTACAATATAAGGGGTAGGAGTCTTAGCTGTGTTGTAGAGCAGAAGGATCTCGGGGTCCGGGTCCATAGGACTCTTAAATCGGCCTCGCAGGTGGAGGAAGTGGTTAAGAAGGCGTACGGTGTACTGGCCTTCATTAATCGAGGAATAGAGTTTAGGAGTCAGGAGGTAATGATGCAGCTCTATAAGACTCTTGTCAGACCCCAGTTGGAGTATTGTGCGCAGTTCTGGTCGCCTCACTATAGGAAGGATGTAGAGGCTATTGAGAGAGTGCAGAGGAGATTTACAAGGATGCTGCCTGGATTGGGAGGCAGGCCTTATGAAGATAGGTTGAGGGAGCTGGGACTCTTCTCACTGGAGAGACGTAGGTTGAGAGGCGACCTGATAGAGGTTTATAAAATGTTGAGAGGAATAGATAGGGTGGACTCTCAGAGACTATTTCCCCGAGCTGAAATGGTCACTATGAGAGGACACAGATTTAAGGTGCAGGGAAGCAAATACAAGGGAGATGTCAGGGGTAGGTTTTTCACTCAGAGGGTGGTGAGTGAATGGAACCGACTGCCGTCGGAGGTTGTTGAGGCAAACTCACTGGGGTCTTTTAAAAGACTTCTGGATGAGTATATGGAAAAGAATAGGATAGGGGGTTATAGATAGGTCTGTGGATTGGTAGATGTGACCGGCGCAACTCGTGGGCCGAAGGGCCTGTTTGTGCTGTATTGTTCTATGTTCTATGTTCTATGTTCAGATACCAAAAGCTCCTTCACTTACGTAATGAAGAAGAGAATAGCTAAGGTAAATGTTGGTCCTTTAGAGAATGGTACTGGTGAGGTATTAATGGGAAGCACAGAAATGGCAGACACTAAACCAAAATTTTACCTCTGTTTTCAGAGAATAATGAAGATTTTCCAAAAACTGTAGTTAATGCAGAGCAAATTGGTACAATAACCTTCAATAGGGAGAGGATATTGAATAAACTAATGGAATTAAAGACAAATAAGTCTCCAGGACCTAATGATCTATACCTTAGACTATTAAAGGAGGTGGCAGCAGAGATGTTGGATACATTAGTTGTGATATTTCAAAATTCCTTGGATTCTAGTAATGTCCTGATGAATTAGAATCATGCTAATGTGGCATCCCCTATTCAAAAAAGGAGAGAGGCAAAAAAATAGCAAACTATATGCCAGTTAGTTCGACCTCTGTGGTGGGGAAAAGACTGATCCAGAAGGTGAGATCGCAAGGGGTTGTAGACTACTAAATTGGATTAAAGTTCGGCTGGCTGATTGACAGAAAGCAGAGGGTCGGAATAAATGGGTCCTTCTTTGGTCGGCTAAATGTAAGTGGTTGAGTGCTGCAGGGGTCAGTCCTTGGACCTCAACTGTTTACAATCTGTACAAATGATCTGCAAGTAGGGATAGAGTGTGACATACAGAAAAATTTGTGGATGATACTAACATAAGTGGGCAAGCAGGCAGTGAAGAGGATATAAAGATTCTGCAGACGGATATAGGTAGGCTAGGAGAATGGACCGAAATTTGGCAGATAGGATTTAATGTGGATAAATGTGAGGTTATCCATTTTGGCAGAAAAAAGTAGGCAAATTATTAACTAAATGGAAAGCAGATTCAAAATGCGTCTGGGCAGAGGGATCTGGCTGTCTATGTCTGTGAATCATAGAAAGTCAGTGTGCTGGTGCAGCGTGTAATCAAAAAGGCAAATGGGATTTTGGCATTTATTGCAGAGACAGGAGTATAAAATTAGTTGTTGTAATTGGATAAGACATTGGTGAGACTACATTTGGAATATTGTGTCCAATTTTGGTCTCTTTATTTAGAATCATAGAATCGTACTGTGCAGAAGGAGACATTCGGCCCATCGAGTCTGCACCAACCACAATCCTATCCAAGCCCTATCCCCATAACCCCCATATATTGATCCAAGCTAGTCTTTCTGACTTTAAAAGGCAATTTAGCATGGCCAAATCCACCTAACTCGCACATCTTTGGAGTGTGGGAAGAAACCAGAGCATCCAGAGGGAACCCACGCAGACACCTAGAGAATGTGCAAACTCCACCCAGACAGTAACCCAAGCCAGGAATTGAACCCAGGTCCCTGGCACTGTGATTACCACTATACCATTGTGACACCATTAAGCTTGATTAATGATTATGCGTGATTTCAAACTGGGAACATTTCACATGTTGAGTGAATGTGATAACCACTACGCTACAGAAACAACTAACTAACATCCTTTGAGAAAGGATATGGTGGCATTGGAAGCATTTCAGAGGTGGTTCACCAGATTGATTCCAGGGATGAACAGGTTGACTATGAAGAATGATTAAACAGTTTGGCTTGTACTTGCTGGAGTTAGAAGGATGAGAGGGGATCTGATCAAGGAATGTAAAATTTTAAAAGGGATTGATAAAGTAAATGTTGACCAAATGTTTCCTCTAATAAGGCAATCTAGAAGAAGAGATCACAGGCATATGCTGAAATGTGGTAGATTTAATACTGAGATGAGGAACTAATCCTTGCAGGGGATGGTGAACATGTGGAACTTGCTGCCCCATAGAGCAATGGAGTCTCAATTATTAAATGGTTTCAAGAAGGGGATAGACATATTTCTAATAAAAAAAAAAGGAAAGAGAGATATGGGAAACAGATGAGGAGGTGGATTTGAAACCAGGGAGAGATCAGTCATGATGTGATTGATTGAATGGCAGAGCACACTCAAAGGGCTGAACGTGCCTACTTTTACTCCTAATTCCTATGTTATTAATAGTGGACATATCCACAATTTTAAGGGGTGGGAGCTGGAGAGAGGATGGGGTGGGTGAGGTCAATGTGGCCCACTCATTCTCACCCCGACTGAGGCCCATAATTAGACATTAAGAGCCACTTCCTATCTGTCTCAACTATGAGGCCAGCAGAGGGAACATGGAGTGGGTGAAACCCTGCTAGGGCTGTGGGTATGATGATGAGGCAGCAACTCCCTCAACGGTCTCCTTTCCAAATTAGATAACCCCATGAGCATCCTTTCCATAGCTGTTCTCTACTCCTGGCCTCCCCACCAAGACACTCACTTTCCTCTCCACATCTGCCTAGGGCTTCATTTCCCACCCTGCCATGAGCACCCCAATTCTTCATGTGTCCAGCTCTTGAAATCTGGGGTTTGCTTGTAATCATAGTCCTAGCTACTGATCCTGCTAGAATTACAGAGCTGACAGTGAATCTAATTGGTTGGCAACTCTTTGATATGGATTTTCCACCTGAGCAAGGGTGTAGAAACTCTGTCTCTAGCCAATTAACCAACTGGAGGAAAATGGATGTGGTTGCTTCGATTAATGAATATGTGAGAAATCCCACCATCTGAAAAGCCTTGTCCCATGATAGACAGCAGAGAATAGTTAAGAGTAATTGATTTTAATTGGTTGATTATATTATACACTGGTGGAATAGTTTTTGATTGATTTGTTTCACCCATCAGTGAACCAATTATTAAGATACGTTAAGTTGGGGTAAAGTGAAGGTCTGTCTCTGTGTCCCAAAGCAAAATTCTAATCTAAATTTTGACTTCTGAACCACACCATTGAATTCATAATCATAGGACCTTACAGTGCAGAAAGAGGCCTTTTGGCACATCGAATCTGCACAAAACACAATCCCACCCAGGCCTTAGCCCTATATCCCTACGTATTATACCCACTAATCTAGAACATAGAACATTACAGCGCAGTACAGGCTCTTTGGCCCTCGGTGTTGCGCCAACCAATGGAACTAATTTTATGACCCTCTAACCTAAACTATTCCAATGCTATCCATACACCTATCCACTGACCATTTGAATGCCCTTAAACTTGACAAGTCTACAACTGCTGCAGGCAGGGCATTCCACGCCCTTACTACCCTCTGATTAAAGAACCCGTCTCTAGCACCCGTCCTATAACTACCACCCCTTAATTTAAAGCTATGTCCCCTCGTGTTATCCATTTCCATCTGAGGAAAGAGGCTCTCACTATCCACCCTATCTAATCCTCTGATCATCTTATATGTCTCAATTAAGTCACACCTTAGCCTTCTTCTCTCTATTGAAAATAACTTCAAGTCGCTTAGCCTTTCCTCTGTCTAACCTTTGCATCCCTGGACACTAAGGGGCAATTTCTTAGCATGGCCAATCAACCTAATCTGCACATCTTTGGATTGTGGGAAGAAACCGAAGTACCCGGAGGAAACCTATGCAGACGCGAGTAGAATGTGCAAACTCTACACAGACAAGTGACCTGATCCGGGAATTGAATCCAGAACCCTGGAGCTGTGAAGCAGCAGTGCTAGCCATTGTGCTTCCGTGCCACCCATGTTGGGTGAATGTGATCAATGATTACTATCCCAAATCATTCAAATGTCTTTTCAGTATATAATATTAAGGGGTAAGGAATATAAGGACATACCCTTATATTAAGGAATATAGTATTAAGGGTAAGACTTTTAGCAATGTGGAATATCGGAAAGACCTTGGGGTCCGGGTTCATAGGACACTCAGATTGGCTTTGCAGGTAGAGGGTGTGGTTAAGAAGGTGTATGGTGTACTGGCCTTCATCAATTGAGGAATTGCATTTAGGAGTCAGGAGATAATACTGCAGTGTATAAGATCCTGGTCAGACCCCACTTGAAGTACTGTGCTCAGTTCTGGTCATCTCACTACAGAAAGGATGTGGAAGCCATTGAAAGAGTGCAGAGGAGATTTACAAGGATGTTGCCTGGATTGGGTGGCATGCCTTATAAAGATAGGTTGAGAGAGCTCTATCTTTTCTCCTTAGAGAGACGAAGTTGAGAGGGGACCTGATAGAGGTATATAAGATGATGAGAGGTATTGATCAAGTGGACTCTCAGAGGCTTTTCTCCAGGACTGAAATGGCTGCCACAAGAGGACACAAGTTTAAGGTGCTGGGGAGTAGGTACAGAGGAGATGTCGGAGGTAAGTTTTTCAGTCAGAGAGTGGTGAGGGAATGGAATCAGCTGCCATCAGTGGCGGTGGAGGCAAATTCATTATGGTCTTTTAGGAGACTTCTGGATGAGTACAAGAGACTTAATAGGATTGAGTATTATAGGGAAGCCTAGTAGATAGAAATAGAACATATAACATTACAGCACAATACAGGCCCTTTGGCCCTCGATGTTGCATCGATCAGTGGAACCAATCTAATGACCCTCTAATCTAGACTATTCCAATATTATCCATATGCCTATCCACTGACCATTTGAACGCCCTTAAAGTTAGTGAGTACACAACTGCTGCAGGCAGGGCATTCCATGCCCTTACTACCCTCTGAGTAAAGAACCTATCTCTGACATCCATCCTATAATTACTACCCCTCAATTTAAAGCTATGTCCCCTCGTGTTAGCCATCACCATCTGAGGAAAAAGGCTCTCACTATTCACCCTATCTAACCCTCTGATCATCTTGTATGCTTCAATTAGGTCATCTCTTAACTTTCTTCTCTCTAACGAAAATAATCTCAAGTCTCTCAGCCTTTCCTCATAAGACCTTCCCACCGTACCAAGCAACATCCTGGTAAACCTCCTCTGCGTCTTTTCCAATGCTTCCACATTTTTCTTATAATGCAGCGACCAGAACTGTAGGCAATACTCCAAGTGTGGTCGCATCAGAGTTTTGTACAGTTGCAACATGATCTCACGGCACCGAAATTCAATCCCTCTACCAATAAAAGCTAACACACCGTACGCCTTCTTAACAATCTTATCAACCTGGGTGCCAACTTTCAGGGATCTATGCACACATACACCGAGATACAACTTGTGGCCGAATGGCCTGTTTGTGTTGTAGTTTTTCTATGATTCTATTTACATTAGAAAAGTTTTGCTGTACATTTAAAAGCTGGCGAGTGATGATTATAGGGGAAACTAGTTGCTTTGTGTTTTTAAGTATAGAACTTTGGAATTATATTGCACAGGAAAACGTTCCGAGTTTTTTAACTAGAATGTTACATGCCGTTGTGAAATTATTATTTGATCTGTTGATTATATTTTTTTTCATTGAAGTTATCAGAAGTTTTTTTTTAATCATTTAGCTACATCAGTTAAATACGCTTGATCTTATTTGCTCCTAAATATGCAGTTGTACCCCACATCGTACAAAACATTTAGAACTTTGGACATATGGCACTTAGAGTAAGATCAGGAGAAAATAAAATTTTAATCCAATGGGGGTTTTATTGACTTAGTTACTAAATGGTACTGCCAGTCTTTAATAAGTTGTAAAACAGTTGGGGTGCGATCTTACTGGTTGGCTGCGCTAATCGATCAGCATTGTGCGCCAGGAAGTTTGCAAGGCCAAAAATATGATTTGCACTGGGCATGAAACGTTTTGGTATCTTCCCGGCCCTGTTTTGCCGACGAGAATGGCTTTCCACCCGGAAAGGGTTGACTTAATTTCAGCACTATTAGCGAACCCGGGACAGTGACTTCCACCTTTTCAGAAGCTTCTCACCGTTGCTGGCAAGACGTCATGCTGGCAAGAATCACTACTTCTCTGGACACCATCTCCACATCATAGGTGTGTCAGGGACACTGCCAAGGAAGTGTGGTCTAAGTGGGGATGGAGCCTGTGGGAGTGGGGCTATGATGGGGGATTATGCAAGGAGGAAGCTCTGCAGGAAGGAATTGTATAAAGGAGAATCTTTGCAAGAGGAGTGGTCGGGGAAGGAGGAACCCTGTAAGGGAGTGGTCTGCAAGGCGGGGGGAGGTGTCCATTGGCAAAGGTTGAACGCTGCAAAAGGTGTGGTTGGCAAGTGGGGCATTGACAAGGGGAGGAGGATTTCAAGAATGGAGGACTGAGTGCAGGGTTGGACCAAGGAGGGGGTCATGATGGAGGTGTGGGGCATGTTGGGGTCTGCTGATTTCACCAGCACATGTAGACCTCCCCCACCCTGGTGCATAACTCCCATATGTCAGAAAAAAACTGATGGAGTGTTGAAAGATTGTAGTGCCGAGCTAGCCCAAAAGACCAGCATGGAGGACTCCCATTTTAGAATTTTTAGAAAAATTCCACCCCTGATATCAGAATGCTCGGTAAACAAGGGGAAACTCTAGGCTAAATTTCTCTATATGAGCTTTTACTAATCACAAAGTGTCAATCACAGTTTCCTA
This sequence comes from Sphyrna mokarran, assembly GCA_024679065.1. Classification (NCBI taxonomy): domain Eukaryota; kingdom Metazoa; phylum Chordata; class Chondrichthyes; order Carcharhiniformes; family Carcharhinidae; genus Sphyrna; species Sphyrna mokarran. The sequence continues at coordinate 35,676,481 of JAGIQG010000020.1, read as the reverse complement.
ACTTGTTTTGCACCTTTATTCTTTTAGTCCTGCAAATTTTATTTTTTCTGCTTCTGAAGATATTGATGTATTATTTGGAAATTGTTTCATGGATGCTGATTTTACACCTCACCCAAATATCCATTCTTCACGTGTCAGCTTATTTAGTGGACATCAGCAAATCTTTTGCCTGCAGTAAGCATTGGCATCAAGCCCTGTTGTTTGAATACCGGGTATCCATATGTATGCATTTCCAGGACATTTGTTAAACAGTGATGTCAAGAGTGGTAATCATGACCAATTGTCTTTCTCTCTAGCCCATTTTCACAGAAGTCAGTTGTAGAACCGGTACTGCCAGCTGGTTGAAATCAACTAACTCAGCACAGGTTGGGATTTTCCTGGTTGATGTAGTACATCAATTTACTGCCTTAATTAATTAAGATATTAATATAATATAGTCTGATGTTGTAGTTTTAGGAGAATAAAAATTTATTTACAAAAAGATTACTATGTTAAAATACTGCTCTTTTCATCTATATTCTGAAGCTTGATGTAACAACAGATTTTGAAAAAAGGAAGATGATTCGAGCTGCAATGAGGGAGCTCCGGAAAAAGAAAAGAGGTAGGTAGGTTACACCAGATGACAGGATAGCAGAACACAACTGATTTGGTATTACTCTTGTGACCTTGCAAATATGGAATTTTTGATCTTGGTGATGCCATTATGGGGAAAACCCAAATGTAATCAATGTACATTGAAGGATAGTGTAAGACTCTATTGAGATTTAAATTTCTACTCCCTGATGGACAGGGCAAAATTCTTGTTTGTAAATAAGTAGAATTGTAACTGGAATGTGCCTGTGAATTCAATTCTCAGTGGATATTAGCAATGTTCTCCTTGTGAAGCCCATTTTTTAGTGCAGGTCCCTTTTAAGTTTTTTCTGCTGACATCATTACGCATGAACATCATTCATCCCAGAATAAGACTAGTACAGTATTTGTCAGGTTGCTGCGTGGCCATGCACTCTCATAGCTTAGTGTGAACATTGAATATTAATCCACAACACGTATATTTTCACAATTGATAAGGCAGTGGATGGCGGTAACATTCCCTCATACTCAAAGTTGTAATCTTGTTTTAAATAGATTTGGCCACGTCTGCTTTTGACTATTAAGACCAATATGAAAAAGACAGAATTCCTTGTTTATTAACTAACCAGCTTGAATGCTTTGCCAGCTTGTGTTTTTACTGTTCCTTCATCAGCAGATTGATCTACATTCTGATTATCTTACTACTTGATACCACCCTGTATTGCATGCCATGAGATTATATAGTCAGCTGTAAGGCTTTCCCTGCTAACATTGCATAATTGCATAACTTGATCATCCTTGCATTAGTTTTTCATGCATCTGCCTGCCTCACACCAGCTTACAGTACAGAATCTTTTCAGCATTCTCAGATCTTCTATATGGCCAGCAGATCCTAAGTCAGCATAACTGTGGTTTTATTGATATAACTTCAATACATAGGATCTTGGTGTGATCAAGGGTCATGTTGTTATTAACTTTGGCTACGATTTTTCAAGAAACTGGCAAAGTCTGAAAGCAGGAGGGGACATCTGTGTTTAACCCGCCAATAACGGCCATGGCAACTTTTCTGCCATATCCAGTGTCGGATCACTGGCAGGGTGGCCTCTGATTCGTCTGTCCGGCTGTGACTTCTGGCCTTCTCTCATCCCAGAGCCATATTTAAAGGGTGGTCCTGATCAGACCTAGCAAACTCTTTAAGAGATCAAAAGTTGTTGCAAAGTCATGACTTCCAAAGGGAGAAAACATGCTGCCTGCAGATTCAGTGACAGCTCTTTTAAGTGCCTGCAGGACACAGTAGAGACCCACCCTGAGGTCCTGTACACCTTCCTTCACTGGCCAAATAACCTCACTCAAGATGATCAATCCAGTTTGAGAGATGGTGGTGAGCACCAATGCCATATAAAAGAGGTAAGCTACCAAGTACAGGAAAAGAAGGAATGAACTTATCCATTTCATATTTTCATCACTGTCAACTCTCACACATGCAAACACATCATATATCCACAGGGTTCTCTTTCACTGCCAATTCAAGGGACTTCAGCAGTAACCCTTTCGCACATACTCTGCGGATCATGGCCTCTTTCCATCTATGGTATCACTCACTACCCACTTGTGTTAGGCATTCTTCTCATCTGGCATGGCAGGTGTCCTGCTCGCTACGTCTGTCATCATGCAGAACAAGTTGGCATATAAAAAAGAGAGAAGTCCCAGAGCAGGAGTAGAATGCTTGAACTGAAGGTCCTGACTGACTTTGAGAATAAAACCAGCGAAGATGTATACTGTTCCTGAGCTGACGGTAAGTTCCATGGCATTCAACCGAGTGAGGATCCTACACTACAATATACATCAGACAACCATACTGTGAGCAATGTTTCGTCTTCCACAGACCCTGTCAAGCACTAATGGTCTTTCCTTTCTTTCACAAGCACATCTGGGAAGCATCAGAGGCCATCCATTAGTCGGGCCTCCGATTCAAGTCTCAGAGACACTTCGGGAAATCTGATGTTGTGCTAATTGATGACTTATCATAACACTCACGCACACCTTTCACCTGCGCAGACACACACAGCTCAGTGAAACCTGATTTAAGAGTAGCTTCAGGGTCACAATCTAGAGAGAATAGTGTAGTTCTGATCCACAGCAGACAAAGATAGGGACATGACAGAAACGGAAAATGGTGGAAAACCTCAGCAGGTCTGAAGGCACTTCTGACAAAGGGTCATCTAGACTCAATGTTAGTTGTGTTCTCTCCTCACAGATGCTGTCAGATCTGCTGAGATTTTCCAACATTTTCTATTTTTGTTTCAGATTCTAGCATCTGCAGTATTTTGCCTTTATATAAAGATAGAGACATCCCAAAGTGCTGCACTCAGAGGACTAGGCCCATGGATCTGCTGAGTCCAAGTCAAATATTGAGTTTTTCGACTTGACTCTACCTCAGTTACTGTCACTGCATACACAATCTTGGGAATATCAGGAAGGAATGTTTGCTGCACTCCTTAGCTTGCAAGGCACGATGGAGAATCTATATGACTCCTCTGAGGTGATCTTGCTGTTCTACCAACATGCCAAGCTCGATATCAGTAGGCTGGTAGTAGCCATGCAGACTATGGTCAGGGCATTGGTCCTACATTGCTCTGGGGCTACATTCCATTGTTGGTGTGCTAGCTGGCAGCGATCAGTGCCAATGTGAGAGGGCTGCAGAGCATCTCTAGCTCATGCTAGCTGCCCTTTCTTTTCAAGGAATCAGCTTGAGAGCAGGACCAACAGCCCAACACCTCTCATTGGTGATTTTGGGAGAGTCCAGCTAATCCCAATTCCCTGTGACCTCCCACAAGTCAAGGACAATGCCACTGCCGCACAGCCAGACCACAAAGCAGGTTAGGATTCCCCAGGTCTTGGTCCTCCAGAGATTGCACAGCAAGGTCATTACAGTCACAGGGCATCAGCAGGCCAACTTCACCTCCGCTGAGAGCGTTGGAGATGCAATGTGACATAGCGCAGAGTTAGGAAAGTCATGAATATGTAGTTAGTTGCACAATGTGACAAGCTTGTTAATCACTTGTATATGATGTTCACCAATGTAAATACACTTATGTGTCTCCTGGTTTATGACTCCTTGTTATGATGCATATTTGTCATTCAGAAATGAATGACAAATATGCATTATTGCACAAAAAAAACCATGAGCCACATTCCTAGGCCCCTCCTCTGTGTGCAACCCTCAAACCACAGATATTGAAACATCCCAAAGTCACTGCCTATGTCAGTAATATCTACACTTGATAGTTATTGTGCTTATTACAAGAATAGTGTGCCCCACTGTTATTTCATATTAAGTTCTGTGTGCTTTGAACACCTTTGTAGTGGGCTGCATCCTCCACCCCCACTCTGTATAGAGTTTGGGTGCCCGGACCTGCGCCAGGTTGGTGCCAGACATTCCCAGTTGCTATTTCTTGCTCAGGGGAGTCATCATTGCATCATGTCATTCTTCTTATAGAATATAGTAGCTATTAGGGCCTCACAAGCTCATCTGTCTCATCTGGACAAAGCTATGGCTTCATCGTGTCTGTCCTGGGCTCCCTCCCGCTGGTATTGCCTGGGTGTACAGTGCACAACAAACTGCAACAATGCATAACACTCTGTCAGATCTGTCAAGACACCAGCACCTTTTCAGGATCCTGGTGGTATGCTCCATCAAAGCCCAAATTGCTGCATGAACTTCATTGTACCTTCTCTCAGCTGGAGTCTCAATCTACTGCATAGATGTCATTAGTCACATCCTCTGAACATTAGCTCCCTGTCCCTAAAAGCCAACACAGCAGCCTCTGTGGATTCTGGAAGATGTCAGCGATCTGAGACCTGCTTCGTTGCTATCATGTGCAGACGTGCATGATCCGTTTGTTATGGTTGCAGACCAGCTGAACAGTAAACAAGTAGAAGCCCTGTTGTTCACATACTGGACTATTTCTTGTCATGTAGATCTTAGAACCATATGAGTGCAATTGATGGCATTCTGTAGAATCAAAGAGAGAGGTACAAAATCAGCACATAACTCCTAAAGATTCCTCTTTGTTAAGTCCCTGGCCCTGTGTCTTAATGACTTTGCCATGGAGGATCCTAACCTGCTTTGTGGTCCTGCTGTGCAGCAATGGCACTGTTCTTGGCTTGTAGAACTAGAGCTGATGGCAACTTCTTGTATGCTGGAGAATCTGGCCACCACTTGGATGACCAATATTTAGTTTGCTTGATGCCTGATAAAAACTCTATTCACCTCTACTTTATACCACATGACTTACTGAATGCCAATAGACCAGCCACACTCAACTTCATCCTGAACGCTCAGCCCAGGTGAAGTTATTATCCTAATCTGACCTGCAAGGATGTATGATTTATTTGGACCATGAGGATTACTGCTTAAAGCCTGAGTAATGCAAGGGATTCTGAGCACATCGGGATGGTGGCGTGGGCTCGTTGGGCCGAAGGGCCTGTTTCCCATGCTGTTTTGTTCTTTGTTCTTTTGTTCTTTATCTCATAGTGACTGTTCCATGCCCATCTCTTGTAAAATGATCCTTTAATTTGCATAGTCAACTAATTGTTCTATAGCCCCGTAAAACTCATTATTTTGCAGCCTGTACCCAAGGGCTTTAAAGTTCAGGAAAAATCAGTGGCACTATCAGGAATGTGTGTTGCTTGAGTGAGCATAATTGCATTAGATGCCAGATTCTGGGGCAGGGTTTTCTGGGCATTCCCTCGAAAGGGATTGTTCAGTCCAACTGATGGTGAGCACCCGTTGTAGGTTTCCAAGCACCAGAGAGTGTGAACAATAGAAAACCCCATTGACACTGGCAGGACTAGGAATTCCACTGCCATTTAATGGGGGCACCTCCACTACCATAAAATATGCCACCAAGGAAGGCAGAAAATCCTGCCCCAAGCATGTCAGTGGAACTGATGTTGAATGATTTCGCTGCAAAAGAATGCTGAATCTTGAGCTGCTTTTCTAAGTGTGTGGCTGATTTCTTCAATGCTTCCTGCCCTCAGCTCTTCCCCCACCACCACTATCTTGTCTCATGAGCTTGCGTATTTTCTTCAGTCTGTGTTGCATATTTCCCAGAATATGGGATTGAAATTTGATGTGATGTGGAACATGATTTCAGCATGTGGCCATAAACATTAAAATTAAGTTTCTGACATTCCATGCTAGGAAATACGGTTCATCATTGATGGTAGTGGTGGGATTTCACTGGGAAATATGACTAGATCCTTATTGCAAAACCTTTTTTTTCCAAAAATATACTTTATTCATAAAAATATCAATTAGTACATTGCAAGTATACATGTCAATAAATTGCTAGCAGGTCAGAATAAAGCATTTTACAGTTGTATACAGATTACAGTTATTTCATTTCAATTAGAACAGATCCATAAAAATCTCAATTAAATCGTTGCAAATACACATGTCTGCAGACGGCAAACAGTGCATAATAAAACATTTGTACAGTTCTATACCATTTACAGTTTTTCCACTTCAATACTTAAACTATATGCATGGCTCAAAAATTACTCTATGCCGTTGTTGCCCAGATTGTCACACAGTTATGCAGGTCAAGGGTATTCTGCAATTCCCGTGCCCTCGGTCTGCCTTTGTTAAAAGGCCTTATACTGTGGCCTTTTCCCATTGTGTCTTTGCGGCGGCTGTCCCAAGCTTCAGCGTGTCCCTCAGCACGTAGTCCTGGACCTTGGAATGTGCCAGTCTGCAACACTCAGTCGAGGACAGTTCTTTCAACTGGAAGATCAGCAAGTTTCTGGCGGACCTTCACTGTGCGTCAGTGCGTGACCTTCAGTGCGTCCTTCACTGAGTTGATGATCTTCCAGCAGCAGTTGATATTCGTCTCGGTGCGAGACTCTGAAACAGCCCATAGAGCACAGAATCCTGTGTCACCGAGCTGCTTGGGATGAACCTCGACAAATACCACTGCATCTCACTCCGGACCTTCTTTGCAAAGGCACATTCCACAAGGAGGTGTGCGAGGGCAGAGTGCGGTGCTGTTGAGACCTTGAGCGTGCATAAAGGATCTGACGGGGAGTGCCCTTCTCAACACCAGCCAAGCCAGATCTTGGTGCTTGTTTGTAAGTTCTGGTGATGAGGCATTCTGCCAGATGACACTGACAGTCTGCTCAGGGAACCATCCAACAGGATCCACCATCTCCTTTTCTCTCAGGGCCGCGAGGAAGTTACGCACTGACCACTGCTTAATTGCCATGTGGTCAAAGATGTGTTTGCGGAAAAATTTTTCCACGAAGGACAGGTGCTGCGGTATGGTCCAACTACTCGGAGCGTTCCACGGCAGTGTGGCCAGACCCATCCTTCGCAACACTCGGGACAGGTAGAACCTCAAAAAGTAATGGCACTTGTTGTTAGTGTACTGAGGATCTATGCACAGCTTGATGCAGCTACACACGAAGGTGGCCAAGAGGATGAGGGCAGGGCTGGGAACGCTTTTCCCTCCGTTCTCTGGAGATTTGTGCATCGCCTCCCTCCGGACGTGATCCATCTTTGATCTCCAGATAAACTTAAAGATGGATCACGTCATGCTGCAGTGCAGGATCTGGGGATAGGTCACACCTGTGCCATGTACAACAATACGAACAGCATCTCGCAGCAGATCACCAGGTTTTTTTCCTGTCATGGAGAGGAAAAACAAGTCGAGTTGCTCCCACAAGTCCAGTTTCTTCCTGGCTTTCATGATGTGCTTGTCCCAGTTTTTGGTGCATGCCTCTACCACTCCAAACCATGTCCCCAGCACCTTCAGGTAATTTGCCTTGATGGTGAAGGGGACAAAGGATTTGTCTGCCCAGTTCCCAAAGAACATGGCCTTGCTCTTAGCCTGGTTGACTTTGGCTCCCGAGGCCAACTCAAACTGCTCGCAGACCTGGAGGAGCCTGCGAACAGACGTGGGGTCCAAGCAGAAGACAACCGCATCATCCATATACAGGGAGGCTTTGATCTGCGTGCCTCCGCTGCCTGGGATTGCCACCCCTTTGATGCCTGGGTCGCTTCTGACGGCCTCAGCAAAGGGTTCAATGCAACACACAAAAAGGATGGAGGAGAGAGGGAAGCCCTGTCTAATTCCAGTCCTGATTTGGAAACTATCTGACTCCTACCCATTGAATGAAACTACGCTACTGATGTCTGTGTAGAGCAGCTGGATCCAATTGCGGATTCCCTCCCCAAAGCCCATTTTGGAGAGCACATCCAAATTGTAGCTGTGCGAAATTCTGTCAGACGCCTTCTCCTGGTCTAAACTGATGAGGCAAGTATCCACCTGCCTTTCCTACATGTAGGCGATCGTATCCCTGAGTAATGCAAGGCTCTCAGAGATCTTCCTGCCGGGTACAGCACAGGTTTGACCAGGATGGATCACAGACCCCACAGCAGATTTGATCCGGTTGGTGATGACTTTGGCCAGAATTTTATAATCCACGTTCAATCGTGAAATGGGTCGCCAAATTCTAATTTCTTCCCTTTCCCCCTTCTGCTTGTAGTTGAGGGTAATGATGCCTTTCCTCATGGATTCTGACATCCTGCCTTCCAGAAGCATACTCTCGTATACTTCCAGGAGGTCCGGGCCCATCAAGTCCCTCAACGCCAAGTAAAAAAAACTCAGCCGGTAAGCAGTCGCTTCCGGGAGTTTTACCCTTCTGAAAGGACTCGACGACTTTCGTCAGCTTGTGCAGAGATACCAATCTGTCCAGGCTGTCCTACTCGCCATCGTCTAAGACCTACATGATAGATAACAGGAAAGACTGGGAGGCAGTGCTGTCTGTTGGCTTCAGGTCATACAGATCCTTATTGCAAGACTTTCCAATCATTCCTCTAAATATGCCTGCCCAGATTGGAAATGGAAAATCCCTGGACTTCATATGAGGTGCACAATGTGTATTACAGTGGATCTTGTCAAGCTATTGAACATGATGAGAAGGAAATAACTTGCAATAGTGTAATATCTTTCATGTCTCAAGGATGTTCAGGCTGCCAGGATGTTCCTAATGCCCTTGCACTGTCAATGAATTACTTATATTTCTGCTATTAAAAGTGCTACAAGATTGTTTATGCCTTTCTGGAAAGATTGGAAGAACCTATATTTGGCACCTTGTCTGAAATATAGCTTGTATAACAATGTTGTGCCTTCGGTATCTTTGCGCAAGCATGATGAGCTCCTTTGTTGTTGTTGTATCATTGTATATTTTTACATACTGAAGTGTCAACTTGGATTGTGTGTCATGCCCTGCAATGATGACAACATGTTCAGGACTCATATCCATTTAGAAAAATGAATTATTACCTCTGTCCTGTATGTTTTCATCTTTATTCTGAGGTTAATTCTTTGGTATGTAATTCGTTTTGTTTTTGCATTAATCATAAAAATTCAATTTTTTGATATTTTAGAACACTTTGTATCTGCATTATTCGTAAATACACAACTCACAATTTGCACCTACTAGTTCAAAGAACAAAGAACAAAACAGCACAGGAAACAGGCCCTTTGGTCCAACGAGCCTGCGCTGCCACCCCGATGTTCCCACCTCTACCCGTGATCCCTGTCTATGTTTATAGAACTATGGATTAAGAACCAAATTTGAGATAATTTAGGGAGAATTTGTTTTGCCAATTAGCCTAAGAGCACATCTTTGGGATGTGGGAGGAAACTGGAGCACCCGGAGAAAACCCATGCAAGCACAGGGAGAATGCGCAAACTTCCACAGACACAGGCCCAAATCCATGTATCTGCATAGCACAGCAATAGCCACTGAGCTGTCGTGTTGCCCATCAAATGGTCCAGATCAAGAGTACACTATCGATGTGAAGCACTAGGATACTCTGGAAAAACATCCAAGAGCAGTCCTCTCATGACCCATTGTGTGTATGCCCCTTGTTAGACAACAAGATGGACCAAAGCACCTGTAGGAGAAAAACAAGTACATCAATATCATCATCTATTTACACACTTCCCAAGAACTCCCAAGGCTCATGATCCGTATTTTAAATCAGTTTTCTATATCCCCCCATTCCCATTCTGTTCATGTGCCCATCTAAGTATTTCTTAAATAACTCCAGAGTACCTGCCTCCACCACTTTACTTGGCAGCGCATTCTATACCCCACCACCTTCTGTGTGAAAAAAACTCCCTCTTTCAAGTAAATTATACCTTAGCCCCTCACCCTAAGCCCGTGACCCCTCGTGCTATTAGAGTCCATCCTAGGAAAAAGCTTAACCCTGTTTACTCTATCTATACCCCTCATAATCTTGTACACCTCTATGAGATCTCCTCTAAGCCTACTTCTTTCTAAGGAAAACAGTCCCAATTTGCCTAACCTCTCCTCGTAACTCAACCTTCCATACCAGGCTGCATCCTGGTAAACCTCCTCTGCACTCTCTCCAGAGTCTTCACGTCCTTCCGGTAGTAAGGCGACCAGAATTGGACGCAGTGTTCCAAATGAGGTCTAACCAGTGTTTTATACAACTGCAACATTAAAGGCCAGCTCTTGTACTCTAGGCCCCTTCCTATAAAGGCTAGCATACTATATGCTTTCTTCACAACCTTCTTCACTTGCTCTGCCACCTTCAGAGACTTGTTCACCTGCACCCCCAGGTCTCTCTGCGTTTCTATACTCTTAAAAGGTCTACCCTTTGTCATATACCTCCCCCCTACATTCTTTCTCCCAAAATGCATCACCTCACATCTATCAGGATTGAATTCCATCTGATATCTATCTGCCCAATCTACCAGCCTATCTATGTCCTGCTGCATCGCCTGACAATGCTCCTCACCATCTGCATGTCCAGCCATCTTTGTATTGTCTGCAAACTTGCTGATCACTCCACTTAACTCCCTCTTCAAAGTCATTTGTATATATTACAAATAGAAGAGATCCCAGTACCGATCCCTGCGGCACACCACTAGTGACCGACCTCCAGCTAGAGAAACACCCTTCCACTATTACTCTCTGTCTCCTATTACTAAGCCCGTTACTTATCCATCTAGCTACCTGTCCTTGTATCCCATGAACCTTGACTTTCTCAACTAACCTCCCACGAGAGACTTTGTCAAACGCCTTACTAAAATCCACATAGACGATATCAACGGCTCGCCGTTCGTCCACCGTTTTCGTCACCTCCTCAAAAGATTCTACCAGATTTGTAAGGCACGACACAAATCCATGCTGCGTATCCCTAATCAGATTGCAACGCTCTAAGTGCCTATACATCCTATCTCTAAGAATCCCCTCCAACAGCTTCGCTACCACTGACGTCAAACTCACTGGCCTATAATTCCCAGGGTTATCCCTACTACCATTTTTAAACAATGGTACAACGTTAGCTACTCTCCAGTCCTCTGGGACCTCACCTGTGTCCAAAGAAGAGACAAAGATTTGCGTTAGAGGCCCAGCAATTTCACCTTGCACCTCCCTAAGCAGCCTGGGATAAATGCCATCAGGCCCCGGAGATTTATCAGTTTTAATGCTACCTAGAAGCTCCCTCCCTCGGTATGGATATTTCCCTCAACTGGTCCACAGCTCGCTCAAAGACAGGAGCTGTCAACAAGCTGTCAACCGACGCAAAGTATTTATTCAGGATCTCTGCCATTCCCTCAGGCTCTGAGCACAGTTCCCCTCCTCTGTCCCTAAGAGGTCCGATTTTGAACCTAACCACCCTTTTATTCCTAACATAGGAATAAAAAGCCTTTGGAATTTCCTTAATCCTATCCATCAAAATCATTTCATGCCCCCTTTTTGCCCTTCTAACTCCCCGTTTGAGCTCCCTCCTACTCTGTCTATATTTCTGCAACGCTGTCTCCGTTCCCAGCTGTTTTGACCTATCATACGCCTCTCCTTTCTTCCTAACCAAGTCCTCAATATCCTTAGTAATCCACGGCTCGCGAATCCTACCTTTCCCATCTTTCCTCTTAGCCGGCACATATCTTTCTTGCAACATTTTCAGTATTCCCTTGAAAGTCCCACATGCCTAGCGTGGACTTACCCTCGAACAACCGTTCCCAATCAGTTTCCATAAGTTCCTGCCTAATCCAACCGTAGTTAGCCTTCCCCAATTCAGCATCCTGCCCCTAGGGCAACAAGCATCCTTTTCCATCTGTACCCTAAAGTAGACAGAATTGTTGTCGCTGTTAGCCACATGTTCCCCTACTACAACATCAACCACCTGCCCTGGCTCATTACTCAGAACTAAATCCAATACAGTCCCTTCTCTAGTCGGGCTAGCCACATACTGCTCCAACAATCCTTCCAGTACACATTTTACAAATTCCTGCCCATCCAAACCCCTAGCTCTAGGTACTTTCCAATCCACCCGAGGGAGATTAAAGTCTTCCACTATAACGACTCTGTTCTTTCTGCACCTATCCAAAATGTCTTTACATATGCCTTCTTCAACTACCCGCGGGCTGTTGGGTGCCTATAATACACCTCTAGCATAGTAATCGCCCCCTTTCTATTCCTCAACTCCACTCACAGTGACTGCGCTCCTAACTCCTCTGTATTGACCTCCCTCTGCACCGCCGTGATGATCTCCTTAACTAACAATACCACTCCCCCACCTCTTCTGGACCCTCCTCTGTCACGCCTGATACACTTATGCCCAGGAATGTTCAGTTGCCACTGCTCCCCTTCCTTTAACTACGTCTCCGTCACCGCAACCACATCCAAGTTCCTTGCAAACATTAAGGCCCTAAGTTCATCCGTTTTTCCCGTTACGCTCCTCACATTGAAGCAGACACACTCCAGACCTCCGAGCCCAATTGGAACCTCCTTCTCCCTGGCGTATTTCTTCTCATCCAAGCTTACTCTATCTCCCATCTTGCTCTCTACTGAGCTATCGGTCTCAGCCCTTCCCCCTCTCCATATTAGTTTAAATCCTGCCGAAACACTCCAGCTAACCTCCCAGCTAAGATATTCATGCTCTTCCCATTTAAGTGTTCCCCGTCCCTTCTATACAGGTGCCCATCACTTATGTATCACTGGATTAAAATAGTATGGAATTAGTAATTAGAATAATATTTTATGCATACTTTTCTTTCTTGATATCATGCCATCAAAGATGTTCTTTTGGATGGCAAGTGACAAAAAAAGTATGGCTTTACTGTTGGTGCTGGAGGCTTGATCATTTTAATTTAGCCACAGAATTAGACAACCATATGTACAATTTAGATAGGGGCTGTAAACCATGGCACTTTGCACATTCTGAAAATTAAAGCTCCTATATATTCAGAAAATTTAAAAAAAATTAAAAGCCAAGTTGAATATTTGAATAAGATGTTTTAATTCAGATGGATCATCTTTTTTTTCTGATTGAAGTAGAATAGGAAATAACTCAGTTAATTGGTAAGGGTCATAATCATAAGGGTAGAATGATTATTCTGGGAGGGACAAATTTAGATTAATACTCAATTTCAACTTTTGAAATGTTTATTTTTGAGGAAATTTTGTTATTATGTTACTGAGGTAAAATTTGAGAGTTATTAATAGCAATAGAAAAATATGTTGTTCATATTTGGCAATCTTTACTGTCCTTTTTTTAGGTTTGTGCAGCAATGTAACATATTATGGAGAGTAGAGATAAGAAGATCAATTTTTTTTCAGTTTTACAACCAAAAATTAGTGCTGTGTGTCAACACTATCTGTATGGGATAGCTGCATCCATGAATTAATCTTTAGACTTGTGCCTAAATGTCCAGCTCGCCATTAGTTATTGGGCATTGTTTTTGCTATGACTTCTTAAAGTATTTTTAAATTCTCTTCAGATGTGAGAGAGAAAGAGCGTGAAATGAGATTACAGGAACTGAAGCAAAAAACAGAAGAAGAGAAGAAAGCAAAATCTTTAAATGCTTCTGAAGTGACTGTCTCTAAAATACAAAAATCTGCAGATGGGAAGACGCTCACTTCCATCTCAAAGACTGAGAAAATCACCCAGTCAGGTAATGGGGTAAATATTGTGTAGTGAAGTTATGGAGGGTAACTATGATAAAAGACTCATCGTATCTTGGAACACTTAGCTTTGAGCGTTTTGTGAAATTTAGCTAAAAGCCACTGAAATTGCAGCTCATGATGATGGTATTTTACAGAATTTGTGAAGTTTCAACTTCTAAATTGGCAGTCATGAATAAGCAAGATTAACCAAATCATCGTAGATTCTTTTTATTTAGCTGAAGATGTTGTCCAGAGGATATAATAAAGGACAACAACATTGATGCTGGGATTAGATACTTCACCCGTGTAGAGTTTCTGCAAATAAAAGGAGTATTAAGGCCCAAGGAGGATCTCATGAGATTTCTAATATTTAAAGAGTGTTGATAAACTGAATTAATTGTTTATGTGTTCACAAACTCTGCAAAAAATGGTTGTGTGTAGTTATTTACGAGAAAAAAAGCAAAATATTTAGTTTTAACTACTTTACATCTGAAGGTTGAGAATATACTAACCTTAGTTTACTAAGGATGGTCTGGTTTGAGTCATTGGAAGACAGTTGTGGTTTTGGTGTTTCCTCTCTTTCTTGGGAAACTTTACATTTAATGATAAGTTAGAGGCAATAGTGCTCCCAATTGCAAACTCCAAAAAATTGCATACTTGGAATATCACTTTTAAGTACTAGAATTGAAATCAACTCCATCTGCCCAACATTCCAACCACATGAGAAAGTTTAAATACAACCAAGTGTAAGGTGTAGGAAATAAACAAAGCTTTATTGTTATAATGCAAAGCCAGTTGAGTTGAAAGCCTTGAAATTAGTATGAAGCCCTGCAACACCCTGTCAGACTACACCTTAAGTGCAGTGCGCAGTTCTGGTCTTTGGAACATAGGCAATATGAAGACATTGTAAATGAGAGCATTGCTGTCTGAACATTAGCTGTGAGGCAGCAAGGACTCTAGAATTTGGGGAGAAATGAGATTAATAATGAACTAGAGAAAATAAGCTTGAAAATATTACCAAATAGATTAACGTGAGATTTCAGAATGTAAACTGCAAATTTAGTTTACACAGAGGATGATTCATAGCTAGAATGGATTGTCAGAAAAAATGACTCAGACCACTGGATTCATGTAGGAAGCTAGGCACTATAATGTAAATAAAATATAATTTTTATTCCAGAAAAGAGTATCAGATAGACTGAAAGCCTTCATCTCCACCTATCAAAAGAAATTCTAACAATTTCTATTTCCCATGGGGGCAATCTTAACAAAAAAATTTTAAGTGATGGACGAATGTGAAAATAGGAGAGAATCACTTCCATTTTCTGGGTGAGCTCTGAGATGCAATTGTATGGCATTTAGAAAAAAAAGAGCCCAAATGGATTCTTACCGGCAGGGGAGTGGATGGAGTCTATTTATGCTGGGAACTTTGGCTGCTGAGCCCTAGAGATGCCATTGCACAGGTGTGCCGATCTCCCTATTGTGAGATCTTTCACTCCACCATAAACTCTTGGACATCGCCCCCATCTGACCAATCGGTAAGACAAGCCAATAAGGTTGCCCTCATGTCTTTACAATATTAGAATCAATACACAGCACTTCGCTTCATCTAACTTCTTCTTTCTCAATATTTCAGTGAAGGAACGATGTACTTTGCTTTCTCTTCTGTTCCTCTTTTAAGCTGCAAGCTTTTAAAACTGGAAATTGATGTCATTTCACTATCTCTCCTTGAATTACTTTTGTTTTCCACTTTTAAAGCCTGATGCGGTTGGGCTAAAGCCCTTTATCTATATTATTCAATTTTTTAAAAAAAAATGCTCCATTAAGATGGTGTTGGAATGATACTAATATCCTTGTAATATTCAGAACTACTGAAAATTATTCTCATCTTTTAGATGGTGGCAATAGAACTTTGCGAACTACCACTGTGGAATCCAGCATTGTAAAGAAAACTGATGGTAAGTGGACTCAGTTGGACTAATGAAAACTTAGAAATGTGTTCAACTCTACTATATCTGAAATAGCAAGATCTTGAAATAGGACACGGCATTCAAATGGTAGAAAGGTTTTCCATATCTTTTTTGGTAAGTGCACTGTCCAATATGGCATCCAGTTTCTCAATCAAGGATGATTCCAGGATTGATCTTCACTTTCGGTAAAGGAAACAATTGTGATACTGCAGTTGATCTCAGAGCCTTTAATTGGGAGGGGGAAAAATAGCCAGAGATGCTGCCCAGAATGCACAGTTCAGTGACCCCTGCCTAAAGTCTGAAAGGCCAGGCTTGGCTATGATGCACTCCACAAATAAATAGTCTGACAACCATTTCTGTTTTTGGATGATGTTGCCAAAGGTCAGCATGTATTTCTGAACTAGGGTGGTCACTGGTAGATCCATGGCAGACACCAGATGTAAAAATATGGGAGCATAAAGAGAAGATTTTTGCATACAATTAGATAGATAAGAATGAAACCAGGTGAGAACAATGTCGGCTAGAAAACAGTGGAGGACAATGGCATGGTCAGCCAGTCAATGTGTGCAGAAAGAACAAGAAGGGAAAGTTTATCTTTGTTACAGTCACATAGGATATCATTTGCGAATTTGACAAGAGCTGTTTCATTACTGTCACATTGGAGGATTCAACCAGGAATTCCAGAAAAGATGGAAATAGATTTGGAAGACAACAACCTTCAATGACCTTAGAGAGGAAGGGAATGTTATAAATGGAGGCAATAGGTGCAAGAATGGTGGGTTCAAGGCTTCGTTTTCGAGAAAAGAATCATGATAGCACATTTAAAGGAGAGAAAAACATTACCTCCTTTACAGGAAACCATTAACTTTAATGGAACTTTGACTCAGTGGGCTCGTGGATGGATCAAGGATTGTGGCAGAGTCAGCTGATCAGGTGATCTCATTCTGAGTGACAGAAAAGTCCATGTGCTCTTTACATTTATTAAGCGAGGGTAGAGAAGATGGGGAAGAGAGGCTTAAGAAATAGTTTGCAGTAGAGAAATAACCAGGGATTATATTTGTATTCCAGGATGATACTGGAATAATGGGTACTTTTAACAACAAATGTGATCCAGCCAGATCTAACATTGAATGGCTAAACTAGGTATTTGCCATATCCTTTCAATCTTCATTACTTGGACTTGAGGGAGTGGAGGTGAGGGCTGCTATGAGAGAACAGAAAGGTGGGAGTAATGGTATGACTGAGGACCAGGGCATTTGAAGTGGAGGCAATTGTGCAGTTGAACAAATTAGTAATTGTTGAAATATTGTGGTGAACAGTTGGGATTTTAAAAGTATGATTGTAAATGAATTGGGAGATTTTTATCCGGGGATTTTCCACATCTCAAATTTCATAATTGATTCAAATGGCCAGGGATCTGGCAAACAGAAAACCAGACACCACAAAGTGCTCATTATGTATCTTGGAACAACTGGTTACCTAGTCACTGAGGTAGAGAAAAAGGATTAACTAATCATATAATCATGAGCGTGAATAAGAATTTTTTAGTTTATTTTCTGGACTCAGACAGCTACAAGAAATAACATTTATTTAATGCTTTTAATTTAAAAAATGTCTAAGGCATTTGACAAGAGCATTATCAGACTAAATTTGACATCTTTGATTATATCTTAACAGGTGGATCAGCTGTTGTTCAGACCAAGGCTTCCTTTAGTTCCAGCAGCACTTCATCCAAAAGAATTGGCAGGTGAGAATTGACTTTTATCTTCAGAATATAATGGTAAATATATTGGTAACTTTTGGTCTGTAAATTGCTACAGTACAAGGTGTGCACTTCTTTTGATAACCATTCAAAATTAGTACTGGCAGATGCCAGAATCCATAATATATAATTCCAACAGGAAGGCCTGAATTGTGATCAGGTAAAGGAATCTAACCAATTTTCCATTCTCCAGCCCTGGCATATAGAGACCAGTTGTAACCAATTTGACCAAAATAATTTAAACCAAGAATCAGACCAAAGAACTATATGGTCTATATAATTCAGCTACTCATTGGGATAACCTAATAAGTCATCTGCATGTGGGAATTCTTTAATTTTGTGGCCTTTTCAGTATTTTTGACAGAGAAGATGATGCACGGTCTAGCAGTTTGTTGGCACTCGAGAAGAAACAGGCTGAGAAGCGGAAGGAGGTGATGAGATCACAAACATTGCCACGCACTTCAGGAACACAAGCACGAAAGGCATTAATTGAGAAACTGGAAAAGGAAGGTGGAAGGTAGGATTCTCAGCAAGAAATCTTTAAAATATGTTTTGCTGTATTTAATGTATAATGTTTGTAAAAGCAAGATACTGAAAATCTTATATGGTGCATTTTTATGCCCAACTCATCATTGTAGCATTATCTGAGGAAATTGTTAATACCTTTGTTGCAGAATCAATTTAATGAAGTATATTGTTTAAAAATTGTTAGACATTTTTGAAAAGGCTAAATTTATTGTTCACCCCTAATTACCTTTATAAAGGTGGTGATGAGTTGCCTTTTTGAGCCACTGTTATTCTTAGATACATCCACAGTGCTATTAGTGAGAGTTCTAGGATTTTGACACAGCATCAATGTAGGAACAGCAAAATATTTCCAAGTCAGGATGATTTATGACTTAGGGGAAACTTGCATGTGGTTGTTTACCTGGGCATCTGCTGTTTTTGTTTTTCTAGTTGATAGAAGTCAAAGGCTTAGAAAATGCTGTCAAAGGAACCTGTTAAAGGCAAATTGTTGTAGCATATCATGTAGATGGTATGCACTACTGCCATGTGCATAGACAAATGTTCTGCCCTAATGTAAGAATTGATTTGTTGTGGGACTATAGAGCCAAACTGGATGAACTAAAATAAATTGTGATTTTCTTGTAAGTCATTCAACCATTGTTTCTAATGCCTTGATTTTTTTTATCAGTTTTATAGCAGTTAATCATGTGAGTTGCAACTTTTGGGGCATGATTTTTTTGGATGGCAGGAGGGAACGTGTCATCACAGATACTGGCTGTCCTGAAACCATTTAGTAAAGAGCATTCTGGGGTTGGGGGTACTTGCAGATGTAGGATGGAGTCAGATATGCTACTACCCATGTGGATCAGAAGTGGCCACAGAGACTGTCAAATGCCAAGGGAGACTGTTTAAAAGGCTTGTCCTGGTTCTCTGAGACTTGTGCCAGTTGTTTTGTTAAATATCTCTTACCTCTAACACCCATCACTCCTGTATCCCATCCACCCGACTCATCCCAGCCCATGATCTCCATCCACCTCAATGTATCCTCATAACATCCATGTTAATGCATACTTCTAACCACCTGTAAAGTCCCTTTAGCCCTATGCTCAACTTATGCCAATCCTTTTTCCCTTACACCCTTCATGCCAACTTGCTTAATGTATATCTTGAGCAGACCTCAGGAATAAAATAAAGGTCTAAATGCCTGTTACAGCCTTTATTGTCGTTAAAAAAAACTCACATTCATGAAAGCATGCAAAACATTAAATCCACTTAAAGTATTGAATTCCTTATAGCTGCAAACAGACTTGTATTCAGAACTCCACACCATAGGCAAATGATCCTTTAATAACCTCTTTCAGCTGTCATTCAACTTTGAACTTGAGAACACCTTCTAAGATAAACATAGGTTATAGAAAACTTTAATCATGACATAATGATAGCTCTAGATTATTTCAACAGACAGATATTGTAACTGTTAGGACATTTTTTTCCAAGTCGCACTGACTCAGAGAGCATATTTTTAAATTGCATTTTAAGGGCTGATATCTTTACAGACTCTTATCCAGCCTTCAAAAGTATTTATGATGTAAAAATTCATAACTCCCAAACCACTGGTTAAAGTACTTGCTACACAAAAATGAGTTTTGTTTGAATTCAACACTGACTTCAAATGGCCTGCTGAGTTTGCATTTCCCTCGCATATGAGTGACACCTCACCCCTTTGACTTACCACCACAAAGTGGACAAGAATAGAATTAATAAAATTGAGGTAGGAAGAAATCAGTTCTAAGACAGGAAAAGGCTGATACGATGGGTTCAGTCAATTTCTTGTCTTTTCTCCATATTCCTTGGTATGCTTTTCTAACCAAACCCAATATCACAATCCTGAAAGCTTAAATTATCCTAGCAAATACAACATTTTGGGAAAGGAAGTTCCTAATTTCTATGATTCTCTGTAAGCAAAAGTACTTCCTGATTTTTGTTTGTGTATGGCCAAGTTTTAATTTTTAGATTGTATCCTCTTTTTCATGATACATCCATCAGAGGTTATAGTTCCTCCATATTGATCCTACCAAATTATTTTAACATTTAAACTACCTTGATTAGATCACTTTGAAATGTCTGATGCTAAAGGAAACAGAAAACAAGCTTATGCAATCTTATCTCATATTTTAACCTTATAAGCTTCACCTTCATTCTAATGAGTTTGCAATAGATCCGTGCCCAAAGCCTATGTATCCTTCCTATGACACAATGCCCAGAACTGAATACATTTTTCCAGATGGGGTGTGATTAAGATCCTACCCTTGAAATATAAATGATCCCCTTTGTTTTTTAGTCACCTTCAGAGAGAGGCCAACATCCCATTAGCCATTTGTTTGCCTTTTGTATCTGTTTATTAACTCGTGATGATTTCCGTATTTGGACTCCCAAATCTTTTTGCTCCTTTAGTACCTAGTTTCTTATCATTTAAAAAATATGCAGATTTATTATTCCTAGGCCAAAAGTGAATGACATCACACTTGTATATATTGAACTCCATTTGTCAGTTTTTATCCACTCAGCTGTTCTATGGCCTTTTGCAACTTCTTGATCTCATCTGCACTACTTCACCCTCTTTAATGTCATTTGCAAACTTAGGTGTACAGGTCTTCATTCCTTCATTTATGTCATTAGTAAATGTGCTGAAAGAAACCTTCCCGGGTTCAAATGCAAATTTGAAATCTGATTTTTCAGATTTACATGATTTAATCAAATCGATGTCTATTCTTCTGCCTGGCTACAAATGAGAAGATAGTCGTTTCTCTAGTCACTGTTGACCCAGGATGTTTTGTGTTTTTTTTTGTCTATTTCAAGATAATTGCAGGATATGAGAGAGAGCATAGAATGGAGCAGCAAAGAATTCAGCTTCCAGTTTTTCTTTATTCTGGATATACTTCTTTTCATTAGTGCATTTAGCATTGATATGGCAGCAGTAAGGGTATATAAAAAAAGTCATTTGCGTACAAATCCGCCTCCTCCCCCTTCCCCCTCACACTCACACTCACACAACACCAGGAACTTTCTGTCAATCAATGAAAACCCATTGGATTAGGATGAAGGGGGTGGTGACAGGGAGTGGAAGTCCGGCAGTTCTGATAGAATTGATACTGCAAAGAAAAATCTACAATCATATAGATACATTGTAATGAAATGTGGGACATATATTCTAGTCAGTACTTTCCTCACGAAAACTGTCATCCAGAGAAAATTGCTTGCCTAGCAACTCGAGTAAGTCATCCCAAAAGAACTGTTATCTTTATCTATGTGTGTGTGAATATCAATTACATTACTTTAGTTATTTGCAAGAACCAAAATACTTTGTATATTTCAGTCCTGGAAATCCAGCCATTGCCAGGGTGAAGGTGCAGAGGTCCTCAAGTTGTGGTGTGCCAAATGCTAACAGTATTAAACAGATGCTGCTTGACTGGTGCAGAGCCAAGACACGTGGTTATGAGGTGAGCACACACACCCTCTATCTTTTCAGGGAAAGAAAATGTAGAATTTTTTTTGTGGCAGTGGGAGAGAAATAATTCAATCTCACCTGTATCAGAAAAGTTTTTAAATGGATGAGATTACAGGAGCTGGTCATTCAGGTGTTCTAGCTTGTTGAGTGAGTCAATCACTTCTGTCCAATGTCCATTAATATCTTTAGTTAATGATCTATTAATCTCCATCTTCCTATTTAATTCCTGAACAGCCCAACTCTAATTTTGGAATTGTAGTCTCTTGTTCTGTATTCCCCCAACAATTGTTCATTTGTGTCTATTCTGACAGATCCTTCCATCATTTTTGTTTGATTCAGTACAAGTATCAGGCTCATTATCTCTTGCTTTAACCTGTTTAAGTTAACATTGTCGGTAAAACAAGAGAATGTCATACAAACTTACTTAAACCTAATAATGGAACAAGAGTTTGAAAATGACACAAGTATTAATTTTATTCAATATTGAATATTGTTTGCACCTTTTTAAGATGGATGATGACACTAGGTTCTTTATTTTTAATACCAAATACAATGGCATAAAATCAGAGAACTGGATTCTTTGACATTCTGTCACTGTACTGCTATTGCAAGAAATCCTTACTGTTGATGACCCATAAAATAATAAAAATGACAACTTAAAAATTTATTTGTTATTATGTATGGTATTTTGTTTAAACAATGAATATTGAAAACACATTTGGAGGAAGAGACAATGGCTGGTTCAAAAGTTATTGAACTGCGATGTTTCAATAGTTTTATTTTAATTTTGCTTCATTTAGTTTTCTTTAGTTCCCTCTCGGCCATTTTATGTGATTGAATTAGCTAGATAAGCTTTTTAAATAATAATTGCTGATATTTACATTACCTGTAATTTGTAACAGTTTGATTTTAAACAGAGCCAAATGGCAGAACTATTTCTGAAGATAATTGTGTTCCATTGTCAATTTTGAAAGAGTGTTAAATCATGAGATGTTTTACATTACCCATCTTAGAACAACTAATTCTCTGTTCAAGTCACTCTAATATTTTGCTTTGTCCGTCAGCATGTCACCATCCAGAACTTCTCCTCCAGCTGGAGTGATGGGATGGCATTTTGTGCTCTGGTGCATAACTTCTTCCCTGATGCCTTTGATTACTCACAACTGAATCCTAGCAACCGTCGACATAATTTTGAGGTGGCATTCCAAGTGGCTGAGTAGGTACCATTTCTAGATCTTTATGTGCTTTGTATTTTCTTGGCTTTAGTAGAATAATGCGTCTTGCAGCAATTATTGAACATTTCATTACAGAGAGTGCTACATTTGAAAAATGTGATAGCAGTATAACGACTCACAAAATAATGAGTTACATTGCATTTTGGGTTCTAAAACATAACTAAGTTGAAAAGAAGAATGTGTATCATGTTTTCCCCAAAAAAAGATTAACAAGATGCTCCATAACAATATTAATGTGAGGAGCTTGCTAATAAGTGTTTGTGATATCAAGGAACTGAGTAACCACCTTCCTGTGCAATACATGCAATAATCTTAGAACATAGAACAATACAGCACAAACAGGCCCTTCGGCCCATGAGTTGCGCCGATCACATCTACCAATCCACAGACCTATCTATAACCCCCTATCCTATTCGTTTCCATATACTCATCCAGAAGTCTCTTAAAAGACCCCAGTGAGTTTGCCTCAACAACCTCCGACGGCAGTCGGTTCCATTCACTCACCACCCTCTGAGTGAAAAACCTACCCCTGACATCTCCTTTGTATTTGCTTCCCTGCAAATACAATCTTACTCATTTTTGAAGCTGTACATTTTCTCTCAAATATTATTGGCCTTATGGTAATACTATTTTTATTTTAAGACTGTGAAACAAATCTTTACAGTTTAAAAAAAAGTAAAGTTTGTTTATTAATGACAATAACATTGCAATGAAGTTACTGTGAAACTCCCCCTCGTTGCCACACTCCGGCATCTGTTTGGGTCAATGTACCTAACCAGCACGGTCTTTCAGAATGTGGGAGGAAACCGGAGCATCCGGAGGAAACCCATGCAGACACAGGGAGAACATGCAAACTCAAACACAAGACAGTGACCTCAGCCAGGAATCAAACCCAGGATCATGGTGCTGTGAAGCATCAGTGCTAACCACTGTTACCGTGCTGCTCAAATTTTGAGCTTAGGTGTTGGTATCTTCGATATTTTTTCAAAATGCTTTAAACAAGGGTCATCTAAAAACTGAAATAAATTCTCAGTGAAACTAAGTAGTCCATCTGCCTATATAGCTCCAACTCATTTACATATAAGAAAGGAAGCATTAATTTGTTGATTTCTGACAAATTGATATCTATTGTGCATTCTGTACTCGCTGAGTTAGCAGCTATAAAATAAATGAGTAACTGATATTGGTGTGGATTCATACCTACGTGGATGCAAGCCTGGACCCAGATTTTCACTCCCAGATCAGGTATGCTGAGATGAAAGATTTCCCAGCTCTGCAAATTCAACCTTTAAAAATGTCTGCCCAGTGTTTTGGATTTTCAGTTGGGGGTGGGGAGAGCTCAGACAGGAGGCTTGCAGATAGATGATCCCACAAGTGGAGAAGGTTTAGAGGCAGCAGTGCATGTCAGGTGACTTAGACACATGTAAAAAGCACCTACTTGGGATTGCCAATTTGACGAATGCGGCATTGAAGGTGACATTGTGAAGTGATCAGGTGAGTGCCAAAGCTGTAAATGTTGTCCAACTGTTAGGTAATCTTGGAATGGATGGTTCAATGTAGGTTTCTGAATGGAAGTATTGAGTGGATTCCCAAGACACGGCCATGAACATTATCTTGCCACCACAACTTGATGCAGAGAATATACATTGATATAGTAAGCCAACTTGATTCAGTGGCTGACTAAACAACATTGCCATGCTCATCTTCCCATCCATTGGCCCTATTTCCCCCCATTTCTCTGGATGTGCCCACATCTTGCAATCTTGGCTAGGACTGTCATATTTGCACCGTGTAGTGATGTAACAATCTGAATAAGATAGAATAAGCCAGTCGGGCTATCAATTCTCGTTGAGCACAGCATGCCATCTTGGAGTGACAGCCACAACATACATTGCAACAGGTGTATATGCAGATTCCTTCTCTCAATTACACTGTTAAGAATATTTGTAAATGCAGAGATGTACATGGTTAGTGCATGTAAGCATATAAAAGCAAATTAGAGCAATGTATTTTAAGTTGCTGATGTCCCTTCTCACCATATGTTTTCATTAATTACTAAGTCATAGAATGTCACATGCTGGAGGGACAGGACCATGTTTGACCAACACGGTCCTGATGGATGAGATGCAAAGGCAA
The DNA here is from genome assembly GCA_024679065.1 of Sphyrna mokarran. Lineage (NCBI taxonomy): Eukaryota > Metazoa > Chordata > Chondrichthyes > Carcharhiniformes > Carcharhinidae > Sphyrna > Sphyrna mokarran. Next base: position 35,651,806 of record JAGIQG010000020.1, on the reverse strand, counting down.
AAGGATAGCTAAAGTGCGAGACCCGACAGATTAAATCCTTAATGCTGAAGCACAAGATTTTGTAAGCTGTTCATTTAAGTGTGTGCAAAACAAATGTGAATAGGCATTATGATGCACAGATGCATTGAATAGCATTATCTTTGCATACACTATATATGAGGTTGGCAAAAATTCATATCGTGTTTGCAGAACAACAGGGCAGAGAATTCAAAAGCGATAGCTTGGACGGAGGGTGGGTGAGCCAACCTGAGACCTTTGTGCTCCTGGAGATCATTCGGTGCTATGTTATGGTGATGTTCAATCTCCAGTAGCAGATGATAAAGGAAGTGTTGAGATTTCCTTGGCACATGGTGGAAATCATATTCTTACTTTGAGCATGATGGGCCATTGACATGAAAAGGAATGCAACGATGAAGTTAAGTCATGTGGACAGAGTAGGAACGGTTGTGGTAATGCATGCATTCGTGTGCTTTTACCTGGACAAGGGCTACACCTCAATATTTTGCATAGGTTTGCTGGCTCTCCCCTGACCCAGATCCTTCAGGCATCAGGAGGAGGAAGGGATATCCCAGGAAGCAGTGTCACATCATACTAGCCTGCATCCACCAACTCAGAGGAATTTTGAATGATTGTAGCACATGTTTAGAGTCAGTGGCACCAGAGTATAGGAGAAGGTGTCAGAGTCAGAGACATCTGTACACAATCCCCATGAAGGATGCTGGAAAGCTATGATGATGCTGTAGTGGGCAGAAGCATAGAACCTCGGGAATTGGCTTTTGGGGTAGTGTTTGTCTAACTAGGAGTAGCTGTGTGGACATCTGAGTTCCCTGAGACAGTGGGAGCTCTTTGATTGTGAATCATGAGCTCCACATTGTTCTAAGAGCTCAGCTGCGCAAGCTTTGATTATGAGAGATTGGACAGTCTTACGGAGACACAGATGCAAGAGCAGAGTCTCGGCCAGGGAAGATTGCAAGCCTTACTCAGTAGTCTGGAACAGTCCATGAACAGTGTGACACTGATCACAGAATACTTGAAGAGCTGTGTACACTGAACAGGACGATGCGACTGTTGGCCCGGCAGTCACTGGATTGGATGACTGCTGTGCACTAACAGCCAGCCTATCATCTCATTTGAAGGCCAGCCCAAGACTGTGGAGGTAACTGAAGAGGCTGAAAATACTAAGAGCTCTTCAGCATCCTCTTATCCGACACCTTTTTGGCCCCTTCACCAGTGTCCTTGTCTGCCCCCCATGTGCTGCCCATGCAGAGATACAGAAGCTACAGTCTGAGGGAGATCCCCAATGGGTGCCTTTACAATGATGCAAGCCAATACAATCCTCATTGCCCATTGAACAATATAACTAGCCTGCTGCCACCATCCCCAAGGGTACACTTCATAGGATGTGTGAACGCAGATTGCTGTTGCGCCTACATCACTAAGGGGTCACTGTTTCTGTATTCATATTGTAGATTGTACATTTGATTGACATATTTCTTTTCACTTCCACATGACTATCTGTGCATGCTCAAGAGAGAGTTCAAAAGGAATAATATGTGAGTTAGCACCTTACCAGTAATACTGAGAGCAGCATACTGAGTTGCATGTGAACGTGTCTGCAGTAGGAATAATGACATGGCCTGATTGAGGCATATGAAAACTTCTATCTTCTCTGTTGCATCACATAAAAATCCAGAGGTCAAAGACTTGAGCACTAAAGATGTTCTTTGTAACTTTCCATCTAAGCATGACTTTAATGGAGACTTAATGAACTGACTCCATGATCAGATGCTGGTCAACAAATGCAACTGAAGCATGAGTGCCAAGTACTATACATTCATGCACACCGTAGTGTAGTAATTTGGCTGTGGTGTGGGCAGTATAGCTCAGTAGGCCATCTATTGTCCAGTTAATACATGTCGGGTGCTGCTGGATTACTAGTCTAGTGATAATACCACTAGGCCATCGCACAAATGTTGAAAGATGGTAATAACTATGTTTATGATGGAGATGGTAGATGCAATTTGAATGTGACAGAAATTAACACAGCTTTTCTTTTGGAAGTTATTGGCTTTCATTTCAGAGTCAGATGTGGCCCAGATCAGATGACAGATTTCTTTCCCTAAAGGATATTAATGAACCAAATAGGTTTTTTGACAATTGTTTCATGGCCCTGATTAGATTTTTAATTCCAAATTTCAAATTCAACTTTCACCATCTGCCACGTAGGATTTGAACCTGGGTCCTGGATTTTATTTTAGTTAATTTGTGCGACATGGGCATCACTGGCTGGTCAGCATTTATTGTCCATCGCTAGTTGCCCTTGAGAAAGTGATGGTGAGCTGCCTTCTTGAATTGTTGCAGTCCATGTGCTGTGGGTTGACCCCCAATGTCGTTAAGGAAGGAATTCCAGGATTTTGACCCATAGAACCATAGAATCATAAAAACATAGGAATCTTACGAAGCAGAAGGATGTCATTCTGCCCATTAAGCGTGCACCAGCAACAATCCCATGCAGGCCCTATCTCTGTAACCACACATTTTTACCCTACTAATCTTCCGGATGCTAAGAGTCAATTTAGTATGGCTAATCAATCTAATCTCCATGTCTTTGGAGAGTGGGAGAAAACGAGAGTACCCAGAGGAAACCCAAACAGATGCAGGGAGAACATGCAAACTCCACACAGTCATCCAAGGCCAGAGTTGAATCCAGGTTCCTGGCACTATGAGGCAGCAGTGCTAGCCACTCTGTTACCTTGTCGCTCCTTCCAGCTGTTCCTAGGTCAAGGTGTTGAGTGGCTTGGAGAGGAGCTTGCAGCTGATAGTATTTCCAAATATCTGTTGCCCTTGTCCTTCTAGATGGAAGTGGTTGTGGGTTTGGAAGGTGCTGTCTCAGGATCTTTGGTGAATTTCTGCAGTGCATCTTCTAGATAGCACACACTGCTGCTATTTAGTGTTGATAGTGTAGGGAGTGGATATTTGTGGATTGTGCCAAACAAGCAGGCTGTTTTGACCTGGATGGGGTCAAGTTTCTTGAGTGTTGTTGGAGTTGCACCCATCCAGGCAAGTATTCCATGACATTCCTGATTTGTACCTTGTAGATGATGGACAGACTTTGGGGAGTCAGGAGGTGAGCAACTTGTTGCAGTATTCCTAGCCTCTGACGTGCCCTTGTAGCCATTGGGTTGGGGACGGCTTCAAAGTGTTCAGCCCATCTTTGCAGGACCTGAGCCTTCCTGTAACGAGAGTTGTACCGTCTGTGCTCAGGAGGAGAGAACTCCCAAGAGATTGAGATCCGTAGAGAGTGTTGAGGGCTTCATAGAACCGTTTCAAGTCATTTCTGTCGGTATACCCCTGTATATCGTCTTGGCACTCAGCCAGGCATCTTGCATTTTACGCAGTTTATTCTGGACTGTGCTGCAAAAGCATTTTTCTTGGCAATTAATGATGGGTCATTCTGACAGACACGATGAAGGCAGTGCTTTTCAACAAGTGGAGCCTGTATCTCCTCATCATTTACATCGAACCATCCATGCTGCTTGAGGGTAGAGAACCCGAGCATCTTCAGTGCAGATGAATGGACAACTGCGTTCCCAGTTATCTTTTAACGATGGAGACAATAGACAGGATTCTCCAGGTAGATATCAGCAGCGCCATTGATGACCCACTGGTAGTAGCCAAAGTCACAGAAGCTGTCAATCAGCTATCCACTGGCAAAACTCCAGGAGCAGATGCCATACCCACAGAAATCTGCAAAGCTGCTGCTCATGTACTTATTGAGAAGCTCACCAAGTTGTTCCACCCCTTTTGGAAGCAAGGATCCATTCCTCAGGAACTTAAAGATGCTTCCATCATACACCTCTACAAGAGGAAGCGCAATTGGCAAGTATGCAGCAATCACCGTGGAATCTCACTGCTCTCCGTCACAGAAAAAACCCTCGCAAGAGTCCCGCTAAATCGTCTGGTCACTCATCTGGAGCTGGGCTTGCTTCCAGAGTCACAGTGTGGTTATTGACATGATTTTTGCTATGCCCCAACTTCAGGAAAGGTGTGAGGAGCAGAAACGCAAGCTCTACATAATCTTTGTTGACCTCGTGAAAGCCTTTGATACTGTCAGCTGACAAGGCCTGTGGAGGATCATGTCAGGGTTCGGCTACCCCCCAAATTCATTCTGATGATATGCCAGTTCCATGATGGCATGATGGCCAGAATACTGGATAGCAGAAAATCCTCTGAGGCATTCCCGGCACCAAACGCGTCAAACAGGGCTGTGTGCTCGAACCCACATTGTTTAGCATGCTGAATGATGCCTTCTAGGTCCGTATCAACAGCGCCATTGATGACCTACCGGTAGTAGCCAAAGTCACGAAAGCTGTCAGCCAACTATCAGTGGCAAAGCCTCAGGGGCAGATGCCATACCCAGTGTTGCTGAAATCAGCCTCAAGTACAGAGTGGATGGGAAACTCTTCAATCTGAGGAGACTTCAAGCTATTACCAAAGTGAAGGAGATTGTTCTGCGGAACTTCCTCTTTGCTGATGACAGAATGGACAAATTTTCCACGGCTTGTGACAACTTTGGACTCACCATCAATGTTAAAAAGACCGAAGTCACTCACCAGCCTGCTCTTCATGCACTGTACACAAAACCCATTATCACAATCAAAGGGCAGAAACTACAGGCAATGGACTAGTTCACTTATCTTGGCAGCACCCTCTCCCAAGCTGTGACTATTGATCCAGAAGTTAACTATTAATCCAGAAGAGAATAGCAAAGGTAAGTTCTGCTTCTGGTAGACTGCGCTCTACTGTATGGGAATATCGAGGAATCAGCCCAGCAACAAAACTGAAGTTCTTCAGCATTGTGGTACTCACTACTCTCCTGTATGCTTATGAACCATGGATTGTGTATTGAAGGCTCAATCATTTCCACGTGACTTGCATAATAACCTGTATTGGCATGATAAGAGTTATCTCTTGTCAGTCCACAGCCACACAAGAGATGACTCTTATCATGTCAATACAGGTTTGATTTAGGTACTACCTGCTTTTGATGCAAGCTTTGTACCTGTTCAGGACTATTCTTTTGTACTGGCTTGTTGTATGCAGTCTAATATTGTTACGTGCTTGATATCTGCAGGAGCTTAGTTTTGTACATATCTGGCTTCAGTACACACCCTGGCTCCAGTAACAATCTCATTTATGTCTGCCATTGAAGTTTATAACCAAATTTATTTTCCCCACCTAGAACTTTCAGTGGTGTTACTCCATGTAACTGTTTAAAGAATGAGTTTGTTTATGTATTGCTATTATTGGAAGTGATAAATCATGCTTGAAGATTTTCCTGGGTTTCTAATGCATAAGCACAAGTCCTGTTTATTGCATGTATAACATTTATAATATTTTTAGTAGCTGAGCTTTATATTCATCGATATTTGACAGGCTAGTCTGAGCTCTCTTATTACATATGTTCTGAGCAATGCTTTCATTATTATCTGCCAGTCTGTGTGGTTCTGGTGATTTCAACAATCAATTTTTCGTTTAGACTTTTATACTAAAGTTTAAGTAACATGATCAATACTCTCAGAAAATGTAATGTTAAGAATATTGTTGGATTATTGTTGTTTTAATTTTTGACTGAGAACATATTGCTTCCAATACTGAATATAAAGAAATAGATTGATGCACCACTCAGTTTGCTGTTGAACCATATAAACCCTCAAGATGACGTATGAACTTCTAATCTGCATTATATTAGCTGATCTTAGCGACAGTAATGGGAATAATGTAGATAATGCAAATATTTTAAGGTTACTGATGATTTATAAATCCTTGAAGTGTTTATTGACAGAATCAGGATATTATCTCTCATCTACATTTCTTCTTTCCAAAGCTGACCTACATTTCTCCTCTATGCTTCTTTATTTACAAATGGCAAATTTTCTCTGATATTTGAATCCTTTGCTTCCTTAAGGTGTTAACTGCTTATTAGGGTATGGTTTCTTAGATGCTAAGTATCCTTCAGCATCTTGCTGAAGTGACTTTCTCTTCAGTCTTCAAGTGTTATTGAAATAAATGTTTTTCCTATCTTTATGTCTTGCCATGCTGTACACCATGCCTCAGTTCAGAGGGTAAGCAGGAGACCTGTAACTTGGTATTTCAACTGCTATATGAAGTTCATGTATTCAATATCATAGTAAATCACTCAGGCCCCCATCAATAGTATAATTATTATTTGTTGTTCCAAGAACTGTTCATTTTTAAACTAAAAGCTACGGAAGAATGTATTTGTGTTTTAAAAGTAGATATCATGCTCTTGGAGGTTGCTCCAGGAGTTGCCTAGTGCTTCATGTCGTCAGCGTATGCTTAAACTGGACCATCTGATGGGCAACGTGACAGCTCAGAGACTATCACTGTTGCTGTGCTGACACATGGATTTGGGCCTGTGTCTGTGGGAGTTTGCGCGTTCTCCCCGTGGTTGCGTGGGTTTTCTCCGGGTGCTCCGGTTTCCTCCGGGTGCTCCGGTTTCCTCCCACATCCCAAAAATGGCTGATTGGGTAACAAATTGTCCCTATATTGGTCCCTATATGGGAACCTTCAACAATAGGCATAGCCTAAAGTCAAGGATATGTCATTAAGACGTTAGGACGGCGGCGTGGGCTCGTTGGACCGAAGGGCCTGTTTCCCGTGCTGTGTTGTTCTTTGTTTGTTGTTCTATCATTCACTATCTGCAACTGGTTGCAATTCCAAATAAATATGCATGTTTCTTAAGAGAAGTAATTTTTAATATATAAAGATAAATAATAAAAACTAATATTAGTCTCAGAAATTATTACTTCTGACTTTTTAATTGAGCTACGTAAGCATAAACCTGCTTGAAGGTTATTCCCAGGAATGCTGGAACATTTAATATCATTAAGATGCATCTTGAATTCAACCACCACCCCAATAGCACTGCTATTCAATAGAGCTACCAATCTATTGCTAGGAGCTCTTGGCAGACTTGAGTCCTTGATCCTGGGGAAGGCCTGCCACTGTCCCGAATGGCATTTAATTCAAGGGACAAAACTGGCTTGGCGAAAGAAGACGAAGGGTAGCGGTGGAAGGGTGCGTTTCTGAATGGAAGGCTGTGACAAGTGGCATCCTCAGTGATCAGTGTTGGGACCCTTGCTGTTTGTAATATATATAAATGATTTGGAGAAAAATGTAACTGGTCTGATTAGTAATTTGTGGACGACACAAAAGTTGGTGGATTTGTGGATCGCGATGAAGACCATCAGAGAATACAGCAGGATATAGATCAGTTAGAGACTTAGGTAGCGAGATGGCAGATGGAGTTTAATCTGGACAAATGTGAGGTAATGCATTTTGGAAGGTCTCATACAGATAGGAAATATACAGTAAATGGCAGAACCCTTAACAGTATTGATAGGCAAAGGCATTTGGATGTACAGGTGCACGGGACACTGAAAGTGGCATTGAGGTAGTCAAGAAGGCATATGGCATGCATGCCTTCATTGGTTGGGGCATTGAGTTTAAAAATTTGGCAAGTCATGTTGCAGCTTTATAGAACCTTAGTTCTTAGTTAGGCTGCACTTGGAATATAATGTTCAATTCTGGTCACCACACTACCAGAAGGATGTGAAGGCTTTGGAAAGGTACAGAAAAATGTACCTGGTATGGAGGGCATTAACTGTGAGGAGAGGTTAGAGAATTTTGGTTTGTTCTCCCTGGAATGACAGAGGTTGAGGAGTGACCTGATAGAAGTCTACAAGAATATGAGAGGCATGGACAGAGTCGATAGTCAGAAACTTTTTCCCAGGATGGAGGAGTTGGGGGCATAGATGTAAGGTGTGAGAGGCAAGGTTTAACTGAGATTTTATTGGTAGATTTTAGTAGATTGGTAGATTGGAGATTTTAGCTTTTATTGGTAGGGGGATTGAATTTCAGAGCCGCAACGTCATGTTGCAACTGTACAAAACTCTAGTGCGGCCGCACTTGGAGTATTGTGTGCAGTTCTGGTCCCCACATTATAAGAAAGATGTGGAGGCATTGGAGAGGGTACAGAGGAGGTTTACCAGGATGTTGCCTGGTATGGAGGGCAGGTCTTATGAAGAGAGGCTGAGGGATTTGAGGTTGTTTTCGTTAGAAAGGAGGCGGCTAAGAGGGGACCTTATTGAAACATATAAGATGATTAGAGGTTTAGATAGGGTGGACAGTGATAGCCTTTTTCCTAGGATGGAGAAAGCTAGCACGAGGGGACACAGCTTTAAATTAAGGGGTGATAGTTATAGGACGGATATCAGAGGTAGGTTCTTTACCCAAAGGGTGGTTAGGGAGTGGAATGCCCTGCCTGCGGCAGTTGTAGATGCGCCAAGTTTGGTGGCGTTTAAGAGGTTAGTTGATAAGTTTATGGAAGAGAAGGGAATGGTTTAGTTTGGAGGGTCATTGCTTTTTTCATAATTGGTCGGCGCAACATCGAAGGGCCTGTTCTGCGCTGTAATGTTCTATGTTCTATGAGATGTACGAAGCAGATTTTTTACACAGAGAATAGTGGGTGCCTGGAACTCGTTGCCAGGGAGGTAGTGGAAGTGGATATGGTAATGATTTTTAAGGGGTACCTTGACAAATACATGAATAGAATGAGAATAGAGGGATATGGTTCTCAAAGGGTAAGGGTTTTAGTTAAGTCAGGCAGCATGGTTGGTGCACGCTTGGAGGGCCAAAGAGCCTGTTCATGTGCTGTAATTTTCTTTATTCTGTGTTCTTTTGACTTCCCAAAAAGAGGCAACAAGATGTCCCACTGTCTCTCTAGCCGATGGGAAAGACCCAGGGATACATTGGCAATGCCCACTGAGCATTTAATTTAAAAAATTTTCATTTGCCACTGTCATAATTTTTGAATTAATGTGAGATAAAAGATATTCATCTAAAATTGCAGGTGGGATTCTCCCAACAAGATCCTATGTCGAATTAACATAAAAACTGGAGGAGATCCCACTGTTTTTTCAACAGGATTTTCAAAATGAATCTCCCACATTCTATGGGAGTGCACTGGCATGAATGTGATGAAAAATTAGGAGTGAGGCCTATTGGAGAGACCATCTGTGCAGACCACTACACATGCGCCGATCTGTCAGCGTGCAGATCAATGCATATACAGTAGCCCCACAATGCCAGTCTTCTGATCACTGGTGATTCGCAACCATGCAATGCTGGCCATGTGACCTCCAGGTCCCCAGCCCCTGATACCTGCCCTCTTTCCCTCAAATCTCTTCCTCCCCCCGCCTCAAATCTCTTCCTCCCCCAACCTGATGACCAGGCCCAATTGCTGGCCTTCCTTTCTCTGTCACTGCCAAGTGCAGTGGCAGCAGGACCACACACCTCCACTGATCTCTCCACCCTGCCCCCTTGGCACTACCTGATGCTCAGTGGGCAGTGCCAAGCTATCCCTGGGCATTGCCACTTTCCTTCTTTAGCAGTGCCAAGAGGCCAGGCTGGCCCTGCCAAGTTCCAGTGCACAGGAAGAACCCTCTTCCTGGCTTCCCTTCACTCCAGCAGGGTTGGGTTGCCAGCTCCCCATTAGTAGTGAAGTGTTGTAAACCCTACTGGAGTGAAACATGTTGGCAGTGGGGAAGAAGAGTGATGGAGACTCCAGCAGGTTTGGAGACTTCAGTCCCGGGCCCGCTAATGTTGTGTAAATTCTAATTTAAATAATTATACAGCACTACACCAATTTGTGGTGCGGAGCTGACGACACCGGAAATCTAGCACAGAGACTTGCGGAAGCCATGACCCCCAGTGGGAACCCCACTAAATGGCCTCTGCTTGAGTCTCCCGACCTGCTGCACTCTTTAGCATCTTTTGAGAAATATAGATAATGAAACTTCCTCTTTAAGTCTTTAAGCTTTACCTGCCATCCCACAAAACAATTGTCACAGGATAACTTGCTCTAAATTTGCTGTCTTAACTGAGAAATTTGTCTTTCCATCAAATGTCAAGAGACTCTTTAGAAGGACCATCTTCCCTCAAAGTAAAATTTTGACCCTACAGTTAATGCTTGTGGAGAAGGGTGTGTTAGAAGGTTTTGGATGCTGAATAATCTGTTTTGCTCTTATTTGTTTTCTACATCTCTCCTTTTTATGTTCTTTACTGCATGGCCATTATGTAAACTGTACATAGCTTTTGTTTATTTCACACTGTGAAGATTAAATGTGCATAAGTTAATTTGCCTATCTGTGTTGCAAACTAAAAGATATGTTACTCAAGTCCTGGTCAATCATTTGTTTGTTAGAAAATTGAGCTTCTTTAATTTATTTTAAAAATGATAATGAGCTAACCCTGGCAACTGACTTGATATAGTATAATGAAGTAAAGCATTTGCTTATAACATGTTGATTGGGATTGGTTTTAGTCCCTAAGAGCTTTTATAGGATACCACTCTGCTACAATCTTTGTCTTTTTGTGGAGAGGAAAGGTGAAACTAATGTTGTTGGGCTAGATTTCAAACTCTTTTTTTTGCTAAGTTCTTTTCACTTTTTCATAGAATGCTCTTTAGCTCCCAAAATTTTTAGTTTATTTATTTTCTGTGTTGCTGTTTTGTGCACTATCATCGCTTATACACAGTTATTTTATATGTTCTTCAAACAGTTACATGTTTCCCCATTTTCTACTGGAACTATTGCTTTTAATGTAGTTATTGTATTCATGTCATGTGCTGCATTCCATGTTCAATGGATGTATATTGAGCACAATGTTATTGATGTTGTGTATCACGAAGCATGATTTTTCTTTTTGTTTATTGTATGTCACTGAATGTAATTTATGTTTTTTTGTTTTTTTCTTGCTTATTTTTTCTCCCTCTCTCCTTCTGTTCCCTGTTGTGTCCCGTCTCCTCTCTTGTTTGACCCTCTCTCTGGTCCCATAGGAAGCATGCTGACTGCCCACAACTGCTGGATGTGGAAGATATGGTGCGGATGAAGGAGCCCGACTGGAAATGTGTTTACACTTACATTCAGGAATATTATCGCTGTCTGGTGCAGAAGGGTCTGGTTAAAACCAAAACCACCTCCTAGGGATTAACGGAGTAAAGGGTGAGAGACCTTATCTGATTTAGAAATTTTAGGGCTTAGCAGACTTTGGTAAAATGAAGTTCTTACTTTTCTAACCTCATTAAATTTTTCTTGTCAACTTTAATTTTTCTTTGAACTTCTTCCTGTTTGCTGCTGTACTGTTTTTAAACCTACAATTGTTCTCTGGTTTCCATTATTTTGGGAGCAGTATAAAAGGGAAATAATACTGAGCGACTTTAGAAAGGCAATAAATGCTTGGCTCTCATTAATTATCTCTCTCTATATCTGTTTATATTTCTCTGAATCTGGTTCATACAGCTTCTTAGAGTGTGATTAGGGGCAGTACACGTGTTAGAAAGAACGGGCAATCTTTCTGCATGGACTGGTGTGGGACATCCTCCCACATGAACAGACTTCATGACCCATCAGAGGCTCTGCCCCCACCTGAACCTGTTAGCTTGATATCCTGCAAGACACCTGAACATTTATCCAAATTTGATCCAACATCATACATCTCTGTCCTGAAGTACTAGAGAGTTGCCAGCTTCTAATTAACTGACAACTCTCTGAGGTGGGACTTTCCTGTGCAGAAGGATAACAGTCCAGCCACCAACCTACTAATGGCTAGTTGGCTGTAGGATACCAGTGTTCCACTTGTTGTCCACTTGCTGACATTTTAGCTAGGAGAGTGGGTGGAAATCAGGTATCTCATGTAAATCAACTTGCTGATCCAAACTCTGCCCAATTTCTTACAAGATTTCAAAGAAAGTTTGATTTTAACTGTTATTTAAAATTTTTCCACATGCTACTTATTAATAGTTTTGCTGCTGATCTCAGCTGAGGCATCAGTGCCGTCAGAAGTAGCTAAGCTGCTTTATCAAGGAAAGGGAACAGTCTGGCAGCTCAGTCAATGGCATGTACCATAGAACTCTACAGTGCAGAAAGAGGCCGTTCAGCTCATCGAGTCTGCACCAAACACAATCCCATCCGGGCCCTACCTCCAAATCCCTACATTATTATACCCATTAATCCCTCTAACCTACGCATCCCTGGACACTAAGGAGCAATTTCTTAGCACGGCCAGTCAACCTAACCCGCACGTCTTAGGACTGTGGGAGGAAACCAGAATACCCAGAGGAAACCTATGCAGACATAAGGAGAATGGGCAAACTTCACACAAGCAGTGACCCAAGCCGGGACTCAAACCTGGGACCCTGGAGCTGTGAAGCAACATGCTAACCACTGTGCTACCGTGCTGCCCAAAATGTATTCTAACAGAATGGGGCAAAAGTATATATGAAAAACTGACATAGAAACTAGAAGCAGCAGTAGACCACTTGGCTTTTTGAGCTTGCTCCACCACTCATTTTTATCATAGCTAATCATTGAATTCAATATCCTGATACTCTCCTTTCCTCCCATATCTCTTGATCCCTTTAGCCCCAAGAGCTATATTTAATTTCTTCTTGAAATCAGACAATGATTTGGTCTCAACTACTTTCCATGGTCGTGATTTTACCACTTCTGAATGAAAAAATTTCTCCTCACCTCAGTTCTAAAAGGTTTACCCTTTATCCTCAAACTATTACCCCTACTTCTGGACTTCCCCACGACTGGGAACATTTGCTGCGATTCTTCCAAAAGTGCTGAATTGGCAGGAAAGTCTAGATTCTGACTGTTTTGTCAGTTCAACTTCTCACCTGACTCTCCACATTCTGTGCACTGCAGAGATCCCAGTCATGAATATCATTAAAAACACAGGAGGGTGGGGCCTATTCATACCAGAGTTTGACAGTTCTGAAACCCTGCGCATGTGCAGTGGTCCCCATCTGTCAGACTTCCCATTTGCTGGCCAACCCAATTGCTAGCTAGCTGTGACCAGCCCCCTATCCCAGAGCACCCTGATGCAAGAACCAACCAAACCACCCCCCCCCCCCCCCCGCCCCCATATCCCCAGCAATGGCAAGCCCCCCACCAACCTCTCCAGCCTGCTCCAGTTGCTGCCCTCCCTTCATCCCAAATCGATACTGTCTGCAGAGTGGCAGGGGTGCCCCCACTCTCTAGCCCCACTTACAATATGCCCATGCCCTTCACACTGCCAAATGCCTGATGGGCAATGCCAAGATGGGCACTTAGCCCATTGGGTAGTTCCAGGGAGTACAGATTGGTACTGCCAGGGTGCACCACCCCCCACTGCCTGACTCCCTAGGGGCCCTGATTGCCTCCCCTTCACTTCAATGGGTTCTCCACTAGTTCTCTGAATTTGGGTAGCTAGTCTGAATCCCACCAAAATGAGGTACTCCTGGGGGTTGGGAGATTCAATCGGGACCTGAAAGTTCCCAATAATGAATTGATAAAACATATTTAAAATACATTTAAAAAAACATTTAAATGACTTACCTGCCTTCCTGCCTGTTTCCAGTGCGGCCTGATTGACGACTATTCGCTGGTTCTGGGAGATGTGCATGCATTTCCAGCGCATGTGCAGATTACTGTTCAAGTGCAGCAACAGTCATCCCCCATCTTGACCAATCAGAAAAGTTGCGGATCGCAATGGGAGAATCGTGGCCATTATTTCTGAATCTATCCTGTCTAACCCTCCTAAATTTTTATAAGTTTCTATGAGATCCCCTCTCCTCTTCTAGACTCCAGTGAATATAATCCTAATCGACTTGTATGACAGGCCTGCCATTCCAGGAATCAGTCTGATAAACCAGTGCTATCCTCCCCCTATGGCAAGGGCATCCTTCCTCAAATAAGAATATCAAAACTTCACACAATACTCCAGGTGTGGCCTCATCAATGCCCTATACAATTGCAGCAAAGCATCCTTATTCCCATCCTCAAATCCTATTGCTATGAAAGAAAACATACTGTTTGCCTTCTTTATTGTCAATTGTATCAGTGCGCTTTTAGCGACTGATGCACGAGAACATTAAGTTCTTGCTGAGTATCCACGTCTCTCCATTTACACCCATTCAATTAATAATCTATCTCTCTTATATGCTATCAAAGTGGAAAACCTCACATTTATCTACATTATTAATGCATCTGCCATGCTTATACCCACACACTCAGCCTGTCCAAATCACACTGAAGAATCTCTGCATTTTCCTCTCAGCTCACCCTCCCACTCAACTTTGTATCATCTGCAAATTTGGAGATAATACATTCAGTTCCCTCTTCTAAATCATTAGTATATAATGTGAACAGCTGGGATCCCAGCACACATCCCTGCGGAACCCCACTAATCACAGACTGCCAATCAGAAAAAGACCTATATATTGCCAACTCTTTTCTTCCTACATGCTAACCAGCTTTTCTACCTATCTCAAGACATTACCCGCCAATCCATTGTTTTATTATTTCAGACCTTGTTAAAAGCCTTCTGAAAGTCTAAACAAACCAGATCTGCCTGTTCTTCTTGGTTAACTACTATTTACATCCTCAAATTCCAATAAATTTGTCAAGCATGATTTCCCTTTTGTAAATCCATGCTGACTTTGTCTGATTGTACCACTGCCTTCCAAATGCTGAGTTAATTTAGTCTTGTCTTAAAAATAGCAAGACAATTTGGGTGGAATTCTCCCAAACTGTCCACAATGTTTTGATGGTGACTTGGCACAGAAAGTCTGACAGGAGCCAAAATGTTGGAAACTCTCCAGCATAAAATTACACTCCAGTTCTCCCAATGGAGGTTAATGGTGGGTCAGTCATCCTACTGGCAGGTGGCAGGAGCACTATTTGCATCTTATGAATGGTCATTAAAACAGCAGCCCAGTAGGCTTTCCAATCTTGTGTCACTTCGGCAGGAAATCTTGCTTGTATCAAACTCAATTGCTAAAGGTGTGCACAAGGTAATCTTCAGTTCACCAACGTCAAGATGAGTGTGCACTGCCATAGTGCGGAGCTGCTCCAGGTTCACTATTCACCATTTTGCTGGGGCAGAACTGTCATATAAGTCCTACCACCTTCTCCATGCTGAGTTGGTCTTCATAGAGAGCACCATGCTGCTGGATCATGGACTCTTTTGTGTGTTGTCTTGATTCAGTACAGTTCCTGTGTTTGGGAAATTCGGGGATCACTGTTTCCCCCAGGTGCCACATAATAGCATCTATCTGGATGGCACTATGCTATGGGACTCATGCAGCCAATGTACAAAGACTTGAAGTTTGATCACGAATGAGATGTAAGGTGAGGCTAGGTAAGTGAGTGGGTGTGACCTAATGAATACAAGATGGATAACATACAGGGAGGGCTGTGCAAGAAGACGTGTAAGGACAAGGGCTCACAATGGCAGGCAGAGGGGCAAAGTAATGAATGAAGAAGATGAACAATTAAAGGCAGAAGGAAGACCAAGAGAAGAGAAACTAGACCGTGACTAGGCCGCATGAAAAACAAGAAGGGCTGCACAACAATCACAGGTGCTTTGGGTAGAGGCCTAAGTAGGGCACGGATGCTGTTTAGGTGATGGGCTTGAGTGGAGCATGGTTAAATTGAGAAACAGACTTTTATTATGGCTACTATCTTTTTTCCTCTTTTGTCATCCTTCATCGTCTGGTGAAGACAGGTGGACTGGAGAGAATGATATGAGTGTCCTGAACTGGCATTTAAATATGGCACCAGGATCTTTAAACCCATCGGCTGAGGGTGGGTAAATGAATCAGTTGCTGCACTGCCAGGAGAGTTAGAGGGAACTTTCAGTGAGGTTTCGAGCACTGAATTTGAGGTGTGGGAATCCACTATTCAGGCCAGCAGGACAGGTTCCACTGAAGCCATTTGCCACCACACTTAGTTTCAAAATAGGAAGATTTTGCCTGTTGTCCTTGACTTTTTGCTCTACTTTTCTATCTCAGCTGTTTTAACCCACATTGTTTTACGAAGGTAATGTTGCACATCAAGTTCAATAATTATGATTCATATTTAAGAACATAATGTTAAAAGTAGAAGGAATTCCCATCATGTGACAGTGGAATAAAAGAAAAATAACTACACAAAAATGTCAAAGCAAACTGATACAGAACAGTGTGTTTTTGTGACAACAGATCATTTTTCCTTGAATGCTATTTGTGCATGAAGCAGATTTCATATTAGAATGTCTGGAATTTGACATACAAAAAAAGGCAAGAAATATATTTCTGATATTGAAATAATTTAAGATGGGATTTTTAAAAGTCTGCAACTTGCCCATTTGCTATTTCTATTGTTTTAATCCATATAATCCATAAATACTTTAATGTAATTATTTTGATTCACAATTTTGAAAGAAAACAGTTAATTGCTGAAAAATGAAATATGTCAAAACTTTTCATATCTCACTCATTGGGACACCACAAGAATACCAGTATAGAGGGGTCAAGTTACCTCATTTAAATTTGAAGCAATGCTTGACAGTTATCTGTCAGTTACTAACAACTGGTGCATTCTCTGTGGCAATGCCTTTATCAATCAGAGTTCACTTACCAACCAATCTTTGTATACATTTTTGTTTTCCCCTTATACAGATATTCATGCTGTGTTCTGATGAATGCAAAATGAAAAGATTCAACATGTTTTTTTTCTTTCAGCAATATTCAAGTTCTGTACTACCAAACAAAAAAGCTAATGTTTTAAATGGGAGTTAAACTCTGTTATTATGACCTAGGATCGAATTATTAAATAACTTAGCCTATTTATATTTGTATCAGAATGTAAGAGTGTAGTTTCTGTATATTGACTAAATGCTGTCAGCAAGCATAGTTGTGATTTTCCCAAAAAAAAAACTGAAGTGCCCAATGAGAAGGAAAATGAGAGTTTTTCCTGCCCATCTTTGGACAAGCCAAATAAAATATTTACTCCTGTTGAAGCAGGGGAGCCTAATCCTGATTCTGATACATTCTGATACAAATAGCCAAGCCATAAGTAACTGCAAAAGGCTGTGACTGTAGCCCAATCCGTCATGTGAACCAGCCTCCCATCCATTGACTCTGTCTATACTTCCCACTGAATTGGCAAAGCAGCCAGCATAATTAAGGACCCCACACACCTTTGCCATTCTCTCTTCCACCTTTTTCCGTTAGGGAAATGATACAAAAGTCTTAAGGTCATTCAAGCAGCTTCTTCCCTGCTGTCTTTAGATTTATGAATGGACTTATCTCGCATTAAGTTAATCTTTTTCTACATCCTAGCTATGACTGTAACACTGCGTTCTGCAGTCTCTTGTTTTCTTCTCTATGAATGATATGCTTTGTCTGTGTAGTATGCAAGAAACAATACTTTTCACTGTATACTAATACATGTGACAATAATAAATCAAATCAAATCACTTGGCACTATTTGGTACCTGCTAGGCCCTGCCAGTGTGCCAGGTTGGCACTGCCCCAGGGGAATACCCCCTGCCCTGATCTCCCAGGGGACCTCAATGGCCTCTGGTTCCACCAGCAAGACCATCACACCTGGGGACCATACATGATCCCAGCTGGTTTGCACCTCCACCAGAGGAGTCAGAAACTTAAGAGAGACTGGACAATTGCATCCTGGGTTAGCTAAATAAATGCAAATAAGCATCTGCATGGTGTAATCAGCCTGACGCTGTTCCCCAGCCAAACACGATTCCTGTTTACGGCCACTACCATTTCCCGGCTTGCTGCGCTCCCTGACTAACACAGTGGGCTAGGAAAACCACACCCCGCATCTCTGTTTAAATAATTATATTTATACTGCTCATTTCTGATATATAAGAACATAAAGAACAGTAGGTCATTTTGCCCTTCAAACCTACTCCGCCATTCAATAAGATCATAATTGATTTCTGACATTAACTTCACTTTCCTGTCTGCACCCCCTTCCCCATAAACCTTGACTTCCTTATACGTCAGAAATCTGATTCTAGATGGGCTGAGTTAGGCAAGCATAAAAAGCAACCATTTGAGCAAATATCAGATGACTGCCAACACTCATGAAAGCGTGCCAGCATGAATCAAGATCTGAAGATAATGAAGAGAAAAAAAACAGGCAAAGATTTTCCACCATGTCATTATGAAAACACTTTGCTTAAATTACATTATTTAATTTCTAGTAAGGCTACATTATGGTAAATTGTGTCCTTTTGCTGTCCCTATGGAAAGCTGGGAAAGCTTTCTGTGTAGAATGTTTGAAATGCTAATGTATACCTATCACTTCTCCCTTATACACCAAAAGAAAAAAACAAATCTTCATTAAAGGACATAATACAAACAGTTTCAGAAAGCATTTAATAAATGCCTCATAGATGGCTTGTTATTAAAAATTCAGATTTCTGTAATGGAATGGATCAAAGATTGACAAACTGGCAGGTAGGAAACAATTAGTTTTGCCTGCACTGCAGATAAAATGCAAGTGACATAGCCCAGGCATCAGTGCTGAGCCCACTTTTGTTGCAGATAGATGGAAAAATAAATTATTTGCCTAAGGTGTAAGAAGTACAATATTAAAATTTGCTGACACAACAATGAAGAGATCTGTGAAAGTCTTTCGGAGGTTGAATTAATGTCCTATATAATTTAATGCATAGAGGCTTGAGATAATGTATTTTGGGGTGAAGAAAACAATGAATCAAAGCAATAGGCTAAAAGAATGTGCAAGGTTACATAATAGAATGATCCAGGGATTCAAATACATAATTCCATGGAAGTATGAGTATAGATTGATAAAACTATGAATAAGCTACAAGAGTAAATGTGTCAAGATTAGTCTCTACAGGCATTGACAGGGCCATATTTGTAATGCTGGGTGCATTTCAGGGCACACTATTATAAAAAGGGCATTAAGACCAGTGTTGACTGATACCAGAAATGAGAAAATACAGTTATGAGGAAGGAAATATTGCAAAATGTTTAATAGAGGCTTTTGATAATTTTTCTCTATTTATTCCATGTTATACAAGTTGTTTCTCTTTTCTTGGGTGGTCCATGATC
Source organism: Sphyrna mokarran (assembly GCA_024679065.1). NCBI lineage: Eukaryota > Metazoa > Chordata > Chondrichthyes > Carcharhiniformes > Carcharhinidae > Sphyrna > Sphyrna mokarran. The sequence goes on along the minus strand of JAGIQG010000020.1, from coordinate 35,632,806 downwards.
AGCTCAACTTAAAATTAATGCTTAGAGAATTGAGAGGGTAGAACACTGGAATTAGTTTTGGATTGCTTCAATGTGGAACAGCAGGTATTGGTTGGTATGACTCTTTCTGGGTTGTAGAGTCCTACAATTCTCAGAGCACTCCTTTTAAAGTCAACTCACTTGATTCTGTGTGCATTATATAATTATATTTTACTTTGTTTTTTTACAATGTGCTTTTGTTAAATATCATAATTTGGATATGTCACGTTATCTAGTGATGTGAGTTTGCTTGTCAAATAATGCAGACAGTCAATGATACATTAGTCTCAAGCTAGTTACATCATGTTTTGGCTTGACTTTGAAAATAAGAATCGGGGAAGGGTTGAGCTAAGGTTTACATTAATTTAGCAGTCTGTTTATGAAGCAGCATGTATCTCCTTGGCTACTAAACATTGTACAAAATTGAAGTCTCTTTATTGAAAAGTTTTTCCATAGTCCCTGACATCTTGTTATTGCTGTGATCAATGATTGTGTATGTTTTATATGTTTCTAAAAAATTACAAGTTAAGCTTTTCTGTCAAGAAAATTAATGGACATTTGTGAACTGTTCCAATCTTTGAAGGTCACTGCCTCTGTGGATTATAAACATTGACTTTATATGGTGTTTCTTGTGCGAGGCAAAGATAACATTGTGCCTTTGAGTCCTGCACAATATGACTTTAAAAGGAAGGTTGTAGTCGTTGTATTGATGAATTTGTTTCCTGCCAAAAAAAAACAGACAAATTTGTTTTTTGAAGTGCTATGCTACTTTCATAGGCTATTATTTGTAAAACTTCTCTTTATCAAATTCCAAAGCCTCTTTTATGAAAGGCAGATATAGGGGATAGTTGTACTACCCTGGTAGCTCAGTTGTTGTGGTTGAAATCTGTATCAGTCGGTTTTGGACAGATACCTGGTTCTGTGCTGACAACGAATACTTGATCGCATGAGCTGAACTAGGAAATCAAATTCATCAGAACCCCTCATCATCATGAAATAGTTAGGCTATTGCTGTTCATTTACAGTTCATCTAATTGGAGGCGGGAATATCAAGGGCACCTCTGATTCAATTTAAAAGCAACTGGAAACTTTTACAGGTATATTTTGGCTGCAGCCAACTGGAAGGTACTCCATTTTCAACAGAGTAAGTTGAGGAGATACTTCAAGGCCACACTGCTTTTCAAGTGCAGCATACTTCACTCCTCCTTACATGGTCTATAACCACACTATTATTGTCTTTACCTCCTCACCTCTCTGAACCTTCAAATACCAGTACCAATATTTAGTCTTGAAATGCAGATCCACAAAGTTTCTCACTAGCACATTCCCTTATTTCTTGCAAGTCAAACTGGTGAGCAACCTGGTGAACTTTTCCAATCCTGATCCTGGCTTTCTAAATGGAGTGACCAGCAGTTGCTCTTTACCAAAGCGAACTAATTGTGATCCCACCTCCAGGCTCTCTGATCAGTTAATGTGGCAGGTTGATGCCTCCATTCTGTCAAAGAAATGATTTCTAATTAAAGGGACCATGATATTCTAGTGGCAGGCTCTTTGTTTTGCACCTGAAATACTATAATCTGCTAGGTTATGGACCAGCTGATGAAAGGTGCGATTAGAATAGGTAGCTTGTTTCTTTTTCAGCTTTTGCAGACAAAGTGGACTGAATGGCCTCTTCCTGTGCTGTAACCTTACTGTGGTTCTGTCGATGATCATTGCCAGTGCATACCTTCCCGCTCCACTGAGAAAAGATCTTGTTCCAGGAGCCCTCATGTGTCAGTACTGACCTGTCATGAGAGTCTGAGCCTCTGAGATACTGGGATTCGAGTCATGCTGACTAAGCTGATGCTGTGCCTGTTTTGGGAATTTCACCTCCTGCTAGCTGGATTCTGCTGTCCACCCCATCTGCTCAGGTGAAATGATTTCCTATTAGTCATTGTAAGCACTCTTTGACAGAAGAAATGTGTTGAACAGTAATCTTGCAATGGCCATAGTTGGAGCTCTTACAGCTTTTTTGAAGAATTTTTTTCTAATGTGGACCACCTCAGTGAACCTGGCAAGCCAGCGACAATTGGGATTGAAAATCCAGGCTTCCGGGCTAAACCAGCTTATAATTGGCTTCCTCATGACCTCAACAACTTTTTTATTTCTTACCCGACAGTTCCAGAAACATCCCCTGCTCATTTTCAGTATTGCCACAGGAAAGGCCAAAAAGAACAGGATCACATTGGAATTCCGAACTGTTTCCAATTTCTGGAACCATCCTATTCTCTTGCCCCTGAACCCACCTTAATGATCTGGAGTCTGGGAAAATGCTGCCTTATTTGTATTTTTAAGAATGAAGTCTGCACTGAAAGCATCTCTATTACACAGAGCCATGGGCAATAGAATGGGATGGTGTAGGATTCAGCCTGGTGGAGAGGGAGTTCGCATTCTAGCCCTGTTGCAAAGGGCAAAGATGAAGATTTCAGGGCTACTACCTACACTAAAAGAATAATTTCTATACATCGGAGCCTTTTGACAGAGCAACCTATCAGCAAACTTGTGCTGCATGGCATAGAGAAATCCAGTTCCAGCTTGTGCCAAGTTGTCGAACAGGACTTTGAAACAACTGTGGAACAAGTTGGTAATTCTGTGAACACTGATGAGGATCCACGTTGGTGGAATCTTTGGTGACATTGCTGATAGTTTCACTCAAAGTTTACACTTTTGCAGCATAACTCTGGGATATAGCATCTCCTCAGGCTTTCAGTCCATGAAATAGAACATTGATTAGAATATAGAGAGCTTCCAGAGGATCACTGTGCTCCTACATTCTTACATAAGCAGTGAGAGTCTACAGGTACAATCTTATGACAGTGACATTGATTTCTGCTGTCCTCTGTCAGGGAGACAGAACATCTGTTTCTCTGCCAGTTTCCAACCCGATGTCTTCGTTGATTCCACAAGTCAGCTATCTCGAACTTTGCTAGTTGATGTTGAGGAGTAGCACCCAGTGGCAGGGTCCTCGAAAGTTAGAGCTGTTCGAGGTTACCCAATACTTCAATGATGGTGGGGTATCTGTTTAAAAGGCACTGTTCCAGCCTGATTCCTAAACATTTGTGTCATGTTTTCCTGCTTAAGAATAATTGAAGAAGATGTTTCCAAGCACCAGTTTCCTGAAACAATCCTAATTAAAGCACAAGACCTCTGCTTAAATATTTTTGGCTGTCAGGGTCACCTGGATTTCTCTGTGTGTTTACCAACATGTTGATGTTTAGATTTTGTACGTGGTTTTGGTGAAATACCATGAAATTGGGTTATAGGATACCAATTTAGCATCGGGAAACTCTGAAATGCAAACAATTTTTTTACCCTAATAGATTTACTTAATTGTGTGAATCTGACACATATGATCTTCTGCCCAATTATCTGAATTTAGCATACCTCAGCTGCCATCCAAGCTACAATTAGTCCCCCTGGTTCAGGAAGGAAAATGTGACCATTGCTGAAAATAGACAATGTCAAAGCTTTTCATCTTGCACTCATCAGGGCACTTCATAATAATATCAATATAACGGGAAATTTTATGTTCTGTGAGAAGAAAGTACTGATTGGTTGGCAAGTTAACTCTGATTGTTAAAGGCATTATCATGTAAAATATACCAAGTGACACAACCTTCAGCTGCCGGGCATCGTTTAGAAGTTATACCAAGCAGTTTGACTCTGATCTGTCGAGGAATGAACCCAACAAACAGCTGTCACTTATTTTGTTTAGCTGTGGATGTATTTTTTATGTCTGCAAAGAACAGACTCTGTGTATTAATATATGTAGCTTCCAGTACACACAAATGTACTGCACATTGTAACCGTCAATCTTAAACTGGTAGTCATTCCTGGCACACAGAGGATTACTTAGCATTGTTGACCAATCATGGATTGTTGTCCAATCATGGATTCAAATCTCATGTTGGACACAATGGGCAAAATTTTTCCATACAGTCCACCAAAAGAATCTTAATGGGCACAACAGGATATACAAAGGTCCATTGATCTCGGATGGGATTTTCTGGTCTTGAGGCGAGCACAGCTGGAAATTCCCGTCTTGTGTTTTGAGGGGGAGAATTAGTAAGAGCTGGAGTTCCTGATAGCTATATAGTGACCCTGACTGATAAATATCCACATAAGCATGTTGGGTGGGCATGAAATTTTGTAATCGCAATTGACTAAGTTTTTTGGGTAAAGAATAGCATAGTGGTCAATGCATGCGCAGGTGTATGTCAACACAAGTCAACATAATCATGAGTGATGGGAAGAAAATATATATACATTAGTTGATCCTTTTGGAGATCTTTTGGCACAGTTGGTACTGTCCTTGCATCTAAGCCAAAAGCTCTAGGTTCAAATCTACTTTAGGACTTAGAAATCATAGAAACCCTACAGTACAGAAAGAGGCCATTCGACCCATTGAGTCTGTACTGAGCACAATCCCACCCATATTCCTACATATTTACCCACTAATCTATGCATCTCAGGACACTAAGGGCAATTTTTAGCATGGCCAGTCAATCTAACCCGCACATCTTTGGACTGTGGGAGGAAACCAGAGCACCCGGACAAAACCACCAAGGAATTGGCCAAGAAATGTGCATTTAATATGCAGCCAATCAAGTTGAGTATCAACTTATACATCTTCCGAGCGTATGCCAATTTCAGACAATAAAAGCGAGAAAGATTCCTGGTCAGACACATGATGGAGAGAAAATTAGAGCCTCTGCCATTCATAGCTCTGGACTACAAATCCATGCACAATTGCATGTTACTACTGACATTCTTGGGTGGGGGGGAGAGGGTGGGCATTGTAGAGAACTGAAGAAGAAGAAGGTGAGTCTCTATTGTGTTATTTATGGGAATCCTAGCATTTAGAACATGATTATAATGCTTAGCTGCTAAGATGAAGCTTTATTTAACTTGGTATGTAAGCCAGTACTTAGATACTCCAAACGGTAATTTGTTTTAAATGTGCATGTGCTGACACCTACTGGAGGTGGAAGGAATCTTCTGTGTATTGGCAGCTCAATAGTGTCTGAGTTCAGGGAAAAGCAAAACTCTAGGGGGAATTAATTGACTTTTTTTATGTTTACATCTGTACCCATTTGTAACATGTACACTGGAAATTAGACTCCTTCCTACATAGAAATACTGTTATGATTTTATGGGGACCAGTAACATTTTTATTTTATTTCGTGGCTTGGAAATCAAAAACTCCAGCTATTTACTAAAAGAATATAGTTACACTATTTGCTGCTAAACTCAAATGAATTTTATAAAACAATAATTGAAGAATATGAACGCTAATAATCACACTTCATCTTAAATAGCCAACTATGTTAAAGATATTAAAAGCATAATGAACACAGTTATTTATTCTCTAAACTGAACTTCTTAACTCAAATTTCCTTCTACATCCATTTGAATTTCATCCCAAAATTCAAGTCCGATACTTATAAAAAATTGGAAAATTTTTCTGAATACACCGTTGAAGGTTTGTATAAAAGTTTAGATTTATTGGGCCTTCCGGTTACTTCAAATCTCCTCCATCTTTCCATGAATGTACACTCCCAGTTAAACAAGCATCTCTATTATCTTAAGCATTGCCATCTCAGGTCAGGTCTCTGCTGATGCTAATATTCTTTATTTCTGTGTGTGACTCTCTCTTCACAGCTACCAGAAATCTAACTCACTGTTAAAAATCCTTCAAATAAAAAATTTTTAACTCTAGCAACCAGAATTTTAACAAAATTCTGCTAGAAAGAACATTCTCAATCCAAAAAACTAAATCTCTACTTGAAACAGATCACACCCAATCTACTCTCCCCATAATTAACTTTTTGTTGCACTTTCATTATATTGTTTATCTCTCACACAACTTGGCCACATGATCTGATATTGGAAGCAAGATACTTTACCTGAAATCAACCCTAAGAGAAATCTTAATGGGACTATAACCCAACATTACATATAGATTATTTCTTCCCCAAAAAGTAAGCTGGGTCTGCATGGTATTGATGAATCTTTTTAAAAGTGTTTTTGTCACAATTCTTCCCTTTTAGATTATGAAAACTAACTGCTGTTAAATTATCACAAGATTCACAAGTTGTTTATTATGAAATTCATTAAATAAGTATTCCGAAATTCACACACATCAATCAATGAAAGAACTGTTGACTTTCTGGCTTTAGTGTTCTAAGTTTCTGATAGGTACCTTGCTTCTTTATAGTTTTCTTTGTGACAGAAAATTGACTATGATATATCTGTGGCAGACTAGAAAAGATTTTAGGCATACTGTTACATAGTTTGATCTTTTTTTCCCTATTTTCTAGATCTGTGATCAGGAATTCCCAATCTGGGAAATTGGGGTGATGTAACACAATCTGGAACTTTCATTAATAGAAGTGAAAAGAAATCAGTGAATACTTGAAATTTCATTTGGAATCAGAAATGTTGGAAATGAAATACAAGGCCTGTCCATATTGTTCTTTCAAATGGTTCAGCTGTATAACAATCTCAATGAAGATTTTCAGGTTTTATATTCAATTAATTTAATTCTAGATTATCTTCTGATTTATTCACAATTTACTTAATCATTTCCTAAAGGTGCTTTGTTAAACCAACAGTAGTTCATTCCATTGAAAAGAACAAAAACACAAAATCGACAGCAAAATGTTGTAAATTTCCTGGCACAGGTTGGGTTATTTCTTGCAAGTACAACTTCAGTTTTTTAGTCATTATTATATACTCATTGGGTTCCAGTAAGATTTCCATGATTATTACGTGTAAACATTTTGCAAGTGAACATTTATTTTTATTAATCTTAGGATAATTTCGTATCAAATATTGTGTCATTGTGAGCTGTCTGGACACAGCTCTTGTACATCTTTAAAAATCCTGACATAATCTCTCAGGAGTTTCCCCTTCTGAATACAGATGGGACAACTCTCATTACAGAGAAGGCTCAGATCTGCAGAGATGGGCTGAACACTTTGAAGCCGTCCTCAACCGACAGTCATCTATTAACGATGAGGCAATAGACAGGATTCTCCAGATTAATATCAATCGCGCCATGGAACACCCACTGGTAGTAGCCGAAGTCACGAAAGCTGTCAGCCAGCTATCCAGTGGCAAAGCCCCAGGGGCAGATGCTATACCCGCAGAGATCTATAAAGCTGCTGGTCCTGCACCTATCAAGAAGCTCACCGAGTTGTTCCAGTCCTTTTGGAAGCAAAGATCCATTCCTCAGGAACTTATTGCTTCCATCATACACCTCTACAAAAGGAAGGGCAATTGGCAAGTATGTGACAACCATCGAGTATGCTCGTTGCTCTTCATCACGGGAAAAACCCTTGTAAGAGTCCTGCTAAATCGTCTCGTCACTCATCTGGAGCTGGGCCTGCTTCCAGAGTCACAGTGTGGCTTCCACAAAGGTTGTGGGACTACTGACATGATTTTTGCTATGTGTCACCTTCAGGAGAAATGCCAGGAGCAGAATTGCAAGGTCTACACAAAAACCTTCAGTACTGTAAGCCGACAAGGCCTGTGGAGGATCATGTCAAAGTTCGGATGCTCCCCCAAATTTATTCAGATGGTACGCCAGTTCTATGATGGCCAGAGTACTGGATGGTGGAGAATCCTCTGAGGCATTCCCAGCCACAATGGCATCAAACAGGGCTGTGTGCTCACACCCACACTGTTCAGCATGATGTTTACTGACATGCTGAATGATGCCTTCCAGGACAGTGTTGCTGGAATCAGCCTCAAGTACAGAGTGCATGGGAAGCTTTTCAACCTGAGAAGACTTCAAACTACTACCAAAGTGAAAGAGACTGTTCTGAGAGATTTCCTCTTTGCCGATGACTGCGCCCTGTATGCTGGCTCAGAGCCAGAGATGCAAGTCAGTATGGACAAATTTTCCACAGCTTGTGACAACTTCGGACACAAAAGAACTTAAGAAATAGGAGCAGGAGTAGGCCATCTAGCCCTTTGAGCCTGTCCCTCCATTTAATAAGATTATGGCTGATCTGAAGTGGATTAGTTCCACTTTCCTGCTTCTCCCTGTAACCCTTAATTTCTTTGTCTATCAAAAATCTATCTACTCATGACTTAAATATTTTCAACGAGGTAGCCTCCACCACTTCAATGGGCAGAGAATTCTAGAGACTCACCACCCTTTGAGTGAAAAAGTTCCTCCTCAACTCCGTTCTAAACTGCCTCCCTCCCTTATTTTGAGGCTGTGCCCTCTAGTTCTGTTTTCCTTTCTAGATGGAAAGAATCTCTCTACCTCGACTCTATCTAGCCTCTTCATTATCTTGTAAGTCTCTATAACTGACATCACTATCAATATTAAACTTACTATCAATATTAAAAAGACCAAAGTCATGTACCAGCCTGCTCTCATGCATCATATAAGAACCCATAATCACAATCAAAGGGCAGAATCTACAAGCAGTGGACCAGTTCACTTATCTTGGCTGCACCCTGACCCAAGCAGTGACTATTGATGCAGAAATTAACTGCAGAATAGCAAAGGCGAGGTCTGCTTTTGGTAGACTGCGCTGCACTGTATGGGAATGTCGAGGAATCAGCCCAGCAACAAAACTAAAGATCTACAGCGCCGTAGTACTCACTACCCTCCTGTATGCCTGTGAAACATGGACTATGTATTGAAGGCGTGCAAGACAGCTCAGTCATTTCCACATGACTTGTCTTTGCAGACTATTACACATCAGATGGCAAGAAAAAATACCAGACACTGAAATCCTCTCTAGAGCAAGTCTATCATCAGTCCACACACCACTGATGAAAGAGCAGACCTGGTGGGCAGGTCATGTCATCTGTAAGTCAGATGACCACATACCCAAGCAGCTCCTTTTTGGGGAACTCGCTGCTGGAAGATACTGGCATGGAGGGCAGAAGAAATGTTTCAAAGACACACTCAAAGCCTCCCTGAAGTCCCTTGACATTGACATGACCACCTGGGAAACGCTGGCACAAAACCGCCCTACCTGGTGCTGCCTTATCCACAAAGGCTGTCTTGCTCATGAAGCAAGGTGTATTGCTGAAACACGACTCTGCGCAAGTCCAGAGCCACCAGTGCAACAACTACAGTGTCTACACAAGTTTGTCCAATATGTGCCAGGACATTCCGTGCCCGAATTGGCCTGATCAGTCATCTTTGGACACACTGCAACCAGTCTCAAAATGACTAATGGTGTCAAGGTCCTCATCAATGACGATGGATGAAGAACATGCTGAATGAAGATTAAACAGCATAAGAGTGCCATTTTCACAAGAGAAAATTTCTAAATGTAATATGCTATCTCAGTCATCACAGAGGAGGTTGCATTGAATAATTTTATATCCTGCAAGAGCTTGCCTAAAACTAGTTTTTTAATATTTTCAACTTTGACACAATGGGCTGGATTTTCAATGGAGTGAGATTGGATATGGCAGGCTGAAAAAGTACTGTGACAAAATAGCATGTCAGTTTGCTGGCATCTTCCCTTCTGTGGACCATTTTCAAAGAGACTGGATGAAATGTGCTATGGCACAAGTGGCTGGTAGGCAATTTAGGGGCCTACCCATACAGATTGATACTTTCTAGTTGGCATGTGCGCCCTTTGTTGTGCCTGATACTCAGCCAGTAAAATGAGGTAGTCTGCTAGCGACAGTTCATGAGGCCTGCCCTCCATTTTTAACACCAGATCCTTCCCACAGTAGCAACATAGCAGCTGTAGTCATTTTTAATGTCAACAATTTTAAAAGTGCTGATAAATGCTGTCTTTCTCTTCCTAACTTCCCTTAGAAGCCTGCTGCTGGCCCACTTATTGGGCTTCCTGTTCTGAGCCAACCTGCTGTCCTTGGATGATGACTGACCAATAATCATCTTTTCTATCAAAAATTTTAGTATGTGTGTCACGATGGTGCCGTGCCTGGTCAGGACCCATAAATTATCACTACGTAGAGGTCGCAATTCTCATTTTATTTGGTGGATGGTTTTCCAGCTGGATGCCCTTTCTGCCACTAACTGTCCCTATTTGTTTGGGGTTGGGACTTCATTTGCACATGCTGACTTGCCTGCACCAGTGGCTGCAACAGGAAGATGAAATGGTGTAGTCGTTAGTTGTGAAGAGGGAGAAGAAATGTGATAAGGTGAATAATGGAAATGGGACTGCCAGGAAAAGGGAAAAACAGAGGGCCTAAGACCAGATGGAAAAATGCAGTAGTGAGAGATTTAAAACGCAGTGTTGGTCGGAGTGAAATGGATAGCTATCAAGAGGAAATGGAGAAGGATGTTCAACGGCATTGTGATTACTACAAGTCAAATGGGAGATTCTGAAAGAAGAAGTCCCAACCCAGTACTGAAAGTCCAATCCACTCACGATGGGATCAGACCCGTAACAACTATCCTTTCAAAATTTGAAAGCTTGAAGTTTGATTGTGGTTCAGAAATCAGTAATTAGTACACTATTATAACTTTCAATAATATTTTGGTATTGAATTGTAATAGGAAAATTGAAGCTAATCATCTAGTCAACCATTTACTAAAATCATTACTATGATTATTCAAAGCAGTGTTTATACCGATGCCATTTAATTTGGATTTTAATTGATATGAGTAGACCGGCACATTTTTTGCCGGGGTTAGGGGGATCCAAAATAAAATGGGGATAGTGTAAAAAGAATTGTAACTAAGTCCTGCAAGGTAAAGCACCCTTGGCTTTCTCCTTTCCAGTTATGGCCACAGGTTTGATTAGGATATTGCATTCCCCTGAATATTATTTGTCTAGTTAATCAGGAAAATTGAATGTATTAAAAACATGTGTATGTTGGACAGAAAATTCAATTGGTCTAGCATTTCTTTACTTAACCTGACTTTGCTAGAAATGTAGTTAAACTTGCCACAAGATTTTACGTTTGCAATCCTTCTTCCTTTCATGGTACTAATCAAATAGTAGGTTTTATTTATTCTGGATTTTGAGCTCCTAATTTGAGTTAATTGCCAGTAATCTGTCATTTAATTACTTGCAGTTTATTAAATATCCCACATAAAATATTACTTGGCTAATACATTGTTGATGGCTTTTCTTTTAGCGATCTAGATCTTCATATCAATTCCTTAGGCTAAATTTCCATTTTTATCTGATTTATACCTCTATAAAGTGCCTTGTGACTTTTCTCTGCTTTAAAGTTTCATCATGAAACCAGATTTTTGTCATTCTCTTTTCGGTTGTAGAGTCCCAAGTACCTAGTTTCTCTTACTAAGTAAAGCATTATCCCCGGTAACAACTTAATAAACAGGGACTTTAAAATATATTCTGTCTTGCTGTAGTGATTTCTGCCAACTGGTGTATCCAATCAAAGATTAACTCCTGTTTAAAGGCCAATATTTACGGGTGGGATTTTCCAGCCCTTTTCACTAGCTGAATCTTCTAATCTTGCTGGAGTCAACCCCTGCAACATGTTTTCCTATGGTGGGACTGCTAAGCTATGCAAATTTCCTTATCTTTGGCAGGACCAGAAGATTCCACCAGCAGCCAATTTTTCTCTCTCCCCATAAGAATAACAATGTGAATGAGTATTCCCTAGAGAACATCTTTGCTCTCCATCTGATAGTCTGGCATTCTGATATTGGTAAAAGCCCACGCACCACATCGGATGAAAAGTAGTATATGGCACAAGACAAAGACATTTTTTATTTTACGTGTTTCGCACCATTTTACAGTTTAAAGCATTATCTTGATGTAATCTACTTTATCTGTGTTTTCTCATTGCAGACAGATAGCTTCCTGTGACCCCCTGATTGAGGTAGAGGATATGATGATAATGGGCAAAAGACCAGATCCCAAGTGCGTCTTCACGTACGTACAGTCTCTGTATAATCATCTGCGAAGGTACGAGTAACCAGGCCAGGAAGATGGAAGCCAAAATGTCTTGTCTTTCTGTTTTAAACATAAATCAAACCACATCATGCTTGTGTTTTGAGACAGTTATCAGAAAACATATATACATGGATCACCGTGTGCTGCATTTGTGCTCTGGGAGTTTGTTTCTTTTTATGCATCAAGACAGCATGGAGATGCCAGGGTAATGAGTTGTTTGTTTTATGTATATTATAGAACCTAATACATGACTATTTCTATTTGCAAATCAGTAAAACAAAACTCACCCTATAAATATATTGAGAGTCTTTTATACTATATATTATCCCTATGTATTTGTAAAGAGATGAGCATATTCCAGCACTGAATTAAAGTTTTGAAGTCATGCAACACCGTTTTAAAATAAGGGAAAGAAAAGTTAGGCTTAATCAAGCAAATCTAATGATTGTGGGATTAATGATTTGAAGTTTTACAACACCAGTATTTTGTTTCTCTCTCTCTCTCTCCCCCCTTTCTCTCTCTCTTCCTCCTTCTCCCTCTCTTTCTCTTGCTCTCCCAGTCCTAGCCCAGATTCAGGTAGCAAGGCACAGAATCTGATAGATCTGTTGTTGAAGATATTTCTATCTTGTACAATTATTTGTTTTCAGGTTATATTTTTCATGGTTCATATGCAGAAAGCAGTTTGTGCATTGGTTAGACCAAAGGAAATATGTGCATTATTTGGTGATTAAAAAAATAGTATTCTTCTCAACAATTAAAATAATGGCTAATTTTAAGAGATATTCTAATAATGAAGCAGCCATCATTCCTGAGACCATGAGAGAATATATACTATACACCCATCAGGATACATAAGCTGGTTTGCATCAAAGCATAAATGAGGAGTTTCTTGTACATTTGAGAAAAGTGAAACAAGTGTATACCCCATTGATCCAAAGAGCCAATCACATTTTTCCATTATTCTGATTCATATTAAGTTACTGTCTCAATGATATTAAGCTGCGCTGCTTTGAAACTATCAGCGTACAAATCAATCTTCAGTGTTTCCTGAGTTAATTACTGTTGGAGCTGCAGTTAGGAGTGTTACAATTGGTTTTAGTATTTCAGGTAAGGATGAGGAAAATCAGGCTGTGCATCCATTCCTGATGACTAGCCAATGACTGCTGCTGGAGAGTGCTGGAAAGCATTGCACTGTGGTGGTTAAGTCATGTGAGAGTTGACAGTTTCTTACATCAAGAAGAGTCACTTGGGGAGACACAGGCGTGCAGTCACTGCCCTTAGAATTGTACCCCTGTAAGTTTCTACCTTCGGAAGAGAAAAAGAATAGAGGGAAATATTTTAAATAAAATGTTTTCTTATGCATATTAGGTCCAAGCCTAGGAACTATATGTTTCCCCAAATCATTTAAGGTGAACTATATTGACCTGTCCATAAGATGTGGCAGAGTGTGAAAGCTGAAAATTTCCTTCTCGATTGCTACACTTAAAAATAGAATAGTAAAGTGTTACCAGCTGTGAAGAATGTGAGGTAAATGCTTCATGCTGAACTTAATGACAACAGACATGAACAACAATCATATATGCTATTGTGTGCAGCAATAGAAAATGGATGAGAGAAGTTTTCTTCGGGTTTCAAATATAGTCAGACAGGAGTAAAATGTTCTATTATTGAAATAGTTTAGGTTAGAGGGTCCACTGGCCGGCGCAACATCGAGGGCCGAAGGGCCTGTACTGCGCTGTAATGTTCTATGTTCTAACAATACAGAAGGAGGCCATTCCACACATCAAGTCTGCACTGACAACAATCCTGCCCAAGCTCTGTCCTTGCAACCCCACATATTTACCCTGCTGGTCCCCCTAACACTAAGGGTCAATTTACCATGGCCAATCAACCTAACCTGCACATCTTTGGACTGTGGGAGGAAACCAGAGCACCCGGAGGAAACTCGCATGGGGAGAATGTGCAAACTCTGCACAGACAGTGACCAAAGCCAGGAATTGAACCTGGGTTCCTGACACTGTGAGGCAACAGTGCTAACCACTGTGCCACCGTGCTGCCCAGTATTCTACAGCAGTTATGAACGCCCACACCAAGCCTTCCAAATGCAAAAGTGTTGGGATTCCCAGCCAAATAACTTCATCGGAGGAAACTCCTGAGGAAACTTTGGTGGAAGCACCAGGGAAACAATGGGCAGTATCTTGAGCTCGAATTTGCTGCCTGCGAGATTGCTGGCGGGTGCTTAAAAGCCAGAAGTGACAGTTCTCACTGGTAAGAACGCAACTTTGGATCTTTCCCATCCCTCACTGGTGATGTCATCAGGGATCTGAACCTAATTTATATGGATTTCCATTCATTTCAATATTATTAACTTGCCCTATCACTGTAACTTGCCCTCTTGCCATATCTAGCATGTCTTACAACAGGTTCAAACAGATGTGAGACAGTAATAGGGGTCTTTCCGGGAGTGCAACGTTGTGTATAGTCCCCGAAGGACATAGTCGAGCAGTGCCATTGCAATGCTGCTTGGTATAGGTTGGCACTGCCTGGTATAGGAACTGATGAAGGGGAGGGAGGAGAAGAGGGTAGGGGAGCCCCTGACATCTTTGTGGTATCATGGGGGAAATTTATTGCAATTCTGATTGGGACCTGTTTAAATATGGCACTCCAATCTCTGAGCAGCCATGTTTTTCCAGCGAGTTTAGATCCCGCTTCCCTGTACGACAGCATGAATTGCACCCTGTTTGATTTTATTGGACATTTGGTACTAGAATCTAGTGAGAAAACTGATTGGTTTTTCTGACTGAAACACATCAATTATTTGGTATGATTTAGCCAAATATTATCAATCATTTACACCATGTTTTGGGGATATCTGATGAACTGCCTAATTGACAGAAATCTGGAAAAACTCACAGAAATTACACTTTTCATAATTTTTCTCATTGTGCTTTCTGGCTGTATTCATCAATTATCCATTTTGTCTTCTCACCATATTACTATTCTATCCATTTGATGAAGGCTGCAGGTCAGGTCTTAGCAACTTGCTGACAGATGCCATTGCTAAGATAATAACATTTATGAGTTGGCAACAGATATCTATTTTCAGCACATTTTGAGAAAATAGAAAGATAATACATTGAAGGTTAGTGCTTGAGGTGGGACTAATCTGTCAAACAAACAAATTTGCTGATTTTGAAGACTCAAGAGTTTTGCACTTTGTTGCTGCTGTTTAACATCAGCAGGGCAACTAAAAGATATCTCAGCTGTAGCCATTCCACCAACGCTTTATACGTAGATTTAAACGTTGTCTTTTATTTTAACTCAGTTTTTAAAAGATTGAGAACTACCAGGGAAGATAATGCAAATTACTTTTGAAAATGAATCTATGAAAAAAATCTGTGAAAATGAAAAATTCTCCATCAAAACATTTTGAACTGTTACCTGAATAAGGTGATTGAGCCTTTTCAAGTTTCTGTTATGAAGAAGAAAGATTATATTAATTTGAGGAAAAATACATATTTTCAAGAAGTAATGAAAGGTAAATACTTAAAAATGGAAAAAAAGTGCAAAGCACTAGCAATTCGGCAATCAGTCTCTGAAAGTGAACTGATAAATATTCTGTCTAAAATATTAATGCCTAATTAGAACAGAAAAATGCTGGAAATATTCAGCAGGTTTGTCAATATCTGTGGAAAGAGAAACAAAATTAATGTCTCAGATCAATGACGTTTCATTAGAATCCAAAACATTAATCTCTGAATCTGTGAAAACATATTTACACCTTTCCCATCCATTGTAGCCTAATAAATGATGTTAGAAATATATATCTTTAAAGATACAACAAGCATTTTATGTTGTTATTCAGTCACTTGTTATATAATAATATTTTTTAAAACATGAATATATTTCCCTTGGTTTGCTAATGCTGCCATGAAAATGGGGGTAAGTACAAAGAATTTTTTGCTTAAAGTAACATTTTCAATTACGTTACAGTCACAAAAAGTAAATTATACCTTGTGGTGTGCTCATTATTCATGATGCTTAACTAACCAGAGAATAACCATGACATCATAACTAAAGAAATATATTCATACATGACACATATCGAGCTACAATTTCTGTTGCACTGTTGCAGAGAATTCGCATCTCTAGCACTGTTAACGCAAGCACAAACTGCACAGGCTCTTCATTTTTAATTACTTGAAAACTGCTCACCACGTTACTCTTTGCCAAGGATATTGTATGCGTGTTATTGAATAGTCTGTGCAAAGCAAACTGACCACATGCATAATTACTGTATTAGTATACTTCTGGTGCCACGTTTCATTAAAGAAGTGCAATGTTTCTATATATAACCTATATGAAGAAAACTGCTACTTGTGTATGTATGTATTTATATATATTCTAGTGTTCACTTAGCAAACTTAGCTTTGAGCTTGCTACAAATGTTTAAATGGTTTCAATATTTGTGTTTGGAAATGTTGATTCTCTATCCTCCTTGTACTTGAGGTGGTGAAATTCTTGGTCAGAACTCAATTGTTTTTTACAGCTTTTGGCATTGAGAAGAAGAGCTGTTTGCTAGTGACCAATTTTATCTCATCTGGCATCTGTTAACCATCCTACAGTAATGGGCAGAATTTAATGCAGGAGACAGGGATCCCACTGACTGGCAACAGCCCTGCATCACCTCCTTTCAGGAATGCCACCACATTAAGTGACTCTAAGATACTTGTCTGAGCAGCAGTGGATCTTTCCTAGAATTGCAATAGAGATTTTGCATGTTGCCAGCTAATTGGAGGCTAGCAGCTCGACATTGCTCAACTGCACCATTGGTGGAATGGAGGCTGTTACTGGTAATGCATCACATCTGTGGCCCTGCACCCTTGTTTGCTTTTCAGGTTTCCCATATAGCAAGTTCCTGAATGACGCAGGGTGAATACCAGCAATTGTGGGAAGGCCATAGGATGCCACGTACTGTCCTCCTTCTGAATAAATATTTCCTTGCCACCAAATTTGCAAAAGGGGAGGGCCCAAAAGTTTAATCTATTACCCTATCTTAACATACTTTTACAGACATATGCAACTTGTGAAATTGAACAAGCATTGTAAATCCAAATGGTCTAGAATTTTATGGATTTTGTAACCCACCTTCAGAGTAGACTTCATCTATTTTAGCAAGCTAAGTGGACATTGGAAGAGGGCAATCCAGCAGCGTCTCACTTTCAGAATGCTACTCATCAAAATAATATTTAAATTTAAGTATGTATCTGCCTGCAAAATTTAATCTTTGGGAAAATTATGAAAGTTGGCTTATACAGGCATGAATACCATAGACTTCACCTATCATCTAATTTACATAAGGTGAGTGGCACACATGGGATCAAAGTTTTCCAGCCCTAGGGTGGTACAGGCTTGGAGATAGGAAAGATGAGGAAAATATGGGTAGCTTATGTGGAAAGCTTTTCCACCACAGGGAAACCTTGTTAGAGTCAGGCTGTTTCACCAAAACGCTAGTTAGAGGCGATATTGCACACTTGCCAGCATTTCTTCTTGTGTAGCGGCTCCTAGTTCAATGGAGGTGGAATTTATTGTGGCTGGTGTCCCATTGAGTTAGCAGTGAGCATTAATAGCCACAATTGTGGCCATAGCTGAACTAGAATAGGGGTTTGCCCTTCATTCTTATCTATCTGCCATGCTAGATTTTGTTCACTTCTGCACTGCTGTACACCCCATCGAGGGTACCTCTGTCAAGATGTTCTTGCAATCACTGATCTACTTTAACAAGGTGTTACTGTCACAAGATCCCAATTTTACTGTAAAAATGTCTTTAATGTTTAGTTTAACTGCTGTTGTGTGCCCACATTAGCTGAAAGTTGCCTCTTTTAAAGGAGTTTTTGGACAAGCTGTATTGAAATAAATGTAGTAAATGCTAGAACACAAATTGTTCTAGCATCTCAAGAATAGAAATCTGAGTATTTTGGGTGTATTTTTCAGCAATTCAGATATGACCCTTCTGTTTATTTGCTAACTGATATGCTGTGCATTTTCTGTTTGTATTTCACATTTTCAACACTTAGAGTTCTTTTTTTTCTCTTCTAGTTTACAAACAGTTGTGTAGCTAGCATTTTGGTTTTTGGGATTTCTTGCAGTTAAGCAAGAATTTGAGCCTGACAATATTTTCAAAAATGTCTGTTGTCCTGTGTAATTACACTGGACAACTGAATTGCATTAGATGTATAACCTTGCTAATGCCCTTTCAGTGGTAGCCATGTGCATTTAACATCCGGATTGTGTCACCTACATTCTGTTGATAGTAATGAACAATTTAGAAAGAGAGGCTGGGACTAACCCTAGGATTAAATAGAAATTTAAGATCAAAGTTTTATAGGCTACTCTATCATTGGTATCAGATGAGATTTGGCTGATTGTTCAATTATATCTGTGTCTAGTGACACTGATACAATTTAAGGACATTCCTTATTGAGACCATGGATTTTAGTTCATCGGTACATGGAGGATAGTCATTGGTGCACAGAGGAAGACAACCTTGTTGATTGTCACTTGTTAATGTATCTGAAGTGAATGAAGGAGAAAGAGTTCTAAGCCCTGACTTTCCAGAAGCAGCATATAAATTCATGGCATCGAATTGCATTTTCACAAACCGGCTATAAATTTACACACTGTTCTGAAAGAAGGGGTACATTACCTGTTCCACTGTATGATCTGTTGTAGAACTATTACCAATAGTTCTTCATTAATTTGTTTCAAAGAAAACCCCTAAAGTTTCAAATTGAAATGTACAAGAAAAATTTTCACTGACCATTTACTTGCCTGATACCCTGATATTCAATGTTACAAATAGATGAAATATGAGCAAAAAGTAGGCCATTTGGCCCCTCAAACTATTCCCCTATTCAATATAATCAGGGCTGATCTGTTTGTGTTTTGAATTCCACACTCCCATCTACCCTGATAATTTTGATTCCCTTGCCTAACAAGAATCTTCTTGGACCATGGACTCATTCCATTTTATAATTAAGTGAATCCTGATGGCTAACATTTGCTTGAAAACTATCACTAATCTAATATTCTCAGTCATTGTTCAGCTGCTAAAGTGTCTAATTTACAGGCAAGTCGGCCCACTTACTGCATGAATTTATCCATTCACTTCAGGCAGGGATTTAGTTAGCCATTCTACTCCTGAAGCTTTTAAGGTAATATAATATCCCATTACTTCTGGCTGACTCAACATAAATACATACAGAACAAATAAGAAAATAATACAATCAAACTTTATTTAAAGAATGCAGGGTTATCAGAAATTTTCTTTGGAACTGTATTGGTAGTGTGTTTAGCCATCCCTGACAAACTGCCTTCAGAAGATCATTTAGACTTCTTTGTTATTTTTAAATACGTCTTGCTCATTAAAGTATTGGGTGTTAGAATTGGAGATTGGACATGTTCCATTTTTACAACTAGTCCAAATCTTGCCACTTGATGTAGAAAATGGATTAGATACGGAAATATTATTACTCACTGCATTTTCCCATATTGAATCAATGCTTATGAATTGAACAAACATATGAAGATATGATTTGATATTATTTCTGTCCATTTATCTAGGATTGTTGGTCATCAGTGACAAAACTAAGGCTTGCACTATTTTAGAAAAGCTAATTTATTAAATAATGGTGATAAGCTCAATTTAAGATCTCACCTATGCCCCTGCAATATACACCCAGACATATAGACAAAACTTGAAGTCAATTCCCTTTATAATTTGTGGAGCAGGTGCACAAAACTCTTTCCTCCTTTTTGAGTTTTTTCCTCAAATTAAATGTAAATGATGTTCTAATCTTTTTTATTTTAAAGTGCTCATGACATGACTATATTCCTGCTTGCACTACATTGAGTTATATGTCCAATAGGCCTGATTGTAGCTTCAGCATTGCGTATTATATATTTTTCAGGCCTTTACACCATTGTACTACAGTCAATACTTTTCAGAATGCATTTTATAATTTGTCTATTTTACACAGTACATGCACTAAAACACAAAATAAAATTATATTTACAAACAAAATTGTCTTGGTTTTACTTTACCATTTCAAGTTTGTTCATATTCCTTCATATTTAGATGCCCTTATTCCATGTTCTCCCATGACTGACCTCACCTAACTTTTTTCTCCTTTAACGAGACAAGCATCCAGGGAAAAAGACCTTGCAATGAAATAATACTTTGGGCCAATGCTAATGCATCTTATGAATTGTTTCTAAAAAATGTTATTTATGAAGGCAAACACAGCAACCATCTTGCACATTGGTAAAGTTCCACAAAAGCAATTTAAGAGTTGTTAATGTTTTTTACTGGCAGTGGTCAAAAAGAAAATGTTGCTAGGACACCAGGCACATTTACTGCTATACAAACCATATTATTATCATCTTTTGCGTTCAGTCTAAACTTCCATTCTTTTGAGATTAAAGCAGCTCCACAGTACCAGGTTATATTCTGTTGGACAGCACGGTGCCACAGTGGGTTGCACTACTGCATCATGGTGCCAGGGATCCAGGTTTGATTCCCATCTTGGGTCACTGTGCGGAGTTTGCATGTTCTCCCTGTGTCTTTATGGGATTCATCTAGGCGCTTCAGTTTCCTGTCATAGTCCAAAAGATGTGCTGGTTAGGTGCATCGCCCATGCTAAATTCTCCCTTAATGTATCCAAACAAGCGCTGGAGTGTGGTGACTAGGAGATTTTCATAGTAAGTTTAGTGCAATGTTAATGTAAGCCTACTTGTGAATAATAAATAGTCACAACAATAAAGAATATTTTTATTCTTGAATCTGCAGTGGAAATTGAGCCATACTCAAGTGTCACTGGAAATTGCTGAATGTTGCAGAAAATCACTGAGACCTCACCAGGAATTATATTGAGTGTTGCTGAAAGTCACTAAGTCTCCACAGGAAATCACTGTATTGGAATCGGGGATGTGGGGGTGATTCCCTAAGCTTGCTGCAGACCATGTCAGTCCTGGTTAGTAGCACATAGGCCTAAAAATCAACACAACCACTTGTGATAACCCCATCCCTTTCTAATGGCACGAACAGGATTGTGCCCAGAAAGGACATGAGGCTGATTTGCATGAGATTGTCTGGATTTCAATTTCATTAGCAAATTCAACATGTGATTGTTCCCCCTTGGTGGAATGTTCCCACCTCTCCGGCAGGAGTTTATGCTGGTTTGAATCATGCTGGTCTCCCTCAGTGGAGGCCTGCTGCAGTGGACATACCGAGTTGGCTCAGATGCAATTGAAGCTCCTGGATGGCCAGGATCATGGCTGTGTGATGCCCATTGGGCAATGTCCTCCAGAAACCCTGGTAGTGCCTACCAGGCATCTAACTGTTGCAGTATGGCATTTCAGGGTGCTGGGGTAGTGCCAATGGGTTGGGGGCTATGATGGGGTTATGTGAGGGGGATATCATGAAGGGGTGGATCATGTCAGGTGTCCTGAGAGAGCCATGGGATGTATGGGGAGGGGGGGAGGCATGTTGGAGGTCCTGATGCTGGTAACCTGTGTTTGGGAGGGAGTGAGAGCACATGAGGTTAGAATGTCCTGTTGCCCATGAAGTGCACTGAGAAATCAGGGCTTCCTCATGAAACAATACCCAAGTGCTCTTGCATGTTTAAACTCCCCTCGCTCCTCTCCTCCATCACCAGCAAACAACTCATCACTGTCCAAAAAAGTGACCAAGTCACTGAGTGGGACAATTGCGGTACAGAAAGCATCTGAGAAACACGCACATCGCTCCTGTTTTCTGCTGCTATGGCATTGTCATTTTTTAGGAGAGTTCTGCCCATTGTCTTTATATATGACTTGTCATTATTTGTACAAGTCATTCTTTAGTTTATCTCAGAGTGTAACAATAATTTACACATTTCATCTGAGTCCCCACCATAGCGGATTTGAATCCCTTCATTCTGGTTTCTGCAGATTCATCTCTGTCAATTGTGCCAGTAAGACCCAAATCTGAAAATGGCTTGGGCGTTCCAATGCCAAGTTAAAGCCATTGGGAGGCCCAATGGCTTTATATCCCCAACTGTAATATCAAAATCACCTTGGTATCATATGATTACAACAGTTTGACATTCCAGTTCTCCTCGCTTTTACTCTGGCCATAATATTGTTGCCTATTCTTCCCATCCACCTTCGCTCTCTGTTACTCAACTCCTTGTTTTAGGGGCCATCTTTTTATCTTAATTCTGTTTCTACCTTTCCAAACATAGCAATGGTTTCTCCTCCTTTGCCCACATTCATTTCTACCATGCCAAAATTACATCCCTTTTCTTCTCCTTTCCCCATTCTGCAGCAACATACAGCGGAATATTCCCCCCAAAATTCTAAGTGTCATAAAGGTGAAAAAGATGTGACCCTCTGCTGGTCTTTTCGGCAAGTTCCACACCTCAAATCTTCCAGCACTCTGTAACATTTTTTGATAGCTTGGAGTCTATTACATTATAAACCAGCTTCGGAGCACTTGGATGTCATTCTGCAGGGTGCCCCAATATATCGGTAAACAGAGAGATTCCCTCCCACCACCACCACCACCCTTCCCAGACACTTGAACCTCCCCCCCACTTCACCGGTGGTGGCATGCTCTCCCCCACCACAATGACATGGGTTACAACTATATCAGTGAGGAGGGCTTCAATGGTCTCTGATTCCTCCATGCAAAGGGATGTTCCTAGGGCCTCCATCGGATGGGGGTGGTCTTGCATTCAGCCAATTTCAGCTTAACACAAAGACTTGCGAAAGACAGTATGCGGTTAAAAACGTTCTTTATTTGACCAACATGTATTGGGAGAAAGATGGTCAGAGGATTCCAACCTCTGATATTATATCCCATGAGCACAACAAATAAACATTTCTGAAGATTTGATCTTCCTGCCCCATCTGATATCCAAGCTGGACAGTCCAATATTGGGAAATTTTGAGGTGCAGGAACTCTAAGAAAATGTGTTGGCTATATAATTTCTCAATATTCTAATGCATTGTTTCTTACGTATTAATCACCTGAGTCTCCTAAAATCAGTAAAACTATGTTTTTTATATGAAAACCAAGCAATCAGTTGGCAGTTTACTTCAAATGATGAATCATTAGTCTTTTTACGCAGCTAGAAACTATGTGACAATTTAATTATGTAATTCAAGTCTATTGAAAGCATGACTTAGAACTTTACCAACAAAATGTGAAACAAGACTAGATAAGTAGAGTTAAAATACAGATAAGCCATAATGGCTGAACAAGCTCTCGGGCCTGAATGGACTTCTCTTATGTTTTCTTATCTGTATATTATTGAATGGTGTGCAAGCATTCCTGCATCAAGCTCTTTTATCAGTCAATTCAAACCAGTCCACATCTCAAAGAGCTATTATCAGCTAAATTAATAGCTCGCGTTGTACTTCTCTGATTTTCTACAGCATTGGATGTTAAATCTCCAGCAATCTTCAGTACCTCAATCCATATTTATGCACTTATATTCAAGGAGTTGTAAAGACCCAGGCCAGAAACTCCAAGATGCTTTGTGAAGTTAGCCTAGACCCTAAGTTTTACATTTGTTTTTAGTATGAGTGAGCATAAAACATTTCAATTTCAGGTATGATTCAAGTGACCACTAGGAAGCTTTTATCAAACAAAATTATTCAAGGGCACAGTTAAAATATAATAAAAACAATTAGATAACTTTTACCAATTGCAAAACTTAAACATGACACAGTATAACTCTTAACAGCTAGCTATCTGTTATTCCAATTTAAGGCTAGCTCTGTACTGCAGGAGGAGAGCTAATGAGCAATTAAGATCATAGCCATGCCCAGTTAGAACATAGAACATAGAACATAGAACAATACAGCACAGAACAGGCCCTTCGGCCTTCGATGTTGTGCCGACCAAAATAAAAAGCAATGCCCCTCCAAACTAAACCATTCCCTTCTCTTCCATATACTTATCAATTAACCTCTTAAACGCCACAAACTTGGCGCATCTACAACAGCTGCAGGCAGGGCATTCCACTCCCTAATCACTCTTTGAGTAAAGAACCTACCTCTGATATCCGTCCTATAACTCATACCCCTTAATTTAAAGTTGGGTCCCCTCGTGCTAGCTTTTTCCATCCTAGGAAAAAGGCTATCACTGTCCACCCTATCCAAACCTCTAATCATCTTATATGTTCAATAAGATCCCCCCTTAGCCGCCTCCTTTCTAACGAAAACAACCTCAAATCCTTCAACCTCTCTTCATAGGACCTGCCCTCCATACCAGGCAACATCCTGGTAAACCTCCTCTTACCCTCTCCAATGCCTCCACATCTTTCTTATAATGTGGGGACCAGAACTGCACACAATACTCCAAGTGCGGCCGCACTAGAGTTTTGTACAGTTGCAACATGATGCTGCGCCTCCGAAATTCAATCCCCCTACCAATAAAAGCTAAGACTCCATATGCCTTCTTAACAACTTTATCCACTTGACTGCCTACTTTCAGTGATCTATTGACACATACACCAAGATCCTTCTGTTCCCCAACACTATTAAGAGCCCTACCATTAGCCCTATACTCTACACATTTATTGTGCCTGCCAAAGTGCATTACCTCACACTTTTCCACATTAAACTCCATTTGCCACCTCTCGGCCCAGCTCTGCAACTTGTCCAAGTCTCTCTGTAAACTAAAACACCCCTCTTCACTATCTACCACTCCACCAACTTTAGTGTCATCTGCAAATTTACTGATCCATCCCTCAATACCCTCATCCAGATCATTTATAAAAATTAAAAACAGCAGGGGCCCCAAAACAGACCCCTGAGGTACACCACTTGTAACCGAACTCCACGATGAATATCTCCCATCAACCACCACCCTCTGTCTTCTATCTGCCAGTCAATTCCTAATCCAATTAGCTAAATCACCCTCTATTCCACACATCTGCATTTTCTGTAGAAGTCTTCCATGGGCCACCTTATCAAAAGCCTTACTAAAGTCCATATATACTACATCAACCGCCTTACCCCCATCCACCTCTCTGGTCACCTTCTCAAAAAACTCAATGAGGTTAGTAAGGCACGACCTACCCTTCACAAAACCATGCTGACTATCCCCAATTAATTCATTTCTCTCTAAATAACTATAAATCCTATCCCTAATAATTCTCTCCAATACTTTGCCCACAACAGAAGTAAGACTCAGTGGCCTATAATTCCCTGGAAGGTCTCTCTTCCCCTTCTTGAACAATGGGACCACATTCGCTATCCTCCAGTCCTCCGGAACCACACCCGTAACCAACGACGACCTGAAGATCAGAGCCAGAGGCTCTGCAATCTCCTCTCTTGCATCCCAGAGAATCCTAGGGTAAATCCCGTCCGGCCCAGGGGACTTATCCAACTTCAACCCCTCGAGAATTTCTAGCACATCCTCCCTATCTACTACAATACTTCCCAATTTGCAACCCTGTACCTCAGTGTTCTCCATAGCTACATTTCCAGCACTCTGCGTGAATACCGAAGAGAATTATTTATTCAGTGCCTCACCAATCTCTTCAGGCTCCACGCACAACTTCCCACTGCTGTCTATGACTGGCCCTAATCTTGCCCTAACCAATCTTCTATTCTTAACATATCGAAAGAAAGCTTTCGGATTCTCCTTAATCCTATCAGCCAACATCTTCTCGTGTCCCCTCTTAGCTCTCCTCAATTCACTTTTTACCTCCTTCCTAGCTAATCTATAGCTATCCATTGCACTACCTGAGCCTTCAAGCCTCATCCTGACATAAGCCTCCTTTTTCATCTTAACCAGCAAATCAACTCTTTTCGTACACCAAGGCTCTCTTACTCGTCCATTTCCTCCCTGCCTGACAGGGACATACTTATCAAGGACTCGCAGCAGCTGCTCCTTGAATGAGCTCCACATTCCAGATGTTCCCAGTCCCTGTAGTTTCCTAGTCCAATCTATGCACCTAATTCTCTCCTGATGGCCTCATAATTACCCTTCCCCCAGCTATAACTACTGCCCCCAGCTTCATGCCTATCCCTATCCATCACTAAGGTGAACGTAACCGAATTGTGGTCACTATCA
Organism: Sphyrna mokarran; assembly: GCA_024679065.1. Classification (NCBI taxonomy): domain Eukaryota; kingdom Metazoa; phylum Chordata; class Chondrichthyes; order Carcharhiniformes; family Carcharhinidae; genus Sphyrna; species Sphyrna mokarran. The sequence goes on along the minus strand of JAGIQG010000020.1, from coordinate 35,606,745 downwards.
CCAAACTGTTCACTAACTTCCAAGCCTAACACCTGGTCTGGCTCATTGCCCAGCACCAAATCCAATGTAGCCTCACCTCTAGTTTGCCTATCTACATACTGAGTCAAAAAACCTTCCTGCACACTCTGTACGAAAACTGACCCCTCTAACGAGCTAGAGCTATAGCTATTCCAATCAATATTAGCAAAGTTAAAGTCCCCCATCACACTTACCCTACTACTTTCACTCCTAATCAGAATTGACTTCGCAATCCTTTCCTCAACCTCCCTAGAACTATTAGGAGGTCTGTAAAAGACTCCCAACAGGGTGACCTCTCCTCTCCTGTTTCTAATCTCAGCCCATACTACCTCAACAGACAAGTCATCATCAAACTTCTTTTCGATCACCGTGATACAGTCTTTGACCAGTAACGCCACTCCTCCCCCCCTTCTACCCCCTTCTCTACTCCGACTAAAGCATTTGTACCCGGAACCTGCAACATCCATTCCTGTCCCTGCTCTACCCAAGTCTCTGAAATGGCCACAACATCGAAGTTCCAGGTACTGGTCCAAGCTGCAAGTTCCTCCCCCTTATTGCGAATACTCCATGCATTAAAGTATACGCATCTCAAACCATGCCCCACCCCACCCGTACGCCGCTGTGTTTTACAACTCTCCTCTATAACCCCCTTACTCTCATCCCTATCAGCACCCCAACTACTTAGGATCCCACCCCCCCCCGTATCAGTTTAAAGCCCCCATCATAGCCTTAGCAAATTTTCCCCCCAAGATATTAGTCCCCCGCTGGTTCAGGTGTAGACCATCTCTCTTGAAGAGGTCCCACCTATCCCAGAATGAGTCCCAATTGTTAAGGAACCTGAACCCTTCCCTCCTGCACCATCCATGCAGCCATGAGTTCAAACTATCCCTTTCTCTGTTCATCTCTAAACTATCTCTTGGCACAGGCAAGAGTCCAGAGATAACCACTCTGCCTGTTATGGACCTAAGCTTCCACCCTAACTCCATACATTTCTGTTTAATATCCCCTTCCCTTGTCCTACCTACATCATGTGTCCCCACATGAACAATGACTTGGGGCTGACTCCCCTCACCCTTAAGAATCCTAAAACCCCGATCTGCGACATCCTGGACCCCAGCCCCTGGGAGGCAACACACCAGCCCTGAGTCCTGTTTATTACTATTTACCCTCCTATCTGTCCCACTAACTATGGAGTCTCCTATAACTAGGCCTAATCTCTTATTCCCCCCACCCCCCTGAGCATTCTCAGCAGGCTCACCCCCAGAGACCTGCTCCCTTTGGTCAGCTCCAGTTGATTCTTCCTCAACTGTAGCCTCCAAGACAGAAAATTTATTTTGGAGGGGAACAGCCCCAGGGGATTGTCTCACCGATTGCTTCTTACCCCTCCTCCTAATAGTTACCCAATTATCACTTTTAGGAGTTACAATCTCTTTGTTACTCCTGCCTATATCCTCCTCAACCTCTCGAATTACCCTGAGTTCCTCTAATTCCAGCTCCAGCTCCTTCACACGATCCTCAAGGAGCTGCAAATGTGCACACTTCCTGCAGGTGTAATCAGCAGGAACACTACTGGTGTCCCTCACCTCATACATACTGCAGGAGGTGCAATGTACTACCTGCACTGCCATCACTGATACTTTAATTTGCAGGAGAGAAAAAAAAAACTACACACACTATTATTATTAGGTTAGAGGAGGGGGGAGGGTGGGATACTCTACCTGTGTAGAGTATCGGGTTTCCTCTCTGGACCAATTTATAGAGTCAGATAATTGGTCAGAAAATATGTTGTTAGAAAGAGAAGTTCTTCCAAGAGCAGGATTCTATGCTAGAAGCTGCTGTTTGAAAACATCAGAGAGTCTTTGCTAAATCAGAAGAATGAATGGCTTCCCAAAATAACTTGTGTGGTAATTATTTGCTGGATTTGGCTCATAGAATTAAACCGTATGTGATGTTATTTTAGGATAAGGGGCATTTTCAGAGTTTAGGAATCAGTAGATGCGGCATGGGATTGATTCAAGTGTATGGTCTGTGTAGCCATTACTGAAGTATACCTTTGTTCTATATTGTGGCCTTTCTTTTATGTTTTTACAATTTAATAACTTTAATTTGAATTATTACAACAAGACCTAACTTTTCCTCACTGGCCTGCATATCTTTCTTCACATTATTCCAAATTGCAAAATAAATAGTTAAGAACCAGCTTTCAAAGTTACCTTTGGAATATGCCCATTACCTAACATGCTAACATAAATAAGAAAAGAAATTCTTTCTTGCACCCCTCCCCACAACGATCCTTTCCCTTCCTGGAAGGGAAAGGTAACACACCCTAATTTCTGACCAATTATCTTTGTTTCTTAATGTACATAGCTATTTTTAGATGTTGTTATGCTTCAAATTAGATAACGAAGTGATAGACAAAACTTCTGAGGTTTAAAGAAACCTTTAAAACCTTTATATGATATATCTTTATCCTTATGAAATATTTATTAGTTTGGGAAGCCTTAATGTCATAGCCCTGATGCTGAGATTCTGTAATGTGGATCATTGTGTTGACTGCATCCTGCCTGCAATATCACAAAGGAAGAAACGGCATTAATCGAAAAGCAGAATGTATTATTCTTTCTGAAGGAATGCAGGCTTAAAGTGGATTGCCTTGGTCTCTATTCAATGCTGGGTGAGGGATTTAATTGCAGAACGTGTAATGACCACTGCCCCTTAACATTTACAGCAGCCAACTGTATCACAATGCCAGGGAGCAGCTCTCCGAATGGATGCTGGTGTCAGGAGTAGCTGACCCCTAAAGGAGACAGGATACAAACGAGTTTCCTACACACATATATTCTCATACTCCCACAATCAGCATGTTCCTACTAAGGAATGAGGAATAGGATGGGGGTGAAGAGGGAAGGAGTGGGGAGGGTCTGATGAGGAAGGTGAAGGTGGGAGTATGGGAGACGGTTGGGAGTGAGGGGGGGAGGGGGAATAGGGCTAAGGGAGAATTTAGGGGAGAGAAGGGGAATGGTAAGGAAGGGGGTGAGGGAGGGAGAAGAGGTAGGGAGGTGAGGGAGTGGGGATGGAGAGGTGAGGGAAGGAGAAGGGGTTTATCAGTTTTGCACCTGGTTCTCACTGCCCAGATCTCAGATTTACAAATGCATAGCTGTAATATCAGCCTAGTTCACATAACAGCTCTCCCCCCCACCATGACACATCTGGCTGTGCCACCTTCACCTCATGTAATGCAAGCCACAAAAATATAGAAAACTACACAAATCATTGCTCCAATGCTTTTTAATTTATGAAAACAAGCCAGTAATTTATAAATTCAAATCCATAATACAAACCACATGAATCCAAAAAGATATAAGTACATAAATTACTGCTCACTGCTTCAATGCTTTGTAACTGATGAAAACACCTGTAATTGATTCATTCAAATCTAAATCTGCAATGCAAGCCACAAAATTACAAAAAAAGTGCACAGATGATATATCACTGCTTTAACTGCTTTAATGGTTTTTAGCTTATGAAGACAAGTCTGTAATTGATGAATTGAAATCCAGGCCTGCCTTTTGGTCTATATTGCGATCTTTGCATCTTGAGGCGAGAAGCATGGTAGTGACCGATCAGCAACAAGTTGGAGAAATCAGCTGATGACATGACTGGAGCACAGCATAAACAAGTGAACTGGAAAAAGTCCAGTGCAAGAGGAAACACTCCAATCAAATGGAGCCGAGTGAGTCCAATATCAATGGCTTTGCTGGTCCCTGTCTGGCCAAAAGAGACTTTGTCCAAAAGCAACTTTCTAAAGACCAGTATTGAGAGTTAAGGTGGATGGCAGCTACTTGTTGGTTACAACTGTCTGCATGCAACAGCCATGATATCAGATCAGCAAATGGTGGGCCTGCTTGAAAAATAAAATTTAAACAAGAGGACATATTTTCAAGATTTTCTTGCATCATCAGTTGTATGTAAATAGTAATTTCGATAGCTTTTATTCTTTTCACATCATGTTGACTGATCTTGCTTGATTTTAGCAAATGAACTTTCTGAGAAAGCAGGTTTTTTTTTTGCTCTTCCTCAGCCCTGGGGTTCAAGTGAACCCTGCTCACTTAACAATCTCACCATTCTCTGTCTCGCTAGCTGCTTGCCTGGCTGTCTGGCTTCCTATAACTTAGGCCATTGTCCAGGCTTCTAAGCTTGCTGGTCTGATCAGGTTACCCGACTGCACCATCAACAGCTGCTGGCAGCTCCTAAGCCCTCGCAGTTCATCTCTGCTCAATGGCAAAGACCTTGGGAAACGTGCTGGCTCACACTTTGACTGCCTCACCTGCAGACCAGGCTTCTTCACCTCGCCGTCAGTTAATTTCCCTTCAGCTCTTTCAGCCTTGTCTAGCCACCTCACCACTCCCCTCCATGACTACTGCACCTTCGTGACTGCACCTTCTTTGCCCTCGCACTTTACCTCTGCTCTTTGACGATGACCTTGGGAAATGTTCTGGTACGCTGGCTGCTTTGCCTGCTATCTGGCCTCACCTCATGTTCGCCCTCAGTTCATTGCCCACCTGTCCTCTCAGCCTTGCTGCCAGCTTGATCGAATTATCCCACTGTTTCCTCAATGACCCCTGCTTCTCCTTGGCCCTCGCACCAGACACAAACTCATTGTTGGCTCAGGCTGCTCTGAGACCCCTAAGGTCTCCAACAATCAACAATGTTATTCTGCTTTAGTTGCCTATCAGCAAATTCAGAGCTTGAAGACTCTGCTCAGTGCCCCAAAGCCACCAGCCAGCATGGGGACCCCTTCCATTGGTTGAGGCCCTGTGCCTAGTCACAATATGTTTCATTGTAAATTTGCCTCTGCGTTCGAAACTACAACTTCCATCAGGCACTGTGGGACTGGGTCTCCCGCAGTGTTGGCGCTCCTCACTGTCCAGACGCTTGGGCTATGCGCTGTATGGATGATGTAGTTCTGAATATATGGATGTCTTCATAGAACTTGCACAGAACTGAGAGCTGCAAGGATTAGACAAATTCCACTTACTCACTTGTACTTGGTTGGGAAATCGCAATTTAATTGACTTTTCAATTGTAGGTGAGATTGTAATACATATCTATTACCAGATTTGCAATGAGCAACATGAATCAGAGAACCTGCATAGTGGGGCACCTCGGCCTTTGGGGGCTCCATGCCCGGCATGGTGTAAATCTGCCCCTGCCAAGTGGCTGGTGTTTTGCATTTTCTAGGGTTTTGTACTGTTACAGCATAAATAGTTGAACTGTTTGTAGTAGAATTAAGGTCACATTATTATTGCCCCATGCATATTTAATCTCTGTATGTGAACTCAGTTTAGGCAAATGAAATATTGATTCCTCTAAAACATTCAGTATCATCGCTGCACTATTGTAAAATACTTACTATGGTCATCTACTGCCCCTCAATGCTGATTATTTGCAAAACACCTCTGCAATTCAATAGAGCAGAAGCTAAAATAGCATAAGACATTGGAGCAGAAGTAGGCTATTCAGACCATTGAATCTACTCTGCTTTTCAATGAGATTGTGACTGATCCAATATTATAATCATCAACTCCACTTTCCCACCATATTCCCATGGCTCTTGATTCCTTTACTGATGTAAAATCTCTCAGCCTGGAGCATACTTAATGAACCAGCCTCTACCATCCTCTTCAGTAATGAATTCCACAGATTCAGCACCCTCTGAGAGAAGAAATTCCTTCTCATCTCTGTCTTAAGCAGGTGACGCCTTACTCTGAGATTATACCCTCAGATCCCACAAGAGGAAAGAACCTCTCAGAATCTATCCTGTCAAACCCCCTGAGAACCCTATATATCTCAATAAAGTAGCCTCTCATTCTTCTAAACTTCAATGAATATAGGCCCAGTTTAAACCTCTCCTCATAAAAAAAATCACTCTATTACCTGGGATCTACCTAGTGAACCTTCACTGGATGGCCTCCAATGCCAGTACCTTTCCTTAGATAAGGGGACAAAATTGTTCACGGTATTCCAAGTGTGTTCCAAGTAGTTCCTTATATAGTTTTAGCAAGAGTTCCCTAATTTTATATTCCATTCTTTCTAAAATAAAGGTCAACATTCCATTTGCCTTCCTTATTAACTAGTGAACTTACATGCTAGCTTTTTGTGATTTATGCACAAGTACTACTGCCACCCCCCCCATTCCTCCAATCTGTAGCTTTATGCAGTCTTTTCCTATTTAGATAATCAGCTTCTTTATTCTTCCGATCAAAAGTACATAACTTCACATTTTTCTACGTTATATTTCATCTGCCAAGTTTTGCCCACTCATGTAACCTGTCTATGCCCCTCTGTAGACTGTGTCATCCTCACCACTTCTCACCTATTTCTGTGTCGCCTGCAGACATGGCAATAATACATTCACTTTCTTCATCCAAGCTTTTATTGTACATTGTGAATAATTGTGACCCCATCATTGATCCCTGTTATTGTGTATTAAGTTATTTCCAGTGTTTCCTCACTAACAGCTTTCCTGTGCTGCAGGGACATTTTAAGAGACCGATCACGTGGGTTGGAATTTTACTGCCCTGCCCACCAAAAGAATTGGAGCAGACAAAGGAAAGATCCGTTGATCTTGCATGGAGTTTTATATTTTGGGGATGAGCGAGGCTGAAAATTCCCGCCCTTGATGGCACTGATGACATAATTGGTCATTTACACAAGCAAATGGACAGCTTATCTTAGCAACTTGTAATGTTAACATCTTTTCAATAAAACTCTTCATTTGTTTCAACGTTCAAGACCTGCAGTCTATCTTTTAAAACCACCATATAAAAAAACTGGCAGCAAAGTTGTCAGACCGCACTTGCAGTCACTGCAAAAGAAAAAATAGTGGAGAAATCAGACAACGTTGTACAGACCTGACAGAAGAACAAATAATTAAAATAATCGCTACACAGATGCTGGCACCAGAGGAGTGCAAAACAATAGTCACAGCCACAGGAGAAACCAAAAAATGATAGTGGATCATGGAGAAAACAAATCTAAAAAGATCGACACATGACCTGCCCGTAAAGATCTGTAATAGTATGGGGAGCACTGTGAGCAGCAAGTACCCTATAACAACAAATTAAAAGCTGGGGACTTTCCAAAACATGAAAAAAAGCAGGCTGAGCTCAGGTTTACATAGTTTTGGGGGAAAAGGAAACAAGGTAGTGCTGATAGTTACATGGCACATTGTTCTCATGCAAAACATTTCCAAAATAAAAGTGGCTGGAATTTTTGGCGCTGTGGTGCTGTTTGATGAGAATACAGAATGGTGGAGTTCATATACAGAGACATTCAACTATTTTATTCAACTAAACAAGATAATGGCAGATATAGTAATCTCAACTTTCCTGAGCATAACTGGGGAGGAAAAACATTGAACCTCTTGAGAAGTTGGGTACAGCTAGAAAACAGTAAGAATTTAGCAACACCGATTTTAAATCCAACCGATTTATTTGATAGTAAAATTGAGAGCTTTCAACACTCTTGTGTCTTCATCAGGCAAATGCAGACCAGAACACTGCATTTGCCTGATGAAGACACAAGAGTGTTGAAAGCTCGCAATTTTACTATCAAATAAATCGGTTGGATTTAAAATTGGTGTTGCTAAATTCTTACTGAGTTCTTACCACCCCAGTCCAATGCCGGCATCTTTACATCATGACAGCTAGAAAAGCCAGGCATAAAACCCATGATGAAATTGTGGAATATTATGCAAGGTTTGTCCCTAATCTGACTACTATTCTTAATCTCTTATACACCTTATTGGGCCTGATTTTACCATTGCGTTGCGCCTGTTTCTGGGCATGGGAAGTTGGTAAAGGTGGTTATAAGGCGAATAGCACGATCTGCACCTGCATTCCCGTTGACTCTCCCTTTACCAAGGCCTGAAAATGGATGAGATTGGGACCACCCCCGAAACAGGCAAGACATCAATTTGAAAGCATTTGCATGCATTTAAATTGACTTAATGAGCTGGACACCCAATCTTATCTGCATTTCCCCTTTATCAACACATTTGCCCATTCAGATTTGGTGTGAAACACATGCTTGGCAAAAGTCTGTTTTGGATGCTCCAGCTTCTGAAGCAGTAAGCTCAGAGCTTCTAGTGGTTTTCTAACTCAGATCGGTGGTGGTGAGGGGAGGGAGGGGGTCAGACGTATCTATGGTGGGGGGGGGGGGGGGGGGGGGGGGGGAGGGAGAAGAGGAGGGAGGCCCGTCATTCTCAGGTGAGGAGAGGAGGAGGGAGGCAAGATGTATCTCTAGTGAGGGGGAAAGGAGGAGAAAGGTCCAATCATTCTTTGGTGGGGGGAGGCAAGAGGCGGGTCAGATGTATCTTGGGTGAGGGGGAAGAGGCAGATCAGATGTATTTCTGGTGGTGGGGAGGAACGGGTGGGTCAAATGCATCTCTGGTGAGTGGGTAGGAGGAGGGCCAGATTAATCTCTAATGGGGGCCAGAGAAGGTGGTTCAGATGTATCTCTGCGGGGGGGAGGAATGAGGAAGAGGCAGTTCAGATCTCTGGTGGTGAGGGCAGAAAGGCAGGGGCGGGGTCTGCTGTCACTATGCTCTGGGGGAGAGCATAGGGGACCACGGTCGGTCTGGGTAGCAGGTGGTTGGGTGAATAAGGGGAACAGTTATGTTATGGGTATGGGGCAATATCTGTGGGGACCATTGCTCCCAGGCTGCTTTTTACAGCCCAGGAGCAATGTGGCAAGGGAGCATTTTTAAATTTTTTTTTACTGTGCATGTGTAGTTAAAGGCTCTGATTGGAGCAACAGCGTTTCAGGTGCGATAAGCCCCACTCAAAGTGTGATTCAGATTCATGACCTTTTTTTCAGGCTGAGAGCTTATGGGGTGCCTGAGAACTGGGTTTACAAGTCAGATTTGAATCAAACACAGATTCAGCACTTAGAATCAAAATGATAAAATCGGACCCATTGTGTCAAAACAGAAAAATGGAAGTGGGCAGATGAATGTGAGAAAGCTTTCATACAAGCTAAATAGGCGCTCCTAGAAATCCTGACACACTTTGATCTGAATTAATCCTCGCGTCTGACACGTCATCTTATAGATGGTTAACTTTCGACACCTGCAGTCTACCTTTTAAAACATATCACCTATGGCATCTACTAGTTACAGATTGTCATCCTGAAAATGGCCCTGTCATCTCAACCTGCTGTCTTCTATCAATTAGCCAATTCTCTATTCATGCTAATATTCTACACCAAAACGGTGACTCTTATTTTATTAAGCAGCCTTTTGTGTGGTACCTTTTCAAATGCTTTTTGGAAATCCAAATATATTACATCTACTGATGCTCCTACATTCTGCTCACTACCACTTCAAAGAATTCCAATAAATTTGACAGGCATTATTTCCCATTCATGAAGCCACTTTGACTTTGCTTGTATATATTAAGTATTTATAAATACTCTTCTAGTACATTCTTTATAAAGGATTCTAACATTTTCCCAATAACATATGTTAAGCTAACTGGCTGATAGTTACCTATTTTTGTCTCCCTCCCTTTTTGAATAAAGGTGTTACATTGATAGTTTTCCCATCCTTTGGGACTCTTACAGAATTTATGGATTCTCAAACGATTACTACGAGTGCATCCACTATCTTTGTAGCTATTTCCTTTAATATTCTTGGATGCGTTAGACCCAGGGAACATATTAGCCCCATTTGTTTCCCTAATATCTTATTTCTCTCTAGAGATAGTCGTTGTATGTATTTCCTCCTCCTCTTTTGCCCTTTGATTATTTACTATTTTTGGAATGCCATTAATGTCTTTCACTATGAAGACTGATGCAAAGTATTTATTTAACTCCTCTACGATCTCCTGGTTCCCCATTATAATTTTCTAGTTTCATTCTCCAAGGGGCCTAGATTCACCTTGGCCTGTCTCTTCCTTTTTATTTATTTAAATAAGCTCTTGCTGACCTTTTTTTTATGTTGCTTGCTAGTTTGCCCTCAATGTTTATCTTCTCCCTCTATTATTCTTTGGACATCCTTTGTTGGTTTTATTGCTCTTATTGCTAATTGGTCTTATTGCTAATCTTTGCCACGTTATATGTTTTTCTTTCAGTTTAACATTATCCTTAACTTCCTTGGTAAACTGGTTGATTTATTCCCTTCCTTAAATCCTTCCTCTTCACCAGAATATTTATTCTTTCCCTTCCCGAAATCCTTCTTCTTTATTGGGATATTGATTCTTACCCTCCTGGAATCCTTCTTCCTCACTGGGATATATTTATGTTATAAGTCATGAACTATTTTCATAAATATCTGCCATATCATATCAGCCATCTTTTCTGCTAAGCTCATTTCACTCCAGCCAATGCTGCTCTCATTGCTTTGTAATTACTCTTTTTAAAGTTTAATACTGTTCTTTCTGCCCTTGTTTCTATTATATATTTAAGTAGTTGCATATTTGCTTTAAAAGCTGAACACATGATTTGATGGTGATGTCATTAGGGTGCTTACACAGACTGCTATTTTACTTTCAGTTTGTACTCTGCACAGGTATGAAATCCTAGAATAAATCTGTTAGTTTGAATCTAAGCATGCAAACCATGTGTTTTCTTTTTGTGTAAAACCCAAAACCCCCAACATTGTTGGAAAGTACAAAAAAAAACTGGTGATAAGTCAGGAGTTTGTTTTATCAAGAACACCAAGAGAAGATCCTAAGTAGAAGGCAAAACATTATGGGCCCTCACACTTCAAATATGAGGCTGGATATTAAAATGCCAGTGAAGGAAGACTGAGAAAGAAAAATGTTTTCTATATAGTTTTAAAATATTTTTTTTTGACTTGAGGAGGATGAGATTCCAGGTATGTCTGGCATATTTGAAAAGTGGGATGCTTTGTCAAAAAAATACATTATGTCAATGGTCTGCAGGGTAAAAGGAGGAATACTGAGACAATAGTAAATAAAAAATACTAAGAAGTTTCAAGTCACTAATGTCTGCAAGAGAAATGGTCAATTAAGATTCATGGGCCCTATTACCAAAGAAAATGAATCATGCAGAGTGTTTTTAGTACTTTGTACAAGCAAATAAAATTACAAAAGAATTGCTTGTACCAGTTTATTTCAGTGGAAATGGAAGTAAAACCTACAATTTGCTCTGGAACTTAGTTCATCCCATAAAGCCAGTATCCAAAACTTACGATGCCTTGACACAGATCCTTGAAGAGCATTACTCTGCATTGCCATTGATCATCGCAGAATGGTTCAGATTCTATTGAAGAAATCAAATGGAAGGCAAAAGCATTGCTCAATTTGTGGCAAAATTAAAAAGATTGGCACAACATTGTGAGTTTGGTGAGTTGTTAAAAGATTATCTGTATAATTGTCTAGTTTGTGATCTCCAAAATAAGGCTATCCAAAAAAGAATGCTTACTAAATAAGTTTTGATTTAAAGATAGTAGCAGAAATTGGCCATAAAAGAGGCGTCACAATTTGGTACAGGAATGAAGATCCATAAGTTGAGAACTGCCCATAAGAAGTCAAAAGAGCAACAAGCAGGTCACAGTGCCAAAATGAGGCATTCAGCAAGTGAAAGCTGATATAAAGACAGCCAATGCAATAATAATTGTGGAAAAGTGGGTCACATTTGTTAGGCTACTGGACCAGAATCCTAAAGTATAATATGAAACAGACTAGACGCCAAAAGGTTTTCTATTTTGTCATAAATATGATAGAATACTTCAGTCCATGGGTAATTGACAAATTTTATTTAATAACATAGTTTAAATACAACTAATAAATATACTAGCTTACTATTAACAGTTGAAAATGAAAAGAAACAACTTTAATTTCTAACATCACTGTTTCGGTTCTAAATAAGCAACATTCCTCTTACAGGCTTACAATACCACTTTAAATACAGTTAGCATCCATAAGTATACTTGCTATAATAAACCTGGTCAGTCTTGATGCTTTCAGACAGACAGAATTATAGAACTTCAAATAAACCCCCAGCCAGAACTAAAAGCTGTTTCTCTCTGTTACGGGCCTCACGTCTCACATTAACCACATCATCGCATGATCTCACTCCACATTCGATTCCTTTAATCAAAAATCTCAGGGGACCTTTTCTTTCTGTGAACAAAAGACTATCAGCTCTAGGTAAACGCAATGTGGCTAATATGAGTAATCATCCTCCCAGCATCTGAACTACATGTTTTTCATACACATCCGACTACCTTTAATAAAAAGCTGAATTTTAATCATTCTCCTTAAACAGGAAAAACAATATATTCAAAATCTGGGTATCTTTAAGAAGGAAAACAAGTTCCATTCTACAAAAAGAATTTACAATGTGGAAAAAACTGATTTGAATTGTGAAGAAGATAATATCTAGGATTATGATGAAGAGCTCCAACTGAATATTTTATTCATGCAGGATGAATCACATCGATCCTGGGTGATTCTGAAGTTAAGTAGACAACCTATTAGGATGAAAGTTGATACTAACAAAGCTATGTCTTTAAGTCCTAATTCTACATACGAACAAAAGCTGACGCATCTTTCTTTAGAGCCATCTCATTTGATGTTAAGGACATATGCAAAAGAGTTTGAGTAGACAAATACATATGGTCAGTGCTAATTTTCCAGTTCAATTTGGAAATCAATGTTGGAGAAAATAAAGCTTAACTGGAATTCTCCAACAGCTTGGTCAGTGTCAAAACAGATCTACAGCACTTTCTAGATAAACACAAGACTGTATGCGAAGTGACATTCAAATTCAATGAAGGGGGTTCAAGTGAAACTCAAGACAAAGCCTAATAGTCAACCAAAAGGTTTCATAGCGAAAGCAGTGCTACATACAATTTGTCCCAAGACTAAAGAAGAATTAGTACAACTTGTTAACACTGGTATATTAGAGCCAGTTATAATGAGTTACCCCAGTGTAGGGGTTTTTCAGAGATCTATGTATTTTGCTGGCTTCATACAGGAGATTTCTTTTATTAATGCAGCTTAGCAAATACAAAGAACTCACGGAGACAGTAAGTTCTGGTTGAAGAGATATTTTATTGACCCGGGCCTGGTTCCACCATGTAAGTCAGCTAAAATTACTCTAATTAAATTATCAAGACATTCTGCAATTATACTTCTTCAGAAATCATTGCCTGCCTACTCTGTCTATCTTAATAGGATGGGCTAATGATGTTAATATGGATTATTTACCATAGCCAATTACATCTTATTCTCTGACAGCATGAAAATTCATTGGTCCATAGAATCTAGAAACTCCCACCCATTTATCTCTTAGCAATTGTCTCGTTCATTTAGTGTCTGGGAATTGTACTACTAAAAACTATGCTCTGTGGACTTGTTATTCTTAAAGAATGTGGTTTATCTCATTTAGCTTTTATCCCATTATGCCTTGGGGCAGTCTTTATTTGGCCAATGTGCACAGGATACTTTCAAAAATTTATATTTAAAATCTCTAACAGTAATGTGTTTCTATGCAACTGCATCTTTGTAATTCCAGGTACATCGTACTTTCCTGTACTATATTATTTCTATATTGGCCAACTCTAATTTTGTTAGTCTTTTTGTACTAGACTAACCTTATTTATTCTAACCTGCTGTATCTGTCATGAAACCAGATGATTCAGTTTATATTTGCGGTGATTTTAAAACAGCCATAAATTCAATGTTGTGTGCTGATCAATGTCCACTTTCTGTAATTGAAGATTTCATAGAATCCCTACAGTACACAAGGAGGCCATTCAGTCCATTGAGCCTGCACTGACAATGTTCCACCTGGGCCCTATCTCTATAATCCCATCTATTTACCCTGCTAATGCCACTGACACTAATGGACAATTTGTCATGGCCAATCCACCTAACCTGCACAACTTTGGACTGTAGTAAGAAACCAGAGCACCTGGGGAAAACCCACACAGACATGAGGAGAATGTGCAAACTCCACGCAGGCAGTGACCCAAGCTCGAAATTGAACCCGAGTCCCTGGCACTTGAGGCAGCAGTGTTAACCATTGTGTCACTGTGTTGCCCTTTTGTTTGCTGGGTTATCAGATGGGCAGAAATTCAATAACGTTGATCTTTCACAAACATACAGATACATGTAGCCACTGAATCACAACTATTGCTCCCATTGTTATTCATCAAGGTCCTAATTGTTATAAAAGATTGCCTTTTGGAATAACATCGGCATCAGCCCTATTCCAAAGATCAGTGAATCAAATGAACGTGATGCAATTGAGGTCCTTCTTCGGATTAAATTATTATGGCAAATTTGTTCCTAACTTAGCTACATTATTGAATTATACATTATTGTATAATTTACTATGTATGTAACAGTCATGGGATTGGACAACAGAATATGAGAAAACATACAAGGATGGCAAAGATGCTTTGCAGAAGTTTGATGTGTTGGTTCATTTTAATCTAAAGCCATCATTACAGCTTGCTTTTGATGCATCTCCTGATGGAATGGGGGTAGTAGTTTCATACATCATGCCTTTGGGAGAAGAACAACCAGTAGCTTTTGCTTCATGTACACTGATTTGAAGAAGCATTAATATAACTTTTGGCATACAAAGGCTTCGTCATTATTTATATGGTCGTCATTTCACATTGATCCTTTACTATTTTTGGGCCAAGTAAAGGTATACCACTGTTATCTGCTGGTCGATTGCAAAGGTGGTCACTGATCCTATATGTACACTCATGCAACATAAATCAGAGTACCGTGCTGATGCATTATCACTCTTATCTTTCCCTATTGAGCAGATGCCACCAACTAGCTTTGCTTGTATTCTTTATTTTTCTCGAGTAGATCATTTGGATGCGACAGATTCTCAAGTTGAAAGACATTCCAGGAATGTTCCTGTGAAGGGGAAGGTGACAGATGTGATAGGGAAAAGAAAAATAGCTGAAATGTATCATCCGCATCCTAGTTTGAAACCATATGTATCAAGAAAGCCTGTGTTGACTGTCCAAGGTGTGTGCATATTATGGGGAATCTGAATGATTATTCCTCTTAGGCCATATATAAGAGCTCTTTAACAGTTACATGAAAAACATCCTGGTATAATCTGGATGAAGGCATTAGTACGTAATTATTTTTGGTGGCTGAATCTGGATACTCGGATTGAAGAAAAAAATGGGACAGCGTCACTCCTATGCACGAAAAGGAAATACACCACCACTGTGTCCCTTACATCCTTCGGGGTGGCCTAAAATGCCATGACAATGATTATATGAGGATTTTGGTGATCTGTTTGAGGGTTACATATTCTTAGTTCTAATCGATGCACACTCAAAGTGGCCAGAAATTGTTATCATGAGATCTACTTCCCTTAAGTGTAAATGAGGGTAGTGCAGCTGATGTAGTTTATATCAATATCAATAAAGCCTTTGATAAAGTCCCACATGGGAAACTTGTAAAGAAGACAAATGCAAATAGAATATAGAATAATTTACTAAGGTAGATTCAAAATTAGCTTATTTTTAGGAGACAGAGGGTGACACAGAAGGCTGCTTCTGTGACTGGAGGCCGGTGTTCAGTGGTGCACCATTGGGATCTGTCCTGGGTCCGCTATTATTTGTCATTTATATAAACAACTTAGATGACTGCGTGGAGGGTTGGATTGGGAAGTTTGTGGATGACACAAAGATTGGTCTGGTGATTAACAGTGAGGTTGAGTGTCTTGGGCGAGAGGAAAACATAGACAGGGTGGTTAAATGGGTAGAAAAGTGGCAGATGGAATTTAACCGTGAAAGGTTGAGGTGAAACACTTTGGAAGGAGTAATTTGATAAGGATGTATTTAGTGAATGGCATGACACTAAGAAGATCTGTGTAACAAAGGGATCTTGGTGTATATGTCCATAGATCTCTTTAGAGAGCTTCCCATCAGGTCCCATTCTTCCCCTTAGACTCTGCCCCCTCTCCTTAAGCCCCACCCCTTGGCACTGCCCTGTGTCCAGTGGGCACTGCCAAGAGCCATTTGGCAATGCAAGCGTCCCAGGCTGGCACTGGCAGGGTCCATAGTAAAATTGGTCATGTACGTTTTAGCTGTGATTACAGTTAAAATCAATATGCAATCCACCCTATTAAAGTTTCAGATACTGTTAATGTTGGTTTAGTCATATTGTATTCTAGGAATTTAGGTACAAGTACCATTTTATATTTTGATGTATATGATTTTTAAAGTGGGGAATGCAGAATATTGTAGGAGCTCAGAATTTTATTGCACTGTCTTTTCTGCTAAGGAGATGTAAAATAAAATTAGTTCAATAACAGTTGGTCTAACTCAGTGCAATGCACAATAGAACATAGAACATAGAACAATACAGCACAAACAGGCCCTTAGGCCCACGAGTTGTGCCGATCACATCTACCAATCCACAGACCTATCTATAACCCCCTATCCTATTCTTTTCCATATACTCATCCCGAAGTCTTTTAAAAGACCCCAGTGAGTTTGCCTCAACAACCTCCGATGGCAGTCGGTTCCATTCACTCACCACCCTCTGAGTGAAAAACCTACCCCTGACATCTCCTTTGTATTTGCTTCCCTGCACCTTAAATCTGTGTCCTCTTGTAGTGACCATTTCAGCTTGGGGAAATAGTCTCTGAGAGTCCACCCTATCTATTCCTCTCAACATTTTATAAACCTCTATCAGGTCGCCTCTCAACCTACGTCTCTCCAGTGAGAAGAGTCCCAGCTCCCTCAACCTATCTTCATAAGGCCTGCCTCCCAATCCAGGCAGCATCCTTGTAAATCTCCTCTGCACTCTCTCAATAGCTTCTACATCCTTCCTATAGTGAGGCGACCAGAACTGCGCACAATACTCCAACTGGGGTCTGACAAGGGTCTTATAGAGCTACACCAGTACCTCCTGACTCCTAAACTCTACTCCTTGATTAATGAAGGCCAGTACACCGTACGCCTTCTTGACCACTTCCTCTACCTGCGAGGCTGATTTAAGAGTCCTATGGACCTGGACCCCGAGATCCTTCTGCTCTACAACACAGCTAGGACTCCTACCCCTTATATTGTACTCCTTCATCCCATTATTCCTGCCAAAATGGACCATTACATATTTATCCGCATTGAAGTCCATCTGCCACTTCTCCACCCAGTCTTGCATCCTGTCTATGTCCCACTGCAACTTTTGACATCCCTCCAGACCATCCACAACACCATCGATCTTTGTATCGTCGGCAAACTTACTAACCCATCCCTCCACTTCCTCATCCAGGTCATTTATGAAAATGACAAACAGCAGGGGTCCCAGAACAGATCCCTGGGGCACTCCACTGGTTACCGACCTCCATGCAGAACAAGACCCATCCACAACCACTCTCTGCCTTCTGCCGGCAAGCCAGTTCTGGATCCACGAGGCCAAAGCCCCTTGGATCCCATGCCCTCTCACCTTCTCCAGAAGCCTTGCATGGGGGACCTTATCAAACGCCTTGCTAAAGTCCATGTACACTAAGTCCACCGCTCTTCCTTCGTCAATGTGTTCAGTCACATTTTCGAAGAACTCAACTAGGCTCGTGAGGCATGATCTGCCCTTGACAAAACCATGCTGTCTATTTCTAATCAGTCCAAACTTCTCCAAATGTTCATAAATCTTATCCCTCAAAAGCCTCTCCATCAGCTTACCAACCACTGAAGTCAGACTCACCGGTCGATAATTTCCTGGACTATCCCTGTTCCCTTTCTTAAAGATAGAAACCACATCCGCAATCCTCCAATCCTCCGGAACCTCTCCTGTTTCCATGGACAACGCAAATACCATTGCCAGCTCTGGTACCACTCTGTGTGGCTCTGCAACCACTTCCCTCACCTCCCACAATAACCTGGGGTACATCCCATCCGGTCCCGGTGACTTGTCTATCTTGATAGAATTTAACAGGTCTAACACATCCTCTTTCCTAATATCCACATACTCAATCTTTTCCGTATGCCTCAAACCTGCAGTGCAATTTCCCAGTTCACCTTCCACCGTGAATACCGAGGCAAAGTACTCGTTATGCACCTCTGCCATTTCTTCCTGATTCACACAGACTTTTCCCCCTACACCTTTTATAGGCCCTATCCCTTCTCTTCTCATCCTTTTACTTTTCACATATTTGTAGAAGGCCTTGGGATTCTCCTTAATCTTACCTGCCAAGGCCTTCTCATGACTCCTTCTGGCTTTCCTAATTTCAAGCTCCCTTCTGCACACCCTATACTCCTCTAGATCCCTAACATCTCCTAGCTCTCTGAACCTTTAATATACCTTTTTTTTCTTCCTAACTAGGTTCACCACAACCTTCGTGCACCACGGTTCCCACGTCCTACCAGAACCTCCTTGACTCCTCGGAACAATAACAACTGAATACAATTCAATTCTCACTCATATCCTCTTGAGCACAATTTCAGCAACTATAGAATATCCATCAGCTGCAACATCCCAGACTGATAACCCAGGAATGCCAAAGCTAACTCATCTAGCATAATTCAGGGATTCAATCCAGTGTGTTGCTCATCCATACTGTTCTGCACTACACTGGTTAGTGCACTTATCTTCTGAGTTTCTGGGAAGAGTTCAAGTCGTGAAATTGCTCAGTGTTGACTCTTTTTCATTGCTCACAGTATTGGATTTTCTTCAATGGATATTATAATGCAGAACCTAACCACAACAAAGTAGTGCATTTTGAATGAGCATTCTGGACTGGTATAATGGGTTACAACCTCAAACACTCACTGAAGAGTTTCCAGCTTTGTAATGTGTTTTTGTGGAGACGGAAGGAGTGAGGTGGGATGAAACTGTATGTTGTTCCTGTGCACCATCTAGTGGCTATTTTTAGAATAGCGCTGACAAGGATCTGGGACCCGAAGTTTATTCAACTGTGAAAAAGTGAGGAGAAACAGAAATAGAGATTTTTTAAAAGATTCATCCAGCTTAGTGCACATGTCACACAATAGCAGAAGATGAACTTGGTGAAATTTACTGAAAAAATGGCAACCCATGACAGTGCCACCTTGGTATTGCCAAGGTGCTGGTTAAAGTGTCAGGCACTGCACAGCCATACTACTGACCATCTATATACTGGCCTCCTGTGGTCATTGAGACTAGTAGTGATTTCTGCTGGTGGGACATCATGCTGGTGGCCACACACACACACACACATACAAAACAGCATACACACATGTGCAACATACACATGCGCTGTTCTAAAAACACATGCATACAGACACACACACAAATACACATACACCTGACAATTCAGAAGCCACAGTTTGTATAATTATAATGTAGTAAATTGATGATAATCAGGTTCATGTTCTCACTAACCTCTCACGAGAATTAGCAACCATAATGGGATTTGCACTGCTGTGAACAGGCCCTGAAAATTACAGCTGCACAGAATGGTCAAATGGCATGCAGAGATTTAACTTTAAATGTGCTGAAAGATCTTCAAGCAAGCAAAACTAATTTTTGGCTGAAGTTTTCTTTAAGTATGCTGGGATTTCCTGTGGATAAGTTGGCCTGAAATTTATCAAAGGACACAAGGTGTTAAACCATTTGACTGCTTGACCCAAATAAAAGAGCTGAAGAAGTTGTTTATAGACTTTCTGGAGCCAGTGTTTCTTTATATGAATATTGGAATGTAGACTATGTGTAGTAAGGCATAAACATAATGGGATCTGGAGGATCCTCATCCTATCTGTGCTGGTTTCTATCTGATGGCCTAACTGAACAATGCAATCGGTTTCTGATCAATTCATGGCCAGATGCCAAGGAATATTTTGTGCATAAGAATTGCTAACACAGAGAGCCTGTGTTCAGTGAAAATCTGGGATCAACATTCACAGAAGAAAACAACATCTGTAAAAAAGAAAGACTGATTGATTGCCATATGGCAAAATCCTGGCCAGGTTTCATATGCAAATGGAAATCAGCCTTAAGTTAAATCATGGATAATGAGTATTTAATTTATGCTTTGCAGGTATGGGCCATTTTTTAAGTAGCTACAAAATAAAGCAAATTGTGTTTAAACATTTAAAGTTGATTTAGTGTCTTTATTTCTATTAAGATTAAAACACTTAAGTTTGCACAATAACAGTAAATTTCATAAATAATTTTCAGAACAGAAAAGACCGAAGAACATCTTAAAAATCAGTTGCAAATTGCACTTTCTCCCCACATCTATCAATTCCTTCTCTGCAAGTCAACTTTGTCAGTTTGGCGTTTCAGAAACAGAATCTTCATTTCGAACAATTGTTTCACAATTTTACCTAAATATTTGCTTATTAATTTATTTTCCAGTTCTGTTTCAAAGTCAATCAATATTTTAATTCAGCTCAGCAACTACTCTGATGAGGTTAGTTGTTTTTTTTCAAAGATACCTGTGGAATTCTTATATGAGCTTAACAACTTTACCTGGACAATTAGTTACTTTCAGAACCCTTCATTCATTGTTACTGACTGTTCTTTAGATCATTCAATAGATTTGTTAAATCTGTTAATCCGTTAAAATTTTCCTTATCCGTGTTCTAAAAGTCTGGATTTGCTCTTCCATGCTGTGCATCTCATCTTAATGTTCTTCAGATTGATGGAAGATCAAAACTTTAATTGCTCTTTTTGTAATGTAGTTCCAACATGTCATCATTTGCTGCTAATTCTGCAGTCAATCAACTGTTCTGCTTCACTGGCAATCTCCTTTCTTATCCCAGTTATTTCTCACAATACTTAGGAGATACTTAAGAGATACTTCTGATACACAAAGTTTATCAAGCTTTATTTTTCATTAGCAAATTCCTTTTCCACATGTGAAGTTGATTCTCTATACTTATTTTTAACAGAGATTAATTCCTCTCTGCTATTCTTCAAGCTCATATTCTGTAGTTTTACTTTTGCTAATAGTTTCTGAGACTCTTCACATTCCTTTGTGAGAACCTCTACTTTCTCTTGTAATTGTTCAACTTAATCTTGACATTCTACGTTCTTGATTTTCATTTCAGCCATTTTTCAATAACTCCGTTTTTTAGTGAGTTTGAGGCACTCGGTGCTTTTCCTTCTAATTCATTGATCTTCAGAGCCAGATTAATGTTTTATCTTATCTCTTTTCTTCCTTTGTATGCAAAGGGATTTGTCCCTGTCCTTCAATTTGATTTCAGTGTTAGCTAGGTCTGTCTCCAGCTAAGTGTTGACTTGTTTTTTTCCTGTCACTGTGCTAGTTGTGGCTTCAATGTCTGCTCTCAGCTTGACAAGCTCTATGGAATAGTATTCCTCCTGGAATACTATTCCTCCTAGAATAGTAAACATTGCTGAGCTTTTTCTTCCAACTTCAGTTCATTCAGTAATGACAGTAAATTCATTTTGCTTATCTGTGAAATTTTCAGGAGGAACTAACTTTGACTCAAGGAATCATAGTGACTTTCAACATGTTTTCCTTTTTCATGCAAAGTTCATTTGCTTCATCTTCAGTTTACTTCTAGTTAGCAGAGTCTGCTTATTTTGCTGTTCATCTATTCCCTTGTTCAGGATTGTAATAATTCCTTTATGCTGCAGAAGGGTCATGTACTCGATTTGCATTTAGTCTTGAAGGACAATTATTTGTTCTTTATTCTTTTTTATTTCCTTGTTGACCTCTTCCTAAATCAGGTTGCATTTCAGTGTATTGCTTTGTTGCTACTGATAGTTCCAAAGCAGCTTCTCACAGAATTACACAATTCAGAAGAGGCCCTTCCTACCTAATCCCATTTATCAGCACCTGATCCATAGCCTGAAATGTTATGATATACCAAGTGCTCATCCAGGTACTTTTTAAAGGATGTGAGGCAATTCCACCACTCTCCCAACATCGCATCCCAGACCATTACCACGATCTGGGTAAAAAGGTTTTTCCTTACATCCACCCCAAACTTCCTGCCCTCAACTTAAACTTGTATCTCCTCTTGACTGGCCCTTCAACTTAGGGAACAGGTGCTCCTATTTACCCTGTTCATGCGCCTCTTAATCTTGTACATCTTGATCAGGTCATCCCTCAGCTTTCTCTGCTCCGACAGAAACAATCCAAGCTTATCCAACCTCTTGTCATAACTTAAAATGTTCTATCCCAGGCAACATCCTGGTGAGTCTCCTCTATACTCTCTCCAGTACAATCACATCCTTCCTACAATATGTCAACCAGGATTGCACACAGTCCTCCAGCTGTCGCCTCACCTCACCAAAGTTCTGTGCAACTTCAATATGACCTCCCTGCTTTTGTAATCTACGCCCCAGTTGATAAAAGCAAGAGTCCTACATATATTTTTCAACACTAATATGTCCTTTCACCTTTAGAGATCTTCAATTGAGGATCATTGGAGTGGTGCCCAACTGGGTGAATGGGAATGGCGATCAGCTGGGAGAGGTGTGATCAGGGGGCAAGAGGGGAGTGGGAATGCAATTTGTGGGACAATGGAGCGAACCTCTCACTGCAATATGTACTCTCAGTTCTGAAACTCCAATTTTCACATTTGTTTGGCACTTAGAGTATTTTTGTTAAGATCCTCCCTCCCCCCCACTGATTTACTTCACCCACCATTAGTGAATTCTATCAAATACCACCAAACTTTCAGTTACTTTTTTCCTGACTATGTCTTGCTTTTCTCTTACTTTGCTTTTGATATCAGGATTTCACAAACCAAACCCCATCCTAGGAATGTGTTTTAACACCAATTCATGAGGTGAGCAATCTGGCAGATTATTCTATAAAATAGTAAAACTTGTCTAGCCTCTGTTGAGGAGAAACATGAAAGTGACTCTTAGCTTTTGATTTAGCAAATACTTCTGCAAATGCCTCTTCACAAGCTGTACACTTCTTTTTGCAGCATCAACATGCAAAGTTGGGCTACATAGTGGTATTAGAGTGCATTTGACTGAATTCTTACTCAGAAATATTCCAAACTCTGCAAACTGTGAACCATTGCTTGACACCACTGACTCTCTGAAAAAGCATACCACTCAGTAGAGTTGTTTTTTCAAACAAAACTGGGACACATCCCACATGTTCTATTACACTTCCTTGACTCAGTATGAAATAAACACAATTAATTAATCCTGTAGAAATCCTAGATCTAGGCAACACTATGTTTTCTATTTTCTATCTTAAATGGATGGGCCAGTTGCTCTTATGTGTTTATAAGTTGCAGTCACATACATGCCAAAGTGCCTTGATGCAATCCCTCAACCAAGTCACTGTGCTTCATGTTTCAGTTTAGACACAGAAGAGGCCATTTTACCATTACTTTGTGCTCACTTTCAGGTGCAATGTGGTTATAAAGTGGGATATAAAGCAATTAGTGCGACGCCATTTTATGAGCGCCTGATTTCCAGCATGGTCACCCTCTCACCAAAAATGGGGGTGGGAGGCCGGTTAATGTATTGAAATTTATGTAAATAGGTATTTATGTGTCATTAACGAGTCCAGTGCTTAATCATCCATGACCTTGCTGAGAAAGATTCTCTCTGGCAAGGAATAAATATGTTTTCCTCGAACAGAGAGCAGTCAACTTCGTCTCGCTGGTGGAACCGGAGACTACTAGGCACCTGGGCAATACCCACTGGTCAGTACCAGGGGTGGAGCTCATGGGGGAGGGGTCAGTGGGATGGAGCTAATGGGGAGGGACCAGTGGGAGCAGGGTTAACAGGGATGGCAACACACTGCCACTCTGCAGGGATCAATGTGGGGAGGGCAGCAGTGCTGCGATCAGTGGAGTGCAAGAAGGGAGGGAGGGGCCCGCGATCAGTCTGTTGGTGGGGGACCGGCGAGGGCTGTACCTCAGGCCGTGGGCCCCTGTGATTGCAAGGGAGCAGCAGGTTCAGGCTGCCTGCAGTAGCAGGCATCTGACAGCCCTTTGTCAGACCCCTGCTAATGCTAATGAGCATGTGCCGCATCAAGGCTTGCACTTGCGCACTATCTCCCTCTGCAGTCTTTTGGGCACATTAGACCCAAAAATAAGCTTCTGAGCAAGCAAAAACCTTGCTCAGAATTTTGCTGACAGGGTATGCATTGGGGGGATGTGAAGGGGTGCCTAAAAACAACCTAAAAGATGGATCTGAAATACTCCCAATTTCAAGTCCACCAAGCAGACAAAAAAAGGTAAAATTTTCCCCAGATTGTCACTAGGTTATTTGGTCATGAGGTCAAACTTATGCATGCATGTCATGTGCTATTCCTACCTATTTCCACACCATAACATAACATTTAGATTTAGCCTTTCCAGGAGAACCCAACAGATAACATTTGGAACCCAGGCATTTCTTTCCCTTCCTCAATCGTCTTTATCAATACCATTGTGGATGTTACTGGCAAAGACTTGGGATCTAACCAATAGGGCACAGTTCTCAGTTCCATTCACTTTGGGTGTAAATCGTGTTATAGCCGCTACCACATGCGAAAGGGCCACAATGGGATTTGTAGCAGTGAAATCTCAGTTAGATCTTCCTTGCAGGTGACATAATTAGGTTCATTCCTAGAAAGAATGGATTTAAATATCATTACACAGATAAAACACCATTGTTTCCAGGATTGTTAGACTCTCCAACCACATCCTTCCACATCTCCACCCCCTCCCCTCCTTGCCAATGTGTCATCATGCCAGCAGAAATTGCCACTGATTTTCAGAAACAAAAACCAGCCATGATGACCAGGCAAGGGGTGTGGAGGTATCTATAGCCCCTGGGTGGTGAGTGATGTGACAGATTAGCTCCCTGGCACCCTAACAATACCAAGCTGGCAGCATCTATAGGCACTGTAGCCACATTCGGGGTTTGACTAAAGTGAGGGGGGGGCAAGATGGATGAGCAGGGGGTAGTTGTGCTGCATTGGGGTGGAATATGCTTAAACTAAAGGGGAATGACACCCTGATAACAGCAGAAGGGTGATGCTCAGGCACTCTGATGCTTGCCTGGTGTGCAGTGCCCGATTTTTCAATGGTGGGAGGATTGGGTCTGTCTCTCTGTGTGCAATGAACATAGAACATAGAACAATACAGCACAGAACAGGCCCTTCGGCCTTCGATGTTGTGCCGACCAAAATAAAAAGCAATGCCCCTCCAAACTAAACCATTCCCTTCTCTTCCATATACTTATCAACTAACCTCTTAAACGCCACCAAACTTGGCGCATCTACAACAGCTGCAGGCAGGGCATTCCACTCCCTAATCACTCTTTGAGTAAAGAACCTACCTCTGATATCCGTCCTATAACTCATACCCCTTAATTTAAAGCTGTGTCCCCTCGTGCTAGCTTTCTCCATCCTAGGAAAAAGGCTATCACTGTCCACCCTATCTAAACCTCTAATCATCTTATATGCTTCAATAAGATCCCCTCTTAGCCGCCTCCTTTCTAACGAAAACAACCTCAAATCCTTCAACCTCTCTTCATAGGACCTGCCCTCCATACCAGGCAACATCCTAGTAAACCTCCTCTGTACCCTCTCCAATGCCTCCACATCTTTCTTATAATGTGGCGACCAGAACTGCACACAATACTCCAAGTGCGGCCGCACTAGAGTTTTGTACAGCTGCAACATGATGCTGCGGCTCCTAAATTCAATCCCCCTACCAATAAAAGCTAAGACTCCATAAGCCTTCTTAACAACTTTATCCACTTGACTGCCTGTTGGGATGGTTGGGATGTTTCCCATGTCTGCTGGGTGCCCATGTGTGTGTGTGGAGGGGGGAGTGTGATTGGGAAGGCAGGGGGCTTTAACTTAACTTTGAGATTAGGGCAGCCTTTTATCCATTTTATTCCATCTTTGCTAAGGAGTTTAGGATCCCTCTTCCCCCACCCACGCTGGCTGCATAATCCTGATCAACACTTTGAAATTGCACAGAGTACTAGTTGATCAAGCTAGAAAAGGCAACAAGTTTCACAAAGCTTTTCTCACTTGCTGTACCAATTTTGGAAAAAATTCCCCCAAATGTGTTCAATAATTTGATTGATCTGTATTTGATTATGTTCCATTCATTACGATCAATTGCTTAAGAATATGGGTGAACTGAAAGAGTTTAAGTAATTGACATCAATCAGGTGGTTCTGGAATCTGGACTGAGAGCAAGTATGTAGAAATGCTGTAATTACAGAGATAATTTAAAATATTGTAAATGAACCTGATATAAACTTGGACCTAGTGTCATGTTTTACATTTCTCTGACAGTAATCAGATATAACAGCAAACTGGCGAATAATTAACACGCACACTAAACCGGCAGGGAGAAACAGTCCATCGGGTCCTATAATCCTCTGTCAGAGAAGACTGGCAAGCAATCTCTTTGAAATTGGAAGATGTTAAGGTGGCTTTTAGCATACGTACAGAGAAGGAGACTATTCAGCCCACCAAGCCTGCACCAACAACAACCCCACCCTTGCCCTATCCCCATACACCATGTATTTAACCTGTTAATTCCTCTGATATTGGGACAATTTTAGCATGGCCATTCCATCTAGTCAGCACATCTTTGAAGTATGGGAGGAAATCGGAGCATACAGAGGAAACCATAAAGATATGGGGAGAATGTGCAATAGGTCAGAATAGGACTTGGGTTCTTGGCGCTATGAGTGTTCACTGTGCCACTGCAATCCTGGAAATGGGAGACCAGATGTATCTCACAGAGCCATATCTCCCCATTTTCCCACACTCTCCTACCCAAACAAAACATAGCAATCACTGACCAACTCCTCCATTCACTCCCAATGAACTACACAGATTGCTGATGTTTTATTAACTGTGGAATTTTATTGTAATCCAGCAGACAAAAATAACATCAAACAACACTGAGACTAGTAGGTACTTCCAGCACAAAGCACACAGTGCCTCCAGGACATTTCTATCTCTGCTCCCAGCCTGGTCACCTTTCAGCTGAGTGCTTCATTTAAATTCCTGCTGAGGCTCGAGGTACTCATGTGTATAAAGTACCTACCTGAAATGCTTGTCTGCTTTAATTATCTTGATCGTGGCAGCTTCTGAAGGTCTAAACATGTTGCTTTGATTTCCAAAGTACTTCCATGCATAAAGGCACAAATATTAAAAATAAATTGTACTATTTTTTCCCAAAATACAGGATATATGTGTTTGGAATGAGAGAAGTAGAAGTCAGCTGACAGCAACATGCAGTATGGTGGGCAAGTTACTTCTTGTTAGTGTTTCAGCAAGAAGCAACAAACTAAATTTGATAACACAAGATTACTGATCTTTAAAAATCTTTACTTTTTCATTTCCCTGCCCCATGAAGGAAGTTTAAATCCCCAAGGCACAGTCAGCAGCATTGCACAAGCTGCATTCCATTGCTCTCTCTGGCATAAAAATGAGTGTGCCGATGATGGAGGTAAGATAAAACGTATCTGCTGACTGCTGAGTAAATGAAACAATGCCATACTCAAGTGTTCAATGTTGCCCACTCACCTCGATAATCACAGGAACAAAGAGATGCATAGTAGACACATCTCCAGAAAGTTTAATTTTTAAAAAATTTTATTTACGAGATGTGGATGTTTACCTGCTAGATGAGCATTTATTGCCCATCACTGGTTGCCCTTGAGAAGGTGGTATTGAGCAGCCTTCTTGACCTGCTGCAGTTATGTGTATAGGTACACCCACAGTGCTATTAGGGAGGGAATTCCAGGATTGTGTCCCAGAGACAATGAAGGAATGGTGATATATTTCCAAGTTAGGATGGTGAATGACTTGGAGAGGAACTTCCAGGTGGTGTTCCCTTGTTCTTCTAGGTGATAGTAAGTCATCCGTTTGGATGATATTAAGGAACTATGGTAAATTCCTGCAGTGCATCTTATAAAATATGCCACTGTTTGTCAATGGTGGAGGGAGTGAATGTTTGTGGAAGGGGTAGTGATCAAGGGAGTTGCTTTAATTTAGATGGTATGGATCTTCTTGAACGTTGTCAGAGCCACACTCACCCAGGCAAGTGGAGGGTATTCCATCATAACACTTGACGTGTGCTTTGTAGATTGTGGACAGGCTTTGGGGAGTCAGGAGGTGAGTTACTCACCACAGAATTCCTAGCCTTTGACCTACTCTTGTAGCCACAGTATTTATACGGCTACCCCAGTTCAGTTTCTGATCAATGTTAACCCTCAAAACAGAATGTCAAGGGGTGTGGGTTAGATCTTCTTTTGGTGGAGATGGTCTTTGCCTGCCACTTGTGTGGCATGAAAGTTATTTGCCACTTGTCAGGTCAAGCCTGGATATTGACCAAGTCATTTTGTATTTGGATATCAACTGCTTCAATATCTGAGAAGTTGCAAATGATGTTGAACATTATGCAGTCATCAACATCCCCACTTCTGACCTTATGATGGAAGGAAGATCATTGATGAAACAGCTGAAAATGATTGGGCTTAAGACATTACTCTGTGGAATTCTTGTAGTGATGTCCTGGAGCTGAGATCGTTGAACTCTCAACAACCACATCTATCTTCCTTTGTGCCTGAGTATAACTCCAACCAGTGTAAGATTTTCCTCCAGATTCCCACTGACTCCAATTTTTCTGGGGCTTCTTGATACCAAGAACAATCACTCTTACTTCACCTCTGGAATTTAGCTCTTTTGTCCATATTTGAACCAAGGCTGTAGTGAAGTCAGAAGCTAAGTCACCATGGTGAAATCCAAACTGAGCGTCCTTGAGCAGGTTATTGCTGAGTAACTGCTACTTGATAGAGTGTTAATGACATCTTCCATCACTTTGCTGATGATAGAGATAGACTAATGGGGTGGTAATTGATTGGGTTGAATTTGTCCTGTTTCTTGACTATAGTACATTCTTGGGCAATTTTCCACATTGCCAGGTAGATGCTGGTGTTGTCGCTGTACTGGAATGACTTGTCCAGGGATGCTGCTAGTTCTGAAGCACAAGTCTTCAATACTATTGCTGAAATATTGTCAGAGCCCAGAGCACTTGCAATATTCAGTGTCTTCTGCTATTTCTTAATTTCACGTGGAGTGAAGAGTTGGCTGAAGACTGACATCTGTGATGCTAGGAAACTCTGGAGGAGCCAAGATAGCTCATCCACTCAATATTCTGAAGATGGCAGAAAAGGTTGGGTCATTAAATATGTTTAAGACTAAGATGGACAGATTTCTAATCAGTTAGGGAATCAAGGGCTATGGGAATAAAGTTGAAAATTGGAATTGAGGATTATCAGAACAGTCAGGATCTTATAGTATAATGGAGGAGACTCGATCGGCCGAATAGCTTACTTCTGCTTCTATGTCTTACACGATGGAGAGGATCCCCAATGTGAAGACAGGACTTTGTCTCCACAAAGACTGTGTGGTGGTCACTCTTGTTGATACTGTCATGGACAGATGCAGTTTGGTGGGAAATGCACTTAGCTCCATGTAGAGAGGAGTGGACTTGCCAGTAAGCCACTAAGTCTTCTGATAGCCTGATTCTTCTACATAAACACCCAAGGCAATGCTGGGATGGTAAGGTGTTAGAGGATTGGATAGGAAAAGGCTGTACATCCCCTGCTGATTACTAGATGCTGGCATTAAACAAGATGCTTGAGGGAGGGTGAGGGGGCAGTGGAGGAAACACCTAAATAAAGTGGGGAAGAAAATAAACCTTCACATTACTGTATTGGTCAAATCAGCAACCCTTATTAAGGATCCAGGCTTTAACTTTCCAGCCAAGATTTCTCCCCGTTTTCTTGAGCATCTCACTCTCGCTGAGGTATAGTTTGATTATCTCTCCCCTTAGTGACTATTCTTAATGCGTGAGTTTAGTCCTGTGACTATCCAATCAAATACTGTCTCACTCTCTGACCCTTTTTTGTCCTGGTCTGATAGATAGGTATGGAAATATACCACGATAGTGGTCAGGAGCAGGAAACCAAACTAAATCAGAGACACAGAGACTTGTTGTATCTAAACTATTCTATCTGCCACAAGCACACGTCAGGGAAGGAACTTGGTACCTTGTTGGTTGATATGGCTTAGCACCAGATGGAACCATACATTTACCAATTCAATCACCAACACAAGCCACTGTGAAGTTTTTAAATTGTCAATAACTGGGCCCAAGGCACAATCATGTTGTGCATAAAGTCCTTCATCTGGACCAATCAGCAATCCAAAAGACATGTGGTTAGGTGCATTGGCCATGCTAAATTCTCCCTCAGTGTACACATGCACCAGAGTGTGGCAGTTAGGGGATTTTCACAGTAACATCATGACAGTGTAAAATAAGCCTACTTGTGACACTAAGGTACACTTTAAATTTCAACTGTCCCTCTTGTGATGATGCTGTTGCTCTCAGCTGCCCTCAGTTCTTTAATCAGACATGTTCTAGCTAGACCAATTCTGTTTACCATCAATGTGCCTATCATTTTCAATCATATTCTAGAAACTGTAGGAGACACTTTGAGAGATGTTATTTCAATTACCCATACCTGCCAACATACCCTGTTTTGTCTCCACAATTAGCAAGGAGTTAAATAAAAATAAAATTGATAGTGTTGATAATAAACAGATATATGGTTAACAAGAAGCAGGAAAGTTTAGGTTAAAACCAGTCAGGTTTACAATCCACTTGTGGGTTAATATCCTTCTCTTCAATTAATGGCCATGAGAGATCATGCTTCAACCGGTTGTCTATAGATCTTGCTTCAAATCATCTGATTCCATCAAGTCTTCAGTCTTGGCTTGAATGTGTTTTCTTGCTTGGGGTTTGAGCTGCCTTACAGGTTTACCTGTCATTGGTGCATAGTAGAAATTAGCTGGCACTTCAGCATCTAGGTTTTCCTTCTTGTAAAATCCCAGTTTCAACAGTAAATCATTAATCTCTTTCCTTGTCATTGGCATAAGATCAACTCGCTGTGGAGGCAAGAAGTGAAAATTTGACTTGCAAGTCAGGATTGACAGAATCATGATATCAGTGAATTAACTTAGAATATGTACAGTGCAGAAAGAAGCCATTCAGCCCATCAAGTATGCACTGACTCACCAACATCAGGCCCATCCCTCCTCAACTCCATGCACTTACTATGACTAATCCTCCTAAGCTATAATCTTGACAAATTACTGGAGCCAATCCACCTAATCATGCATCTTTGGATTGAGAGGAAACCTGAGCACCTAGAGGAAACCCATGCAGACACAGGGAGAACATGCAAACTCCATACAGTCACCCCAGGTCAGAATCAAAACCGGGCCCTTGGTGCTTTGAGGCAGTAGTATGAACAATTGTGCCACCCTGAAAACACAATGGGTTACTGCACTGCTATCATAAAGATGAGTCA
The DNA here is from genome assembly GCA_024679065.1 of Sphyrna mokarran. Lineage (NCBI taxonomy): Eukaryota > Metazoa > Chordata > Chondrichthyes > Carcharhiniformes > Carcharhinidae > Sphyrna > Sphyrna mokarran. The sequence continues at coordinate 35,575,399 of JAGIQG010000020.1, read as the reverse complement.
TACAAACTCTGGTGGTCCCACATACAATCAATGGCCTCTGTTGAATTAGCTAATTGCTACAATAGCAAATATAGAGCACCACAAAGAACCTCAGCATTCCTGAGCTTTGGCACCCACTTTGGGTTACCCTAGCGGTTTGCTATCATGTGCGTGTGTGCACACACATGTATGATGTCAGTGTGTGTAAATGTGTGCAAGTTGATGAAAAGGAGAGCATTTGGCTGTGGTGTCCCCATAATCATGTAACCTTCCAAAACTCGGTGATAGGCTTACATGAACAATGGGCACGAATCAAAAACAGAAAACAAGCATTGTTCTGACTCCATACCCCAGAATGAATAGGTATCTTTAAGATAGGAGCAAAATGGAGGAAAAGAAAAAAAAACTTGAAGCACAAATCTTTTAAATAATTATTAATGCAACATTTGACTTTAAGATATGAATGTGTTTCATCATCAGTGGTTCAATGGATGAAAGAATAGCCTGACACACAAACCAATGGATATGATATTTTGGAAGTCATATATTGCAACCATTGGATGTTATTGCTTTGTTCTTCAGTGCAACTTTCTGGACACAATCAGTGTCTTTAGTTTTATAACTTTATCAGTGTCCTGGCTTCTCTTACCAGCTCAGTGGGGCTATGTATTGATTTTAATACCTCAAATTAAAATAGCATGCATCAAACTACATCTAGATAATATTTGGGCTGGTAATATTTATACAGCCAGTACAGCAATGACCATGTTCACAATAACCTTCCCCAACTTCCAACAATATCAAAGTTGTTAACCCTCCCACCAACTTCCTCAGGGTCTCTGACCAGAACCGTACCCAGATTTAGCCTCACCTAAGCAACTACAAGAGTAGTGCAAGCCTCAGCACTGTAGATTTTTTCTGAACCCACACACTATAAAAGGTTCAATTCAATGTATAAGGAGTTTTATTTCCTACACCTGGTGTTGTACTACCTGTGCATGCAAAATGCAGAATTGGGTTGCAAAAGTCAAAAGCTATTTCATTCTCCAGCATGCACATGCTGCCACTCATTTAAATGAGTGCAAAAGGAATTATATTTAAAAAAGTCTTACAGCTAGTTCCTGATAAGCGTAGTTCAGAAGGACGAGTTCAGGATCCACTCCCGGGAAATAAGTCAATGCCAGATTATGAATTTAGTAATTGGTCAAGAAATGTCACTCAGACCCATAGGTATTGTTGGCAGAGATCCACCCCTCGTGTTCTGGGTGGACATTCATCTGGCTGCTGCCTGTGACAATTGGATAATCCTTTTCTCCTCCTTACTATAGGAAATCTTGATCATTAACTCTGAATGACAGCTTACCCTCTATCTCTTTCTTCATCCAGAAAGAGAAACACTATCCTTTTCCAAGATCCTTCACAACACTTCTACATTTAACTGGTATGTCCACATAGCCATTGGCCTCAGTGGATTTGCTGTTAGACATTTTTATCCAGAGAATCACAGGAAAGACCCTGATTTGACTGTGATTTGATTGCAACACAGCAAACTTACTTTGAGACACTAAAGGATAGGTAATTGAGAGGTCTGCTTCTGTGGTTGGGGGCTGTGGCACAGTAAATGGAGCTTTACCTTTCATCTAACACACTGTACCTAATATGAGTGTTTTTGAGGCTAACATCTTAACTAGATTTGTTGTATAAAAAAGACACAGTATAACATTTTAAAGTGATCTTACTTTCAGTTCTTCAAAATTGTAGTTCAAAAGGAGCAGTTCGGGAAATGCTCCTGGAATATACTTCAACACCAGGTTGTGGCTTTAGCAGCAGGTCAGGAAAGTTTGAACTAAGAAGGGTCACCAAAACAGGTACTGTAAAGAGGGAGGTACAGCAGACACACTGTTTATATCCAAACTCCACCCCTCCACTTTATTCTCTCCCCCCTCAACCATGGTTATCTTGATTTTTTGCCCCAAAAAGATAGAGAAAAAGGATTGGCTGAATGTTACAGATTAGTGGGGCTTCAGGTTCCATCCCTAGTCTACATGGAATTATTTAGTCTCAGCTGAGGCAGTGGTGAGGAGGCTGCTACAATTGCCACAGTCTTATTTCAACTGAGAAGCTCTTTTAAATTGATTGTCAGTGCCTTCCTCTTCTGAGGATGCTCCTCACATTGATGTTGCTCAGAATTCACCAGATGAAACCCATCACAACAGGTAGCTGATATTAGATGTAGATCCAGGGAGGTGGAGAGAGGGTGCACAATGGAATTTGTGATCTGACAGTTAACATTCTCTTCCTGAAACCCAATACAAACAAACACAGTATAGATCTAATCTATAAAACCTTTCCATTGTGAATCTGTTATGTATTCCCACATTCTCAAAGGATACTAAAGAGGCAGGTCTTCCTCAACAAAAGCCTTCACCTGTGAATCAGAAAAACAAAATTAAATAGAAGCTATTTGTTTCTGCAAAGATTAAATCATCTTACACAAAAAAAAAGTGATTTCCACAAGCAGATTTTAATTCAGAAAATAACACTTTCACTTTCCTTTCTGAAGGTAATTCTCTTAAAATTTCCATGGGCTATCAGCACTGCTTCCAAATCATTCATGTTTGACAGCAAGTGTTGTTTTTTTTCCCCCAACTGCAGAACGCTTCAAAGTCAAGCCTGAAGTTTATTTTCTTGACATTCACACAACAGGGTTGATATAAAAATTGATCAAAACACACACTGCACTATATTGACTGTTAGCATTTCCCAAAAACTAACAACTCTGACCCCCAAAGAGGGACACTAATGTAATGGTTATGGCCCCAGCTCAGCCAGTGAATGCCATTGGCACCTGATTGGTTGAAAGAAGCTGAAGCTAAGTGGAGTCCTCAGTCACATAATGGGATGATTTTCCCCCCAAAAATCTAAGTGCCTAACATCAGCCAACAGTGGAAATTTATCCATGAAATTTTAAATTTATAAGTTTTTTCAATAATATTTCCAGAGTCATTTCTGCACCTTTCCCAGGCTCACCACTGAATCATATCTAAACGTTCAACTTCCTGATTCTGCAAACAGAAAGTAGATTTCCATTGGGTATATCCCTCTACCTCTTGAAGGAAGAAGCAATGCGAGAGAGATAAAGAGACAGTGGTCAGATTCAAAAAAAAAAATCATACCTGCCCCCTCTTTTGTAATTTTAACCTATTGTAGATCAAGGTATAAACTTGATCCAATGTAGAAGACATGCCCATTCTTCCCTCATACCCTTGGCATGCAAGGTGACCCCCTCTTTGTCAGCCACAATATGCTATATTCACATCAGTGTTCTTGACTTTTCACCCCACAAATGCATATTTTACTTACTTTAACTACAGTGTGCGAGAGACAAGCAGCAATATGGGCTGAGATGTGGAGGAGTTTAAGACACTGCCACACATAGCAGATTTCATAAGGCAAGTGACAAAAAGAAATGTGCATTCCAACTGAATGATAGAAATATGAAGCTGGTTTCAAGTTATAACGTTTACTAACTCTTCAAATAAGGGTACTACAGTAGGGAATTCAGTTTAAGTGTAAAACAGGCATAAGAATGGGAAAAGATTGAATCTGCCCTGAAGTAGATGCCCAAGACCAAATGCACCAAAAGAATAGGGACCAGACACTGGCCTGATCCTGAGGTCAGGAAAGAGTCCTAGAAAATTGTTGGAATGGTTTCATCATCAAAAATGGACCCAAGTCAAACCCTGAAGACAATAAAGATTTCAGAGCAACAATTAGTTGCTGTAGACCTTCACTGAATGAAAATGTCTAGAGTTGAAGCAAAGGCTAAGATCACTCAAATTGTCAAAATTCAGTTTCCAGTGATTCCTCAAACAGCGGCAAAACACAAGTACCCATTATGCTATAATGGCAACATAGCTGAAAGGCACACAAGTTTTGATATGGCTAGCAACCAAACAGTGGATTGGAAAAGTTCAAAAATAAATCTAGGTAAAAAAAAAACCACAGGACACAAGAAGATAAAAGGTACCAGCCTGCATGGCCGATGGAACCAAATTAAAATCTCTGGCAATTTTCAAATACAAAACCATGCTGAAGAAAATCAATTGCTGCAGAAATAATTGTTCACGAGCATGGTAAAGGTTGGATAGCTGAGGATGGAGTGAAGGAATTGATAGATAATGTGTGGAATCAGCCTATGTAAGAACACAACTTATTCGACTGGGTGGCCTAGTGGTATTGTCACTGGACTAGTAATCCTGAGACTCAGAGTCATGCTCTGGGGACCCTGGTTTGAACCCCACTACATGGAATGGGGAAATTTGAATTAAAAATCTAATGATGACTGTGAAACCATCATCAATTGTTGCAAAAGCCCATTGGTCCACTGTCAGGCTTACACGTGACTCCAGACCCACAGCAATATAGTTGCTTTCTAAATGCCTGAACAAGCCTCTCAGTCAATAAATGCTGGCTGAGCCAGTGATGCCCACATCCCATGAATGAATAAAAAAAGTTCTGATCCCATGTAACTAATAAAATGAGGAACTGCCTGAGATGAAAACACCCAAATGGTAATTATACCAAGAGGTCTAATGTCTGTAGCTCAATCTGTGTGTGCCTCAGCAAGCCATTCCTGAGCCATGAATGATGGAGAGAAAAGCTTCAAAATATAAAATAAAAAAATGTGCACAGTGCTCTGATTGATGTTTTGAGGTTTCATGATCAAATTGTGTCACTATTAGTGCACAAACTGTCATTGGATCATTTAAGAAATATCCAATTGAATTGATAGAGAGGAAGGTGATTTGTTGTGGAGGGTTGATTCTGAAACTAAAATTGCCAACTCTGATCCTGATATTGAAGCCGTTGCCAAAGTAATTCCAAATGAATTTAATGAACTCTGCATCTGATGCTGAAAATAATGAACTTAAGAGGCTTCAAACACTGATAGTTAAAAGGTAGCTTTGTACATTTAATTTATTCAATACACTATACCATATTCATATTTAAATATGAATTAAATGAATTTCACATTTCAAAATAGCGACTATTTACACTGGTGGTTCACATTTTACACTTCGTATACATTGACTCCTGTTTATGGACTAATTTTGAGGCTTCAAAGGTTGAGAATACAGAGTTCTACAGTAAAAGACTACAACAATAAATTCTACAGCAAGTGCTACAGCATGACATAGAAAATGCTTAAGATTGAGCTCCATGGACCAACTTTGCAAATGAAGCAAGATGTGCTATGTGCATTACTCAATTGACTTAAACCCACATATCTATTTTTATTTAAATTGCTTTTCCCAAATAATGAGAATGTAAAATCATTAGAGAATGCAGAAAAATTCATGAGAATGGCTCCAAGGATTAGAATTTTCAGTTACCTGGATAGACTAAAGAACCTGGGACTATTCTTCTTGAAGAAGAGGAGTTTAAGAGGAAATTTGATGGGAAGTTTTCAAAATCATGGGAGGTCTAGACAGAGCAGATAGGAAGAAACTGTTTCCTTTGAAGAACATTGAGAAGTAGACATCACCGATTTAAGGTGATTGGCAAAAGAAGTGTTGGTGACAAGAGGAAAAAAATATTTATATACGAGTGAGCAGGATATGGTATGCGTTGCATGGGTGTATAGTGGAGGTAGATTCAATCTTGGCATTCAAAAGGGAATTGAATAATTATCTGAATTGAAAGAATTTGATGGCTTCAGGGAAAAGGCAGGTGAGTGTGACTAGGAAAATTCTTCCAGAGAGCTGGAGTAGACACAATGGGCTAAACTTGTGTTGTATTCATTCTACGATTCTGGAAGACTTGCTACAAATGTGCATCTGTCAGAAGTAGCTTCAATCGGCAACAGTGGTTAGCACTAATACCTCACCGTGCTTAAAACTCAGATTCAATTATTCCTTCAAGTGACTGAAGTTCGCATATTCTCCCCATGTCTATGTGCTTTCCTCTGGATGCGCCAGTTTCCCCTCAGTCCAAAAATGCACTGGTTAGGTGGATTAGTCATGATAAATTGGCCCTCGGTATCCCAAGATGATTAGATTAGATTAGCCTAGCCATGGTAAATGTGTGGTTATAGGGAAGGGGCAGGGCAGAGAGCCTGGATAAGAGCTACTGCAGACTCACTGGGCTATAGTGATTCTATGAGAGATTCAGTGGTGTGAAGTGTTTCAAATACTTCATGTTTATGAGAATTAACTCATGCTGTTGATCTCTATCTGCACTATATTAATCCCAGGATTTGTTTCACAATAATCAACCTCTTGTTTCCTGGACCCCATCCCTACCTTTATTACATGTACTTCTTCAAATCACATTGAGTCAAGAGTACATTAGGTAAAATTTGATACATATTAAGCTACTTTATTTCACAATATTTGAACACAGAACAATGGAAATGTTCCACTTAGGTCATCTGGTTAATTTTTAATATCTATCTACATATCCTCTGATATTTCACAGATTTACATTTATCATCTTATCTGCTTATGCAGAATCTTGTTCTGTGATTTTAAGATTAAACAAAGATTTTCTCAAGCACCCAGGACAACTCACTCCAGTCGATGTGAGGTATTATAACTGATTTTTTATTTCAAAAATATACTTTATTCATAAAAAATTAAACCATTGCAAACCTACATATCTAAACATTGCAAATAGTGCAGAAAATGTCTTTTTTTAAAAAAAAAAGTCCTCTACAGAATTAATTATATTTCAAAACTTAAAACTATATACATGCCTCACATTTTACTGTGTGCCATTATTTCTCAGATTGGCACACAGTTACACAGGCCAAGGGTATTCTGCAGTTCCCAGGTCCTCAGTCTGCCTGCAATTAAAGGCCTTATAGTGTGGCCTTTCCCCATTGTACCTTTGCAGTGGCTGCCCCAAGCTTCAATGTGTTCCTCAGCACATAGTCCTGGACCTTGGAACGTGCCAGTCTGCAACACTCAATCGAGGACAGTTCTTTCAACTGGAAGATCAGCAAGTTTCGTGCAGACCAAAGTGCATCCTTTACCAAGTTGATGACCCTCCAGCAACAGTTGATATTTGTCTTGGTGCACGTCCCCAGAAACAGTCCTTAGAGCAGAGTCCTGCGTCACCAAGTTGTTTGGGACGAACCACAACAAATACCACTGCATCTCACTCCAGACCTTCTTTGCAAAGGCACATTCCACAAGGTGTGCAACCATCTCATCAGTTTCACAGCCACTTCGAGGGCAGCATGCAGTGACGTTGAGACCTTAAGCATGCATAAAGAATCTGCCAAGCCAGATCTTGGTGCTTGTTTGAGAGTTCTGGTGATGAGGCATTCTGCCAGATGACACTGACAGTCTGCTCAGGGAACCATCCAACATGATCCACCATCTCCTTTTCTCTCAGGGCCTCCAGGATGTTATGCACTGACTACTGCTTAATCATCACATGGTCAAAGGCGTGTTTGCAGAAAAATTTCTCCATGAAGGACAGATGCTGCGATATGGTCCAACTACTCAGAGCATTCCACAGCAGTGTGTGGCCAGACCCATCCTTCACAACACTTGCGGCAGGTATAATCAACTGTGAATGATTATGAAGCTACCACATTGCAAATAATAAGCAGTCTTTAAAATCTTACTCTATCTCTTCAAAAATAGACTTGTACTAAGCCCCACAGTTTCAAACTATTTCCATGTTTTTGTTTGGAGAGCAGTAGCCAACATGTTGGAACCTGATACTATTTCCAGCATTGCTGGAGTGTTTATATTGAAGATTACAGATAACTGTCACGGTCAAAAAGCAGGCTCCTTTCATAAAGCATTCATCGATTTCACAAACATCTGGGAAAAAAAAGAGGTAAAAGGCATTCAGGAGATTCTCTTACCTCTGTCAGGACAGATAACTGTCACCCTCCGCAGGTCTGCAAAAGGGAGATTATTAATCACAATTTCGGAACATTTAGAGAAAGTTAGGACTTTGAAACTGAAATCATTCCAACTAAGTAACCGAGAAAGTGACCCTCCCGTTCCTCTGACTTGCACCTTATCCCATGTCATTACTGCATCGACAGCGGCTTTACCTCCACTCTGCCTCGAGCCAGTCCTGGCGGCTTCTCCAAGTCGATGTTGGAGCAGGACACTGCCCAAAACAGACCCAGGGTCGCTAGGAGCAGCAGCATGATGCAGGAAGCCCTAAGCACCTTCTTGAGGAATTCAGCTCCACTGAACAACTCAGCTGTCTGCTCTTCTATAAATCCTACTTGCCACGTCAGTTACTCTACCACAACAGATTGGAGGGGGAGGGGGGCCTGGATTGGAGGCGGGGACTGAGATTGAAACCAGAAATCTGTGTGCCTCCAATCGTCACATCAAGAAGCAACATGTGAGGGAGTATGGTTCCATGTGACTCTGAACACCCACTTACCCCGCTTCTCCCTCTCTCTGATCTGGTAGACGATGTGTGCGGCAATTAGAGACAAACTCCCTATCGGAAGATTGTTTGGGCACTGGATTCACATCTGCAAAATGCGAGAAAACAGGAAGTTCCAAACGCTCCAAACTAAAAACTTTAGCTCAAGTGATAACAAATTGTATCATTGAGAAATCACTGCCATTTCCTAACCTTCAGATAAACCATTTATAGGAAATAAAAATTAGATTTCTCAGTGACTCAGATATAAAGTTGCCGTCAGTTATTAATATCAGAAAATTTGCAACCTCAGCAATCTGATCTAAGTAGGACCAGCCAGAATGCTTCCAGTGGCCACAAGATCCTCGGGAAACTGGTGAGGATTCCTCTTCCCTGTTCCCTAGATTAGCAGCATGTAGATGCTTGGTGAGGAAGTGATTGCGTCAAGTCTGTGATACAATGAATCACCTGTGTCAATGCTACATGTGAAGAATGGCACAATGATTAGCACTGCTGCCTCACAGCGCCAGGGACTCAGGTTCAATTTTGGCTTCAGGGAACTGTGTGGTGTTCGCATATCCCCATGTCTGCATGGGTTTCCTCCACATGCTCTGGTTTCCTCCCGCAGTCCAAAGATGTGCGGTTAGGTTGATTGACCATACTAAATTGTCCATTAGTGTCAGGGGGATTAGCAAGGCCTGGGTGGGATTGTTGTCAATGCAGGCTCCGATAGCCCAAATGGCTTCCTTCTGCACTGTAAGGATTCTTTGATTCTATTATTTCGATGAGGTACCAGAGGATTTCGACTACCCATGGAACAGAAGTTGTCTGGCGTAGAATATCAAGATATCAGAGGTGCTCTCTGGTCTATACTGAAATAGTTGAATTCAGGAAGTTCTAACACTAATAACTCTAACATCAACACTAATATATCCCTATCCTTAAAGACACTATCCCTAACTCTAACACTAACCTTTGTGACACTAATCCTAATCCTTCCCTTAATTACACAAATCCTAACACTGATCTAACCCTAGTAACACTAGCCCTAGCACTGATCCTGACCTTGAATTTATAATGCTAACCCTGACCCTAAGTTAACCCTAATAACACTAATCCTAAACCTAATCCTAATGATCTAATCCTAATCCAAATGACCCTAATCCTAACCCTAATGACCTATAAACCTTCTTGATAAATAAGAATGTTCCAATATCCCATTGTTCCAACAACTAATGTCCTTACACTCGTCTGATACATAATATCCCAATCCAATCCACACCATCCTGCCCATCACAACATAAAACACCCACAAACAAAAGCCACTAGCTCAGGTAGTCCCCTCCCCCCCACCCACCTGAACAGACATGTACATGGGAGGTAAAAACGCCAAAACATGGGAGGACAACAAAAAAGAAAGGTAGCAAGGATAATCTAGGTAATTACAGATCGGTGGAGCCTTATGTCAGTGGTAGGGAAATTATTGGAGGCAGGATTTACTCCCACTTGGAAATAAGTGGACATATTAGCAAGGTGACATGATTTTGTGAAGGGGGAGGGGGTCGTGTCTCACAAACTGGATCAAGTTTTACAAGGAAGTCACGAAGATGATTGACGAGGGTAGGTATGGGAGGATAGATGAGTGGATGTTGTCTACATGAACTTCAGTAAGGTTTTTGACAAGGTCCTTCACTGCAGACTGGTACAGAAGGTGAAGACGCAAGGGATCAGAGATAGACTGACAAGATGGATACAGAACAGGCTTGGTCATAGAAGACAGAGGGTAGTAGTGGAAGGATGTTTTTCTGAATGAAGGACTGTGACTAGTGGTATTCCTCAGGGATCAGGGCTTTGCTGTTTGTAATATGTATAAATGATTTGGAGGAAAATTGACGTGATTAATAAGTTTGCGAATGACACAAAGGTTGATGACACAAATTGTGGATACTGATGAGGAGGATACAGTAGGATATAGATCGGTTGGAGACTTGGGTGGAGAAATGACAGATGGAGTTTAATCCAGAGAAATGTGAGGTAATGCATTTTGGGAGGTCTAATACAGATGGCAAATATACGGTAGATGACAGAACACTTAAGGGTATTGATAGGCAGGAGGATCTGGGTGTATAGGTACACAGGCCACTGAAAGTGGCAATGTGGTTAAGTTTTTTAATGGCATGCTTGCCTTCATCGGCCAGGGCATTGAGTTAAAAATTGGCAAGTCATGTTGCAGCTTTATAGAACTTTATTTAAACTGCACTTGGAATATAGTGTTCAATTCTGATCGCCGCACTACCAGAAGATGTGGAGGCTTTGGAGAGGGCACAGAAAAAATTTACCAGAATGTTGCCTGGTACGGAGGGCATTAGCTATGAGGAAAGGTTGGAGAAACTTGGTTTCTTCTCACTGGAATGATGGAGGTTGAAGGACGACCTAGTAGATGTTGACAAGATTATGAGGGACATGGACAGAATGGATAGTCAGAAACTTCTTTCCAGGGTGGAAGAGTCAATTATTAGGGACATAGGTTTAAGGTGCAAGGGGCAAGGTTTAAAGTAGATGTATGAGGCAAGTTTTATACACAGAGGGTGGTGAATGCCTGGAACTTGCTGCTGGGGGAGATAGTAGAAGCAGATACGATAGTGAGTTTTAAGGGGCATCTGGACAAATACATGAATAGGATGGGAATAGAAGGATATAGTCCCTGGATAGATAGGGGGTTTTAATTCAGATGGGCAGAATGGTTGGTGCAAGTTTGGAGGGCTGAAGGGCTTTGTTCCTGTGCTGTAATTTTGTTCATTGTTCATTACGGGGCTGAAAGTAGTCTCAGCACCTTGGGAACCATAGAATTCCTACAGTGCAGAATGAGGCCATTCAACTCATTGAGTCTGCACCAACTTTTTAAAAACATATCCCACCCAAACCGTCTCCTCCACCCTAACCCCAAAGCCTCGTATATTTACTTGGCCAATCCATCAAAATCACACATCTTTTTTACTGTGGGAAGAAATCAGAGCACCTGGAGGAAACCCACACAAGCATGGGAAGAAAGTGTAGATTTCACACAGTTACCCAAGGTCAGAATTGAACCTGGATCCCTGGTGCTGTAGGGCAGCAATGCTAACCACTTTGCCCCCATGCTGTACTGGCAGTAAAGCAACTGGAATTCATGCTGATGACTGTTACCTGATGAGTTTAAGTGGTGATGTGGGCAAGACACCAGAGAGCTGATGCAAGTGAAAAAGGCTTTAAAACACAAAAGAAAATCCTGTCTGAACAATAAGTTCAGTTCTGTTTCATAGTGAAATTACATTCTGTAAAAGTTCCAAGGTATTGTGCAATAATGCAGCAGAGGGGAAGGAGAGTGAAAGCAGAGAAGTGAAAGTCACAGAGATGATGATATTGAAGCTTCTCTGGTTAAAAATAAGTATCAAGATGGCACTTGATACACTACCATGTGTTCTGCAGTCATATAATGAAGAAAAAACTAGCTTGTACTGAATCGGCAGATCTCAGTTAGGACCCCTCAAGGTATTCAACCATTGATATTAGTGCCAGTGCTTAAACATGACAGAATCAGGGTTCCTTTCTGCTCCTGAGCTGTGTTTACTAACTCCTGCTGGAAGTGCATGGACGTAGATATCAGCTGGGAACAAAATCAATCTCAATTGTGATACCTCCATGCTTGAATATCTGCTGAAACACACCCATAAACTTTTGTCACTGGGTGCAGCAGCAGAAGATGGAGAACAAATGTTAGCAAGGATCAATGCTTGCCAGGAGTGAGGGGGAAGTGTAATATAAGGGTTTGGCGCATGACTATGAAGACTTATTCACATCAAATTAAGTATAATCAACACCCTACCACAGAAAAGAGGAGATTTTCATAGTACAGTGATCACTTTGCCTTCTTCCATGAATCTTACTTGTGCCATTGGGGTAAGCCAATTGGATGAATGACAGCATAAAGCCATAAGCGAGGCAAGCTCAATGGATTAATACCAGCTAGGGAGATTCCAAATTTTGAGGAATTTAATGAGGGAAGAATTATTTCCATGGGTGAATGAATTAGCAATTGGAGGCATAAATAGAAACTTGTCAGCAAAAGAATGAAGAAAGGCATAAAATCATTTCTTTTTCATAAAGTGTGGTATTAGATTCCTAGAAAATGAAAAGAAATCCAACACTGTGTGTTCAAAACTTTATTCTTATTGTTTTTTAAATGAATTTTCTAGTAAACCAAAAAAGATGACTACTACAAGTCACATGAACACAGGTCGACCCTTTGTTATGGGAGTCACAGGAACAAAGGAATTCTTCACTTAGCCTATGAAATCTCATACCTACAGACCTGTTGCAATCAACAAAAGCAGAGAAAGTGCAGATCCACTAGCTTCAAAATCTAAACTATCACAAAAGAGAGAGATTGAAACACGTTATGCAGGAAGAGATGTTTCTCCTATGAATAAGGGATAAGCCATTCAGGACTGATAAGGAAGAACTTCTTCACTCAGGGACTTACGAACCTGTGGAATTCTCTACCACAGAAAGCTGTTGGGGTCAGTTCATTAGAAATATTCAAGAGGGAGCTGGACATGGCCCTTGTGTTTAAAGTAATCAAGGGGTATGGAGACAAAATGGAGTCAGATACCGAAAATGCATGATAGCCATGCTCATATTGAATACTGGTCCAAGCTTGAAGGACCAAATACCTAATCCTGCACCTATTTTCTATGTTTCTAAGGATGAGAAAAAAAATTTTGGCTAGAAGCACAGCTATCTGTTGTTCCATTAGACCTTCCAGAATCAGAATTCATAGTCACTTTTAAAAGTGAAGCAGCTGCGAATTTGAAAATAAATAATTGTAGGAAAAGGAATGATACCATTGATGTGTCAGTGGTTGGTCAATGGTATGGTTGGGGCTCCCTGAGGACAAATAAAATCAACAGCTAATTCCAAAGCAATAAACGATGATTTTGACAATGAAATACAACAGCTTGTATGTTTATAGTGCCTCTAACCTTGAAAAACATGCCAAGGTACTTCACAGGAGTTTTAAAAAGCAAAATTTAACACCAAACCAGATAAGACAATAGTTAGAAAAAAAACTAAGTTTTAAGGAGTATCTTAAAGAAAGGAGGGTTAAAGTGGAGGAGGTCGCTGAGGAACTTCCAGAGCTTCAGTTATTGACAGCTGACGGCGTATTCATCAATGGTAGAGCAATTAAAATCCAGAATGTTTAAGAAGTTAGAATTAGAGGAGCATGGATATATCTTGGAGTCTTGTGAGGTTGGAGGATATTACAGAGATAGAGAGGGGTGAGGCCATGGAGAGATTTGAAAACATCAATAAAGAAGTTAAATTTAAAGCTTGGCTGGGAGCCAGTCTAAGTTAATAAATAGAGGGCTGATGATGAGCAGGGCTTGACATAGGATAAGGCATGCATCAAAGTTTTGAATGACCTCAAGTTTAGAAAAGACAGAATGTGGGGACATCAGAGCTTCAGAAATGATAAATCTGGAGATAACCAAAACATGAATGAATGTTTCAAGGAGCAGCTGAGCTGAGGCAGAAACAGAATTGGGCAATGTTATGGAGATAGAGATAGGCAGTCTCAGCAATGGGTAAGGATATGTTTTCTAAAGTTCAACTCAGGAGTAAATATAGCATCAAGATTATGAATGGATGGATTTAAACCTCAACAGATTACAAGGAGAGGAATGAAGTTGGTAGTTACTGAACTCAAATTTGCCACGAGGACTGAAGACGTAGGCTTCGCTCTTCACAATAATGAATTGGGGGAGATTTTTGCTCACCAAGTATTAAGTGTCATATAGGCAATTTGACAATTTAGAGATAGTGAGAGGTGTTAATGAGATTTAACTGAGTATAATCAGTGTACAGGTGGAAACTGCTGCTGCACTTTTGGATGATGTTACCAAAGGGAAGAATGTAGGTGAGAAGCAGGAAATGACTAAGGAAAGATCCTTGGAGGACACCAGAGGTAAAGGGGAAGGATTAGGAAGAGAAAATGTTAAAATATTTTTTACAATGAACAAATATATACTAACTTTGTATTAGATAATAACTGGATATGAAACTCTTTTAAAAGGTTCAGTTCCAAGTAAAAGATTAGTTCGTCTTAGACATTAATGGATATTCAGTCATTATAAGAAGTCTCACAACACCAGGTTAAAGTCCAACAGGTTTATTTGGTAGTAAACACCACTAGCTTTCGGAACACTTTTCCTTCAACAGGTGAGTGGGAGTTCTGATCACAAACAGGGCATATAAAGTTTACAGAATACTGATTAGAATGCGAGTCTTTACAGCTAATCAGCTAATCAAGCTAATCAATCAGCTAACCATGCAGATGCTACGAGAACACTGCTCGATAATCACCAGGCAAGACTGTTCCCCTCCTATTGGTGATCACTTCAGCAGTCACAGTATTCAGCCTCTAATCTTCAGGTAAACGTTCTCCAAGGCAGCCGTCACAACATATGACAGTGCAGAGTCGCTGAGCAGAAACTGATAGCCAAGTTCCGCACATGTGATCATGGCCTCAACCGGGATCTTGGGGCTCATTTCACACTATCTGTAACCCCCGTGACTTGCCTGAATTTGCAATATCTCATTTACTACCCTGTCGGGAGACAATACACATCTCTTTAACCTATTCTTAATACTATCTCCATTCACATTGTCCACACCTTTAAGACTTGATTAGCTGTAAAGATTCGCGTTCTAATCAGTATTTTGTAAACTGTGTATGCCTTCATATGCCCTGTTTGTAATCAAAACTCCCTACTCATCTGACGAAGGAACAGCATTCCGAAAGCTAGTCTGTTTACTTCCAAATAAATCTGTTGGACTTTAACCTGATGTTGTGAGACTTCTGACTTTTTATCTCAGTCCAACGCCGGCATCTCCACATCATATTCAGTCATCAACAGACCTTTCTCATACAAGCAGCAACTAAGGACACAAATAGATAAGAATCAAACTAGTTAAGAGCAATGTCTGGCAAGAGTGAAGAGTCATGAGAAGATGGTCAAAATTGTCAAAAGGGCAAGACGAACAAGGAACGTATTTACCTTTGTCACATAAAATGTCACATGACTTTGATAAGAGCTATTTTTTACTGTGGGAACAATAGAAACCTGACTGGAAAGAGACAAATATGAAGTTCTATGAAGGATGGCATGGATTTCAGAGAGAACAACATGTTCAAAAGTTTGGAAAGTTAAGAAAGTTAAGTCTAAGGAAAGTTAGAGGAATGGTAGTAGTGTGCTAAAACAAAGGTTTTGTGAGAACATACATGCATAATCAGTGATATCACCATAACATAGTGTAGCAGTGAAAAGTTCACTTTACTTTGCTAGTTATTTATTGTTTTCATTTAACCATAACTGAACTTGCTACGTTCATGTAAAAAAATGTATAGCTGCAAGTTTCAATCTGATGTAGTATTTGTAGTTACCACTAGGGGGAAGTCTATTGTAACCTTGTTTGATGCTGTTGGGATTACAATCACTCACTGTGGTGTTATAGTCTGTTTTGGATTAGTTACACATTTCAGTGTTGCGGCTTGGATTGTCAGCCACTTCAATCTTAAATCTGAGTCTGGGATGCCATGAACCAGTTCAATTTTATATAGCCATAATCTGGGTTGCAATAGTTTCCAGTCATAATCTCACCCTGACACTTGCCTAAATCGGAATAAATAAGATTTGTACTCTTGTACCTTTTATGGCTCTTGGACATCCCTTCATTAAAGCTAATGATGTGCTTTCTGAAAAGTCTCAGGCTAGCCACATTGACCCTCTGCCAACCATGGCAAGGTTTGCAAGATATAACAGGCTACAAGATGAAGGCATGTAAAATCACTGGCTCCAACGCATCCCTCCTTGATGAGCTCAATGCATTCTATGCCCATTTTGAGCAAGAGGTCAGCAAGGGCATGCCTTCTGCCCTGGTAGCCCTGGATGAACCTGCATTGGGGTCAGAACTGCAGATGTCAGAGCAGCTTTCTTGAAAGTCAACCTACGGAAAGCAACTGGCCCGAATGGGGTACCAGACAAGCACTCAGCCTGTGCGGATTAGTTGGCGGGAGTATTCACAGACATCTTTAACCTCTTTTTACAATAATCTGAGGTACCTGTCTGCTTCAAGAAGATGGCCATCATCCTGGTACCCCCATGCCGATACTATAGTTAAGAAATCCCACCAATGCTTCTACTTTCTCAAAAGACTAAGGAAGTTTGGCATATCAGCCATGACTCTCACCAACCTTTACAGATGCACCATAGAAAGCATTAGTTTTGGTTGTATCACAGCTTGGTATGGCTCTGCCCAAGCCCGCAAGGAACTACAAAATGTTATGAATGTAGCCCAATCCATCACACAAACCAGCTTCCCGTCCATTGACTCTGTCTACTCTTCCTGCTGTCTCGCCAAAACAGCCAGCATAATTAAGAACCCTACACACTCCAGACATTCTCTCTTCCACCATCTTCCGTCAGGAAAAAGATACAAAAGTCTGAGGTCATGTACCAACCGACTCAAGAACAGTTTCTTTTCTGCTGCTGTCAGACTTTTGAACTCACTTACCTTGAGTTAAGGTGATCTTTCTCTGTACCCTAGCTATGACTGTAACACTGTCTTGATTCCTTCTCTACAAATTCCTTGTCTATATAGCAAGAAACAATACTTTCCACTGTATGGTAATACATGACAGTAATAAATCAAATCAAATCAAATCACTGCTGTAACCAATTTGCAAATATAATAAGCTCCTGCAAATAGCCACAAGATAAACATAAGGTAATCTGTTTTGGTGATGTTGATTGAGGGATGAATTAGCCTAGATACTACGGATAACTCCTATTCTTCTACAAAATAGTAGCATGAGGTCTATAGTTTCAAGAATTGAGTTACACTGCCCTGAAACATCAGCTTAGATTATTGCAGTCCAATCCTGATTCTGGGGTGAAAGGACTACCAACTGAGCCGGGGCTGACACACACTATAGATTTCTTATAAGAATGATATGCTATATAGCTAACTATATGGTAACTATATCTAGTCTAAGGATTCTATATCCTTCTTGATTGAATTATTGAAGATAATTCAAGGGGATTAAGGCTTTGTGGTGCAGTGGAAGCACCTACCACTGGATCAGAAGCTCTGGGTTTGAGTCTAATGCCAAGACCTGTTAGGTATAGGAGTATTGATAACATGGTTCAACAAACTGATAATCAGCTTGGAATCCTTCTACCACTTCCCCACTATCCCCAAAGGGTAAAAACAACGTGGCTATGAAGATACACTAAAAGAAAACTGGCAAGGGGCTTATAGAGATCTGTACCATCTCTAATTACCTTTGATTAGATATTATCCACTCTTGGTGCCCAATCAATTTTGAGCTTGCCTAATTTAGCCAAGATAACTGTACTATTTATTTTAGTATTAATAAAGCTATTAAGTGTCATCTGAAATTTCATCAGTGTTACAACTCAGATAGTTAGGCAGTAATGGTTGAACTAGAACCAAGATTTTATACACTGAGAACCTTTCATGTACATTACATATCATTAACTTCAATCCAAATCACATGGTTTCGGTTTGCTCCTGTTTATAAGGGCAGAGGTAGATCCTCAGTTAAAGCTTACTGCAATTAAACACACAATTAATATGTAATTAACATACAGAAGTATAATAATTTAGCAGCTCTGCAATCATATGGGTTTGAATCTGTCTTTCAGTATCTTTTCTGACCTTCTATGGTTCTTAATTATGTTCTGACTCCAGGTAAAGATAAAAAACGCTTGCCTTTATGGCTACAATCACTCACCTTCTTCTTTTCCAGAGATTTCTTGTTGATTTTTTTTGGTTCTTTCATCTTCCTCAGCTGTATGTTATCATCTTCCAGATTTTCCTGTGTGTTAAATAGATTAATTATTAAATGGATAATAGCACTATTCAAAAATGGGCGGAGAATTCACCTCGTACTCGACAAACATCCCTTTCCCTCAGCAAACACTACCAAAAACTACCTGGTCATTTAGTCACATGCTGTTTGCAGGAGATTACTGTGTGCATATTGAATGTTCCATTTGTTTCCAGAAAAACAGTGAATATCAAAATCATCCCTTGGACATAAAACTGTGGGCTAGTCTGAGGACATGAAATGTGTTACAAAATTACGTTGATAATCTTTCCAAAAACATTCTAAATGTCAGAACAATCTGAAAGCGAGAATGTTCCACATCGATTTTTTGGATGTGTTTGGCACTGCAGTGTTCCTGCAATCTGCCAGTTTTTCTGACAGCATGGAGATTTGTGCTGGAGGTTGGAGGAGAGTTTGCAGATGAGTCCAAAACAATGTAGCAAACCATGAAGTTCTATCCTGGCAATACATGTTCAATGCAGTTGCCATTCTTGCAAGCAATGCTAGGTCCCATCTGATAGGCTAATTTTGTTGGCTCAGGAGAAAAGTAGATGCAAGAGGGAACAGAGTATTTCTGGGTCAAAACAAAAGTGCTATGGACTGCTCTTAAAATCTGTACAATAATGGATGCAGAGGTTGGGTCAGTGGCAAAGAGTGCCATCCATTGCGCAAAGCAACCTTTCTGGGGCAAAGCCGATCTTGCCAGTAAACCAAGGCCCGGAGGATTTGTGCCCTTTTTTATCCTTACCTACAGTCTTCCTGACTCAAACCAGCACATCAAACCTGTAAGATCACCCCCTACAAGGTTGTTCTTTTGATAGTCATTTTCTGTTTCTGTGAGACACCCAGTTTAGTATTATAAAATGAACACATACCGGGTCAATACATAATGAATTCACACTGCATTTTAATAAAATATATGGGTTCTGTATTATATGTATTTGGTATTAACCCAGCATGGGTAATCCTGTTGCTTATGTATGATGCTTGTAATCCCCCAAAATGGTACATTGTTTAAAAAGACTCAATGCTAATCAGGGGACCTGACATTGGAAGAGGGTTTTGCGCTGAGATCCCTCCCACTGTTCTTGCTGCCACTTTCCCCACACCTCACCCTTGTGATCCCATTAAATCTCCCCTGCCATCACTTGGCTCTGGCCTGGGTCACTGCTCTTCTGATCATCCACAGCAGCCAGAGCTGCTGGCCTTCCCATCTCAGAGTCTTGATCTGATGGACAGTCTGCTAGTGACCTCTCAACTGCCTGATTGGCTTGTAATGTATTGGGATTTTCCAGGAGGAGGCAGGTCAGGTTTCTTGCTGGCTGTCCGATAGCGATCGAGTCCTTTACCCATAAAATCCTCACTATTATTGTCTCTGATTTGTGACACCACTTGTCTGACATCCAGTGCTGGATTAGCAGAAATTTCCTCTAAGTAAATACTGGAAAGGATGAAGCCATTGTCTGGTTCCAACCACAAACTCTGGTCCCTTGCCATCAACCCCATCCCACTGTCTGCCCGCTCTGCTTGAGGCTTAATCTGACATTTTGTAATCTTGGTGCCTTATCAGAACACAAAATGAACTTTGAACCATATATTTGTGCCATCGTTAAGATCCGCTTATTTTCACTTCCATAAATTCATCTCTCACCAACTCTGTCTCACTTCATCTGCTGTTGAAACCCACATCCAAATCTTTGTTACCTTTAGATTTGACTATTCTAACACATTACTGGCTGGTTTCCCACTTTCCACCTCCATAAATTTGATCTCAGCCAAAATGCTGCTGCCATATCTTAATTCACATAAAGTCCTGCTCACCCGTCAAACCTGTGCTTGCTGACCTAGATTCATTTCTGGTTGAGCAATACATCCATTTAAAAATTCTCATCCTTGTTTTCACATCCCTCCTCAACCTCTCCCCTCCCTATCTCTGTAATCTCCTCCACTCCTACAACCCTCTAAGATCTCCCTGTTCTTCCAGTTCTGGCTTTTTAGCATCCTTATTTTTTACTATTTCACCACTTGCCTCTTGCTACCTTGGCCTAAACCCTCCCTAACCACTTCACGTCACTACCTTTCTTTTCTCCTTTAAGATATTCTGTAAAACCTACATCTTTGATCAAACTTTTGATCACCTGTCTTAATATCTCCTATGTAACCCAGTGCCAAATTTTGGTTAATAATTGTTTTGGTGAAGCCTCCTGGTACTTTTTATTATGTTAAAGGTGCTGTATAAATGGAGGTTGTTGTTAGTAGATGGAAAAAGCACTATTATATGTAAAGGACACCTTACTTTATATATTTGATTTGATTTGATTTATTATTGTCACTTGAAAAGTATTGTTTCCTGTGTGCTATACAGATAAAACATACCATTCATAGAGAAGAAAAGGAGTGTTCCAGTCATAGCTAGAGTGTAGAAAAAGATCAACCTAATATAAGATAGGTCCATTCAAAAGTCTTACGGCAGCAGGGAAAAAGCTGTTCTTGAGTCAGTTGGTTCATGACCTCAGACTTTTATATCTTTTTTCTGATGGAAACAGGTGGAATAGAGTATATGTGGGGTGTATGGGATCCTTGATTACACTGGTTGCTTTTCTAAGGCAGCAGCAAGTGTAGATAGATCAGTGGATGGAAGGTTAGTTTGTGTGATGAACTGGACTTTGTTCATGAACCTTTGTAGTTTCTTGCAGTTTTGTCAGAGCAGGAACTATACCAAGTTGTGATGCATTCAGAAAAGATTCTTTCTTTGGTGCATCAATAGAAGTTGGTGGAGTCGTAGCAGACATACTGAATTTCCTTAGCCTCCTGAGAAAGTAGAGGCACTGGTGGGGTTTCTTAACTATAGCATCGGCATGGAAGGACCAAGACAGATTGTTGGTGATCTTGGCACATAGAAACTTGAAACCCTCCACCATTTCCACTTCATCCCTGTTGATGTAGACAGGGGCATATCCTCCACTACTCCTTTACTAAGCTTCCTGAAGTTGATGACTATCAAGTTGTGGTCTGATTGTCATCACACCAATTCTCTATGTCTTTCCTTTATTCTGTCTTTCAATGTTTGAAATGCAGCCCGTTATGGAGGTGTCATCAGCAAAGTTGAAAATTGAGTTGGAGGGGAATTTGGCCACACTGTCATAAGTGTATAAAATGTATAGTGAGGGGTTGAGGACACAGCTTTGCGCGACTGTTGACAATTGTAGAGGAGGTGTGATTGCCTATCCTTACTATTTGCGATTTGTGGGTTAGAAAGTTGAGGATCCAGTCGCAGAGGGACGTGCCAAGGCATGGAGTTTGGAGATGAGTATATATGAGAAAAATTACATACTTCAAAGTATATCGATTCAACACCATTATATATAAATATATATTAAAAATACATGGTGAATACATACCATATACATTTTATATCATATACAACAGTATATATTAGAGGATATACACTAAATTGCTGTTGCAAATTCTCATCTGCCACTTCCATAGTTCTGTTCACTTCCATGAGCAATAACCTTATTTATGTGGGAATTGATTTAACTGCCATACATCCACTTGTGTGATGACATAACTAAGGTGTGTAACAAAGTACTTTGTGACAGCTATTCCTGCATTTCACATGTTTAATCAAAGGTAGACTGAGTAGACACTTCAAGAGATGAGGCACAATGCGAAATGATATGCCTTTCTATTTCACAGTCAAGTGAATAAACAGAATGACAATTTTGATGAAACTCGCTTAATTCAAACAGGACAACTCATATTTGCATAATAATACAAAATGAAGAGTACATTACACTTTCCCACATTTATTATCTATCTTAAATAAGAAGCTTTCTGACTATCCTCTCTTATACTTCAACCTTCTCGTTGTCTTTAGCTGTCTTATTATCTCATATTATTTGGTTCAATAAAGCGTCTTCTTGACTGGCAGTGTCTATTAATTTTATCTCTTGCAATTCACAACCAGAAATTGAAGGTGTGGCAGACTGTCGGCTGAGCTTCTGAATGGCAACTTCCCAACTCTGCCTGTAGAGTGTTTATCCACTGCTGCTTAATGTATTTCTTATTATTTATGCCAGTGAAGAAACAAATTCAAAACTAGCTTATTACTTATCTCTTCAGCCTCTTTTTTAACTTATGTAAATACTCAATCTGAAAAGAACTAAACATCAAAAATAATACTTTCTCTAAATCTTCTCTGTGGAAGTGCAAGATACAAAAAATCCAAAATGGGACTCATTTATTGCAAATATACACAATACTAAGTGTAAAATATTTTTCTTCCTTCTTTAGTACATGTAAAGGATACATGCTATATTAGATATACATGATACATTTATCATATAGCATCAAACAAACTATTATATATTGTGTATCCATGCTACTACTACAATTGTTAGATACACATCATTATCTCAGGATAGATTTGATCTTCTCAGCTTGGATATTAAGCATAATTTGGCCAAAGTGCAAAATGAAAGATCTGTCAAGGAGAATCAGAAATTGGTAACAGAACCTGTCAAATGATTCTTCCAATAGTAAAAAAGATAATCCATCAAGTTTTGTAAGGGACATGCATCCTCTCCAATAGCTCTTTCTTCCTATATTTAACCTAGATGACAGAACTAATGCCCAGGGATAAAAATAAAAATATTCCAATTTTGGCATGTTTTTTTCAATTATGTGCTTGAAGTATGCCATCATCTTTTATTCTGTCTTTCATTACTCCTCCCTCCTTACATCACTTCAATTGCATCTTATACATGGTATTTCTCTTGTCTTTATACTGTCCCTCTCTCCCATTGTCTGTACTCTTGCCATTTCCCCTCATTCTGCCTCTCTTTCATTCTTGAACAATACTTGCTGTTGTAGTAATCTAAACTATGTGTGCATTTACCTGGGGTAGATCTTGAACCACAATCTTTAGATTAGCTTAGAGTTGAGGGTGTTAACGCTGACCCAGGCTGACACCATCCCTACACATAATTCAAAATCCAGAAACTTCCCCACCCAGCACTGTGGATGTATCTACATCATATGGATGGCACTAGTTCAAGGAGACAGTTCAATACTCAATCTGAAAAGAACTAAATGTCAAAAATAATACCTTTCTCAAGGGCAATTAGGGTTGGGTAATAAATGTTGGCCTTGCCAAGATTCCCACATCCCATGAATGAATAAAAAACAATTAATTAAGTACGTCCAAATAGCAGGACATCTTCTTTTGTCATATAGAAGCCACATACTGTATGCATTATATATGGACAAAAAAACCTTTTATGATAAAGGCATTTCCCCTTTAAGAGGTGGGCCAAATGGAACTGACTGGATACGAACCAATGTCGATTGTTGCACTATTCCCCCAGTATCTGTAGAGTTAAATTATATTCCTGTTAAATATAAACACTTTTGCTGATAAGTAGTTTTCTGGATTAACAGTAATGGATCCAGATAATTTGAGTTGTCATCAACCATTCACATTCTGTGGCTGGCTCCACTACCAGCTGATTCATGAACCTGCACAGCCTGAGAACAGAAGAATTGGTTTTGAGTGGATTAATTTTTTTCCTGCAGGATTTATGAGCACTGCAATTTATTGTGAAAATTACAGGAGGGAGGGGCTGAACCCAATAAATACAGAGGTCAGAAGTTACTATAGTTTCCAGTCTAATAGTTTGTAATGTATTCATTGTGTTAATATACCACAAATCATTCAGTCAGGTTAAACAGGCCCTGTGTTATACTTGCACATCATGTGGATATACAAAAATCTATTGTGGTCTTTTAGATTATAAAGCGAATAAACAAGCTAGTAATAGTTTACCATTTTTATTAAACATTTGTTTTTGTTATTGGTTTTCATCTCTTTGGAAAGAATACTTCCAGCACTGAGACAGCATGAACCAATTCTAGTCAAGTCTACAATGTACACAAATGCAGAGAATGCCAGCATTTAGTCATAGCTTATCCTCATTTGAACATCACTCTTCTGCACTTTCATTTTACCATGCCCCATAAAATGTTTCTTTTGCCTTATCACAGAGCACCTTGCTAGCTATCCCACAGCTCTCTCACAGGTGTGGGTTAAAATCTCAATACCAATTTTGTTTCATTCTCTCATGGGATATGAGCATCACTGGCTGGCCAGCATTTATTGCCCATCCCCAGTTGATCCAGGACAGTCAAGAGTCAATCACATTGCTGTGACTCTGGAATCACATGTAAGCCAGACCAGGTTAGGATGGCAGATTTCATTCCTTAAAGGACATTAGTGAACCAGATGAGTTTTTAGAACAGTTGACAACAGTTCCATGGTCATCAGTAGATTCTTCATTCTAGATATTTTTTATTGAATTCAAATTCCACCATTATAATGCAGATCAATAGACTGATAATAGTTTAGGTATCCTTTCACTACTTCCCTATTATTCCCCAAAGTGAAAACTATAGGTGTGAAGATACATTAAAAAATATCAAAGGAAAATGAATTAATTAGTCAAATTGAAGGACTGCTCAACTGGTTCTTAGTACTATTATTATGACAGAACCACAGAATTAGGTGGAGTTCATTTTCCAAAATAACAATAACCTGTATTTATGTTGCAGCTGTCATGAAGTAAATATCCAAGCTGCTTCACAGGAGCAATTATCAAACTGAATTTGACTTTGAGATGATAAGTGCACCTTCAAAGGGGAAAGCCAGGTAGAGAGAAGAGAGGTGTAGAGCTTGGGGCCCAAAATGCTGCTGAGGGCACAGCCATTAAAATCAGGAACATACAAGAGGTCAATGCAAGAAGAGTTCAGATATTTCATAGGATTGTGGAAAGGAGATTACAGAGATAGAGGCAAGGTCATGGAGAGATTTGAAAACAAGACTAAGAATTTTATAATTGAGGTTCTACACGACTTGGAACTAATATAAATGAGCAAGCAGAGGTTTGGGGATGCACAGAACTTGCTGAACATATATGCAGCAGTATTTTGGATGAATGTTAGGGATTTGGCAAGATTCACTTGCGTGGATAGGCTGCTCCTGGTATTAGATTGTCTTTGGTCTTGGAAGTCGAACAAATCTTTATAGTATTCATCTAATCTCATACCTTACATTTTACAATGGGATGGGGAGAGGGGAAAGTCGCCAAACATTTCTGTTCCTGATCGTTAGTCAGTGACCCTCATCTTAAAATACGTGATGACCCCCTTGGTCGAATAATATCAGCGACGCAGCTCATTTGGTTAACCTGCAGAAGGGTTCCTCAGATGGTGTTTGCAGGAGAGGGGAAAGGGAAGAGTAATTTTTCGAATAGTGCCAGAGGAGGCAGTGCTCTGTTTTGGGAGCCTGTGTTGTTTTGACATTGTCTCTGTGGGTCCTGAATCCTCCCGGGGTCTGTCTCCCCCTCTCATATTTGTCTCTCTTTTCCGGGATCTCCCCAGCCCCTCCCCGATTTGTTTCTCCCCACCTCCAGTCCCGGCCGGATCTGTCCGCGTTTCCCCTTTAAATGCGAATGAAATGACGTCAGGAGCAGGGGCAGACTTGCTGGGGAAGAGTGACTCTGCCAGGCTTTCGGCACTGAATCCACTCACTAAAGCAGCAGTGAGGCGGGCATTGCGGGGAGCGGCAGCCAGCATCAGGCTGGACACAGTGCCGCCTGGGTGACCTCTGAGCCAGGAGCCCGAGCCGCTCACATCTTCATATCAGGAGGCAGCAGTCAGAAATAGTAAGCCTGAAGGCATATACACTGTGTGACCTTCCCGGAAACAACATTACATCCTCCTTTATAAGATAGCGCACAGTGTACGTTTGCACTTTATTCCTCTCCTTTCTTGGATATACCGATAGTTAATGTGTGTGTGTCTCTGTGTCTCTCACAATCTGTCATCTATTGCTTCACCGCAGCTCCTGAAGGATGAACGCTGCTCTGACCCAGGGGCACCCAGCGGTGAGTTTTGGCTCCCGGTCTGTGCCAGAGACCGACTGTACTGGAGAAGACGGGTTCAGGTGAGAATAGGATCTTTCACTGTCTCAATCCATCTCACTTAAACACTCACATCATCACTTATATAGCTGATGTCCTGGCAAGGTTGGGTTTTATTTTTAAAATGTCTCCCTTATTTTTATTTTTATTCCTTCACCCGAACCAATGTACTTGTTTGTAGCCATATCAACACGTGACAGTGTTGCAGAATTCTGTATGGTTACCAACTCCATTCTTTTCTACTGCCTTTGGTTACCTTCCATATGTCTGCCTTCATTTGATTAAATTTGATTACGCTGCCACATGCCTTAGTGCAGCCAGCTCACCTGCAGTAATAGCTTTTTCATGGTGGGGGGTGGGGGGGTGGTGTGGTGCTTTGCAAGGCCACCTCAAAACTTCATCATTGCTCTTTCCCTCAGCCCCAGAGGCATTAACTTAGCATCTGCTCAACTTCCACATGAACGCTGATCACTCCTAACTGGAATCCTTCAGCACCTTAATGTCACCAGTATCATTGCGCCATCAGACTGTGTGCAGCATGTCGCCAGAGATTAAGTAGAACTTCTTCTAATCAAATACTGGCAGAATTAGATCACTTGTTTGGCTGTGGCGAAAAGATCCACAGTTTTTACCACATCCCCATTCTCAACCTCATTGCTTGTGGAGACGAATTGAAATGTTCTATAATTTAAATATTTTGGGTAACTTTCCCAAAATAATTCTAAGGCTGGAATTCTCCCACAAAAAATTCTAAGTGTCGAATTTGTGTGAAAACTGGAGTAGATCATGCTTTTTTTCAGTGAGAATTCAGAGAAGAATCTCTCATATCTCTGTGCATACAGAGGCCACCAGTGTGGATATCATTCAATTTAAGGGGCAGGGCCTATTCCACTGGAGAAGCTGAAATCAGCTACTGTGAGTGCACCGATTTGTAAGTCCCCCTGCACTGAGAGCCTCCTGACTGCTGGACAGCTCAATCGCTGGCCTGCCTGTAAATGCTGCAATGTTGGCGCTACCCCACCTCTCCACAGCCCAGTCGCTGCCCC
Source organism: Sphyrna mokarran (assembly GCA_024679065.1). Lineage (NCBI taxonomy): Eukaryota > Metazoa > Chordata > Chondrichthyes > Carcharhiniformes > Carcharhinidae > Sphyrna > Sphyrna mokarran. Next base: position 35,548,037 of record JAGIQG010000020.1, on the reverse strand, counting down.
CCCCTCCAACCACTTCTGGGCCGAGCCCCAACTCCCTGACAATTACCCCCTGAAGTTCCAGACGCCCCATCCCTCCAGTGCTGAACTCCCACCCAGAAGTCCCGTACCTGTTCCCCACAATCCTGACCACCCCTGACTGATTCCCAGCCCTCACTGGTTGCTGGCCTCCCTTCTTCTTTCACCGATCCCTATACAGAGTGTCAGCAAGACCCTTCACCCCCACCAATAACCCCCTAGATTCTGCCCCTAAACCCTGCCTCCCAAATGCCCCCTGTTCCTTGGCAGTACCGTATGCCTGGTGGGCAGTGCCAATTTGCCCCTGGGCATTGGCACCTTGTCCCTTTGGCAATGCTGGGGATCTAGGCTGGCACTGTCAGGGTGCCAATGCCGAAGGGACACTCAGCTCTCCTACGCCCAACCCTCGGAGTGGCTCCAATTTCCGCCTTTCACTCCAGTGGGGTTGTGTTGCTAACTCTCCAAAGTGGGGAACTACTGTAAACCCCTTTGGAATGAAATACTCCTAGCGAGGTCGGAGTGTTTAGTGGGACTGGAGACATCAGTCCCAGGCTCACTATTAGGATTTACAATATATGGTAATGTTAATTACCATAATTTATGTGCCTCCCTGCTGATTTCTGGCATGCCACTGGCGAGAATCCAGCACTACTGGGAAACACTAGTGGGCCAGGATGCCTAGTGTGGATGCTGCTGGAATCTCCCAGCCCACTGTGCTAGAAAATTAAGGCAGTTGTCCTCTGAGTCCAATGGGCTGGGTTCTGATTATTTACAGTAGTCTGAGCAACGTAGAGGCTGTCAGAGAATTCATGTCAGTAGGAGAAGCAGAGCCTAAACCCACCAGAGAAGCCAGCAGCAGAATGCTCAGGACGTCATCATGCATGCCCAGCCCCCTACATCACTAGCCCATGATCCTGATCACTGGCCCCAATCCATCTCCCGATCACCAGCATGCCAATTGGCAGCCCTGACTCCACCCCCCCCCCCCCCCCCCCCCCCCCCCCCCCCCCGCGATTTCTGGTCCTGGCTCTAGAACGCCAACTCGACTCCCAATTGCTTCCCCCATCATTAGCTGCCACCCCCCAGTACAAAATGCTCCCTTCTTCTCCTCCTACCTCCCCACCCTGTCTGACTCCACCTTCACCTGGCCCCATCCACTGGATGCCCTGTCTCTCAGACTCCTTGGCATTGCCCAATGTACCAGGATGCCAAGCAGGCATTGCCAGGCACTGCCCCTCACTCCGACCCACACCCCCTCCCCTCCCAGGGGGCTTCAATAGGGACCAGCTGTGATCACCGCTGGTGTGGACCTCCACTTGCGAGGTCAGAACGTCAAATAAGCCTGGGTTCACTAAACATATTGAAATGAGATACTGAATATTTAAATCAGTAAATAAAAAAGTGGCCCAGGAAGGTCGTTGGGCAGAAAACCAATTTTTGGGTCCCTCTTAATTTTCTTGTTCCACAAGTAGAATGGCAGGAAAAATCACACCCATCCTATTTGACACTGATCTCTGCTTCAAACTCCATATCCTCTGCTATAGACAAAAAATGCTGGAATCAGCCTTCAATGAATATTCACTCCTTTAGCCAATCTCTGAAGGTATAAGTAAACATAGAAGCAAACAAAACACTAAGATAGGAGTTAGAACACAAATCTGTCTGACAGTATTGGAAACTTCACCACCTTCCATGACTGTGGCTATCATGGAACTCATGATGTGGAGATGCAGGTGTTGGACTGGGGTAAGCACAGAAAGAATTCTCACAACACTAAATTAAAGTCCAATAGATTTATTTGGTAGCACAAGCTTTCAGAGTCTTGTTCCTTCTTCAGGTGACTCACCAAAACTCCAAAGCTTGTGCTATCAAATCAACTTGTTGGCCTTTAATGTGATGTTATGAGACTTCTTACTATCATGAAACTGGCAGATATTCTGTATAAATATGTTAGGATAGCCCACATTTTTCAGTAGCTTCAGTCAACAAGGATGTAAGACAGTGTTGTCCAAGTTTCATTCTTAACACTTTACTGAATTATCTGACAATAAAGAGCCTATTAGCAGAGATCTGTATTAAAGCTGTAATGAAGGATCATCCAGATTCGAAACGTTAGCTCTGTTCAATCTCCACAAGTCCTATCAGACCTGCTAAAATTTTCCAGAATTTTCTGTTTATGTTTCAGCATAGTCCAATACTGAATCATAGAATGAAATCATAGAGTCTCTTCAGTGCTGAAGACGGTCATTCAGCCCATCAAATCTGCACCAACAACAATCCTGTCCAGGCCCTATCCCTGTCACCTTACCTAATTACCCTGCTATTTCCCTTGACGTGAAGGGTCAATTTAACATGGCCAATCCACATAATCTGCACATCTTTAGATGTGGGAGGAAACCGAAGCATCTGGAGGCAACCCAAGCAGACATGGAAAGAATGTGTAGACTCTGCACAGACAGTGACCCAAGGCTGTAAGGCTGTAAGGGTCCCTGATGCTATGAGGCAGCAGTGCTAACCACTGTGCCACCATGCCATCCTGCATGCTGCTGAATGATATGTTCTGATAACAATCTAAATAAATAGCAGGATTTGATGAAAACCATGGAATTTTTGGCTAACCAGATACCAAGAAGTAATGACAACATTCAGATATATCTTCAATATTATCTCATTTTCTTAATTCTCGGTATACACAATGGCACATTTGTCAAATTATCACAGATAGTAACAACTACACTAGCAATAATAATTTATATCAGCACATTATTAGCAGAATTCACGTCAATATAACATAATTCAGTTTAGCGCAATGGCAGTTCAACCATCAACTTGGTTGTACTTCACAAAATGTCTCTCTTAGACATTCTTTTTCAAAGATTATAGATAGGATGGTAACAAGGTCTTTAAACTCTAAATAAGGAAGATTGGGATCAAGAGGAAAAGGTGAAATAAATAATAGATTTAAAATAAACTAATGATAAAGGACTGGAATAATCATCAGAAATTGTGTTTTAGGCACTACAGGGAAGGGGCAATGCAAAAGATATAAAATATATAAATCAGAAGAGAGCAGTAAGACATATATGAATAAAATATTAGAACAGTAGAATAGTTTTGTGTAATTATTTATGAGATGTGATCATTATATTATTCATTCATAATTGTCTGTGGTAAGGTACTGTTGTATTGCCTCATTGAACCGCTGCAGCCCATGTAGTGTAGGTACATCCACAGTGCTGTTAGAAAGGGAGTTCCTGGATTTTGATCCCGTGACAGTGAAGGAATGGCAACATAGTTTCAAGTCAGGTTGCTGTTTGGCTTGGAAGGACAATGCAGGTGGTGGCATGTCCTTGTATCTGCAGCTTTTGTCCTAGGTGGTTGAGGTTGCAGGTTTGGCAGGTGCTGTCGAAGGAGATTTGGTGACTTATTGGAGTGCATCTTGTAGATGGTACATTCTTCTGCCACTGTATTTTGGTGGTATAAGGAACAAAGGTTTGAGGTTGTAGATGGATACCAATCAAGTGGGCTGCTTTATTCTAAATGGCATTGAGTTTCTTGATTGTTATAGGAGTTTCCATCACAATCCTGACTTGTATATGGTAGATGATGGACAGAGTTTGGGGAATCATTTGGTGATTTACTCTCTGCAGAATTCCCAACCTTTGACTTGCTTTTGTAGCCACCGTACTTATATGGCTGGTCCTGTTCAATTTCTAATCAAAGGTAACCTCCAGGATATTGAGAGTGGGGAATTTAGTGATGGTAATGCCATTGATTGTCAAAGCGTGATGATTAAATTCTCTCATGTTGGGGCTGATCACTGCCTGGTACTTATGTGGCATGGATGTTGCTTATCAGCCCAAACCTGAATATCACTGGATGTTGACATAGACTGATTCAATACTTGGATTTGCAGAATGCATTTGTTAAGGTGCCGCATCGAAGGCATATAGGACAGAGAAGTTTTTCTCTGCGAGTTGTGCAACTTTGGAAGTCTCTGACTCAGAAGCTGATAGAAGCAGGATTACTGAATATTTTTAAGGCAGAGATAGATTTTTGTTGGGCAAGAGAATCAAAAGTTGTCAAGGGTAAAGAAAAATGTGGAATTCAACATAAACAGATCAACCATGAACTTATTGAATTGTAGAGCAGGCTCAAGGAGTCAAATGACCTACTTCAGTTCCTATTTCATATGTAATCATCAGCAAACATCCCCACTTCTGACCTTATGTTGGAGGGAAAGTCATTGATGAAGCACATGAAGCCTGATTGGACCCGAGCTATCTGAGGATGTGTGTTCCAAATGCGCAAAGAGAATAAGAAGCATATTAAGTGAATTGCAGTTTTGAATTCAACTTGGGAGGAAATGACATTGTAGTTATTACTAATGTAAGGCTGCAAGACAGTATGGACCAGAAACTATAAATGGAAGGTTATAGGTTTAGCAGAAAGATACAGAAGTTGTAGAAATGAAGGTGTAGCTTCAGTAATAATGAGAGGTAAAGAGACAGTGGAAACTTCATGAGTAGAATTAAGAAAAAAAGAATTAGGATTGTGGTGGAGTTGTGTCTAGGCCTCTAGGAGCAGTGTGAAGTGGTAAGATGTATAAGTGCAAAGATTGATCAAGGATACAACAAGTCAGAATGATTTTAAATCTCAATATAGATTGGAATAAGCAGATCCAACTCAGACAGAAAGGCAGCGATTCTCTTTAGTTTCTTAATAGTAGTTTTCTGCAACAATGTGTCCAAGACAAGCAAGTGAATCATATTAGATTTAGTACTAAGTATGAACCAGATTCAGTTAGCAACTCAACAATGCAAAGCAACTTCTCTAATAATGATCAAAATGTGATCAAATTCAATATGGTGTTTGAAAGGGAGAAACTTGAAACAGTTACCAAGGTTCCTCAATATGAAACAGAGACCATCTGAAGTAAACTGGGCAAATTTGTTAATGTGTAAAATTACAGAAGATAAGTAGGAGGCATACAAAAAATAATTTTGCACGCTACAGGACCTATTTATGTCTCTAAGGGACAAAATCTCTATATGACAAAAAAAATCAGCCATGGACAATTTGAGATACGTGACAGCGTAAAACTAAAATAAAAGGCATACAAAAACACAAAAACTAGCACAGATCTTGGCATCTGGGGACACTAGGGCGTCGATAAAAGGTGACAAAGCAGATAGTAAGAGTGACAAAAAGGGATATGAGAAGAAACTTGTCAGGAATATCAAACTAAACACAAGAAAAGAGGGTGATTCAGAGCAATGCGGGTCCTCAAAGACGATAACAATAAAATTATAAATCAAAAGAAGAAAATGGTGGAAATGTTACTTGGTAGCAGTTTTTATAGTGGATGAAGAGGATATCTCAAGGAATTAGGAATGGGAATTCATGGAAATTAATGTCAGTGAATTAACAGTAATGAAGAAAATAATGGCACTGACCAATGGTTTCCATCCCAGGATTACAAAAAGAAGTACATAGAATAATTTCTGAATGTTGAAAATTTAGAAACAATGGAGATCCAAAGAAACTTGGGGAATCCACATAGACAAATCATTAATATCAGAAAGAGACAGAGAAAATAATCAAACAGGCAAACATAATGTTGGTCTTTATATCCGGAAGAGTAGGATACCAGAGAGAATCTTCTCATCACCTCTGCCTGTTATGTTACAAAATAAGGTTATATTCCCTGTTATTTAAAAGGTTGAGGGATGATGTGATTAGTGTCTTCAAGATTATAAGGGGAGCAGAAAGGGTAGATAGGGAGAAACTATTTCTATGGCTTGTGAAGTCTAGGACAGGAGCCATAGTCTAAAAATTAGAGCCAGATTTTTCAGGAGTAATACAGTCAAAGTCCGGAAATCTCTTTTGCGAATGACGAATGATGTTTGGCCATATGTTAATTCCAAATCTGAGGTTGATAGATTTTTGTTAACCAAAGGTTTTAAGAGTATGGGGCAGAGGTGGAGTTGGATCACAGAGCAGCTGTGATCTCATGGAATGGAGAAACAGGCTACTAGAGACTAAATAGCCTACTCCAATCTCTGTATTCTGAGATGGTCTTGTGAAACAATATAATTCATAGCAATCGTATCATCTCTGTTAAGCCAATGGTACTAATAGAATGTTTACAATCATTTGTTCTGGGAATAGTTGCATTGTCAGTCCAAGGTTGAATGTTCTGCAGTGAACTGGTTTTGTCTCTTTGTATAATATACTTGTTATGGCAGGTTACAGCTTCAGCGAGTTCACACTGACTAACTCACATGTTTAATGCATCAGATGGCTGTTTCTCTGCTTACTTTGTTCACTCTCTACTCTAGATACTACTGTTGATGATAATACGAGGATATCATTGATTAACCAATTTGTATGACATCCTCATGCCAGCTTTGTTAATGGATCCATTATTTATTTGAAAGGATCCATTAGATTGCAGACCATGGGACTTGTATGAATGCATGAAGTGCTCCATTGCTTACGTTGACAACATGATTTCTAGGCTTCTACTTTCAGAAAATAATTAGTTACAATATCTTTTATCCCTCTCTCTGAACTGACTTTATTTTGACTTCTTTTTGCTTCCTCTGCATGAGCATCTTTCTCTTCCTGAAGTGGCCTGTTTCTAAGTGTTTTCTCCTCCAGTTTTCTTCCTCTCTCATCTCTGAAAACATGGGACAAAGCTACTGCTTTTTCACTTGAGTATCCAAGGCCATTCCAATCTGCCAATCATTTCTTCATTAAGACTCCATAATTTTTCTGTTAACTGATTCAATCTGTTAAAACACTAAAAGCCTTGGGCTTTGATAAGAGTTGACTCCAAGATCCATTACATCTGCCAGCAATCTTGAAGAGCTCTTTTTATCACTTCAACATACCTCTTAAATTTCTTAAAAATGAACTGACATAGTAGCATTTTTGTTGCAGTTTTTGCACGAAAGCTTTGGTCCTTAAGCAACTAGAGATGGCATGATGACACAGTCATTAGTACTGCTGCCCCCTCACAGTGCCAGAGACCCGCGTTCAGTTCTGGCCTCGGATGACTGTGTAGAGTATGCACTTTCTCCCTGTGTCTACGTGAGTTTCCCCTGGGTGCTCTGGTTTTCTCTCACAGTCCAAAGATCTGTGAGTTAGATTGATTAGCCATATTAAACTGACCCCTTTGTCTGGGGGAATTAACAAGATAAATATGTGGGGTTATGGGAATAGGTCCTGGGTGGGATTGTCGTTGGTGCAGACTCGATGGGGCAAATGGCCTCTTTCTGCACTGTAGGGATTCTGTTGGGATTCTATGAATATGAATGGAGAATTATCAACTGTGTTATTAATGAAGATGTAGCTGTTGAAATTAAGTTTCTGGCATTTGTCATTCAAAAACATTCTCATATTTATCAATATTATCACAAACTTTGAGAAAAAAATACTTTATCAGTTTAGGGTCTCTCAAGTTTCATCATTAGATTACCTCAGTCTCAATGTCTTTTAAAACCACAAAAATATCCTGTAATCTAACCATTTAAAGAACCCAAAAATACTAAGCAAAATGAACTATAAACTTTATCTTATTTACTCCTCAATTTTGACCTCCATGAGACTATCTAAAGGTCTCTGTGCTGATCCCCTAAAGATTACATTCCAAAAACTCCAGAATTCTTCCCAACATTCTCAGAGAATTGTCTACACCCGCTGCCCATGACCTAACACATATTTTGACTGTCAGGCCCCAGCATGTTATATATAAAATTCTTATTCTCAGTTAAAGCTTCGCCTTTTAAATTGTTCCAGCTCTCTTTCTCCCTGAGTGCTTCATTCCTCAGAATCCAGCGATCTACATTTCTGTCAGTGGGAAAGGATCTTTCAGCTATCTCAATCCCACGCTTTGGAAAACAGTCACCATTCCTCTTTCTTCATCTATATAACTCATCAGTTTGACCCAAGCTTTCAGTTAACCCATGTTTCCCTTCTGATTGAACGCCCTTAGAACATTTCTTACATTAAAAAAGCTACATAAATACAAATTGTTTATTAATTATATTTCTACACTAGGGTAAAACACTCTTATATGAAGAAAGAACCCCATTATCCTGAGAGTGTTCCTTGCACATATAGGCTATCCCAAAGCCCCTTACAGCCAAAGTATTTTTTATTTGTTGGGGCTTTTGTAATTGTAGGAATTGCAGCAACGAATTTATGCACAACAAGCTTCCAAAAGAGCAATTTGATGATGATGAGATAAAATGGTTTATGGGTCGGTTGTAAATCACAGTTCATCATTACATGTAATACTACAATGTATATTAAAGCACTGATCCTATTCAGTACAAAAATTATTTTATAGACTATATAAAATTCTGCTGTGTAATATAGTAAGATTCCTGTATGGTATACATGTAACACTTTAAAACTATCAGTGCAAAATCTCAAGTTTCCTTAAACCAATCAAAAAGCAGTTGATCAGGATTTGCTTTACCCTCATTATGTCTGTGTTGGTAAATTTATTCAGACCTGGAAATGAAATTTGATCTTTCTAATCCTGTAAAGCTCAGGACACACTCAGGTGCATTTACTTACTACAATATTAGAGAAAGCAAGTAATTTAAAAATACATTTTTAAAATTTTCTAATTGCACTAACATTTTTTAAAATCTGTTACTGTGACAATATAAATTCCTCTGAAACATATCACATTATGTGCAGCTTTTGCTTTTCGACTTGCCCACCTTTTTTGAGTTTTGCTTTGCCTGGTTGATCCTAAACCTATCTCTCCATTCTTTAACGGTTGGTCAGATTGCATGATTCACTTAATTTGAACTCTTGGTAAGATTATATTTTTATTCATGTACAAGATGGGTGCGTCACTGATAAGGTCAACATTTATTGCCACTTCTAATTGTCCTTGAGAAGATGGTGGCTTGCTGGCCTTTTTACACTGCTACAGTCTGTATGGTACAGATACACCTGTTAAGGAGGGAGTTGCAGGATTTTGATGAATTGCAATGTTTTTCTATGTTACAATGACGTGTAAGGAACTTTTCACATCAGTACTTAGAAAAGCAGGTGTTTCCATGTGCCTGCAGCTCTTGTCCTTCTGGGTGATAGAAGCCACATGCTTGGGAAGTTCTGCTGAAGAAGTCTTGACAAGTTGCTGCAGTGCATCTTATAAATGTTACATGCTGCTACCGCTGTATGCCAGTACTAAAATGAGTGAATGTTTATGGTGGTGGTTGAATTGTTGATCAAATGGGTTATTTTGTCCTGAATGGTCTTGACTTCTTGAATTTTGTTGGAGCTGCCCTCCAGATTTATGTCTTGTAGATAGTGGACAGGCTTTGGAGAGACAGCAAGTGAATTACTCACTTGCAGAATACCCAGTCTCTGACCTGCTCCTCTGAGTTCTGGACGATGCCCAAGCTGTTGATTGTTGGGGATTAAATAAATTGATGTTGGATTGCTGCCTGTTATACACCTCTCCCAATACTTGTTTCCAGAACTGAAAACCAGGACAGAGATATGTGGGCAGGTGATTTGATATTGAATTGCTTACGCATGCAGCAAAAGTTAATATTCACCCCACTAAAAGTGGAGAATTTTATGCAACAAAATGCAGAACAGAATTTAGCTGCAGGGACCTTGTTAATCTAATGTCCTCAGAACTAAAGATTTTTATACAGGACATACAGATTTGGGTCAGGCAGTGATGACTTTGCTTCAGTAAATGCATGGTATAACTGGTTATCCAAGAGGAATGTTTTTAAGTCAGTTTCTAACACAGGTATACCATTGGAAGTGAATCAAAAATATTTTATTTTAATGAAATAAAATGAAATTAGGGTAAAAATAACTCTGAAATATATATAGCTGTGTGAATGGGCATGTTGAGGAACTGCCTGCTTGGCGTTTCTGAGGCTTTAAAATCTTTTTGCTAAATTCTCATGGATTGGATTACTCTTGGTTTGTCATTGGACTTTTCCTTCAAACTTGCTGATTCTAATTTTAAGAAATCTATACTTATTGTGTTGTTGTGGAAAATAGTAAAGCCCAGAATCTGTACTGTTAAGATCTCAGGAGATTGTCAGCTGGGAACATGTCCTGGACTAGTATTGATGGTGTTGAGCTAAACATGCTCCTAATCAACATTTTGATCAATGCAGGAGTCGCAGTGGCAATATTCTGTTTGATGTGAATCTATTATGTGTATCTTTCTGTAGATATTCAATATGTGTCAGTTTCACATAGTTGGTTGTGTTCTCTCCTCAAATTAAGAGATTGTGGCTTCTAAAACATATTCCATAATTTGAGCACATAGTACAGGTTGACAGGAGTGCTGCAGCATGTAGTAGATGTGCCATTTTTTAGGTGAGATGTTAAGTTGTTCAGCATTTGTCTGTTCAGGAGAACAAAAAAAATCCCATGATGATATTCAGAGAGAGGTTTTGTGCTGTTCTAGCTAGGATTCTTTCCTTAATCAAAAAGAAAAGTTCATTCTAAATTGGTTAATTTGCAGTTGAGATCTTGCTTTGTGCCTCGTGGGTGTCCTATTTGCTTACACAACAATGATGTACTTTGCAAAAAGTAATTCATTGGCTAAAGAGCCCTTTTTGAGGAATGATAAATGCAAGTTTTCTTCTTTTTGATTTTTAACTCTGATTCTCATTGGGCCACAAAGTCTGACCACCTTTTCAAAAGCGAATTAGTACAGATGCTGGAAATCTGAAACACAAACAGGAACTGCTAGCAATACTCAGTGAACAAAGAATAAAGAACAATACGGCACAGGAAACAGGCCCTTCGGCCCTCCAAGCCTGCACTGCTCATTGGTTGAACTAAACCATTCTTCTGTATCCCTCCATTCCCAGTCTCCTCATGTGACTATCCAGATAAGTCTTAAACAATCCCAGCATGTTCGCCTCCACCACCCTGCTTAGCAGCACATTCCAGGCCCCCACAACCCTTTGTGTAAAATACATCCCTCTGATATCTGAGTTAAACCTTGCCTCCCTCATCTTGAACCTGTGACTCCTTGTGTTTGTCACCTCCGACCTGGGAAAAGTTCCCCACTGTTCACCCTATCCATATCCCTCATAATTTTATACACCTATATTAGGTCTCCCCTCATTCTCTGTCTTTCCAGGGAGAGCAACCCCAATTTACCCAATCTCTCCTCATAGCTAAGACCTGCCATAGCAGGCAACATCCTGCTAAACCTTCCCTGCACTCTCTTCAAAGCCTCCATGTCTTTCTGGTAGTGCAGCAACCAGAACTGGATGCAATATTCCAAATGTGGCCTCACATTCTACACAGCTGCAACATCAGATGCCAATTTTTATACTCTACACCCCATCCTATAAAGGCAAGCATGCCATATGCCTTCTTCACCACTTTCTCCACCTAAGCTGCCAGCTTCAAGGATCTGTGGACTTGCACACCCAAGTCCCTATGTGTGTCTATACTTTTGATGGTTTTGCCATTTATTGTATAGCTCCCCCATATACTAGTCCTACCAAAATGCATCACTTTGCATTTATCTGGATTAAATTCCATCTGCCATTTCACTGCCAAATTTCCAGCCTATCTATATCTTGTTGTATTCTCCGACAATGTTCATCACTGTCCGCAAGTCCAGCCATCTTTGCGTCATCCACAAACTTATTGATCATACCAGTTACACCTTCTTCCAAATCATTTATATCACAAAAAGCACAGGTCCCAGTACAGAGCCCTGCGAATACCACTGGTCACAGATCTCCAGCTGGAAAAAGACCCTTCCATTATTACCCTCTGTGGCCATCCCAGTTCTCTAACCATCTAGCCATCTCTCCTTTTATCCCATGAGATTTAACCTTGACTTTGTCAAATGCTTTACTAAATTCCATATAGATGACATCCACGGCTCTACCCTCATCAACCGTTTTGTCACCTCCTCAAAAAACTTCACCAAATTTGTGAGGCATGATCTCCCTCTTACAAAACCATGCTGTCTATCACTAATGAGATTATTCCATTCTAAATGTGCATACATCCTATCTTTAAGAATCCTCTCCAACAGTTTCCCTACCATGGATGTCAAGCTCACGAGCCTATAATTACCTGGATTATCCTTACTACCCTTCTTAAATAATGATACCATATTCGCTATCCTCCAATCCTCAGGAACCTCACCTGTGTCCAATGAAGAGACAAAGATCTCTGTCAGAGGCCCAGCAATTTCATCTCTTGTCTCCCTGTGCAGTCTAGGATAGATGTCATCAGGTCCTGGGGATTTGTCAGTTTTAATGTTCCCTAAAAAACCTAACACTTCCTCCCTTGTAATGGAGATTTTCTCTAATGGGTCAACACTTCCCTCTAAGACATTCCCAGTCAACACGATCCTTGCCTTTGTAATAACTGATGCAAAGTATTCATTTAGAATCTCCCCTACCTCCTTGGTCCCTGAGAGGTTCGATTTTTTTTCTTCCCCTGACAACTCTTTTGTTCCTAACATATGAATAAAATGTCTTAGGATTCTCCTTAATCCTGGCTGCCAAGAATATTTCATGACCCTTTTTTGCCCTTCTAACTCCCCGTTTGAGTTCTTTCCTACTTTTTCTATATTCCTCTAGTGCTTTGTCTGTTTTTAGCTGCCTGGACCTAACGTACTTTTCTTTTTGATCAAATCCTCAATTTCCCAGGTTATCCATGGCTCTTGAATCCTACCTTTCCTGTCCTTCCTTTTTACTGGCACATGCCTGTCCTGCAGATCCATTAAGTTCTCCTTAAAAGACTCCCACATGTCAGATGTGGATTTACTCTCAAACAGCCTCTCCCAATCAACGGCCATGAATTTCTGCCTAATCCAGCGATAGTTAGCCTTATCCCAATTCAGCACTCTACCTGTAGGACAACACTCATCCTTTTCCATTACTATCCTAAAGTTTACAGAATTGTGGTCACTATTTGCCACATGTTCCCCTACTGAAACTCTGACGACCTGACCAGGCTCAGTGGACCAGAAAGTGTCAGCAGAGAGGGATTCATGTTCTACTGATCTGAAGCATTTAACTCTGTTTCTCCTCCACAGTGGCTGCCTGACATGCTGAGTATTTCCAACAACCGTTTGATTTTTCATCTGAACTTATTCAATAAACCAGTGAACGAAGTTGGAATGTCCTTGTTATTTAAGGCTCAGCTAATCATGGCCTTAATTAACTTATCCAAAGTGAAGCCTTTGTTTGTAATTCCAGAGTTAGTAATGTTGAAGAGCTAGATGGGTTTGCCTGTGATACCTCCCATAGTGGAGTAGTCACTGATGCTTATGTTTGGTCTCATAAATGAGGAATTGTGAGTTGGGTGAGTTATCAGAGGGTTATTGGAAGTAGGACTCTGTACACCGGCAAGGATAAGAGACTCTAGATGAGAAGCAGCAAGCTTTTAATTTCAAGGTGATTTTGAAGCTTGATGAATGTCTATCGTTGACGATTTTGCTTGAGATACCCACCCTACTGTCAGTATTTGTGAGAAAGGAGAATTTCATGTAATAAATAATTCAAATACCATCTGCCTTTGCACTGTATCGATAACCATTTGAGCAGCTCAGTGTAACGGGAATAGAGCTTATGAGAGTGGCCATGATATTTTTCAGAAATATGCACCTTTAATCTGGAACAATCCCAGAGCTGCATCTTGCCTGTCACAATTACCTTTATTACAAAGGGGAAGCAAAACTCTCCCAGGAAGATGGTGGTTTCCCTCCTAACCGCAGCTTTGGAAAATACAGCTCTGTTTTTAGTCCTGTCAGCAACATTCCAACTGCTCGCCTGAGGTGGAATGTCTGATAAGCTAGAAGCTAAGAATAGTCTCAGTATGCTTAATGAAAAGGGACAGAAGAAGCTGCAGCTGAATCAGTAACAGAACGCTGAGGAGAGAGAGGCAGTGACTTACTGCTTTTAGACTGTATACATCTTGGGCCCGAGATCAACTGTGGATCATCTTTCTCATCTAGGTTTCCTTTGACCTGGGACTGGAATTTGTTCAAATGGGTTTATTCGGGTTAGTTTGGCCTTGGAATTTGAGCCTGATCAGATAGGAGCTGTGTGCTGCTGCTCTTTGAGCACACAGGTTAGATAATTGCTTACTCATTGTAAAGTTCAGCTATTCATGAAGGAGGCGATTAAGGGATTCCACCATTAGAAGGCATCTACTTGGCTGTTTGTTTCCTGATGCAACCAAAACTGTAGCTTGTGGGCAGCATCTTCAGACAAGGTACTGCAATATTCAGCAGTTAATTCTTGTGCTCAGGCTATGAGATTGATACTTTGCACTTTGCTTTATAGTGAAACAGTGTCATGACCCATTATAGAACAGTACAGGAGTGCTTGTGACTGAACTTAGAACTTCAGGAAGTGTTTTTTTTCCACAGCCTACTCATACAAGCCTTCAGGGCAGTGCTCAGCCAGAAATTGAAAGCTGCAATCACAATTTTAAACCAACTGCCATTCATTCACAAGTGCACACAGATACCACTCTTACATAAGAACTTAAGAAGTAGGAGCAGACGATTCAGCCCCTCAAACATGCTCCACTATTTAACACAATCATGGCTGATTTCATCTTGGCCTCAACTCCACTTTCCTGCCCACTCTCTATGATACTTCGAACCTTAAATAATTAAAAATCTGTCCACCTTTTCCTTAAATTGACACAATGTTCTGGCATTTACCACACACTGGGGTAACAAATTCAACATACAACCCTTAAGAGAAGTAATTTCTCCTCATCTCAGTTTTAAATTTGTCATGCCTTATCAAAAACTATGATCTTTAATTCTAGATTGCCCTAAGACAGGAACATCCTTTCCACGTCTACTTTATCAATCTCCTTTATCATCTTATACATCTCAATTAAATCGCCTCTCATTCTTCTAAACTCCAGAAAGTATTGGCCTAAACTGCCCAATCTCTCTCCATAAGACAAGCCTCTCATCTCTGCAATCAATTTAGTGAAACTCCTCTGAACTGCTCCAATGGAACTATATTCCTCCTCAAGTAAGGGGATCAAAACTGTACACAACATTCAAAGTGCAGTCTCACTAATGCTTGTACATTTCAGTACTTTTGTATTCTATTCCTTTAGCCAAGGTTCCATTTGCCTTCCTTATTACCTGCTAATTTTCTGTGATCATGCACAAGGGCACCCAGATCCCTGTGTACTACAGCACTCTGGAATTTTTTTCCATTTAGATAATAATTGCCTTTATATTTTTCCTATCAGAATGAATAACCTAATACTTATTCATGTTAACTCCATCTGCCAAATTTTGCCTCATTTACTTAACCTATCCATATCCATTTGCAAATTTCTTATTTCATTATCATAACTTACTATCCTCTCCTACTTTAGTGTCATCTGCAAATTTGGCTATGGAACGTACTTTCCCTGCATCCAAGTTATTAATATAGATTGTAAATAGTTGGGGACTGAGGACCAAACCCTCTGGCATCCCACTAATTACATTTTGCCAACCAGAAGAAGATCTATTTATCCTGACTCTATGCTTCCTGTTGGCTAGCCAATTCTCAATCCAAGATAACAAATTACCCCTAATCCCATGTGAACTAACCTTGTGTATTAATCTTTTGTGTGGCACCTTGTCAAGTGTTTTTTTGGAAATCCAGATATACTACATCTAAAGCATCACCATTGTCCATCTTGCTCATGACATCTTTGAAGAACTGAAGCAAATTAGTCAGACTTGATTTACCTTTCATAAAACCATGCTGACTCTGATGGATTCCATTTTGATTTTCTAAATGTCCTATTATTACTTTCTTAATGATGGATTTTAACAATTTCCCAATGACAGATGTTAAACATGTAAATGGTGGCATGATTTCTCCAATCATTAAGTTTGGAATGTTCTGATCCTTTATTAATAACTTCATAGAATCCCTAAACTGTAGAAGGAGGCCATTCAGACCATAGAGTCTGTACCGACTCTCCAAAAGAGCATCTTACCCAGGCTCTATTCCCATAACCCTACATATTAAACCTGCAAATCCTTCTGACCTGTGCATCTTTGGACACTGAGGGACAATTTAGCATGGCCAATGCGCCTAATGTACACATCTTTGGGATATGGGAGGAAACTGGAGCACCCAGAGAAAATTGGAGCAGACACAGGGAGAACATGCAAATTCCACACAGTCACTCGAGGCTTGAACCTGGAGCCCTGGTGCTGTGAGGTGCTAACCACTGTCCCGCCATGCTGCCTTTCTTGCACAAGGTAAGATACAATAAAAGGGTTGGTTTATTTTTTACACACACATATATATTCATCAGCTGGGCGACTTTATAAAGTCTTTCTTTTACAAGAGAACTTTTGCTACGTCCACTACATTTCGTCACAGTAATGGTCAAGAAGGAAAAAGAAAGAGGATTCAGGATGAGGCCATTATAAGACAAGTTAGGGTTTTACCTATGTTAAACAAGGTCTTCTTGTTGAAACCGTTGTGTCAGAACAATTAATGCTTAGGCCAATAGCACCATTATTGGAGATTAGGATCTGTGAAGGATTGTCTTTGTTTGAAGATGGAGCAGACTGAACATCTGCTGTGTTTGGTATTTCCATATTTAAACTTGGTTGGAATGTTTATGATGTGCAACAGGTAGGGGATGTTTGAGGTATTAATCTTAGATAACTTTGAAATTGTGGGAAGGCAGCATGTGACCAGCTGAAGACACCTTGTAACTCAGCAATTGTCCATTTTGAAAAGCATAAAAAAGATTTATTAAGTAGCTCAGTTGATGATTATATATTTTTCATCATGTCTCAACTGTGACAATAGCAAGATTAACTGATTATGTGAATGAAACCATATTCATTTCTGAACTTGTGGAATAGCTCATTAGCAAAGTGAGGCCCGTTGTCAGACAGTACGATATCTGGGATAAATTCCCTTAAGGGATTTAAGGGATTAAAGTTTTTCCTTCTTGGAGCCATATGTAATTATGCCATCCATTTGGGATATTATTTCTTCCATGTCTTCTAGATTGTGAGACATTGTTCCCTGGAAAATTTCAGGAATGGTTGCAATAAGAGTGATACTACTCCAAAGGACTAAATACTGAAACAATAATGACTGGCATTACAAATGTGGTCACCAATCTGGATTCTTTGTCCAGAGGCAGTTGCCAATTCCGCTGTTTGCATTCATTATAGAGAACACACAGTTGCCAGGCTGGGTTCAGCTGCACTAGAACTGCTCCTTCCTGGTCATAATCTAGATTCAAAGATTTGATGGCAGATAGTAATTTAAATGCCTGTCATTGTTTAATTCATAATTTGAAACAAATATATAATCCCTTAAAAAATAAAACCCTCATGGGACAAATGGTCCTACTGTGACTACCAGAGGAATTAAAAGATAATATTAAATTAAAGGAAGATATTTATACCAGAAAGAGAAAGCACCTGAGGATTTTAGAATCAGTGAAAGATGATCAAGAAATTGATAAAGAAATAGAGAATATGGAATTAAACCATCAAGAAACATAAATACAGATTGTGAAAGCTTTGATTGTTATGTAAAAGGAAGAGATTAGCTTAGTAAATGTGAGTTCTTTAGAGACAAAGACAGGAAAAATTCTAATAGAAGATAAGGCAGTGGCAGAGACTTGAAACTACCATCTTGTACCTCTCTTCAAAGTGGAAGACACAAACATTCTGGAAGTACTGAAGCAAAGTACTAGTTAGCATGACATCAGTAGTAGGGCAAAAGGCAAAGTCTGTTATTAGGGGCCTAGTTTTGGAGCACTGATTGAAACGCAGAATCACTGAGCAGAAACTGATAGCCAAGTTCTGTACACATGAGGACAGCCTCAACTGGAATCCTGGGTTTATGTCACATTATCTATAACTCCCATCTCTTGCCTGGGCTTGCAAAATCTCGCTAAATGTTCTGGCTGGAGACAATTCTTTAACCTGTACTTCACTCTGTCTCCACTCACACTGTCTGCTCCTGTAAAGACTTGATTACCTGTTAAAACTCACATTCCAACCATTTATCTTTATAATTGAGTTTGCGTCTATATATGCCCTGTTTGTGAAACAAATCCCGCACTCACCTGATGAAGGAACAGTGCTCCGCAAGATTGTGCTACCAAATAAACCTATTGGACTTTAACCTGGTGTTGTGAGACTACTTACTGTGCCTACCCCAATCCAACGCTAGCAACTCTAAATCATAATATGATCAGACAAAGTCAGCATGGATTTATGAAAGAGAAATCATGTATGTCAAACTGTTCAGAGTTTTCTGAGGGTGTAGCTAGCAGGATAGAAAGGAGAAACCAGCAAATGTTACATTTGAATTTTCAAAAAACATTCCATTAAACATCACATAAATAATTATCACACAAAATTAGTGCTCATGAGATTTTGACTAATATGTTAACATGGATGGAGGACAGGAAACAGAAAGGCCACTTGATATATTGTGCCTCCATGGCCAAAAAATGAGCCATCCAGCCTAATTCTACTTTCTAACATTTGGTTCGTAGCCCTGCAGATTCTTGCCTCTATCCTACCCTTTCAGGCAGTGAGTTCCGGACCTCCCCACAACCCTATGGGTGAAAAACATTTTCCTCATCCCCCTTCTGCTGTTTCTACCAATCATTTTAAATTCATGTCCTCCAATCACTGAGCTCTACGCTAAAGTAAATCAACACTTCCATCTACTTCATCCAGTCCACCCTCAATCAAATCTCCCCTCAGCATCCTCTGCTCCAAGGAGAACAACCCCACACTATTCAATATTTCCTCAGAGCTGCAATTTTCCAGTCTTGGCAACATCCTCCTAAATCTCCTCTGTACCCTCTTTAATGCAATTTCTGTAATGAGGTGATCAGAACATCGTAGTTAACTGAAGGTTTATATAGTCTCAGCATAACCTTCCTGCTCTTACATTCGATGCCTCAGCTCATAAATGAAAGGATTCCATATACCTTCAAGTTTTCTCATGATACAAAGTTAGGTGGGAAGTAAACCATAGGAAACTTGCAGCGAGGCTGTGAAAGCATCCAGACAATTAAGTGAGTGGGGAAGAATATGACAAAAGGAATAAAATTTTGGGAAGTCTGAAGTTATCTACTTTTGAAGAAAAAAGAAGCAGAATGTTCTAAAATGGTGAGAGACTCTGGGATTCAGAAGACCTGGAAGTTCTCATGCACAATTCACAGAAAGTTGACATGCTTGTACAGCAAGCCACTGGGGAAGCAAATGGTATGTTAACGTTATTATGAAGGATTGGAATATAAGAGTAAAAGAAATCTTATTGTAATTATATGGGGTCTTGTGAGTCCACACATGGAGTACTGTTTGTTCTTCCTGCCTAAGTAAGGATATGCTTGGCTTGGTGGGAGTACAATGAGTATTTACTGGATTGATTCCTGAGATGATGGGATTGTTCTCTTGGAGAGTAATTGAGAGACTTGGGGTACAAATCTGAGGCCGATTGGTCTGGGCTCAATCCGTTTTAGCCCCTGAATCTCGTGAGAGGGCCATAACAGGATTTGTCCTGTCTCTGCCAGCGATGTATGAGGGTATGAACCTGATTTCCGTGAAATTGATTTAATTTTAATGTCATTAAACAGCTTAATGCCATTGCTGCTTAGAGCATTGAATGTGCCTATCTCCCCCACATTGCCAATGTGCCATCGTACTGACAGAAATCACTGCTGGTTTCAAAATGAAAACCAGTCATGATGACTCTGCTGGGGTTGTAGAGGTAAGTATAACTCCTGAGTGGTGAGGGATGTGATTGAGCAGGTTGGCAATGCCACTGTGGGCCCTTTCTGTAGTCCTAGAATTATAAAGGTCTTCCCTTTATGTATATGCTGGTGAGGTAGGGGGAGTGGGGATGGTGGCTGATGAGGGAAGGGCTTGCGCCAGCATTGAGGGTAGAGATTATAGCGGGAATACCCCATTGCTGACAGAAATAGGAAAGTAGGGATTGAGTCACTCTAATGCTTGTTGCCTATTGTGGGGGTGCAGGTGCCCCAGTCTTTCAGTGGCGTGACGGGAGTTGTCCCTCTACATGCGAGGGTTGGGAGTGTTCCTCATGTTTGTGGGGAGAGGGCTTCTGTTTGGAGAGTGAGGGTCCCGGTGTCCTTGGAGAGGGGAAGAGGGAGCCTTTAACTCTAGTTTAAGATTGGGGCAGCAGCATGTTGAAATTACACAGAGTGCTGTTTGGTCAGCCCAGAATAAGCAGCTGGGAAGCCAGCAAGTTTCACATATTTTCACACCTAATCCAGTGCTCTGTGCAATTGTGCAAAAATTCCATCTTTAATCTTTAAACCTGAAAATTTGGAAGAATGTGTGGTAATCTAATTGAAACACAAAATTCTGAAGTAACTTAATTGGATTGGTATTGAGAAGATATTTCCCCAGTGGATATTCTAGAACCACTTGCATCTGAAATAAGGAGAAATTCCTTTACTCAAAAGATTATAAATATTTGGATTCTCCATCCCAAAGTCATAGATGTTTACAGCATGGAAACAAGCCCTTCTGTCCAACTTATCCAGAAAGAGACCAGCGAGTTCTATCAATAGGTGAGATTTTCCAGTGTTTTCAGTTGGTAGGATCTTCTGCATTAGGTTTTCTGATGATGGGATAGGCATGCAACACAAATGGCCATTGCTTTTGGCAAGACCAGAAGATCCGCCAATACGAAGCCGCCTCTTCTGTTGGAAAATCCAGTAAGAAGTCTCACAACACCAGGTTAAAGTCCAACCAGTTTATTTGATAATAATCTTACAAGCCTCAGGAGGCCCGAAAATCCCAGCCAACGAATTTATTGAAGATGAAGATCAGTAGACTTTTGGCTTCTAAGTGCAATAAAGGATATGGAAATTGAGTAAGAAGGTGGAGTTGATGTGGAAGAGCACAGTAAGTGGTGAAGCAGTCTTGAAGGGTCAAATGGTTGAATTCTATTTCTTATGTTCATATGTGAGAATGAAGTGAAGATAATTACACTGAGCAATTGTGGCACCAGAATCATAGAATCCCTGCAATGTGGGAGGGGAGGGGGGCATTTGGCTCATTGACTGTGCACCGACCACAATTCCACCGAAGCCAATTTTCCATAACCCCACATATTTACCTTGCTAATCCCCCTGACACTAAGTGTCAATTTAGTGTGGCCAATCCACCTAATCTTCACATCTTTGGACTGTGGGAGGAAACTGGAGCATATATAGGAAACCCAAGCAGACACAAGGAAAATGTACAAATTCCACACAGACAGTAACACGAAGCCAGAATTGAATCTGGATCCCTGGCGCTGTGAGGCAGCATTGCTGACCATTTTGCCATCATGCCACCCTGTACTTCTACTTCTCCATAGTTGAGGAACTTCCTGACATTTGCTGTTTACGCTGTCATGAAACCTGGCTGGGATACTGTGGGTTGGTCAGAATGGCGGAGCTATACCTTAATAAATGTGAATGCCTTCAGTGAAGGAAAGGAAAAATGGTGGGCTGCAGACATTGGAGCATTATCTTCAGTTATACTTTTGAACTAATCAGATTCAAATTAACCAGCTTCTGTGATCAGATATGAAAAGCAAAAATCATGCAAATTGCATTCCTTTGATATACAGTGAGCTGTGTGTTCCAGTAGAAAGAAAGGTGTTAGGGCTGTATTGTTAACAACAATTCCCAATTTAACTAACTGTTAAAGCAGATTTGAATGAGGTATTACATGATCCGAATGTCAACGATACCCACCTAATAATGAAAACAGAAGGAATTGTTAATTGTTGGGCATGTGGATTGAATGAGAAAAATGACCATCTTTC
Organism: Sphyrna mokarran; assembly: GCA_024679065.1. NCBI lineage: Eukaryota > Metazoa > Chordata > Chondrichthyes > Carcharhiniformes > Carcharhinidae > Sphyrna > Sphyrna mokarran. Next base: position 35,526,171 of record JAGIQG010000020.1, on the reverse strand, counting down.
AGCCCTAAGAAGGAGAGGCTTCTAGTTGTTATTATTTAACAATAAGTGAATGCATATCAACTGCAACATGATATGTTGCTGTTATTGTATTTGAGACATTACAAGGTTAGATTGGCTACTTGATGTGATTTCAACTTTGAATTCCAATGATAGCATCAATTCTTTCAAAATGGGAGAACTTCCCCATTGATGACCCTTTATCTGATCTTTTAATTTGCCCAATAGCATCAATGCAGCAAGCTAATTGAGGAGGAGGAGATGGTGGCAGCTTGAGAACAGTTTGAGAGAATTATTGACGTCATCTGAATGGCAGCCTCCTACTCGACGAGCTTTTTTTTATATAATTTGCTGTGTCTGGAAACAACTATCTGAATGAACTCATACTAACTGACGTCACTGAGATGTGATTATAGGGTAAATAAGAAATAATTAGTGCCTATATGAGGAGTTCATGAGTTATATTACATTGTAATTTTTCCCAATTTTGTTTAGTCAAAATCTCTCATCTACTGGAGGAATGTTGGTGCTTCAGTGGTAAATTAACAATTGTTTTTTATACACATTTCTTTGTATTGAAGCTACAGAGTCGCTATTATCTCACCTTGCTTTTTGTACTCCTGTCAGCTGTATTTCCACCTGTGGATAAGATTTCAGCAGATAGATTTCCATCAGTGAATGTGTGACTGTATCCTAGTGATGATTTTACATCTGAGTTTTGTTTCTCGTGTCCTGAAGATGATGACTCCTGTCATGCTATAGTTCAGTGTGCCTAGGAAATTCTCCTGTTTCTCACCAAATGGCAGGGAAGATATTTTTATTCATTTATAGGATGTGAGCATCACTAGTTAGGCCAGCATTTATTTTTCATCCCTAGTTGCTGTTGTGAAGATGGTAGGGAGCTGCCTTCCTGAATTTTGCTATTCCTGAGGTGTACATACACCCACAGACAGTAAGGAATGGGGTTACAGGATTTTGACCCAGTGAAGCAATGGTAATATAGTTCCAAGCCAGACTTGGATGGGAACTTACAAATGGTGGTGTTCCCGGTCATTAGTAACCCCAGGATGTTAATAGTGGGGGATTCATCAATGTTAATGCCATTGGGTGTAAAGGGGTGATGGTTAGATCCTCTCTTGCACCTTTCACAAGCTCAGAATACTTCAAAGCACTTGAGTGTGATCACTGTTGTTAATGGCCCTTTTTAACACGGGTATAGATTTTGGCAGATTATTGTAACATGAAGACCATCACAAACCAATGTTCTCTCTTCTGATATCCATTTTCTAGTATAAGAAACAGTAAACAGGTCTCGAACTAACCCAAATTCGGAGAGCTAAGGCCAATTGTAGCACCCCTCCCACAACAGTGACTGAGATTAGCAAGTGTAACAATTAAGGTAACCAGGCCATGAATGATTGAACTGGAGCTGAGTCTTTATGCACTAGTAAGTATTTAATTACAGAGAAGCACATTACAAACATGCACCTCCAGACCCACAGTCACAGCCTGCTTCTATATATGGAAGCAGAAATGAATCCCCGGTTAATGCTCACTATCTGAATACTATTAAACACCTGATTAATATATAATTATCATTGAGATTTATTTCCCTTGAGTGAGTTGAGCAAGATGAATGAAAAGTGTTTTCATTATTCTGAGGAGAGTTGCATAAAAATGCCTGATTATTTCTCATTCTGTTCTGGAAAATCTTAAATAAGAAGTTCCAAATGAAGTAACCTTTTTTTAATGAAAGGAGACTTTTCAACTGATACATAACAAGTAGGTCACTCCTTTGAATAGTTAGATTCACAAGGATGAGAAGCTGGTATTTTGAGATGTAGGGATCATTTCCACTTGAGCAGAGAAAGCTAAGATGTTTTTAAAATTATGAGGGGTTTGATAGTGTATCTACTTGTTCCAAATGTGTTTAATATATTTTAATTAGAAAGTTACATTATTTGCAATTATGTATTTAAGAATTTTCAGAACAGAATGAAACATTACTGAGAAATAGGAACATTGAGTGCTTGCAGTGGAACTTTGGTATCAAAAAATGCCTGTAATATTAAAATGAAATAAGTGGGTATTGAGGTAAGTAATAAAGCAAATAATTTGAGAATTAATGTAAAACCTGATCCTCCTGAAAATAAAGTAATTTGAGGAAAAGAATGTGAAATAGAAGAAGGAAAGATGGTCTCTCAATTCTTTTCCTTCCATGCACTATATGCAGTAGACTTGTCATGGATTTTACCTACCTGCTTGCACTAGAGAAAGTTCTGCGTAAGTACTCCCTGATATCAAAAGGCTTTGAAGCAAGACTTCAGGATACTGATACATGTCTACAACACCAATACTCAACCATCCTTGCCCGTTGCCTCACATGCAATTTCCATGCCCCCTGTGCCATGCCACCCTTTTGAGCAAGGTGACACCCACTTTATCTCTGAGCCCCTTAAGCTGGCATTGATCCATGTAGACTCCAATATCACTTATTTAGCAACACCAAGGGAAAAACTGGACTTATGCCTGTTCAAAGTGTTCTACTTCAGTGTTGTTTCCTCCTTTTAAAACTTATTTCTAATTTTGACAGTATGCAGATAATCACATGGAATGTTGGCACTGCTGTTCCACCTGATGATGTCACTTCTCTTTTGGGTCTGAATTCGGTTGATGCAAGAATTGACATGTACGTCATTGGGTAAGTGAAGGTTTTTCTTTCTTTGCAGTTGGGAATCTTGTATTTATCAAATGGATGAGAGAAGTTAGTGGCAAGAAATGGAATGTCTTCATTTATATTTGCTAACTCAGTGTAAATTGCTGTAAGTGGGGCTGTATGTTTCACAGTTTGTCTCCCCCAGTGCATCCTGTGGTGTTTTACTTCAAGTAGATAGTTTGTGCTGAGTTATTTCATGTCAGTTGTGGTTAAAGATGTATGTTGCGTGGGCCTTAGTATCTATCGGTAAGAAGGAAAAATGTCTCTCTGAGTTCCTGTTAGCTCCATCATTGAGGACATTTAAGTCTGGGATAAACTGATTTTTTGGTTTCTCAGTAGTTAAGGAATGTGGGTAATGAGCAAAAGTTGAAGTCCAAAATCAACCATGATAATATTGAATGGTGGAACAGGCTCAATGGGCAATGCGGTCTACTCCTGCTTCTATTTCTTATGGCTTTATGCTATGTAGTAGCTGCTGTTGGAAAGTACAGATTTGGGTGAGAATAGGATTGGGCTGATTGTGGTGCCTACATTAATGACTGAGGATGTTATAAGTTCTCACATGGAGGAGCAAGTCAATGGTGACCATGGACCTGTACTGTAGCAAAAGTTAACACCTACTGAAGATGAGGAGAAATGGAAGACGTTGAGAGTTAAGGCATTCTCAGTTCATATTAGATGTAAGTGATTTCCTTAAGCAAATGAAGGTGAAAAATTAGTTAATGAAGTTGTATTTTTGGAGTAGTAATTCTGGAGTCTGTGATTTTAGATTGGACCAGCGGTTAAAATCCTCAAATACTAGAGAGTATCAGATCCAAGTGGGGAAACATTAGGATTTGGTTATTAAAAAAAAATTGTGGACTTTTATCACTTACTGTGCAATGAATGATCATGCTTCAGTCTTTGCCCAGGTGCTGATCAGATCTGGTGTTATATTTCACCAGCTAAATCCTAAATGGGCTGGGAATTTGAATTTGATTTTTATACCATTGACAATATCACTTCTTAGTTTTAATTTGAAAACTTAATTGAAAGAACAGTGTGCACTGTGTAGGGCACAGACAGCATTGAAAAGAGAGGAAGTAAATCAGGAATAGTGATTAAATAAAATAATAGAATGGTTTCTTTCTGTCATTCAGTCCATCATGTCTATGTCAGCTCTGTGCAAGAGCAACATAACTACTCTCACTCTCCTACCTCTTCATCTTGCTGTGCAAGTGTTTCAAACACTTCTGCAATTCTCTTTTGAAATCCACAGTTGGAACTGCCTTCATCATATTCTCAGTGTTTTCTAGAACCTGATCGCTCACTGGGTAAAAAAACTTTTTCTCGTATCAATTTTGGTTTTGTTACCAATCACTTTAAACTGATATCCCTGTTCCTCTTTTTCTACTTTGTCCTAAAACCCTTCATGCTTTTGAATATTTTATAAAATTCTGTACCTTCTCATTTCTATGGATAAAGCCCCAGCTTTTCCAATCTATCCATATAATTAAACATCTCAGGAGCCATTCTTGTACATCTCTTCTGCACCCTCTTTAACGCTTCTCACCCTTCCGAAAAAAGATTGCCCAGTATTGGGCACGATCCTTTAATTGAAGTTGAATCTAAATTACATAACTGTTCATCATAAATTATTTGCTTCTGTATGTTAAGCCTCTATATTATATATATTAAGCCAAAGAATGTTGAATGCCTTTCTCAGCCTGCTGTGCTACCTTCAGTGACTTATACACACACACACAGCTTCAGATGTTTCTATTCCTGCACTTTCTTTAGAATTGTAATTTTTCAGTTTTTATTGCCTCTCCTCATTCTTCCTGCCAGAATGTATTATTTCAGACTGCATTAAATTTAACCTGCCTGTAATGTCAGACTTGACTTTAAAAACCTTCATGTTGTACAGGAAGAAAAGATTACAGAATGTTGACGTTCCACTGATTTTAGGTCCTGCAAAATTAGGGTAACAAATCTCAATATCTATATATTAATTATTTATTCATATACATTACAGACATTGACTTGCATATTAAATGAAGGTGAGTTTTTCTTTTGAAATACCGTGGTGAGGGTGTCAGGAGAAACAAAAGCCTATGGATTGTTTTTTAGAGGGAAATTGTTTCCCCTTCGGGATTTGTGGATGATTTGAATTACAAGCACTGGCATAGCAACAAATGATATTCATAACAGTACCCTTTAGACTTTAGAATGAACAGCTTTTACTAGTCTAGAAGATGCAATGTAGTCAGATCAAAGAGATCAAACCCAAAATCTTAAGTAATACTTTTATAGTTACTAAGACATCTGTTTGGAGTCTTAGAGATTTACAGCATGGAAACAGGCGCTTTGGCCCAACTTGTCTATGTCACCCTTTTTTTTGACCCTAAGCTAGTCCCAGTTGCCTGCATTTGACCCATCTTACCCATGTAACTGCCTAAATGCTTTTTAAAAGACAAAATTATACATGCCTCTACTACTGCCTCTGGCAGCTTGTTCCAGACATTCATCACCTTCTGTGTGAAAAAATTGCCCCTCTGGACCCTTTTGTGTCTCTCCCCTCTCACCTTAAACCTATGCCCTCTAGTTTTAGACTCCCCTACCTTTGGGAAAAGATATTGACTGTCAAGCTGATCTATACCCTTCATTATTTTATAGACCTCGATAAGATCACCCCTCAGCCTTCTATGCTGCAGAGAAAAAAGTCCCAGCCTATCCAGCCTTTTCTTATAACTCAAACCATCAAGTCCTGGTAGCGTCCTAGTAAATCTTTTCTTCACTCTTTTTCTAGTTTAATAATATCTTTTCTATAATTGGGTGATCAGAACAGTACATAATATCTCAAATGTGGTCTTACCAATGTCTTGTATAAATTCAACAAGACATCCCAACTCCTGTATTCAATGTTCTGACCAATGAAACCAAGCATGCTGAATGTCTTTTTCACCTCTATGTCCACCAGTGAATCCACTTTCAAGGAGCTGTGAACCTGTATCTCCAGATCTCTTTGTTCTGTAACTCTCCCCAATGTCCTTTCATTAACTGAGTAAGCCCTGCCCTAGTTCAATCTACCAAAATGCATCACCTCGCATTTATCTAAATTAAATTCTGTTCATCAGCCCACTGGCCCAATTGATCAAGATCCCTGTGCAATCGGAGATAATGTTCTTCAGTGTCCAATATGCTTGGTGTGATCTGCCAATTTATTAACCATGCCTCCTATATTCTCATTCAATTCATTAATATAAATGACAAATAAATTGGGCACACTGCTGGTCACAGATCTCCAGTTTGAAAAATAACTTCTACAAGTATCCTCTGGTTTCTGTCATCAACGCCAGCATCTCTACATCATGTCTACATTCTGTCATCAAACCAGTTTTTTATCCATTTAGCTACCTCACCATGGATCCCATGAGATTTAATCTTATGCAACAAACTCCCGTATGGTACCTTGTCAAAGGCTTTGCTGAAATCCATGTAGACAACATCAACTGCACTGCTCACATCTAACTTCTTGGTTACCCTTCAAAAAACTCCATCAAATTTGTGAGACATGATTTTCCATTCAGAAAGCCATGCTGACTGTCCCTAATCAGTCTTTGCATCTCTAAATGCTTGTAGATCCTGTCTCTCAAAATATCTTCTAACAACTTACCCACCACAGATGTGAGGCTCACCAGTTGGTAGTTACCAGGCTTTTCCCTGCAGCCCTATTTTTTGTACATTTTATATATTTTGTACAGATCTAGCAAGTGTTAAGTCTGCTGTGCAACAATTCAAAATTTCAACTCTCCTTTCATAAATATCTATTAGGATAATGTTCTGCTATTTGAACATGGTGCTCGTCAACAAGTACTTTCATTGCCTAGGGATCAGGAGTTGGGGTATTGGTTCCTTTTCCGCTCTTAAGTTCAGGGATAATTTAGCTGGAATGATCCTGTTGAGATTTGCTAGTTCAGCACAGACCAGCAGCTGAACCCTGGATTTACCTGCTCTGTTATCATTTTCTTTAAGGTGGAAGTTCCTCACAAGCCTCTCCAAGTGTGTGCTAGATTCAATTTTCTGGAAATATTCTACTTTCATTTCTTTGTGAGCTTACCTTTAAAATAAATGCAATTATTCATTAAGTAAGGGGATCAGCAAGAGGCAGGAGTGAACAAGAGTGAAGCGTGTTTGTTCCTGTATTCTGAACACAGAATAAGCCAATAAGAGGGAGAGGGAATTTGTCCAAGCATTTCATCCATAGAATTTGTTGGCAAGGAAGAGGTGGAAAGATACCCAAACTAGTCAGCAGCTCGATTGGTGTCTGCATTAGTTATTGATCTACTTTCATTACACTTGTTACTGACAGGAAACCGGAGGACAGGGGTGTTACGATTGAGCACAGCAAGGATTACAGACTTCTTCAAAAAGCTTTTCACAATGCTGAAAGAATGTTTTATGATACCGATCTCTTTGATGTGTATTGAAGGTTCCAGCCCATGTGTTAGAATGAAGTAAACTCGTATTGCATCAAAATGTTTGTAGCATATCAAGATCCAAGATTCTTCACAGAATCACTACAGTGCAGAAGGAGGACATTTGTCCATTGAGTCTGCACTGCCTCCCTGACAGAGCATCTTACCAGTTCTTTTCCATGTCTTATCCTTGTAACACATTAAGAAGTCTTATAAAACCAGATTAAAATCCAACAGGTTTATTTGGTAGCAAACGCCATTAGCTTTCGGAGTGCTGCTTCTTCGTCAGATGAGTGAGTGAGTGACAAAGGAGCAGCGCTCCAAAAGCTAGTGACGTTTGCTACCAAAGAAACCTGTTGGACTTAGCCTGGTGTTGTGAGACTTCTTATTGTGTTTACCACAGTTCAGCGCCGGCATCTCTACATCATGACTAGCTCTGTAACTCCATGTATTTACCCCTAACCTAAAAATCTTAGGACAGACATTAAGGGGCAATTTAGCATGGCCAATCCATCTAACCTGCACATCTTTGGACTGCGGGAGGAAACCGGAGAACCAGGAGGAAATCCACGCAGACACAAGACGCAAACCCCTCACAGAGTGTCACCCGAGGCCGGAATTGAAATCAGTTCCCTTGAGTTGTGAGACAGCAGTGCTAATCATTGTGCAACCGTGCTGCTCGTGTATATTAATATGGGGACGGAGAGATGATGAAAGTACAAGATCTACTTGGTCCACCATCCTAATACAAATCTTATGTTAACCAAATTACTACGGATGCTGAAAATCCGAAATAAAAGCTGAAAATGCTGCATAAAGTCAGTAGGTCTAGTAGCATCTGTGGAGAAAGAAACTAAATTCATGTTTTGAGTTTGTATGACTCATGATATCAAAATTAACTCTGTTTCTCTCTTCACAGATACACCCAGACCTGCTGAACTTTTCCATCATTTTCTGAAACTTATATTGTTAACATGTTATCCGTGTACCTGAGAAGGTCCTTTATATTGTGTGCTGAAAATTACTAATATCCAGTGGCCACAGTATGAAGAATTTTCACTGAAGCATTTCTCTGTGTTGTAAAGGTTAATTAAAATTCACTGAAATGCACCAAAATGTGCTCATGTTTTGACCTGAAATCAAAGAACTTTAATAATCTCCAAATCCTAACATTGTAAAAGCACTTCAGACCCAATGGGGCAGATTTTGACCTTATGAGCAATACAGTCTACACTCCTCCCAGTGGATAGGATTGGAAATCAAAACTGGGAGAGATGTACAATGGGCCACCAATTTATTATCACCTGTTTGGCGGCCTTGCCTTCAGATTTTTGATCCTAACCTCCGGAATTGGTTCCCTAAACCTCTGTTCCTACCTCTGCTCCTTTAAAGCACCCCTTAAAATTTGCTCCTTGATCAAACTTGTTCTGATATCTGCTTATGTGAAGAGAAGATTGAAACTGCAATAACTTGCAAGTAGAAAGCACCTCAATCTTCTCTCTACACCAGGCGATATCAGGTCACTATCACAGGAAGCCAAAATCTACCTCAGTGAATCATGATCTCGAGTGGTTCCTGAGTGACATTGTTTGTCTCCTCCTTTTAGAAGATATCATTCTGTATCTGAATTACACCACTATATCTCTGGTTATGTGCTTCTTCCATTCTTCGGTTACTGATCTTTCAATAAACTACATAGAATGTACAGCAGAAAAATAGGCCATTTGGTCCAACTGCTCCATCTGTGTTGTGATTCACAGGAACCTTCTTTCATCATGTGTCCATATACCATTTATTGTTTTCTCCCTCATATTTTAATTCGTCTTCCCCGAAGTGGATATTTAATTCCCCTTCTTCTATGACTCCATGAATCAGTCTTTGGCAACATTTTTATGTTGGGTGTGATACAAATTTTAGAGCAGCAATCTGTACTCTTTATCCTTCTGATGTACATGCTAGTAACATAGTGATTTTTGACATGATCTAAACATTCACACATTTCCAAATAAAGGAGGAAAAGTTTACCAGGCATTTTTTCCACACAGACCATGCTTCTTTAAGATGCCGATCACTGGTGTGTGCTACTTGTCACTACAGCCGAATGAATTTTAAATGAAGCAGTCACAGGTTTGTTGCAGCAGCTTAAATTACTGAAAACTGCTAAACAAATGTTATCAAAAATGATTATTTGTACAAAGATTTTATTTTCCTTGCCCTTGGCAACAAATGTATCCATGTCAGTAAAAAGTCAGAATCAACACTGGATAAAGATTTGTTTATTATTCATTAATGTTAATAATTCAAATCAATATTTTAGCAGCAGGGATCATTTGGGATCATTTGTGGCTTCATTTGTGTTCTGTGAACATAACTGTACTTAGCTTGTCTGGAGGCCATGATGATCTTTAAAAGGGTTTTGGTTGTTTTTTTTTTAAAAGCAGCGTATTTGCAGCTGTACTCTTCCCTTCCCCCTTCCTCCTGAATAGCTCATAGATAATTTAGATCATTTTGTTCTGCTGTCTTTGGCAAAGCTAAACTCATCAGATTTTTTAATGATTGCCATTCAGCAGCCATTTTCCGGATTCCCACAGGAGTCTCTTTCTGAGCCCAGTCACTGTTCTGTCAATAGCTTGACCCTTCACCTGTCTTCATCAGGTTTCAGACATGTAGATGTATATTGCACTTGATTGACATGAAATCATAGTATAGCTACTCTGTGCCTTATGCAACATGTCAGGACCTTTGCAGCTGAGCCTGTGCTGTATCCAGTCCACCTTATGAGCATAAATGTGGGGAAGAGTGAACTAAGGTAGTTCCTCCAAGGGCCAACTTAGGAAAAAGGAAAGATGTACGAAGAAAATCTGTTTCTCCAAAGTGTGGGCATGTGCATTTGGACTAGGCACTGTGGCTCAACGGTTAACACTGCTGCCTCAGTGCTAGGGACCCAGGTTCAGTTCCCAGCTTGGGGACTGTCTGTGCAGAGTTTGCATGTTCTCCCTGCGTCTGCGTGGGTTTCCTTTGGTTGCTCCAGTTTTCTCCCACACTCCAAAGATGTGCAGGTTAGGTGTATTGGCCATGCTAAATTGCCTGTTAGTGTCCTGTACAGGTTGGAGGATTAGCAGGGTAAATATGTTGGGTTGCAGGAATAGGGTCTGGGTGGGATTGTTGGTGAAGACTTGATGGGCCAAATAGTCTCTTTTTGTGTTATAGGTATTCTATGATGATGGTTTGTAGAGAATGTGTAGAGGCACATTTGAACCACCTAATTTCTGCTTCCTCTATCTTTCCATCTTGTTTTGAAGAGGGTTAAACATTGGCATCTATGCCTGGTCAAGTTAAGCAAATGAATTGGATACAAACTTGTGGCAGAAATAAGAACAGATCAGTGGGATCATTATTTGAGTTTGGAGGATTTATTTGCCAAGGATGAAAATCCCATTGAAACCTCAATAATATAAATAATTATTCAATAACATGAATCATTAATTGATGCTTGCACATTTTGATATACAGAAGTAAGCATGACCAAAATGGATTTTCATTTCAGGAGATTTTTTTGTGTGTTCAGTTCACTCCAAACCAAACGGTCAGACCCAATAAGACAGGTCATAATTCTATGGGAAAAGTTGAGATTGCATTTCAAACTGTTGGCTCTGTGAAAACATTTGTTCTGGTTGACCTCACTGCTCATGTTTAGGTTCCCTGTATATTTTTTGCAGAATTTATTTCAATATTGAAATTTTGTTTCAAAATCAAAAATAAAATAGAATGTTTATAATAAAAACTTTAATCAATAAAATATTTTTGGAATGTCAATTTACGAAGTTCAAGTGAATAAGTACTTGCGGTTAGTTTGGCAAATGATAATGTTAAGTAGTTTGTGTGGGCTGTCAACTGTACCTTTTAACATCTGCTTTTCCAGATGAAGCAACATATTGTTAAGTCAATGCTGCCTAACTGGCTGAAAAGTAGATGAAAACAGAGAAAGCAAATTGCATACCTCACACTGATTCTGCAATTTGTCACAACTGGGTTTAACACCAAAATCAATTGATTTCAGATTTTAAGCAAGTGTGGAGCAGTTAATCATTCCCACTGTCTGCCCTATGAGAGATCTTTCATTTTGTTCTTCCTCCTCCCATGCTCCTATCTTCCAGTTGCTTGAAATGTATGACATTTCTATTTCCCCTCAGTCTGAAGAAAAGTTCTTGACCTGAAACGTTGATTCTTTTTCTGTATCCACAGATGCTGCCAGATCTGCTGAGTATTCCCCGTATTCTCTGTTTTATATTTGAGTTTATGTATTTTCTTCTCACCTTGTTCTTACAACTCTGGCAACATTGCAAGGATTACATTTTGCTTTGGTGCAGTGCTGAAAATCCTACGCTGTATTTAAAGTTGCCAACTATGATTAAATGTATTCCTGGAGGTTTCATCACGTGACTTGTCCCCATGCTCCAGCCACTAGTCAGCCAACACATCCATCTTTGTAATATACTATCTTCCAGTGCTCATTGAAAAGCAAAAAAGCTGATTACCCAATTGGATGATACTTGACTATCAGTCAGGCAATTTTTTTTCCCATTTTTGAAGTTTTTATATCTGGGAAAGAGCAACGTTTAAAGAAAATGACACAATAAATATTTGAATGCCTCTGTGATTTTTCTTCACGGTTGCATACAATAGTGTTCTAGAGATTAATCCTCCAGTTAATCCTGGAGAGTTGGCAACCTACAAAGAATTCCAGATGTAGTCTGGCTAAGAGTTTATATAGTTGTAGCACAACTTCCTTTCCTTTATATTCCAGCCCTGCAAGTGATATAGGCTGACATTCTATTAGATTTTGTGATTATTTTTATACCTGACCACTATATTTTAATTATCTGGATACGTGGCTCCATAAATCTTTTAGACCTCTCTATTTAACTAATATTCAGATCATTCTTCTGACTCTAAATGGATTAGTCAGTGTTATGCCCACTTATGTAATTTGTCAATATCTCTGTAATTTTATTGGCCATCTATACTACTTACGATTCCATCTATTTGTGCTATTGTTAAACTTGGCTAGTGCTCCCCATATAGAGAGTTGGTGTATAATCCATTCCCAATCTCAGAAGGCTACTGCCATTTCATGCATAGTTGAGCTCTGATTGGCAATGGGCAGGACTCAGCCTGCTCTTGGAAGGGAATCCCACCTTTGAGAGCTGCTGACTAATCTAGCTGACAGCACTCTACACCCTCCAGGCATAGTGCTGCAGTGGCCACGAGATATTGCAGTGCTCTGCTTGGAATTAAGTCCTGGGACCGTTCTTAAGATAGGTCCCAAAGTCAGGAGTATAGAGAATGCCCTGGGGTCAAGAGGGCAGGGGGGAATGATCATGGCATCGTGGGGTAGGCCAGAGAAGAGGGAGGGTCATAGTTCCAAGTCCTAGAGGGGTGAGCACCCCAAATCTAAAGGAACCTTCAGACTGAAGTACAACTTCTGTGTTCCTACCCAAGATGGAGAATTGTTTCTTTTTCAATTTCCCACTCTGCTCCAAACTCAAACTCACCAGCCTAAAAATTAAGGCTGGGTGGGAAACACCCCTTAAGTGATCATAAAGTCAGTGTTGGAGTGGCAGGTAGCCCAAAAGGAATCTGTCCATGCAATTTTATGCTCTCCCCATTCCCCCCCCACTCCTCACTCCTGCCTCAAAACTTGCCTGGGGAGCAAAACATTCTGCCCAATGCCTCTATATTGCAATATCTAAGTCTTTAATAAATATGGTGAATGGTTGAGAGTCCTGCACAGATCCATGTGCAACATCACATGACCTATTTCTAAGTCAAGCACATAGAATCTTAGAATTGCAGACTGCTTAAGGAGCCCAAGGAGAATACTGAGTCCATCAACTCCTCACCCGCTCTCTGCAAAAGCAATTCTGCTTATCCCACTCTCCTGTCCATTTCTGCAACCATTTCATATCTTTAAGGGCTTATTCAATTCCATTAGGAAAGTCACAGTTACACTTGCCTCCACCACGCTCTCCAGCATTCCAGATCTAGTTGCTCATGGAATTGAAGAAAAGGTTCCTCGTGTAACACCAGTCACCTTAAATCTGTGTCCTCTAGTCATTAATCATCTGTCAACGAAAACAGTCTCTCTATATTTACTCAATTTAGACTCCCTCATGATTCCAAACACCTCTATCAAATCCCGTCTTAATCTCCTCTTCAAGGCAACCAGTCCCAGCCTCTCCTGTCTATCCTCATACTGAGGCCCTCAACCCTGGAACCACTCATATATTTTTCTGTACCCTTTTGAAAGCCTTCCCATCCCCAGAAAGTATGGCATTCAGAATTGGATACGGCTCACACCAAAGTACTTCATAAAAATTTGTCATAACTTCCTTGCTTTTGTATACTGTGTCCCTATTTATAAAACTCAGAATCCTATATACCTTTTTAGCCACGTTCTCAGCCTGCTCTGCTGCCTTCAATGATTTGTGCACAAATATCCTCAGGTGTCTCTCCTCCTGTACCCTCTTAAGAATTGTGCCCTTTAGTTTATATTGCCTCTTCTCATTCTTTTATCAAAATGTATCACTTCACAATTCTCTGCATTAAATTTAATTTGCCACACGTTGGCACATTCCACCAGCTTATGTCCTCTTGAAGTCTACTACTGCATTCTGCACAGTTCACAGTATTTCCAAGCTTTGTATAATGTGTACATTTTGAATTTTTTCTTTTACGTAACAAGTCTAGGTCATTAATATGGATCACGAAAACTTTGTCCTAATGCTGCCCATTGGGCAACATGCCAGTTTTATATCTATGCCATCACTGTCCTTTTATTTCATGGGCTTCTACTTTGCTGTCATGCTTGTTATGCAGCACTTTAACAAACATCATATGGAATTTTATACGCACCATAAATTATCCTTTCAGAGTGAGTATTTCTTCAGTGGCGAGAGATTGGGAAGTGTTGATGGCCAAAGGGACCTGGTGCCCTTGTTTATGAGTCACTAGAAGCAGATGCAGTAAGCAATTGGGAAGGCAAATGGTATGTTGGCCTTCACTGCAAAAGGATTTGAGTACAGGAGTAAAAATGGTGAGATTACATCTGGGATATTGTGTACAGATTTGGTCTACTTACTTAAGGAAGGATACTTGCTGTAAAGTGAGTGGAATGGAGGTCCATCAGACTGATCCTTGGGTTGGTGGGATTGAATTATAAGGAGAGATTGAAGAAATTAGGCCTACATTTTCTGGAGTTTCTGGAATGAGAAGTATTCTCATTGAAACTTACAAAATTCTTACAGGGTGTTTGGAGGTAAAGCATTTTCACAGGCTGGTGAGTAAAGACAATAAGAACAAAGAACATAGAACATAGAACAATACAGCACAGAACAGGCCCTTCGGCCTTCGATGTTGTGCCGACCGAAATAAAAAGCAATGCCCCTCCTAACTAAACCATTCCCTTCTCTTCCATATACTTATCAACTAACCTCTTAAACGCCACCAAACTTGGCGCATCTACAACAGAAGTCTGACAACACCAGGTTTAAGTCCAACCAATTTATTTGATAGTAAACACACAAGCTTTTGGGGTTTCTCCCTTCATCAGGTGAATGGAGAGTTCTGGCCTCAGACAGAGCATGTAACAGCACAGACAGTTTACAGATTACTGATTAGAATACAAGTCTTTACAACTAACCTGCCTGGGTTTGCAAAACCTCACTTACTGTACTGTCTGGACACAATACATATCTCTCTAACCTGATTAATGCTCTTTCCACTCACATTGTCGGCATCTTTAAGACTTGAATAGCAGGTTAGTTGTAAAGACTCGCATTCTAATCAGTAATCTGTAAACTGTCTGTGATGTTATATGCTCTGTCTGAGGCCAGAACTCTCCATTCACCTGACGAAGGGAGGAACCCCGAAAACTTGTGAGTTTACTATCAAATAAATCGGTTGGACTTAAACCTGGTGTTGTCAGACTTCTTACTGTGTTTATCCCAGTCCAACACCGGCATCTCCACATGGTGAGTAAAGAACCAGGGAATACAGTCTTAGAACAAGGAGCAGACCATTTAATACTGAGGTGAGGAAGAATTACTTCATTCGGGGTGTGGGGAATCTTTGCAATTCTCTTTCCTTGTTACTCGTGTTCAAGATATATTTTGTAAGTATCATTACTCTGGAGACAATCTAGCTCAGGCAAGCCTCAATATGGAACTGCTAAGACAGATATTCTTTTTCCTCACAGTATATAATCTAATCTTTGAGACAGTGAAGAGATGTGACTTTCTCTTCTCAGTCCTTGGGGTGTGAGTGCAAAATTAATTAGCAGTGAACCATGTGGTTGATTCTGTAAGCAATTGAATACCATTAACTGGCGTTGCAACTCAATAAATTCATCAGCTGGCTGTATGCCTATACTTTCAGTCAGAATATGTTGAGTGAGAACCCAGCATCGTAAGGCAGGGGACTGTGGCTATGACACACAGCACTCTGATAACAAATCCCTGTCTGTATTGAGCAATTTGAAAGATACATTGTAACTGCCTACTAACAGCATTCACATATAACAAAGATTATTTACCTTTTGATAATCTAATTCATCGATGTTGTATTTTCAGCTTGAGATCCTGGCTAGTTGGGGGATAGGCAGATGCATGGATTTCTGAGAATATGAGCATGGTCAAGCAATGCTGAGCAAATTATAGCTGCCAAGCCCAAATAACAAGGCACTGGGTAATGAACAGTCCTGAGTACAAATGGCTGAGCACTGGAAGATTGATAGTTAGCAAGATAGAAGAAAGACAACCCAGAACAAGAGATATCTTAGACAAACATATGACCGTTTCTATCTAAAAGGGCAAGGGCAGCAGATACATGGCAACTTCACCACTTGCAAGTTCCTTTCCAAGTCAGTCACCATCCTGACGAAAATATATTGCAGTCAAAATCCTGGAATTCCCTCCCTAACGACATTGTGGGTTCACCCTCAGCACGTTGCCTGCGGCAATTTAAGAAGGCAACTAGCCACCACCTTCTCAAGGGCAACTAGGGATGGACAATAAATTCTGGCCTGCCAGTGATGCCAATGTCCCATGAATGAATAAACAAATATCTTGAAGAGAGCTGTCCTTACAGTGATATCATTGACGTATAATCTTCTGCATCAAAACAAAACAATGAAATGAAGCCAGCTTGAATGGGATGCCCAGCCTCAGCATTGGAGGAAGGTCTTGCACTCATCCTAAGAGGCCAAAGGACGCACAAGAATTAGTTGTCTCAGTGACTCACTTGGTAATTTCTTTGAACCAAATCATGGAGACAAGAAGGACCAAATAAAACCCATTCTTTTCTTGAATTAGCTCCACAGCAATAGTTTCTACAATGAGTCTCAGCACTTCTGGACTGTGAGAATGAGGAGTGGCAATCCTGCCAAGTTCTTCTTTCTGATCTCTGTTTAGTGACTACTGCTCATTAGATAGCACAGATCGGCTGTGTCCACTAAGAAACTGCCAAGTGTTTCTGCAGCTCTGATGTAGTCAATTGGCAAAAACTAGGGAAACTGTCTTCACAAGATCAAACTTGGCAGATATGGGACTGCTTTACACTTCTCTGAAGGCTCATATCAGCATTATGGATTTTCCTGTCACTGGGTACTCTTTCCTCCTTCAGCCTTGGTAAAGAATGTCAATAGGTTCTCATGCCTCTTGAGATTTGTGCAGTTGTTATTGTTGCATTCTCACTTGATTCGTGCATGATTTTCCACAGCTGCTGTTAATGTTTTCTTTGCACAGGTCCAATGTAACACCAGTGGATAACTTTATTATGATAATAAAGTAATCTTGCAAAATTAAGTGGGAGATGCATTATTTCATTTATGTTGGCACGGCATGCTGGAACAGTGATTAGTACTGCTGCCTCACAGCACCAGGGACCTGAGTTCGATTCCTGGCTTGGGTTACTGTCTATGAGGAGGCTGCACATTCTTCCTATGTCTACATGGGTTTCCTCTGGGTGCTCGGGTTTCATTCCACACTCCAAGATGTGCTGATTAGGTGCAGTGCCTTCAGTGTACTCGAACAGTGCCGGAGTGTAGCGACTAGGGAATTTTCACAGTAACTTCATTGCAGCGTGAATGTAAGCTTACTATGATTAATAAACAAACTTTTAACTTTAAAACTTACTTCTTTGTTGAAAGGAGGCCCAACCAGTCCATCTTTTCCTCCTCTGTCTGGCATTGAACAGCTTCTCCCCTCACACCACTCATCCCTCCAAATAAGAAGAGTCGCTATAGGCTCCAGTATGGATCTTAGCTATACCTGCTTCTTCATGGAATATGTAGAACTTCTACTTGGATCCCATCCATCATTTCTTTTTATTTACTTTGACTATATTTATTTCCTGCTCCAAATCTAGGAATTTCCTTCAACTTTTGTTTCCAATTTTCACCCTTCCCTCACCTCCACATTGTTCACATCTGACTCTTCCATCCTCAATTCCTCTATCTCCATTCCTGGGAACTGTACATTGGCCAATATGTAAATAAGCCTGTCAACTCTTGGTTACAGTTCCCCCAACTCTGTTTTGTGTAAATGCTCCACCCATTCTCCAGTTTTTCTATCGATGTTGCATCAGTTCTGGTGCGCTTCTAGTACATTTTCTTTATCCTCTTCACCATGGCTGATGTTCTTGACTGTGTCCATTCTGTTTTCTATATTTCTGCAATTACCCAGAAACACTTTTTCCTCAGATTCCACCCCATCAGCCTTCCCATCGAACTAATTATACCCTAGCATTTCCATCATCTCCAGCATGATGCCACCCACCATCAAACACATCTCCCTTTGACTTCTCCCTTCATTGTTCAGGGTTCCAAATAATGTTGAAACAGCTATTTGCTTTTAGTTATTTCAATTTTATATACTGTATTTGCTGCTCATGATGCTCTTTGATGGGAAGACCAAACACACAGATTGTATGAGTACTTTTCACAATGCTTCAATTCAGTACACCAGCAGTCCTGAAATTCTGGGGGTTGGCTTGTTCATCGTCCCCACTGTTCCCATGCTGATCCTCCTTGGTCTCCTACAACGTTCTAAAGAGGCGCAACAGAAACTTGATGAATAGTACCTCCTTGATGAGGCACTTTACAAACTTTTGTGCTCAACATTGTACTGTCATTTTTCAGAGGAGATGTAATGATTGTGCTTTTCCCATTTACACCTGCTCCAGATGCATTTTTTCTTGCTTTACTATCAACATTCCCTTTTACCTTGCACCACTGTCCCATTTGCCATTAATCACTCCTGCCTTCCATCCTATCAAAGACTTCGCCTTTATTCTTTCCTTCCCTTCCATCTTTCCCTGATTTTGTTGTTGTCTAACACCTGTCACATCTCTTAAACATTATTTCAGTTCTGTTGAAATATAATTAACCTGAAATGGGTTAACTCTTGTTTCTCTCCACAAGCACTGCCTGATCTGCTGAGTATTTTTAGCAACTTATGTTTGACTTATATTTCACTTTCTGCAGTGTTTTGCTAATAGTATCTGTTTCTAATCATTCAATGTAAACTGCAAATATATTGGAAAATGCCATTTTTATCATCTGAGCTCATGCCAAAAAGTTAAACGTTCAAGATAATTAAATGATCCAAAATGATCCTGACCCTACAAGCCTCATCAAAATTCTCATTAACATTTCAAAATGCTTCATATAGAATAAATGATTTCAGAGTGCAGTTACTTTTAGGTAGTCACATGTCAGCCATTTTGCACATGAGATTCTACAAATGGTAATGAGATGAATCAGGTTAATCAGGTTGTTTCACTAGTGTTAGATGAAGGGGGAATTTTTGCTGATCCACCAGGAGTGTTTTCTGCTGTGGTTTGAATAGCATAGTAAGTGCTTCTGATCACCATGCAGTTGGGGCATTTTTTTAACATCCCAAATGATGATTGACATCTCAGACAAATGCAGTGTGGTCAATTCCAAGCTGCACTATCATACAAGATTGTGTGCTTGGACCCCTGGGTCAACTGTCCTAGAGTTGAAATATGGGTAATGCAGCTGACCACACTCAATAAAAAAAATCAACCAACAGTTAAAAACAAAATCAATTTCAAAAAAAAGTTTTGAAATAACCAGCAAGTTGCTGAACACTGTATTTGTCACTTGGATGACACAGTTGTTAGTACCAATGCCTCACAGCACAAGGGATCTGAATCCGATTCCAGCCTTGGGTGATTGTCTGTGTGGAATTTGCACATTCCCCCCTATGTTTGTATGAGTTTCTTCTGGCTGGCCCTGTTTCCCCCACCACAGTCCAAAGATGTGGAGGTTAGGTTGATTAGCCATGCGTAAGGTTATGAGGATTGGCTGGAGTGGGGTTGGGTCTGGATAAGATGCTCTTTTGGAGAGTTGGTGCAGATTCAATGGTCTGACTGTCTTCCTTCCGCACCGTTGGAATTCTATGGTCCCTTGTGCAAAAGTCAGCAATTAAGATTCAGTTAAACACTGGCTAAAAATGATAATGAAGATATCAATTTGAGTACTACTGTCAACAAGCTATTTTTATCTCAATATCCTGAATGTACATTTTTAATGTTTGAAGTAATCAGAAAGTTACGTACTGTTGCTAATAAATACGTGTCAAGGATTCTTGTATGAAATGTGATCAGAGAATGTGAACAAGAGGAGAAAATGTCTTTGCAACAATCATTTTGGTTTAAACTTTTAATATGGTTACAAGTGAAGTATCATTTCTGTTTATTATACAAACTCAGTTGGTTACAATTTCAAAACAACTGCATTTAGCTTGATTGTTTTATGAATGTCCATTATTCTTTTCTGAAAGTGCTGGGTCTTGTTGGGTGACACCTTACATTTTACATCTGCCCTCAACACTTGCCCTTTCAGTATTTTGTCCATTCTTCTTTGCAGTGACTGTCATTTTCCAAAGCATGCTAACCCTGTCCTCTCAATGTACACTTTTCTTTAGGGGTAACTTGGTAAATAATCATGACTGATCTATTCTCCATAGCCCAGGGATACTGAAGCCAATTATTGTGCCCTAGGCTCTGCTGGCCCTCAATCTCCATTTGCTGCTATCTCAGTAGAGATTGAAGCTGTGATCTTCCTAGTTTTGAACTCATCAGTGCTGTTACTGATGCTTCATGTTACTTGCTACCTCTGACTATTCACCTTGCCTGAACTGTTTTGTGCAAACATAAATCTATCACTCAGCCCAATAAACTTGAAACTGATCATTTTCGTATAGATTTATATTTCATATTTTGGAGCTGTTCATAGAAATTAGGTTTATAGCAACACTGTGATTCTAAGTTGTCACATGGAGGAATTTTGCACATTTATATTTTAACAGTGAAAGGCCAGTATTTTAACTCTAGTTTAAGAACTCCTGACATTCACAAACTGGCTAAGTATAAACTGTGATTCCTTCTCTTCTGCTTCTAAAGGTACTGAATCATGCTGCAATTTATTAAAGGTGTTGACATTTTTCTAGCGAAATGTTTCCTTGGCATTGGACGCTAATCACTCACTTTCATACTTATGATTCCAGACACTGTCAGCAGATATTCTGGGATGTTGGGAGACGAAGTGGAGTATGGGTAGCATGACTGACTTTCTGACCCTATTCTGGCATAAATTCTATTGGTATCCCTGTCTACTAACCCACTTAGACTAATTGTAAATCCTGTGACTGCCTTAGTTGAAAATAAAGACAAATGAAAATTTGATCTTGGGTTCTATTGGCTGTGATATTGCAATATTGCTGCTTTAGCCAGCCCAGTCACTACGAGAATGCTGTCTTTATCTAATCTCTACACTCAGTCCTGAAATTCCTTGCAGAATCCAACAATTGTCCTCAAGAGGAGACCAAAGGAACTAACTCCCTTGGGGAATGGTGGAGATCTGCTTAAGCCTGATTGAGTTTGTTTTTGGAAGTTTTCATCTTTACTTGATAGCAAGGCACTTCAACTGTAGAAGGCAAATTAACGGGGCCAGATTAATTTGCCCCGTTATTTATGTGTGGATTCTTATTTAAGTGTGGATTCTGTGCAATTCCAGAGATTCCCTCCCTCAATTCCTTACGTAGAGTCCAGCATATGTTAGGTGCCAGTATCTCCAAATGCCAGTGAGATGTATGCACATGATAATATGGGTTAGCCCAAGATTGGAAACTTTTTCTCTGAGAATCTAGTGATATTAGAACCCCATATTCCTGGGAGGAGGTTTCAGAGCAGTGTTCGGTATGGAGAATCTGGTAGCTCTTTCCATGGGTAGAACAAGGCTGGGTCCAAATTTTGGTTCTAGACAGAATATGGTAGGTCCCTAAGTTTCTTTGGCAGAAATCATCCCAATAAACACAGGTCAGGGGTCAAACCTGGGACTTTTCTGACGTGTAGTGTTCAATCCTCTTAAAAGATTTGCATTTGCTAGCTGAGCCAGGGGAGCAAGCCAACAAGTCCTTGACCTCTTGCTTCTATGGCTTTCAACTCAGATTCTCCACTTCCTTTTCTTGCTCAATAACTATGAGAGTTCCACTGTCAGCTTCACCTAGTGTCTTACTGTTGTACCAATACTGTCAGGTCACATTTCCCAGTGGTTAATAGAAGATCAAGGACAGGGTACTGCTTGTTAATTATCATAAACCCTACCTCCTACCAAGCCCTCCAAAACTGGGTGTCCAAAACAACTCTTCATGCTTCTGGAATACTGCAGGTACATCCCCCAATCCCGACCCTTTTTCCACCCCACCCTCTGTACACCCCCTCCCCAGTCATCCAGTAGAAGGTGCTACAGCATTTCAATGGGAATTCTTCATGTGTCTCCTGTAATGCAGTAGCTCCCACAGCTGTCTGTTTCTAGTAAAGTAGCTGAGAAAAATATATAGTTTGCATGTTAATCTAGAAGAGATAAAAGATAAGCATCTTGCATGTTCGGTCTTTTATACTTCAGTGTCATTTGTTAAAGCTGAAACTCATCGAGTTTTTGCATACCAAAGGGGAGTAAACAGCAGAATTGCTGCAATCAAATTGCTTAAGATAAAGTTAAGATGCAAGGGTTACACGAATGGCAAAGTGGTTAGTACCGCTGCCTCACAGTGTCAGGTGGGATGGCAACCTATAACTAGTGGGGTGCCAGAGAGATCAGTGCTGGGGCCACAATTATTTGCAACATATCTTAATGACTCGGTTGAGGGAAGTGAATGTAGTGTTGCCACGTTTATGGATGACATACTAAAAGGTGGGAAAGCAAGTGATGAGGATGACACAGAGTCTACAGAGGGATGTACACATATTAAGTGAGTGAGCAAAAAATTGACAGAATATAATGTAGAAAAATGTGAAATTGTGCATTTTGAAGGAAGACTAAAGGAGCTGAGTATTATTTAAATGGAGAAAGACTGCAGAAAACTGCAGCATGTGAGGATTGGAGGTCTTCGTGAAGAAATCACAAAAAGCTATGTCAGTTCAGCAGATAATAGGGAAGCAAATGGAATGTTGGACTTTATTTCAAAGGCAATGGAGAATAAAAATAGGGAAATCTTGCTTAAACAACGCAAGGAAATAAAGAAAGATATACTGGCATCGAAAGCAGTCCAGAGAAGGTTCAATAGGTTGATCCTGGGTATAGAGAGATTTTCTTATGAGGATTTTAAGTAGGTTGAATCTCTACTCATTGGTGTTTAGAACAATAAGAGGTGATCTTATTGAGACATTTAGGATTCTAGGGGCTTGACAGAATAGATGCTGAAAGGTTGTTTCTCCTAGTGGGAGAGTTTAGGACCAGAGGGTATAATCTCAGATTAAGAAGTTCAAGACAGAGATGAGGAGGAATTTCTTCTCTCAGACAGTAGTGAATCTGTGGAATTCTTAACTGAGTTGTTAAGTATGTTTAAGGCTGAGATAGATTTTAAATTAAGGGAATCAAGGGTAACGGGATAAAGTGGTAAAGTGGAATTGAGGATTATAATATCAGATCAATCATGATTTCATTTATTGAAAGGGCAGACTCAATGGATGAATGGCCTATTTATGCTCCTACATCTTATAGTCTTATGAGTATTGACCAACCATCACTTTCATCGAGGAAGTGCATTTGTTCATGTTGCTGATGTGGAGCTAAAGGCATTGTGATGAGATTGAGTAAAATTTAATGAAACAGAGGGACAAAATGGGAGATACTTGTGGGGCCAGTTCCTTTTGTACACTTGAATGACCTTGCATCACACTGATTACCATTTGTGAAGTATATTTACATTAGCACAGATTAGATACAGCGAATGAATACTCAAGCAGCAATTGTGCATTCGAAGCTTCTTAATTTTACAACTCTACCATTATGTCTAGTTCTATGCCAACGTCTGCAGCAGAGGTGGAGGCACCCTACTGATTGCTAATGCTGTTGTCTGATATGATTTTGATGAGTGTCTTCTGGGACCCTGAAGTTTTGAGGGCCCTGGTATGCTAAAGATAGCTTGCTCTGGGATAGGTGCACTTTTCTTGGCTTGGCCTGCTGATGGGATCACAGGCAGAGAAGTTTTGAAGTGTCAAAACTTGGAGTATCCTGCATGGATGCCCCTGGGTGCCTGACTTGCACTTTTCCTTTTGGTTGCCTAAAGCTTCCCTCCCCAATTCTTTGAGAACAAAGGGCAACTGGAGGGAGATTGACGTGTACCTTTCCCCCTTTGACCGCAACACTGCTGAAAGGCAGCCATTGCTAGAACAATGGTGTACGGGTCTGAATGCAGATCCACCAGAAACTACTGGTCCTGCATCTCCAAGATGGTTGCCATCCTTCCCATGGAGGCCTTGATACACTCGCAGAGCCACACCATCAGACAAAGCTTGGATAGACTCCTCTGTTTTAGTCTGTGACAGTTTCTGATAACTCTGCCTTGTGTTCCCTGGCCTACTTTTGCACTTCTAACATTTATTTCAGGGTTAATTGCAGAGCATCATGATCAGTCTCAAACTTTGCAGGGAACTGATATCCAGCAGTCCTCAAAGTGTTAGAGACCTTGCTGTTACTGCTTCCACTAGCTATGACACATGTTTGTGAGGTGATCATGAGATTGTAATCCTGAGCCTACTCTACAACTAGGATCCACTGGCTTGTGTCTATCTATGTTGGTGGAGGCTGTAGCTGAATGCAGTGACTGGTACTCAACTGATGGTTCCTCTGTCTTGTTATCTGAGGTTCTGTTGGGGCTGAAGCACTTTGTGTCTTTCTTGGCCTTTTCCTGCTGATGGCTAGAATAGAGAGAAGAAACAAATAGTGATTAACTGTTATACACTGAATGGACCCTCAGCGACTTGTTCACAGAATCCTAACATTGTTACAGTGCAGCAGGAGGCCATTTAGCCCATCCAAATGAGCACTTCACCTGGTGCCATCCTCCTGCAGGTGTTGACTGCCCTCTGGTTCCTTCCCCTGGTGGTAGTCACTCACTGTAAGTAGATAAATTGAGTGCCTATCAACTGGAAGGAACACTTCACCTCCCTGAGCCAAAACTGCCCTCGCCAATAGTTCTTATTGACTATGCTTCCACCATCTTTTCAGACAATGAATTCCAGGTCAGAGCAACTTCTTGAATTAAAAAAAATCCTCATGTCATCTCCAGCTATCAACCCTCCTGCCAAACTTCACAAATAAAGGACCAGTCCCTGGCTTGGTAGACCTGTGAAAACAAGCTGCACTTTTCCATCGATTCATTTTAATAGTGGAAAGTCAAAGGCGATGTGTCTATGATTTCCTGCAGTTTGCTTCCCACTGGGAATATGGAATTGGCTCTGTAAAGAATTAACGTGCAGTCACTTTATTATGTAGACAAACAAAGCATTCACAACAGGGTACTGCAGATGGTCATTTCAGTCAATATTTTTATAGTCCCAGTTCAGAGAAGAATGTTGGCTAATGACAGCAGGAAAATTCCCTATTTCCTTTCATGTAGTGCCAAGGAATCTTTAATATCCACCTGCACAGATTTAACATTTCATTTGAATGTGGAACCCCAATGTATTGTAATGGTGGCACAGCGGTTAGCACTGTTGCTTCACAGCACCAGGGAACCAGGTTTGATTCCTGCCTTAGGTTACTGTGTGGAGTTTGCATGTTCTCACTGTATCTGTGTCAGTTTCTTCCGGGTACTTCGGTTTCCTCCCACAGTCCAAAAATGTGTAAGTTAGGTGATGGATGCCCCTCAGATGCATAGGTTGGGGGGATTAGCAGGGCCAATACATTGGAATTATGGGGATAGGGCCTCTTTTGGAGAGTTGGTGGGCTGAATGGCCTTTTTCTGCACTAGAGATTCTATGAGATTCTATTCTATAATTCTATTATTGTCCTAGAATCTGCTTAAATCCTGAAGTGGGGTTTGAACACATTTCCCTCAAGCTCATGAGGCAAGAGTGCTGTCGATCAGTGTCTATGAGAGAGAGAGGGAAGAATTTTTTATTCAAAAAAGGAATAAACAAAAAGCTGATGCAGTAAAACGATAAGCCTAAAACTAAAACATATATGGAAATGTTCAGCAGGTCAGTTGGTAAAAAGACTTAAGTTATTGTTTCAAAGATGAACCCTTCATCTAAACTAATCAGACAGTGTTAACTTATCTGTCATCTGTACCGATGCTGTCTGAGCTACCGAGTATTTCCAGCATTTTTTGTTTTGATTTTATAAAGGAATGTCAAGAATAGAATTCACTGTTACTCATGGTTCTGTGAGGTATTTCTGACTGTGTTTGAATGCTGATAGATCCCACCACTGTTATTTTCAGCCTCTAGTCAACTCCTTCCCACAGTTTCCATGGAGAACTTGATTTGTTGTTTCTTATTTTTGTGTACTTCATGATCTTTGGTTTGTGCACATTAGAATCATAGAATCTCTACAGTGCGCAAGGAGACCATTCAGCCTATCTAGCCTGCATCAACAATGATCCCATCCACGCCCTATCCCTGTAACCTCACATATTTACCCTGCTAACGACTCTGACATTAACAAACAATTTAGCATGGCCAATCCACCTAACCCGCATACTTTTAGACTGTGAGAGGAAACCAGAGCACCTGGAGGAAATCCACACAGATGCAAGGAGAACGCGCAAGCCCCACACAGTGACCCAAGCCAGGAATTGAACCTAGGTTCCTGTCACTATGAGGCAGGAATGCTAACTGCTATACTGCCGTGCCGCCCATGTTTAAAACTGCTGTTGCATGCTCAGACTGAATATATTATCATAACGCCAGAGGTTGTTCAGTTGGGAATCATATTGGATGAGAAGCTTGGTCCTGATCCAGCCAGAACAGAATATTGCTGAACTGTTTGTAACTCAAGTATTATCAAATATTATAATTTAGACCCTTCCAGTCTGCATTATTTGATTTTGGAAGTATGTATTCTCTGATGAAAGGCAGAAGCACTTGGTTTTCATCATTACGTACTCCTGTCACTAATAGAGTCATAGAGATTTACAGCATGGAAACAGGCCCTTTGACCCACCATGTCCATGCCATCTAGCTTTTACCATTCAATAAGTTTCAAGTGCCTGCATTTGGCCCATATCCATCTATACCAATCTTACCCAGTAGCTGTCTACATGTTTTTTAAAAAACAAAATTGTACCCACGTCTACTACTACCTCTGGAAGCTTTTTCCAGACACTCACCGTCCTCTGTGTGAAAAAATTGCCCCTCTGGATCCTTTTGTATCTCTCTCCCCTCTTCTTAAATCAGTTGCTCTAGTTTTCAACTCCCCAACCTTTGGGAAAAGTTGTTGACCAAGTATCTCATCTATACCCCTCATTATTTTATAAACCTTTATAAGATCACCCCAAAGCCTCCTATGCTCTAAGGAGAAATGTCCCAGTCTATCTAGCTCTCCTTAACCATCGAGTCCGGTAACACCCTAGTAAATCTTTTCAGCACTCTTTCTAGTTTAATAATATCCTTTCTATAATGGGGTGACTAGAAATGTACATAGTGTTCCAAGTGTGGCCTTACCAATGTCTTGTACAACTTCAACAAGACATCTCAACTCCTGTATTCAGTGTTCTGACCAGTGAAACCAAACATGCTGAATGCCTTCTTCACCACCATGTCCACCTGTCACTCCACTTTCAAGGAGCTATAAACCTAATTCCTAGATTTCTTTGTTCTATAACTCTCCCCAGTGCCCTACCATTGACTGAGTAAGTTCTACTCTGGTTCAGTCTATCAAAGTGCATCATCTTGCATTTATCTAAATTAAACTGCTTCTACCATTCGTCAGCCCACTGGTCTAATTGACCAAGATCCTTACATAATCCTAGATAACCTTTACTATCCACTAGGCCAGTAATCTTGATTGTGCAGTATTGTGATCTGGCAGATGGTAATTGCCACACAAAAATAGGAACAAACATAGGCCATTTGGTCCTTCAAACCTGTTCCACCATTCAATATGATCATGACTGATCCTCTATCTTAATGCCATACTCCTGTTCTCTCTCCAGACCGCTTGACGTGTTTAGAGTCTAGAAATCTATCTATTTCCTTCTTAAATTTATTTAGTGACTTAACCTCGACAGCCCTCAGTGGTATAGAATTCCACAGGTTCACCACCCTCTGTGTGAAGAAATTTAGAACATAGAACATAGAACAATACAGCACAAACAGGCCCTTCGGCCTACGAGTTGCGCCGATCACATCTACCAATCCACAGACCTATCTATAACCCCCTATCCTATTCTTTTCCAAATACTCATCCAGAAGTCTCTTAAAAGACCCCAGTGAGTTTGCCTCAACAACCTCCGACGGCAGTCGGTTCCATTCACTCACCACCCTCTGAGTGAAAAACCTACCCCTGACATCTCCTTTGTATTTGCTTCCCTGCACCTTAAATCTGTGTCCTCTCGTATTGACCATTTCTGCTCGGGGAAATAGTCTCTGAGAGTCCACCCTATCTATTCCTCTCAACATTTTATAAACCTCTATCAGGTCGCCTCTCAACCTACGTCTCTCCAGTGAGAAGAGTCCCAGCTCCCTCAACCTATCTTCATAAGGCCTGCCTCCCAATCCAGGCAGCATCCTTGTAAATCTCCTCTGAACTCTCTCAATAGCCTCTACATCCTTCCTATAATGAGGCGACCAGAACTGCGCACAATACTCCAACTGGGGTCTGACAAGAGTCTTATAGAGCTGCATCATTACCTCCTGACTCCTAAACTCTATTCCTCGATTAATGAAGGCCAGTACACCGTACGCCTTCTTGACCACTTCCTCCACCTGCGAGGCCGATTTAAGAGTCCTATGGACCCGGACCCGAGATCCTTCTGCTCTACAACACAGCTAAGACTCCTACCCCTTATATTGTACTCCTTCATCCCATTATTCCTGCCAAAATGGACCACGACACATTTATCTGCGTTGAAGTCCATCTGCCACTTCTCCGCCCAGTCTTGCATCCTGTCTATGTCCCGCTGCAACTTTTGGCATCCCTCCAGACCATCCACAACACCACCGATCTTTGTATCGTCGGCGAACTTGCTAACCCATCCCTCCACTTCCTCATCCAGGTCATTTATGAAAATGACAAACAGCAGGGGTCCCAGAACAGATCCCTGGGGCACTCCACTGGTTACCGACCTCCATGCAGAACAAGACCCATCTACAACCACTCCCTGCCTTCTGCCGGCAAGCCAGTTCTGGATCCACGAGGCCAAAGCTCCTTGGATCCCATGCCCTCTCACCTTCTCCAGAAATTCCAGAATTTCTCCTAATTTCAGTCCTAAATTGCCTATCTGATATCCTGAGACTGAGAGTCCTTATTCTGGACTGCCCAGCCAAAGGAAACAACATCCCTGCACTCAGTCTGCCTAGCCCTGTCAGAATTTTATATTTTTCAAACCAAATCCCGAAGAGAAACTCAGCAAGCTTATCACGTTTTTCTTTTGTATTTTGATAACGATAAAATTGTATTTGATAACAAAAGTAATGAACTCAGAAGCACAAATTTCAGTAACACTTGAGGGTATTTTAAATATTAAGTTAAAACATTTATTAAGAAAAGAAAACTTAAATACACAAGATTACATTTACATAGTTAAAATAATGTTTGCAAAGCATTCCCCCCTCAGAAGATTTCCTCTTTGATTAAACTCACAAAATAACATCTCTTTCAGCAATAATTCCTTATACTTAACGATAAAAATCAGGTACAAATATAACAAAACAGATCCACTCTTGCTATAGAGAAAGTATGATACAAGACTTCTCACTTTTATTTCCACTTTGCTCAAGAAAGTTTGAATCAAAACTGCTTTCTTGTTTGGCTGAAGATGTTTTACTTTTCCTCTTCACAGGTCTTCTCCATCACTGAGCACACTCCAGGAGCACTTACATGGCCACTCCCCACACAACTCTCACATCTGTCCTTATTCCATTTTCCTCAGCCCTTGTTTGAAACTTAACTTTCCCAAGTTTAAAAATCCTTTATGCTATTCCTGTTGCCTCACTTCAGGTCAAGTAAAATTGAATAACCTTATTTATTTATTTATGATCTTTCCCATTTATTTATGATTGTTTCCAAGTTTTCTACCTTTTTTACTTTACTTTGAAATTTAACAGCTAAACAACAAAGCCTTCTTTATCTCTAATGCAAATTTCTATCAATGGCTTATTTACTGTAGAAAATTCAGCATAGCCATAATTATTTCAAGTGTATGCCTTTCACACATAGACCTCTTTGATGTTCTAAACCTTGCAGCCCAACTGCCAACTGTCTTCAGTTTAATTAAGTGATACACACACACACACACACACACACACACACACATCTATATATACACCTGCTGCACAGAATAACATAATAAGTGCAAAATATTAAAAATAATTACATGTTTCTTCAAGCAAGTAGATGACAAATCTCTACCCTATGGTCTCTTGGCAGGTCACAATGCATGTGACTGCAGCACAATACTATAAATTACCTACTCCCCATAGATAGCTTTACACCTTGAGCCGATTTGAGTGATGGAGGTGACAGGCTTAATTTCCTATTGTTTGATGCCACCTGCTCAATTGTGCAACATATTTCCAATCTATTGTTGTTGGCGAGGATTGGAAGGAAAGATGCTGAGAAGGAAGCAAAGGATTTTTTTTACAATATCCACCCTTACAGCACATCTTGCACCTGTCACATTCAGGCATACAATATTATAGAATAGAATAGAACATTACAGCACAGAACAGGCCCTTCGGCCTTCGATGTTGTGCCGACCAAAATAAAAAGCAATGCCCCTCCAAACTAAACCATTCCCTTCTCTTCCATAATGTCTTCATTCACATCATGTTTGGAAATCATGAGATCATACAGTATAGAAAAAAACATTCATCCCATTTGGAGTACTGTGTGCAGTTCTGGTCACCTCACTACAGGAAGGATGTGGAGGCTATTGAGAGGGTGCAGAGAAGATTTACAAGGATGTTGCCTGGATTGGGGGCACGCCCTATGAAGATAGATTAAGGGAGCTAGGTCTCTTCTCCCCTGGAGAGATGAAGGTTGAGAGGCGACCTGATAAAGGTTTATAAAATGTTGAAGGGAATAGATAGGGTGGATTCTCAGAGGCTATTTTCCAGAGCTGAAATGGCCGCTATGACAGGACGCAGGTTTAAGATGCTGGGCAGCAAGTACAGCGGAGATGTTAGGGGTAAGTTTTTCACTCAGAGGGTGGTGAGTGAGTGGAATCGGCTGCCATCAGTGGTGGTGGAGGCGAACTTGCTGGGGTCTTTTAAAAGACTTCTGGATGAGTACATGGGATTAAATGGGATTGGGAGTTACAGATAGTTCTATGGCCTAATAGGTATGGGTATGATCGGCGCAACTTGTGGACCGAAGGGCCTGTTTGTACTGTAGTGTTCTATGTTCTATGTTCTATATCTGTCCTAGCTTTTTGGAAGAGCTAATCTTTAGTCCCACACCCTGTTCTTTCCCTTTAATTTTGCTAATTTTTTGAAAATATATGTCCATTTCTCTTCTGAAATGTATTACTGACTGCTCCTGGAACTCTTTTAGGCAATGCATTCTAGAATATAATAATTTTCTGTTTAAAAATCTTTCTCCCCTGGATTTTGTTTTGTCAATTATTTTCAAAGGGTATCACTATATATTGCTGGTGAGATGAAATATCCACTCCCACCATTGCTTTGTGAATCTCCAGCATTTCTTTATTTCTTTGTGGGACAGAGGCATCGCAGGCTGGCAAGCATTCATTGTACTGAAAGAGTACTGTTTCCCTGTTGTCCAGCCAATATTTATATCTTAAACAACACCTAAAAGGACCCAAAAGATCTGCTCATTACCATTATTGTTGTTAGTGGGAGCTTGCAGTGAGCAAATTGGCTATATAATGGTGTTTCTGTTTCAAAATTATTTCATAGGTTATGGGCTTGTTTGGCACCTTCTGACGTTGTGAACAGTGCTAATTAAAGTCTTTTTTCCCCTTGTTCCTGTGGAGGTATTTGAGGTAGTGCATGAGAGTGACATTGAAAGTGTTGGGTGCTCTGTTTTACTCCAGGGCCTGTTGCATGGTATTGTCAGTATCATTCTCTTCCTTACCATCATCCTTTGCATCCTTATTGCAATGATTGATCTGCAGATTGGATAACATAAATTAAGAATATTTGAGGAGAAAGTCTAATGGTAAAGTGAAGGAGGTTCTGGTTATCTCCTGTTTCACAAGAGTGCCCTGGCAACAGTCTTGGTCTGCTCTATTTCACCAAGCTGATTATCTCTCATAGCAAGAGTGTCTCCACTAGCCCAGTAGCTTATCTTGGAAGGAAATCAACACTCCAAACTTCTGTTTATCTCCTCTGAAATCCTATTTTTTATTGGCATTTTGTGCAAATGTAACAGGATTCATATAAGTAGTTGAAGCCTGCTATCTAGGAGATATCTCTCCTAGGAGATACCAATTGATGGCAAATGCAATAGATTTCTTGGTAACACCCAGTTAGTGTGGAGAAAGGCTTTTTGGGTTCTCCGTGAAAGTTGGCAACAGATATTGTCAGATATAGTGTGAGTAAATTCCTGAACATGGTATAGACTGAAAGGTTGGGTGGAATCTGACCATAGCTTTTCAAAATGTCAATCCCAGATTGAAAACTGGCTCTCTGGCTGCACAGTCCAGTTCTCACTCATGATTTTGAACCTCTCAGAGTAAAGAGAAGGAGCTAGTGAGGTGGGGTCTGAGATCAGGGCGCTCTTTTTAAAAGATGCTCCGAACAGCATTGAAGTGGAACTCCTCAACGCTCCTCTGAGCAATCATCAGGAGCTCCTTTCTCATTGTCGCTATCTTTAGGGGCTCTCTCTCCCCTCTTCCTCCCTTCCTCGCACACATCACTGTGGGAATATACTCCTGTTGGGCATGTCCTTCTTCCCAGAAACTATACTTACCTTTGCTCCCCCAGAGAGATCCCCTCAACTGAATCTCATCTTTCAAGACTGTTGTTAACTTGGTGATGTGATGTCATGTTGGTGAGATTTCAATATTCAGTGACCCTATTCCTATCTCATCCAACATTCAGAATATCCTATGAGAGTCACATGCAGTGATCAAGGTAGGGAAGTCTGACAGATTTGATTTTCTGTTTCTAGCCAAGTGGACTTCAGAAAGATCAGATTCAACAATAATATTCACCTAGAATCAACTAACACACACATGAAGAAAAGTCACATGGTTGGAGGCAGCAGAAGGCTCTCAGCACCTATACATTGTGGCAAAGGGACCATTTTCAGGAAGGAAGAGAGAGAATTGGGAAAACAATTAATTCCTTTGAAAGAATTTGGTAACAATCTTTTTCTGTTTGAAGTTTACAGGAAGTGAACTCAATGATAAACAAAAGATTGAAGGATGCTATCTTCACTGACCAATGGAGTGAGCTCTTTATGGACACACTGAGTCCCTTTGGTTACGTGCTGGTAAGTTTATAAAGATATAAGCCCTGTTGCTTCATACGAGTATCTGAGCAAGGAGCAGGAGCAAGCCGTTCGCCTCCTCGAACCTGCTCCATTATTAAAATACATCCTGGCTAACCTCAAATCTGCATCCCACCTACCCCCAATATCCTGTCACTCACTTGCGTACCAAGAATTTATCCATCTCTGCTTTAAATATGTTCAACGACTCTGCTTCCACCACCTTTTCAGGAAAAGAGCTCCAGAGACTCATGACCTACTGAGTGAATAATATGTCATTTCGTTCCTATTTTAAATGGACGACCCCTTATTTTTAAAGAGTGACGCCAGTTTTAGAGTCTTTCCTTAAGAGGAAATATCCTCTCCACATCCAACTTCTCAAGCCCCCTCAGGATTTTTTACATTTCAATCAAACTGCTTCTAAACTTTGGTGGATACAAGTCTAGCTTATTAAGCCTTTCCTTATAAGACAACCCACTCTTTCCAGGCATTAAGTCTGGCAAACCTTCTCTGAACTGCTTCCAATACATTTATATCCTTTCTTTAACAAGATGACCAATACTGTACATTGTACTCCAAATGTAGTCTTACCAGTACCCTCTATAACTTCTCTACTTCTGTGTTCAATTTCCCACACAATAAATTGTAACATTCTATTAGATTTCCTAATTATTTGCTGTGGTTAGCACTGCTGACTCAGTGTCAGGAACAGTGAGCATAACCTTTCTGTTCCAAACGCGGTATCACTAGTGCCTTCTACAACTGAAGCATAACCTCTCTACTTCTGTATTCAACTCCCCACCCAATAAATTATAACATTTCATTAGATTCCCCAATTACTTGCTGTGGTTAGCATTGCTGCCTCACATCACCAGGGACCTGGGTTCAAATTTCAGCTTGGGTCACTGTTAGTGCAGAGTTCTCCCTGTATCTACGTGGGTTTCTTCTGGACGCTCCAGTTTCGCATTGGCCGTGCTAGGTTTTCCCTCATGTACCCAAATAGGCACTAGAGTGTGGTAACTAAGGAATTTTCATAGTAACTTCATTGCAGCGTTAATGTAAGCCTACTTGTGACACTAATAAATGAGTAAATACCTGCGTGGTTTGGATGTAGGCATTCTTGACACATTTGGCATTTATTGCCCATCACTGAAGCTGCTAGGAGAAGACAGGAGCCAATCATGTAATTTATCACATTTCGATCAGACCAGCTAAAGAAGAGATTTCCTTTCTTAAAGGACATTAGTGAACCAGCTGGGATTTTCTGACAATCTGATAGCTTCACAGTCACTGATACCAGCTTTGAATTCAAGATTTAACCCAAACCGAATTCATATTTTTAGACTGCCATTGCTCAATTTGAACTCATCATCTTTAGGCTGTTAACCTAAACTTTTGGATTGGTAATCTTGTAATATATCCATTATGCTACCTTACTTGTACTTACACCACATAGCTCTTTACTTGCTGAATCCTCTATCCTGTATGACAAATAGGAAGTTTAAAAGTTTGCTAACTTTTGCAACTACCTGTGCTGATGGTGGATGGACTGTTGATCTCCAAGTCTCATAGGCAAGTATTAGGGATATCAGGTTTTATAATCAAACTGTTTATTTAATTTCAAGATAATTGTGGGGGATCCAGGGATAGCTAATTAGTCCTACTACTTGGACACTTGTGATTCCCATTGCCTGGAAAGCCAGCGTAGAATTGGCTTAGAGTGTTTCAGAAAGATATTCCTGAATCTCTCAGACATGGTCAGTCTACAAGAATCTGAGAGGAAAAGCTGACACATAGAGGCAATTGGTCTGTATTGTTCACCATGCAGAATGTAGGAAGGAGCTCACGCTCAGACTGAGGAGACCAAGTTCATGAGAATTTAAATAAAGCTAAGAGAATTCCTAACTTTGGCTGAAGGAAGAACTTTTCAGAATAATTCTCACTGTAAAAGTAAGTTCATACATTAGAAATTATCTGACTGAAAAAGCAAAATGGAAGCATGGTATCAGGAACTGAAAATAGCTTTGGACTGGTTCATGAAAAATGAAGTGTCTCTTAAACGATGAATTAATGGCAAGGGATTTTTGGTTGTTTTAAAAGGGGAAACACTTTTCTAATCTAGAATATAAGCTGGTAATTGAAACATTGTTTAGCCAATGTTGCTGTTAGTTTCTTTGTCGAATAAAAGTCTTAAAACTTGAAATCTTGTTGGCTGATCACTGAAAATTCAAATTTTTTTTAAAGGCCATCAATCTCTGTTGGGATTGTAACACCTGTCAGACTGCTTTTCCGACTTCTGGTGTTAGATAAGTCATAATATTCTCCAGCTAAAAATTGGTAAAATTGAGATCTGTTATCCTGGGATTCCACCATGAACTCCTGATTCTGACCACTGATTCTATTCTCTTATCCATTGTCTCAGGCTGAATCAGACTTCCCACAACTTCAGTGTCCTGATTGAAACAAAATTACATTTCTGACCTCAATATTCCCTCTGTTACAAAGATAGTTTCTGTAAAATCACTTGACTCTGCTCTTGTCTACAGACATCCCTCATTTGTGCTGCTTAACATCTTCAGACCTCAATTCTCACTGAACCAACCCTTTGTTAGCTTCATCAGCTCAACCAAAACTGTACACTTGACCTTTGCCCTTTGAATGGTTAATTGTGTTCTCTTACAATGCATTTTTCATTGTAGTATTGAGCAGATGTATCGTATTTGTGTTTCCTGGTTTTAGGTGACTTCCGAGAGGATGCAGGGGCAACTACTCCTAGTGTTTGCTAAGTACTATCTCCTTCCTAATCTGCAGGACATCCAAACTGACTGCACCAGAACTGGGCTTGGTGGATACTGGGTAAGCCTCAAAGTCCTGATGAGTAAAAACCTTGGATTTAGAGGAATTGTCTGATCTTTCTCTGTCACAAATCACAATCTTCACCTTCTAAAAATGATCAGTCAGATCAAGGATGATGGGGTAGTTGCTCTGTATTTTATCCCATGCCTCCTTTTTATCACCTCACCCCTGAGGGTACTGGAATACAACTTTACTGGTATCAACGTTCTTTCAATGCCTTGACTAATTGACCATGAGTCTGATCAGGGTGAGGTAACAGTTTCACCCTTAGAGTATCACAGCTAAGCTTGACATGAGGAAGAGAGCAGCAATGGTTCTCCATGTCTAGTAGCTGATTTTACCCTCTGCAGAACCAATTGGTTCTGAGGCCAACTATGTCACCACTAATTAAGTCAGCATAAGCTTGTAAAACTTGATCTTTCTAGTATATATGTATATATATATATATAATATATATATATATATAGACCAACTAAATTGTGAGGCAAGCTGTAGAAAGCAATATTTAAAACTAACACTGGTTAACTAGCTAAACAAGTGCTGGTTATCAGCTCATAAACCTGTTTTGGTCACACCATGCTC
This sequence comes from Sphyrna mokarran, assembly GCA_024679065.1. Classification (NCBI taxonomy): domain Eukaryota; kingdom Metazoa; phylum Chordata; class Chondrichthyes; order Carcharhiniformes; family Carcharhinidae; genus Sphyrna; species Sphyrna mokarran. The sequence continues at coordinate 35,489,573 of JAGIQG010000020.1, read as the reverse complement.
ATTCTTCATTTTTAGTTTCAGCACAAACTCCAATCATTGCCAGAAACACCCAGAAAATAATCCCAGCCTCTGGAAAGTATAAGCCTGGACTTCTACAACAAAGATAAGAAGCAATTTCATTTTGCAGAGAGGGAATTAGAAGTACTATGGCAATTTGAGGTTGCTTCAGAATATCTCATTGAAATTGCTGCTGTTCAATTAACCCTGCTCAGTCATACAATCATTCATAGTTTTGTTTTAGTGCATTAGGTCAGAAACAATTCATGATGCTGCTCATTCATATCCTACCCGCATTGTTTTATTGTCATCTGATATCATGATCAGCTCATTCAGTCCATGAACATGAACCCATTTTCAATTGCTGTCTGTGCATGGTTAATCTATTCTTTGACGTAGATTTGACAATATCATGTTGTGTATATAGCCCATACTGAGAAGGAATGGACAGGGAGGAAGCATGTGTGTTTGTAAATCTTAATTTTATTCTGAGATTGATTTGGTATAGGAAGTTAAATTTTTACTCGATGACTCACTGTCAATTACTCCATGACTCACTGTTCAACACTTGGTGAGTCACGGTCCGACACTCGGCGGATCACAGTCCGACACTCGGCGGATCACGGTCCGACACTCGGCGGATCACGGTCCGACACTCGGCGGATCACGGTCCGACACTCGGCGGATCACGGTCCGACACTCGGCGGATCACGGTCCGACACTCGGCGGATCACGGTCCGACACTTGGATCACTATAGGAAGGTGGATCACCAGTGTGGGAGCATATTTTGGGAGAGGTGAGGAGAGACTGTGGTCATTCTCCTTTGATTCTGCACTTAACTTTTGGAATGTGTCTGAGGGACAATCCCAGTTGACCTGAGGAATTCTACTGCAGCAGCTTGGCTGAATGAACCACAGGAGCCACACTTGATAGGAGCAGACAGTGATTCCATACTGGACCTTCTGAAAGCCCCAAACACTTTAGAGAACAAGGAATTTCAATCTGAGCTAGGGGGTCAGTTATCGTAAAATGGCAGAGGAATAAGATTGATATTATGTTTACTGCTCAATCCATTAAGGAACCACTGGCTGCCCATCGCCAATGTCACCCTTGATTTGGGATGGGACTACATGTTGAGCAATTGGTGGTTGGAAATCCCATCCACTGCATTTCCAATGGAAAAGCAGGATGCCATCACAATCAGATCCTTCATCCACAGTCAGTGAATAGCTCTGTGCAATGTTCCTCTGTTATCTGGTGATACCAGGGCCATGTGAATAACTAACTTTTTTCATCATTGTCACAGGGGAACAAGGGAGGGGTCAGCGCCAGACTGTCTCTGTGTGGTCACATGATTTGTTTCCTCAACTGCCATTTGCCAGCTCACATGGAGAACTCCGAACAGAGAATGGACAACTTTGAGAGTATTCTACAGCTGCAGCAGTTCAATGGGCCGGTTGCCAGTGGGGTCCTCGATCATGAGTAAGTGAAAACCTCACCCCTCAGAACAAATTCTTTATTCAATGTCTTTTGGGAAGAGAATAAAGGGATATTCAGACGTTATTGGAAGAGGCAGTGTTTGAAGACAAGGGACAGCTCACTGAACCATATAGCTGAACCTTCTGTGCTGTCCTATGATGCTATATTAGCCCTATGATGATGCCCTATGATGCTATATTAGCAAGGTGAAGAGCTTGGGTGAGAATTCTAGGATGGAGGAGAATTCTAGACTAAAGGCTGGAAGACCTGCTTGCAGGGAAAGTGTGTTTGGGTAGGGAAGTGTAAAGTAACACAGGCTTAGTGGTGCCAAGGATGTAAGACAGGGTGTAGCATTGGAGAAAATAATAGAGACGAGATGGGGGTAAAAGCTGTTGTGGGATCAGAAATAAAGACAAGGGGAGGGGCGAACTTATCAAAAAAATTCTAAATAAGCGTGAAAATGGCAAATGATCATGCCTACTTTTTCAGTGAGAGAAAAATTCAAATCTTATCACACTTAGAGAAAAAAATGAGGCAAAGTGTGAGTTGCACCAGTACGGGGAATGGAAAGAGTCTATTCATACCCACCCTTTTTCTGCCACCCCCAATCACCTTCAACCCCAGCCCCCATTTCAATTGTCACGTCCGTTCACCTCTCCTCCTAGCTGAACTCTGCCCCCGATTTCTCCTCTCCCCAGGCTGGCATGCACAATTACGTAGTGTGTAGCTCACCATATGCAGCCTCCCCCTCTCCTTATGTCCCCTCCTTGGCACTATCTGATGCCTGGTGGGCAGTGCCAGGGTGCCAGGCTGTCAGTGCCAGGCTGTCAGGTGAGTAATGCCAGGTTGGCAATGTCAGGCTGGCTCTGCCCAAAGAGTAGTGCCCCCCCAGCCCCTGATCACCAGAGGGACTTTAATTGCCACAGGCGAGACCATCACATCTGGTCCCAGATGTGATCCTTGCCGGTGAGGATCTCCACCAGCAAGGTCATTAAGGCAAGTGAGCCCGGACAATGCCGTATTCACCAATAATATTTAAATATAGATTTAAATATTAAAATCAGTCAAGGGTGATCAGATGAGAGACCGGCCGCGAACTGTGTTTTCTACCTTTCTTGCGATCTTACCGACTTGCTAGCTGATTGGCATAATGAGCCAGTAAAGATTGTGAACTTTGGAAAAGTCTAGGAGAAAAGGAAGATTTTAGGATCGGGGGAGCAATGGTGAATCTTAATAGCTGTTGTACCATGTTTTGGTGCAGCGTTGTGTTTTGGTTTGGTGATCTGAACTTCCGAATCGAACAGTATGATATCCGCTTCGTGAAAAATGCCATTGAGAAGAACAAGTTGGCTACTCTGTGGGAGAAAGACCAGGTAGGATCAATCAGACAAACATTCTTGCCTGCAATCTCAAACCCAGCACCATCACCTAACTTATTACAATGACAAGGCTTACAAAATTAGGTACCAGCATTGTGCTCCAGTGTGTTATTGTATGTTCAGAGAACAAGTGGCCCTGTCCCACAACAGGACGGTGATGTTGTGCTTGTGTTGCTGGATTAATCAATCAGTGACTTAACTAATGGTCTGGAGACATAAGTTCAAATCCCATCACGGCCACTGGAGATCATGTCAGTTTTATTAATAATGATGGTGAAACTGACAGACTGTTATAAAAACCCATCTGGTTAACAAATATCTGACAAGGGATGAAATCTCCTAACTTTAACCAGTCCAGCTATACCATGTGGTTGATGTTTAACCATTCTATGAAATGACTTAGCAAGCCAATAAGTTGTAGGTGACTCACTACTACTTGTCTGAGGGCAAAAAGGAATGAGCAACAAACGTTGACCTTGCCATTGACGCTCAGATCCCAAAGCAAATAAGAAAAAAACTTGCTGCTAACTTCATGCCCCAAGGTCCTAGACTTCTCTCCAGCTCAGGCTAATGCGAGACAAAATTCTGATTGTCACTCGTAGGACCAATCTCAACCCCGTTCCTAGTGTTCAGTAAGCGAATAACTGTCTCACCAATTGGTTCTCATTGGCAACCTCACTGAAAGAAGCCAGCTTACCAGCAAATGCCATGCTAGTAGGCAGCTGAGTAGGAATTGATTAGATTGGGTGGGAAGATAAGTGAGAGTTTTATTCTATATTGAATCCTGGTCGCAAGGAGGTTTGGCATAGGATATAATTTTAAAAAATGAAAAGAGGTTAATTCCTTACTAAAATGAGTATAAAATCTCCCAGGATTTAAACAAAAAAAAAGTACTCACGCTCTACTTGAAAGCTCAGTGGGTAGAGTACATGGTGTGCTAATGGTTGTCACCAGAAATTTGGGTCACCTTTTCTGGCCTGTACAAGCAATGAGAGATCTTTGTATATTGTTTCATAAATAGGCAAAACACAACAATTGCACACTTGCAATTGACTGCAAGTCTCTCAAATTGGGAAATGATAGTCACAAATGCGATGGTCAAAGTGTTAATATTTGTTCAGTGCAGTCTGTCCTCTCTGTGCTCTTGGCCAACCTTTACCTCAATGGAATCTATCATGGACACAGAGCTGCCCATCTTGTCATTGCCCAAGGAAATAGAGCCTGAAAAATAGGCATGTTGTCAGGACAACGAGTCCATTTTGGGAATTGTAAAAATAGAAAATTCAAAAGCCTCCTGGCTGATCCTTATTGAAAAAGCAGATTGAAAGATAAAGGGAAATCACTGCAAAAGCACAAGAGCAATGAAAGGAGACAAAATTCAGGTGTGGAATCTTGATTAGAACCCAGGTTTCATTTTCTGATTTGTTCAGAGAATAACTAAGATTTAATTATTTTAACATTATCATAACCTTCAATTATTTTTTCCTTTTCTCCTCCATCCATAAATGCTGATTTACCAGGGGGTGGATATTGTACACAAAGTCCTCATCCTGTAGAACAAGGAAACAGCTTTTCTTCATGTGTTTTTAACAGAAGATAATTGCAGAGTGGCGATGGACTGGCAACCTAGAGGCCCAGGCTAACAGCAACATGGGTTCAATTCCCACTATGACAGCTGGTGGGCTTTAACTTTAATTTGAATTGATATGTCTGGAAAATGAAGCAAGCCATTAATAATGGTGACCATGATAACATAAAAACCCAAACTTATCTACTCTTGCGTATATGTGACTCCAGGTCCACAGTAATGTAGTTAAGTCTTAACTGCCCTCTGAAATACCTGAGCAAGGGTAATTAGAAATGAGCAAAAATACTGACTTTATCAGTGACACCCACATCCCAAAAGAAAATTTTATAAGTGGGTGGCAGCAGAATCATGGAATGAAATCTTGTCCCTAAATGACTAACGCACAGAAACATTCCATGTTTTTCCTCCTATTTGATATTCAAGAGTCCTGATCAATCTTTTGGCACTTGTGTGAGAACTGTTTATCCTAAGTCGGTACTAAGTCAGTTTGACAAAGACAGAAAATGCTATGAATACTCGGCAGGTCAAGCAGCATATGAAGAGAGAGAAACAAGAGTTAATATTTCAAAGTTAACATTTTCAGTTTTCATTTCAGAACTCCTGGGAAGGAATATAGAGACAGGAACAGGCTGTTGAGCCTCTTGAGCCTGTTCCACCATTCAATGAGATCATGGCTGACCTGTGGCCTAACTCCATATACCTCCCTTTGGTTCATATCCCTTAATATCTTTGCTTAACAAAAAAAGTTATTTATTCTGATTTAAAGATAGCAACTGTCATTTGTGGAAGAGAGTTCCAGCCAGCATGCTTAAGGACCCACGCACCCCACACATTCTCTCTTCCACCTTCTTCCGTTGGGAAAAATATTCAAAAGTCTGAGGTCACATACCACCAACTGAAGAACAGCTTCTTTCCTGCTGCCATCAGACTTTTGAATGGACCTACCTTGCACTAAGTCAATCTTTCTCTACACCCTAGCTAAGACTGTAACACTACATTCTGCACTGTCTCGTTTCCTTTTCTATGAACTGTATGCTTAGTCTGTACAGTGCGCAAGAAGCAATATTTTTTGCTGTATACTAATGCATGTGACAATAATAAATCAAATCAAATTAAATCAAACCAAACCTCTGCCAGCCTCTGTGTGTAGAAGTACTTCCTAATATTGTTCCTGAATGGTCTGACCCTAATTTTTAGATTATGTCCTGAATTCTAGAATCTCCAACTACTGGAAATAATTTATCTTTATCTACCCTGTCCTTTCCAGTTAGTATTGTGAAGAATTTGGTCAGATCAACTCTCAACCTTCTACATTCTGAAGAAAACAGGCCTAATTTGTATAATTTTTCCTCATAACTTAACCTCTGAAGTCCAGGTGCCTGTAAACCTATGATGCATTCTTTCCAAGTTCAATATTTTCTTCTTAAGTGTGGTGCCCAGATCTGCTCACAATACTTCCAAGTGGAATCTAACCAGGGTTTTGTATAGCTGCAGCATAACCTCTGTGATCTTACATTCCAGTCCCCTAGATGTAAAGACCAGCATTCCTTTAGCCTAGACCGTGGGAAATTAAAAAGGGAAAATGCTGGAGCTATTAAGCAGGTTTGGCAATATTCAGGTTGGCTCTCAGAACCATTTGTTGGTATCGTGACCGGTGAGTACCTTGTTATTGTGCAGTGAAGTTTGGCTGTGCTCTGTCAGTTTTGGGTAGTCTTCAAGATTGACCACCATTGTTAAGTGTGAGCACCATCTGCCATCCTCTGAAATCTGAGCACCCTCTGTTGGTCATGTGTTTACCCACTGACCCGATCCAGGGATTGAAATTCATGAGAACAAGAATAAATAAATCATGAACCCAAAGTTCTCATTTAATTAACCAGAATTATAGATATTTCTTATCTGAATATCTATAGCTCTATTTTAACCACATAGGATTTGAACAAAATATATACCTAATGCAATCCCCTCTTTCTAAATATCATGAAAGTAATAGGAAAACACAAATCGTTCACCTTTATTAACCAAAGTTGTGACACACTTCACAATGCTTTAAATACAGACATTAATGGTTTACATTTGTATGCAGTATAAATGTTAACAGGCTCTTTAATTGAAGGGCCCTTGACATCAGCACCACTTTATATTAAATTATTATTGAACTTCATAATAAATTGATGTTTAATTTAGGGATGTGAGTGCTAGGAATTGAATATTCTTCCATACCCATGCTGTGCTAAATGAAACCCTCCCTGTTGTCTGCAGAATAATGCTACTCTATGTTCCCTCAACATTGTGTCTCAGGCCTGTTTCTGAAGCGCCTGAGTGTGATCTTTTTCCATTCCCCCAATTGCCCTGAGTGAGATTTGAGACAGGCTTCTGATGTGGACTCATATCTGAAAGGAATTAGGTTGTGATAGCCCCCAAATTGATTCAGTTTTGATCCTTACTGACAACAGACAGAGGAGACCTTATCACATTCATTTATGCTATGACTGAGAGTACAACTCAGTCCAAGTTCTCACCTCAACCATTATAAAGCAGTGTAATGAGGTAAGAACTTGCATTACCCAGGATGATTCACATCATCAGGTTCTGGCAAAACAATTCGTAATGAAGTCATTTTGAATTGTAGGGTGTTGTTGTATGGAAATTACATAGATTACACCCAGTCTTCAGCACAGAAAGAAGCCATTTTCCCAACCGTTCAACAGCAGCCTTCTTCCACCAGCTTCATCTAATTCGAAAATCGGATCCTTTTAATTTGATTTAACCACATAGGATTTGAACAAAATATATACCCAGTGTAGCCCCCTCATCCTAAATATCATGGAATTAACAGGAAAACACAAATCATTCTTCATTAACCAGTGTCGTGACACCCTTCGCAATACTTTAAATACAGACATCATGCCAATATTTGTGTGCAGTGTAAGTGTGAACAGGCTCTTTAATTGAAGGGCCTTGACATCAAAAGATCCCCAAAACAGTAGTCAACAAGTTATCTGTCTTTGGTAATGTTATCTCAGGTCAATGTGACCGAACAACCAGAAGAATCCTGTTATTTTTCAGATATCGTCAACAGGCTCCTGTGAAGTGAGTGAGGTTTTGGTTTGATGTCTCAATTTAAAGTCCAGCATTGCTAACAATACAGTAGATTCTTATCACTGTGCTGAAGTATCACCCAAGATTATGTGCTGAAATTTTGGAATCCATAGTCTTTCAAAGTGAAACTGCTGCCAAAGCTGGCACCAATCAGTCTGCTTTAAATTAATTTTAGCGCCTCATTTCTGCTCTGCTTGTTAACAAGGTTGCTTGTCTTTTGACAGTTGAACATTGCAAAGGCAATTGAGCCAGCACTGAATGGATTTCAGGAAGGTCCTCTCAACTTCAGGCCAACATATAAATACGATGTGGGCACAAACACGTTTGACACCAGGTAATGTAGCTTCAGTCTCTGTTTGCTCTGTATATAAAATACTTCTGAGTAACAGGAACACTCAGCAAACTTCCTGGACTTTAATACATTGTGTAAATCCACTGAGAAAGGAATTTAAGTAAATTTCAAAGAAAGTTCACAGTATTTAACCACAGTTTTGATGGGAAATTATTGGAAAATGCTTGGAATTTATCTTTTCATTCTTAAGTTGTGGTGACAAGGGTGTAGCCTTCCCCCATTATGGTGATTGTCCCAATATTGGTGCATCCCTCTGCATGTAGTCCAGGACAACGTCAGCAACACTCAGCTGCGGACAACTCATTGCACTGGAAGATCAAGTTTTGGGAAGGCCGGATACTTCTTATCATCAAGCGAGGCCTGGCACATGGAGACTGATCCAGTGTAAGGAACAGATTCATGTGCATTCCCATTTCCTGCCTCCTCCTATTTTTCTTGCATTGTCTAAGGGTGCCCAGTTCAGTAACCCAATTGAAGAGACTGACAAGACCAGATATGCTTGTGAAAATGTGTCAAGCTGAGATCCTTGGATAAAAGAGCTGTTTGCTTCCTCCACCCTTATCTCCAGCCTTCCAACATTGTGTGCTTTGCATTACTGTATGTTGGACTGGAATCCTGCTTCTTCGGCTCTGTCAAGGTTTATAGAGGTAAGTGCCTGGAGAAGGCCCAAGCATTAAATGGATTTCAACAAGGTGCCTCAGTATCCATCTGATACCAACCCTCCCGCTGCAGTGAGTGGGAATATCCATGCACTGTTACAAGGTGATGATGATGCAGTGTTGATTCCTACATTCTGCAAGCTCACACTAACACTATGAAAAAGGTACATCTGAGAAAATTCTTTATCAAATTCCTTACACACATGATTAATTGTGAACAATGTTGTTGGAGGCCTTGTATATGTCAGTTAACTGTCTGCTTGTTCAGATTGTATGCATGCATTTGTATCTTGGCAAAACAGCATGGCAGTGAGAGCTTAGTGGTAGCACTCTGATTTGTGTGTTAGAAGGTTGTGAGTCCATACCCCATTCCAGAGACTTGAGCCCAGTATCCAGAATGACACTCCTAAGATGCACTGCATCGCCAGAAATGCCATCATTTAGATGAGATTTTCAAATGTCTCGGTTGAAGATGAACAGGAGAGTTTTCTTTGGTATCTTGATCATTATTCAGCCCTCAATTAGCACTCATAAACAGGAAAATCTGCTTCCAAGCTTCCTACATTATAACAGTGACTACACTTCAAAAATGTAGTTAATTAGCTTTGAAGGACGGTGGAATGGTTTGAGGCCATGGATTGGCAGGTTCTGACTGCCACATTTGCACTTTGCCATGGAAGGAGAATACAGGGCCAGGTTTTGCCTTGAGCATTGGCTTGCATTTCTCCATTTATTTTCCATTTGGATTTACACAAAGTTGCTGTCAATAGGACATCCAAATATGACAACGTCCTGGATAGAAAATAAGAACAAGCCAAGATACATCCTTAACTAATCAAATTGAAGAAATATTAATGAGCAATGCAGAATTTGAAACAGGAAGTGTTAGTTCCAAAAATGAATTCAAGGTTAAATTAGGCACTGAAAGTGAAATAAAATGAGGGAAAGGATAATTGGATCTAAAGAGATGAGAGGGAGAAAGAAAGGAAAATGTAAATAAAATTTATTTAAAACTTAGAACGAGTTCCCAACAATAGTGTAGTGTGTTTTGCAGTATTATTGTCTCTGTTACCCTGTCTTTTGTCAATAAAGCTAGTTCAATCATGTAGCTGAGCATGTGCTGGATTACTCGGTGCAACACACAACAAATAATTAACAGCTGAAGAAATGAGACTCCACGCATAAATGTTAATCTTCATTGCTAGAGAGCTTGTTTTTCAGTAGTTTAGACAACGCAACTTAAAAGATCTATAGACAACAATGAACAAGTCCTAATATTTCATGGTGAGTTTAGCTCACTCTTTTTTTGTCTATATTCAATTCAATCCAATCAAAGTCCACTTCAAAGTTCTGGATCCAAGCTGACAAGACAGGCTCACCACTTCCTGTCTTGGCTTGATCTACATGATCCAAGCTGATTGGAGCAGGCATTGCACCTCCTCCAAGACTTGATCTCATTTATATCTTAGCCAGAAGGTCTAGATCCCACTTTAAAAAATAATTGCTTCAAATGAAGCCTCGAGGTAACCTCAACCAAGTGCAGAACAGCAAAACTACACTTGATCTTAGCCAAAAGGCCGAGAAGCAATGTCCATGGCATCAGTATAGAAACCTCAGAACAGTCAAAATGTTCAGAAGGGTCAGTGGGGGTTCGGATGGTGAGATGTTGTTTTTGTGCAGCTTGTGAAAAGTCAGCATTTTGAAGAATAAATTCATAATTTTCATGTTAAACTGTGTACCTGGCTAGAAGTTGCCAGCTGATTTGTACATAAATAACTGTTGCTGGCTTCATCATGATTTTTACAGCAAAGCCTGCACTATTGTGTTTTTTAGAATTTGAAAGCACATGTTCCAATTATCCAATGTTTCCTAGTTCTAAGAAACGCAAACCTGCCTGGACAGATCGGATTCTCTGGAGAGTGAAAATGTCCAACTGCTACGACCTTTCGGCAAATTCCACATTACTGGCGAGGAGCCAATCCCCAGATAACAAAAACAACTACATTCAAGTGCTCCAGCATGTTTATCGTAGTCACATGGAGTATCTCATCAGTGACCACAAACCTGTCACCGCCATTTTCTCTCTGAAGGTGAGTCAATAACAGAAAAGTTGTTTCTGTGCTGTGTGGGAGCAAAAAAATAGACTGCTTGTAGAATACTTTCACTTTTTCATGCAGAGTGAGGGGTAATCAATTAATATATTGATGTTCACTTTGGCAACACAGTATTTCACTGAAGGTTCCTGTGGTTGCCTGCAGAGTTGGGTGAAATTCCCAATGCTCATTTCCTCCTCCAACCCTTACTCTGCTGTCCCAGTGTAGATAGAAAGAAACTATTCCCATTATTATAGGATTTGGGGAGATAATCTTCGGACAAGGCTTTTCAGCAGTGAAGTTAGGAAAAACTTTTTGATGTGGTCATGATTGGCATCTATTCATATCCACCCATCTCAGGCTCCAATAGAAATCATGCTGGGTGCTCTTGTGGCTTGAGGTTTGGTGTTTTCAGGTCTCGCATAATTTTCCATCCCATTCAAACCTGATATCTTCTGTTCTTCATCACATCATTCTTCAGGGTTGACAGAGTCTTGGGGAAGAATCTGTGGAAAGTATGAAGCCTTGGGGACAGTGAATCCATGGCTGGAACAGCAGTCTTGGTTCTCAGACTGTGGAAGGATCTTCTGGTTGGGTTAGAATGTATTCCTCTAGCTGTTGAGTCCAGAGCTGGAGACAGAGTTTCAGAATAAGGGGAAGACTAAGATGAGGATGGCTAAACTTGGAATCCTTTACCCCACAGAGCTGTGGCAGTTCAATCATTGAGTATGTTCAAGATAGAAATTGATAGATTTCTTGATACTAATAACATCATGAGATGTAGGATTAGTGGCAATGAGGTAGATGACCTGACATGAATTAATTGAATTTGGAATGGGCTAGTTGGGCTGAATGGCTTGCTTTTGCTTCTGTATTCCTATTTGTCCAAACATATTTCACTCAAAGCTCGTTTTTCTTTGTTTCTCTGATTTTGTTTTTGTAGTTGTCCCATAAAATGCAGACCCCTTTGATTCAGCTCCAGGTAGATGATGAATGGTGCAAACCGTCGGACGCGGTGGTCAGATACAGGGTGGCGAGCACTTTTCCCAAGAGCTCGTGGGACTGGCTTGGTTTGTACAGGGTAAGCTCTCTACTGTGGGAATGTTGTATCTCACAGACATTCAGATATACAGGGATTCCTGTATTTTCATAGATGAGAGGGAAGAAAGCAACGCAAAATCGAATGTGCCCGCATTTGTTGTCAGGGAGCTGCAAAATACCGTGGGAGTCTGGAAATCAAATTCTCACTGGAAAGATCTCATTTTCCAATTCTCCCCACCCTTCATTGGTGACATATGAGGCTCCCGCCCTTCATTTAAATACATTTTAATGAATCTGCATATCAGTAAGAAGCCAACCTGTTACACAATTCTCCCCTCACTGAATAATCAAACCTCGCTGATATGACATCATGCCCCATAGGCAGGTGGGGGTAATGTGTGGTATTGGGAGAGGGAGGTGGGGAGTGAGCTGCAGCCTTTGGAGAGGAAACTCATTAATGATGGGGAGAGGTGGCAGTGACGCAGCGGAAAACACCATGGGTGGGTGGAAGGGAGGGGTGTGGTGAGAGAGAGCCCTAATATCTTGGTGGTGGCGGGAGACTCTGAGATGTTTCACCCTTCTAAAGATAGTGTCTAGATCTCTGTGGAGCTGGCCCTGGGTGGGGCCCTGTCAGACCCCACTCTGCCACACTGATGGTGTAAACCCCATCTCTGGTTTTTTGTTAGAGTGGTTGAAGATCTGATCTGAAAATTTGGCTGTGCATCTGAGAGATACATGCCAGGCTCAATGTGGGGCCAGGCTCAATGTGGGGTGATAGAGAATGGAGCAACTACACCAAGTATCTCTTCATTGCTTGACACTCTGACAAATCATGGGAAGATTCTACCCATTGATATTTCACATGGCTGGCATTTTACAAAATGAGTGCTTCATGTTTCTGGAATCCAAAATCTTATACGGGAGCAATAGGTCATGTCTTGGGACCTTGGAATAGTCAAATTCTCAAACCATGCCATTTGAGACCTACCATTCTATACATATTTCCAGTTCCGCATCAGTTCGGTACATGTATTTAAGTGCCCTCTAAAGCAGCCTATCATGTCAGTCAGTTGTATCAATGCAGTTGCTGAGAATCTTTACATTTTCAGAGTAACTGGCGATGGATGATAAATTCCAGGTTGAGACATCCTAAGAATGATTAGAACAAACATTTGTCTTAGTGTACACTGTGACAGGCCACAGTATTACATTTAGAGATCAGTTCACCTTGAGTGGAGGAATCTAGCCTGATAATGTGTCAAATGTTACATTTGACTTGCTCTTCTCCCACAGATGCCCTGGTTTTGATAGTTGAGATGTAATTGAGGAGATGACATTGTTGCTATGGCACTATGGAGTTGTTGCCATGGCACCAATACCCATTGAGAGAGTTGAGTTCTATTGGTATCTCTGGACAAATGTTTTTTTTTAGAGCAACACAGCACGGGAAAACAGGCCCTTCGGCCCAACGAGCCCGCGCCGCCGTCATAACTATATAGTAACAATTCCATTATCCTATTCTAATTTTAGGTTATTCCTAATATGGAAGAATCTCAATGTAGGGACAATTTGTTTCCCAATCAGCCTAAGAGCGAATTTTTGGGATGTGGGAGGAAATAGTCTGGGATGTGGGAGGATCATATTCTGCTAGAGGTAACAACACCATCATATAGGGTAATTTTTCCTGACTCATTGATCTGTGCAACCTTATCTGGGATGTGGTAATATCTTGTAAATTGAGTTTGTGTGTTTATATATATGCCTTGTTTGTGAACACAACTCCCACTCATCTGATGAAGGGGCAGCACTCCGAAAGCTAGTGGCTTGTGCTACCAAATAAACCTATTGGACTTTAACCTGGTGTTGTGAGACTTCTTACTATAGTTAAGGTAACAGAACTAATATTTAGTGTTAAAATGAGAAGGCAATTTGTATTCTAAATATATTGATGCACTGAAAAGTGTTCTTTTCTTCGCCTCCCTTGCTGTGTAAACAAGAATGGAAAGAAGGAATGCCATTCAGAGATTGGAGACAGCTTTAGTTTTCCAACAGCCTGGACTCCCCCAGTAGCCTCCTCTAATAAATTGCCAGCAGTTGCTATTTAACAGCCAGTTAAACAGTAAAAAAAGCACAACCCTTTTGAAATCCTATGTTACTTCTGACATCAGCCACAAAAAATGAATATAATTAATTTCACAACCATAAATTTTAGTTTCTTTTCCTGCAGGAAACTGTGCTCTGGATCAGATTAAACATGGAGCCAGCAGCAACTGAAAAAAAATAGCTGCAAAGAAAATCCAACTGATCTCTTTTGCTTTTCTTTCCCTTCCATACTTACAGGTTGGTTTTAAGCATCACAAGGACTATGTAACATATGTCTGGGCAAAGCATGATGAAACTGATCCTATGAAGCAATGCTATCAGGTAATTGCTGCCACACAATTATTCCCCAATAACATTGGAAGTAAGCCCATTGTGTCCTGGGATGTGAAATGGGGGTGATGTGTTGGGTTAAACATAGACAGCTCTTCTGCTTACAGGTTCAAATCCAATTTAAAAGCCAGGTTGCTTCAGCAGGAGAGATTTGTGATAGCAGAGTTAGGGATTTGGATTCAGTTCCCGGCTTGGGTCACTATCTAAGTGGAGTTTGTACGTTCTCTCCATGTCTGCACGTGTTTCCTCCGGATGTTCAGGTTTCTTCCCACAGTTGGAATGACACGCTGGTTAGATGCATTGATCTGAACAAGCACCAAAGTGCGATGACTAGGAGATTTTCACAGTAACTTCATTGCACTGTTAATGTAAACCTTACTTTTGACTAATGAATAAACTTTAACTTTAACTTGATGTGTATATTTGCTTCAAAAGATTAATGGTCAAGGCAGAAACCATGTCAGCTTTCACAGTTCCATTGTATTAAGGACAAGAGAATCTAGGAGTATTTGCTCACGAGGAAGATAAATATTGAACGGACTGGTTTGATTGAATTGCCTATTTCCATGTTTTAATTCATGTTTAGATGCAAATTTCCACATCTAATGCTGTCAGAGCTCTATCCAAAATCAGTTTGGACAAGACATCTGATTGAAATTGCTTAAAAATGCACTGCAGAAAACAATTTGGTACTAAATTGGCTGTTTTGTACAGTCCAGTGAAGCAGCTCTTGGGGTAGTGTAGAATCTGAAGTGTGCTGCACCTGAGGTTTCTCACTCTGAAGCACATCAAGAAGTTGATTTGGATGCCTCCACCTAAAATTTCTAGATCACAGTTATTTTAATATTTCAAGAACTTACTGAACTTTCAGCTACATATATTTTATGGTGAAAAAGACACAAGAACAGATATCACTGTGAATAACCCATTTAGCCCAACATTTAACCTATCCTTTTTCTCTGGCCAGTACTTACTCATGCTGAGTGTAGTGCTCATTGTCCATTGCTCTGTCTAATAAGATGGAAGTTTCAATGATCAGAAACAAAAACTAGGCAGGTATTCCCCCTCTAATGACAATTATGTCAATTGTCAAATTCAACAGTTGGAAAGTATGAACAGGATTAGACTATTTACCCACTCTTATTGAAACATTTAAGACTCTGAAGGGGCTTGACAGGACACATTCGGAGAGCATGTTTCCTATCATGGGGGGATCTAGAACTAAGGGGCAGTTTAAAAGTAAGAGGTCTCTCATTAAATACTGAAATGAAGAGCAATTTCTTCTCTGATGACATTAGTTTTTGGGATTCTCTTCCACAGAGAGCAGTGGACGTTGAGGCCTGAATATATACAAGACTGAGTTAGACAGACTTTTGATTGACAAGGAACTTGAACGTTATGGGGACAGGCAGGAAAATAGATCAGCATGATCTGATTGAATGATAGAACAAGTATGATGGGCTAAATGGCCTACTCCGACTCTTATTTCTTATAATCATATGATGTCTCAAGTCTTTTCCATTCAGTGATTTCATGGCTGATTTGCAGTCTAGCCCCAAGTACCTGCCTTTTCCCTACATTCCTTAATAACCTCGGTTAATAAAAATCTATCAATCTCAGATTTAAAATGAATAATTGATCTAACATTAATTGCCTTTTGTGAAGTTTTCTAATTTCACTCCTGAAAGATCTGGCTCTATGTTTGAGTCTGTGCTGCTTCGCCCAGGACTCCCCAACCAGCAACAATTGTTTCTTTCTATTTGGGTTCTCTGTTACATTTAAAATCTTGAAAAACTTTGGCCAAGTAACCTGTAGCCTTCTAAACCCCAAGGATTACAACATTAATGTGTGTCTAGGTAACATTCTGCTTATCCTGAGATCATCAAGCTCGCTGTATACCAGGAATTGACCTTCTTTCTCTGTGCTGCCCATCCCAGTCCACACGGTACTTTCAAATGCTGAAATGCCAGGTAAACTCAGCTTCATTCCTAAATGAAAGTTAAATATCTCCTCCTTAAATATTTTGATTAATTTGAGGTAACCCGTGCTCCAGCAGTTTCACCCTATGCCATAAAAAGCAAAAACTCAGTCCAATATCCAGTGATCCCTATAGCTGTGGCCGTTGAGTTGGGCTCAACTGTGATGCCTGATGTTACTTCGCTGTGGTAAGGCGACTGGCACCCAGACAGAGTCATCTTCTTCAGGGAAAGAGAGAATGGAGAGAAACTTCAGCAAAGGCCATAAGCAAAATGCACTCTATAACAGTTCCTGCTATTATCTGTTGTGGAATTTCTTCTGTCTCTTTGCAGGTCATGTTCAGTGAGGAATCCGTGCCAAAGGGCATTGGAGAGTACATCCTATGCTACTACAGCAACAATTTCAACACTATTGTGGGAGTGACTGAACCCTTCCAGGTCAGAAGATGCAGTTCAAGAACTGGCCTCAATGCTTTTGATTTATCTCTGCTGCATGTGTTTGTGTTTTGTATGTTTTTCACAGTTGGGTATCACAGTGCATGGAGATGATTGTAGTAATGTCCAGGTTTGGTGGCCCAAGAGATGTCATAGCTAGTGCCGTTCGACCTGTAATTAACTTGGCAATTTGATGACAACTTTTTCTATACGGTAGAGAGACTGGAATAGGGTATGAGCTCGGTGATTGCATTTGCAATTAGTTATGTAACAATGGCTTTGATTTTCTGTGCTCATAGAGACATTTTGGTAAACAGCTTAAATCATAGCCAAAAACCTGGACACAGGCTGCTAATGACAAGGAAAACTGTGTTACAAAATTGAATTTTCTCCCATCCTCTCTTGAAGGTGCTGACTCTGGGCGCCAGAATTTCCTGTCAGCTCAATCAATTGGCTTTGTCAATGATTCCCGAGGCTCCCACAACCACTTAGTGAATTTATCTAATGTGTAACTGAGAGAACAGGCCAGCAAGATCCATACCCTTTGAAAAGACTAGGATGATATGTGAACTTCGGCTACCAAAAACAAAATTGTGCTAAAGTACATAATGAATGATGGACTTGTCAATATGGGAAAGGGAAGCTGCATGGACAGCTTTCAATTTTGGCCAACGGTGCTTTGCAAGACAACCATTTGAAGGAATGTAATAATCATTTGAGGACAGTTTCTTTCTCCAATACTACTGAGACATATTTGTAATTATATTGAACCTTTCACAATTCAGGACATCCCAAAGAGCATTCTAGACAATGGGGAGTTTTTGAAGTGGAATCACTGTTGGAATGTAGGAAATATAACAATCAATTTTTACCCAGTAGGTTCTCACAAATAGCATTGTGATGATAATCTGATAAATCTGCCCTTAGATGTTGGTTAAGGGATAAGTATTGGTCAAGACACGGGAGAATTCCCCTGTTCTTCTTTGAAATAGTGTCACAGGATTTTTTTATCTGGTCTGAGAGGGCAGATGGGAGTGTCAGCTCAGTGTCTTAGTCGAAACTTGTCTCCTCCAACAATGCAGCATCCCCCCAATCCTGCACTGGAGTGTCAGCCTCTACTAATGGGACCTGAATCTAGAACCTTTTGCTTCACAAGTGAAGTTACAACAGTGAAGTTTGTAAAACACAGAAAATGAGAATTACATCTGACCACCTTATTTTACACACTGTGTGCTCTGATATTAAAACTGTGTTTTAATATTTTAAACCAGGAATACGAAAGAAAGTTGAAGGTATATAGGTATTCCTGCCAAATGATTTGGAGGAACTGATCGCATTTCAGGAAGGTACTGGAGGGAAGTGCAGTCTCCAGTGGGATTGCAACACTTCAGACTTATAATGATTAATTCCGAACTATCTTTATATGAGGTGGCAGTCACACACAGACCCCAGCATTTTCCCTGTTTTGCTCAAGCATGTAAGAATTATATGCAGACAAATTCAAAATAAATTTCCTATTTTTCCCTTAGATAATTCTGCCCTCCACAAATTCCAACTCCAGCAAATCCGACAGCTCTGATTCTAGCTCAGATGGAGAAGAGATGAGTACCCTGAAGCTGATTCGACCCAAATCCCGCAGCCCCAGCCCAGGCAAAACAAAGAAGAGGCACAGCCGAAGTCGGAGTAAGAGCCCTGTCGCACCAATAACAAAATCCCTGCAGGGTCTCAACCTCACGGTAGGCTCCAAGCACAAAAGCAAAAGCCGCAGCCCCTCGCCCAGAGGGGCTCAGGTGTCAGTCCCCAGACAACTCAAATTGCCAGGAGGCAAAGCCACTGCAGGAAATGGCCAGAACTCAGCAAGTAACCTGAGGGACACACTTTCACTTTCAACCCCAATTACTCTCAAAAATCCAGCAACTCGGGGGAAAGATCAAACCATTTCTGACAGAGGAGCCGCCGTTCCAGGGAGGCCTAGTGGCCAGGCTCAAGAACTGATGGTACAAGCTCGTGACAAACAGCAAAGCGACAGTGCTCAGCATCCACAGTTGTCTTCAAAACTCTTTCAATCACCTCGTCAAGATGGAGCAGTCGCTTTGAAATTTAGTGAAGGAAATCAGCTCGCTACTGGCAAAACACAAGAAGTTCCGGTGCCTGAGTCACGAGCACCAATATGGCAATAGGAGGCCAAGACAGTGCAATATATTCAGAGAGAAGCACTGGCATGAAGAAGACTATGATTGCTGGAGAAGGCAAAGTGACAAGAAATCAAAAGATCTCTTGTTGCCGTGATCCGTCAACAAAGCACAGAGAGACTGGATAGACTGTAGTTGTTACTCATAGTTGAAGGATGTATGGGACAATCAGCCTGCAAGGGTTATCCTGATTTTTAATGTGACATGAGGCTTAATAACTTTTATAGCCTGTGGAGTTGCTGTCTGAATGGAATTATCATGTAATTATTTAATTTATTACTGAATTTACACTGTAAATAATGCCATGACCATACCAATGTGTGATTGGAATTCAGTGCATGCATATGCCAACAAGCTTGCTCCTAGTTGTTATCTGTTCTGTTGCCTCTCTGTCTTTCCCTCTTTATGGTCTTTGTGCTCTTTTTTACCTGTGTGACTTTGTTTCTTTCCTTATTTTACCTGCTGTCTTCAATCCGTGTCTCTTTTTGATTGTTGTCTGTCTGTCTTTCTATATTTGCTTTGCTGCATTTTAGTTCTGTAACGGGGCAATTCTGAAATTGTATGCCCTCCTGGGGAAGTCACCCTTTCAAGCAGCATGGATGAAAGACAAGGACACAACGTTGTATTCTGTAGCTTTAAGCTCCATTTTGCTGCCCTCCCTTTTCCTGCCCCTGCCCCTTCATCCCCACAGCATGTCTTTTTGCTGGGAGTGTGAGTTTAAAGAATCAACTCTGATCTGTCTTTCTCAATGTTTATCCATTATCTGTCACTCTCTATTGCCTGACCTTTACTGTAACAGTGAGTGCCACCTTATTCATGTAAACTGTAGGAATATAGGAAGTGTGCAACAGCACATATAAGAGCAAATTATTGCAGATGCTAGAAACTGAAACCTAAAGAGAAAATGCTGGAAAATCTCAGCAGGGTCTGGCAGCATCAATAAGGAAATAGAAGAGCTAATGTTTCGAATCCAAATAACCTTTTGTCAAAGCTTTGACTAGCTTCAACAAAGAGTCATCCAGAGTTGAAATGTCAGCTCTTTTCTCTCCTCATAGGTGTTGCCAGACTCTGCTGAGATTTTCCAGCATTTCCTGTTTTGGTGACGATACATTATATTCTGCTTCAGAAAGCAGATCCAGGTGTTTTAACTCCTGAGCATGCTGTCTGTTCATTTCTTGCCTGACCAGAGAGAACGTGAAGAATACGGGCTTCTGGAACATTGGTTGGTTCTTGGCTGAGCACAAGCACTTAAGTAATGGTGGGGAAGGTTGCTTTCATTGTGTGTCCCCAACCTTCCTTTCTCGTTGATGTGGGAGCAAAGCTGCAGATTGTTGGGCTGTATTGATGGTGACCTGCTTTCTTCTCAATTCATAGAATCAAAGTGCAGAAAGAGGCCTTTTAGCTCATTGACCACAATCACACCCAGGCCCTTTCCCTGTAACCCCACTTATTTACCCTAGCTACTGTAAGGGACAATTTAGCATGGTCAATCTATCTAACCCACACATCTTTGGAGTGTGGGAAGAAACTGGAACACCTGGAGGAAACTCAGGCAGATGCAGGGAGAACATGCAAACTCCCACAGCCAGTGACCCAAGCCAAGAATCGAACCTGGGTTCCTGGCGCTGTGAGGCAGTAATGCTAACCACTGTAAAATCTTGCTGTTCAGCAGCTTACTGCACTATCCACCTTAGTGGATTAACAGGTTACTTCTGTAATCAAGGAGAGGGGGCATCTCACCTGCTGATTAAATCACTCTCAGGAATAGTGGGGTTTCCTGGTCCTTGTTTAAATCTCCACTAATTATTGACGGTTCACTCACTACAGATGTAGATACTCATATAGTACTGATGTAGAAGTTTATCCAGTACAGATGTAGAAATTTATCTAGCACAGACGTGGAAATTTATCCAGTACAGACGTAGACGTTTATACAGTACAGGTGAAGAAACTCAGGCTGTAGAGATGTGGAATTCATACAGTACAGATGTAGAAATTCACCAAAATTCACAGTACAGATATGGATGTAGATTAACTGTGAACATGTGTGACCATCCAGCTTTGCTCTATGTGGAAAAAAAATGCTGTTGGATGTAGATAATTAGATAAAACTTCTTGCATTAAATATTCTAATTTTTTTCCTTCTCTCTGCACTATGATCATTTTTCTCCTCTTCTGAATATACTGGAATTAGCTGATGCACAATTCTAGAGGCATTAGATGTCCTACTGACCATGGTTCATCTATTAAGTTAGTCAGTATTGCTGAAGATGATAACCAGAAAATAATATAACAAACTTCAGTATAAACATGGACTGCTTAGTGTAGTTGAGAACTCTTTAGTAAAAATGGGACTCTTCAGTATGGATGAGGATTTTTCATTTAAGATGTGGACTATTCACAAGAGACAAGGATGCTTCTAAAGGGACAAGGACTCATTAGACTAAGCCCAGGACTCTTCAATGTAGGCCTGGGCTCTCAAGAAAGATCTTTTTAATGTAGATGAGGATTCATGATTCCAGAGGCAAACCCTTCAGTAGAAAAATGGAAACTTTGGTACAGAAGTACTTTGAACTTTGATTCAGAAGAGGACTCCTCAATGTAGACAATAATTTTTCAGTATAAGGATTCTATAATGTTGGTACAGCAGGGTTAGTAATTCAGAGACTGACAAACTAGTGATATGAGTTCAAATCCCAAACAGCCACTCAGAAATTTAAATTCTGTTAAATCAAATTAATCTGGATTTTTTTGAAAAAACAATATCTGTAATGGTGACTATGAAATTTCAGGATTATTATAAAAACCCACCTTGTTCACTAATGTCCTTTAGGGGAGGAAATTTGCTGTCCTTACCAGGTCTGGCCTATGTTTGACTCCAGACTCACAGAAATGTGGTTGATTTTTAACTGCCCTCTGAAATGGCCAACTCAGTTGTGTCAAAGACATTACAACATTCACCACATGGACCGCAAGAAGGCGACTTGCTCACCACCACCTTCATGAGGGCAATTTGGAATGGGTAATAAATGTTAGTCTTGCCAGTGACACCCACATCCTGTGAATGAATTCTGGAACCTAAGGTTCTTCTGCAGTGGAGGCATGTTGTTGTGCAGGTAAGTGACATTTACAGCCTTGGATTGGCTTCCTCCTCCTTTCTCTGCCGCAACCGTCATGCCTTGCTGTCAAGTTGCTGAACCTCAAAATGGCTTTCACCTTGATGGACTGGGTGGAGCCATGTCAAATGGTTCACAGGCATGTTCTTCCAGTGTTAATGCTCCATGCCAAAGAGTAGCCGTAAGCATATCTTTGTACATTTTCTTCTGGCTGCCTTTAGAGTGTTGACCAATGGAGAGCTAGGAAAAAAGAACCTGACAAGGGAAGAAGTTTCCAAGCATCTGGGTGCAATAGCCCATCCTTTTTGCAGAATTAGGGCTTTGATGCTGATAGACATAGCTTGAGGGAGGCTGCTAGTGTTGGTCTGGTAGTCATCATATTTGATCCCTGGATTCAATTCTGCATAAATGATGACTCTTCAAGAGAAATGAGAACTCCTCAGCAAATAGGTGGACTCCAGTATACTTGAAGAATTTTCAGTATAAACTCAGCATCTTCAGAAAGAGTTTCCTGGTGCAGATCATCACTCTTTAATAAAGATGTTAATTCTTCTGTATTGACTAAGGCTAATCAATATAAAGATTCTTCACTGTAGACTAGAAATCTCAAGTAAAAATGTGGATTCCTCAATGTAGATAAAAATCCTTCAGTATAGATGAGGTCTCTCTTGTAATGTGAATAAAGGTATTTCAGTATAAGATGAAGATTCCTCGGTATAAGGACTCTTCAGTGTACATGTGAATTTTTCAACATAAGGACTCTTCACAGTAGACAAGAACTCTCCAGTATAAGACGAGGATCTTCCATTGTACAAGTGGACTTTTCAGTATAGATATATTATGTTTCAGTATGGACATGGCTTGGAGGCTGGAAAGGACAAGGTCATGTTGCAATTTTATGGTTTGCAATGAGAAAGCAAGTACTGAGAGATCAGAGGTGGAATAAAGAGCATTTCATTAATACCCTGTCGTTCAGTGTTGTTAAATCTGCATAGTTGCCTATTCCTGCTGAGAACAGTATTCTAGCAGTAACTTTATAATTTACAAAATCATTCTAAATTTGTGGAACTTGTTGACGAGTTCTATCTAGTTTGACTTTAGAGATAACTTTGGGCTTTTAGAGCCTAACTTTACAACTAGCAACATTTTAATAGGATTTCAAGTTGGGATATAACTTCCTTTCATCACAATCTAGGCCATGAGAATTTCACAGCTAATGGCTTCATTAGTTTCTAAATGTAAAACTTTTGTAATGCACTGAAATATTCTGCAGCCTAAATATAAGGAAATCTCTTAGCATTCACTTACATGACAGAATTCGGGACAGTTGAGCAGAATTTGAACTGGAAGCATTGGCTGTCTGTCATTGCTTTGTATGTTGTGTGTGTGTGAAATTCCTGTCTTCCGTTGATTAAAGTCAACTGTAAAACATGACATGCATTGTGGATGGAAAACTTGCACTGTGGTTAAACAATGATGCACAATAAAGTTTATTGTAATCTTGAACTTTGTATTTATTTTACAGAGATGTTAGGCGAAAACATTTTCATTATGGGTTTTACCCTGAATGGTTTGAAACAGGAGTTTGCTCAAGGTAGGTCATCTCTCTGGGTATTGCAGGAGATATTTAAATTTTAAACCTATTTTAAAACTCAAGCAATCAAACACTGAGCAATGATATTTTGAGTGTTAAGCAATCATTTTCAAGTATTTGAGGACCACATTTATAAAAAATCGCATTTTATTACATTAATCAAACAGCGAACAGTAGGAACACAAAATAATCAAAGGTCTGTGGCGCCAACGTGTATATCCATCAAATGCCCAGATGAAAAATTGGACAACCTGCCAAAATGATGTAAGTGACTTGCAGCTGAGATGGACTTGGATCAAGAGTACATGTTTGTGGAAAATGTCCATATTTCATCATTAATATATAGAGAGTAAAGTTTGCCCTCTGGGTACAAAAGCGAGCCAGGCACAACAGCACTTGAGAAATGCTTTATCTCAAATTGTTGTTTAAATTCATTTCCACGTCAACAAATGTAGAATCCACCATGAATAGGCGCAGTGTAATTCTTAATTAAAAAAAATCTTCAGAAAATACCCCTGGCTATATTGAAGAGTAGTAACTTTTGATTAGTATAGCTGAAAATGGGGTTATCATAAAAAAATTACTTTTGATCAGTGTTATTTCTGTAAGACGTGCACACTCCCATTTAACTTCACAGTTGTTTTTGACTTTAGGATCTTATTAAGTAATAATTTGCACAGACACAGGCTTTTTAGCTTAAGCACAAACATTTTTATTAAAAGCAAAACACTCCCAATGGTTAATGCAAGAACTTTACGTTTATCTAATAATGTTGCACAGCAGTTAAAACAATGACTTATTAATAAAAAAATCTCCATTTAAAAAAAAAACACAGGCAAAGCCCCACATTTCCAACCAGTCTTCAACTGAAACCCCCTCAGGAGTTTGTTGCTGCTGTTAAAACTATCTTTAAAACTCAACCTCAATATCCCTCAGATCCAGCTGATGCTCTCAATCCCCCAAACAGTTGGTCCTTGATAGGAGCTGTTGGTCATGAATTAGGACAGCCATTTTTAACCCTCCTTTATGATTGAAGTGCCAGACTCAATTACTTTGCCCTGTACAAAATGTTATCAAAAATATCAGTGCATGTTCTTGGAGACATCCTGTTTGATGGCCAATGCTTAGCATTTTTTAATCTCTTTAGGCCTGGCTCTTGCCTAAGTTCAGATAAATCATTCACCATGATGTCATTTCCACAAACAAAACAGTGGACCCTGTTCTGGTGTGATGTCTCTGGCTCCTAAGTTTGATGTGAACTGATCAAGTCCATTATACTAATAATAATATAAAAGCAAAATACTGCAGATGCTGGAATCTGAAACAAGAAGAGAAAATGCTGGAAAATCTCAGCAGGTCTGACAGCTTCTGTGGAGACAGAACAGAGCCAACGTTTTGAGGCTGCATGACCCTTTGTCTATTACTCCTTAGCTGTTGTTAACTGTTTGTATAATGACTGTTGTCTGGGGCCATCAGCCCTGATGGTCTTCCAGCTTCTTTAATAGTCTGATGGCCACAGTTTTGTCTTTGAGATGGTTATGTCCCAGATGGTTATGTCCCTTATGTCTTAGTTTGTGTATCAATATGTTTTGAAAGTTAACTCCTATTAGACAGATGAGGTTTGGCCTATTTGCAGTACTTGAGTCTATGAAGCTTTTGGGGTTTTATATTTAATGAAAGCCCAGTTGGCAGGAATTCTGATCCTACATCTATCATCTGTGAGTAACCTTATTGTAAGGAATTGAAAATAAATTTAAAAATGTGAGACCATTTGCAATATTGAGTTAGTGGCCAGTTTCTTATGAAACAAAATAAATCAAGAGCTTTTAAAATAGGTCGATTGGTATCTTTTTGCCGATTTAATTCTCAAAACCTTTTTGAAGTCCCAAAAAGGAGTGCAATTTGTGGAAACTTGTAATGGTGACCACTTGATTCTGGGTAGTGAATATGCTGACCTCCAGTACAATGTTGTCAAACTAGCTTGAACAACTATGGAAACTTGCTGTGTTCTGAACATAATTTCTGCTTAAAATTCTAAAATCTTTTGCATGGTTACACTGACAAAACTAGGACAACCAAACACAAACACTATTCAATGATTTGCTCTGCCACTTGTATATACTGATGTACAGGTTTCCTATTCCCTGCACTAACTGCTTTACTCATTGCTTCCACAAGATGGAGATAAATGTTAATACTGTATAAGAATCTGAATAATGACATTCTGAGGTGTAGACTAGAGGACAGCATGAAATGTGGATTCCTAGTTCATATAATAATTGTGAATATTCAGAGTTTTGTAGAATTTGAGGCTGTAGAAACAGATCATTTGGTTGAACTGGTCTGTCTTTATGCTCCATATGACCGTCCTCTAAAGCCTCTTCATCCATCCCTAACGACAAATTCTATTTCTTTCCCCCTTGTGTGTTTATCCTGCTTCTTATGCCACTCACCTCAACCAGTCAGTTCTATATTCTCACCATTTCCTGCATAAAGCAGTTTCTTCTGGAATTCCTGTTGGATTTATTTATGCCGCTCATATATTTGTGGGCCTTGGTTTGGACTCCCTTACAAGTAAAAAAATATTTTCTTTGTCTACCCTTTCATTAGTCTCAAAGACGTCTTTCAATTCACCCATCCTGTTCAACCCTTCCTGTGACCCCATATTTCTAATTATAACATGAACTTAGTCTATTTTACATTCAGTAAAAAAAGCTGACTTCACTAACGTTAGCATCATATGGTACAGTCCCAGAATCTGTATTATCTGTAACTGGTTATCTGTAGCTGAAGGCAAATGATACCTGTTCTGAAGGGAAGATTATTGTGCAATGTTAGCTGGTTGCTGAGCAGTCACAGGGGCTCTGCCATTTGTGTTCAGTGCCTCCATGCTTCTCCACTTCCCTGCTGCATTAGGAAGGGGGGAAAAGAGTCAGTGAGACCTTCCACTTCTAACAATGAAAAAGTGACTGCTGAAGAATTTTTCTATATGGACATCAGCTGAGGACAGCTTAGATTTAGTCATGGGATCTTGCACAACTGATTAATCTCTAGACGATTTCTCTTCTGGACTCATTCATTCAAAATACAAAAGTGAGTTACTATCTATGCGCCTGCAATAAATGTTAGTGCAATTCAAAAGCAAAAAGATTGGCAGAAGAAAACAAAAGTACAGACTTGCCTTGTATGTTGTAAAGAATGAGATAATCTGGAGTGTGTTTCCATAATGTAATTTTGTAATTTCAGATCCTGATGCTTAACCATGTAATTTAACTTTTATAATTCTGCCTGTCCCCCGCGACCTATCACCAAACTACAACTGAACTATCCAACTAAATAAATCACTTAATAAAGTAAAATGGCATATCACTGTAGTAAGTGTCATCACAACTTGTCACTTGAAATGCCATGGCGAGACAAGTTGATTAGTACTGTGCTGTTTATCTCGTCTTATGGAGTTACTGGTTGGGGTACAGTTTATGGATATGACAGCCTCTCAGTGCATTACAGAACGTGGCATTCCTCAAGAGTGAATGCACCAGAGGGTGCCAGCAGGTTATCAATTGTGCAAAATTTCACAGTTAACCCTGAACTTGTCTTTACCTGATGTCATTCCAGCATGCACAGTGTCACATACACAAGTTGGATTGTTGCCATGTCATGTCAGATCATTTGACACCAAACTGATATAATTAGGACAATAAGCAGAGGAATGAGAGAAAGAATGAGCAAATGCACACTTTATTTGTCTCAGGATTGGGGGAAATGGGAGTCATACACAGAGGTAGCCAGAAGATGCACTGGAGCCCCTTTGGAAGACCCCATGCAAGACCTGCACTGAATTGCCCAGGAAGTTTAATTTCCCTACACCAGGAACCAGATTACAATTTAAATCAGAAATTTTGGATGGTTCCAACTCATACAGCAGAATAGTTAGGAAAAGTTAGGACAGTTAAAACTACTTCTATCTCCTCGGCAATAATGGTATTGATCACTCTAAACTTCCATGACTATCCTCCAACCTCTGAACCATGGACTAACTTCCCCTGACTCCCTCCCCAGATATTTCCCTGATCATCTGACTTACCTGACCACCTCTCCACAACCCAGACTACACCCAACCCTAACTATGACGTTGACCACCTAACTAGCACCCCATAGCCTCCAACTACTCCGTCACCCCTCCCAATTACCTAAATACTCATTTATCTTCCCCTGACCCCACCCGCTACCCATCCAATCTACCCACTCACCTATTTACTTAGTCACTTGCCTTTTGCCTGCCAAAGTCTTTAAGCTTATTCTTTACAGCAGTTTATGCGATAAAATGGGGGAGTGGTTTAATTTGCCTTGATATTGCTGTCCTGTCCAGGAAAGTCTTGGGGGCTGCTCTGCTGCACATTTTCACTAGGCTTGGGTCAGAAGATTGGATGAAAAATGTGCAACTCTATTCTAATGTAAGTGAAGAGGTGTGGAAAGGCAATCTTATGGTGATTGTCATTTCACACAAGTCCTGGGTCCAGGAATTCTTACTATTCTTTTCAAAATCCAATACAATTTATTGTTGCACTTTTGCAACAATTGTAAGTCACAATTAGCGTGAAGATTTACTGAAATAAAAGTGCTGTGATGTGGAGTTCAGAGTTTCAGTGTTGAAGTGACTGATAAAGCTTTCATTTTACTCAGACTGTTTCTTCCATCTGTTCAAACCTTTGTCCTATTTATCATTCTCTTAGAAACGAAATCTGGCAAAACCAACCACTTCAATCTGTGTACTCTTTATCATGATCTTTCTAGTTTTGGGAATGGTTTGCATTACAGATCTTGGCTGTTAAATATAAAATATTTTTGCAATTGTCCAAATCTCTGAAGCAGTTAATTATTGTAATGCAGTTTGCAAATAATTTTTTATGCTTTTATAGTTAAAGCCTGAATCATTTGTAAACACTTGTTGTACAGTTTAACAGAATCAGTGCCAATCGATGTTTCATTTTTGTTTCTTTCTTGTCGTTTAGTTAATGGATAGAGAGATTTGTCCACAGTCCTTCGGGCTTTTAAAATCTTCTGGAGATGTCTGGATTTGGAAAGGACAGCCACAGTGGAATGTTTCTCACACCTAGAAAATAAATCATTTGTTGTAATGGGTAAATTGAGGACACCATCAAGACCAAGCAAATGACACACTGTATTTTGTGCACTATGGGGCCACCTTTACATTGAGCTTTCTGAGAGACCATTGTGAATGATGCAGTGTTCTGTATTTTGCTTCTCAATTCTCTTTTATTCATCCCATGATGGTGCTCACTCTCAATTACCAACATCCCCCCTCAGATTGTTTAACTCAACACGTACTTGGCCATCAAACTTTTGCAACTAATCTAATTCCTGCAGTTTTGTCCATTTGTTGAAGACTTGCTTAATTTATAACACCAACCTAAGAAATTGTTGCTTGATTAAGTTATGAAAGGTGTCAGCAACCGGAATATATTCTATCCTACTGTTACATTTGACTGTGTATGAAGCATTCCCATGTTGAGTATATTTTAATTAGATGCTACCCCATCACATCAAGCACATCCCAGGACAGATACAACATGGATTGAATGTTGAGTAAAGCTTCCTCAAGCATAGGTTAAATGGAATGCAAGATTCTCTCTGCTTCGACAATATGCCTTAAGACCAACTTAGGAATTGGACAGGAATGGCCAAACCTTTTAAAATTCAGAGCTACATGTAACGATCTTCAGACATTCTAGAGCCTCAATGCATGGACAATCTTTACAGATCATTATTATTACTATTGCACACACCTAAAGCAACCTTCAGTTTTTTTCCTCTAATCTTCTAGATTTCCTTCATACACAATTCAGTTTGTGCCAAAACAATCCTGCTTCACTGACACTCTACTGACTTCTGTAGCCTTGCTCTAATGTGGAAAATTTGTGGAAAATGTGATTTGACTTGAAAATAAGTTGTCGCCACCTACTGGAAATCAAATTTGAATCAGAATACCTGTATCTCAATACAGTTAATTCTTACCTTCCTGTTTTGTATTAAATGTTTTCTCTATTTCCAGATAGAAGCCAAAAATTGGATGGCCAGGGTGAGTTAGTGGGACAGAGAAAAATTTGCTGAAGGTAATGTGGCGCTACTTAAGATCAGTGGGAAACAATTGATCTTAAGGCGCTGAAATGAATCATTGATCTTATTCCTTCTCCTTCCGTCCTGCCAGTGTTGCTGCCTGCTCTTTGGTTCTCTTCCACTGAAGCTGTTTACTTCCCTCCAATGATTTAACAGGTTTAACAGCACAAGAAATGAGCCACGAATATGTTTCAAAGATCCCCATGCCGATTGTGAGTCTTGGTTTACCTATCCCTGGAATAGGACCTCACACAACAACAAACCTGGTGACCCCCTTCCACACCAGCACAAAGCGCTGATACCACAAAAAGAAGTGAAACTCACGGCCCCTGCTCCTCTTTGCTGCAATTCCCCAGCACTGATTTCAGCCGGAAGCAATTCGGCGACACAAATTCCAACAGCAGATCTTCCACCGTGTTCACATTCACTTTTTTCTTCATCTGTTCTGCCAACCTAAAAGAAACCGAATAAATTCCTTCTTATCAGACATGTTGATGAAGTGAGCATTGATTTTACAGTCACTGATAAGTGTAACAAAACTGAAGCATTTTGGTTGTGAAGGATTTACTACTGGATTCTTTCTTGCTGGTCACAGGCTAAAGTAGGGTACCATTTGTAAAGAATGCACATTACAACCATCATTCACACCCCAAAGACTGTGCATTAATATACAAAAATGATTGTCTTTGGATGGAGACTCATCTCACTGATCTGCCAACCCACTGATCACAAGCATCTTTCAAGTGGTTCACAATATATGTTTGCTAGTTGGGAAAAACTATTTTGTATCCAATGAAAGTCTGACTAAAACTATTAATCATATCTGCATTTAGGTAATTGCCTTTGTTTTGATTTGTCATCAATGAAATGTGGACTAATTGCAATCAGGGAGCAGTAGGTCTGAAGCAAAAGGATTCATGATCGAACATGGCATGTTTGCATTGGCATTTGCGTTTCAAGAATCAGTCTTAGGTTGGGTTTTAGCAGAGGAGAAATATCGTTGGTGGTCTTGATTATTGCAAATAACGTTTGTCAATACTCTGTGTACACCTTTAACACTGAGCACTGTTCTTTTACCTCTACAATATTACATAAATGTGTCAAGTAGTTAATCAGTTCATCTGATCAAGACTAATAACATATATTCTTCCACTTCCTGAAGAAGATTACAATGGAAAGACCTCTTCTTAACCCTTGCTACATTTATTTCAATATTGAGCATGTTTGAATCAACTCAGAATCACAAGACAAAAAAGAGAATGATAATTCTTTACTTATGGAGGCTTGGAAAGAAAAGGGACTAATAGCAAGTTTAAGCTTCTGCTTGGTGTCAAAGTCTCTGCAATGTGCTGTGTTGTAGATCTTGGTGTTCCTCTCTTGCTTGACACAGCAGGGGCACTACTGCCCAATCATGAGCCTGCCCTAGTCACCCGCTCTTCAGTTTCCAGGGGTGTGTCTCACACTAAATTCACCGAACTAAGCTTTAAAATTAATGATAACTTGCAACTGGTGAGGAAACCTGAGGTTTTCCTCCATTTATAGAAACCATAGAAAATTTACAGCTCAGAAACAGGCCTTTTGGCCCTCCTTGTCTGTGCTGAACCATTTTTTGCTAGTCCCACTGACCTGCACTTGGACCATATCCCTCCATACCCCTTTCATCCATGTATCTGTCCAGGATTTTCTTAAATGTTAAAAGTGACCCTGTATTTACCACTTCATCCAGCAGCTCATTCCACACTCCCACCGCTCTCTGTGTGAAGGAAGCTCCTCCCCCTAATATTCCCTTTAAACTTTTCTCCTTTCACTCTTAACCCATGCCCTCTTTTTTTCCCCCTAGCCTTAGTGGAAAAAACCTGCTTGCATTCACTCTATCTATACCCATCAAAATCTTATACACCTCTATCAAATCTCCCTTCATTCTTCTACACTCCAGAAAATAAAGTCCTAACCTATTCAATCTCTCTCTGTAACTCAGCTTCTCAAGTCCTGCAACATCCTTGTGAACCTTCTCTGCACTCTTTCAACTTTATCTACATCTTTCCTGTAACTAGGTGACCAAAACTGTACACAATACTCTAAATTTGGCCTCACCAGTGCTTTATATAACCTTACCATAAATACTCCAACTTTTATACTTGGTACTCCAATTTATAAAGGCCAGTGTACCAAAAGCACTCTTTATGACCCTATCTATCTGTGACATTATTTTTAGGGAATTCTGTACCTGTATTCCCAGATCCCTCTGTTCAACTGCACTCTTCAGAGTCCTACCATTTACTCTCTACGTTCTATTTTGGTTTGTCCTTCCAAAGTGCAATACCTCATATTTGTCTGCCATTCTATTTGCCATTTTTCAGCCCATTTTTCTAGTTGGTCCAAATCCTCTGCAAGCTTTGAAAATGTTCTTCACTGTCCACTACATCTCCAATCTTTGTATCATCTGCAGATCTGCTGATCCAATTTACCACATTATCATCCAGATCATTGATATAGATGACAAACAACAATGGACCCAACACCAATCCCTGCGGCACACCACCAGTCACAGGCCTCCACTCAGGGAAGCAATCATCCACAACCATTCTCTGGCTTCTTCCATTGAGCCAGTGTCTAACCCAATTTACTACCTCCCCATGTATACCTAGCAACTGAACCTTCCTAACTAACCTCCCATGAGGGACCTTATCAAAAGCCTTGCTAAAATCCAGGTAGACAATATCCACTGCCTTTTCTTCATCCACTTTCCTGGTAACCTCCTCGAAAAACTCTAATAGATTGGTCAAATATGACATACCATGCACAGAGCCATTTTGGCTCTCCCGAATAAATCCCTGTCTATCCAAATATTTGTAGATCCTATCCCTTATCACACCTTCCAATAACTTGCCCACCACCCTCGTCAAACCTACTGACCTATAATTTCCCGGATTTCTTTTGGAACCTTTTTTAAACAACGGAACAACATGAGCCACCCTCCAATCATCTGGCACCTCCCCCATGCATACTGACATTTTAAATATGTCTGCCAGGGCCCCTGCAAATTCACTACAACCTCCCTGTGGGAATCTGAGGGAATACCGGTCCGGTCCTGGGGAGTTATCCACTCTGATTTGCCTCAAGACAGCCAGCACTCCTCCTTTTTAACCTGTAAAGGTTCCATGACTTCCCTAACTGTTTGCCCTATTTCCATAAACTCCATGCCCATTTTCTCAGTAAATACAGATGCAAACGAAGACCATTTAATATCTCTTCCATCTCCTTTCATTCCATACACAGTCTAGTACTCTGGTTTTAAGAGGACCAAATTTATCCCTCACTATCCTTTTGCTCTTAACATACCTATAAAAGCTCTTTGGATTTTCCTTCGCTCTGTCTGCCAAAGCAACTCATGTCTTTTTTTAGCCCGCTTCATTTCCCTCTTAAGTAGCTTCTTGCACTTTTTATACTCCTCGAGCATCTGATCTGTTCCTTGCTGCTTGTACATTTCATACAACTCTCTTCCTCTTAACCAGCATTACAATCTCCCTTGAGAACCAAGTTTCTTTGTTCCTATTTACTTTGCCTTTAATCCTGACAGGAACATACAAACTCTGCGCTCTCCAAATTTCTCCTTTGAACTTCTCACTGATGTTACTGGGGTGATAAGGATCCTTCTCAAATAGCTGATCTCAGCCATCACATCACTTGGAGCTAAAAACCTCTGAAGATCTGCATTTCAGTGGGAAAATCAGCAGACCCCTCTGTCCCAGATTATAGTACAGTGAGTTCCAACTAGACGTTGTATGAGCACTAGATTTTTGATGCCCCTGCCAGCCTGTGGAGCAATGAGTTTACCTCTTAGTGCAGTTGCAGTGATATAGAATCTTGTGCTCCTGGTTGTCATAAGAGAATTTGAATTCCTGCGGAGAGATTGTATGCTCACACTGATCCAGGGATTTGTAACGGTTGCAACTTCTGGAATTATCTGTAAAAGGGAGTAATACATATTACTAAAACACTTTGCTGGAGAATTCTTTGCAAAGGATAAATTTCTGCCCTTTCAGCTGTTCAACCCTCCCACTTTTGGTAATCCATTATTGGCAATAATACTGCTACATGGTATAGTCTCATTATTGTTATAAAACAGTGTATTCTCCAGCTCACTATGAATCATGTAATGGCGGAA
The DNA here is from genome assembly GCA_024679065.1 of Sphyrna mokarran. NCBI lineage: Eukaryota > Metazoa > Chordata > Chondrichthyes > Carcharhiniformes > Carcharhinidae > Sphyrna > Sphyrna mokarran. The sequence continues at coordinate 35,455,827 of JAGIQG010000020.1, read as the reverse complement.
CTGCCAGTATATATTACCATAGCATTGTTTGATAAAGAATGGTGTTTATGAGGTGCAAGAGGCTTGAGTAGAGCCTCTTGAGTATTTATATTCAACACTGCAACTTGGTCTTAATCAGCAGCTGGGAGATGTGATATTCATTTTCCAGTATACAGAATCACAGACATTGTATGCAAAAATATTAATTAAGAAGTTGGAGGGGACAGTCAGCACAACGTCACAACCAATTACACTTGAGGCAAGAAATTTTTTAAAATGTAACTGGGGAAAATAATCTAGGGAGTCAACTTTGTGAGGAAGGGCATTAAGTAAATGACATTCTCTATTCAAAAAGCATGCAGTATAGTGGAAACAAATGCAAGAATATTAAAATCAGAGCTTGTATTGTCCATAATTGAGTGTCAGCTGGAGTGGGAGGGAGATGGACATAGAGTTGTCAAAGTCTTAGCAGAACTTTGAACATGATTTAGAGGGATTGGTTGTTATCAGAGATGGTCAGTAATTTTTTCATTATGATTTACAATGAAGAACATTGATTCACTCAGATAGAATTTATTGAGTTAGGGAAATAATTAAACACAAAATTACTATTATCAGATGTGACAGATGATAATGGCAGACATTTTTTTAATTTTTCTAATTAGCGCATTATTGTTTTGAGACATGAAAAAGATTTTGATTTGCAATGTTAAGTTCATATTTGAAATTGAGTAAAGGAGAGAGTTTGCAAGAATTCTTCTGATTACAAACCTATCTTAAATTGTAAATCCCTCAAGAAATATTTTGATAAATGAAAATAAATTTAAGTTTATTTATTAATATCACAAGAAGGCTTACCTTAACACTGCAATGAAGTTACTGTGAAAACCCTCCGGTGCCTGTTTGGGTGCATTGAGGGAGAATTTAGCACAGCCAATACACCTAATCAGCATGTCTTTTAGATTGTAGGAAGAAACCAGAGCACCTGGAGAAAATCCAGACATGGGGAGAATGTGCAAACTCCATACAGACAATGACGCAAGCTGGGAATCAAACTCAGGTCCCTTGTGCTGTCAGGCAGCAATGCTAACCACTGTGCCATAGTGGCATTCCAATGCTAATTTGATTGGAATTTTTAAAAGTTTGATGGAAGTATTGAGACTTGGGAACACTGCATGGCCCTAACATAGTGCTTTGACATTGCTGTCCTGGTCCCTGTCACATTCTACCTCTGTGCTGCTGTGCCACTTGCCTGCTAAGATATTTCAAATACAACTTACTTCTTGGTTCAATAAATAACAATAGTAAAACATTTAAGTAAAGTTTTTGCTGAACCTTTAGTTTTAGTCTGGTGAAGCTGGATTGGATCCAGAGACTGATGGACACAAGAGGAGCCACCAATGATTCCAGAATGGCTCCAATTTCCGATTCCACATTCTGGATTGATAGGTGTAAGGCCTTTTCTATCCATGTGATTTGGCAAGGAGTTTGAACTTTTGTTCTTGGAAAACCTGCTCAAGTTGAATTTTTTTCTTGAGGGAATGGAGAAAAAGCTATCCACATTGTTTTTTACAATGTTCTTGCCCAGCCTTATCAATGGCAGAGTTCCATTTTGACTCAATAATAAAGTGGAGGCCGTACTCTTGGGTAAGCTGCTTGTTGTGCTCAATTGCCCCAGGATAGTGACACCATGTTCTTTACTGATATTTTCATCCCATCCAGTAACTGTGCTGCCATCCCCTTGGCTATTTACAGCATTGGAAGCATTTCTTTGCAAAAGCTTTCTTGAAACATTCTTCTCCTTCAGTTCCACAGGGAATAAATTTTTCATCAAATTTTGCCTGTGGACAGGGCTGAAATCTGTCTCATTGTGTACCATTGTGGACGTCATATTTGCTTTCATCTTCAAGGTATTTTCGGAAATAACTTTGGTTTTCTGCCCCCGGTGATCATGAGTGCACTTTTGACATGTCTTATTGTTTTCTATCTTCTTCCTTTGGATTGGATTTGGCAACAAATTAAGAGAGGTGGCTGTTTGATTCTGTCTGCCAGTCGTTGTAGGGCTTGACGTGGGTTTGGAACCTGAAATGGGCTGATTGTAGTTGTATTTGGATTGAGAATGTAAAATGGCCTGCGGCACCAGTTCAGTGACATTGCAACTGAGAGAGAAAGAGATGCACAAACACAAGTCAGTTAAACTTTAGCTGAGGAGAAACATGCACCATCAATAGTCTGTTCCTTCAATTTACCGGAGAGGTTTTTAATACAGCTCCTTCTGGTTCTAACCTCTGCACAAAGCTACCCTTAAGTCAACACAAATTTGCACTGAAATAGATAGCAGCCACAAGCACATCTATCGAATGAAAATGGTATTCCAATGGCTCAGGGGTTGTTACAGCAGAGCTTGAGTTTGGAACATATTGCAGGGTAACAGAAGATCAACAGAAGTCAGGCAGGGGCTTAAAATAGTCCGGATTCTTGGATCTCAGCCCCAAAAAGCTAGACAAGTGAATTCTTATTGGGGTTGGGCGTTTGTGGTTCTTTCATCCACCCTATAAAAGTCCAGTGACATTGGAAAGTGACAGGGATGCCTTCCCACTCCACCAGAATTCCAGTCGATCCTACCTCCCAGGTCTCACTAAAAAAGCTCTGCATACTAGGTAGTGCAAGCATGGTTGACATGGTGTCCAGATTTTGACCTTTCATTGGAATACTGGCAGTATCAGTAAATCAGGAATCTTTAAAGATTGTGCCAATATACTAATCAGGCTTTTTATCTGGTACAACCAACTCAACCCACAAGTGACTTGCTAGAGCCATATCTTTTCACCCATCAAGCAAGTATCTCAAGTGGCATTTTGAGTGCCCACCAGCACTGTTCACATTGATTGATCTTACTCTGACCCTAAATACCCCAATAAGATTGGTGTTTAGTACCCAGATGAGTCTTTGGGCTCCTTTAAGGAGTCTATTTAGTCACAATACCCCTAGGAAAAAAGAGACATCTTGGTTTCCCATTGTGATTACCATCCAAAGCTCCCTCTTTTTTCTTACAGAATTTATCTGTAAGACTGGTGGGTATGCACAAGATTGAACTTGACTTTATTGCCTTTGATAGGTGTTGAAATTCACTGTGTAGATTAATTACTGAGGGATTGTTTACAAACTCACTTCAGAATTGCATTTGCCAAGTGCCAACACTGGGAATTAGGTGCCATAGTTACCAGTTCCCACATTCATTTTAACGCAAAGGTCCACTCCCTCTACTGGCTATGCCCAATATGTGCTCCTGATTGGCAAAGGTCTGTGTTGGAAATGTAGATTCTAAAATTTATCCTACAAAGAATTGTCACTTGGAATATAATCAGTACACAGGAATATAACACAAAGGATACTATCTTTGGGAGGGGTGGTGAAGAAAGAAAGAAAATTTATCGTAAGACTCACTGGTTCCACCTTGTCTTTTTAACACAATGTTCAACTAGCTCCAGATCGAAGCAGGGGGCCTGGAGGATGCTGAAAAATGTTATTCCAACCAGTCTGGATATTGTATTGTTGACATTCAGGAGACACCTTCTGAACCTGATGTCAGAGGGAAATAAAGTTAACAAAGATTAATTTTCATGATGCTGAATTTCCCAGTGTTGATGTTAACAGGATAACCTGAAGCACTGTTACTGTTTTTTTGCCTTTCCCTCATGTTTCCTTCGCTTCCAGTCATTCAGCCAAGCCAGCTTATACTTTTGCCCTCTTGGGTAATTTGCCTCACCTTGTCAAATTCCTACTCTAACCCATTACTATTCTTTTGCCTTCCTATTCTATGGCGACCATTTCAAACTTTAATACCACTTCAATAAATTCACTTCCCCTGCCTATCTGCATATTCTCCAAAAGACCCATCAAGACTCCTATCACTGCTTCCTTTAGAACACCAACCTTCCCCACAGAGCACAGCCACAGGGCATTAAACTCACCTTCATCATTCTTCCTCCTGCCCCCACCCCCCACCTTACTTGCTGTTTACTTGTTTTTGAATTGCAGCTCAGCATACAGGAGAAATAGTTGGTGAATGGTGGGGACTGGTGAGAGGGTCAGAGTGAGTGATTGGAGGGTGGTATTACGATGGCCAGAAAGGCCATGGGGGATCATCAGTAGATCTTCCTGCTGGCTGTGTGGAATATGAACTGCCTTATTGAGCAAATGGAGGCTTGCCCAATGACAAGCAGTCAGCAGAGGTTCTTAAACCTGTTATTTTACCAGGACTTTAGTTGTAGGTCCTGAGGTGAAGATTATCTGACTGTAAGCCATAATGCGGCCCTTTTCATTGGTGCGCGACAAAGAGTGTTGGTGATGGGAAACTGGAATTTGGCTGAACTACTACTTTAGCAACAAGGAGAATTTTTTCCTCCCTCTTTCCCTCCAGATAACATCTATAAGTCAAGAATGTTCAATGATAAGACAAAAATCTTTGTGCCTCATTTCAGGAAATCTGAGCCTTAAGACACCAGAGGGGAAGATCAGGCTTAGTAAAGTGAGAGCATGTGTTATTCCTTACATGCTAACAACATTGAAAGAGATAGAAAACAACAAGTTATACTGTTGTCAGCATGCAGGTCCTTAACTTTGTGTGATAAGGAGTCTGATGTATTTGGTTGTCCAACTCAAAAATGAGCAAGTAGACCTGGTGAAATCTACAATGTCCCGAGCTTTCTGTATTTCTCCAGAGATATCGTTTCAGCATGGTTGTGAGAACTTCTGGGGCACCTGTCACTGAGTCCTTGGCTAGATTGCAGAAATTAGCTGAATATTGTGAATTTGGACTGTCTCTCAATGAAATGATGCAAGACAGATTGGTATGTGAAATAAATGACCAAACCATCCAAAAGAGAAGCTGTTGGTAGAACCCAGACTGGAGTAAAAAAAAAAATCATTGAAATAACCTTATCACTTGAGAATGCAAAGAAAAAGGGCGCAGGAACTACTAGGGGCATTGGTTAGAAATGATCTCTAATTAGAGAGAGGGATTTTAGATAAATGGAGGATGCTTTTGTAAATCAGGTGATATAGGAACCCTCATGTCACCGTCAGACAACCAATGAAAGACAGTGATAGCCCCAAGAGTATTAGAGAACATATTTCAAAAAGGTGCAGTTTCTGGATCCATAATCCAGATGATGGATTATTGCAAGCACTGTCAAAGAACATGGCCACAGCAAAGTTTCAGGAACAGGCAAAACACCTGCTGCCTAGGGAGAAAGCCAAGGCCAGTACTTAAGCATACCATGCAGGTATGCTCTCTTCCAGACACAGAGACACTATAAATAAATCATATTGTAATGAATAATGAAAATTGCCCCAATAATGGAGGTGGACGTGGGAGCTGCAGTTTCCATTATCAGAGAACAGATATATAAGCATTTCCAATCTGGCATCTAGTTCCTGAGATCGGAAAATATGAAGGCCAGACGAGCTGTCTATACAGGGAACCTTTACAAATAAAAGGAACCACAATGGCCCCAGTAACAGTTCATCTCCCACTTGTTGTATAAGAACACACGCCAAGCCTTATGGGGAGAGATTGATTCCAGCAGATTTGGTTGAACTGGTTGGAAATCTTCAGGCTAGGCATGGGGGCACTGAATAAAGTTATTCAACAGATACCCTGGACTTATACATGAGGGCTTGGGGAAAATAAAAGGAGCCAAGGCAATAATTAACATTGACCCCAACACTACACCTGAGCATTTCAGAGCCAGACCAGTCTCTTTCTCCACGCTGGAGGTGGTCGAAACTTAACAAGGATGCCTTGTAGGCTTAGCATATTAAGGCTTGCGCAAGTTGCAGAATGGGCTGCCCCTGTACTGTCTGTTCCCAACAAATCAGTAAACCTTTGTGGAAACTATAAACTAACAGTCAATTGGATCTCCAATCATGATAGGTATCCCTTGCCCCAAATCAAAGATTTATAAACTAAGCTAGGCAGTAAGGCATTTTCTAAGTTGCACATGAGCCATGCCTATCTTCAGCTTGAATTGGATGAGTCCGTCCGGAAATATGTGATGATTAAACACACATAAGGGACTCTGAGCATGCCTATTTGCCTTGTGGGGGAGGGGGTCTCGTCAGCATGTGCCATCTTCCAAAGAATTATGGATTAAATCCTTCAAGAGCTATCCAAGGTAGCAGCATATTTAGATGACATCTTGGTCATGCGGCTTCTAAACAGGAACACCTGGCCAACCTAGAAAAAGTCTTGCAGAGATTATCTAGAGCAGGAATTTGGCTTCCATGCTGGCAGCTTTGTATGCCTACTACCAAAATGTCAGAAATGGTCCTGGGAAGCTCCAGAGGCAGAGATCTTTTCTGAAGTTTAACGTCAGTTACTGTCATCTAACTTACAGGCCTATTTTGACCCTAAGAAGGAAGTTGTATTAACTTGTGATGCTTCCCTGTACAGGGTTGGTGCTGTGCTGTCACATTGCTGGAAAGATGGGATGGAAAAGTTTCCAGACTCTTTTGGATGCAGTGCAATTGAAAAGGAAGGATTGGTGATCCTATTTTGTGTGAAGAAGTTCCAGCAATACATCCATAGTCGAAGGGTTTTATAGTTACTAACCACAAACCTTTATTGGGCATCTCCAAAGAGGACAAGGTAATCCCCCCCTGCCCCATTGCCTCTACTCAGATATAATGCTGGGCTTTATTATTAGCGGCCTATGAATATTTTCTGGGACACCACCATGGAACCAGATAGCCAGTGCTAATGCTCTGAGTCACCTTTCATTGACCACAAGCCTGGCTGCTTTATCAGCTTTGGAAGAAGTTGTGATAACTCTGAACTTTTTGGAGACCTTGTCAGTGTCAGTGAGGCAGATTAAAGCCTGGACCCAAAAAAGATCCAACCTTATTTAAAATAAGGCACATGATCCTATATAGTGAATTCCAAGGCTGACACTCCAAAGAAATGAAACCCCTATCTCATTAAGAAAGTTGAATTTAGTGCCAAGCACAGGATCATTTTTTGGGGTGCCAAAAAATTGTTTCACCCCCCCCAAGACGATGTCCAATATTAACGAAACTACATAATGACCACTTGGGAATATCAAAAATGAAGATGATAGCTAGAAATTATATCCGGTGGTCTGGTCTTGACCCTGACATCACAGACTTAGTGAAGCAATGTGACCTGTACCAGGAAAGTCAAAAATTGCCACCTTAGCCTTCCTCCATCCATAGGAATGGCCTGGCAGTGCATGGGTGAATGTACCTGTGGACATTGCAGGCCCTTTTATGAGCTCCATGTTTTTAATCATGGCAGACACACAGTCCCAGTGATCGGAGGTGCACAGCTCCATAACTTCTCAAGCTGCAATCCAGAAACTAAGACAAAGTTTCAATATACATGGAATACTGGAACTCCAGGTTTCTGATAATGACACGGCCTTTACAAGGAGTGATTTTCAAAGGTTCGCATGCTCCAATGGTATCTGACCTGTCCGAATAGCACCTTATCACCCACTGTCAAATGGACCAGCAAGACAGGCGATTCAAACCTTCAAAAATGGCATGAAGAAACAACCGGCGGCATCCACGGAGACTAAACTGGTATGATTTGTTTTTGATTACAGGACCACAAAACACACAACAACAGGTATTGTTCCAGCAGAACTGATAATAGAACTGGCTTTGTACCAGTTTGAGCCTCCTGTTCCTACACTTAGCAGGGAGAGTAGAATCCCAACAGCAAAGTCCAAGGAAACTACAACTTTGCAAGGACAGAATTTTTGCAACAGGTGTTCTAGTCCACATGAGAAGCTTCAAGGATGGTCCCAGATTGGTTCCTGGTGAAAATGGGACCACTATCTTACAAAGTCGAAGTTCAAAGTAAAAGGTAAAACCCTATAAAAGCTACTTGGAACAAGAGAGCTCATGTCTGAGCAGGCCCACCCCCAGCCATAGAGATAGCTACTGCCAGTGCCAGCCCTCAGCTTAAAGCTGACTCCATGTTGGCCCCTCTGGATAGTGAAGATAAGGGCTTAGAGATGGAGGCTGAAAATGTGGGCCTCCAGGCCAATGCAGAAGCTGAGAGGAGCCTGCATGGGTAACTTTGTGATGCTCCATCCGGAAAAGAAGGTCCTCTGTTTGGTTCACATCGCCTGACCCAAACCTGTCTTCAGCAAACCTGCAACCAAGTGCAAAGCGATGGAAGGACCTCCTTACAGTGGGGATGCCGGGAGATACATTGAGCTAAGTAGGAAGGGGTGTTATGATGGCCACAAAAGCCATAGGAGATCATCAATAGATCTCCCTGTGGGCTTTGTGGAGGACAAGCTGTCTTATTGAATAGGCAGAGGCTTGCCCAATGAGAAGCAGTTAGTAAGGGTTTGGAAGCCTGTTACTTTACCTGGGCTATTGTTGTAGGTTCCAAGATGAAGACTAGCTGACTGTAAGCCAAAAGCATGGCCCTTCCCTTTGGTGCACAATAAAGGATGTTGGTGACGGGAAACTGGTGTTAAGCTGCATTACTATGGAATGGAAGGTGCCAGTTTTGGGTTACTCAGGAATTTGACTAGCCTTATTCTGTTTAACATTTCCTGGGTAACTAATCAGGTTGGTACTGTTATGAACCCTGATGACGTTCAATGCAACAGTATCTCAAATCTCAAGGGAAATTTGGAATGTCAGTTCTTAAATTTCTTCTGTGCAATTTTGTTGAAAAATCTGAGAAAAAAAACTAAACCTAATGGAGATAGGAGATCCATCTTGTTGTAAATTATTCAAATAAACTTTAAACACACAACAAGAAAAACAACAGTAAAGAACAACATTTACAATTAAGTACAATAATGATTACCCAGATAGTATGTTTAAATTACCTGCCAATCCAAATCCATCTGCATTCCCAAACTCCGAGAAACCTCAAAACAACATCCCTTGCTTTTAACACTGAGCCAAAGCTAGCAAATAATTGCCACACAGGACCTGTATCCTTTTTTGGGAACTTCCTTATAATTTAGAGTAGGATTTATGGGGTGTGACACAGACTTCTGCTTTTTTTTTTGTACAGCTTGGTTCTGTACAAGAGAGCTCTGCTTTGCAACTACTAGCCTTCACTTTGCTTCAGAAAGTATCTGTTATACCCTTCTACTGGTTAAACTGCATCTCACAAATCCTCAATGCAGCTAAACCCCATCTTTTTTTATCCAGTTTTTTACTTTTTATTTCATTCCAACTCCTTAACAGTACATCAGAGATATCTCAGATTGTAACTTAGAATCGGTGACATTCGTAGATGGTCCTGGGGACCAGGGAATTGCCCTTTAAAATTTCAAACTTCCTGGGCAATCCCTTCAGAGAGAAGTACACCAGGGCTTTCATAAGATCCCAACATGCATCTTCACTCAGATCTGGTCTCCGACAATCCAGAAACTATAAGATTTAGTCCATTATTTCTTCCTTCAGTGCATCTTCTCCTATCTTGTTGGTGGTTTAACATGATAGACTTTGACTTTGGACTTACCTATAATCGCAGTCACAATGGGATATTGTGTGCAGCCTTAAATTCACCATTCCATATTTGTATTCAAAAGCGGATATTTGATGCTCACAATGGTCATGCTCCCTGCAGCATAAGTCTGTTTGGCTAAATGCTCCTAAACATGAGAAATGATCACAAATAAAGACAATCAATCCAAGAACACGTAGATCAATAATGTTTTTGATGTTAAAAGAGAAATTGCCATTGTAAAACATTGCCATGTTTAGCTGACACAATCTGTGACCCTCGACCATACTAAGAAAATCCAAAGTGTAATTTCTAAGTTTACCGATCTTGGTTGAGATGCTACATTTTAACTTGCTTTCTCTTGATTCAGGGAAATGAGGGTGGGGATGTGGTGGAGACTCTGGTGATATTCCTCAGGATTCCCATCCTGATCACCAGTTGTGTAGTGAAACATTTTGAGGTGAAAGAGCTCTAAGAAAATGTGTTGGTCATATCATTTTGAATTCCACTATTACATTGTTTTCCTATATACTAATCACTTGAGTTCTCAAACATCAATAAAACAAAGCTTTTTATGTGGAAAAATGTTAATAGTGGTAGACAGTTAATTTCAAACAATCATTGGTCTTTAGCATAGCTAGAAATTCATCATGTCACAGATTCATTATTTAGTTCAATCCTACTAAAAAAAACCATAAATTACAGAAGACTTTACTTGGATTAGCAGTATATGGAGGTATCATTGATTTTCTTTATTTTTTCTTATAGTCTAGAACCTGGGTGTAGAGGTTCTACACCCAGTTTTAAAATTTGAAGGTGATGCGAGGTTTGGAAATACTGTGAACTGTGAGAAGAATAGAGAATGCAGACAGACTGATTGATGAGGAGGCAGATGGCAGATGCAATTTGATGTAGAAAAATGTGAACTGATACATTTTGGTCAGAGGAATGAGGAAAGGTGACGCAACATAAAGGTACAATTAGAAAGGAAATGTAGGAGCAGAGGGAGTGTATATGTGCATAAATCATTGAAGGTGGCAGGGCAGGTTGAGAAAGCAGTTAATAAATTATACCGAATCCTCAGTTTTATAAATAGGCATGTGTGACGATGCCAGCGTTGAACTGGGGTAAACAGAGTAAGAAGTCACACAACACCAGGTTAAAATCCAATAGGTTTATTTGGTAGCAAAATCCACTAGCTTCTGAAGCGCTGCCCCTTCGTCAAGTGAGTGGGAATTCTACTCACAAACAGGGCATATAAAGACACTCAATTTACAAAGCCTTGGAAAGCAAAGCTTTATAGTAATCAAGTCTTAAAGGTACAGACAATATGAGTGAAGAGAGAGTTAAGCACAGGTTAAAGAGTTATATATGTATTGTCTCCAGAGAGGACAGTTATGGAGATTGTGCAAGCCTAGGCAAGTCATTATGGGGGTTACAGATAGTGTAACATGAACCCAAGATCCCAGTTGAGGCCATCCTCAGATGTACAGAACTTGACTTTCACTCTCTGCTCAGCAACTCTGCGCCGTCATGTGTTGTGAAGGCCATCTAGGAGAACACTTACCCGAAGATCAGAGGCTGAATGCCCGTGACTGCTGAAGTGTTCTCAACAGGAAGAGAACAGTTTTGCCTGGTGGTCGACGCAGTGTTCATTCATCCATTCTCATAGTATCTACATGGTTTCCCCAATGTACCATGCCTTGGGACATCCTTTCCTGTAGCATATCAGGTAGACAATGTTGACCGAGTTGCAAAAATATGTACCGTGTACTCGGTGGATGGTGTTCTTCTGTGAGATGATGGTTTCCACGTCGATGATCCGGTATGTCTTGCAGAGTTTGTGGCAGCGTTGTGTGGTGTTGATGTCACTGTTCTTTTGAAGGCTGGGTAGTTTGCAGTGGACAATAGTCTGTTTGATGGTATGTGATTGTTTGAAAGCAAGAAGTGAGGGTGTGGGGATGGCCTTAGCAAGATGTTCGTCTTCATCAATGACATGTTGAAGGCTCTGGAGAAGATGTCATAGCTTCTCTGCTCTGGGGAAGTATTGGATGATGAAGGGTACTCTGTCCATCGTGTCCCGTGTTTGCCTTCTCAGGAGGTTGGTGCGGTTTTTCAGTGTGGCGTGTTGGATCTGTCAATGGATGAGTCGAATGCCAAATCCTATTCTCATGAGTTTTGCTGTGGTGCTTCAACCACCAGGCAAGACTGTTCTCTTCCTGTTGGTGAACACTTCAGCGTTCATGGGCATTCGGCCTCTGATCGTCGGGTAAGCGTTCTCCAAGGGGCCTTCACGACACACGACAGTGCAGAGTTGCTGAACAGAGACTGATAGCCAAATTACCTATTGTTGTGCTTTATATTTCATATAAAGCTGCCATTAATGAATATGTACACTATACTATCCAAAGGCCATCACTTCTCTCTCCCCACCCTCTCTCTTTCCTCCAACAACCACTCCTCCACTTTCTCCCTATTCCTTCCCCTCACCACACTCTCTCCCTCTTCTACCCATGACACTCTCCCTCTCCACCTCTTCACTGCATTATTTTCCCCTCCATAAGTATAATTCCATAACTGGGAGGGTTCACTCAAAATACTCTAAATGTGCTCTAACAGTTCTAAAGTACAACTCCAAGGCAAAAACAGGCCTAAGGTCTACAGACATATTGACATAATAATACTGCAAATCTCAAAAATAGTTTCCTTTCAAAGCAGGGCCATAACTATAGTAAGAGAATGGTGGAGAGGACCCATGCTGATTAGTTTAATTGCATCACAATATTTTCATGATCTGATAATGATTTATAGTCAGGTCCTATAAGCATGAACCTCATAAGCAATTTTATCAAGAATAAACAGCAACCTATGTGGCACTGACCAATTCTGACTTTACTTTCAGTAACTGCACATTATGATGTTGATTGCAGCACACTCCAAAATTTACAAAAAGAAATCCAAATGCTGGAAATGGGAAAATACTGAGAATGAGTACAGTACAGGTCAATTAGAATACACACTGACTTCCAGACTTTAGACTTGCATACTATTCAGTTTTGAGAACATTTTTCATGAAAGAGCCAACAGTATTGATAGGCTTTTCAAATTTGGAACATCACAACTGAAGCTGATCTCATCACCAGCTGATATCCTGGCACACGCATTTCCCAGCAAGGGAGTGGGTATTGACCGATGGACAATCAGAAGAGGAAACCTTAATTTCCGTTTCCATTCTCACAAATTCTGAGGCCTTGATGGCCTCAACTGCTACCCAGTTGACATCAGCTAACTCAATGCAGAGCAAGAATCAAACCTCCTGGTCTGCATGGTTCGGTAGCACATTCACTGATTCACTGATTCAATGATCTTGACTTTATGTAGTAGAGTTAAATGGACCATAGCAGTTTGACAACTGATCTCACAACTCTCCCAATTTGTACTTCCATTGATTTAAATGGATATTTTTCTACACTGTTCAATAAACTAGGACTGGTTTAAAGGAGGAGTGAGAGACTAGCCAAGCTGGGGATATAACTTGAGGTGGAATAAATACTGCCAACCCTTTAAATATATCTTAAGCTGAAATTGTTTCCATGTCCCATGCATTTTCTTAAGGGTTTGATTGTTTAAAAATATTTTCAGATTCGACTCTTCAGTTCAAGAAAAGAGTGTCAGGCACAGCTTGGCCAAGCAATTAAGTGTAGCATTGCAGTCTGGTCGCAGTTGAATTGATGACACTTAAAATGCAGTTAGCAATATCCACAAATGAGTATAATAGAAAGCAGAAAATCTTATTTGGATCGGAGCAGTTAATAGAATGGAAATACCTTGACTGCATACTTTTTATATGTAAAAAGAATCTCCTGGAAATGCATAGCAGATCAGTATGCAATCTGATTGACCCACTGTATAAGTATTTTCAGATTTTTAATATCCATTTCATATATTCAGCAGTTTTGCTTTTTATTGTAATTCCTGAATGATTTCCAATCCAATTATAAATAGTTGCTGTAATTAGATCCAAAGCAAGGTTCTGTCTCAGCAAGCAGTATGCACCGTAAAGAGGAACAAACTCCATTCCTTTTTACAGTAATTATGTGATTTCACAACATGAGTCAACTGAGCATAATCTGCAGGGTGGGATGTTCTGTTCCTAATGTGGAAACAGGAGATGACAGATGCTGTGCGATGATTTTTTGAGCAGACAGTCAAAAGTGATTTTGCAAAATTCCCCATCACCAAAACTTTCAAACAAGCACCAAGACATGCTTGGCTGGTGGTGAGAAAAGTCCTCCCTGTCAGATCCTTCCTGCATGCACAGTCTCATCCCAGGTGCATGTTGCCCTCAAAGTGACTGTGGTTGGGAGATTGTTGTCCACCTTCAAAGCAGAATGTACTTTGCAAAGAAAGTCTGGAGAGAAATGAGGTGGTTTTGTTGAGGTTTGTCCTGACCAGCTGTGCTACGCAGCACTCTCTGCTCTATGGGCCATTCCCAGGGATGCATTCCAAGACAAACATCAACTATGGCTGGAGGATCATCAACTCTGTAAAAGACACACTTTGGTCTGTTCAAAACTTGTACAAAGAGTTGTCCCTGATCGAGAGTGGCAGGCTGATACATTCCAGAGTCAAGGACTACGTGCTGAGGAATGCACCAGAGCTTAGGGCAGCCACCACAGTGGCACACTGGGAAAAAGTCACTATCTAAGATCTTTTAGCTATAGCGCATTGAAAGGTGCTATGGGTATTGTACAGACGTCACAGGCTGTATGACTAACATTGAATGCATACAGTGGATATTACATATATCACAATTATGTTGAAGCACTTCAGAGTGCAACTTGATCCATCTGTAGATAACTTGAAGGGTTTTGTACTGTTTATTCAGATATTTTGTGAATAAAATATATTCTTAATGCAACAAAACTGAACAGTATAACCATAGAGTCTAAAAATCTCTGCTCCTCCTTCACTGACCTCCATGCCCAAATTTTCAAAGTGTGACCTTGCTGGGTAATGCTTATTATCTGCAGCTCTCGTTTATAACAATTATATCGCATGAAATCAACAGAAAATAAAGTCAGGCCATATCCTAGGACCTGTCCGACTAGAAGTCATAGATTTAGATAAGGGTAGCAAATTTAAAAATGTTGAGGAGAAACTACTCTTAAAGGGTTATGAATCTGTGGAATTCACTACAAAGTGCGATGGATGCTGGTACAGTGAATAAATTTAAGGAAGAGTTAGACAGATTTTTAATTAGTAATGAGTTGAAGGGATATGGGGAGAAGACAGAAAAATAAGGATAAGCAACATATCAGCCATGATTGAATGGCAGAGCAGATTCGATGGGCCTAATGGCCTAATTCTGCTCCAATATCTTATGAACTTATCAACATATGTGATATGGTTGCCTGATTTGATCTCTTAGTCTCCTGCTGGGAGGTTTAGAATTACCCACTGAGGAAGACAATAATTCAATAAAGAACCTGCCACAAAAGTACAATAATACAAGTTAATGAGATGTTTCTTGTCTCATTGCCTCTTTTAAAATGCAGCATGAGCAAAATCTCACTTGCTATACAAACACAAGCTCAAATAATCTTCTCACTGGTAACCCGATAACAGTAAATTATGCCTGAAGAAAGTAATAAAATGTTTAAACCAACAATTCAGGGGATGCCTTGGATTCCTGTATGCAAATTTTTCTTCTCCTGCCCCAAGGACATTGAGACATTGTCGGAATGTTATATACAAGTACAAATTATACTCCAATATCTCATTAAAAAGACATTATTAACAAGTGTGCCAGAATAGTGATTGTTGACAGGCTCCTTGACATAGTGAGTTTCACAGCTGTGTCTTGACTTTAGTCAACATCCAAGGTCACGCATTTTTTATCAGTGGCCAATGGAAAGTGATCAGAAGCACAAAATAACATTAATCTCGAGGAGGATGGATGTAGGGTCAGGCAAATGGACTGTAGAGGGTAACCAGTGGGGAACTGACTGACTAAAGTCAAGACACGCTGAAGTACTGCCATTCTCATTGTTTAATGGCATTTTGTATTACAATTTAAGATCAAGGAATGATAAAAAGTAAAATTATCAAGCTCCTTCAATGATTGAATTCACAGCCTGATTTGGTGTATGGAGCAAGCCTCAGAAGTGATGCTCAGCTATATTAGTTAACTGATTGATACCTACTTAGACTGTGGTAAGAGCACAATAGTTAGTCTTAATATTCCCCATGAAGGGTAAGATTTGCCATGGTTTCTGATCACAATTGAGTAAATTCCACAGGGGCATATTTTCTTTTGACCACGAGGGTTAACAAGTTTTTTGTAAAGTCCTTGGGGAAAAAAATATTAAGAATCAGAATGATGACACAGTGGTTAGTACTGCTGCCTCACAGTTCCAGAGACCTGGATTCAATTCCCGCTTTGGGTCACAGTGTGTGGAGTTTGCACATTCTCCATGTGTCTGCATGGGTATCCTCTGGTTGCTCCAGTTTCCTGCCACAGTCCAAAGACGTGCTGGTTAGGTGCATTGGCCATGCTAAATTCTCCCTCAGTGTATCCAGTGGTGTGGCAACTGGGGATTTTCACAATAACAGTAAACTTTACTTTAAGATACATTCAGCATCAGAATTGTACGTGCTGTTAAAATATGGATTTTGCTTGTTCTCCTTAGACTCCAACTCTCATTATAGGTGCATGGCAGCCTAAAAATGGATAAAATGCTCAATGCAATTTTCAATATACCACATCCTTTTTCTGTTTAATTTGATTAGAAAACCAGGGAAGAGCGCGAACACAGTTCCCCACCACCACAAATTTTGCAGTCGAGAATTCTGCATTTGGGAACATTGCAGGTGTCAGCACACCCAAAGTGCAATGGGCACTTGCACGATGGCCTCATCCTGGACAAATCACCTGCTTGATCATGGGTTCACTCCTGCCAGGTAACAGATGTGTTTCAATTGTTTGCTTCCAAAAATGTAAGTAATAAACTCAAAATGTAACATTTAACTTCACCAGTAACACTATCAGATACTCTAATTTTTCTATTGATTTAACAATGCACTGAAACACACAATAATTCGAAAAATGTTTTCACCAAGTGAAAATGGTTCACTTTGTAACACTTAAGTACGGTGGACATCTTCTCTCACATGTAGGGGATAATGTCTGACATCAGGTGTCATCTCATTTAATTCACTTTTCTCTTACTGAGATATTGATATATAAATCAGATTCAATGTTGATTTGGTTTGGTTTATTTTATTTTATTTTATTATTGTACATGTATTGGGGTACAGTGAAAAGTATTGATTTGTGCAATGTATACAGATAAAGCATACAGTTCATAGAATATATAGGGGAGAAGAAGAGGAGGGTGCAGAATGTAGTGTTACAATCATAGCCAGGGTGAATTGAAAGATCAACTTAATGTAAGGTAGGAGCATTCAATGTGTTTTCAATGCTTTAAAAAATGATGTTTCATTATGATGATTTACAAACTGATCAAAATGATCATTAATCTTTATGTGCTGGTGAAAAAGCACAAGTTTTTTGGGAGATTGGTTTCTTTTCAATATGACCATCACATTTCACAAGCACTTTATCTCCTGACTTTCACAGCTTAGCTCTAAATTTCATGTTTAGCTGAGCATTTACTCTCACGGGATTCTTCTGTTCTCAGTTGTGTTCATAGACATGTTTATCAATTGCTCCACAGGATAGCTAAGATGTATATGTACATTAGATGTGCGAAGATGAATGTAGCTGTTGGCTTCTCAGTTACTCTGTAACTATGAAGGCAGCAATACAATTCTTGATTTCATGACTGGCTCTCAACTATAACTCCAAGTATCACTTTTTAAGAAAATTTTGCAGTTGAGTATGCCACATCTGGAGACATAGCAGGCAACAGCACACCCAAAATGCAATGGATTAGATTCATTCTGGGTGAACTACCCACTTGATCATAGTTTCACCCCAATGAACAAAACACTTGACTTCTCTTGACCAACAGAATGTAATTGTACATCGAATGAACTCCAGGTAATTCACAAACTGTCGAATGGGAAACCATTGTCATTTCTCACCATTATAGATACTTCAAACAAATCCAAAATCTGGGCATGCTTTAAAATGGATGATTTCATTAAGGGAGGCAGAACTATTTTTGTGACTGGGCATCTGCTGCAGCCATTAATGACAACAAGCAGTGGACATTTCTGTGAAATCAATGTTAACTGCAATCCATGGTCCTGGAGGTAATTCAGACATCTTCAGCGCATCGTAATGATTTGAGATTGTGGTTTCTTGGCATGGCACAGAACTCATACCCTTGTATTTTGAGCATTCAATGCTCTATTCAAATGAGTGTTCTGCTGTGTGGATTGTTGTGCAAGTTCACTTTGCTTCAATACAAGTAGAGATGAAAATATAAGATCCCTCATGTGACTCTCAGCGCTTCTCTGTTTGTAAATAACATTGCTCTATAGACGTTAGTGACTTGCTAGCCAATGCATTGATGTGGTGAGTGTTGGCAGACTCTGGATTTCCTGCACATCTGTAGGATCTGCAGCATTTGTAATAACTTTGATATTCCACAGACCAGGTAATACTACTTCATACTCCTTCATCGCTGAACACATGACTGAAGAATACAATTCCGCTTTCACTGAAGGGACACTTGTCATTGTTCAAGATGATGTTAAATGCTTCAGGTTGAGGATACACTCACTAAGATATTGAGGCATGCATTTGGACATGTCTTAATTCACTTTCAAAGTGACTGTAGATGAGAATATCATTACTGATGTTCAACTTCAAATCTTTGCTGTGCAAATGGAATCATGGACTGAAATTCCTCAGCTGCTGACTCTCGCAATGCAGGGATCTGATGTGAGTGGAGAATACTGTAAGATATGTCAGTTTGATGGTGTCTTGCACTGAGGTCACTTAACAAGTGTTTAGCACCATTCACTTCCTCTTATGACATCAATAATTGTTGGTGTCAATTGTTTTGCTTATATGGTTTAGTTGGTGACCTCATATTAACACATATTCTATTTGTTATATGTTAATGTGGTTATCTCATTTGTACAGCAAAATAGAAGGATGAAAAGGATGGGTTATTTAACCAGTTAGTTGAACTTTATTAGATAGGTGTTGCTTGCTTACAGTCTAGGATGGAAGAGAGGGAAAAACGGTTAGCTTAATTTCGGAAGTAGGGAAAATGCTTGAATCTATTATTAAGGAAGAAATAGTGAGACACCTAGATATAAATTGTCCCATTGGAAAGGTACAGCATGGGTTCATGAAGGACAGGTCATGTTTGACTAATTTGGTGGAATTCTTTGAGAACATTACATGCACAGTGGATGATGGGAACCTGTGGATGTGGTGTATCTGGATTTCCAGAAGGCATTTGACAAAATGCTGCACCAAAGGCTGCTGCATGGCGTCATGACAAATATATTAGCATGGATAGAGAATTGGTTAACTAACAGAAAGCAAAGAGTGGGAGTAAATGGGTGTTTTTTAGTTGGTGATCAATGACTAGTGGTGTGCCTCAGAGATCAGTGTTGGGACCGCAATTGTTTATAATTTACATAGATAATTTGGAGTTGGGGACGAAGCGTACTGTGTTAAAATTGGCAGATGACATTAAGATGATTGGCAGAGCAAAGTGTGCAGAGGACACTGAAAATCTCAAAGAGATATAGATAATCTAAGTGAGTGGGCAAGGGTCTGGCAGATGGAGTACGATATTGGTAAATGTGAGGTCATCCATTTTGGTAGGAATAACAGCAGAATGGACTATTTTTAAATGGTAAAAAATGGCAGCATAGTGCTGTGCAGAGGGACCTGAGTTTCCTTGTGCATGAGTCACAAAAAGTTGGTTTGCAAGTGCAGCAGGCAATTAAGATGCCAAATGGAATTTTGTCCTTCATTACTAGAGGGATAGAGTTTAAAAAAGTGAGATTATGTTGTACAAGGTGCTGGTGAGGCCACACTTAGAGTATTGTGTACATTTTGGTCTCCTTATTTGAGAAAGGATATATTGGCACAGGAAAGGGTGCAGAATAGATTGATCCACTTCCACCTTTTCTTCTTTCCCGTTTAACTTTGGATAAACCCAGAACCTTTGCATATTCCCTTGCATGGACAAGACACCTAATTTAGTTTTTGGACCTTCTTTAATGTGGCCAGTGAGGGTGGGTGCCTCACCGGAGACGGTGCAAAGGAGATTCACTAGGTTGATACTGGAGTTGTGAGGGTTGCCTTATGAGGAGATACTGAGTAGACTGGGGCTATACTTATTGGAATTTAGAAGAATGAGGGGGGATCTTATAGAAACATATAAAATTATGAAGAGAATAAATAAGATGGAAGCAGGGAGGTTGTTTCCACTGGCAAGTCAAACTAGATTTGGGGGCATAGCCTCAAAATAACAGGGAGCAAATTTAGGACTGAGTTGAGGAGGAACCTCTTCACACAAAAGGTTGTGAATCTGAGAAATTTCCTGCCCAGCAAAGCAGTTGAGGCCATCTCATTGAATATTTTTAAGGCAAGGATAGATAAATTTTTGAATAGCAAAGGAATTAAGGACTATGGTGAGTGGGTGGGTAAATGGAGCTGAGTCCACAAAAAGATCAGTCATGATCTTATTGGACGGTGGAGCAGGCTCGAGGAGCCAGATGGCCTACTCCTGCTCCTAGTTCTTATGTTCTTATTAACCTGTGAATGTCTGTGATGATATCACTGTACATCACATGAATAAACAGAGCTGTATTGGTTTATAATACTTAACATCCCTCTCCCTTCATTTCAATAGTACGAAAATGATCTTTAAACCTTAACACTTACCCACTATGAACATCGGTTACTTTACCAAGTATTGTTATATACATATGTGCAATTACTACAAAAGACTTTTTGGTGAATGTTGATTTCATTTTGGTAGGATACGACATTCTGGGGTCTTATCTTCAATATCCTCCGTGTCTTTCTTTTCATTGTGGTAGATTTCACCACCATCACTTTGGGCCATTTTGAGTGTGTGTCAACTAGGACAGTCCCACAAAGTTTGTGTGTATTCTCTTCCATGGTTGTTTTGCCTATTTCCATGGATGAAATGAGCGCAGAGGTGGAATATTTCAAATCCAAGCCCAGGACTACATTGTCCCACTTTTTCTTCTATTAATGAGTCCAAGTTTCAACCACTGAAATAGCTTCTTGCAAGCACTTTCATTCTTATTACCTCTGGATGATCTTTGAGCAGTTGATTCAGGATTTGGCTTCACAAACATGAAGGAATGATCATTCTGATTCCCCATAGCACTACTCATTTGGATGGTTAATTCAAGTTTCTTTGTTGACATAAATTCACAGGATTATATTTGATGGTTTTAGGGGTCGAGGTTTGAGCTTTTGTATATATAGATTTTTTTGAGATGAATGATATAACTGCTCACATATCCACTTCCATCTTTTCTTCTTTCCTGTTTAACTTTGGATAAACCCAGAACCTTTGCGTATTCTTTTGCATGGACTGTTCTTGGACCTGGTGCACCTCTTCTGAACTGCCCCCAATACCGCCACATCTTTCCTCAAATAAGGAGACCAATATTGGGCACAATACTCCAGATATAGTCTTACTAATATCCTATACAATTGCAATAACACTTTTTTACTTTTATACTCCAGTCCTTTTTCAATAAATACCAACACCCCATTTACCTTTTTTATTACATGCTGCACCTGCATACCAACTTTCTGCTTGTAATAGTGAGATCCAAAGAGTAGATTCATCCCCAACCTCCTCAATAATGTAACGATCAAGTAGGTGCTGTAATTCCTTCTCTATCTGCTTCCTGAACATCAAATGGTATTCATCTAATGTGATGCATGAGTGGAGGAACATTATTGTTTCCATGCAATTTGCATGTAATACCTTTCCGTTTGCTGATACCAGTGAAGTAGTTAGCATATAATTCAATTGTTGATATGCCTAGGAGTCACATCTGTTGCTATGTGAAAACTGATACATTAAGCTTTTGTTCTAATGTCTTTCAATGATCCTGGAGTTCCAAGAACATTCAGTAGTTTATCATTGTTGTAAGGGAAGATTACAGAGAATGGGGTGTCCTGAAGTTTGCTGAATGTTTTGTTTCCCATGACATTGATAGAAATTTCTGTTTCTCTGACAGCGTCAGTCAACTTCCAAGCAGCTAATAGTCAAATATCAGTGGTCACTGTGTGTGAAAGGAAACATGAAAGTATATTTGGGTTATCCACCTCTACCTTGGCTACAATCTCTCACCCTTTATCTTGTATAGAGCATCCTTTTATTGGTATTAGTCTTCATCATTGTGAAACACGCATGCAAAATGCTAAGTCTTCTGCAAGGTTTACACTGTTTATGAATGGTGGGACATTCCATCCAGCATGGATAAACTCTGCCACAGTGGAAACATTCTTTGGACAAATCACAACTTTGTTTGTGAGACAGCTGTGCTGCTTTCCTGGCACATGAGTGATGAACAGCATTCACTGGAGCTGAACTTGGGAGTGTGATACTGTTGGCAGCCTTAATTTTAGTAGCTCTCACCTCCAAATGTGATAACAACCTTGCTGACACCAACAGTTCTGACAGCTTTGTGTCTTAAGTGCTTTGTGGTGAGACAATCTTTGATTATTTGCATTTTGATGTCTTGCTCAACATATTCAACATCACCAAAGTCACATTTGTTTGCTAGATGCCTCAATCATGTGAAACATTGGTCAGTGTCTCAGTTTCTACTTGCTTAGGTGTTGGAGGACAATGGTTTTATATACTGTATGCTTCTTGTATATGAAAGTTGAGTTGTCGTTTGTTTCATCTTACACAGGGGTTATACTCATTGAAATTTAGAAAAATGAGGGGGGAATCTTAAAGAAACAGAAAATTATGAAAGGAATAGATAAGAAAGAAGCAAGGGGGCTGTTGCCACTGGTGGGTGAAATTAGAACCAGGGGGCATAGCCTCAAAATAAGGGGGAACAAATTTAGGACTGAGTTGAGGAGGAATTTCTTCACCTTAAGCGTTGTGAATCTGTGAAATTCTCTGCCCAGTGAAGCATTTGAAGCTATCTCATTGAATGTTTTAAAGGCACAAATAGATTTTTGAATAATAAAGGAATTAAGGGTGGGTGAGTGGAGCTGAGTCCATGAAAAGATCAGTCATAATCTTATTGAATGGCAGAGCAGGCTTGAGCGGCTAAATGGCCCACTCTTGCTCTTAGTTCTTAAGTGGAACTCATAGATATGACCAGTTTAGTGAGGTGCCATGATATCCATGCACCTGTAGACCAGCATAATTCCGCAACTTCAAGAAAGAGCAAAGCACAGTGAAAAAGTTCCCATCACAAAAAAGGTTATTACAAATTCATCTACACACATGACATCAATTAATCAATGATATCGTTGCTCTCATCATATTGGTAGAAATCTGCAGAATCAGATCACTTTTGCCTTAGAGAATGCTGCCTTTTCACAGTTGTAACTACGAGCCATTAAAGCTCAATGCATTGCATCAGCATGCAAAATAATCACTCAGACAAAGTGGGGGGCAATTCTCCTGGCTCACTGCGCTGCTCAACTAGTGTAGCAGGCAGAAGACATCAGTGAGAATCTGTAGTTGGACTTGTGACTGGCGTCTGGTCCATCACTCCCAGGCTCCCAGGTTTTCTGATGTAGTCAGCCCCGCGCCAGAACTTAGCACGGAGGCTGACTATAATGTTGAAGTCGCTATTTCAATACAATTAGAAAGCCCGGGATGGTAATCTCCAGGCCGGCTAGTGTCTCCCCGCTGTGCAAGAAGAGATTCCCAGTGATGGAGATTACAACAAGTCCCATCAACAGGCACCAGGCATATTCATCTTGCTGGTAGGGACAGAGGCCTTGAAGTCCCTCTGGGAGGTCAGGGGCAGGAGAGTGCCCCTTGGGCAATGCCAGACTGGCACCCTGGCAGTGCCATCCAGACATTTCCAAAGTGAATCACTTTGGAAATGCATTAAACTGCATTTGCCACCTCTCAGCCCAGCTCTGCAGCTTATCTATGTCCCTCTGCAAACTGTAACATCCATCCTCACTGTCTACACTCCTCCAACTTTAGTGTCATTCGCAAATTTACTAACCCATCCTTCTACACCCTATTCTAGATCATTTATAAAAATGATAAACAGCAGTGGTCCCAAAACAGATCCCTGCAGTACATTACTAGTAACTGAATCCTAGGTTGAATATTTCCCAACAACCACCACCCTCTGTCCTCTATCAGCTAGTCAATTCCTGATCCAAACTGCTAAATCACCCTCAATCCCATGCATTTTCTGCAGCAGCCTACCATGGGGAACCTTATCAAATGCTTTGCTAAAATCCATATACATCACGTCAACTGCTTTACCCTTATCCACCTCTTCAGTCACCTTCTCAAAGCACTTGATAAGGTTTGTGAGGCATGACCTACCCTTCACAAAATTGTGTTGACTATCCCTAATCAATTTATTTCTCTCTAGATGATTATAAATCCTTTATTTTATAATTCTTTCCAAAACTTTGCCCACAACAGAAGTAAGGCTCACCGTCTATAATTCCCAAGATGGTCTGTCCTCCCCCTCTTGAACAAGGGGACAACATTTGCTATCCTCCAGTCTTCTGGCACTATACCTGTAGCCAATGACAACATGAAGATCAAAGCTAAAGGCTCTGCAATCTCCTCCCTAGCCTCCCAGAAAATCCCATCTGGCCTAGGGTACTTATCTATTTTCATACTCTCAAAAATTGCTAACACCTCCTCCTTATGTACCTCAATTCCATCTAATCTAAAAGCCTGTATCTCAGTATTCTCCTCGACTACATTGACTTTTTCCTGCGTGAATACTGACAAAAAGTACTCATTTAGTGCCTCTCTCTTTAGGCTCCACGCACAACTTCCCACTACTGTTCCTGACTGGACCTAATCTTGCCCTAATCAATCTTTTATTCCTGACATACCT
The DNA here is from genome assembly GCA_024679065.1 of Sphyrna mokarran. NCBI lineage: Eukaryota > Metazoa > Chordata > Chondrichthyes > Carcharhiniformes > Carcharhinidae > Sphyrna > Sphyrna mokarran. The sequence goes on along the minus strand of JAGIQG010000020.1, from coordinate 35,431,289 downwards.
ATAGAAAGCTTTAGGGTACTCCTTGATTCTACCTGCCAAAGTCTTCTCATGTCCTCTCCTGGCTCTTCTTAACTCTCTCTTAAGTTCCTTCCTGGCTAATTTGTGACTCTCCAGTGCCCTAACTGAGCCTTCACGTCTTATCTTGATATAAGCCTCCTTCTTCCTCTTCACCAGAGATTCAACTTTCTTGGTACACCACGGTTCCCTCGTTTGACCACTTCCTCCCTGCCTGACAGGTACATATTTATCAAGGACTCACAATAGCTGCTCCTTGAACAAGCTCCACATTTCAGTTGTTCCCAGCCCCTGCAGTTTCCTTCTCTAACCTATGTATCCTAAATCTCACCTAATCACCTCATAACTACCTTTCCCTAAGCTATAATTTCTGCCTTTTGGTATATACTTATCCCTTTCCATCACTAAAGTAAACAGAACCAAATTGTGGTCACTATCAATAAAGTGCTCACCAACCTCCAAGTCTAACACCTGGTCTGGTTCATTACCCAGTACCAAATCCAATGTGACCTCACCTCTTGTTGGCCTATCTACATACTGTGTCAGGAAACCTTCCTGCACATATTGGACAAAAACTGACCCCTCTAATAAATACAATTGATATTTATAAAGTTAAAGTCCCCTATAACAACTACCCTGTTACTTTCGCTCTTATACAGAATCATCTTTGCAATCCTTTCCTCTACATCTCTGGAACTTTTTGGAGGCCTATAAAAAATTCCCAGCAGGGTGACCTTTCCTTTCCTGTTTCCAATCTCAGTCCATACTACCTCAATAGACAAGTCCACATCAAATATCCTTTCTACCACTGTAATACTGTCCTTGACCAACAATGCCATACTTCCCCCTCTTTTACCACCTACTCTGCTCTGTCTGAAACATCTGAACCCCGGAACCTGCAACAACCATTCCTGTCCCTGCTCTAACCATGTCTCCGAAATATCAAAGTCCCAGGTACCAATGCAGGCTGCAAGTTCATCCACCTTAATGCATATGCTCCTGGCATTAAAGTATACACACTTCAAACCACCCTCCCACATGCCAATACACTGCTGTGACCCAGAAACCTTAACCATGACCTCCCTATTCTCAACCTCTTGTACATTGGAGCTACAATTGTGAAACTAAGAATGCCTAAAAATGGATGGGAAAATCTCCTTTTTTCCTACCTGCTGGGCACTTTTCTATTGGGAGAATTCCAGCCAAAATGACTCAGTCATAGAAGACAGAGGATAGCAGTGGAAGAGTGAGTTTCTTAATGGAGGGCTTTGACAAGTGGCGTTCCTCATGAATCAGTGCTGGGATCTTTGCTGTTTGTAATATATATAAATGACTTGGAGAAAAATGTAACTAGTTTGATTAATAAGTTTGTGGACAACATAAAGATTGGTGGATTTGCGATGGGAGCATCAGAGGATACAGCAGGATATAGCTTGGCAGAGAGATGGCAGATGGAGTTTAATCTGGACAAATGTGACATAGTGCATTTTGGAAGATCAAATACATAGAGAAAATATACAGTAAATGGCAGAATTCTTAAGAGTTTTGATAGGCAGTGGGATCTGGGTGTACAGGTATACAGGTCACTGAAAGTGGCAATGCAGACAGAGAAGTACTCAAGAAGGTATAAGGCATGCTTGGCTTCATTGGCTGGGGCATTTAGTTTAAACATTGGCAAATCATGTTGCAACTTTACAAAACCTTAGGTTTCGCCAAACTTGGAATATAGTGATCAATTCCGGTTGCCATGCTACCAAAAGGATGTGGAGGCTTTGGAGAGGGTACAGAAAAGATTTACCAGGCTGTTGCCTAGCATGGAGGCATTAACTATGAGAAGAGGTTGGAGAAACTTGATCTCATTCAAACGATGGAGATTGAGAGGTGATCTGATAGGAGTCTACAAGATTATGAGGGGCATGAACAGTGTGGATAGTCAGAAGCTTTTCCCCAAGGTGGAAAAGTCAACTACTAGGGACATAGGTTTAAGGTACGAGGAGCAAGGTTTAAAGGAGATGTACAAGACAACATTTTTACACTGAGGATGTTGGGTGCCTGGAACTCGCTGCCTGGAAAGTCATGAAAGCAGATATAATGATGACATTTAAGAGGCCTCTTGACAAATACATGAATAGGGTAGGAATAGAGGAATATGGTCCCCAGAATGATGGTGGGCTTTAGTTGAGTCAAGCAGCATGGTCGGTGCAGGCTTGGAGAGCCAAAAGGTCTGTTCCTGTGCTAAGATTTTCTTTGTTCTTTGTGCAGGGATAGAGAAGAGGCAGAAAAAATGTGTATATTTGTGTTACTCTGGTATCATGTACAGTAATTATTGATATCATAGAAACCCCACAGTGCAAAAGGAGGCCATTTGGCCCATCGTGTCTGCAGTGAAACAATTCCACACAGGGCCTATCCTTGTAACTCCACATATTTACCCCACTAATCTCTCTAACCTATGCATCCTGAGACACCAAGGGGCAATTTAACATGGCCAATCAACCTAACCTGCACATCTTTGAACTGTGAGAGGAAACGTGTGCACCCAAAGGAAAGCCCTGTAGACACAAAGAGAATTTGCAAACTCCATGCAGACAGTGACCCAAGGCCGGAATCAAATCCAGGCCCCCGGAGCTGTGAAGCAATAATGCTAACTATTGTGCCACCATGCCATGCTGTAATGTTCTTCTCAACTAAATAATTGCCTTTTGACATTTTGACCATTGTAGCTATATGAATGGAAATTCTTATTGCTGTCACGTGTACAACATCAAGTTATGAATGAGCCACAATTTACTCCAATTTAATATTGGGGAAGCTAAACTTTTTAGGCCTACCATAAATTTTGCTCCCTCAAAATCATAGAATCTTACAGCACAGAAAGCAGTCATTCCCAAATTCAAATCATTCATATATAAAAACAGAAGAAAATCAGTATAATAAGCCTTCAGACACTCAGCATGCTTCCTTCCCTCATCCACTCACAACTACTCTCTGCCCCATTTTCCTCATTAATTTTGTACCAAGTCCCTTTATTCACAAAACTTTTATTTTCAGAGTAAATATGTTATGACGTGCTTTATCAAATATCTTTCGATAGTCTATACATAGATATTGCAATACCTTTATCAATCAATCATCTCTGATAAAGAATGCAATCAGATTAATCTGACACCAGTTGCTTTGTATAAATCCTTTATTAACCGCTGCTCCTCCAAGCACCGATTTCCCAACCATTCACTCAAGCTGAAACAAACTATCTCTGATACTGCACTGAGCTTTAAATCCCATATCCCATCATTACTAACGGTGCTGCTTTCTAACTGTGACACCCCTTCCTCCAAAGCCTTATTCATTATTTGTCACGTCTAGCTTATTTTAAGATTGTCCCTTCCCCCGCAAACTCCCACTGATCCAAAGCTTGGAGACTGTGTCCTGATCACCCTTCATTGACTGACACTGGCCCCGATCTGGAACATAGCAAATTTAAACAATCCATTCTTATCAAACCTCTTTATGGACTAGCTGCACCCTATCTCTGTAATATCTTTCAGGCCTTGTATTATCTTCCGTGGCATCCTTCAGTTCGCACTTTATGATTATTTGGTTACAAGTCTCTCTCTTTGCCTCACCGGTGGTAAATTCTTTGGTGCATTAGCTCCAATCTATCGCCCACTTCCTCTGCATGTTCATCAGTCTCTACTTCCTAAAAAGACTTCTCCACACACGTATGCTTAGCCAGGTTTTGGCCATCCCCGCTCTCTCCACGACTCACATCCCCAACCCTAGCAACTTCCATTTATGAAGTCCTTTTACATTGAAGACAAAATCTGCATGGCAGCTTGTGGCTGACTTTTCTGTTCACGTTATTACATCGAACCTGCTCAAAATAAACTTTTGCATAAAGACTTTTTAATTGTTAGTACCATCATGTACATATTTATATTGGATTGGGGTAGACACAGTAAGAAGTTAGACAGTTAAATAGGTAAGATGCATATAAGAGGGATATGGACCAAACGCGAGCAATTGAGACTAACTTAGTGGACAGCACGGATAAGCCGGGCCGAAGAATCTGTTTCCACTGCTATAAACCTCTATTATTGAATGCTTCTATGTTTACACATATTTTCTCAATGGAGTGTAGCCTTTCTGATTCTGTGAATGTTAATTTTTCTAAAAAAAAAGTATGAAGATTTTAAATGCCTTACCTAAATCAGTGAAGTTTTCAGCAGAGTCTCCCGCCCCGCACCACATGGTACCAGGTAGGGTCAAGCCTCTCCGGCTCCGCCTGGCTCCTCTGTGCCGATCAGCAGCAGCAGCGATCGAGGATCTAGTGCCGGGGTAGCGAGTGCCCAAGCGGGCAGGCCAGGCGCTCCTCCTGCCCCTCGGGAGCCGCCTTGAGGACTCGGGGCCAGCAGCTGCAGGCGAGGTGAATGGACTCGAGCACTTTCCCCCCCATTCCTCCAGATCTCTCAAATCCCTCTCCAGCTGGGAGTCCCGCGCTCTTAGGAAGGTGCCGCTGGACTGTGGCTGGTCCCACTTCTCGAGGCAAAAGGCTAAGTAAGCCTTGGTGATGCTCTCCTCTTGCCAGATAAGGCATTGCTCCAGATCACCTTGCCAGCTCCACCTGGTTTGGAAGAGCACTGTCTCATTGTGGGAACCTCCGAGCTGGGCTAGGAAGGTCAAAAAGCGGGCTGAAGAGTTACTGGCGACCAAATGGCACAGAGTACTGTCCTTGTGAGACAGACCCAGCAGCTTATCCCTGGGCAATGCCATGTGCCCTTGGATAAGGGAAAAATAAAACAAACAGAGCAAACATCCCCTGAGAAACATACTAACTTTTGCCTGTTCAAATACAAGCGCCGAACAGGGAAATCTGAGCCAATGTTTAAAAATGAGGACAGGATGGTTAACTGTCTGCAATGATGCTTTGCTTTATGCTGGGTGCATGGAATTGATTTTAAATGTGTGGAGGATTTTAGGGGCGTAACTTTAGTTTCAGCACCACCTTTGCCGAGGGAGTTTCTGTTTTCCTCTCGCATCCGCTTTCTCCACTCTGATGTGGAGGTCTGTAACTATCCCGAAAGGAGGCAAGAAACTCAGGCTTAACGCCCCCAATCCAACACCTTTAGGACCGAGGGCTGAGCAGAGAGAATCATTTCCCCACACTAATATAAATTCTAAAACTGGACACAATTGCGCTCAGTTTTCATGAGAAAGTTTAAAAAGGCATTTCTGAAACAGGTCCGTGGCGTTATTTTTTTCCAATACCTGTCCAATGGCGTAAATTGTACTGGAGCTGCATATAAATATCTTCTTCGCAACGCTCATTGAAATTCAGTCCCTAGGTCAAAGCCTCTTGTGACCCTGGGCACCTCATATTAAAACCTTGTGATGAGTTGACACTGGATCAAATTCATTTGGTGCAATTGTTGTGATGGTTGGCACTGATTAGCAATGTTCTTCATCTATATTGATGTCAGTTAGGTCTACAGTAATAGATTATGAATGGGATTAGAAAACAAATCTTAACCAAGATGCAGCAGCTGATAGAAAAACATGGGAAAAAGATCATTGAGCGTATCCTTACTTGAGAAAGGATATACTGGCACTGGAGAGGGTGCAGAGGTGATTCACTAGGTTGATTCCGGAGTTGAGAGGGTTGACTTATGAGGAGAGACTAAATGTACTGGGGCTATACTCATTGGAATTCAGAAGAATAAGGGGAAACCTTATAGAAACATATAAGATAATGAAAGGAACAGATAAGGTAGAAGCAGGGAAATTGTTTCCAATGCCAGGTGAAACTAGAACCTGGCCTCAAAATAAGAGGAAGCAGATTTAGGACTGAGTTGAGAAGGAACTTCTTCACACAAAGGGTTGTGAATCTGTGGAATTCGCTGCCCAGTGAAGCAGTTGAGGATACCACAATCAATGTTTTTAAGACAAGGATAGATAAATTTTTGAACAGTAAAGGAATTAAGGGTTATGGTGAATGGGTGGATAAGAGGAGCTGAGTCCATGAAAAGATCAACCATGATCTTATTGAATGGCAGAGCAGGTTCAACGGGTTAGATGGCCTACTCCTACTCTTAGTTCTTATGTTCTTATCTGTTTGTAGTACATTCTAACTCTCCCATTAAGAATATCTAATTCAGTGATGGGCTACCCGGGCTAATAAGTGGGCTGCATGAGTGGCCTCCCTTCTTCTCAGTGGGCTGCAAGATTGAAATTGGGTTTGTTCACTAACGATAACCTCATAAGTAAGATTAAATATATTTAATACAAGCCAAATATTCCACAATGAGTTATGGAAAATGTTTATTCTAATAGAACTGTCATTAACTTCAAATGGTAAAAACAAGAGATATATTTATAGTTTGGACTCAGAGGGAGTGCATGGCTTCTCTCAGTCAATGTTGTATGTAATCAGCATGCACCTCACTTCACCTATCCTTGCTTTACTTCAGTTATTCCGATAGGAAAATAAATCTGCAAACGGATGACAGCAGAATGTGACAACAGTCAACAAAATGGCCCAAAAGCCTCATTTAATGACAGGCAGCCACGGCTGATTGGTACCAAGGAAAAAAAGTATATATCTGCAATTGTAGCAGACAAAGAAACTTCCATTTCCACAAGTAGACTTTGGCCTTGTCAGGACAGTGTGCACAAGCCCAAATCTGCATTGGGGCAGTCTGCACAGTCCCAAATCTGGGTCAGGACAGTGTGCACAGGCTCAAGACTATGCCAGGACAGTCTGCACAGGCCCAAGTCTGTGTTGGAACAGTCTGCACAGGCTCATGCCTGCATCAGGGTAGTCTCAGTAAGAAGTCTCACACTACCAGGTTAAAGTCCAACAGGTTTATTTGGTAGTAAACACCACTAGCTTTCCGAATGCTGTTCCTTCATTAGGTGAGTGGAGAGTTCCTTCATCACGTAAGTGGAGACTTCTCTCCACTCACCTGATGAAGGAACAGCATTCCAAACGCTAGTGGCGTTTACTATTAAATAAACCTGTTGGACTTTAATCTGGTGTTGTGAGACTCCTTACTGTATTTACCCAGGTCCAACGCTGGCATCTCCACAGTCTGCACAGGCCCAAGCATGTGTCGGGACAGTCTGCACAGTTCTGAGTGGGTTTTGAGATTTTTTTTATTTTTTATGATTGAAAACAATTATCATTTAATACTTATAAGAAGACACATGCTTTATATCAATGGAAATACTATTTAAAACTGCAATGTATTATTAAACAATTTTACGTATTTACAGTTACTGTTGGGCAAGTTGCAGTGCAATCAGGGAGTTTATGTTCTACGTAATGGCAATGCAGGAGGAATTAGAGTCCCTTTCCTCTCCCTCCAACATAGATACTTTTGATTTGATTCGATTTGTTATTGGCACATGTATTGGTATGAAGTGAAAAGTATCGTTACTTGCATGCTATATAGACAAATCATACCTTTCGTAGAGTACATAGGGAAGAAGGAAAGGAGAGAGTGCAGAATGTATTGTTAAGTTAAAGCTAGGGTGTAGAGAAAGATCAACTTATTATGAATTAAGTCCATTCAAAAGTCTGATGGCAGCAGAGAAGAAGCTATTCTTGAATCAATTGGTATGTGATCTCTGACTTTTGTATCTTTTTCCCAGCAGAAGAAAATGGAAAGAGAATGTCTGGGGTATGTGGGGTGCTTAATTATGCTGGCTGCTTTACCGAGGCAGCGGGAAGTGTAGACAGAATCAATGGTTGGCAGGCTGGTTTGCGTGATGGACTGGACTACTTCACAACTTTTTGTAGTTTTTTGCAGTCTTGGTCAGAGCAGGAGCCATTCCAACCTGTGATATATCTAGAAAGGATGCTCTCTATGGTACATCTGTAAAAATGGACAAGAGGCGCAGCTGACATGCTGAATTTCCTTAACGTCCTGGAAAAGCAGGGGCATTGTGAGTTTCCTCTGTTGGGATTTCCACTCCACTCCACGAGTCCTACAGACTTCAACCCTTAGCAGTTTTGATTTTGATGGGTTCCTCCATTCCTTGTGCTCCCCTCGCTGTCTGATCTGTACCACCTTCTCCTGCTGGGGCTGCTAAACACAAAGACAGCAAGATTCCAGCCAAAGAAGGCCAGTTAAGAATATTTTTACTTTCAGTGTCTTTTCTTAGATACAAATTACGTGGTTGAAGCCATGGAGGGCTTGAGCAATTCCCTATACCTATCATTTTGGGCATTGACCAAATTTTCTAGCTATGTGAGATAGGCAGGGGCTTGTGTTCACCTGCCCAATCTCTGTTCTTCTGCTGAGCTGCAACTCCAGTTGATGTAGCTGTAGGATCCAGTGGTAGCCTGGAAATATCAACTGTGATTTTATCCTGAGGAATTTCTGTGCATGATATCCATAGTGAAATTAAATCATTTGGAATGCTGAAGTTTGCTCTGTTCTCACTTCAGTATTTCAGCCAAGTCCTTTGTAACTTTATATATATATGTGTTTTGTTGGTGCATTAGAGTAATATTGTAATTTTACCTGGACAGATATTTTCAGATCAGTATGAGTCTTCCACAACTTGTTGCACAAGTGAACTTTGATTTGATTCGATTTATCATTGGCACATGTATTGGTATGAAGTGAAAAGTATCGTTACTTGCATGCTATATCGACAAATCATACCATTCATAGAATACATAGGGAAGAAGGAAAGGAGAGAGTGCAGAATGTAGTGTTATAGATAAAGCTAGGGTGTAGAGAAAGATCAACTTATTATAAATTAAGTCCATTCAAAAGTCTGATGGCAGCAGAGAAGAAGCTATTCTTGAATCAATTGGTATGTGATCTCTGACTTTTGTATCTTTTTCCCAACAGAAGAAAGTGGAAAGAGAATGTCTGGGGTATGTGGGGTGCTTAATTATGCTGGCTGCTTTACTGAGGCAGCGGGAAGTGTAGACAGAATCAACGATTGGCAGGCTGGTTTGCGTGATGGACTGGACTACTTCACAACTTTTTGTAGTTTTTTGCAGTCTTGGTCAGAGCAGGAGCCATTCCAACTAAGTTAAGCCATTATCTTAAATGGAGGAAATGGTCGAGTAAGAGAACCTTGGTGTACGAAAAAAGTTGATTTGCTGGTTAAAAGGAAAAAGGAGGCTTATGTCAGGATGAGGATTGAAGGCTCGGTTAGTGCAATGGATAGCTATAGATTAGCCAGGAGGGAGCTAAAGGGGGAATTGAGGAGAGCAAAGAGAGGACATGAGAAGACTTTGGCTGATAGGATTTGGGAGAATCGTAAAGCTTTCCTTAGATATGTTAAGAATAGAAGATTGGTTAGGGCAAGATTAGGGCCAGTCATAGACAGCAGTGGGAAGTTGTGCGTGGAGCCTGAGGAGATTGGACAGGTACTGAATAAATATTTCTCTTCGGTATTCACGCAGGGTGATGTAAATGTAGTTATGGGGAACACTGAGGTACAGGGTAGCAAACTGGAAGGTATCAAAGTAGATAGGGAGGATGTGCTAGATATTCTCGAGGGTTTGAAGTTGGATAAGTCCCCTGGGCCGGACGGGATTTACCCTAGGATCCTCTGGGAGGCAAGAGAGGAGATTGCAGAGCCTCTGGCTCTGATCTTCAGGTCGTCGTTGGTTATGGGTGTGGTTCCGGAGGACTGGAGGATAGCGAATGTGGTCCCATTGTTCAAGAAGGGGAAGAGAGACCTTCCAGGGAATTAGAGGCCAGTGAGTCTTACTTCTGTTGTGGGCAAAGTATTGGAGAGAATAATTAGGGATAGGATTTATACTTATTTAGAGAGTAATGAATTGATTGGAAATAGTCAGCATGGTTTTGTGAAGGGTAGGTCGTGCCTTACTAACCTCATTGAGTTTGTTGAAAAAGTGACTAAAGAGGTGGACGGGGGTAAGGCGGTTGATGTGGTATATATGGACTTTAGTAAGGCGTTTGATAAGGTGGCACATGGAAGACTTCTGCAGAAAATGCAGATGTATGGATAGAGGGTGATTTATCTAATTGGGTTAGGAATTGGCTAGCAGATAGAAGACAGAGGGTGGTGGTTGATGGGAGATATTCATCGTGGAGTTCGGTGACAAGTGGTGTACCTCAGGGGTCTGTTTTGGGGCCCCTGCTGTTTGTAATTTTTATAAATAATCTGGATGAGGGTATTGAAGGATGGATTAGTAAATTTGCAGATGACACTAAAGTCGGTGGAGTGGTAGATAGTGAAGAGGGGGTGTTATAGTTTGCAGAGGGACTTGGACAAGTTGCAGAGCTGGGCCGAGAGGTGGCAAATGGAGTTTTATGTGGAAAAGTGTGAGGTAATGCACTATGGCAGAAATAATAAATGTGTAGAGTATAGGGCAAATGGTAGGATTCTTAGTAGTCTAGATGAACAGAGGGATCTTGGTGTGTATGTGCATAGATTCCTGAAAGTAGGCAGTCAGGTCGAGAAGGTTGTTAGGAAGGCATATGGAGTCTTGGCTTTTATTGGTCGAGGGATTGAATTTCGGAGCCGCAACGTCATGTTGCAACTGTACAAAACTCTAGTGCGGCCGCACTTGGAGTAGTGTGCAGTTCTGGTCCCCACATTATAAGAAAGATGTGGAGGCATTGGAGAGGGTACAGAGGAGGTTTACCAGGATGTTGCTGGTATGGAGGGCAGGTCTTATGAAGAGAGGCTGAGGGATTTGAGGTTGTTTTCGTTAGAAAGGAGGCGGCTAAGAGGGGACCTAATCGAAACAGATAAGATGATTAGAGGTTTAGATAGGGTGGACAGGATAGCCTTTTTCCTAGGATGGAGAAAGCTAGCACGAGGGGACACAGCTTTAAATTAAGGGGTGATAGTTATAGGACGGATGTCAGAGGTAGGTTCTTTACCCAAGGGTGGTTCGGGAGTGGAATGCCCTGCCTGCAGCAGTTGTAGATGCGCCAAGTTTGGTGGCGTTAAGAGGTTAGTTGATAAGTATATGGAAGAGAAGGGAATGGTTTAGTTTGGAGGGGCATTGCTTTTTATATTGGTCGGCGCAACATCGAAGGCCGAAGGGCCTGTTCTGTGCTGTAATGTTCTATGTTCTATGTTCTATCTACGACAGCACTGCTTCCAGAGTAATGCCAAAAAAGCTCTTTATTGTACTTTATGTTTTTGTTCAGTAAATGGGACACTGAAGCACAATGGCAATTTTTTGTGTGCATCAGTCGGATAAACAAAACTTCTGTTAGCCTTTGATATCTGCCCTCTGCACTCCCTACTTCTTTAACTTCTTCGAGCCACAGTTTTTTGAGCTGTTGCCAATGGTCTGAATATGGGAATAGTCTCACTGTGCTATCATTTTACGCTAAGTTGTGGGAGAATTAAAGAACAGTTGCAGCATCAAAGGTGTCCAGGTGGGACTGTCTCTATATCGATATGGAATGTGAGTCAGTGGACAGCAGCACAGTGAGTGATGGCATTCAACCTGAGCTCACAGATCCTTTAAGGGAGAGTAATTCACTCTGAGCTATCTCCTACTGCCTGCAGAGTAGACTCAACTGTAGAATAATTGAGAAACAGAGGATTTTAAACATCTGATAAAGTGGCTAGCATTACAAGACTGAACTCACAGAACAAACATAGTTCTGTTTGTGAAATAGCAATTTGACACAAATGTTTTCATGTTTATAAACACATTCATACAGCATTTGCTATTTATTATATAATGCAACCAGATCAAACAGGCCTTGAATTGAATCAATATGACATGTTTCTTCAATTTTTTAGTCTCCTCTAGTAAAAGGACTAACCTTTATTGGGTTACAGTTTGACAGGGGATATCCATCTTCCATTCTTCTATTCTGATTGACAGCAAGCTATTCAAGCATGGAAGGCATCACAGTCAATTTGAATCCTGCTTTCCCCCAATGTGCAGGTGTATATATTTTATGAGTATAAGGAGATCTTGTGGTACAGTGTGCCTCTGAGTCATAAATTCAGCTTCTAATTCCACTGCAAGATGTGCTGGCCAAAGGAGATGAGTTCATAACGCAGCCTGACAGGTTAAGTATCAATCTTCAAACTCTTCCAACACACAATGGCAGGTGGTAAGAGCAGGAGAAATTTCCAGTGTCTCTGGATGACATGCTTGTAGAAGTGTCTGCAACTCTGCAACTCTGACTCCATGGAAGGCTGATTGGCTAGATATATGGCTGATGTGGTTGGCAAGATGGCACAGTGGTTAGCAGGTTTTCTTCACAGCGCCAGGGATAAGCCTTCAATTCTGGCCTCAGATTACTGTCTGTGTGGAGTTTGCACATTCTCCCTGTGTCTGCATGGGTTTTCTCCGGGTGCTCTGGTTTCCTCCCACCTTCCAAAGATGTGCAGATTAGGTTGATTGGCCATGTTAAATTGCCCCTTAGTGTCAGGAGGATTAGCAGGGTAAATGCATGGGATTATGGGGATAGGGCCCAGGTAGATTCTTGTCGGTGCAGGCTTGATGGGCTGAAGGCCTCCTTCTGCACTGTTGAGATTTTATGAATCATATTGGTGCTGACGGTATAGGGTTCAATCCCTGCTCTGGCTAGGGTGGATTCAAGACCTGCCTCCTTGTTATCCTCATGGTAAAGATCATGGTGCTGTGATTCAGACCCGTATTCAGGCAGAGAGCTGAAGAAGAAGATAAACAAAAAGCTAGTTCCAGGTTTGATTGCTACATTGTACTGATTTAGTTAATAATGGTGGGGAAATGGTGGAGATGTTGAAGTAAGTATAAATGTTCCAGGGCATGGAGGGAAAATTCCTCTTTATTGTCCAGTGATGACTGGTGTGTAGACATCAAATGAGGACAGGATCAGTGAAGATGTAATGCAGCAAGGGATAGAACATAGAACATAGAACATAGAACACTACAGCACAAACAGGCCCTTCAGCCCACAAGTTGTGCCGAACACATCAAAACCTACCCAGCCATAGGCCTATCTATAACCCCCAATCCCATTGGATCCCATATACTCATCCAGAAGTCTTTTAAAAGACCCCAGCGAGTTCGCCTCGACCACCACCGACGACAGCCGATTCCATTCACTCACCACCCTCTGAGTGAAAAACTTTCCCCTAGCATCCCCTATGTACTTGCTTCCTTGCACCTTAAATCTGTGCCCTCTCGTCACGACCATTTCAGCCCTGGGAAATAGTCTCTGAGAGTCCACCCTATCTATTCCTCTCAACATCTTGTAAACCTCTATCAGGTCGCCTCTCAACCTTCGTCTCCCCAGGGAGAACAGTCCCAGCTCCCTCAACCTGTCTTCATAAGGCATGCCTCCCAATCCAGGCAACATCCTTGTAAATCTCCTCTGCACCCTTTCAATAGCTTCCACGTCATTCCTATAGTGAGGCGACCAGAACTGCGCACAGTACTCCAAGTGTGGTCTGACAAGGGTCCTATAAAGCTGCAGCATTACCTCCTGACTCCTGAACTCAATCCCTCGATGAATGAAGGCCAGTACACCGTAAGCTTTCCTAACCACATCCTCCACCTGGGAGGCCGATTTGAGAGTCTTATGGACCCGGACCCCAAGATCCCTCTGCGCTTCCACACAGCTAAGACTCCTACCTTTGATAGTGTACTCATTCATCCCGTTGGATCTGCCAAAATGGACCACAACACATTTATCCGCGTTGAAGTCCATCTGCCACTTCTCCGCCCAGTCTTGTATCCTGTCGATGTCATGCTGCAACTTCTGACATCCCTCCAGACCATCCACAACACCACCGACCTTCGTGTCATCGGCGAACTTACTCACCCATCCCTCCACTTCCTCATCCAGGTCATTTATGAAAATGACAAAAAGCAAGGGTCCTAGAACAGATCCCTGGGGCACTCCACTGGTGACCGACCTCCATGCAGAAAAAGAGCCATCCACAACCACCCTCTGCCTTCTGCAGGCAAGCCAGTTCTGGATCCACAAGGCCAAAGCCCTTGGATCCCATGGCCTCTCACCTTCTCAAGAAGTCTTGCATGTGGGACCTTGTCAAATGCCTTGCTGAAGTCCATGTACACCATGTCCACTGCTCTTCCTTCGTCAATGTGCTCAGTCACATTTTCGAAGAACTCAATTAAGCTCGTAAGGCACGACCTGCCTTTTACAAAACCATGCTGACTATTTCTAATCAACCTAAACTTCTCCAAATGCTTGTAAATCTTGTCCCTCAGAAGCCTCTCCATCAGCTTACCAACCACTGAGGTCAGACTCACCGGTTGGTAATTTCCAGGACTATCCCTGTTCCCTTTCTTGAAAATAGGGACCACATCCGCAATCCTCCAATCCTCCGGAACCTCTCCCGTCTCCATCGATGACGCAAAGATCATCGCCAGGGGCTCTGCAATGACATCCCTCACCTCCCACAATAATCTGGGGTACATCCCATCTGGTCCCGGAGACTTGTCTATCTTGATAGCATTTAAAAGTTCTAACACATCCGCTTCCTTAATATCTACATACTCAATCTTCTCAGTCTGCCGCAAACTTGTAGTGCATCCTCCCAGATCACTTTCCACCGTGAATACTGAGGCAAAGTACTCATTAAGCACCTCTGCCATTTCTTCCGGTTCCATACAGACTTTTCCCCTTTCACCTTTTATAGGTCCTATCCCTTCTCTTCTCAGAACAACTCAATGAACAACTCAAACTGCCACTTAAATAAGGCATGTAAACCTACCAACATCCATATAACTAAACTGCAGCAAACTTCAATACCGCAGAGAGAAGATGGAAAAAAAATGGGAGGGAAAAATAACATCGTAGAAAATCAGAACTTGAATCTCTATTAATGATTTTATACTTGCCAGCTCATAAGATGAAGATATGAATTAAACAGCAAAGGGAAGTTATTTTATGCTACTACCTCAGAAAGCTAGAAAGTACTTCAGAAGTCAACTGATTCTTTATACAAGAACCTATAATTAAGCTCAGGGTCACAATCATTAGGTTGTTTTAAGGGATATTTTGAAGTCCCAAAACAGAAGAACACAAACTGGAGTTTGTGCCCAGAATCTACTGTTAAGACTATGGCCACAGGATACAGATGCTCTCTGACTTGAGGGCTGCAGGGCATGTGCAGCTGTGACATATCAGCAATTTCTGTCTTTGGGAGCTGTAATATATTTTATAAAGTGTGACCTACCTGGGCCAGTGGTGAGATGGCAACACTTGGAATGTGAACATGTCTGGATCTGCTTATGAGCAATTGCCTTTCACTGGGAGTGCTTTCAAAGTGCACCTTGTGCACTGAACAGGATACAAAAATGATAATAATCTCTCTCTCTCCTTTCTAGATGCCAGACTTATTGTATTTTACACAGATTATTGTCATGAGCACTTTTGAACAGTCCCTCTCATTTCTTCTCATTTGCAAAAAGCTCTTCCTCCCTAATACCTCAATATGCTCCAATCAAAAGTCATGACATTATATACTGGCATATTCCTTTCCAGAACTTGAGAACTGTAAATCTTTATACTTTGCTCATTCTGTCCAATCACCTGGCAGCAGACACCAGCATTCGCTCTGAAAATTGTAATGGCGTCCTATCACAAAACAGGCCGTTCTGTCCAACTGGTTCATGTTAGTATTGAACTCTGAACAAGCTTCTCCTGCCCCTTTTCTAACCCTACAGCATAAGTGTCTATTCCTTTAACCCTCACGTGCTTATCTAACTTCCTCTGAAATGTATCTCTGCTTCTCTGAATGAGCCTTTGTGGTTGTGACTTCCACATTATATCTAATTTGTGGATAAGTGTGGTTACACCACATGCATCATCATCTTTCAAACAACACACCATAAACAAGTAACCTATCCAAACACCAGCTGTAATGTAACAGGATAGTGCTCCGAAATGGCCAGTTTAATAAGTTGTGTGGTTATTCTGTATTCTGAGAGTATCAGATAATATATAAGGAAGAATGTCTCTTCTATAAGTACTCAGACGCTTTTTGATGAATGACTGCACCAGCACAAAATGTGCATGATCAAGAGTAGAACCAGAAGGTGATGAGGCTGAGAGTTGTGTGGCACTAGAAGTCGATGCTGAGGGTGATGTAGTACTAGGGGGTAAGGCTGTGGGTGGTGTGGTACTAGAGGATGTGGTACTAGAGAGTGGTGTGTACTACAGAGTGAGGCTGAGAGTGATGTGGTAGTGGGGGATAGGCTGAGGATGGTGTGAAACTAGAGGGTGGAGCTGAGAGTGGGTGGTACTGGGGGTAAGGCTGTGGGTGGTGTGTTACTAGAGGATGAAGCTAGAGGGTGAGGCTGAGAGTGGAGTTGTATTAAAGAATAAGAATGGAGTAGTGCAGGCATAGAGATGTTGAAGGATCCAGTTGTCAAGGTCCGATCAGGAATTAATGACATAGAAAGGTCTAAAAATGAGGTGCTGCTGAGAGAGTTTGAGGAACAATTAAAATGTAGGCCCTCTTAGGCAATAATCTGTATTGTTACCTGAGCTACATGCAAATTGGCATGAGGACAAAGAGATATGGCTAAATGGCTGCAAGTGATTTGGGAGGCAAAGGTTTTGATTCATTAGGAGACATTCATTGGGTTGTGGAAAAAGAGGGAGCCATTGGATTGGAACAGGCTCTGCTGAAATTGGGGTGGCACCAATACCTTGACAAATTGACTAACTAGGAAAGTTTGGATTTTAAACTAATGAATAAGGGCTGGGTGAGTGAAGGTGAAGAAAGAGTAAGTGCAAAAGCAGTCAGAGATTAGTTAAGGATGTGCAATCATATAGACAGAAATAAATGGACTAGTTTTAATACCCATCATGGAACTAGATAAGACCATAAGACATAGGAGCAGTATAAGGCCACTCAGCCCATTGAGTCTGCTCCACCATTCAATCATGACTGATATTTTTTTCATTCCCACTCTCCTGCTTTTTCCCATAACCCCTGACCTCCTTATTAATCAAGAACCAGCAATAACAAGACAAATATATCCTCCTTTGGTAAAGAAACCAAAACTTTACATAAAACCCCAGGTATTTTAACGTAAAGTTCTGTAATTGCTGTAAATAATTATTGTAATACTGCTTCACCCATGTACTCCAATTTCTTTGCAATAAGGCTAACATATCATTGGCTTTCCTAATTGCTTCCAACCCCTTCATGTGAACTTTCTGTGATTCACGTCGAAGGACGCTTTTATTTCTCTGAACTACAGTATTTTCCAGTCTCTTACATTTGAATAATATTCTGCTTCTCTATTTTTTCTACTGTAATGTCTAACTTCACATTTCTCTATATCATATTCTATCTCTCATACACTTAACCTATTTACATTCCTTTGAAGCTGCAATAGCATAAGAAATGAAACAGGAATAAGTTGTTCGGCCCCTCAAGCCTGATCTACCACCATTCAATAGGATTACGGCTGTTCCAAAATTCTTCACATCCATTTTACTGCCCTTTCCCCGTAACCTTTGATTCTGTCACTGATCAAAAATTATCTATCTCAGCCTTAAATGTACACTGTTGGGATTGCTGATGAGAGGATTATCTATGAAGAGAGATTGAGTTGACTAGGATTATATTCTCTAAAATTTAGAAGAAAGGAGGGCAATTGTATTGAAATATGTAAACTTTTAAGGGACTATACAGGTTAAAGAGGGTGTTTCTACTGGATGAAGAATTTAAGACTAGGACTCATAGTCTCATTCAGTCCATTTAGGACTGAGGTGAGGAGACATATTTTCAGCCAAAGACTTGTGAATCTTTGGAACTCTAGTCCAGCAAATTATGCATGCTCAGTCACTGAGTGTATTCAAACAGAGATCAATAGATTTTTGGATACTTAGTGAATGAAAGGCTTAGGGAAGAGGGTAAAAAAGGAACGGATAGAAGTTTAGCCATGATTTTATTGAATGGAAGAATACATTGGAGGCTGAATGGCCTCATTTGCTCCTATTTCTTATATTCTTCTGATTCTATCAGTTGTTGAAAAGGGAGAAGAAACTTGTAGCTATTTTATGAATTTGGAGGAGCAATGGGGGGATCTTGAAAGGAGCATTGTCAAATAGATAGGATGGAGTCAGAATGAAGTTTAGAGAGAAGTGTTCATCTGACAAGATCTATTCTTTGACATGAAGATGAAAATTGGAATATTTTCAGCCTCACCCTCTAGTTTCACACCATCTTCAGCCTATCCCCCACTACCACATCACTCTCAGCCTCACTCTGTAGTACACACCACTCTCAGCCACATCCTCTAGTACCACACCACCCATAGCCTTACCCCCTAGTACCACATCACCAAGGAAAACATGGCTACAATTCCTCAGCTAGTACAGAAACACAGAAAACTTAGGCTGAACGGGGATAATTTTCTTGCCATTCACCTTAATGGAAATCAAGCATTGTTCCCTCTTTCTGAGACTGTCACTCATTCAATCTCTCTCCCTCTCTGTCAATCTCTCTCTGTGCCTTGAACATTTTGAAATTTCATGGGCTCTTTCACATACTTTAAAGGTTGTGAAGTTTCCTGCCTGTACTACTTTCCCAGGCAATGCATTCCAGAATGCCATCAAGCTCTCGGCGAAAAGAAAATTCTCAAATCACCATTAAATCTCTGCCCTTCATATTAAAATTATACTCTCTTGTTATTGACTTTTCAACTAAGACGAACAGCAACTTTATGTCCTCCTTGTGCATACTCCTCATAATATTGTGCAGCTCAATCAAATCCCTCCCCCTTGCCTCTCCTGCTGTAAATAACAAAAATGACCAGCGTATCCAAGCTGTCTTCATATATAAAACATTCCATCCCAGGCAACACCCTGGTCAATCTTTTCTGTAATTTCTCTAATGCAATCACATCCTTCCTGTAGTGAGGCAACCAGAACTGCACACAGCTGTGACCTAACCAAAGTTTTGTATAGCGCCAACATAACCGCCCTGCTCTTATAATGTATGCCATGACTAAGGCAAGCATCCCATTTGCCTTCTTAACTACCCTATTAATCTGCCCTGCACCTTCAGGGATTCGTGGACAAGCACACTCCGATCCCTCTGTTCCTCTGAACTTCCTGCCATTTGAACATACCTGAACACACAATGTGTCATAAGTCTCCCGATTGGCTGGCAGAGTTTGACCTCATGGAATTTGCAGTTTACTCAGGAGATGAGAGAGAAACTCAGGTGGATGAAATTAAGATTGATAGATGGAGCTAGATTGCAAGCTGCAACAGGTAAAGTTTGAACTCCTGTTCACAGCATCAGTTGAGATGTTTTCCTATTATTTACCAAGTGTGTCCCTGACTGGAAATGTTAGATACAATCTCCCCCAGCAAAACTCTGAAAGCAAGTTTCACTCTTGCCCCCTCAAACTTGAGTTTCCATTTTTAAATGAAGCACATTCATTAAAGGTGACCTCTTATTTAGAGAGTGCCTGATGTATGGGCATTGCATCTCTATGAGTTTGGGTTAGTTAGTGTGTGGATTGATGGGGTGACTCTCTTCTGTTGCACATCTCAATCCAGTTGCTTGTGGTTGTGGGCAGATAACACAAAACTGCCTCTTAAAAGAATGGCCAAATTAATGGGTAGAATAGGAGAACAAGCTGATTCAGAGTGGCTTCAGTGTGTCAGTGTGGAAAATGAGTAAGTAAAAACTGAAACATTCACTGCTCCTGATTATCACTGCATTTGATTCCAGTAACTTTAGTAAGAATAAATGGAAACCACAGGGCTAAAAACAAATGATGACTGATAAAAATAAATCAAGCTTGTTTTTTCTCTGCTCCCTGGCGTACATACACAAGTCCCAACTTTCTTTTTATTTAAACAATTTATCCAAATATATTAACAAGTTATTCAGATTCATTATAAATTACAATCCAAATACAGTGTAATTTCAGTCTATTTTATCAGCTTCTTCAGAATAGGCACTACTCAAACATGGTTTAGAATTATGTACTGATGGGCTGGCAGATTTGGTCTATTTCCTTATCAGTGAAATTGAGCAGGGAGCCAGTTCTCCATTAACTGTCACCTATATTAAGCAAACTGCCACAGTCAATCTTGACACAAAACGATGGCAACCTCATTAACATGGTAGATAGCCAGCACCAGCCTATTTTCTGCAAAAGCTAATAGTGTGAATGTTTTTACAAAATGATAAATTATTGAGGCAATAAGCTGATATAATCACAGTATCAGCAGCAATTATACCCTCATATAACGGGAACAGTTTATATTCTCATATGTTAATTATATGATCTGATAAACTGAAATATTGTGTGGGTTTAACGGCAATCTACACTATTTAGTATTATGCTTTGCTACTCCTATTCCTATTCCTGTAGCAAACAACTTCCCTTCCAATGAAAAAGGAGTCCATTGGAAGTTATCTGTCATCTTTTGAGGTTGCATCTTCTGGGATTTCACCTTTTGGGTTTACACCTCTGGAGTTATGCCATCCAGGATGTTGCCTTCCAGGGTTTTGATGTGTAGGGTTTCACCTTCTAGAATACACAAGTCCCAACTAGAACAGCAGTTCTCACACAAATCCCAACTGGGACAAAGTGTAAATCCACAACATTTACTCAGACATATTGAGATTAAATCAGCATCAGGCCATGAAAATAGCTAATGTGAGAAATACAAAGGTCACACCCATGCAATATGAAAAAGACATAGTACAGAGATGCAAAAAAAAAATCATAGGGGAACTTATAAATGAGAACATTTGAAATTAATGAGCTGTTGCATCATAAATTATTGGAGGTTGACAAAGACTATGGCTTGTGAAGGGATAAGATGTGAATGGTAGGAATTTTAGAAGAGTTGCAGTTTATGTAGATGAAATTTGGAAAGGTAATGGTGGGGTCTGGGACTCATCACCAACAGACTAAGGAGCATCTGGGCTCTCAATTAAGAATGCATAATGAGGGTTGGCTGAGAATCCAGATATCTATTAGTCTATGGAAAAGCTGCATCTAAGAGAACACGTTGTTTTACTTTCAGTTAAATCTACTCCTTAGTGTTTACAAAAAAGAGATGTCAAGTTCTGCAGTTTCTGCTATAGATACTTTAAAGATATTTACAAAATGTTTTGACACATTCTACTCTAGATTTCATTTGTACTTTACATTAGGATAGTAGAAGCGGCATAGGTTGGCAGAGAGGATATAAGGAATGTGATAGCAGATGTTATTTTAAAAAATATTTTGGGAGAATATTGTATTATTCTGTAAAAAAGAGACTGTGTGTGTATCTAAATAATTTAATTAAGATGGAGACCATTTATCAGGAAGAGTTGAGAGGTGAAAGGAGTGAGGGTGTGAAATGCATGCATTTATAATGAAGTTAGGGTCAAATAGCTTTATAAGTAAATAAGTAAAGTTAGAAATCTGCATTAGGAGATACACAGGGATCTATTTTTTCAGTTGTTCAATTTCAAACTGGAGTAAAACATTTTTATAGCTTGGAACAGTTTTAGAAGTAAACAAAAAAGTTATTACATTTCAGGTAATCACAACAATGGGGACAGTAGGAAAGATATTAAAGATAAGTTCAAAGAAGTGCTGAGCACAATTGACTCAAAGGTGAAAAGGAAAAGTTATATGTAAGGAGAAACATTGAGTTGATTTGCTATTAGCTGTGTGGGGAAGGCTTCCCGGGAAAAACTCTGGGTGGGAGAAAGTAAAGTTTGAATCCAGTCAAGCTCAGAAAGTATTGGGCTACAAAAAGTACTCATGCTGAAATTCTTGGATTTCCACAGCAGAGTGGAAGTAAGCTTGAGCGATCATATGACATACCTTTGTTCAACTGAAAGTCTTGCCTTGGGTAATACTACTGGATTTTTATGGCTGAGCATCTATAAGGAAGTGTTACCTAGAAAATGTTTACTTGTGGGTCTGATCAAGTAGGGAACTTTTTGGGGGAGTGATTTCTAAGATTTATTTTAACTGTTTAACTGTAATCTTTTGTGCCAAAACTTTATTTCCTTCTTTTTAATAAAGCTTATTTTGTTTTTTTTAATCTCAAAGAATTACACGATTTCTTGCTGTGGAGATTTGTATGTTTTCTTCTCATTTTCAGGATACAAGTCAAGTTTCCCCCGGGATCTGTTGTGCTCAGCAGTTAACGTTTCCTGTGGTCAAAACAGAGGTGAGTTATGGAGCATAGCTTGGTTTGAATGTATGAGGGGTCACTGTGGGTGGGCGGAGCGAAATAGGCTGCCTTGGGTTGGGGGTGATCTTTTCAAAAGGTTCCCTCATCCAGACTATAGTTCATGACATCTCTGAGAGTCTGTGAACAATGAGTCCTTGAAAAGCTGGCATGAGGGCTAGAAACTATCTATCCCTCAATAGAACCAGCCAGATCTGGAGTTCAGAGTGACGACTTACACCAGTCTGCACCCTTGTCCCACAGAGCCTCCCTGAGTTTACAAAAATCCACCATGTTGAATCTGGAGCTGATGTAAGTTTTCTGTGCAGGGAGGATATGATGAGTCAGAGGGAAACGTTGTGGAGGTGAGAGCAGGCATTCTTAATGATAAAAGGATGTGGAGTTTGAACTCAGCTCAGGTTAAAACAAGACACTAATATTTATTCATCATAGACAGGTTGAACCACTGGGGAGAGAATGAAATCAAGACTTGAACCTTCAATTTGTGCAACTCTTTCTGAGTAAATCTTGACACTGAAGATGAATGATTATTTGACCACGTGTCAAAGCTGAAGCCAATCCTCATTGACATGAAAGGCATACAAGATGACTACAGGACTATAAATGTCATTAACCTATTTTTAAAAAAAGTCAACTATGGACTAGTCAGGCCAACATGGTGAGTGAATCCACTATTAGATGCTATAATTTGTGATAAAGTTAAATATTTGCAGAGAAACTTTTAGATTAATTAAGGGCAAGGAGAAAGATTTGTAAAATATACAAAATATCTGACAAATGTAATTGAATCATTTGGGGAGATAAGTAAAGAAAATGAAGTTGCTGTTGTGTATGTTAGACTTTTGTGAAGCATTTAATAAAGCATCATATAACAGGCTTATTGACCTGATAATGGTAAATGATAGTAAAGGCAATGTAGCAGCAAGGCAGTTAGAGTTAGTAGAGCAACGTATTTGGAGGTCAATGTTGAGACTGTTATTCTTCTGTACTGAAGATTTGAACTTGGGCATAAAAAGTCAAATATCAAAATTTTCAGTTGGCAATAAGTAGCAATACCAAAAATAAGTAATTAACTGTTTGTTGAAATTTACTGTGGCGAAATGAGGGACAAACATCTTTGGAGGAAGATGAATTATTCCAAGAAAATAATCCTGAATTTTATAAGTAGGAGCTTTGGAGATTAATTACATGAGCAGAAAGATAATGATAAAAATGTAGCAATCACTGGTCAGGCAGCAATTGGAACATTGTGTCCCATTTTGGTTGTCTTGTTTTACAACGATCTCAATAATATGGTACATCAATGTAGAAGGAAGTCTCAGTACTCCACAGAAGGAGAAGGAAACCAGATGCCAAGACAACAAAAGAGTAATAAGGAGAAATCTGAGAATTTGACTAAAATAGGGCAGTGTATCGGACAGTGTAGTGTCAAACAGTAATGGAAGCTGAATCACTTGCAAACATTTCCAAATCCTGAAATAATTATGAAGTAATCCATTTAGATACCACAACGTTTCGCTGACATTGAGCATATACTGCTGATTACACATTAATTTGTTCTCAGTGCAGTTTATTTTGGCAATTGAAAAATATCACCATTACAGACTTGTGTCTGATCATCAGAAAAGCCCCACAATTTGTAAAGCAATGAAGTCCAATTAATGTGGCTGTACATTTTTCTAAAGATAATTAAAAAAATGTACAGCTAGTATCATAGAAACTCCCACATTCCAGGTCTTAGAATCCAATTCCACAATTGTCAAAGATTCAAGGTTTAAGCATGACTCTTAACGAATAACAGGCCCACTTAATTATGATGGAAGGTTTTAAATCAGTTATATGCAATGCCAAGGCCAGATGAATGTGCTAAAAGAATTTAAATAGAGCAGACATCAATGTGAGCAGATGGCACTGGCTATGGGAATAAGCTATTAACTAGAGAGATAAGTGGAAATTATAAGAGATAAACTTTGGGATAAAATATTATTTTAGATAGAACATTAACATTTATTTCAGTTGAACCAGTGCAAGATATATGGCCTGGATTTCACCTGTTAACAGATGAAGCATAAGACAACGTAGAGTAAATTTCCCATCTTCAGTTGGAGAGAGAGACATGGCAGATGTTAACTGTAGGCCTTCATTGAAATTCTACCAGATGTTCTGGACAGGAGGTCAATGGGAAGCAATGGAAACATTGTGATCCAGAGACTGCCTACCAACATCAGATAAGTGGTGGGATTGGTATCCAGGTTAAAGTCTCACAAATATCTCACAATCAGAAAGGGAGAACAAGGCCCCAGCAGGGAAGGGCTGAGATTTTTCTGAGAATGCACATTTGTTACTATTAATCTTACAGGAAAAATTTAAAATAAAAGCATTTATCATTGGGCAGTAAAACTCATGGACAGTCAAACACATTAGCTACATATGGAAAGGCCTTGGTTCTCAAATCGGCGGTAGTTCCCGTCTATGATGACTCATCTACAGCAAGATCACTCTGAACCAGGAATGCTTCAGACAATTAACCCAACAACAAGTTTTGTGAATTTCCTGGTTCCTTCAAATCCAACCTCATGGGATCAGGACAAATTCCGCCCAATGAGAGGCATTCTATACATAAAGCACTGTGGACAGGATGTTCACATAACAGTTCCACCTCGCTGTGACTAGATGGTATACTGAATACTCCACAAGCCAGCCATCAGAAGAGCACAGTTCTTGCTGGGTGAATAACTCATCAGGGAAAGGAGGAAATATCCCCTTTTTCTTCCTGGTCTGCTTGTCCACAATTGACTCGGTTGATAACACTTGCTCAGAGACGAAATTCCTGCACTGTTCTCTATTATCAGTCCATCCCTGCATCCTCTAGATCACAACGATTAAATCAAAAACACCTCAGAACAGTCATTTCAAAACCAATTTTATCCAACAACCATCCAATATGCCAGACAAAAACTACCAAGTCACCCTTGTGCATTCCCTTAGTGTATGTCTTCACCTGGCCTTAAGCCTCTTCACATTTCTACCCTGGTGATTGCAACATGTCTGGTAGAAGGTTGCTGCTGTTCAGTGGGTGAAGCTGCAGATGATCTTGCTGGTGGCCTCATGAGGCTCTGGACCAAGCAGGTTTAGCTTCTGATTGTACCATTTCAGCTTAGACAGCAGTCGTCTGGGCTGACAGACAGGGACACAGTTGGAGTGGTGGTGATTGAAGAATGAATGCTGCCACTCGGAGCGAGAAATGTAGCTTTATGCTGCATTAAGCCACTGTTACTCTCTTGGTGCATGCCTCATCTGGTGAACTGGTGCGGCGACAGTAATCTCTCCCTCAGCTTCAACAAAAGGAAATTGTCATCAATTTCAGGAAGCTATAGGAGAACATCAATAGGGACAAAGTAGAAAGGTAGAAAGCTTTAAGTTTTTAGGTGTCCAGATCACCAACAACCTGTCCTGGTCCCCCCATGCTGACACTATGGTCAAGAAACCAACGCCTCTGCTTTCTCAGAAGATTAAGGAAATTTGGCACGTCCATGATGATTCTCACTAACATTTACAGATGCCTCATAGAAAGCATTCTTTCTGGTTGTATTACAGCTTGGTATGACTCCTGCTCGGCCCAAGACCGCAAGAAACTACAAAAGGTCATGAATATATCCCAATCCATCACACAAATCAGCTTCCTATCCATTGAATCTGTCTACACTTCCCACTGCCTCGACAAAGCAGCCAACATAATTAAGGATCCCACACACCAGGGGCATTCTCTGTTCCCACCTTTTTATATCAGGAAATAGATACAAAAGCTTGATGTCTTTTCCCTGCTGGCATCAGACTTTTGAATGGATTATCTCACATTAAGTTGATCTCTCTCTACGTCTTAGCTGTGGCTATAAAACTAGATTCTGCATTTTCTCATTTCCTTCTCTATGAACGATATGCTTTGTTTGTGCAAGAAATAATACTTTTCATTATATGTTAATACATGTAACAATAATAAATCAAATCAAATCAGCAATCCCAGTATTCTGCTAGAGCACAGGTTGCCGGACTGTGTGAGACGCTGCAAGCTGAACACTGGTATTCACAGTCATGATGACAGAAGTCTGGGTTGACACGGCAACAAGCTGTATCACTGCATCATTCAGATGTCGGGTGGTTTGTGTTTGAGCTGTAACATCAGCAGCATCATGATCAGTGTGCAGGTGTTCTCTTCAAATTGATTAGCATTTCCACACTGGAAAGCTTTGCACTAAACCCTGTGCCAAGTCAGTGCCATACGCCTTCATACGCCTTGTAAGCCGGTGACTGCCGGCTTTCTGACAGGTTTCCCAATGCACCAAGCATTTAATTGTGCACAACACCAAGCTTTTCAAATACATCATACTGTCAAAATCTTCATCTGGAGTCCTCTGCTGTAGAATTTGTAATGATGTAGAGATGCAGGCATTGGACTGGGGTAAACTCAGTAAAGTTTTAAAACACCAGTTTTAAATCCAACCAATTTATTTGATAGTAAATCCGCAAGCTTTCGACTTTACAGCCTTCGTCAGGCAAATGTGCCACTATCAGCACCTTCCACAGTCCTTCATTCTGCCATTGACAAGTCCTCTGTCTTGTGCATCTTTGTTGCAATCTCTCGCAACTCCCACCTATCACACTGCCCTTTTACTTTGTCCCATCTGCTTCATCTCCCTCACACAGTATATAATCGATCACAATTCTCCCTCTCTTTAGCTCTATAGAAGAGTCATTTGGACTTGAAATATCTATTCTGTTTCTCTCTTTACAGATGTTGCCAGACCTGTTGGGTTTTTCTGGCATTTTCTATTTTAATTTATTATGATTCTCGTCTTTGGCTTCAGCACTTCCTATAGCCATGACCTCATTGGTGGTTGCTCCAATAATGTTCAACACCAGCTACAGTGAACACCTCATTCACCTGACGAAGAGCACAGCCTCAAAAGCTAGTGAGTTTACTATCAAATAGATCGGTTGGACTTAAACCTGGTCAGATTTCTTATTGTGTTTACCCCAGTCCAACGCCAGCATCTCTACAACAACATCAGTTACACCAGGATGAGGACAAGCAGCATGCATGTTCCCTGCTGGTTAGCTGTTGCTGCTGATGTTACCTGCAGTTCTGCACCACTTTCTCTGCAAGAAAAAGAGATGAAGTCTGTCAGTGAGTGCTGCAATATATTTGGGTAATGAACTGGCCATGGTTGAATAGCTGGCCAGTGACTGCAATTTGTAAGTTGTGGGTGTGAGGTTTATAACAGTACCACAGGTATGAGAGGGAGGAGAGGCTATAATTGTGATGACTGAGTCATGTTTGAATGAGGTTGTTGGTGGATTGAATGCTGGGTTGTGGTGGATGGGAAAGTTATTGAACAAAACAATGCCTGGGGCAAGTAGTTGATTTTCCAAAGACATGCCCATGGATCTGAGTTGATTCTGTTGCCTCTGCAGAGATTTGTCAATTAATGTTCGGAATGCTCTCATTAGCTGACATTTGCATCAAGGTTTAAAAATATACAAATGTATCAATGTCTGGTGACTCCACAAACAATCTGAAATGGTAATTCTCTCCTCTGGAATAAACCAGAAAAAATAGGCAAAGAATGCACGGGTAAGAAGATTCAAAATAGTTGTTACTGAAATGGAAAGGATAGAAAAAGACTTTGAAGGATAGAAAAGCAGGAACATGAAACCTGAAAGGGTTTTCTGAAAATCTTGACAAAAGTTAAAGGTATGAACAGATATCCAAAAATATCATTGTGAGCCAGAAAAGACATCCCAAGAAAGAAAAGAAAGAACTTTTCCTGAGAGGTAATATATCCTTTCCTTCAAGGCCAAAACTGTTTGTACTGAAGAGATATTTTTATCCACTGAGGAGAAAATGGTCCCCTGCTGCCCCCTGTCAAAAAGCAATCAATTTGCCCCATCTCTCTTTTCATGAATTGGCTTACTCAGTCCCTAAAATCTATTGTTTCACTCAGTTAAACCATGATTGACCTATACCTTAACTCTGTTTAGCAATGGTTTTGTAACTCTTAATACTTCTCTCTAATCTGCCCACCCTCCACTCCTACAAGACCCACCCACCACCTTGTTCACTTCCACCCCAGTCCCGCACAAGACTGGCAGTGGGAAGGTGAAACTGATCAGCAGGTGGGAGAGTAATGTCAGTCAGAGAAGGCCATGGCCAGAGACCAAATGGAGAGTCACCATACCCGGGTGAGTCACTTGGAAGAGGGGCCACAAAATTAGAATAGGAGAGGCCTAAATTTTCCTTGCGGCGTTTGGAAGAGTACTTCATGTCTTCTTTGTTGCACAAGAGAAGTAAAAGAAAAGTAAATAATTAGACTTACCTGTGGGCTTACTAAGTGGGTATGTTCGAAAAGCCCCATGGTTAAAATAACAGTTGGGCCCCAGCAATACCATACTTAAGGAAGAACAACAATGGTTTCCAGCTGAGAAAAATACGTTTAAAGTTGTATCTTAGTGAGATCCAAGGCAG
Source organism: Sphyrna mokarran (assembly GCA_024679065.1). Classification (NCBI taxonomy): domain Eukaryota; kingdom Metazoa; phylum Chordata; class Chondrichthyes; order Carcharhiniformes; family Carcharhinidae; genus Sphyrna; species Sphyrna mokarran. The sequence continues at coordinate 35,402,594 of JAGIQG010000020.1, read as the reverse complement.
GAAGTTAAGTTCCAGTTATAATGGTCTCTTTATGTGACTTAGTGTCTAATTGTTGGATAACACTCAAGTGCTATATAAATGTGATTTGTTTACCTACATCCTGTGAGAAGCTCAAACAGTTTTAACCCATTTACACTGTGCCAGTTGAGAAGTTTCAATTATAGCAGAAATCTCTGTGGTTAAAACCTGGCCATCAGAATACATTCTTCCCTCTCCCCCCACGCCTCTGGTGAATGTGTCATCCTGTCTGGTAGTGAACTACACAAATCAGATTTTCCCAGCCTGGATCAGTGTTAGCCGACTTCAGCTCTGGTGATGCTTGGTGGAGCAACTGGCTTCAGTGCCCCTTGGTTATGGAGCGGGAAATCAACTATGGTCTTGCTATTGATCACATGAATTGCTGGAAAATGTTTTAGTTATTGAGCAAGTTTAGGTTTGGGCTTGACTGCTTGACCCTGCAACATAAGTGATTTTTAAAAAGACAGGCAGTCGAAATTTGAAATGTCCTTGTAAATCACATTTTGGGAACTGGAGTCAGTGGGTTTATGTTAAAGTGCAAAGTTTATACTGGGTCACAGTTCTGTCGACTTAAATCTCAAAACGAGGAACAAGATATACAGAATACAGTGTAGAAATTGTCTATCAGAATAGCAAGCCCCAGGCACATCCGCTGACCCTGACTGCATGGGGTTAAGATTTGTGTCCTGGCTTATCTTCCACAAGGAACTGGTGGGTAAGGGATTTTCAGATGGAGGGAAAGAGGATGAATATTTCCCTCATTGTGTGCACATATTTATTTTTAAGAGTGAAATTATGTGGTGTGACAGGAAGTCTAGAATCTGGAATCAGGTTTTGTCACAACCATCGAGTGATAACAACCCTTCCTTGTAACATCACCTCAAGGTGAGCTACAGCGTCTCTGTCCAGGGGTGGACTGAACAATTCTGGATGGATGTACAGGCTGGTTTATAGCAATGCCCTTGCTCCTTATGTGTATCTGTCCCACTATCCTGTTAAAATCTGCCATGCAGGGAATGAAAGTACAACCCGCAGCTCTGAGGCAACTCCTTGAGCAAACCTGTGCCTGTGTACCTTGCTTGTTGTTTTGTTGACCTTGTCTCGTTTACATTGCTAAAAAGATTCCAAAGCACAGACAGCCTTAGTCAGATTACAGCATCACTTTAAAGACAGCTTTGACCATATGAAAGCATCAGCCAGACCAAGTCAAAGTTCCTCATCCAGCATGTGTGTGTCACACCTTAACATGTCACATATGAAATCACTTGAAAGTGAATGTGGGATTTGACACTCTGCTTCCAATATCATTCTCACAAAACACTGAGGTCCCATAATTGAACAAGAGTGCAATATGTATACATATGTATAGAATCATAGAATCCCACAGTAATAGAAAGAGGCCACTCAGCCTATACGTCTGCACTGATCACAGTCCTACCTAGGCTTTATTCCCGTAACCCCACATATTTACCCTGCCAATCCCATGATATTTGGGTCAATTTAGTCGGCCAATCAACCTAATCTGCAATCTTTCGGACTGTATGAGGAAACCGGAGCATCTGGAGCAAACCCACGTGGACAAGGGGAGAACATGTAGACTGCGCACAGACAGTGACCCAAAGGCAGAATTGAATCCGAGTCCCTACCGCTGTGAAGCAGTGGTGCTAACTACTGAGCCACCATGTTGTCCACATATTTTGTGTGTGTATGTATATATATGTATGTGTATGTATATATATTGTATACATATAAAATATATATATATGTAGACATCAAGCAGCAGAAATGATAATTACTGTCAATGTCATCAATGAGTAACAATTGAAAATCACTTACACAGCAATACAAGTCAGAAAGCCAGTACTGGCACTGTTGGGGGAAACTGGATTTTTCTGAATGCCAGAAAGAATAAAACAGAGGAAATACATGAAATGGAAATGAGTAGGAGCGAATGGTCCATGCACAGCTTTATTTATTAATGTAATTGCGGTTGGAGGGGGAAACTAATTACAATGAATTTGGAAAACACTAATGTATTTAATATTTAATAATACTTCTGTGAACACACTGTTGAAGATATGAAGTATTTATATATGTACCACACAATAACTTTTAAGGCATTGGAGATCTACTAAGTAGTAGGGTGGGAAATTCCTTGGAGTGGCTTCAGGTTTTTCTTCTGGCAAAAACAATCCGGTGAAGTGGGAGAAACTCCAAGGAAAGTTAAAGAAAAGTCAAAACTTATTACAAGCAGCTACCTTGTCATTTGTTATTCCATCGCTAATCGAGTAAGATGCTGCGGATTTACAAAACAAATTAAATACAATGAAATGAGACATTTCAAGTACACAGCAAACTGCATTTAATGAGAGAGCAGTTGATGCTTAGTCCTTATTTGTGAGTATTCCTTCAAAGAGACTAGAGTTGTTAAGTCTGATGTATTTTTATAGCATGATACAGAGAAATGAATGAATCCAGTTTATTTAAACTAATTCTCAGGCTTTCACATTTTGTCCTTTTGGGATAGATATCCGATTAGGGTTCAGCCAAGAGACTCAAACTCAACTTACATATTGGATCTGATCTGACATCCTGACAAGTTGGCACGAGTCACAACAAAGTCCCGCAGAAGGGTCATATGGACTTGGAACATTAACTGTGTTTCTCCCGCTCCACAAATGCTGCCAGACTTACTGCATTAATTCCCATCCAGGCTTTATGTCAGTAAGCCAACATATTTATTCTGTTAATTCTCCTGACATTTTAGAGGAATTCATCTAACCATCTTTGGATTGTGGGAGGAAACCAGAGCACCCCACATAGACATGGGGAGAATGTGCGAACTCCACACAAATAGAGAGCCAAGATCGGAATTGAACTCGGGTCCCTGGCCCCTTAGATTAAATACCTTAAATTCGGCCAGTGAAAGGGACAGGAGGGTACTGCTACCAGTGAGGCAGGGAGAAGGATCCATGGACCTGGATTTGCAGGAACCTCAGTCCCTGAATTTAACAGGTTTGAGGTTCTTGCTCCCTCTATGGATGGGAATGAGGACTGCAGGGAGGATGAACAAACCGACCACCGTACGGGGGAGGGGAGAAAAAAAGAGATGCAGGGCCCCATTTCACCATTGCATCACGCCTGTTTTTGGGCGCGAAAATGTTGTAAAGTCGGGTGTCAGGTCATTAACATGATCCGCGCCCATATCTACGCAGATGGTCACTTTACCGAGATGCGGGAATGGCCCTGATCCAGTTTGTGCCCAGCTGTAGGAGGAGGGAGAAGGGAGGCCTGATTATGGGGGAGAGGGAGGGCAGATCGTTGTCTGGTGGGGGGAGGGGAGGAAGGCGGGTAAGATCATTCTCTGGTGAGGCGGTGGGGAGGAGAAGGTGGGTCAGATGTATTTCTGGGAGGGGATAGATTGGGGCCAGATCATTCTCTCGGGGGTGGGGAGTGAGGCCAGATCGTTTTCTGGTGGGGGACCGGGGAGGCGGGGTGCAGGGTGGGTCCGCTGCCACTCTGTGTGCGATTAGTGGGAGAGAAGGGGGCAGGAAGTTGCAATCAGTCTGGTCGTGGGGGGAGGTGGATAAGGGGAACCGTGATGTCTGTGGGGGCCATCGCTCCCACATTTCGCTCCCGGGCCGTTTTCTCTGCTTTTTGCGGCCCAGGAGTGATCTGACACAGGCGTGCTTTTTCAATTTTTTTCTAACTGTGCATGCGCGGTTGAGAGCTCTGATCGTTTTGGACGTGCTATTACAGAGAAGGAGGTGCTGGAGGTCTTGAAGTGCATCAAGATAAATAAATACCTGGGACCTGATGAAGTGTATTCCAGGATATTTTGAGAGGCTAGGGAGGAAATTGTGGGTCCTCTAGCAGAGACATTTGAAGCACCCATAGTCACAAGTGAGGTGCCTGAAGATTGGATGGTGGTAAATGTTGTGCCTTTTCTTAAGAAGGGCTGCAAGGAAAAGCTGAAAACTACAGGCCAATGAGCCTCACATCTGTGCTGAGTGAGTTGTTGGAAGGTATTTTGAGAGCCAGGATCTACAGGCATTTTGAGAGGCAAGCACTGATTAGGAACAGTCAACATAGTTTTGTGAGGTGAAAATCATGTCTCACAAATATGATTGAGTTTTTTGAAGGGCTAACCAAGAAGGTAGATGAGAATAATGCAGGCGATGTTGTCTATATGAACTTTAGCAAGGCCTTTGACAAGGTACCACATGATAGATTGTCTCAAATTTGCTTTCTAATCCATAGATCTATAAACATTGACAGGGATCATGGGTAGAGGTGGGAACATTGGGGTGACGGCACGGGCTCATTGGGCTGAAGGGCCTGTTTCCCATGCTGTTTTGTTCTTTGTTCTATGTTGATAGATTGTTGCATAAGGTTAAATCTCCTGGGATCCAGGATGAGGTAGCTGAACAGATACAAAATTGGTTTGATGACAGAAGGCAGAGAGTAGTTGTAGAGGGTTGTTTTTCAAACTAGAAACCTGTGACCAGCAATGTGCCTCAGGGATCGGTGCTGGGTCTATTGTTATTTGTCATTCATATTAATGATTTAGATGAGAATATAGGAGACATGGTTAGCAAGTTTGCAGATGACACAAAATCGTTGGCATAGTGAACACTGAAGAAGATTATCTCAAATTGCAATGGGATCTTGGTTAATTGGGCAGTGGGCTGACAAATGGCAGATGGAGTTTAATTTCGATAAATGATAGGTGATGCATTTTGCATAGGTTGAAGCAGGGCAGGACTTATTCATTTAATAGTAGGGTGTTGGGAAGAGTTATAAAACAAAGAGATCTAGGGATACAGATTCATGGTCTGTGAAAGTGAAGTAACAGGTGGATAGAGTGATGAAGAAGGCATTCAGCATGCTTGATTTTATTGGTCAGAACATTAAATACAGGATTGGGACGTTGTGTTAAAGTTGTACAAGACATTGGTAAAGCTACACTTGGAATACTGTGTACCATTCTGGTCACCCTATTATAGAAAGGATATTATTAAACTAAACGAGTGCAGAAGAGATTTACTAGGATGCTATTGGGACTTAATGGTTTGAGTTATAAGGAGAGGCTAGGACATTTTTCTCTGGAGCGTAGGAAGCTGAGAGATGATCTTCAAATTGAATCATAGAACCCTACAGTGCAGAAGGAGGCCATTCAGCCCATTGAGTTTGCACTGACCACAATCCTACCCAGGCCCTAGCCCTATATCCCTACACATTCTATCCACTAACCCCTACACAACCTACGCATCTCAGGACACTAAGGGACAATTTTAACATGGCTAACCAATCTAACCCACATATTTCTGCACTGGGAGGAAACCAGAGCACCCAGAGGAAATCCAAGCAGATACAAGGAGAATGTGCAAACTCCACACAGATAGTGACCAGAGCCGGAAATTGAATCCAGGTCCCTGGAGCTTTGAAGCAGCAGTGCTAACCACTGTGCCACTGTGCTAACCCCATTCGAGGTCTACAAAATAATAAGGGGCACAGATCAGCTTGATAGTCAATATCTTTTCTCAAAAGTAGGAGAATCTAAAACTAGAGGGCATAGGTTTAAGATGAGAGAGGAGAGATACAAAAGGATTCAGAGGGGAAATGTTTTCACACAGAGGGTGGTGAGTGTCTGGAACAAGCTGCCAGAAGTAGTAGTAGAGGCAGGTACAGTTTTGTCTTTTAAAAAGCGTTTAGACAGCTACATGGGTAAGACAGGTATAGAGGAATATGCGCTAAATGCCGGCAATTGGGACTAGCTTAGGAGTTTACAAAATAAGGGCGACATGGACAAGTTGGACTGGACAGCCTGTTTCCATGCTGTAAATCTCTGACTATAATTCTATGAGCAAGCAGAAGTGCAGGCTAATGGAGCTGAGGGCTCAGGAGAGGTTAGTAAATTAATAGAACAGAAGAGTATAGATGGTGGCAGGAATCTAACCTTAGGCAAAGCAAAAAAGCTGACAAGTATGAGAATGGAGTTGGTCAGTGCAGGAGTGAGGGTGTTGTACCTAAATGTGCACAGTATATGGAATCAGGTAAATGAGCTTTTGCACACATTGAAATTGGCCAGTATGATGTTGTGGGCATCACAGACATGTGGCTACAAGGGGATCAGAGTTGGGATCTAAATGTCCAAGAATTTGTGTTTTATCGGAAGGACAGGCAGATGAACAAAGGAGGCAGGGTTGCACTGTTAGTAAGAAATGAAATTAAATCGATAGCAAAAAGTGATGTAGAATCAGAAAGCGTAGAATTTTTGTGGGTAGAGTTGCAGAATCGCAAAGATAAAAAGACCCTTTAATGTACAGGTCCCTAGCAGTATAAAGAACAAAGAACAAAACAGCACGGAAAACAGGCCCTTCAGCTCAACGAGCCCGCGCCACCACCTCGATGTTCCCACTAGTCAGGATGAGGGGCAGAAAATAAATTTGGAGATAGAAAAGGCATATAAAAAAGGCAATATTACAATGGTCCAGGGGTACTTCAATATGCAGGTGGATTAGGAATGTCAGATAGGTAGTGGATCCCAAGAAAAGTAATTTGTTGAATGTCAAAGAGATTTTTTTTGGAGCAACTTGTGACAGAGCCTACTAGGGAACAGACTAGTCTGCATTTGGTAATGTGTAATGAGGCAGACTTGATTAGGGAACATAAGGTGAAGGAATCTTTAAGGAGCAGAGACCATAATTTGACAGAATTTACCCTGCAATTTGAGAGGAAGAAGCTGGAATCAGATGTTATGGTATTACAATTAAATAAAGGTAACTACAAAGACATGAGAGAGAGGAGCTGGCCAGAGTTTATTAGAAAGGGAGCTTAGCGGGGAAGAAGCGGAACAGGAATGGCAAGAGTTTTTGAGAGTTATTTGGGAGGTACAACTGAAATTCATGCCAGGAAGGAAGAAACATTCTAACGGGAGGACGAGGCATCCATCGCTGACAAGGGAAGTCAAGGACAGCATAAAAGCAGAGGAAAAAGCAGACAAAGTGGCAGGGATTAGTAGGAAGCCAGAGGATTGGGAAGCCTTTAAAAGCAAGCAGAGAACAACTAAAAAAACAATATGGGAAGAAGATGAAATATGAGTGTAAGATAGCTAGTAATATAAAAAGATAGGAAGAGTTTTTTTCAATATATAAAAGATAAGGGAGAGGCAAAAATAGCCATTGGACCACTGAAAATGAGGTTGGAGAAGTAATAATCGGAAACAAAGCAATGGCAGAGGAACTGAGCATTATTCTTCAGGTTGGAAGACACAAATGGGATGCCAGAACTCCAAAAGAGTCAGGGGGCACAGGTGAATGTAGTGGCCATCACTAAGGAGAAGGTCTGAAAGTGGATAAATCACCTGGACCAGATGGATAAACCCCAGGGTTTTAAAAGAGATAGCTGAGAAAATTGTGGAGGCATTGGTGGTGATCTTTCAGAAATCACAGGAGGCGGGGAGAATACCAGTGGACTGGAAAGTAGCTACTGTAATACCGTTGTTTAAGAAGGGAGGGAGACAACAGACAGGAATTACAGGCCGGTTAGCCTGACTTTGGTCACTGGCAAGATTTTAGACTCCATTATTAAAGAGAAGATCGCAGATTACTTGGAAGTGCTTGATAAAGTAGGACTGAGCCAGCATGGCTTTGTCAAGGGAAGGTCATGTCTGACAAATCTGTTAGAGTTCTTTGAGGAGGAAACAAGGAAGTTAGATAAAGGAAAACAAGTGAACATGATTTATTTAGATTTCCAGAAGGCCTTTGACAAGCTGCTGCAAAGGTATCTGTTAAATAAGTGTCCATGGTGATAAGGGTGAGATCCTGGCATCGATGGAGGATTGGCTGACTGGTGGAAATGGGGATAAAGGGACTTTTTTTGGATAGCAGCCGGTGACCAGTGGTATGCCTCAGGGGTCAGTGTTGGGACCACAACTTTTCACAATATATATTAACGATTTGAAGGAAGGAACTGAAGGCACTGTTGCTAAGTTTGCAGAAGATACAAAGGTAGTATTAAAGAAGCAGGGGGACTACAGAATGACTTGGACAGGTCAGGAGAGTGGGCAGTGGCAGATGGAATACAACATAGAAAAGTGTGAGGTTATGCACTTTGGAAGAAAGAATGGAAGCATAGACTATTTTCTAAATGGCAAAATCAGAAACGCAAAGGGATTTGGGAGTCACTGTTCAAGATTCTCTTGAAGTTAACATCAGCAGTTAGGAAGGCAAATGCAATGTTAGCATTCATTTCAAGAGGGCTAGATTACAAGTGCAGGGATGTGCTTCTGAGGCTGTATAAGGTTCTGGTCAGACCCCATTTGAAGTAATGTGACCAGTTTTGGGCCCCATATCCAAGGAGAGATATGCTAGCCTTAGAAAGGATCCAGAGGAGGTTCACAAGAATGATCCCTGGAATGAAGAACTTGTCGTATGAGGAACGGTTGAGGACTCTTGGTCTGTATTCGTTGGAGTTTAGAAGGATGAGAGGGAACCTTATTGAAACTTACAGGATAGTGTGAGGCCTGGATAGAGTGGATGTGGAGAGGATGTTTCCCCTACTAGGAAAAACTAAAACCAGAGGGCACAACTTCAGGTTAAAGGGATGATTCTTTAAAACAGAGATGAAGAGGAATACTGTAGAAAGTGAAAATCTGAAACAAGTATCTCTGACTAAAGTTCAACGTGCACCACAGAATTTCACATTAGAAGGACAATATGTTTTAGTAATAGCCACATCGGATGATAACAAGTAATAGACAATTAGTGACAATTGCAAACAGTGTGGCTCAGCACCCTATGCAAATACTAATAACAATAACACACAAATCTCCAAAATGCTGTACATTATCAGAATTGAGTTTATTAATGTAAATCTGAATGACCACATCAGGTGTACAAACACTTTAAAGTAGCACCAACAAATTACTAAACGTTTCATTATTTGATAAAGGTAGATATCTGAGAATATGAATAAAGTACAGATAAGAAGCCATTTGGCCCATCATGCTAGTGTTAATTCCTTGACAGATCTGTCCAATTAGTGCCACTCACCTGCCACCTCCCCTGATTATTTTCCCATTAATTAATTTTGGTTACTTTAAATCTGTGTTCTGTGGCTACCAACCCAGTTGCCAATGAAATACAGAAACATGTGCTTCAAACCCCTTCCTAATTTTCAATATCCCCATTCAATCTCCTCTTAATCACCTCTGCTCTAAAGAGACTAATCCCAGTTTCTTCAATATCCTCACCAATTAAAGTTGTCCAAAAGAAACACCAATAGTCAATCTGACACTCCAAAATCAGAAGCTCAGTTTGTCAAAAGATTTATCCGGGCAAAGCATAGATTAGGATTGTGCTTCCCGCCAACAGGTTTGGTTTGATTTGATTTATTATTGTCACATGTATTGGGATACAGTGAAGAGTATTGTTTCTTGCACACTTAACAGACAAATCACACTATTCATAGAGTTCATAGGGGAGAAGGAAAGGAGAGAGAGCAGAATATAGTCATAGCGAGGGTTGAGAAAGATCAATTTATTATACGATAGGTCCATTTAAAAGTCTGATGGCAGCAGGGAAGAGACTGTTTCTGAGTCGGTTGGTACAACTCAGGTTTGTGACTGTTCTGGCGCAATGGATTGCTAGCTCTTGCGTTCTTACCCACCACCACTCTACTTGTGAAGAGTCCATTTTTGTGGTTACATTAAGATGCACCAACTGGATTCTTTCGGAAGGATAGTAACAACACCATGGAAAATTTTATAATCAGACAATGTCCAATTTTCCTTCAGCTCCTGGCCATTCCATTCCAGTTTAAAATTGGACATTGGGAGTTTGTACAATCTCTCCAATTTTTCTTTAATATGTGTAATGTGTAAGAAAGGGTTTACAGAAACATACTTTCTGGAATAAGGAACATCCACAAGTTCGACTGAAAGCAGAACATCTTTCACGGGCTGGAAAGGACAAACAGAAAATACTGTAAGAGAAATGAAAGAATGCAGGCATATCAAGTTTTATCTCTACGTATATTACATATATCACACACACATACATACAAGGTACATCTTAAAGCATTCTGTGGTAAATTCAATGCTTCCTGCTGGTGGGATGTTGCTTTGTAACCCTGCTCTGTTGTGGTCACTAGGAGTGTCAGATCACCGAATCTGTCCTTCGATCTACCCAAAGTTTTTTTTAAATGTATAACCTCAAGCTTCCCATTTGCTGTGTCATACTTTGTGTATCAAATTGTTGGTGTATTTTTTAGGTCGGTTCCCATAATCTCAAAATTTTGTTCTACTTGGCCAAATTTAATTTTTAAGGACTCACAATTTATGTAGCAGAACCTCAATCCATCAAATCATTTCTAAAAGATCTAAAATCTTTTGACTACAAATGAGTAGAAATACAAACTGAGAAAACATCATCAATTAAAAGCAACTCAAACTAAAGCAAGCAAAGCTCTTAAAATATTTTTTAAGAATGTTGGCTTTCACTGGATTTTTTCCTACATCCAGCAGTGTCCTACACAGGTATTGTAAATCAGTTTTCCGAATAACAGGAGCAATGCCACAGGAGACCCACAGTATATTAAACCGACCACTCTAGACCATTAATATTTTGTGCTGTTGACAGAGACATTGAATCCCAAACTGCAGTGAACGATCTGGCTGCTTTTCCGTAAAGAAAAGTATGGACATGGATTAAATTAGAAGTTAGTTTTTAGGAAAATATTGTCTAGAGGGGTTTGCCCAGACAATTCCAACATGAGATCAGAATTTGCATCTCTTAGGAGTCTAGAACAATGCACAATTTGTCTCACTATTCAGAAGGATACTCATATCTTTGTAAATCTCTTACAAGAGAGTGAGCAAGGCTCTGAAAAGCCAGAACATAGACTGCAAAAAACTGTTGAGGTATGGAAACCTCCTGTTCTAATAAGAGGACAGACTACAGAGAGATTGTATAGAAAAGGCCCATCGAATCTGCACCTACAACAATCCGATCCAGACCCTTTCCCCATAACTCCATGCATTTACCCTAGCTAGTCCCCTGACACTAAGGAGCAATATGGCATGGCCAGTCATCCTAATTCGCACGTCTTTGGATGTGGGAGGAAACTGCAGCACCTGGAGGAAACCCACACAGACATGAAGAGAATATGCAAATGCCTCACAGCCAGTGACTCCAGCCTGGAATTCAATCCAGGTCTCTGGTGCTGTGAGACAGCAGTGCTAACCACTACACCACTGTGCCACCCCTATTGTGCCACCTGAAGTTGTGCTGGCCCGAAGTTTAGAAGAATTATGACGAGTGTGCAGCAAAAAACAATGTTTCAAGATAGAGCAAAGTTTTGGACAATATCACTGAAGGTCATTAGAAAGATTTGGGAGAACAATCTGATGACAGAAGAACATATTCAATATACCATTTAGAATGTCAGTTACTGCAAGCATCTTTGTTTTCCAAATATATGTGTGTGTGTGTATAGAATATGGTTTTGTGTGTGTGTCTGTATGTATGTCAGTATGTGTAGAGTATTGTGTGTATATATGTTTGCATCCCTGCGCAAGTAAGAATGACAGGCTGGGAGTAATGTGAGATTAAGCACATATTAATATTATAATGTAGAATATGAAAACGCTTGTGTATAACATAAGGTTGCTATTAAAGATAGTGTATAAGCTAGGTATCAGATAAAGTGTTGTCACATTGGTGTGTCACGATGTGTGAGTACATTAAACAAGTTAATATTTGGAGCTAGGATCAAACTAATAGGCTTGTAAGTAAAGTTTCATTCTGGATTTTTATGACGTTGGTGATCACTAAATGCTAGCTCAATACAGTTATAGTTACTTGATGATTTTCTGGAGTTCAGGGATATTACATGTGTGTGGGAAAGCTTTGGAGATCTCAGTTGATACTAATGAAAAGCTTGAAAAACAATTAGAACGTGCATACATCCATGTTACACAAATGACCACACTTGAACTCAGATGGTTAATAAATACGGACTAGTGACAGCTTAATGGTTCTGCTGAGCTGTTGCATTTGGCACTAATGCCAGCACTGTAAATCTGTTCTCCCCTTTCTCCCTCTACTCAATAAAGTGTCGAAGCATGAAATGTTTAGTTACAATCTCCGTAACCCAATAAATTAAATCAGGAAACCATCACCAACTTGTATTTATAGAATGGCTTTAGTGCAGCTCAATACCTCAAGATGCTTCACAGGAGCACTTAGCAAACAAAATATGGCACCGAGTAACATAAGAAATTATTAGCAATAATGACTGAAAGATTTGTCAAAGTGGTAGATTTTAAATGGCTTTTTTATAAGGGAAAGTTAAAGGTATGGAGAGGTTTAAGGAGAGCTTTCCAGAACTTAGAGACAAAGCAACTGAAGTTGGGTTCAGATGATCTAACAAAACTCCTTTACTTTGTGGACTCCTCAATAGGATAGTTATCTTTTCCTATTCCTACCCCATCAAGTGACCATTGAATACGTTCACTGTTTGATATAAATTGAGCAACCCATTATATTTTTAGAAAATTCCTGTACTTTGGAACTGTACCACCACCAATTTCTGTGTAAAAAAAACTTCCCAACATATCTCTAATGAACCTTCCCGCCACCCCACCCACCCGCATACCTTGAACTTGTGCCCTTTTGTGATTGTCATTTCTGCAAAGCTTCCAACTGGGCAGCATGGTGGTACAGTGGTTAGCATTGCTGCCTCACAACAACAGAGACCCTGATTCAACTCCACCTTCAGGTCACTGTCTATGTGGAGTTTGCACAAACTCCCTGTGTCTGCAAGGGTTTTCTCCCACACTCCAAAGACGTGCCGGTTAGGTTATTTGCCCATGCTAAATTGACCCTAGTGCCGGGGATTAGGGGGATAAATATGTGGGGTTGCGGGAGTAGGGCCTGCGTGGGATTGTGATTGGTGCAGACTTGATGGGCCATATGGCCTCCTTCTGCACTGTAGGGATTCTATGATTCTGTGATACTAACTTTTGGGAGTGGCACAATGGCACAGTGATCAGCACTGCTGCCTCACAGCTCCAGGGACCCCAATTCAATTCCAGCCTCGGGTCACTGTCTGTGTGGAGTTTACATATTCTCCCGTGTTTGCATGGGTTTCCTCCAAGTGCTCCGGTTTCCTTCCACAGCCCAAAGATGTGTGGGCTAGGTTGATTGGCGTTGCTAATTTGATCCTCATGTCAGGGGGTTTAGTAGGGTAAATAAGTGGGTTTTGGGAAATAGGTGGGTGGGATTGTGGTCAGTGCAAGCTTGATGGGCCAAATGGCCTCCTTCTGCACTGTAGGGATTCTATGGATTCTATGTTTGCTTTAAATATGCCCCTCATAATTTTACAAACTTCTATCAGGTCACCTTTCAGCCTCCGTTTCTCCAGGGAGAACAATCCCAATTTATTCAAACTCTCCTCATAGCTTACACCCTCCATACCAGGCAACATCCTAGTAAACTCTATCTGCTGTCTCTCCAAAGCCTTCACATCCTTCTGGTAGTGTGGTGACCAGAATTGAACACAATATTCCAAATGTGGTCTAATCAACATTTTATATAACCGTAACATAATTTGCCAACTTTTATACTCAGTGCCCCAGCTGATGAAGGCAAGCATGCTATATGCTTTCTCCACCATTTTTTCCACTATGCCGTCACTTTTAAGGGTCTGTGGACCTGTACTCTTAGGTCTTTCTGTGTGTCTTTGCTCTTGATGGTTCTGCCATTTATTTTGTAGCTCCTACCTGAATTTGGTCTACCAAAATGCATCATCTCGCATTTGTCAGAATTAAATTTCATTTGTCATTTTCCCACCCAGTTTTACAGCCTATCCATATCCTGCTGTGTTCTTTGACAATCTTCATCACTATCTGTAACTTCGCCAATCTTAGTATTATCTGCAAACTTGCTAATCAGACCAGCTACATTTTCTCATAAGTCATTTACATATATTATAACCACCAGATGTCCCAGCACTGAACCCTTTGGAACACCACTAATTGCAGACTTCCATTCAGAAAATCATCCTGCCACTGCTACCCTCTACCAGTCCTGAATCCATCTAGATAGTCCACCTTTGACCCTGTATGAGTTAACCTTTTGTACCAACCTATCATGAGGGACCTTGTCAAATGCTTTACTAAAGTCCATGTAGATAATATCCACAGCCATTCCCTTATCAATCATTTCTATCACTTCCTCAAAAAACTCAACTAAATTAGTAAGACATGACCTCCCTCATACAAAAACATATTGTCTGTTGCTAATAAGATCATTCAGTTCCAAATTTGTATAGATCCTATCTCGAAGAATCTTCTCCAACAATTTCACTATCATTGACGTCAAGCTCACTGGCCTATAACTATCTGGGTTATTCTTGCTTCTTTTCTTAAATAATGGGCAACATTGGCTATCCTCCAATCCTCTGGGACCTCAGTTGTGGCCAACGAGGAAACAAAGATTTTTGTTAGAGGGTCCAGCAATTTCATTGCTTGTCTCCCTCAGTAATCTGGTCCTGGGGGCTTGTCTATCTTAATGCTTTTTAATACACCTAACATGTGATAGTTTACCTTAACATCCCAGGGTGTGACATTCCACAAGCAGGTCTGCTGTAAGCAAATTTCAGCTTCTTTTGCAAGAAGGTCCCATCTAGCATTTCCAGCAACGTTTCCTGTTGGGTCGGCAGGATCAAGAATCATTGGCCTAAATATTCAAACAACACAATAATCACCAGTCAAAAGATATATTTTCAGATGTTCATCCATCAGACTACACCGAACTTTAAATTTTTATCTTTCAGGCACATTTTTAACACTACAGTAAACAATTATTATTTATGTGAGGCATTCACAAAAGGGGCAGACGCTGGCACACTGATTGGTGCTGCTGCCTCCCAGCTTCAGAGACCTGAGTTGATTCCAGCCTTGGGTGACTGTGTGGAGTTTGCACGTTTTCCCCATGTCTGCAGGGAGTTTCTTTGGGTGTTCTGGTTTCCTCCTACAGTTCAAAGACGTGCAAGTTAGGCAGATTGGCCATGGTAAATTGCCCTATGTGTGTGTGAGAGAGTCAGTGTGTGCCCTGTGATGGACTGCCATCTTCTCCTGGGTTTGTCCTGCCTTGTGCCAGTGTCTGTCACGCTAGGCTCCATATCCCTGAGACCCTGATTTGGAGTAGGTGGTTAAGTGAAAGTGAAGATTCACAGTAGAAGGGAGATTATAAACCAACTCTGATAAATTGTCTGCAAGTAAATAATAATTTGAGTCAACAATGGCTTTGTCGTCAAATGCTTGTGTTGCACATTTTTGCCTCTAAAGTCAGATTCCATTCACTTACGGAACTTTTATTTAATAATAAAATTAGATTACGATCAATTGTATCAAAGTCATAATTGTCTATTTTTATAACTAATTCCTGCCAGATCTCTGTGGCACAATTTCTATAAGTTTTAGGATGTGTGGTTTCTTAGCAGAGGAACATATATTTGTATTCCCAGATCCTTTTGTTCCTCTATGACTTTATTTAGATTCTTATTTTCTAAGTTAATATGCAACCTCCTCATTTCTATACTAAAAAAAACTTTGAATAAGGAGATTTCCAAAATAGCACCAGTAAGTGAATTTACCAAATGAATTATCATGGAAGCTTACAGATCTCTTTATTAGCTAATTTGTATGATTTATGTTTGTGTCCCCATTAGAAAACCAGAAGGGACAATAGGAGAGATTTATTTCATATGGAAAGTTATAACGATCTGGAACACATCACATAATAATTTACAAAAATGCTTTGGATAAATAGCAGAAGGGGAAGAATTTACAGGGCTGGGGATAAGAGCAAAGGAATGAGACCAGCATTTTCAAAGGGCCAGAATAGACATGATGGGCTGAGTGGTCATCTTGTATACTATCAATTTCTATCTGGAGAAATATTAATAAAAAGTCCAACTTGCCTTGCTTCTCCAAGTTTATTTCTTAGGAAATTGCACACCTGAAGATTGTCAAAGTTATAGTTGTTGGTCCAAAACATCCATAGTTGTCTGTATGTAACAATCAAGTTCATGATTGTGCAGAATCCTTTAGCAGTGTTGAAATTCTCTTCTTCACCCACACTCTCCCATGCGTGGATGATCAAAAGCTCCAGGGCGTACTTTGGTGGGAGGAACTCTCCAGATTGAAGTTCCTTTTTGTGAGGTCGCACATACTGTTAGGTTAAAAAGTAAGTCAATGTGTGGACTCAGCTCCACTTACCCACCCACTCACCATAACCCTTAATTCCTTTACTGTTCAAAAATTTATCTAACCTTACCTTAAAAACATTCAATGGGGTAACCTCAACTGCTTCACTGGGCAATGAATTCCACAGATTCACAACCCTTTGTTTGAAGAAATTTCTTCTCAACTCAGTCCTAAATCTGCTTCCTCTTATTTTGAGGCAATATCCCCTAGTTCTAGTTTCACCTGCAGTGGAAATAACTTCTTTGCTTCTATCTTATCTATTCCCATCATAATCTTGTGTTTCTATAAGATTTCCTCTCAATCTTCTGAATTCCAATGAGTATAGCCCCATCTACTCACTCTCTTCTCATAAGCCAACCCTCTCAACTCCAGAATCAACTTAGTGAATCTCCTCTGCACCCTCTCCAGTGCCAGTATATCTTTTCTCAAGTAAGGATCCAAAACTGTACACAGTACCCAAGGTGTACCTCGCCAGCACCTTGTACAGCTGCAACATAACCTCATTATTTTTAAACTCCATCTCTCTAGCAATGAAGGACAAAATTCATTTGCCTTCTTAATTACCTGCTGCAGCTGCAAACCAACTCCTTGAGATTCTTGCACAAGGATAACCAGGTCCCTCTGCATGCTGCACTTTTTTACCATTTAAATAGAAGTTCATTTTGCTGTTATTCCTACCAAAATGAATGACCTCACATTTACCAACATTGTACTCCATCTGTCAGATCCTCGCCCACTCACTTAAACTATCTATATCCCTGTACAGACTTTCAGCATCCTCTGAGCACATTGCTCTGCCACCCATCTTAGGGTCATTAGTGCGAATTTTGACACACTACACTTGGTTCCCAACTCCAAATCATCTATATAAATCATCAACAATTGCAGTTCCAACACTGATCCCTGAGGCACACCATTAGTCACTGATCCCAACCAGAAACACACCCACTTATCTCCACTCTTTGCTTTCTGTTAGTTACCAATCCTCTATCTATGCTAATACATTACCCATAACATCGTGCACCTTTCCCTTATGTAGCAGTCTTTAGTGTGGCACCTTGTCAAATGCCTTCTGGAAATCCATTAACATGTCCAACACTATCTCTTTCCACAAGTTCTCCATTGTCCACTGCACGTGTAATGTTCTCAAAGATTTCCACCAAATTAATCAAATATGATCTTCCCTTTGTGAACCCATGCTGTGTCTTACCAATGGGACAATTTATATCCAGATGTCTTGCTATTTCTTCTTTGATGATAGATTCAAGCATTTTTCCTACTGCAGAAGTTAAGCTAATAGTTAGCTGTCTTTTGTCTACTTCCTTTTTTAAGCAGTGGCGTCACATTTGCTGTTATCCAATCTGCAGGAACTCTCCCAGAATCCAGCAAATTTTGGTAAATTGCCACTAGTGCATTTGTTATTTCTCCTGCCACCTTTTTTAGTACCCTGGGATGCATTCCATCAGGAGACCAGTCTACCTTTAGCCCCATTAACTTGCCCAACACTTCCTCTTTCCTGATAATGATAGTTTCTAGATTCTCATCTGCCATAGCCTTCCTGTCATCAATTTTTGGCATGTTATTTGTGTCTCCCACTGTGAAGACCAACACAAAATAACTGTTCCGTGCCTCAGCCATTTTCTCATCTCCTTCCTCATCCTCTAAAAGACCAATGTTTACTTTAGCCACTCATTTGCGTTTTATATATTTGTAGAAACTTTTGCTATCTGTTTTTATATTCTGAGCTAGTTTGCTTTCATAATTCATCTTAGTTCTCTTTATAGCTATTTTCGTGGCTTTCTGTTTACCGTTAAAAATTTTCTAATCCTCTAGGTTCCTACTAATCTTTGCCATTTTATATGCATTTTCTTTCAATTTGATTCCTTCCTTTATTTCATTAGATATTCATGGCTGATTATCTCTTTTCCTACAGTTCTTCCCTATCATTGTATATACTTTTGCTGAGCAGTGTGAAAGATTGCTTTGAAGTCCACCTCTGTTCCTCAATTGCCCCAGCATAAAGTTTTTGCTCCCAGCCTACCTTAACCAATGCCTTCCTCATCCTTTTGTAGTCTCCTTTGTTTAATACACTTGCACAATTATTTAGTTGCTGAAAGCATCATAAATGTTGCCAGGTAGTACTCCAAGTACATAATCCCACTTGATTCAGGTGCAAAATGATCAGTGACTGAAACAATGGTGATGTGTGAAATTATATTTTTTGACCAGCAAGTGGTTAGGGTCTGGAATGCACTGTCTGAGAGTGTGGTGGAGGCAGGTTCGCACAGCGAGTAGTTAGGGTCTGGAATGTACTGTCTGAGAGTGTGGTGGAGGCAGGTTCGCACAGCGAGTAGTTAGGGTCTGGAATGTACTGTCTGAGAGTGTGGTGGAGGCAGATTTAATTGTGGTGTTGAAAAGAGAATTGGATGACTATCTGGAGATGAAGGGGGCGATTCTCCCATCCTGCTATGCTGCTTTTTTAGCACAATGGGCCGGGAGATTCTAGTGGCAGCCCATTCAAACGATGTGCTCTGGGCCTCTGCATGTCTCCTAGCGTCGGGTTTTCAGCATTATCAGTTTTGACCAGATATTGGCACAGCTACATAATACATGCAGCAGATAATTTTAATATAATTTAAATCCCATTAGCGGGCCGGGGACTGAAGTTTAATTCTAGCCGGGTTTGCAGTTGTCCTCCACTTGCAGGAAGCTGGCGACCCGATCTTTCAGGAGTGAAGGGGAGAGTAATCGAGGATCCCTCCCCCCCCCCACCCCAAAGGGTTCGGTTCTCGGGTGGTGCTCCCAGGCATTGTCATGTTGGCAATGCCAGCCTGGGCCTCCTGGCACTGCTCATTGGGCCTGGGGCAATGCCAAGGGTCCAAGGCCTGATGGGGGCAATTGGTGGGAATGGAGGGGCCTACTGCCACTCTGATCTGGGATCAGTGGTGGGGGGGCGGGGAGGGGGTGGGGGCGGTAGATCTGTGGAGGGGGTAGTGGGAGATTGTGGTGGGACGGGAGGGGGCGGTTTCAGGACTGGACCTGGACATGTTTGGGGGCAAGTGAACAGGCCATGGGCAGGGTCAGTAGGGGCAGTGATGCAGAATCACTGGCTGGCCAGTGATCAAGCTGGCTAGCAATCAGAAGCCCGGCAGACAGGAGCCACTGTGCATGCACTGATCTTGGCGCTGTCGGGTTGGTGCATGCACAGTGATCCACTCAGCACTATGCTGCCACCTGTCCATCAGGAATAATCCCCACCCACTGATTTTTGGACTGATTTGTGCTAGTGCACTCCACAGTGCACATAGTGTGGGAGATTCATTTTGAAACTCCCACTGAAAAAAACAGTGGGAATTACTCCAGGTTTTAGGCAAATTCGACACTTCAAATTTTTATGGGAGAATCCCACCTGAAGTGTTTGTGTGGATTGTACTTGCTGAGAGCCAGCACCAAAATGATGGGCTGCATGGCCTCATTCTGCATGGAAACATTCCATGATTCGATTCTAAAACCCATCAATTTTTCTTAATTCTTTCCAGACATTCAGGTTGGGGAGGTGGCGGGGAAGAGCTGCAGGTGCTGGAGAATCATGGCCATGGAGTACAACAATAAAGCAGTGATGCTAAACCTTCAGGAAACAGCTGGGAATATTGTGTCTCATCCTGTGTACCAGAGCTGAAGGTTTCCAGTCCCCTGATAGATTGGAGAATGTTTAGGCTGCTTTGCCAGCAGCAGAGCACACTAAGAGGAAGTTTAATAGTCATATTCAAAATTGTGATAGGATTAGATAGAGTCAATAAAGAGAAACTGTTTCCAAAGAGAAAGAGTAATAATGAGGAGGCAATAATTCAAAATGACTCGCAAAAAAGAGGCAACATGAGGAAAGACACTTTCACATATTGAGTGTTTCGAATGCACTGCCTGATAGGGTGCTGGATATAGCTTCAATAGTAACATTCAGAAAAAAAAATTGGACAAATATTTAACAGGAAAACAATTGCAGAAAGAGCCACGGCGTGGAACAAACTGGATTATCCATTAGAAATCAATGGCCGTATGTCTCCTTCTTTGCTGTACTGTTCTATAACTATAAATTGAAGTAAGAGTTTGCTTTAAAAAAATAAATAGGCAGAAACTATTCCCATTGACAGCAGGATTGGCAAAAGAACCAACGAGGAGGAGAGATTTTTTATGTGGGGGGGTTAAGATGATCAGGAATGTACTGGCTGTAAAGTGGAAATGAAAACAGACTCATGAGTATATTTCAAAATAAACCTATTATACACTCAAAAAGGCAAAACGTGCAGGACATGGAGAAACAGTAGTGAAATGCGACTAATCAGTCAGATCTTTAAAAAGCACTGGCATATCGCATTTTTTACAATGCTGTCATTTTCTGCCTCGTGTATGGAGGCCATGGTAGGAAAATCAAGAAATGGCCACATGACTTTGTTCCTCATTCTTTGATCCACATGTCTGTTCAGAGACTCTGAGACAGAAGACCATTCATGTAGTGCATCTTACATTGATTCCCTCAGAGAAGACAATGCTATGGATTGTTACCACTGTAGCTCATGTGGCATTAAAGAATGTGTGTGAGTTGCAGAGATTCATGGTGCTTCCTGTCCCAGGGAGACAACATAAGTCTGTGTAGCAAGTGGCACTATAGGAACAACTTCTCCCCCTTCTCTCCCACTGTGTGCAGCCTCACTCTACAAAACATCATCTTTAATATATAAATCTTGATATTTATCAAGGTGAGGGTGGAGATGGCATGAAGTGTTAACTCTCAGCATTCCTCAGGGCAGATGCTGAATGACATTTTCTTTGAACGACCTGATCACATCCAGTTCTGGTATCATTGGGGTTGGATGAAAGGCAAAGCTTCCTTTTCTCTGCCTTAACCTTAAAGCATTTCCATTTATGCAACATTTCCAATTAAAAGGATAGCCTAACTAGGCTGGAATGCATTTCAAAATCACAGACTGGGTCACATATGATGATGCCAGAACTAAATGTCCTGCATAAAATAACATTGCAAATTTAGAGTCCCAGATTGGCCTGCAAACACACCGGGCTCCTGGATTCATAACATTCTTTTTAACATTTAGACTGCTGATGGCAGCAACTGCAGTGAGGAATCCAGAGAAGTAATCACATTGGTGTGGAGCCTATCCACTGAACACTGACCCACTGCACAACCACAAAGCACTGCCGGGCTGATTGACAAAGGTGAGACTCATAAGGGAAGAAGTCCTGCCACCTGCAGCTGCTAGTCAATTGAATTGGTCAACAGCTCAATCATTTGCCAGGGTGATGCCAGTAGCTGGAACCAGGATTGCTGCTGTCGCTGCTGAAGAGAGGATCCCAATGCCTTGGATCCTCACAGCAGGTAAGTCAGGGATCTTCTGCGAGGATAAGGGAGAGTGGATTGGATGGGCTTAAAGCAGGGAGTGGGTAGGAAGGAAGGAAGAGAGTCGCGTGATTGGAAATGGCTGCTCCCTAAAATATGTCCCCCCACTCGCCATTCCCCTTTGACAACTTAAGATAAAAAAATGAAGCTCCCTGCTCCTGCCCTTCTACCCAGACAAATTGTTTTTGGTGTGGGCAGCATTTTATACAGGTTGGCTGGTTTGACAACAAGCCTAATTGACCCTTAATGGTTTATTTAAATATGGCAGGCAGGCTGCTGATTTTGGTGTCCCACATGCCACCCCCCACCCCCCTGCTCCTGTATAATGGGGGTGAATTCCAGGATGAGCAGCAAGATAGTGGGATGGATGCCCACACCACTTAGTGTGCCGGCCTCCAGGATAAGTCCTCCACTGTGGACAAGTGGAATTCAGGCTAATAGGTGGGAAAGCGTGGACTCAAAAACAAGGAATAGCTACAAGCAGCAAGTGGTTAGTCTTCAAGAACCAACTTATACCAAAACAGGAACAATGACTCTTAAGGTTTTTTAACCTCTTTATGGTTGGTGCATTTGTTAAAGTAACAGAGAAACACATCCACAATTATTTGTTCAAAGTCCATACAACACCCTCAACAGCAGTGCCTACACCTACCTCTTTGTACCAGTGCTTCACAAGACGGATAAGACACTTGAGTTTAGCTGGACGCCGCTTGACAAAGTTCTTCTGAAGTTCAGTGAAGCACGTTGAGAATTCTCCTCCAACCCCTCTGGCATTAATCAGGTCTACATATACCTGGGCATCCGGGCAGATCCATGTTTGCTGACCTTTCAGACAATCAAAACATCAAATCTTATTTTTCAGATTCTGCACAGTTTAATGCTATATAAATTATTATCGAGTGACAGAAGACCATTTTGAAAGGGATAGAAAAACAATAAAATTCAAAATACTGAAAACCTGAGCTAAATGCAGAAAGTTCTGAAACTACATATTAGCTGGTATATCCAGAGAATTCGCCAGATTTCCCATGGGAATCGGGGCAGAAAGATGATTGAAATGGTTAGGGAATCTGTTCATGCTATTTCTTTGGAAACTCAAACAAAAATATGGCAGGGGATCAGTACAAGCCCTAGATGCAGGGGCCCTGAGCAGCATCCTTCCACCTCAGTTGTCTAATGCAGCCCTGCTGACTGATAGACTGAATGAGAAGAGGGGAATCATGGAGAATATGAGCCAAGTTCCTGACTTGGACTCCAGTTGTTGTCCTTACTTCTATCCTTGAAAAGGTGTCCAATAGGAATATATTTCTTCACTAAATGGGTTTCACTTACGAAGGGAGCTGCTATTGAATAGTTCTGGGTCAGCTTGAAAACTTCTCCTCTGCAGTTTGAAGCTGGAAACCAGATCTAGGTCAGATGGTGACCTACGATGCAGCTCTAGCAGCCATTTAGCCACAAGCTAAGGAAAATCGAAGGCCAACAATGGATCCCATTTCGGCAAATAAAAGCTATCTTATCAATCGAAGAGAAGTGTTGGGGAGCATGAGGGTTGAAGCGTTGCGCAGTGCGAAGGGGAAATGAAGATATGATAAAGATCATGATGGGGCAGACTGGGGAGAGTTTGGTTTGGTGATCAAGGTGTTGGGGTTGGTGACAGCAAAAGCAGCTGAGTGCAAGAACTCCTTTAAATGTGATTAGTTTCCACCCCATTCAATGTCTCATACCTAAAGCATCGAATGCTGGCAGGACATCAACCTCTATAGAATCAAACGTCTCTCTGGATTGAAAGTAGAAGTTCAGGGAACGCGGGGAAGTAAAGAAGCCAGTCGGAGAGGTTTTGGGCTCTGACATGATGATTTCAAAGGCAATAGATTGCTGGATTTTCTTCAGCATCTGATGAATTATTGTCAAGATTTCACCCCGGTTTTGCTTCTGGTCTTGGAAACTTTTGAACTGGTTGATGAAGACGACCAGATCAGCATCCGAGCGGTTTTTTAAAGCTGTTCCTTTCCCAGCGGAGCCACCCTGAAAAGACATGTGTGATAGCAGCATTACGTCTTAAAGAAATGATTGGGAAAACGCATTACCTCTCAAATCAGCACTGAGTCTCAAATCAGCAATGAGCGCCTTAATTCAATGTTAACCTTACTGGCTGTCTACTCAGGTTTGCCATCATTTGTCAAATCCAATTCTGGTCATGGCAAAGTGAGATGGTGGAGAGAACCTTATCAAAAAATTCTAAATCCAGGATGGGCGGCATGACAGGAGAGTTTCTCACCCATTTTTTGGGTGAGTTCAAATCCAATATCTTATCCAAAAGGTGTAGGAAGAATGGACAAAACCATTCCTCGCCAGTTGAGGAAGGGCTGGGGCTTAAATCACTAGCAATCCTGCTATAACAACAGAGGGCGCCATTGTGCAAGTGTAAACCTCTGTAGCTGTACATTTGCAATAGCAATCTGCAAAGGCCCGATAGGTCTGAGTGAGAGATGGTAACGTTCTGAGTTCACGACTTCTATATAAATGAGAGTTGAATCCAATTTAAATAATTTATTCAGCCAGGTGCTGGAAATGGGCAAGAGATTGACCTTGCCGGATATCTAGTGCTGGTAAGATTACGAAAGGTGAGAAATCGGGTGTGAACCTGATATCTTAGCTCTTGCGCGATCTTACCAGCTCACCCCGCCGGCCAGTAAGATCACCCCCTGCGGCTTGAATGGTGATGTTTGTCTTGAGTTTGGAAGGTGTGATCTAATCAAGATGCTTCAAATGTTATTGGGTTTTGATAGGGCAGATTCTCTGGTGAGGAAAATCCAGAAACGGGAGGGGCTGGTTGTAATCTTAAAATTAGCGATGAGACACTTTGAAATGAAACCAGGCTGCACTTCTTCGTAAACAAGAACAGAAATCAGGAATTCACTCGGTCGATAGGCTGCACACGGTAACTTAATTGTAATTTTCATGATTGAGATTGATAGACTGATGGTTTAAAGGGATTTGGGACAAAGGAATTGAGACGCAGATCAGTCATGTTTTAACTGAAATTCAGAACTGGCCTTCTTGTGGGGGCGGTGGCGGGGCGGGGTGGGGTGGTGCTGACAGGCCTACTCTGAAGTCAGAAACTCATTCTGGAGTGGAAGAAGTCTGGTCCAGATTAAGAAGATTGCCAGGAAGAAGGATAAAGTTGGTTGCAAAGACCCCAAGTGGCAGCCTGAAAGAACGACCTAAAATTTGGACTGTGCAGCGACTGTTTTGCATCGAATGGTTTCCAAATATAGTTCTCGAGAAGCATGTGTTTATTAGGAGTCAGAAGTGTGTTGCCTATCACATTGGAAAAAACTCAAAAAGAATTTTTTATGAATAGTCCATGCTGGGAACAGCTATTAACACTTCTGCAAATGGAAATAAGGTATTTCTGGAGTCCTTACAGCCAGTCGGGAATAAAGACAGGAGGATGAAATATGTTTAATGAGAGGGTGAATACAACAATTTTGAAAAGGGAAGGGTAACAGTGCCATTTACCATAAAGTATTAGTGCCTTGGAGAAGAGACAAGGAGGAATGGATTTACAAGCAAGTATGGACAAAATGATCACAGATGTACAGTGGGAGAAGTAAAATGTGGGAAAAACAGGGGCTCACATAAAAGAGGCAAGAGAGGAGATGAGCTGAGGGGAATGTTTGGAATGGTGGCAATAGGTGAAACAACTAAGGTTGTGACAACAAAATCAATCTCATCCCACTTGTTGATAAGGATAGATGAGATTGGGAAAGGCATTTAAAGTTGAAAATTTATTTTATTAGTCACAAGTAGGCTTACATTAATTTGACAATGAAGTTACTGTGAAATTTCCCAAGTTGCCACAATCCGGCACCTCTTTGGGTCAAGATGCCTAATTAGCACATCTTTCAAACAATTTGTTGAAAAATGGAGCAGCCGGAGGAAACCTATGCAGATGAGGGAAGAACATGCAAACTCCGCACCAACACTGAACCAAACCTAGGTCCCTGGTGCTGTGAGGCAGCAGTGCTAACCACTGTGCCACTGTGCTGCCTGACACGGTGACAGTTGACAGTAAAAAGACAGTTGGTATCAGGGAAAAGAAACCTGGGGTTATCTTTACCATCTAGTATCTTACTAAAATAGTGGTGAGCTTCAGATAACCCAAGCAAATCTGATATTATATGGACAACAGATCCTTAATTCTGGTTGGATATTAGCATCCCTTGGATGAGAGAGCAAACGTAGGGTTCATGCCCGGTGCAATAAGTGAAATGGGAATCAGTGAAGGATTTCTGGAGATAAACGCATTGAAAGTAGAAGAAAGGATGTTACTGAACATATCAAAGATTTTTGGCCCTCATGGCAAATAGACACTGAAAGACAAACCTGAAGTTAAACTCTGCAGTTTAAAGTGATGGTCGATGTTTCCTTACGCAGCCTCAGCGTAATATAAGATTTCAGTTTGGACTTTCTGGCACTATTATCTCCATCACTGATTCATGTTATTTTCATTTTAATTAGCTCCCTCAATCTTTCTCTCCTGCTGTCTTGAAGATATTGATTCATGCTCTGCAACATTCTGGAATCTCGCTGAGGGCTGACCTACATCCATGAAACTAGAAACTGGATTCTATTAGCTCAGAATGAAATGGAGGAATGTCATAACTGAGGTTCAACAGGTACGCTCTGCGCTGAAGATATTGATCAGGAATACTCTGCACTGAGGATATTGATCAGGAACAGTGTGCACTGAGGATATTGATCAGGAACACACTGCACTGAGGATACTGATCAGGAACACTCTGCACTGAGGATATTGATCAGGAATACTCTGCACTGAGGATATTGATCAGGAACAGTGTGCACTGAGGATATTGATCAGGAATACTCTGCACTGAGGATATTGATCAGGAATACTCTGCACTGAGGATATTGATCAGGAACACACTGCACTGAGGATACTGATCAGGAACACACTGCACTGAGGATATTGATCAGGAATACTCTGCACTGAGGATATTGATCAGGAACAGTGTGCACTGAGGATATTGATCAGGAACACACCACTGAGGATACTGATCAGGAACACACTGCACTGAGGATATTGATCAGGAACACACTGCACTGAGGATGTTGATCAGGAACACACTGCACTGAAGATATTGATCAGGAGTACTTTGCACTGAGGATATTGATCAGAAACAGTCTGCACTGAGGATATTGATCAGGAACACACTGCATTGAGGATATTGGTCAGGAACACACTGCACTGAGGATATTGATCAGAAACACACTTCACTGAGGATATTGATCAGGAACACACTTCACTGAGGATATTGATCAGGAACACACTTCACTGAGGATATTGATCAGGAACACACTGCACTCAGGATATTGATCAGGAACACACTGCACTCAGGATATTGATCAGGAGTACTTTGCACTGAGGATATTGATCAGGAACACACTGCACTGAGGATATTGGTCAGGAACACACTTCACTGAGGATATTGATCAGGAACACACTGCACTCAGGATATTGATCAGGAGTACTTTGCACTGAGGATATTGATCAGGAACACACTGCACTGAGGATATTGATCAGGAACACACTGCACTGAGGATATTGGTCAGGAACACACTGCACTGAGAATATTGATCAGAAACACACTTCACTGAGGATATTGATCAGGAACACACTGCACTGAGGATACTGATCAGGAACACACTGCACTGAGGATACTGATCAGGAACACACTGCACTGAGGATATTGATCAGGAACACACTGCACTGAGGATATTGATCAGGAATACTCTGCACTGAGGATATTGATCAGGAACACACTGCACTGAGGATATTGATCAGGAACAGTCTGCACTGAGGATATTGATCAGGAACAGTCTGCACTGAGGATATTGATCAGGAACAGTCTGCACTGAGGATATGATCAGGAACAGTCTGCACTGAGGATATTGATCAGGAACAGTCTGCACTGAGGATATTGATCAGGAACAGTCTGCACTGAGGATATTGATCAGGAACAGTCTGCACTGAGGATATTGATCAGGAACAGTCTGCACTGAGGATATTGATCAGAAACAGTCTGCACTGAGGATATTGATCAGGAACAGTCTGCACTGAGGATATTGATCAGAAACAGTCTGCACTGAGGATATTGATCAGAAACACTAAGTATTCATGATTCTTCCTCTTCCTAGACAGTGATCACTGGGAGTTTCCAAGCTCTCTGCTCAGTCTATTTAACATCTTGCAGCCAACTAGATGGTGGACCTGATTTCCCCCCATTTAATGTTAATACACAGGAAACCCATTCAAATGGAGAAAGGTATTTCAGCCCTCAACATGGACATGGCAATTCTTTTACATTGTTGCTTTCAGTGTACATGTATCACAGACAATAAATAATAGAACTTTCCTGCTCACAAACATTGCAGATATTTGTCTATGTCAACTGAATAGATATTTCCACCAAGGCCAAATATAAATCTGTTAACTTACAGCAGGCTCTGATGCTGTCTTATTTACACATTCAAGCCAAGTACCAGTATGGAATGGAACCTTACTGATCTGAATAAGTCAGCATCATGTCAATGCAATTACTCATTGAGTCGTCAAAGTTGTTTTGATGGTTTCCCCCTGAAGATGCTCTTTTACGAGTCTATTTCTGAACAGTTGGACTCACCTTCACTGCTTTAATGATTTTAATAGTTCTGTGTTCTGAGAAACATTGTTCCTTTAAAAATTTGCAGATTTTGTCGATGGTCTCACTCACTTGGTTCTGGAACCTCTGGTCAGGTTGGAGATCATTAAATATAAGTGTATCCAAATATTTTGGATGTGTCTGATACAGATTCATCTTCTGGAAGAAAAAGAATAAAATTAGAATTGAGTAATTTTACTTAAACTTGGGTAGTATGACTCTGGATCTGCAGATTATTGAGCTATGGCTCTCCTGGGATTAGTGTGCTTCCCAGGCTATGGTGTTAGTCACAAGTGCTAGTCCCTCTGCAGGACGTATTCCTGATCTACATACTCAGGTATTTTCCTGCAGCGGTCATTGGTACTCTGGTGGACATTTCCCCTCCCATTCCAGGACTAACTCAGGAAACTGAACCTGGCTCTTTTTTAGTTTGTATACTTCAGAAACAAATTGAGCAATGCACTGACCAATCACCAAGAGGCCTTAACTAGTAAGAACTCATTGACACCAATGGTGACTGGATATGGCAACAGATTGCAAAGGAACAAGGAGATGGGACACAATATCCTGTCCTAGTCACACACGACTCTAAGGACATTTGATGAACCCACTTTAACTCTCTTTCTGATCTAAGATGCCAGATTGGTGACAACAATGAGCAAATTTATATTTGGCCTCAGCGGAAATGTCTACTCAGTCAACACAGACAAATGTCCACAATGTTTGTGAGCAGGGAAGTTCTATTATTTATTGCCTTTGATACATGTACACTCAAAGCAGCAATGTAAAAAGATTGCCATGTCTATATTAAGGGCTGAAATGCCTTTCTCCATTCAAAGGGCTTCCTGTGCATTTCCATTAAATGGGGAGGGGGTGGTGTGGAAATCAGGTCTACAGTCTTGTTAGCTGCAAGTTGTTAAATGGACTGAGCAGAGAGCTCAGAAAGGATATGTTGTTGCAACTGGGCTGCAGTGTGGCAACAGACTGATCACATGTGCAGTGAAGGAGGCATCAATATTCAAATTGATGACTTTGGAGATTTTATTGCAGAAATGAAACAATGATCCTTGATAATAAAAACAAAATGTTCAGGAAATATTCAGCATGTCAGGCAGCCTCTGTGGAGAGAAACACGAGTGAACGTTTCAGATTGATGATCCTTCATCAGTACAGAGCCAAGCACAGAACAGGACAAAAGATAGTGGTCCTATTTGACCACAGAGCACCAAGAGGGCTTGTTATACAGGTGGGCATCACCAAGTGAAAGGGTATCACCAAGTAGGTGAATGCTTCCTCCTAGATATGGCTAGGAATAAAGGTTTATAAAGTCTGAGGCATCATAAGATCTGATGTAGCCACAGGTGACTTTGAATAAATGTCTGTTCTCCTTCAGACGCAGCATGGATGGCAAGGATAAACGTTAATCTACCCACACAGGGGAATATGGTGCAACAGTGATAATGTCACTAGACTGATAATCAAGAGGCCCACAGTCAGTCATAAAATCTGGAATTTAAAGCTCATCTCAATAATGGTGACTTGATTATCAATTCTCATAAAAACCCATCTGGTTCATTTGTGTCCATCAAGATAAAAAAATCTGCCATCCTTACTTGGTCTCACCAATACATCATTCCAGACTCACAGCAATGTGGTTAACTCTAACAGGGCAGTCAGGGCAATTAAGAATGAGTAACAAATGTTGTATTTGTCTTTTGGGTAAGACCAAGCGTAGGATCAGAGTTGGATCAGTGCAAGATCAGACTTGGGGATTGACCCATTTAAGAGAGATGAGGAGGATTTCTTCTCTAGGAAGGCAGTGAATTAATTATTATTAGAACATAGAACATAGAACATCACAGCACAGAACAGGCCCTTCGGCCTTCGATGTTGCGCCGACCAATATAAAAAGCAATGCCCCTCCAAACTAAACCATTCCCTTCTCTTCCATATACTTATCAACTAACATCTTAAACGCCACCAAACTTGGCGCATCTACAACTGCTGCAGGCAGGGCATTCCACTCCCTAACCACCCTTTGGGTAAAGAACCTACCTCTGATATCCGTCCTATAACTATCACCCCTTAATTTAAAGCTGTGTCCCCTCGTGCTAGCTTTCTCCATCCTAGGAAAAAGGCTATCACTGTCCACCCTATCTAAACCTCTAATCATCTTATATGTTTCGATTAGGTCCCCTCTTAGCCGCCTCCTTTCTAACGAAAACAACCTCAAATCCCTCAGCCTCTCTTCATAAGACCTGCCCTCCATACCAGGCAACATCCTGGTAAACCTCCTCTGTACCCTCTCCAATGCCTCCACATCTTTCTTATAATGTGGGGACCAGAACTGCACACAATACTCCAAGTGCGGCCGCACTAGAGTTTTGTACAGTTGCAACATGACGTTGCGGCTCCGAAATTCAATCCCCCTACCAATAAAAGCTAAGACTCCATATGCCTTCTTAACAACCTTATCGACTTGACTGCCTACTTTCAGGGATCTATGCACATATACACCAAGATCCCTCTGTTCATCAACACTATTAAGAATCCTACCATTAGCCCTATACTCTACACATTTATTATTCCTGCCATAGTGCATTACCTCACACTTTTCCACATTAAACTCCATTTGCCACCTCTCGGCCCAGCTCTGCAACTTGTCCAAGTCCCTCTGCAAACTATAACACCCCTCTTCACTATCTACCACTCCACCGACTTTAGTGTCATCTGCAAATTTACTAATCCATCCTTCAATACCCTCATCCAGATCATTTATAAAAATTACAAACAGCAGGGGCCCCAAAACAGACCCCTGAGGTACACCACTTGTCACCGAACTCCACGATGAATATCTCCCATCAACCACCACCCTCTGTCTTCTATCTGCTAGCCAATTCCTAACCCAATTAGCTAAATCACCCTCTATCCCATACATCTGCATTTTCTGCAGAAGTCTTCCATGGGCCACCTTATCAAACGCCTTACTAAAGTCCATATATACCACATCAACCGCCTTACCCCCATCCACCTCTTTAGTCACTTTTTCAAAAAACTCAATGAGGTTAGTAAGGCACGACCTACCCTTCACAAAACCATGCTGACTATCCCCAATCAATTCATTTCTCTCTAAATAACTATAAATCCTATCCCTAATAATTCTCTATTCCTAATAATTCCTAATAATCCCAATAATATAATAATTATATTATTGAAGTAATTATCTCAAAGAAATTAATAAATTGATCTATTAGAAAGGCTAGTAACATAAAAGTTTGTAATGTTTTGTAATTACACATTATTAAAACTGGATTTAAAGTCTGCCAACCTCAAATAATAAGAATAGTAAAATGGTGCCTTCCTCACAAGCCTGTGAAGATAAGGTGTGGCTCTCGGAACTGTTGTGTCCTTGGCCAGCTACAGGAAGTTCAGTTGTGAATATTTAATCTGTCTCATTCTTCAGCAGGTCTTTGCACTGAGATATCAGGAAATGTTAGCAGGTGTCAGGAGTCAATTATAAATTATAAAGACAGTTAACTAATTATTGTTTGACACTTAGGCTCACCACAAAATACAGCTTAAAGGAAGGTAATGAAGATCAAGGGATTGTACATAAATTGACAGCAACAAACTCTCATCTCATTATTGATAATTTTTAAAAATTCATTTGTGGGACTTGGGCGTCGCAGGCTGGCCAGTATTTATTGCCCATCCTTAATTGCCTTTGAGAAGGTGGTGGTGAGCTGCCTTCTTGAATCGCTGAACTCCACATTCTGTGGGTTGATTCACAATGCCATTAGGGAGAGACTCCAGGATTTTGACCCAGCAATTGCGAAGGAACTGTGAAATATTCCAAGTCAGGATGGTGAGTAGCTGGAAGGGGAACTTGCAGGTGGTGGTGTTCCCATTTCTCTGTACTTCTACATGGAACTGGTTATGGGTTTGGAAGGTGCTGCCTAAGGATCTTTGGTGAACTAGTGCAGTGCATCTTGTACTTAGTGATCTCAAGTGTGCAGGCTTGTCACTCCCCCACTCCTTCCTGCGGACATTACTGCCCCCCCCCGCCACGATCACCTCCTTGATTGCCACACTTCAGCCCGCTCTCCAACATTGCCAACCCGGCTGATCATTGACCCCCCCCACCCCCTGCTGATTGTTGTCCTGGCCAATCTCTGGCCTTAACTTGCCCTCTCACTGGTTAACTGCTTATCCTGATTCTCCTTCCCTGAATGATCTCTGGCCCCACCTGGCCACTGGCACTTCAATTTCCCCCCACCTCCATTTTTCACCAATCCCACGGTGAATACTGCCCACCCCCTGTTCCCTATCATGGCCCCACCCCCCCACTATTGATCTGCAACATTCAGGTTCTACTCCCTTCAGGCGACACCCCCTCCCCTTAAGCCTCCCCCTTGGCACTGCCCAGTGCCTGGTGGACATTGCCAGGGTTCCAGGCTGGTACTGCCAATGGGCATGCCCTGCTGTTACTCTCAACATCTGGAGGGTTTCAATTACCACTGGCAAGACCATCAAGACAGGTGCCTGTAGGTGCGGACTATATGGGTGAGCATCGCTAGTGCGGTCATTAAGGCAAGTTAGCTCGGAAGGAATCAAATTCAAATCAGAGATTAAATATTTAAATCAGCCTTGCACCTTCTGGCAGAGATGCCAGGCTGATTACGCCGGCAGAACGGGGCTGCGATTGTCGTGAGAGGCAAGAAACCTGGCACAAAATGGATTTTCACCCCTCACCTGATCTTATTGGTTCACCACACCAATGACTGGTGTAACAAGCCAGTACAATCACACCCCCCCAGCCCCCACCCCCACCACCCCCCCCTTTGCTTTTTATCTTCCTCACTTGTTACCAGTCCAGCTTTCAATGGTTAATAAATCTTTACAATTTACCAGTTAAAGAATTCATTCTTGCTGGGTGGTTAAGTCTTGCGGAACCTGACTGAATCTATAATTGGGGATTTATTGCAAATAAACTGTACCCCATAAATTGATTTAAAAACGTCCCATACATGAAATAAAAGAACCACACAGAAGCATTGGATTAAAAGTGTCAGCCTCGATTTCTGTGTTCAACTCCCTGGAGAGGAAGAACATTCTGACTCCAGCAACTGCCACTAAACTTCAGCAGATATATTAGCTTAACAAAAGTGAACAACTCTCCAATGTCCAGGAAAGGAATTCTTTGACACGTTCACCAGTTTTACCTACAACACTTTCACAAACTGGTGCAAACTGAACCCAGACAAACCACAGATCACTCACCTCTCACGCTGTTCAGACGGATCTGAGAACCAAAGTTCACACAATCTGCGGATGACGCAGTTAAGTTTCTATTCCCAGCGGTTGCGTCTGGCTGTTTCACTTTCGTTTCCGCTGTCCTTCCGGATATTTTCCGCGTCTGTTGCTGCCGCAGTCCGTGCTGAAAGCGACTCACAGCGCGCACTGCCAGTATTGTTTGCCAGCAGCAGTGGATCTGTCCCGCCTTATATTTTGCATTGGGCGGATCGAATAATATTTGCTGCCTGAAAGCAGTTACCTGAGATAGAAATGGATGGAACTCAGCAAAGAGGACATTTAAAGCAGTTCAGGGCTAACAGACAGATATCACATGGAAACTGGTCAATAAATAGAATAGAAGGAAGCTTGCGACAACAAAGTTATGAAATTGGTTAAGGATAAGAAGAGAATTTTTGCAGTGAACTGGAAGATATTTTTTCTATATGAATGATAATAGCGTTGCTCAGCATAATCTGAAATAAACGTGTTCAGGATGTATTTTAGGACTAGACGTGCCATAGAAGCATCTTGTCAGGAATTTGTGCAGTAATCTCAGCAAATTCTAAATCAGCAGCTGGCAAACTAGCCAGTGGGGTTGTGAGGGGTGTAAGTTAAAGTGAGATTGCAGTGGCACAGTGGTTAGCACTGCTGCCTCACAGTGCCAGGGACCGGGATTCAATTCTGGCCTTAGGTCACTGTCTGTATGGAGGTTGCACATTCTCCCCATATCTGCGTGGGTTTCCTCCAGGTACTCCAGTTCCCCCCCAACACTCCAAAGATATGTGGGTTAGGTTGATAGGCCATGATAAATTGACCCTAGGGTGTGGGAGAAATGTGTGTTATGGGAATAGGGCCTGGGGAGGGTTGTGTTTGGTACAGATTCGATAGGCTGCATGGCCTCCTTCAGCACTGTAGGGATTCTATGATTAGGTACTCATTAAGCCTCCAAATAATAGCCCTTTTACCAGACTGATTGTTCATCAGCTTAACCTACTGTCCATCTGTACAAAGTGACTGCTACTAAGCCTCAGCAGATATATTAGTTTAACAAAAGTGAACAACTCTGCAATGTGCAGGGTATTACCGAAGGAATTCTTTGACATGTTCACCAGTTTTCCCTACGACACTTTCACAGACTGGTGCAAACTGAACCCAGACAAACCACAGGTCACTCTTTTTGTTTTCCAGCTAAACTCCAATGTTAACACAAATCCTTCCCTGAGAATCCCATTAAGACAAACCTCTGATTGAGAAGGGAGTTAAAGGTGTAATGGGGAGCAAGCAGGAAAGTGGGCTGTTGAGATCACTATCAGACTCACCATTATCTCACTGGGTAACGGAACTGGCTTGATGGGCTGAATGGCCCATCAAGTTCCTATTTCTGTTCCTATTTCTGATGACCTTACATGATTAAATTTGCTGATTTTGAGGTTGATGGTGAGAGACCAATGGCACCCATAGTGAAATGGCTGAAAGTAATTGTTTATACTCAGTGGTCCACAGATTCCCCAGCCGGGACTGGGAAAACCCCAGCAGAATTTCAGCATTTGTATTGTAGCTCTTTGTGGACAGCCTGTCTTTGTTTCCTCTTCAAATTGTTGTGTTGCCTCTTTAAGGCAATAGCCTCATGCTGGACACAGCAGTCAAATGAAGAGAGATTCTGAAACAATGTGCTCACTTTGTCATGTACTGAGCCTGAATTTAAAGTTGAGAGCATCACTTTCATTAAGATTAAAAGATAAAGCCCTGGAGCTGGGTGTGATACTACTTTGCTTGAAACACCACAGGTGTGAGGCCCACACCAAACTGCTCAGAGACTGCAGCCAGCGCCTACACCAAGACTCAATTCTCATCTGTCATTGCCATTCCCTGTTCAACTTCCAGTCTGTCCCACCAGGCAAAGAAATCCCGTCCCTGGCTGATTCCTTAAGTCTCAAGTCCAAGAACCTGATGGCCTGAGCTGTAGCGTGGTTGAGTCCAACTCCATCACCCTGGTGCTGTGGAACCATCTGGGCTCCAAGATCAACCACCTCAGGATCCTTAACCTGCGCTTCCTCTGCTTCCCAGCCAGGACTAATAAGCTGGAACAGCATAGGTGAAGCAATGGATTGTTGAGTACATAAAATAATATCATTTTTACAAAGTGCTTTATGTAAACTTTACTAGTGTAGTTTATTAGTGTCATAAGAAGCATTACATTAACACTGTAATGAAGAAGTTATCGCGAAAATCCTTTAGCCACCACACTCAGGTGCCTGTTCGAGTACATTGATGGAGAAATTAGCATGGCCAATGTAGCTACAGCACATGTTTTGGACTGTGGGAAGAAACCGGAGCACCCAGGGAAACTCACATAAATTTGGGGAGAACGTGCAAAATCCACACAGACAGCGACCCAAGCTGGGAATTGATCCTGGGTCCCTGGTACTGTGAGGCAGAAGTGCTAACCACTGTGCCATCCTCTTGCCCTATTACTAATTAGATGCTGAATGTTTCAATGCTTTCATTATTGCTGATTTGTTTATGTTGATACCGAGGATCACATTAAATTTCAAGTGTTAAAATGAGCTCAAAGTGATAAATAGTTTGAGAAGCACTATTCTAGATTCACAACACAGTCTAGCATTGAGGGAATGAACACTTTCAGAGGGCTTGCATTGATATCCTCTTTGCCATCCACTGATTTGATCAGCTTATAAAAGGTCAAGTCCAGGAAGTTTTTGGGATCCAGGTTAATTGATCTTCTTTGACACCATGTGGATTCCAGGAAGTGAAACTCTGAAGGTGTGGTTTGAATGCGGTGGGTGTGCAGATTTTCCCATCCGTTTTCTTGGGCGTGTTTAGCTGAATGAATCTCAGCACCCATGCTTCACACTGCACCACAGGGAGATTCACACTGTGGGAAGGTGCAGCAAATTCCTACCCACCAGGCTGGCACCGGTGGCACTGAGCGGACTGCTGAGCACGCTATGATCTGTCAGTGGGGAGATCAGCATGGGCGCACCCGCATGCCCGCCCACACCCGCACCAAGCATCCCCCCTCCCCACGCCCCCTGTCGCTGGTTTCTCAACCACCATATCTACCACTCCCCCAATGTATTGCTTGTCTGTGTGCTCCTGCCTCCACTCCATGTCCAGCCCAAGCTATCCGTCCCCATGTGAGGATGGCTTTCTGTGAAAATGTAAAACTCACAAAGGCATTGTGCAGATTTCAGATTTTATTGAAATTTCAACAAGATCAATTCCTGCAAAAAAATTGTACAATGAAACTGGTGACAAATAAATTAATACAAGAAAAATATACACAACTTCCAAATCATAGCCAAGTACAAATCTCATTCTTGT
Source organism: Sphyrna mokarran (assembly GCA_024679065.1). Taxonomy (NCBI): domain Eukaryota; kingdom Metazoa; phylum Chordata; class Chondrichthyes; order Carcharhiniformes; family Carcharhinidae; genus Sphyrna; species Sphyrna mokarran. The sequence continues at coordinate 35,365,522 of JAGIQG010000020.1, read as the reverse complement.
AACTAGGCAGTAATATTAAATATAGATTTGAGGAACCTTAATGCACAAGGAAACCATTCAGCCCGTCTAGTCAGTGTTGGCTCTCTGTAAAGCAGTCCAGTCAGTTCCCACATTATTCCTGTATTGCTCCAAGTGTATTTCCCTCAATTGCTGTTCCAATTTGCTTTTAAAATCGCTGATTGTGTCTGCTATCACCATCTGGCTCAGCGAGTTCCAGTCCATCACTAGCTATCAGTGTGAAAAAGTTGTCCCCCGTGTTGTCCTAGAATCTCTTACCCAAAAGATCAGAAACAGGCCACACTAGATCAATACAATATACACAATCCAAAATCCATTCTTTATGACTGTTTTGTGCTTCCCTTTCTGCTTGGCCCAGCCTCACGTTTTTTTGGAACTATTCAATGCGCTGTCCACATCTCTTCATAAGAGCAAAATATTGCAGATGCTGGAAATGGGACATTAAAAATAGAAAGTGCTGACAATACCCAGCAGTTCAGGCAGCATTTGTGGAGACAGAAACCAAGTTAGTCACTGAACCTCGCTTCCTGTCAATGAATAAAAAGAATGTTTTCCACATTTGTCTTTTATATGTTCTATTACACTACCTGTAATTTCTTCCTGATACCATTCTGCTATTTGACTATCTCCTTTTATTTACTGTTCTGTTTCTTTTCTTGTGACTCTTCTCCCTTCATTCCCTATGCCCTGTTCTTGGTAAAGATTGCTCTTGGTCACAACTGCTAGAACGGTCAAAAACAATCTGAAAGTTTAGCTCTTGATCCTTTAGCTCCTGCTGATGCTTGACCCATCATGCGTTTTCAACATTTTCTGCACTTTTTCACATTTCCAGCATGTACAGTATTTTGCTTTTTGTTTAGAGATTAAAGGTGAGAGGGTGATTGTCTGCCCAATGGGTGAAGCCTCTTACATAAAATCCACAAGATATGGCTATCAGAACTGCCTTTACAGATGTGAGTCTAATGTTCACTAAATATTATCTGGAAATCTATAGCCAAATTTTATCCATGAACAAGTTATGCCCCTATTTATTGATTCCCTATTATTAAAGATCTTTATTGTATAGCATTCGAAAATTAATCTACTGCTGCATTGTAGAAACAGATTCAGTGGGGTAGTGAGGTTTTCTTATCGGTGGCCTGATAAAGTTAAAGTTAAATGTTTTTAAGTCTATTTATTATTAGTCACAAGTAAGGCTTACATTAACGGTGCAATGAAGTTACTGTGAAATTCTCCTAGTCGCCACATTCTGGCATCTATTTGGGTCAATGTACCTAACCAGCACATCTTTCAGACTGTGGGAGGAAACTGGAGCACCCAGAGGAAGCCCATGCAGACATGGAGAAAACGTGCAAACTCCACATAGACAGTGACCCAAGCTGGGCCTCTCACGCTGTGAGGCAACAGTGTTAACCTCAGTGCCACTGTGTCATCCCCATTTCTCTTAAAAACATCAGAAAACTAAAGAACTAAATTTGCAAAAGCAAGATCTGAGCTCAAAATGTAATTAAAACTTATTAAAAACATGAGAAATCATTTTTCAGACAAACATCTGCCTTTGATTCTGCTCACTAACAGAATTTCCTCCACAAATATTAATTGTCAAAGGAAAATAGGGTATGTGTTTGAAAAGATGGAAATTTCAAGGAATTTTGAATAATTGGATTTCTCATTCAAATACCCAACACAAACATAATGGTCTGATGGCTTCATTCTGTGCTTTATGAGCCAATGATGCTGTGGTTATTGCAATATATACAACATACTTAACAATCTATTACCACTTCTTAATATTTAAGCAATCTTAAAATATTCATAATAGTTAATTACTGTGAATTAATGAATGATCTCCATATAAGCAAAATCAGTCAAATAATCTATCCTACTTTAAAGAAGTTGGATTTATTCACTGCTGATATATTTACTGCCAATACTTAATGTAAAATAGATATAACTGATTGTTAGTTAGTTAATTGCCTTTTCTTCAATGACTAATAATCAAAAAATTCACAGGATTATATTCACTTATAGTCTTTTAACTTTTTTCAAAAGTGCACACAATTTTTATTTAAAGTGAGATATTTTCAGATGCAGACCAATCATTGGAAAGGATTAATTTGCGGTATATAGAATTAAACAATCCAGTTCCATGTCATGACACAATTCATTTAAATCATTGCTGCTGATTTTCAAATCTCTTTGCCCCCACGGAGACGCAAGTTGATGTTGATAGTGGAATGTTGCTTAATGCCATAGTATTTCAATGTACGGCCATCTTCTAGTGTCTTTGATTCAAAGGTCAGGTAATATTGTTGTGATGAAATGCGCAGCAGAGATTCAATTTTATTTTTCAAACTGGAAACTGTGTCATTTGGGGACATCTTAATTGTTACGGTACGTCCATCTGTATTCCTGACGAATATCTCCATTAATTCTATCGTGAGGAAGTGGAGCTTTGCATCAAAGAATATTCCGGAATCCAACAAGGAGTTGTTGTCAGCCAGAATGGTTTCGTTAAAGGTCAGACGCTGCTGGGGAACTGGAATGTTCCATTCTTGCTGGACTTGCTTTTTGATCATTGAGATCTTGTCGTTGATGTTAAGTTTCAGGCTTAATGAGAAACCATCCAATCGAAACACCTTGATTTCAATACATTTCATTGGCTAAGATAAGTTTGGAAAAAAAGAAACATTATGCTTTATTTTGGGAAATGAAAATACTGTTGTGTCTCTTTTTTAGTAAGTACTTCAATAGCTTCATTTACTTGTGGTTTTTCCTAACCCTCTTGGCTGATTCTGGCGGGGATGATATCTACATTCCAGAGTTTTATATAAGTGGCTACTCTTCTTATCTGGGCTTTGACCAGGTTTATCTGACTTTTTCGTGTGTAAAACTACAATTCAATTTTTTTTGTCACTCAGGGGCTGATGAGCAAATTTTGGATAAATGATGTTTGACACAACATTAAGCATGAGTTTCAGAAAAAACAATTGAGGTGTGAAAGAACCAACTCACTTAGGAAAAAAATGTCAAAGCAATAAATTGATCATTTAAAAATTAGTAATATATAAGATTGTCCATTCAAGTGTGGAAGGGTAAGAGTTTGAGTCCAACTTACTCCAATACTCAGGATGCTCATTCAGTCACCTTCATCCATTGTGGTAATGGCTGAGAATGTTTATTGGTGCGAGAGCCAGATCTACGCTCACCCTCCCCCTCTCTCACTATGTATACCCGCCCCCCCTCTCTCTCTATGTATACCCTTCCTCCCCTTTCTATGTACACTTGCCCCCCCACCTCTCTTTATGTACACACTCACCCTTTCTCTCTCTCTCTCACTCTCTATGCACACCCTCCCCCTCTCTCCTATCTACATCCTTCCCCCTTGCTCTCTCTTTGCACACTCACCTTTCCCCTTGCTATCTCTTTGCACACCCACCTTCTCCTCTCTCTCTCTTTACACACACACCCTCCCCTCTCTCTTTGCACACCGATCCTCCCCTTCTCTCTCTATGCACACTCACCCTCCCCTGTCTCTCTCTATTCACACCCTCTTCTTCTCTCTCTCTATTCACACCCTCCATCTCTCTCTTTATGTACATCACTCCCCTTCACACAAGTGCAATCTTTCTCTTCTTTCTCTCTGATTCTTTCATACGGCACACTCTCTTTCTTACACACAAACTCACTCACTTGCTTTCCCACTCACTCTCTTACATTCAGTGGACCTCAGTCTCACTCTTGACCCTGCTCCAATCTGGGCCCCCAAGACCCCATTCTTGCTCAGAATCCTGCTTTCTCCATACATCTTCCCCACAGGCTACTGTTATTCTGACCCTGCTGGGCTCTGCTGTCACTATGGAAACCGCTGCAATTCTGGATCTGGCTTGTGCTCCAGACTCCACATTTGTTTCTGGTTCCATTCTCCTTCTAACTCCCGTGGGCCCAATGCTCACTCCTGGACCCTGCTCTGCCCCCAACCTCCACCTCCCCCCACCGCCTACATCCAGATTGTTTGCCACCCACCCTGCCCCAACCCCCTCTTATGTCCCCACTCTCTCCTAGCCCTCCCTTCCCCTCCAACCCCAATCTTCCCCCATCCCCGCCTTCACCTAACCATGCTTTGCCCTACAATTGTGCTCAGTCCAGCCCCCCCTCCTTCCTCCACCACCATGTGGAATCTGGCGCAGCACTTAGACAACCCAGCCTGGACTGTCAGATTTGTTCAACTATTCGACTAAGTGAGATCCTGTATATCTAGTGTGTGCACACATACAATATATGGTCAGTGAAAATGCCAGCTGATTCTTTCTGCAGCTCCAGTGCAAGGGTATCTTGCAGCATTCCCCACATTCAGCTGCCATCAACTAATTCAGAGCAGACTGAAAATGGAACCTGAAGAGTTATTGTTGGAGTGAATCTCCAGATATCTCACTGTGGGAATCCTCACGGGTGTGAAGGAGAGTTGGATAGACAGGCAAAAAGTCTGTTGCCCTCGGGCAGAGATTTCTGATCCTGGGGTGAGCTAGACTGGAATATCCCACCCTTGACTTTTGACCTCAGAGAGCTGAGTTCAATCCTGCTCCTGAACCTGAAGTTGCAGTGTACTCTTGATAGCTGGGACTCCCAGATTTCACAACAGAGCCTTCACAAATCCTACAATTTGTGTTTCCTTCTATCAAAACTTTATTGTTTATTAAAACAACTTTACCTGGACATCCCATGCTTGAACTCCAGACACACATAGCATGCTCAGACACTTTCTGGCCTCTTTCTCCATCACATGCCACACAGAAGGCATAGCCACATTTCCCGTTGGATCAGCTGGGTCAAGAATTATTGGCCTGAAAAAATAAAACCGTTCCAAAATATAATTAACCATAGGCCAGGACTCAGTTAGAGGGGTGGGTTTAGCTCTGGATGGTGGCTTTGTAATGCGCAGTGTTGCCAACAGCATGGGTTCAATTCCTGTACCTGCTGAGGTGATTCATAAAGCCCCATCTTCTCAGCCTTGTCTGTTGCCTAGGTGTGGTGATGCTCAGGTTAAATCACCAAAGCAAGAGCAGCCTATGGCCATCTGAGATAATGGTGACTTTACCTTTACATACTATATTTGTGAAGAGGGTGAATATTTTAAACCTTATCACCATTCAAATCTTTCCCCAAACAACGCTTTCTCTCGGATGCCTTCATCAAAGGATCCACATTTCGGATTTCAACCTTTGATTTCAGTATTCCTCTGTCCTGGAACACCCTGTGCATTCAAGCTCCCACATAGTCTCTCAGTACTCAGCCATGCCAACAGAACATCATTGCTTCACAGGCTGGATTAAGATCTTTATCAACCTCTAGGATCACCATAGATGCCTGTTTCTTAGGCCAACTTTAAGTCTGCTTCAGGAGTAGTCTTTTTAATTCGGAGCCCATTCCCTGCTCTTTGCTTTAACCTCACTGAATAGGATTTGTCCAGATTCCTATTCTTTGTTCCTCTGACTCAATTGTCTTTCTGGGAAGTTCTCTGGTTTCTGGGACTTTCTCCTTTACTTTCTGGGACTTGTTTTCTGTCTGTCTGCACTGTCTTGCCTGCACTGACAGTCTGTGGAATGCTACTTGCCTCTGGGTTGTCTGATTCAAACTGACAACTCAAGTTCTTTTGCTTTTCAGTGTGAGCCTCTGGCTGCTAGGCAACAGGTTAGTTTTTTTTTAACTCTTTAATTGTTTTAATCGTAAAACCTTATTACAACGCAGGCAATGTTTAAAGTGAAACTAAAGCTCACAGGCTTGCATCCACCTATTTTAACATGGAGCTAAACTGGAATTTTAACCCTTTTTTAGGGCACAAATGCAAAAAGACAAATTAGGTTTAAACATCCACAATGCAAACATAAATTATTTAAGTCATTTTAAATAACTCTAACACAGAGAATTTTAAATATTGTAAATATCTCAAGATGCATGGGGAAGAAACAGATGTTGACCTGTCATTGAATCAGAGCATCTAACCAAAGGTTTTCAGGCAGTTTAAAAATGGGAAAAGACATTGTGAGCTGAAGATATTTATGAAAACTTCCTTAATGTGGCAGCAAGATGATGTAAAGCCTTGTTACTGATTGACAAATAACTTACAATAGGAGGTGGCGGGCATGACAGGAACACAGGCAGGATAGGGAAAATGGATGAAATGATGATGAAGCTTGTAAATGAGGGTAAATATTTCAAACCTTAATTGATGAAGGAGCTAGAGTGGAATATTTAGTGGTAGCAAAGTACAGTGTCACATGAGAATGTAGCATTGTCAGAACTGTGGCCTCATAGACACATTTTAAGAGCATGAACATAAGAACTAGAGTAGGAGTAGGCCATCTGGCACCTCGAGCCTGTTCCACAATTCAATTAGTGTGCTGATCTTTTCACAAATAACCAAGTAATAATCCTCACTCCTAACATCCAGCTATATATCCATCACATTCAAATTGGTATCCAACATTTCACTTCGCCAACACCCCATGGTATCAAAGTTAAGGACAGGTATTAAAGACTAAGTGAGCTGAACTGTAAACTCTGAACACCATTACTATCCCCCCACCCCCCCATCCTGATGCTTTACCATTGCTGTTCAAAGAAGCGGAATTGCTCTAATTGATTTAGTTGCAGTGTGGCTGAAGCTTACCTGTTACCACGGAGCTTCTTCATCAGGAAGTCTGCAATGACTCTATCGTTGACATCATAGTATTTGGTCCAGTAGATACACAGCTCCTGATATCTGCAGATCAATTCAAGGACTGTGCGAAGTCCTTCGGCTGTGTTGAATCTCTCCTGTCCATTGCCTTGCTCCCAGGCATAGATAGTCAGCAACTCCACTGCATACTTAGCAGGCAAGCGTTCACCAGGTCTCAGCTCAGATTTTCGTGGCTTGACATACTAGAATAAATGATTGATAAATATAAATAGACATTGAGTATTAAAAGTATTCAGTCCTTCTTCCATCCCATCTGATATTTTTGCTTCCATTCTTCCAAGACCACACAACTTTCCTGATCGGATTGGCCAGAGTTAGACCCAGACCAAAGCTGCCATCTTAGGGCCCAGAGTGGCCTTCTTTCATCCTTTTTCTCTGTCCATTGGATGATGCCTCATTTCTGTTCAGTATCTCTCGGTGAGGCTGAGCACACACACTGTTCGTGTGCAAATTGTAGCTATGAACCTACAGGAGAGTTAGAGTTCAAAGGGAAGCAGCAAGGAGTTGTTGCATCTTTCACAAGCTCAACATTGCTGAAAGCGCTTCCCAGTAATGAGGTCTTTTAAAGTTGCAATGCAAGAACCAATTTCCACACAGCAAGATCCCTCAGTCAACAGTGAATTCAATGGTTAGATTTTCTGTTTTACATCATGTTGGTTGAGGTTAAAACTTATCCAGCAGAACAACATATTCTTCCTCGAATTAACTTGTGGGATGTTTTAGGCTTACCTGAGATATGACCTGAGAATGATTGGGGCAGAAATTTGTTTTGGTCCATGCACTGTCCTGGGATGGTGTACTGACAGTGTGCTGAAACCAGACACTCACCTGAAATTGGACCTTGGCTCCTATTAAAAAATTGCTGGAAGATGATGGACTTCTATTGGGTATAAAACTGTGCTGCAGATCCCACGGGGACCAAGCTGCCTCCCCAGGAATGATTATCATTTGGCTATGACTATCGGGCAGCACAGTGGTTAGTACTGCTGCCTCATAGCACCGGGACCCAGTTTGATTCCCAGCTTGAGTGATACATGCGCAGAGTCTGCACATTTGCCCTGTGTCTGCATGGGTTTATTCCGGGTGCTCCGGTTTCCTCCCATGTAAGGGTGCATTGGCCATGCTAAATTCTCCCTCAGTGTACTCGAACAGGTGCAGGAGAGTGGCGACTAGGGGTTTTCACAATAACTTCATTGCAGTGTTAATGTAAGCCTACTTGTGGCACTAATAAATAAACTAAACTTATCAGACAGGGAGAGGACTGGGATGGGGGATGAATGAGAATGTGCTGGAAGCAGCAGAAAAGCTGGGAATGCCACCTATTCTTTCTCCACATAAAATATTTAAAACAATATTTAGATAGAAGCTGCATGAGTAGGAGAAGGCTGTTCAAACTTGCCATTGCAAGGCACAATGTTGAAGGACTATAAAAGATTTCAGGGTAAAATTCTTGATATTTGGTCTTACTGGAATTAGTTTCAGGTTGAGGATTCAAGGATCCATGTCTGATCTGTCCTTCCTTTGAAAAGAGCCCCTGCACAGGGCATAAATTAGGGAATTTGCTCTTTAATTCCTTTGAAAATTAAGAGCTGATTTTATAGATTTTCAGCCTAAACCAGAAGGTGTACAGGAACTCTCCCCTTCCTCCAAATTCATTCTAACAGCTTCAATCAAAGGCAATTCAATCAATTGTAACCAGCCCTCTAATTATTCTAAATATTGACCCTGACTTTCTATTGGTTCTGATAACCTCCTGTTGTAACTCAGCAAAGACAAGTGGAGATCCCGGAGAAACAGCAGAAATTGACATTCCTCTAAAGAACGTACCATTCCAGACACTGGTTTTTAATAAGGGGGAATCCCAGATTAATCTGTGGAGTGGGTGGACATTGAGACAGGGAGGGAAGCTATTTTTAGATTTATTTTAATTACAATCCTCCCCTCTCCTTCTAAGCATTAACAGTTGCCATGCAGCCCACTCACTCACCTGTTTGTACCAACATTTCAGCAGGCGAATCAAGTCTTTCAGTTTTGGTTTACGCTCCTTCACAAAGTTCCTCTGAAGCTCAGTAAAACAGGCAGAAAATTCTCCACCTTCAGCTTTATTTTCATTCACTAACTGGATTAGCGTGAGATGGGCTCCATGTGCATTGTTTCTTCCCTCTACAAAGAATGAAATGATTAATGAGCCACAGAAAATGTACATTTGTGGTTATCACAAGCATCTCTCCCCACCTTGCCTACTGGCTGAGAGAGGTTCCCTGCCGGTCTGGCACCTTGGCATTGCCTAAGGGGCACCTTGGCACAGCCTACTGTCTGTGCCAAGGGGGTGGGGACAGAGGGGACAGGGCCTACTGTGGGGATAGGGGCCTACGCGGGGGGGTGGGGGGTGGAATTGTGTTTGGTGGACACCCGCTGACACTCTGCAATCGGGATCACTTGGAGGGAGGGAGTGAGGGCGATCGGGGCTTGCTATCTGCAGGAAGAGGTTCGAGGCCACCGGTGACTTAGTCATGAATGGTCATCTGGATTTGGGGAGTTAGGATTCTTCGGGAAGGGTGGGAAAACGTCGGGGTTGGTCATCAGGGGAGGGGGAGAGGCCTGTCTGTGTGGGGGGAGGAGGGGTCGAGGAGATATGAGCTGGGTTGACTGGGGGGGGGAAATCACAGTGGCTGGTCTGGAGTGGTTCAGAGGGCAGCAATTGAGGGTGGCGGAGGTGGTCGGGAAGACTAGCAATGGGAGATTGCCGGGTTGGCCAGCAATCTGGCTGGTCAACAACCTGGAGACTGGCAGTGGGATGGGGAAATCACTGTGCATCCCCCCGTTGACAGATCAGCACTATGCTGCCGGCCTCTCAAGCAGGAATAGGCTGCACTCACTGATCGTCAGAGGGAATTTCGCAGAGACACTCTGGCCCGATTTTACCATTTTCATTCTAAGTGCCGAATCTGGGCTTACTACAGATCCGATTTAGAAAGCTGCTTTCAGGCCCCCCTCATACATTCTCAGCCAATCCCAGTCCGATTCACGCTGTGGGCGGGGCTTAGCGCTGCCGGAACAATCGGAGCTCTGAGCTGCGCGTGCACAATTAGAAAAAAATGGGAAAAACCCCCATGTCAGATGGTTCCCCGGCCGCAGAAAGCAGAGAAGGTGGCCCGAGAGTGAAAGGTGGGAGCGAGGGTATATCGCGGAGGGGTGTGGGGGCGAGGAGGGAGGTAGGTAAGATGTAACTCGGGGTGGGGGGATCAGATGGATCACCGGTGAGAACTCAGTAAGAATTTAGCAACACCAATTATTAATCCAACCGATTTATTTGATAGTAAAAAAGCGAGCTTTCAACACTCTTGTGTCTTCCTCAGGCAAGTGCAGTGCCGGCATCTTTACACCGGTGAGGGGCAGAGGAGTCTGCTGTCACTCTGCGGGCGATCGATGAGGGGGGAAGGGAGCAGGGGTGGCGATCAGCCTGGGTAGTGGGGAGGTGGATAAGGGGGGGGCAGTGATATGGGGAGGGGTGGATGCACTACCCAGATCCATTGCCAACCCTGCCCCCCTCCACTCCCACCTGCAGAGTGGCAGCGGATTCCCCTTCCCCTCTCCACCAGAGATCCGTCTGCCTACCCTCACCAGAGATCCATCTGACCTGCTTCCCTCTTCTCCCGATTCCCCAAGACAAAGTTCTTGCCTCACTCCTCCCCATCCCTGAAAATTCTCTGGCCTCACTCCCCGCTCCCTTTCAGAACAACATCTGACCTGCCTCCCCCCCCCCCCCACCACCACCACCAGATAACGATCTGACTTCACACCCACCCCCCTCCCAACCAGAGAATGATCTGACCCACCTCCACCCCCGTCCCCACCGCTGTCTGAGTCAGAGAACAGTTGCAAACACTGAACTTGCTCTTCAGAGGCTGGAGCATCCGACTTTTATTCAGCAAGACCCTAAAAGCGTGGTTCCAGATCGGCAAACCGCGGTGGTAAACGGGGAAATGCTGACAGAGTTGGGCGGACAGTTCTTTAATTCAACTTAAATGCATTTGTTGCATTTGGGCACGGAACGGATCCCTGCCAATCGCAGGTCTCGGTAAAGTGCAAACTGCGCGGACTCAGGTGCAGATCACGATAAAGGTCTCACACCCGACTTTACCACAGTTTCGTGCCTAAAAACAGTGTAAATTGTTGGTAAAATCAGACCCACAGTGTCACAGATTCATTCTGGAAATCACAGAAAAGAAGAATGGTGGGATTTACTCCCATTTTGTGAACTTAGAATTTTTTGGGGAGAATCCTGGCCATTGTCTTGATGTGAAAAATGATCAACTGGATAAATTACCAGAGTACTTACCACAAGCACAGAGTGGCTATGGAACTATATAGTGTGCTTTAGAAAGGTGGGAAAAGATATCAAAATTCAGAGATAAACATTACTGGTAAGATTTTGTTTCTTTGAATTAAAGTGTTTGTAAAGTTGGTGGCATAGTGGACAGTGAAGAAGATTATCTCAGATTGCAAGAGGATCTTGATCAATTGGGCCAGTGGGCTGATGAATGGCAGATGGAGTTCAATTTAGATGAATGTGAGGTACCATTTCCATAAATCAAATCAGGCAGGACTTACTCAGTTAATGGCGGGGCGTTGGGCAGAGTTAAAGAACAGAGAGATCTAGGATACAGGTTCATAGCTCCTTGAAAGTCAGGTCACAGGTGGACAGAGTGGTGAAGAAAGCATTCAGCATGCTTGGTTTCATTGGTCAGAATATTGAATACAGGAGTTGGGATGTCTTGTTGAAATTGTACAAGGCAGCTCACCATCATCTTCTCAAGGGCAATTAGAGATGGACAATAAATGCTAGCCAGCCAGCGATGCCCATGTCCCATGAACAAATAAAAAACTCTTCCCAAAGATAGGGGAGTCTAAAACTAAAGGGCGTAGATTTAAGTTGTGAAAGGAGAGATACAAGAGTGTCCAGAGGGATCTTGTTTCACTCACAGGGTGCTAAGTGTTTGGAACAAATTGCCAGAGGCAATAGTAGAGGCAGGTACAATTTTGTCTTTTAAAAAGCATTTAGTTGGTTCTTTGGGTATGATGGATATAAAAAGATATGGTCCAAACATGGGCAATTGGGATTAACTTAGTGATAAAAACTGTGCAGTATGGACAAGTTGAGCCAAGGGGCCTGTTTCCATGCTGAAAACCTTGATGTATCCTAACCTTTCTGACATCATTTTAATACCAAACTGTGTTAATGCCAGTGCTAAAATACTGTCAGTTATAAACTTCTCAGTGTCTATGAAGAAAATACTTTGAAAATATTCTCCCTCAACGATAACTCTAATAACTAAATATGGAATTCAATGACCATATCATCTTAACTATCAATAGGATATATGGTGAAGGAAAGACAACAGCTTGATGAGTAGCAGAGGATCATGTAGATTTAAAATTGAACTTGAGCTTTAATGATTTAATTCTGACACAATTTCTTACCTAATGCATCAAAGGTTGGCAAAATATCGAAATCCACTACGTCTGAACTTTTCTTTTTTGATTGGATTGAAAAGCTCAGGGATTTGGGTGGGATGTCAGTGTTTGGTGGAATATTGATAGTGATATCACTGATGTTAAAGGCAATGCTTGCTGCACATTGTCTCAAGATGGTCTGAATTTCTTCCAGAATTTCACGCCTCTTGTTTTTCAGCTCCTGGAAACTCGGGAAACAATTGAGGAAGACAACCAGATCCGCATCAGAATTGTTTCTTAAAGCTGTTCCTTTGCCTGACGACCCTCCCTGAGGAGCAGGAAGAATAAACTATCAGTTGTGATTATTCTAGTGACTGTGAACATAACATTTCAGAAATATTGAAGAGTCATTAAGACAAAATTGACTGTCTGTATCCTGGCTTCTGCCTCATTTCTTGCAGCCATTTCCTTCTCATTTTTTCCCCTCTTTACCCCTTTTTATGAAGGTGCTGACTTTTGATGAGTCCGAGATCCACACACCCATCATTAACCATTCTTCAGAAATTGTGTGTGTGACTCAGAGAGAGAGAGAGAGAGTGTGAAGGGTGAGTGTGTGAGTGTGTGTGTGCATGTGTGTGTGTGTGTCTGTGTGTATGTATATGTGTGAGGGATGAGTGTGTGTGTGTGTCTGTGTGTGTGTATGTATGTGTGTGAGGGGTGAGCGTGTGTGTGTGTGTGTGTGAGGGGTGAGTGTGTATATATGAGGGTGATTGTATGTGTGTGTGATGGTGAGTGTGTGTGTGTGAATGTGAGGGGTGAGTGTGTGTGTGTGAGAGGTGAAAGCGTGTGTGTGTATGTGTGTGAGGGATGAGTGTGTTTGTGTGAGGGATGAATGTGAGTGTGTGTGAGGGGTAAGTGTGAGTGTGTGTGTGTGTATGAGGGGTGAGAGTGTGTGTGTGGTGAGGGGTGAGAGTGTGTGTGTGAGAGGTGAATGTGTGTGTGTGTCTGAGGGGTGTGTGCATGTGTTGTGTGGTGGGGGGTGAGAGTGTGTGTGAGGGGTGACAGTGTGTGTGGTGAGGGATGAGTGTGTGTGTATGAGGGGTGAGTGTGTGTGTGTGTGCGTGAGTGGTGAGTGTGTGTGTGTGAGGGGTAAGTGTGTGTGTATGTCTATGTGTGTGTGTGAGGGGTGAGTTTGTGTGTGTATGTATATGTGTGTGTGTGTGTGAAGGGTGAGTGTGTGTGAGGGTGGTTGTGTGTGTGTGAATGTGAGGGATGAGTGTGTGTGTGTGAGGGGTGAGTGTGTATATATGAGGGTGATTGTATGTGTGTGTGATGGTGAGTGTGTGTGTGTGAATGTGAGGGGTGAGTGTGTGTGTGTGAGAGGTGAAAGCGTGTGTGTGTATGTGTGTGAGGGATGAGTGTGTTTGTGTGAGGAATGAATGTGTGTGTGAGGGGTAAGTGTGAGTGTGTGTGTGTGTGCGTGTGTGAGGGGTGAGAGGTGTGTGTGAGAGGTGATATGTGTGTGTCTGGGGGTGTGCATGTGTGTGTGGGGTGAGAGGGTGTGTGAGGGGTGACAGTGTGTGTGTGTGTGTGTGTGTGGTGAGGGGTGAGTGTGTGTGTGAGGGTGAGTGTGTGTGTGTGTGTGTGTGAGGGGTGTGTGTGTGTGTGTGTGTATGAGGGTGATTGTACGTGTGTGTGATGGTGAGTGTGTGTGTGTGTAAATGTGAAGGGTGAGTGTATGTGTGTAAGGGGTGAAAATGTGTGTGAGTGTGTGTGAGAGGTGAGTGTGTATGTGTGTGAGGGATGAAAGTGTGTGTGAGTGTGTGTGAGGGGTGAGAGTGTTTGTGTGAGGGGTAAGTGTGAATGTGTGTGTGTGTATGAGGGCTAAGAGTGTGTGTGTGTGTGTGTGTGTGTGAGGGGTAAGTGTGAGTGTGTGTGTGTGTGAGGGGTGAGTGTGTGTATGTGTGATGTGTATGAGAGCTGAGAGTGTGTGTGTGTGTGAGGGGTAAGTGTGAGTGTGTGTGTGGGGGGGTGAGAATGTGTGTGTGTGTGTGAGGGGTGAGTGTGTGTGGGGTGAGAGTGTGTGTGAGGTGAATGTGTGTGTATGTCTGAGGGCTGTGCATGTGTTGGGGGGGATGAGAGTGTGTGTGTGTGTGAGGGGTGTGTGTGTGTGAGGGGTATGTATCTGTGTGTGGGATGTCATGGACATGGATGTCTGAAATATGAACCCAGTTCTCCGACAGCACACCTGCAATTAACTGAATTTCTGAACAAAAGATCGATCAGAATTACTCCACCATTAAAAATGACAAAAAATAGATAATACTTGAAGTATTTGTTGAATAAGAGAACTGTTTGTTTGTAATAATATACATATAGCAAAAGTTTATATTTGTGTATGTTTGCATCTGTTGTACAGTATTTTTTATTGTAGTTTAATTCTTCAATATAATGTTTTTTAGTTCTGTCAGTCCTCTTGGGGGGTCAAAAGAGTTCTATGCCTGGTAAAGTTTGGGAAATGCTGGGTAAACTCACTAAGAGCCTTATTAACAGTGAGTATTGTCAGCTGACTGGGGATTTCCTGTCAGTCTCCATTTTCCTGATGGGACTGGGAGCAGTTCAATTGCCTGGAAGTGGACTCTTGAAGGCTGGGGGAAAGCTCTCGGCAAGTAAACTCTCTCTGTGTGCGTGCATGTGTATGTGTGCGTGCATGTGTATGTGTGCGCGTGCGTGTGCCTGTGTATGTGCGTGTGTGTGCGCGTGCGTGTACCTGTGCCTGTATGTCTGTGTCTGTGCGTGTGTCAAGGTTTGATTACAACTAAACAGCAAATCCCTCGTCCCCACACCCACGCTCTCGTGGCCTGGCTGAGGGACTTCTGAATTTTTCATGACATTTTTAAAAGGTCGCTGACAAGCACCTCCATGTCAAAGCATTCTATTAGTTACTTATCCTTCGCAACAGCTAGCTGGTCCTCTCCACCACTCCCACCCCGGAGCCTGTCCACACCTCTTAACTGCACAAGGAACCTGAATCCATATCAATTAAAGGAGCATTCTGGACAAAATCCCAAAGAGCGACTGGTCTTCCTCTGGCCCCAGGACAAAGAATCAATTCCCATTCCTGCTTCCCTGCCCCAAAGAGAAAATTGATTTCACGGTGATGTTATTGAAGCCAGTTACAGATTGGATATAAATGGAGTCAAAATTGTGGGAGAGGAATTCCCTCTTTTTTCAAACTGTGAGGTGTATTTTATTGATAAATAATATGAAGTGCCTATTTTAAATAACACAGTTAGAATTATAATTGTGTTGTCACTTTCAGAATTTCAATTAGGCTGAATTTGATGAGCTAATTTAACACAAACTATACTTCTGACATCTAATGATAGCTTTTTAAAGAGAAACACGTTTGAAGTAAATGTTGTCTTCAACAGAGATACGTTGAAAGCTGAAACAAGCAGATCAAAAACATTCTGTCTCCCTGCAAGCAAAGTAAATCCCTTTTTATCCAGGTATTGCTGGAAATTTGTGAGAGGGCACATCAGCATTGGCCTGAGATCATCCCATGAAATGATGATAATCCCACCTAATCCCATTAATTCAATCAAGGGAATTGGTGCCCGTGGGACTGTGTGTCCCACCCTGAGCTCACGTTTCCTGGAGAGTAGGAATCACAGCACAGGACACAAGAAACTTCACAATTATATCAGGAAAACTCTCCATATTTAAGCAATGATGTGGAGATACTGGGGTGGCACAGTAAGAAGTCTCACACCTGGTTAAAGTTCAACAGGTTTATTTGGAATCACAAGCTTTCGAAGTGCTACTCCTTCATACTCCAAAAGCTCATGAATCCAAATAAGCCTGGTGTCGTGAGACTTTTACTATACTTAAACAAGGCAAAGTTCCTGATATTGTAAGTAGCAATTTATAATAAATACAATTAATTCCATATAGTCCTTTAAAAACAAAATAACTTACTTTAACAGCTCTGATTACTTTGATCCCAGGTTGATACATAAAACACCGATCCTTCAGAAAGCTACAGATTCTGTGCACTGCATCCCTCACATGTTTATTAAAATCATTTGGCTCCAGATTATTTTTAATGAAATCGTCCAGCCTCCTTGGGTCCGTGTAGTATAATTCCATCCTTCCAGCTCTCACTCAAAGTGAGGTTAGTATAAGCACAACAGCTCCTTATAAAGCAGCTGCTAACACTTCCCTCAAATATTTAAAACATCTACTTGAGTAAGACTATCCAATAGATATTCCACACGTCACAGTTTTGGATCTCCACCCTGTTCAGAAATTGTTTCCATTTCACTTATTGTGGTTAATCTCAAGCAAACAGAAATAGATTTCGATTTCCACAGAAACATAATTGATTTAGCATGTTTGGTTTCAGTTTCATTTCTCCAGTATCAGAGCAGCCTGTAAAAACTCAGCTAATTGTGAGTTGATAACAAAAACAGAGCATGTTTACACAGCATGGCCACAAGTCGTCCCTAAACATTTACAACCAATTCCACATTATTGAAATTCAGGCATTGTTGTAATGTAGGAATGTCATGGAAAATATAATCATGTTCTCCTTCCAATTCACATGAACACTGATTGTACAGAATGATCCTGTGGTGGGGGAGCTGCTAAGAAAATACATCTGTGAAATTTCCCCATAATTCCAGTGGGAATTTGATGGAGAAGAGTTGAGTTATAAAGTTAGAATTCCTACAACAGTGTTGATAACATTCTCACCTTCAAAAGAGCACAGCTACCTCAATATTAGATTATTTGAATCTATGGGCTCAATTTTATCATCAGTTTGTGCCTGTCTTTGGGCACGAAAACTTGGTAAAGTTGGGTGTGAGATGAGTAGCACTATCCATGCCCATCTCTGCGCCAGTTCACCCTTTACCAAGGCTTGAAAATGGATGCAATTGGGACCGTGCCCGTAAAGGGTGTGACAGCCATTTAAATATATTTGCGTGCATTCATACCCAAATTTACCAGCACTGCCCTCTTTACCAGGATGTTCGCCAATCTGGAATTGGCATGAAATAGACAGGATCCATAAAAGTCTGATTCAGGCACTCCATCAGTGAAGGTTAATGAGAAGGTAGGTCCAACAGCTCTCTGCTGCTTATGGGTGTCTTTTTGTTATGGCCATTTTCTTTCTTGGGCTGATGGCGGCTCTGTATTGTGGGGAGGGGGAGGGGGTTTGGGGCTGTTGCTGAACAGGGTCTCCAATGTCTAGCTTGCAGCACAAACCCAGGTGTCAGCACCGACCTCAGGTCTTGTGGTGCTGCTGGGTCCTAGTGCACTCAGCACTCTTCTAGCTGAAGGATTTGCAGAAAGCCCTTGCAAATTACACTGCTGCAGCTTCTCAACTTTCCAAGGAGCTGTGGCTTTGGGGGAATTGGAGCTGCGATTGTGGGGAGCATGTGGCTGGAGGAATTGGAAGGGTTGTGACTTTGGGGAGAATGTGGCTGGGAGAATTGGGGGTATGGGCAGTGACTATTGATAGGCTAAGGGTAAGCAGCATTCCTTAACCTTTACATGGTTCCTCTCCAACTCACCTCCCCTTCAGAATGGTGAGATGTCTTTTGCGATGCAACTGATTGATCTTGCAGTTCTTTTGGCTGCTGCTGGAGTTGAGAAGGAGGTGCAGGAGGAAGAAATGCCACACAGGAGGCCCAAGCCTTACCAGTTCCACAAGGAGAGGGAGACAACCACCAGAAGCAGGAGCTTTATGCCACTCATCCAGAGGGGAGGGGCACAGGAGAAGGAGGAAGCAGAGACCCCGGCACTTACGTGCGCGAGTGTCATTTGAACAGATGTTGGACACCGTGTGCCTCCAACATCTCTGAAAGAAGACAGTGCAACACCTATGCAACCTGTTGCAGGAGCGGCACCTGGGGAGATGGAGCACAGAAGCAGGTCACAGAAGCCCTGTATGTCCGGGCAGGGGAGGTGGCTTGTGGGTGATATGGGTTACTCGCTTCAGACATGGCTGATAACGCCTGTGCGCAGACCTATGATTGAGGTGGAGACCCGCTTTAATGAGGCCCATATGGCCACCGTGCAGTAGTGGAGAGGGGCATTGGGCTCCTTAGCATGCGATTCCAGTGCATGGACTGCTCTGGTAGGATCCAACAATACAGCCCTGTGAGCTCTTCCTGCATTGTGGTCATGTGCTGTGCTTCGCACTACCTGGCTCTGCAGAGAGGTGAACTGTTGGAGGAGGATGAGGAGGAGGATATGGAGGTTGACCAGCCAGGCGTCGCTGGGGAGGAGCAGGAGGAAGAGGAGGTGGAGGAAGAAGAGAAGAGCAACACCATCCTGGTGCTGGAGAGCTGGCAGCTCAAATGAGGCATGCGAGGATGGCAAGGGAGACTCTGATCACCAGGCGGTTCAGTCACTAGGGGCATGTGTCTCTGGGTTGCATCTGGCCCACAAAGTCCTTCTATCTTCTGCAACATTGTTACATCAGAGTGGTGGGCCTGGGCACGCTGTGTTAGCGAGTTTCTTTGGCAGACAGGAGGGTGATGATGATTCGTTAAGTACCATGATGAAATTGCCCTGGTGCAAACTAGTCTGATTCCTACCTGAGCTCCACATGCAAGCTGGCACCTGGTCTGTGTGGTGGGTAAGGAATCTGAAACCCTCATACAGGGCCCTGGGGAGGGTGGGGTGGGGGAACGGGAGCGAATCACTTATGGGCTCTGGGGAACCAATCGTTTACTTTTCTCAGTGACACAGCATTGAGGGGTTTCCCCAACTGACATCAACATGAGGCACCCCTCCAGAAATCATCAATGAAAAAGGATTTCTGTTCGAGAAATATCTGAGACAAATGAATCACAGATGAGTGGTGAAAAAACATTTAATTATTGCAATAAAGATGTTTAAGTAATAAATTCTAACATAAAAACTTGTGAATGGAAAATGCTAAGGTGCTTTAAGATCTATCTAACTAGTGCAGTCCTTCACCCATACCATTTGAGTGCAACTACAACTTCCTAACCTTACATGGCCTACCACTATGTCTTGACAGAATGTACATCGGAGGTGGAGGGGGCCAGCTGCCTACCTTGCCCTCTTGTCTGTGATGCATGTGGCAGGTGTCCTCTGAAGGCCCTGGACCTTGAAGGCCCCAGCCAATTTCCAGGGATGTGGGACATTTCCATGACACCTTCTAAATCCTGCTGGCTCTGAGGTGCCCCAGTGTCAGGAAGGGAGGAATCAGAAGGTGTAGCAGTAGGCATAGTCTCCTGACTAGAAGGATCCAGCATGAGCACGAGCCCTTCTTCTTTCCTTGGGATTCCGTTGGGCCCCTAGATAACTCCATGGGACAGCAGTGCATCTGCAGTGAGCTCCGAAAGCTTCGGTGTCATTTGGCTGCACCAGTCCTGGAGGACCACCTGAATCCTATGCAAGATGGTTGAGCTCTTTGCGATGGCCACCTGAGTCGGGGTCCACCTATCAATGGCCGCAGCAAGTGCCCTCTAACACTGGGCCACGCCTGCAGCCCTCAGCCATGGCCCTCTGAGATTGAGCCACGTTCTCAAGGGCTGCTACCATAGCCTGCTGTGTGTCAGCATTGTCCCAGTGGGCTTCCTTCAGGCTCTCAACTGTCTCAGCCATGGGCTACAGAATCATAAGAAACCTGTTCAGTCCCTTAGCTGTGGCCTGCTGTGACTCAGCCATTGCTTGGAGCCTCATGGTGAGAATATCCTACCCCAGACTTTCCACTGCAGATACCACTCTTGCAGGGAACCTCACAGGACAGGCAATAGCTGGTCTGTTCCAAAGCTTTGGGATTCCTCCCAATAGCCTCTCAGTTGGCCCAGTGTGGCCGTCAGCTCCTCCTGCATTCTCTGGTTCAGTTGCTGCATCTCCAACAGCTGAGGGAGAAGTGATCTCAGAGGCCCAGCATGTACACTGGAGTCCTCGCCTCCGGCAGGTCCCCACGTACCAGAAATCTCGGACATTATCTCCTCCACCCAGTGTACATTATCAGGTGTGTCATGCTCCCAGAACGTGACCCAGAATTCTCATCACTAACTGGACCAACATACCAGTATCTGGGATACTGAGTTGTGAGGTAGAAGCTGATGCCAAAACAGTGCGATCCTTACAGGTCCCTTCACCAATATCCTCCAAAGACTCATCTGAGCTGTCCTGAACAGGATGGGCAGGAGTTCAGCAGGGGCCTGTAGTCCAGAAGACCCTGGAGCACTTGGTTCTGTCCCTGCTACACAGGACACAACGTCAAGTACAAGAAAGGAAGAGGAATCCGGGATGCAAAACACATGAATCATCTTTCTCCATTGAATGTAGAACAAAGCACAAAGAAAATTACATCACATATGAAGGCCCTTTGGCTGTCCAAAGCTATAGCAACCAAGCTGCCATTTGATTTGTTATGCCCTAACTTTCCAGGGACCATATGCCTCCATTCACGTAGCTGTAAAGATACACCTTAAAGGTCACTGACCTTTCTGCCTCTGTGACTTCCCTGGAGGCAAGTTCCAGGCATCCACTACCTGCTCTAAGCAAATAAACATACTTTGTTAGATCTTCTCTAACCCTTGCCCTTGTTGCCCAAACTCAAGGCCCCAAGAAGTTGCCTCAAAGTGAATGAAAGAATGACAGGTTCTGACGTCTTGACAGCAGCCCAGACATGCTGTCGCTCACAGTCTGCATCTCTCCTTCCTTTGAGAGCTCCGGCATTTGCTCCTCAAAAGGGATAAGGACACAACGGTCTGGCTCACCACAGCTGACTCCACCCTCTCATGGGTGTTATGGTTGGTCTTCTCCTAAGGAGACAGAAGAAGCCATGAAAGAATTGATGGCGTGAGTATCAGGTGGTGGCCTTTGGAGGACAAGCACAGTGGGGCTCTTGGGGGATAAGAAGGTGGTGCTTGGGGAACAGGAACTGGAAGCATGCAGGCTGCTGGGGATGGGAGGATCTGGGAGAAGATTTGGAGAAGACACCAAGTGAGGTTTCAACACTCATCCTTGCTGCCCAGATGAGGTCATTGACTTTTTCCTGCCACTGCCTCCCAGTTCAGGGGACCAGTGCCCTCGTACTGACCAAGGTGGCACCTTCCTCCCAGGTCGCATTTCCATCAGAACTCTTGGGTCTGCATACTCCTGGGAGGAAGAGGCTGTCCTCCCTTGGTTCTACTACATCCAGTAGCCTGCTCAGATCACCCTCAGAAATACTGGGGCAGGTTGGTGCTGGTCATGCACACATTGTCCTGTACTGCCTGCTTATCCATTCTTGAGTTTTTAATGGAGCTGCCCCTTGTTCAGGCAGATCAGCTGCAGGCAGTTTGGCAGAGCATTCAGCTAGTTACATGCAGTTTGCTTGTTTACATTGAGGGGCAGGCAGGTGAGCACTTGTGCGGTATGCTGATGGGGAGATGCGAGCTGTCAGCGACAGCAATGTTGGGCTGCTGTCATGATGTCAGCACCTATCATTCCTCAGTGTCTCAATGATTGGGGACGGGGAGAGAGAGGGAGGGCTCACACAACCGTTGGAGTCCAGAGGAGATGAGGGCCTTGTGCAGGAGGGTCTGGGGTGGGGATGTGGGAGATCACTCTGCCTGTTCTCTGTAGAGAGGCAGGGAGAGAGTGGATCTCTCTGCCAGAGATCAGTGGAGGGGAAGGGGTTTCTGCTGCCACTCTGCCTGAGATTGATGGAGGGTAAAGGGGGAGGTAGGATCACACTGCCTGAGATCAGTGTAGGGGAGGGGCTCATGATCGGTCTGGGTGATGGAGAAAGTGCGGGGATAAGGCAGTCAGTAATGTTGCGGGAATGGGACAAGGTGAGGGCAGGGGGAGGCATTATCTGGCCTTATCTTTTTTTTCTGCGCATGCGCAGTTGGAAGCTCTGATCGGAGCTGCAGGGTTTCAGGCGTGGTAAGCCCCGCCCACAGGCTTCTGCAGCTTGATTCAGACTCACTGATATTTTTCAGGCAGAGTGTGCATGGGGGCTTCTGAGAATGGGTCTAAAAGTCCCAGCTCCAAGTCCTCCCAGCATTTAGGATCAAAATGGTAAAATAGGGCATTTCCATCCATGCACCCTTTATTTTCTTATTTTTTGCCCTATTCCTCCTTTGGCATGGTGGCACTGTGGTTAGCACTGCTGTCCCACAGTGCCAGGGATCAGGATTCGATTCCAGCCTTTGCACATTCTCCATATGTTTCCCTGGCTTTCCTTAGGGTGCTCCAATTTCCTCCCACAGTCCAAAGATGTGTAGGTTAAATGGAGTGGCCAAGCTAATTTGCTCTATTAAGTATAGCTTAGGGGAATTCATGGAGGTTATAGGGATAGAGCAAAAGGGCTGGACCTGGGTAAGATGCTCTGTGGAAAGTTGGCCAAATGGCCTCCTTCTGCACTGTAGGAATTCTATGATTTATTCTTTGAAGTGTTGATTTGAGTGGGGGTGCCACCAGTCCTCCAAGTCCTCACAGTGAAGCTTAATGCCAATGTTTAGTGGGTACCAAAACTGAACCTTGCCTGATACCAGTCACAATCTCTGGTCCTCTTTAAGCAATGCCAACGTCCCCTCCTAGTGCCACAAAGGGATTGTTCCCTCTATTACATTCTGATTCATTCTTCCATCTTCCCTATCATTGACCATCTACAAGGCACAAGTCAGGAGTGTAATGGAATATTCTCAACTTGCCTGGACGATTGCAGCTCCAACATCATTCAAGAAAATCAACACCATTTAGGACAAAACAGTGAATGTGATTGCCAACCCTTCCACAAACATCCACTCCCTCCACCACTGGCAAACAGCGGCAATGTGTAGATGGTGTGTACCATCTACAAGAAGAACTGCAGCAATTCACCAATTTCTTTTGACAGCATTTTCCAAACTCACCACCAACAGATACGTAGGAACATCACCACATGGAGGTTCCTGTCTAAGTCATTCATTGTCCAAACTTATATCATCATTACTTCACCGTCTCTGAGTCAAGATCCTGGAATTCCCTCCCTAATAGAACTGTGGGTGTGCCCAGGAGACTGCAGAATTTGAAGAAGGCAGATCATCACCGCATTCTCAAGGACAACAAGAGACAGACAATAAATGCTGGCTTAGCCAGTGACTCTCACATCCTCTAAATGAATTAAAAAAAAGATTCATTTGCCTTCCACAGATATCTTCCTATGCAAGCACAAAGGATTTACAAGTGGTCTTTCCCTTCTTCCCACACCACTGTTCAGATCACTAAACACTTTTTCAATTCATTAATAGGTGGATCTGGCTTACACGTCACAAACTGTGGCCTCCTAACCTGGAGCAGCAGAGAAACATGTGCCAGATATACACTGCAGACCAGAGCGGCAGCTAAAATAAGTTTGTGACAACAATCATGGAGGAAATTCAGGTTTTAGAAACATGGCAAAGATTAAGAGAGATCTGTCCAGGAAAACACTCCTGCAGATTCTGAACAACTACCATGATATGGAAGAGAGGTTTTTCCTTCAGAAAGGGAGTGGGTTTTTTCTTTGTGTGGCCTCGCCTTATAAAGCTGGAACCTGGCAAATTGAGGGCAAAGCATTTGATTTGATAGTTAAATTGCCTGCTATGATGCTCTGTAAATTTATAAGTAGTATTGTCCAGCCCCTGACTACAACTGTGAACAGGCAGCCAATCTTGCTGAGTCACCACTCAGCTGATTCTGCTCTTGTTGTTTTTGTCAGTGACGCCAGAGAGGAATCTGAAACTGAGCTACCTGGAATTCAGTATCTGTCACCTGCAGCAAGGTTCACTTCCTGCTCTGACTGTGAGATTATTAGGATGTGGAGATGCCGACATTGGACTGGGGTAAACACAGTAAGAAGTCTCACAACATTAGGTTAAAATTCAAAAGGTTTATTTGATCAAATAAATAAATAACTTGGTGTTGTGAGACTTCTCACTGTGAGGTTATTCTCAGACTCTACAGGGATCTTTTAGCTCAGATCTATCTCGCTTGTTTGTTCTAACAGTGCAGGAGGGTGGCAACAAGCAAAGGGCAGCAGGACTGTGACATTCAGAAAGCTTGTCTAAGAATTAAAGGATTGAGGAAGAAGCCAGAGACTTACTCACTCATTAAACAGAGGGGAACACAGAGTAAGACACGGAGCACTGGAAGGGAACAGAATTTTATTCACTTCAACAGTTGTGTTGAGGAAAACTGCGAAAAGAAATTGTGTAGGAAACTGAATCTGTCAACAATCTGCAGATCCAATTTCTTCTGATCCGACTGGATTTGAACTTCCAGCAAGGATTTTAAGGCATCCTGTGCTTTCAGTTCAGGAATCTCAGTATTCTAATTCTAGATTTTAAAATGGGTTGTTTGAATCTCAATGCTCTCACAATTTAAATAAGCTCTCAATATTCTCTGATCGGGGACAGTATCAATTCAAACATCCCAGGGCCACTTTCCTCCAGTTACGCTCATTCCCTTAGATTCCACTGATGACCTGCTGAAATGATGATGGAAAATCAAGGGAAAAATCTACTGAATTCCTGAATTCAGATTTTTTACCCCCCCAGTAACCCAAACCCATAGACGGTAGCACATTACACCGCTCGCTTCAGGCAGATGCTGGTGTTGAAGCTTAGAAAACAGACACTCCAGTGTCTGAATTTGTTAATAATAGACAAATTAGATCAACAAAGATATATCCAATTGCAAATAACAGAACAGCTTGGGAATCTGCTGTTTATTCTTCCAGGTGGGAGGAAAGAGTTTGTGAAGATTGGTTTCTTTGGGATTCAGATGTTGAGTAGAACGCCAGACTTTTAAGATTATTGTTGATGAAATTTATACAATAGTTACTCCGTACACTTTACAACCCGTGTCTGTGACAATGTGGAGTGGGTGTTCAATTCTGACAAGAAGCTGTCTGACTACAATGTCTTCCCCAGCAATGTTGTCATGGTAATTGTCACCAATGAGAAACGAATGCCGATATTCCTGAAGAATGAGAAGAGGAAAATATCTACATAACAACGTTCTTCCCTCGGAGTCTGTTCAGGATTTTAAGCACGCATATAGTGGTAGGAGGGTGTCACAGCCAGTCAGCAGAACCTGGTATATGAGGGGAAACAGCTGGAGGATGGCCACACACTCACCAATTACAATATTCAACTTAAGAGAACCATCTTCCTCACGCTACATTACGAGGTGGTTAACATGCACTTGCAGTGGTTAAATGATCCTTAGATATTACAGAAATGAATCATTTAAATGTATTATTTGACCTTTTTTTCATACATTCCTGTTCTCTCATGTGCAGTTTGTAAGAGACCTAGATTGCACAGTCACAGACTTGTAATGATGTTTTTGGGCACTTATTACTAACCTTCCTGCAATCTCAGCTAGGAAAAGATGCTGGTTTAAGCCACTAGACATGATTTTTACAAGTTACAGCAACTTAATTAAAAACGTAGGAGCAATCGGAAAGCCAGTGAGGCAATGTGTCTGATTCTCACAGAATCACAGAATATTACACTGCAGAAGAGGCTCTTTGGCCCATTGAGCCTGCACCGATGCATGAATTACCCTAACCTGCCCACCTAATCCCACTTTGCCAGCACTTGGCTCATATCCTTCAATGTTATGGCGTGCCGAATACTCATCCAGGTACCTTTAAAGGGTGTGAGTAAGGCATCCTGCCTCCCCCATCCCCCAGCTTCTGATCACTGACTTTGGGTGACTTCAGTTCAGATGAATGTTGCTTGATCATTGATCCAAAGTGTGGTTTGAGATTCTTCTGAAGAGTGAAGCTAACAATGATCCAATCCCGAATGAGGTCACAGCTCCAAACTGGTCTCTCATTCAGGACAATTCACCTCCTCACTCACAGAGACAATAAGATAGTTCTTAACGCAATCCCAGAAACCTCTCACTGTGGAGAGAGGGCAATCAGTCCCCATATAAACATCAGAAAAGTATCAACAAGGATTATCTTCCTGCTTCATTTTAAAATGACTGTTACAGGAATTGCTTTAGCCTGAATGGGATCTTAGAGAAATATTTGTGTTCAGCATTAGAATAATTTAATCTGGCTGCTCCATATTTTACAACAATAAAGGATATCAGGCTTACAATTTGCTCCTGCCAAAATATCCAATGTGATTTGAAAATAAAGCTGTTTATTTGAATAAAAATAAGATGTGTGTTTATATGTGTCTGAATCGTCAGTGGTTTTTCCTGAGTTATATCTGGGGTCCATATCCAAATCCAGGTTTTGATTATTTACCCAGCTGAGTGTTCATGGGAGAATCAGCTGTGAATGCGACACTTCTGAACAATGTCCAAGAATCAGCACTGGCCCAGATTTTCCTCACTTTCATTTTATTAATTGTATTGCACCAGTTGATCTTCTGATCCTCATCACGTGACTGGCAGCATTTGGAATTCCCAACAGCAGCAGGCATCAGTTTGGATCTGAAGGGAAAATGTGGAAAATGGCCAAAAGTAAGTTTCCCACTTGCAATTTCCCAAACCCAACATTCATTTTGAATTGGGGAGTCCACTGCACCATATTAGGAATCATACTTGAATATCATGAAGACTTATTATAAATTGGTGGCACAGTGGTTAGCATTGCTGCCTCACAATGCCAGGGACCTGGATTTGACTCCTGCCTTGGGTCATTGTGCAGAATTGTCATGTTCTCCCGTGTCTGCATGGGTTTCCTTCAGGTGCTCTGATTTCTTCTTACAGTCCAGATGACATGCTGGATAGGTGCATTAGCCATGCTAAATTCTTCTTCAGTGTACCAGAACAGACATTCAACATATAAAATAGGTGCAGAAGTGAGCCTGCACTATTATGCATCTTCAGTATTGTTCTACCTTTGATGCCTTTAGCTACCATGGCCAAGTCCAACTTCCTTTTGAACACGTGTAACAAACTGGCCCCAACAGCTTTTTTTGGGAGAGAATTCCACAAATTCACAATTCTCTGAGTGAAGAATTTCTTCCTCATCTCAGTCCTGAATGGCTTACTCCTTATTCTTAGACTGTGCTCCTAGTTCTGCACCCTCCCAACACTGGGACTATTCCTCCTGTATCTAGCCTATCCAGCCTCATTAAGATTTTAAATGTTTATATAACTTCACCTCTCATTCTTCTAAATATAAGCCCAGTCGACCCTATCTTTCTTCATATGTCAATCCTTCTTTTCTAGGAATCAGTTTGGTGAACCTTCGCTGGAATCTAGGAATCATTTTGGTGAACCTTGCCTCAATAGCAAAAATGTCTTTCCTCAGGCTAGACGATCAAAACTGCACATAATACGCAATGTGTGGCCTCTCGAAGGCTTTGTGTAACTGCAGCAAGACATCTTTACTCCTGCGCTCAAATCCTCTTGCTATGAAGACCAGCATGCCATTAGCTTTCCTCACTGCTTGCATTACCTGTTTGTCAACCTTCAGTGACAATTCCACTATGACGTCCAGGTCATGTTACACTTACTCTTTTCTTAAACTGCCACCAATCAGATAATAATCTTCTTTCTAGTTTTTGCCACCAAAGTGGATAACCTCACATTGATCCACATTATATTGTAGTTGCCCACTCAGCCAGCCTGTCCAAGTCACTCTGCACCATCTTGGCATCCTCCTCAGAGCACACACTGCCACCCAGCTTACATCAGCAGCAATTTGGAGATTATTGCAGTATTAATGAAAGCCTACTTGTGACACTAATAAGTAAACTTTAAAGCAACTGGTCACAATAACACCCACAATCCACATCGCTTCACTTGTGGTTTACAATAACATTCACGTTCATTGTATTGAGTTTGTGGCTGCTACAATTCGAGGTCACAGCTGTTCAGGTAAGACCAGCAGCAACTCAAAGTGGAGTCAGAGTCAAGGTGGTGAGATGGCCGGATTGGAAGGTGCAGGAGGGTAAAGGATTGACTAGGTTAAAGTATAGGACAAGGGAGGAGAAAGGAAGGTGCCGTGGATGGGAGGAGGGGATGGTTGTTGAGGAGGTGAGAGTGGAAAGAGATAATCATGAGAATAGTGAAGAGAGGGGAGCTACTGATCTTGTCAGGGCCAGAGGGCAGAGACAGTCCTGTGGATCTGCACATCAGTTTAAATGGCTGTGCTAGGCACACCTCTGCAGGACCCAGTCAGAGGAAGGAAATGATGCACAGCCTGTGGTCTCTCCTGTAGGCTGCTCACAGTGCCACAACAACAACATGTGCGAGCCTGTGGAGAGCATCACAATTGCAGATAACCACATCCACAAAGTGCCTGAATTGCAAGGAAGTTCAGCTTTAGAGTTGTTGAGCTGCAGCCTGAGATGCAGACATTTTGGGAGTCACAGAGGGAGGAACTTAACTGGACAGTTTATCCAGGAAACAATCTCACTCCTGGACTAGGTGCTGGTCCAGATCTACAGAGTGATTAGGGACAGGACAGTGTGATTAGGGGTCGGGCTGGTCTGGTGCAAAGGAACAAATAGGGATTTGTACACTATAAGAAATTGCTGCTGTGCTGGGAACCACAGTCAATTGCCCTAATCAACAGGCACAATGTTCCTGCTGTCCTGTGTGGATTAGGGCAAAGTCAGGCAGATGAGAAAACAGAGCACAGCACTGTGGTTGGAAAAACGTTGGAATGTCAAATTATTACCATAGTCAAGATTCAGCCCTTTGAAGCTGCTCTGCCAGTCAGCAAGGTCATTGCTGATTTACCTGACTCCACCTTCCCATTCTCTCCCCGTATCCCATAAAAACCAAGTCCAAACACTCAACTCTGACGCATGCTGCAGGATTTTATGGCCTCCTCCTCTCAAAACCATAAAATCCACCTGAGATAAATGACTCATCCCGTGATCTACCATTTGCCTGATCTGGTGGGTGGGGTGGCGTGGCCAAATCAAATCAATCTGTACAAAAACTGAGATCATCGAATTCACATCAGTGTTGGCAATGTGGAGATGCCATGATGCTGTCAGCCACAACACTGTAACCCTTTTCCTGATGAGGGTCAGTCAAACTCAGTTGGTTGGATAGCTGGTTTGTGATGTCTGAGTGACAGGTTCAATTCCCACACTGGCTGAGGTTATTTTTAAACCTCCACTATCTCAACTTTACCTTTCACCTGAGCTGTGGGAGTCAGGTTAAATCGGCATCACCTCCCCCTCTCCCCCCTCTCCTCACACTCAAAAGGGAGCGCATTCTATGGTAAACGGGGATTATGATGACTTTATTTACAGTTAGGCTGACACAATTAGGGCAGGTGTCGGATCTCACGGTAGGTGAGCATCTTGGGAATGGAGATCATAATTCTATCTCTTTCACGATAGCGATGGAAAGAGGTAGGATCAGGCAGGCTAGGAAGGTGTATGCCTGGAGTAAGGGGAAATATGAAAACATTAGGCAGGTAATTGGACGTATAAACTGGAAGGAGGTGTTCATGGGAAAGTGTACAGAAGGAAAGTGGCGGATTTTCAAGGAATGTTTGTCTGGGGCACTGCAACACAACGTTCCGAGGAGTCAAGGAGGTTCTGATAGGACGCAAGAATCATGGTGCATGAAGGTAGTGGTGAACCTAGTTAGGAAGAAAAAAAGGTATATAAAAGGTTCAGAGAGCTAGGGGATATTAGGGATCTAGAGGAGTATAAGGTGTGTAGAAGGGAACTTAAAAAGGAAATTAGGAGAGCCAGAAGGGGTCATGAGAAGGCTTTGGCAGGTAAGATTAAGGAGAATCCCAAGGCCTTCTACAAATATGTGAAAAGTAAAAGAATGAGAAGAGAAGGGATAGGGCCTATAAAAGGTGTAGGGGGAAAAGTCTGTGTGAATCAGGAAGAAATGGCAGAGGTGCTTAACGAGTACTTTGCCTCGGTATTCACGGTGGAAAGTGAACTGGGAGATTGCACTGCAGGTTTGAGGCATACGGAAAAGATTGAGTATGTGGATATTAGGAAAGAGGATGTGTTAGACCTGTTAAATTCTATCAAGATAGACAAGTCACCGGGACCGGATAGGATGTACCCCAGGTTATTGTGGGAGGTGAGGGAAGTGGTTGCAGAGTCCCTGGTGATGATCTTTGCATCGCCCATGGAAACGGGAGAGGTTCCGGAGGATTGGAGGATTGCGGATGTGGTTCCTATCTTTAAGAAAGGGAACAGGGATAGTCCAGGAAATTACCAACTGGTGAGTTTGACTTCAGTGGTTGGTAAGCTGATGGAGAGGCTTCTGAGGGATAAGATATATGAACATTTGGAGAAATTTGGACTGATTAGAAATAGTCAGCATGGTTTTGTCAAGGGCAGGTCATGCCTTACGAGCCCAGTTGAGTTCTTCGAAAATGTGACTGAACACATTGACGAAGGAAGGGCGGTGGACGTAGTGTACATGGACTTTAGTAAGGCAAGGTCCCACATGCAAGGCTTCTGGAGAAGGTGAGAGGGCATGGGATCCAAGAGGCTTTGGCCTCGTGGATCCAGAACTGGCTTGCCGGCAGAAGGCAGAGAGTGGTTGTGGATGGGTCTTGTTCTGCATGGAGGTCGGTAACCAGTGGAGTGCCCCAGGGATCTGTTCTGGGACCCTGCTGTTTGTCATTTTCATAAATGACCTGGATGAGGAAGTGGAGGGATGGGTTAGTAAGTTCGCCGACGATACAAAGGTCGGTGGTGTTGTGGATGGTCTGGAGGGATGCCAAAAGTTGCAGCGGGACATAGACAGGATGCAAGACTGGGCGGAGAAGTGGCAGATGGACTTCAATGCGGATAAATGTGTAGTGGTCCATTTTGGCAGGAATAATGGGATGAAGGAGTACAATATAAGGGGTAGGAGTCTTAGCTGTGTTGTAGAGCAGAAGGATCTCGGGGTCCGGGTCCATAGGACTCTTAAATCGGCCTCGCAGGTGGAGGAAGTGGTCAAGAAGGCGTACGGTGTACTGGCCTTCATTAATCGAGGAATAGAGTTTAGGAGTCAGGAGGTAATGATGCAGCTCTATAAGACTCTTGTCAGACCCCAGTTGGAGTATTGTGCACAGTTCTGGTCGCCTCATTATAGGAAGGATATAGAGGCTATTGAGAGAGTTCAGAGGAGATTTACAAAGATGCTGCCTGGATTGGGAGGCAGGCCTTATGAAGATAGGTTGAGGGAGCTGGGACTCTTCTTACTGGAGTGACGCAGGTTGAGAGGCGACCTGATAGAGGTTTATAAAATGTTGAGAGGGATAGATAGGGTGGACTCTCAGAGACTATTTCCCTGAGCTGAAATGGTCACTACGAGAGGACACAGATTTAAGGTGCAGGGAAGCAAATACAAAGGAGATGTCAGGGGTAGGTTTTTCACTCAGAGGGTGGTGAGTGAATGGAACCGACTGCCGTCGGAGGTTGTTGAGGCAAACTCACTGGGGTCTTTTAAGAGACTTCTGGATGATTTTACGGAAATGAATAGGATAGGGGATAAATGATAAGTCTGTGGATTGGTAGATGTGATTGGCGCAACTCGTGGGCCAAAGGGCCTGTTTGTGCTGTATTGTTCTATGTTCTAATTAGTATCAAATCAAAACATTGCCTTTCATCATCGGGCCTGATTCAGAATGACTGACTGACTCTGAATCATTACGTGGTAAATGTTTGCTAATTTGCATCGGAGTAAGTTTCATATTTACAATCTATATAGCATCATACCCTAAATATGTTACTCCATTCTTAAGGTTTGAGCAAACCCAAATCCATTCCTTACTTGTTTCAGAAACAAACTTAAAATTCCAATCAACAATGGCTAATTAAACAGGTCAGCTTTTATCTATATATAACTGCCGGGTCTTGTTGTTTTAAAACAAAGATGGTTTTAAAAAAAGGACATTGCGGTGAGATGAAAATTCTCAGAATAGTGAATGCTGTGAGAGTTCGGTGGAAGTGGGACGGAGGGAGCCCGGAGAGAAGGGGCGGGGGGAGGCAGGTCGTATGGCATCAAGCCGCACAGCGCCCATATTGCTCGGCTGGAGCTGATCTGCAGGAAATGGAAAGTGAAACTGATCAGAGGCTGTTTGCTATCGGCAACAACACAGCTCCCCGGCTGAGAGTGCGATCAGCTGTCAGACACTGAGGGGATTTTTGGGAAATTGAAACTCGGTTCAGATTGATGTTTTTATAACGGAGCGGGAAAAAGTTGGGCAATCAGGGAGCAGCAAGGTTGTGACGTTCGGAAACAGGCTCTGAGAATAAAAGGGAGAGGGAGCCGGAGACACTGGCAGAGAGAATAATCTCACAGAGCAGCGACCGAGCAATCTCCAGAGCGGCAGAAGCAAAGAGTTTTATTCACATATTCTCCGGATCGGAGAGTCGCTGTGAAGATAAACAGAGAAGACTAACTGTGCAGTAACAGAACATCAGAAAATATTCTGCAGTTTAATTTTCCCGGACCTGTGCAAAGACCGTAAGTTAATTCTGCTTTTTGGTGGATTTTATTATTCTATTTCTGATGTGTAAATTGGATTGTTCTGAATCTCAGACGCGATTTATGATATATTATTATAAAAATCGGGTGGGAAAAATAAAGCAAAAGATTTAAAATCTCAAACCTGTTGGAGTCAAAAATGTGAAATCCTATGTTACTTATTCCAAGGGAGGTTTTCTAATATTTGAAATCAGTGCATTAAACATTGATTCACTAAAATTACAAAGGTCATAGCTTGTTTTTAAGCAAAATAGTAAGAGGTTTGGGGTGAATTTCTGAGGGGGGTTCGGAATGGGTTACATTCAATCTCTCTCACGATTAAAGATAAAATCTCATTTCAATGTAGACAGTGCAAGAAAATAACATTGCAAATTGAGACAGCGAGAGAGATGTGAGTGAGATCAAAATTTCTGTCTCCCCGGATAAATTTAGGTTTTGGGCAGTCATTTTCATCTCAATGCGGCTTTCAAAACAAACTGAATTGTGAAGGAATTCTTCGCAACAATTTAATTATTTGCTATTGAGGCGGCAAGGTGGCACAGTGCCAGGGACCTGTGTTAGATTCCGGCCTCGGGTCACTGTCTGTGTGGAGTTGGGACGTACTCGCCGTGTCTGCGTGGATTTCCTCCCGATGCTCCGATATCCTCCCACACTTCAAAGATCTGCAGATTAGATTAATTGGCCATGATAAATTGTCCCTTGGTGTCAGGGGTAATTAGCAGAGGAAATACGTGGGTTTAGGTGGATTTGGGCTGGGTGAGTGAGTTGTTGATGTAGGCTCGATGGGACAAATGGCCTCTTTTCTGTATTTTATGATTCTATGAACAACCAACACTTTAACTGTTCCAGGTTTAGAGACCTCTGCTGTCAGTTTATTGAGGATGCTGAGCGCTTTTGATAATTAAACACCTTCACTCACAGCTCATGCTAGGTGGGTTATTTAAGCCACTCGTGTGACATAAAGCAAGATTTAAGAATGTGGGAAGGCCGAGAAAGGGATATATGGGATCATTGCTATTTCTTCCAGTTTCCACAAAGTGATTGTCCCTGACATGTTTAACATCTCAGTCTGGGTTCTGCTCGGATCACCACTGAATTCCACACCTCACAACTTGGTCCAATCATGGACAAAAGAATTAAATCCAGAGGTGAGAGTTATTGCTCTTGCCAGCAAGGTAGTATTTGACCAAGAGTGGCCTCATGACCCTGATCCCACATCGCCACCAGCTGCTCAGTATGTTCAGCAGTCCATGGCTTTGATGTATGGCTCCAATTGGGAATAAAACATTGAAAGGAAGTCAGATTGAGTTAAGAACAAAGAACAAAGAACAATACAGCACTGGAAACAGGCCCTTCGGCCCAACGAGCCAGCACCGCCGTCCTAACGTGTTAATGACATATAGGGACCAATTTGTTACCCAATCAGCCTAAGAGCACATTTTTGGGATTTGGGAGGAAACCGGAGCAGCCGGAGAAAACCCACGCAACCACGGGGAGAACGCGCAAACTCCCGCAGACACAGGCCCAAATCCATGTGTCTGCACAGCAACAGCGATAGTCCCTGAGCTGTCATGGTGCCCATCAGATGGTCCAGTTTAAGCATACACTAACGACGTGCTGATCACACCACCTACCCCCTCTTCCAAGTCATTTATATAAACCACAAATAGAAGAGGTCCTAGTACTGAGCCCTGTGGCACACCAGTAGTGACACACCTCCAGTTGGAAAAAGAGCCTTCCACTACTACCCGCTGTCTCCTCCTCCCAAGCCAGTTCTCAACCCATCTACATACCTCGCCCTGTATCCCATGCGCCTTCACCTTTTCGATCAGCCTACCATGAGGAACCTTGTCAAACGCCTTACTGAAATCCATGTTGACGACATCAACGGCTTGTCCTTCATCAACGTTTTTGTCACCTCTTCAAAAAATTCCACTAGATTTGTAAGGCACGACCTCCCCTTAATGAAGCCATGCTGCGTATCCCTGATCAGATCGCAGTGCTCCAGATGCTCATACATCCTGTCCCTGAGGATCCTCTCCATTAGCTTACCTATAACTGAAGTCAAGCTCACCGGCCTATAGTTCCCCGGGTTATCCCTCTGACCCTTTTTAAACAACGGTACTACATTTGCTATCCTCCAATCCTCTGGGACCACACCTGTGTCCAAAGAAGAGACAAAGATTTGCGTCAGAGGATCAGCAATGTCATCTCTCACCTCCCTTAGCAGTCTGGGGTACATGCCATCAGGCCCCGGAGCTTTATAAGGCTTTATGCTGCCTAAAAGCCCGAATACCTCTTCCCTCGTAATGGTTATTTCCTTTAACGGGTCCTCAAATTCCTCAAAGCCGGTACCAGATATCAGGCCCCTCTCCCGCGTGAATACCGACGCAAAGTATTCATTCAAGATCTCCCCCATTCCCTTTGTTGTTGGGAATAGTCAGTGCGAATTGCACAATATATTCTTTCCCTAGATTCTGTAACTGTCTGGACAATACATTGAATGTTCAAAATAGTATTATGTGACTGATGCACAATATGCAAAACCTCTGATTTCATTTATTATTGTCATATGTATTAGCATCCAGTGAGAAGTATTGTTTCTGGCGCACTAGACAGAGACTGACAATTAGTCCATTTCTCAACAGAAATTTGACAAGATGAGACTCCAGGTGAAGTTTATAACCGGTGAGATTATTGTACTTGAGGTCGACCCTTCCATCCAAGTCTCGGCTCTCAAGAAGATGATCCATGCGAAAACCAAAGTGCCCCATTTCTGTCAGCGGCTAGTGGTTGAAAATGGAAACACAGTGGTTTTGAGAGATGACAAGAGGCTGTCTGACTACGATATCTCCCTCAACAATACTGTCATGCTGATTGTCACCAAAGAGGAGAGCATGCAGATATTCCTGAAGAATGACAAGGGGAAAATATCTACATATGATGTTCTTCCCTCGGAGTCAGTTCAAGATTTTAAAGCACGAGTACAGCGGCAGGAGCGTGTCCCAATCGATCAGCAGCGTCTGATGTATGGGGAGAAACAGCTGGAGGATGGCTACACACTCGCCGACTACAATATTGGGTCTGAAAGCACCATCTTCCTTATGCTACGTCTGCGAGGTGGTTAACTGTGACAGTACCAATATGGTTTGGATGATAGATGTTACACAAGAACTATCATAAAGCCTATTGTACTTTTCAGAAATGTTTCAATGCAAGAGGTTCTGGGTCTCAGAAAATAATGAATTAATACTGTGATTGTCATTCTTTATTTGATTTATAACATGGGGATGTTTATGTACATGTTAGTGCCTGTCTACTAAGCAGGTCACTGCCTGCACTCATCTTCATAAGATGTGTTAAACAGAGCAGGGAATGGTATTCTTAAAACAGAAAAATATTTTTTTTTATAAATGAGGCCAAAAAAGACAAAATCTTTTCCTTTGGGATATGAATTCAGCTTCAGCCCAAACTCTCTCAAGTCTGTTAGTTGTGGGAATCATCCATGAAACAGGTTATGTGATGTCAGTGTTAACCTATCGTATGTGTGCTCATAGCATGAACATGATTCCAATTCTAATTCTCACTCAGGCTGATGCCACAAAATGGTTAATATGAGAAATGGCTTATTTTTGTTATGGGGCGCAGAAATGGGTCCAAATTTATTGTATATAAGTGGACGGGAAAAAATGCTGAATAAAGATTTTCTTAGTTCACAGTAATATTAAATATTCTGCAAGCGTTGCTTTAGTCTCATTTAATGTGAGTAAATGTGTTTGTGTTCAAAATAGAAATGATTTGGCCAGTTTTTTTTGTCCATTGTAATAACTTTATATGTGGCTTGGACTATTCATTTTGTCAACATATGCAATCTTACTTCAAAATAAAGTTGTTTCTTAAATTACAAGGCAGTTGAGTTTTTTTGCCTGGTGAACATTTGTAAATCTGCATTGTCTATGAGTCTGTGTATCTTACATCAGGGATCCAAATTTCAAACCATTTTCAAATGGTTTCTCGGAACCAAGAATTGAAAGGAAACTACACTGACTGATATACTGAGAACACATTATGGTCTGGGTTGAGATTAACTTCAATACATTGAGACAGCTAGTAACAATATCTCGAAACCGAATCAAGAGCTTCACAAACTCAAAGGGCACAAATTAATTTCAGTATTGCCCTATAGCATTTGGCTGCAGCTGTTTCCTGAGTGATGTTCAGTTTGCACAAGGTTTCATGTGGGGGTATCCCATACATGTAAGCTATAAATCAACTCTATTCTAAGTCTAAGGTGTGGTTAGATCCATCACTGGATTTTAACTGCAGTGATGTTACACTCAAGGAAGTGTTGGTTTGAGAGGCAGTTCTCCTGTGATTGTAAGAAGGGTGTGGAGTGGAATGTGTAGAAAAGGTTCAGGCTGAGATTGTAATGTTGTGGAGCAGAGGAAAAGGATCTGAACAAGGCCAGAGAGGGCAGAGTTACAAACTGAGTCTGTGAGAAAACAATCACAAAGTGGTGTCACAGCACAAAGAGGGAATGAGGAAGTTTCAGATAAATAATATACCAAAACTTCAAATTATATGATGCACTTATATTAAAAACTGCAAAATATAAGCTGAATTGAATAGAGGAAAGAAACTTTAATTAATTAAGCAAGTAAAACAGGGTTAGACAGAGATGGTAATGTAAGTGCTTTGCTACAACAGCAGCATGTGGGAGTTTGTGGGCAGCATTGCAATTACAGACAATCACACCGACAGGAAGAGCCCTATTTTACCATTTTGGTTCTACGTGCTGGGCGGATTTGAAACTGGGGGTGTTTCAGATCCAACTTTTAGATCCATTCTCAGGTGCACTCTGCCTGAAGAAATATTAGTGAGTCCGAATCATACTGCACACGTCTGTGGACGGGGCTTAACATGCCTGAAATCCTGCAGCTCCGATTGGTGCCTCCAACGGTGCATGAGCAGAAAATAAATGATAAAATGCTGCTTACCTGCCACATCAATCTCATGCCAGTAATGTCTCCTCCTGGCCCCACAGACTTTGCCCACTCCTACAACATTACTGACCCACTTATCCCATCCACACCCTCGCTATGCAGGCCGATCATGGACCTCCCCCCACCTCCCCATTGAACACAGGCAGACTGGCTGCAGACTCCCTTCCACCCCCGCCATCGTCACCGATCTCAAGCAGAGAGCCGTCAGACGCTACACATCTACTTCCTGACTTACCTTCTGTGATGGAGCGACCTTTTACAGAGCATGTCAGTTTCATGCTGACCCTGGGTGAGTGAACGTGGTGCTAAAGGGGGAAGTGTCAGGCCAGTAAGGTTGGGCACGCAGCCCATTAAATCAATTCAAATGCATTTGAATGGCTGTCACACTCATTTTTGGCACGGTGCCGATCGCGATCCTTGGTAAAGTGGGAACCAGCGGGCACAGATCAAGCTACATGCCTCACATCCAACTTTACCAAAGTTTCACGGCCGTAAACAGGCACAACATGATGGTAAAATCGGGCCCTAGGTGTCTGAATCTCAAGGAAGTTGAACTGTGAGTCATTGAATTGAAGTCTGAGACTCTGACATTGTGATGTATCAGGAAGGGAGAGAGTTATCTGGACACTTTACCCAGAGACAGTCACAGCCATTGATTGGGTGGTGGTTCAGATCTATAAGAGCAGGTGGGTGTGACTGTGAGTTGGGTTGACATGGAAGCCCCAATTGCAGTGCTGGAAGAAACTCAGCAATTGTCCTTATCTAACAGCAATGTACTTTCTGCTGCCCCTGTGGGTGAGGTTGTGGAATGGACAATTTGGGGTTATTCATAGAATCATAGAAACCTTATAGTGCAGAAAGAGGCCCTTTGGCCCATTGAGTCTGCACTGAACACAATCCCACTCAGGCCCTACAGCCATATCCCTGCATATTTTACCCTTAATCCCTCTAACCTACGCATCCCAGGACACTAAGGGGCAATATTTTAGCATGACCCATCAACCTAACCCACACATCTTTGGACTGTGGGAGGAAACCAGAGCACCCAGACAAAACCCACACAGACAAGAGGAGAATGTGCAAACTTCACACAGATAGTCACCCGAGCCAGGAATCGAACCCAGGTCCCTGGAACTGTGAAGCAGCAGTGCTAACCACTGCACTGCCGTGCCACTCTGTCGCTCGTGATTTAAAAAAATTCTCCTTTTCTTATATATATAAGAATAAATATAAAATGCCTCCTTTTTTCAATGAAGTTATCTTCCCTTTGCATCTTTTTATATTATCAATTATAATTGTTACATCACAGTGATTATTACAATTATCCTTATTAATAAAATTGTTGTTTTAACACATTTCTGGGCATCATCATTCATTCCTGTTACGTACAGAATATTACTCCAAACCTGAATGACAGTCCACAAGGGACTCTAATGCCCTTACAGGTTTTTGGCATTCCAGCCATGAAGCAAAAATGACATGGATGAGGCTGCATTAGGGAGAAGGAAGAACTGTTTGAGACATTGCGTGGAGAGATCTTACTTCCCTTCCCACCTCCAAGGCCTCCCATTCATCAATGACAGGACCACTCCCCACCCAAGTGCTTGTATCCGCTCAAGTATGATACTTATCAGCGCGTTTGTATGTATGTAAATGTAGAGAACCAGGGTAGAATTGATTCAGTGAATGTTGGAGCATCTCGCCTATTCTGAGGCACCAATTATTTATGAAAGAGATTTGTTGGGGATGGTTCAACAGGAAGAGTGTTAGTTTCTCTGGAGATTGAGGTGGGATCACCATGTACAAATCATCATGTATATTAATCAAATAGTCAGACACAGAGTGGGAATATTGGGATTGGGTGGATGATTTATGATGTTGCAGTAAATATTTATAATCACTAATTGTGCAGGGGAATAGAAGAGGGAAATATATTTTGCTTATCACCCGAGTAACCTTTGCAGAAGGGACAGATAACAAGTTAGCAGTTGAACAACTTCATTGACCTAGTGGAATTGGTCTCTCCCGCTGTCTTTCCTGCTAGGCTAATCTGCTAATCAACTCTGGCCAACTCCTCCTTTGTCGCCGACTTTTTATCTAATGATTCTTCAAATCTGCCCACACAGATTCTACATCCTCTGACTTTACACTGTTTCTTGCTATCGATTTAATTTGATTTCTTATGAACAAGGCAACCCTGCCCACTCTGCCCACCTGTCTGTCTTTTCAGTAAGATGTGTATCCTTGGATATTTAGCTTTCAGTCCTGATCCCCTTGCAGCCACTTTGCTTGATCCACAACATTGTGTCCATAAATTTCAATCTGCCCTACAAGCACATTTATTTTGTATACTGTGTGCATTCAAATACTGCACATTCATTCTTACATTAGTCTTACACTTAGCCTCCTCACTGACACCCTTTTAACAGGTGTGCCTGAAGTTAGATTCCTGACTCTTCCCAATCATTCTGTCCTATTATTTATCCTGGAGACTTTAATTCAAGGCACATCAATGGCGTATGATCAATGCCTTAGCACAGCAGAGTATTCAGACCATGAATCAGATGGGTCATGAAAGCTGACGATAGATCATCAGGTCTTAAATAAGAACATTCCTGCCAGTGCACCTGTGTTTGCAGGTTTGGTGTCGAACTTATGATGGGTTAAATGGTTTCATATTAATCAAATTAAACTATTGAAAGAGGAACATGTTTAAAGGTAAACATTTGCTGAAATGGAAAGCAGCCAGTATCAGACCCTCACACCTAATAATATGGGATCTGGGAGAAAGACTTCCAAGGGAGTGCTGCAGGAGCAGTTCAAGCTGGGAGACAGCTCTGTCACAGGGTTAAACATGGACAGAACTAAGCATTACAAAGACAGTGCTAACAATGGGTGGCACGGTGGCACAGCGCTTAGCACTGCCACCTCCCAGGTTCGATTCCCAGCTTGGGTCACGACCTGTTTGGAGTCTGCATGTTTTCTCTGGCGTGGGTTCCCTCTGGGTGCTCAGGTTTCCTCCAACAGTTCGAAAAACATTCTCCCTCCGTGTACCCGATCAGGTGTCAGAGTGTGGTGACTAGGAGGTTTTCACAGTAGCTTCATTGCAGTGTTTATGTAAGCCTGGCTGTGATATTCATAAATAAAAATAACAGGCAGAGGCTGCAGAAGAGAAAAGCAATGTTGTAACTCCTTTATTACTGGTGAATCTCCAAAAGAAAAGCAAGTTGTGTAGAAAAGGGAGTGAGCTTTGCTCTAAGTAGTCTCTCTTTGTAGAGCAGGACCCTGACAATTTGAGGGCATTTGATTTGATAATTAAATTGCCTGCTGCGATGCTCTGTAAGTTTATATGCTGCATCGTCCAGCCCCTGACTACAACTGTGAACAGGCTACCAATCTTTCTGAGTCACCACTCAGCTGATTCTGCTCTTGTTGTTTTTGTCAGTGATGCCAGAGAGGAATCTGAAACTGAGCTACCTGGAATTCAGTACCTGTCACCTGCAGCAAGGTTCACTTCCTGCTCTGCTGTGAGGTTATTTGTGATGTGGAGATGCCAGCGTTGGACTGGGGTAAACACAGAAAGAAGTCTCACAACATCAGGTTCAAATTCAATGGGTTTGTTTGGTAGCACAAACCACGAGCTTTTGGAGTGCTCCAGAAGCTAGCAGCTGGTGCTACCAAATAAACCTGTTGGACTTTAACCTGGTGTCGTGAGACTTCTTGCTGTTTGAAGTTATTTCCCAGACTCTGCAGGGAAGTTACAAGAAATGAAACTTCAGCTCAGATCTCATTTGCTTGTTGGTGATGGGTATTGTGCTGGGAGGGGGCACCAGGCGGTGGGGAGGAAATGCCACATGGGAGAAGTGGGCAAGGGGACACTCAATCATGAGAAAAGTGGGGACAGCAGATCTGCTGATTCAGTCAGGGCTGTTATTCAGACAGTCCTGTGGACCTACACCTTAGTTTAAACATCTTTGCTAGGTATTCCTCACCTGAACCTCGCCAAGGGAAGGAGAGGGCCTGTTAGTTCACCAATATGGTGAACAGGCAATGGTCATTCCTGTGGGCTGCTGGCAGTGCCAGTGGTCTGCCAGTAATTGCTGTGGGAGGGGAGGATTTGAATTTATGGGACATTGGCCCCAGTATTGGGGAAGAGGGGACCTGTTCTGATAGATGATTTTCATCTGAATTGTGCTGGAATCAGAATCCTGGCGAATTGTATAACTAGGGCTGTAGATAGGGCTGTAAACTAAATAGCGGGAGGAAGACTCAGTTCTATGGAGAATTAGAAAACAAAGTTAAAGGAGAGAGTAGAAGTGCAGGTTAAAGGAGCTGAGGGCTCAGGAGAAGTTTCCAAATTTTCCACACCACATAATAGAACAGAGAGTACAGAAGGTGAACAGGAATCTAAGCTCAGGCAGAACAAAAACGGTGAGAAGCATGATAAAGAGAGGTGGTCAATACAGGAGTGAGGGTGTTGTACCTATATGTGCGCAATATATGGAGCAAGATAAATCAGCTTGCTGCACACATTGAAATTGGTCGGTACGATGTTGTGGGCATCAAAAAAACATGGTTGCAATGGCATCAGGGCTGAGATCTAAATATGCAAGGATGTGCGTCCTATCAGAAGGACAGGCAGATGGAGAAATGGAGCAGGGTTGCATTGTTAGGAAGGAATGAAATTAAATCAATAGCAAGAAGTGATATAGGATCA
The DNA here is from genome assembly GCA_024679065.1 of Sphyrna mokarran. Classification (NCBI taxonomy): domain Eukaryota; kingdom Metazoa; phylum Chordata; class Chondrichthyes; order Carcharhiniformes; family Carcharhinidae; genus Sphyrna; species Sphyrna mokarran. The sequence continues at coordinate 35,323,134 of JAGIQG010000020.1, read as the reverse complement.
GAAGGCATACAATCTCTGTGGATAGAGTTGAGGAATCTAAGGGTAAAAATACCCTGTTACGGGTTATATACAGGCCTTTGGCAGTAGTTAGGATGAGGAGCAGAAAATAAATCAGGAGATAGAAAAGGCATATAAAAAAACGGCAATATTAAGTAATTATGGGTGCTTCAATATGCAGGTGGACTGGGAAAATCAGGTAGGTAGCAGATCCCAAGAAAAGGAATTTGTGGAATGTCTAAGTTTTACTGGAGCAGCTTGTGACAGAGTGTACTAGGGAACAGGCTATTCTGGATTTGGTAACACGTAATGAGACAGATTAAGCACCTTATGGTGAAGTAACCCTTAGGAAGCAGTGACCACAATATGATAAAATTTACCCTGGAGGGAGAAGCTGGTATCAAATGTAATGACATTACAATTAAATAAAGGTATCTGCAAAGACATGAGGGAGAAGCTGGCCAGAGTTGATTAAGGGAGCCTGGCAGGGAAGACAGTGGAACAGGAATGGCAAGAGTTTTTGGGGCTATTGAGGGGGCTCAATAGAAATTCATCCCAAGGAGAAGGAAACATGCAAAGGAGAGGACGAGACATCCATGGCTGACGAGGGAAGTGAAGAACAGCATAAAAGCAAAAGAGAAAGCATATAGAGTGGCAAGGATTAGCGGGATCCCAGAGGATTGGGAAGCCTTTAAAAGGAAGTAGAGATCAACTAAGAAAGCAATAAGGGGGGAGAACCTGAAACATGAGTGTATGCTAGCTACTAATATAAAAGAAATTGGAAGATTTTTTTCAATATATAAAAACAAAGAAAGAGACAAAAATATCTATTGGACCACTGAAAAATGAGGCTGGAGAAGTAATAATAAGAAGCAAAGCAATGGCAGAGGGACTGAGTAGTTACTTTGCATCAGTCTTCATGGTAGAGAGAGCAGTGGGATGCCAGAGCTCCAGGAGAGTCGGGGGGCACAGGTGAGTGTAATGGCTAAGGAGAAGGTTCTGAGGAAACTCAAAGGCCTGAAGGTGGATAAATCACTTGGACCAAATGGACTACACCCCAATGTTCTAAAAGAGACAGCTGAGGAAATTGTGGAGACATTGGTGGTGATCTTTCAGAAATCACTGGAATCAGGGAGGGTCCCAGAGGACTGGAAAGTAGCTAATGTAAAATGGCTATTTAAGGAGGGAGGGAGGCAGTAGATGGGAAATTATAGGCCGGTTAGCCCGACTTTGGTCATTGGCAAGATTTTACAGTCTATTATTGAAGATGAGCTCACAAGGTACTTGGAAGTGCTTGATAAAGTAGGACTGAGTCAGCACAGTTTTGTCAAGGGGCGGTCATGTCTGATAAATCTGTTAGAATTCTGTGAGGACATAACAAGGAAGTTAGATAAAGGAGAACAAGTGGACGTTTATTTATTTATAAATCTATTTAGATTTCCAGAGGCTTTTGACAAGGTGTTGCATAGGAGTCTGTTAAATAAGTTAAGAGCCCGTGGTGTTAATGGTAAAGCCAGAGACACAACCTCAGGGTAAAGGAATGATCCTTTAAAACAGAGATTAAGAGCATTTTTTTTCAGCTAAAGAGTGGTGAATCTGTGGAACTCTTATTTGCTGAAGGCTGTGGAAGCCAGGTCATTGAGTGTCTTTAAGACAGAGATAGATAAATTCTTGATCAATAAGGGGACCAGGGTTATAGGGAAAGATAGATGAATGGGAATGTGAAAAATATCACCATGATTGAATGGAGGAGCATACTCGATGGGCCGACTGGCCTAATTCTGCTCCTATGTCTTATGGTCTTATGACCACAAAAGCTACATGTGGGAGTTTGTGGACAGCATTGCAACTGCAGACAACCACATTAATCGCAAGGAAGTTGGCACAGATCTCAATAATGATCAGGGACAGGAGTGTAATGGAATACTCCCCACATGCCTGGATGCGTGCAGCTTCAACAACATTCAACAAGCTTGACACCCTCCAGGACAAAGCAGCCCACTTGATTGGCACCATATCTACAAACACCCACTGCCTTCACCATCCATGCTCAGTAGCAGCATGAGTGTGTGCTATCTACAAGATGCATTGCACCAAAGATCCTTAGACAGCAGCTTCCAAACCCACGACAATTCCACCTGGAAGGACAAGGGCAGCAGATTGATGGGAACATTACTACCTTTGAGTTCCTCTTCAGGCCACTTAGCATTCTAACTTGGAAATATATTGCTCTTCCTTCAGTTGCTGGGTAAAAATTCTGGAATTTCCCTCCCCCCCACCTAACAGCATTGAGGGTAAACCCTTTCCCTTGAAAGACGTCGGCTTAGAGGGGATCTCATAGAGGTGTATAAGATTATAAGGGGTATAGATAGAGTAAATGGAGGTAAACTTTTTCCCCCTTTAGAAATGGATAGGACGAGAGGTCATGGCCATAGGGTGAGGGGGGCTATGTATAGGACGAATATTAGAGGGCAGTTTTTCACACAAAGGGTAGTGGGGGTGTGGAATGCACTGCCGAGTAAGGTGGTGGGAGCAGGCACGCTGGGGCCGTTTAAGGGTCTCTTGGACAGCCACATGAGCGGTATGCAGATAGAGGGATATATTAGGACTGTTTAACTACGTCTTTTTTCCACAGGTAATTCGGTCCATATTTGAGCACGCATTCGGCAGGTGGTGCGAGGACAGGTCTTGGATGTTGATTCATGGGTTGCCTGGTACCTCATGTCGTATATGGGTGCTTTATGTGGACCACCTGAAGGGCACCATGACAGCTCAGAGACTATCGATGTGGCTGTGCAGACACTTGGAATTGGGCCGGTGTCTGCGGGAGTTTGCGCATTCTCCCTGTGGTTGCGTGGGTTTTCTCCGGGCACTCCGGTTTCCTCCCACAACCCAAAACTTCGCTCTTAGGCTGATTGGGTAACAAATTGTCCCTATGGTGAAAATTTTCCAAATTAGGATTAATATATATATTATTATATAGGACTATTAAAATAGGATAATGATTTGGTATTACGTTGGCGCGGGCTCGTTGGGCCGAAGGGCTTGTTTCCGTGCTGTGTTGCTTTAAAAAAACAAAACCCACAGCATGTGGACTGCCTCAATTCAGGAGGCAGCTCACCACCACCTTCACACGGCTCAGAACACAGGGAATTGTGTGGCTAAAACCTGCTTTTCCACCTCCTCCTGAATCGGGACAAAAACTAAAACCATAGAATTCACATCAGTGTTGGCAATGTGGAGATGTCATGATGCAACACGGTAACCCCTTCTCTGTCGGTTGTCAGTTAAACTCAGTTAGTTGGATAGTTGCTTTGTGATGTGTGAGCGACAGGTTCAATTGCCACACTGGCTCAGGTTATATATTGAAGTTCCACCTTTTCCACCACCCCTCTCGCCTGAGGTGTGGTAATCCTCAGGTTAAATCAACACCAGTTAATTCTCCCCCTCAACGGGGTGCCTATGGTCATCTGTGACTGTGGAAACTAAATTAATAATTAGGCTGATACATCAAAACTAGGATCAAATCAAAACATTGCGTTTCACAGTAGGGCCTGAGTCAGGCTGGCTGAGTGACTCTGAAACATTATGCGGTAAATGTTTGCTAATTTACCTCCCAGTAAGTTTCACGTTTACAATCTATGTAGCATCATGTCTTGAGCATGTTGCTCCATTCTTAAAGTACCAATGCTCAGAATGGACTGGGCAAACCCTAATACATTCCTTAACTGTTTCAAATGACCAAATTCAAATTCCAATTCGGATTTTATCTATATATAAAAGCTGTATTTTCAGTCTGGTTGCGAGTCTTTTTGAAACAAGGACTGTTTTAAAAAGAAAACACTGGGGTGAGATGAAATTTCTTAGAGTAATGAGTGCTCTGAGGGCCCGGTGAAAGGGACACAGCGCCAATCATTGCTCGGCTGGAGCTGATCTGCAGGAAATGGAAAGTGAAACTGATCAGAGGCTGTTTGCTATCGGCAACAACACAGCTCCCCGGCTGAGAGTGCGATCAGCTGTCAGACACTGAGGGGATTTTTGGGAGATTGAAACTCGGTTCAGATTGATGTTTTTATAACGGAGCGGGAAAAAGTTGGGCAATCAGGGAGCAGCAAGGTTGTGACGTTCGGAAACAGGCTCTGAGAATAAAAGGGAGAGGGAGCCGGAGACACTGGCAGAGAGAATAATCTCACAGAGCAGCGACCGAGCAATCTCCAGAGCGGCAGAAGCAAAGGGTTTTATTCACATATTCTCCGGATCTGAGAGTCGCTGTGAAGATAAACAGAGAAGACTAACTGTGCAGTAACAGAACATCAGAAAATATTCTGCAGTTTAATTTTCCCGGACCTGTGCAAAGACCGTAAGTTAATTCTGCTTTTTGGTGGATTCTATTCTATTTCTGATGTGTAAATTGGTTTGTTCCCAGACGGATTTATGATATATTATTTATAAAAAACGGGTGGGAAATTTAAAGCAAAAGATTTAAAATCTCAAACCTGTTGGAGTCAAAAATGTGAAATCCTATGTTACTTATTCCAAGGGAGGTTTTCTAATATTTGAAATCAGTGCATTAAACATTGATTCACTAAAATTACAAAGGTCATAGCTTGTTTTTAAGTAAAATAGTAAGAGGTTTGGGGTGAATTTCTGAGGGGGGTTCGGAATGGGTTACATTCAATCTCTCTCACGATTAAAGATAAAATCTCATTTCAATGTGGACAGTGCAAGAAAATAACATTGCGAATTGAGACAGCGAGAGAGATGTGAGTGAGATCAAAATTTCTGTCTCCCCGGATAAATTTAGGTTTTGGGCAGTCATTTTCATCTCAATGCGGCTTTCAAAACAAACTGAATTGTGAAGGAATTCTTCGCAACAATTTAATTATTTGCTATTGAGGCGGCAAGGTGGCACAGTGCCAGGGACCTGTGTTAGATTCCGGCCTCGGGTCACTGTCTGTGTGGAGTTGGGACGTACTCGCCGTGTCTGCGTGGATTTCCTTTCCTCTTTTCCTTCCTTTTTTTCCTCCCTTTTTCCTTTCCTTCCGTATTCCTCTACCTTTTTCCTTTTTTCCTTTCTTCCTCCATCCTCTCCATTTCCATCCTCACTTTTCCGTTCCTTTTTCCCCTCTTCCTTTCCTCTTTTCCCTTTTTTCCCCTTCTCGCTCCTTCCTTTCCATCCCTCTCTCCTCTTTTCCTTATCCCTTCTTTTCCCTTGTTCTTTTCCTCTTACTCTTCCTTTCCTTTTCTTTCCTTCCTCCTTCCTTTTTCCTCTTACTCTTTCCTCCTCCCTTCCTTTCTCTTTCCTCCTTTTCCTTCCTTTCCTCCGGCGATGGTTCCGATATCCTCCCCACTTCAAAGATCTGCAGATTAGATTTAATTGGCCATTATAAATTGTCACCTTGTGTCAGGGGTATTAAGCAGAGAAATAGTGGTTTGGGTGGATTTGGGCTGGGTGAGGATTTGTGATGTAGGCTCGATGGGACAAATGGCCTCTTTTCTGTATTTTATGATTCTATGAACAACCAACACTTTAACTGTTCCAGGTTTAGAGACCTCTGCTGTCAGTTTATTGAGGATGCTGAGCGCTTTTGATAATTAAACACCTTCACTCACAGCTCATGCTAGGTGGGTTATTTAAGCCACTCGTGTGACATAAAGCAAGATTTAAGAATGTGGGAAGGCCGAGAAAGGGATATATGGGATCATTGCTATTTCTTCCAGTTTCCACAAAGTGATTGTCCCTGACATGTTTAACATCTCAGTCTGGGTTCTGCTCGGATCACCACTGAATTCCACACCTCACAACTTGGTCCAAACATGGACAAAAGAATTAAATCCAGAGGTGAGAGTTATTGCTCTTGCCAGCAAGGTAGTATTTGACCAAGAGTGGCCTCATGACCCTGATCCCACATCGCCACCAGCTGCTCAGTATGTTCAGCAGTCCATGGCTTTGATGTATGGCTCCAATTGGGAATAAAACATTGAAAGGAAGTCAGATTGAGTTAAGAACAAAGAACAAAGAACAATACAGCACTGGAAACAGGCCCTTCGGCCCAACGAGCCAGCACCGCCGTCCTAACGTGTTAATGACATATAGGGACCAATTTGTTACCCAATCAGCCTAAGAGCACATTTTTGGGATTTGGGAGGAAACCGGAGCAGCCGGAGAAAACCCACGCAACCACGGGGAGAACGCGCAAACTCCCGCAGACACAGGCCCAAATCCATGTGTCTGCACAGCAACAGCGATAGTCCCTGAGCTGTCATGGTGCCCATCAGATGGTCCAGTTTAAGCATACACTAACGACGTGCTGATCACACCACCTACCCCCTCTTCCAAGTCATTTATATAAACCACAAATAGAAGAGGTCCTAGTACTGAGCCCTGTGGCACACCAGTAGTGACACACCTCCAGTTGGAAAAAGAGCCTTCCACTACTACCCGCTGTCTCCTCCTCCCAAGCCAGTTCTCAACCCATCTACATACCTGGCCCTGTATCCCACGCACCTTCACCTTTTCTATCAGCCTACCATGAGGAACCTTGTCAAATGCCTTACTGAAATCCATGTAGATGACATCAACGGCTTGTCCTTCATCAACCGTTTTTGTCACCTCTTCAAAAAATTCCACTAGATTCGTAGGGCACGACCTCCCCTTAACGAAGCCATGCTGCGTATCCCTGATCAGATCGCAGCGCTCCAGATGTTCATACATCCTGTCCCTGAGAATCCTCTCCATTAGCTTACCTATAACTGAAGTCAAGCTCACCGGCCTATAGTTCCCTGGGTTATCCCTCTGACCCTTTTTAAACAACGGTACTACATTTGCTATCCTCCACTCCTCTGGGACCACACCTGTGTCCAAAGAAGAGACAAAGATTTGCGTCAGAGGATCAGCAATGTCATCTCTCACCTCCCTTAGCAGTCTGGGGTACATGCCATCAGGCCCCGGAGCTTTATAAGGCTTTATGCTGCCTAAAAGCCCGAATACCTCTTCCCTCGTAATGGTTATTTCCTTTAACGGGTCCTCAAATTCCTCAAAGCCGGTACCAGATATCAGGCCCCTCTCCCGCGTGAATACCGACGCAAAGTATTCATTCAAGATCTCCCCCATTCCCTTTGTTGTTGGGAATAGTCAGTGCGAATTGCACAATATATTCTTTCCCTAGATTCTGTAACTGTCTGGACAATACATTGAATGTTCAAAATAGTATTATGTGACTGATGCACAATATGCAAAACCTCTGATTTCATTTATTATTGTCATATGTATTAGCATCCAGTGAAAAGTATTGTTTCTTGCGCGCTAGACAGAGACTGACAATTAGTCCATTTCTCAACAGAAATTTGACAAGATGAGACTCCAGGTGAAGTTTATAACCGGTGAGATTATTGTACTTGAGGTCGACCCTTCCATCCAAGTCTCGGCTCTCAAGAAGATGATCCATGCGGAAACCAAGGTGCCCCATTTCTGTCAGCGGCTAGTGGTTGAAAATGGAAACACAGTGGTTTTGAGAGATGACAAGAGGCTGTCTGACTACGATATCTCCCTCAACAATACTGTCATGCTGATTGTCACCAAAGAGGAGAGCATGCAGATATTCCTGAAGAATGACAAGGGGAAAACATCTACATATGATGTTGTTCCCTCGGAGTCAGTTCAGGATTTTAAAGCACGAGTACAGCGGCAGGAGCGTGTCCCAATCGATCAGCAGCGTCTGATGTACGGGGGGAAACAGCTGGAGGATGGCTACACACTCGCCGACTACAATATTGGGTCTGAAAGCACCATCTTCCTTATGCTACGTCTGCGAGGTGGTTAACTGTGACAGTACCAATATGGTTTCGATGATAGATGTTACACAAGAACTATCAAAAAGCCTATTGTACTTTTCAGAAATGTTTCAATGCGTGAGGTTCTGGGTCTCAGACACTAATGAATTAATACTGTGACTGTCATTCTTTATCTGATTTATAACATGGGGATGTTTATGTACATGTTAGTGCCTGTCTACTAAGCAGGTCACTGCTTGCACTCATCTTCATAAGATGTGTTAAACAGAGCAGGGAATGGTATCCTTAAACCAGAAAAATATTTTTTTTTATAAATGAGGCCAAAAAAGACAAAATCTTTTCCTTTGGGATATGAATTCAGCTTCAGCCCAAACTCTCTCAAGTCTGTTAGTTGTGGGAATCATCCATGAAACAGGTTATGTGATGTCAGTGTTAACCTATCGTATGTGTGCTCATAGCATGAACATGATTCCAATTCTAATTCTCACTCAGGCTGATGCCACAAAATGGTTAATATGAGAAATGGGATATTTTTGTCGTGGGGCGCAGAAATGGGTCCAAATTTATTGTATATAAGTAGACGGGAAAAAGTGCTGAATAAAGATTTTCTTAGTTCACAGTAATATTAAATATTCTGCAAGCGTTGCTTTAGTCTCACTTAATGTGAGTAAATGTGTTTGTGTTCAAAATAGAAATGATTTGGCCAGTTTTTTTCATCCATTGTAATAACTTTATATGTGTCTTGGACTATTCATTTTGTCTACGTATGCAATCTTACTTCAAAATAAAGTTGTTTCTTAAATTACAAGGCAGTTGAGTTTTTTTGCCTGGTGAACATTTGTAAATCTGCATTGTCGATGAGTCTGTGTATCTTGCATCAGGAATCCAAATTTCAAACCATTTTCAAATGGTTTCTCGGAACCAAGAATTGAAAGGAAACTACACTGACTGATATACTGAGAACACATTATGGTCTGGGTTGAGATTAACTTCAATACATTGAGACAGCTAGTAACAATATCTCGAAACCGAATCAAGAGCTTCACAAACTCAAAGGGCACAAATTAATTTCAGTATTGCCCTATAGCATTTGGCTGCAGCTGTTTCCTGAGTGATGTTCAGTTTGCACAAGGTTTCATGTGGGGGTATCCCATACATGTAAGCTATAAATCAACTCTATTCTAAGTCTAAGGTGTGGTCACATCCATCACTGGATTTTAACTGCAGTGATTTTACACTCAAGGAAGTGTTGTTTTGAGAGGCAGTTCTCCTGTAAGAAGGGTGTAGAGCGGAATGAGTAGAAAAGGTTGAGATTCAGGCTGAGATTGTAATGTTGTGGAGCAGAGGAAAAGGATCTGAACAAGGCCAGAGAGGGCAGAGTTACAAACTGAGTCTGTGAGAAAACAATCACAAAGTGGTGTCACAGCACAAAGAGGGAATGAGGAAGTTTCAGATAAATAATATACCAAAACTTCAAATTATATGATGCACTTATATTAAAAACTGCAAAATATAAGCTGAATTGAATAGAGGAAAGAAACTTTAATTAATTAAGCAAGTAAAACAGGGTTAGACAGAGATGGTAATGTAAGTGCTTTGCTACAACAGCAGCATGTGGGAGTTTGTGGGCAGCATTGCAATTACAGACAATCACACCGACAGGAAGAGCCCTATTTTACCATTTTGGTTCTACGTGCTGGGCGGATTTGAAACTGGGGGTGTTTCAGATCCAACTTTTAGATCCATTCTCAGGTGCACTCTGCCTGAAGAAATATTAGTGAGTCCGAATCATACTGCACACGTCTGTGGACGGGGCTTAACATGCCTGAAATCCTGCAGCTCCGATTGGTGCCTCCAACGGTGCATGAGCAGAAAATAAATGATAAAATGCTGCTTACCTGCCACATCAATCTCATGCCAGTAATGTCTCCTCCTGGCCCCACAGACTTTGCCCACTCCTACAACATTACTGACCCACTTATCCCATCCACACCCTCGCTATGCAGGCCGATCATGGACCTCCCCCCACCTCCCCATTGAACACAGGCAGACTGGCTGCAGACTCCCTTCCACCCCCGCCATCGTCACCGATCTCAAGCAGAGAGCCGTCAGATGCTACACATCTACTTCCTGACTTACCTTCTGTGATGGAGCGACCTTTTACAGAGCATGTCAGTTTCATGCTGACCCTGGGTGAGTGAACGTGGTGCTAAAGGGGGAAGTGTCAGGCCAGTAAGGTTGGGCACGCAGCCCATTAAATCAATTCAAATGCATTTGAATGGCTGTCACACTCATTTTTGGCACGGTGCCGATCGCGATCCTTGGTAAAGTGGGAACCAGCGGGCACAGATCAAGCTACATGCCTCACATCCAACTTTACCAAAGTTTCACGGCCGTAAACAGGCACAACATGATGGTAAAATCGGGCCCTAGGTGTCTGAATCTCAAGGAAGTTGAACTGTGAGTTATTGAATTGAAGTCTGAGACTCTGACATTGTGATGTATCAGGAAGGGAGAGAGTTATCTGGACACTTTACCCAGAGACAGTCACAGCCATTGATTGGGTGGTGGTTCAGATCTATAAGAGCAGGTGGGTGTGACTGTGAGTTGGGTTGACATGGAAGCCCCAATTGCAGTGCTGGAAGAAACTCAGCAATTGTCCTTATCTAACAGCAATGTACTTTCTGCTGCCCCTGTGGGTGAGGTTGTGGAATGGACAATTTGGGGTTATTCATAGAATCATAGAAACCTTATAGTGCAGAAAGAGGCCCTTTGGCCCATTGAGTCTGCACTGAACACAATCCCACTCAGGCCCTACAGCCATATCCCTGCATATTTTACCCTTAATCCCTCTAACCTACGCATCCCAGGACACTAAGGGGCAATATTTTAGCATGACCCATCAACCTAACCCACACATCTTTGGACTGTGGGAGGAAACCAGAGCACCCAGACAAAACCCACACAGACAAGAGGAGAATGTGCAAACTTCACACAGATAGTCACCCGAGCCAGGAATCGAACCCAGGTCCCTGGAACTGTGAAGCAGCAGCGCTAACCACTGTACTGCCGTGCCACTCTGTTGTTTGTGATTTAAAAAAATTCTCCTTTTCTTATATATATAAGAATAAATATAAAATGCCTCCTTTTTTCAATGAAGTTATCTTTCCTTTGCATCTTTTTATATTATCAATTGTAATTGTTACATCACAGTGATTATTACAATTATCCTTATTTAATAAAATTGTTGTTTTAACACATTTCTGGGCATCATCATTCATTCCTGTTACGTACAGGATATTACTCCAAACCTGAATGACAGTCCACAAGGGACTCTAATGCCCTTACAGGTTTTTGGCATTCCAGCCATGAAGCAAAAATGACATGGATGAGGCTGCATTAGGGAGAAGGAAGAACTGTTTGAGACAGTGCGTGGAGAGATCTTACTTCCCTTCCCACCTCCAAGGCCTCCCATTCATCAATGACAGGACCACTCCCCACCCAAGTGCTTGTATCCGCTCAAGTATGATACTTATCAGCGCGTTTGTATGTATGTAAATGTAGAGAACCAGGGTAGAATTGATTCAGTGAATGTTGGAGCATCTCGCCTATTCTGAGGCACCAATTATTTATGAAAGAGATTTGTTGGGGATGGTTCAACAGGAAGAGTGTTAGTTTCTCTGGAGATTGAGGTGGGATCACCATGTACAAATCATCATGTATATTAATCAAATAGTCAGACACAGAGTGGGAATATTGGGATTGGGTGGATGATTTATGATGTTGCAGTAAATATTTACAATCACTAATTGTGCAGGGGAATAGAAGAGGGAAATATATTTTGCTTATCACCTGAGTAACCTTTGCAGAAGGGACAGATAACAAGTTAGCAGTTGAACAACTTCACTGACCTAGTGGAATTGCTCTCTCCCACTGTCTTTCCTGCTAGGCTAATCTGCTAATCAACTCTGGCCAACTCCTCCTTTGTCGCTGACTTTTTATCTAATGATTCTTCAAATCTGCCCACACAGATTCTACATCCTCTGACTTTACACTGTTTCTTGCTATCGATTTAATTTGATTTCTTACGAACAAGGCAACCCTGCCCACTCTGCCCACCTGTCTGTCTTTTCAGTAAGATGTGTATCCTTGGATATTTAGCTTTCAGTCCTGATCCCCTTGCAGCCACTTTGCTTGATCCACAACATTGTGTCCATAAATTTCAATCTGCCCTACAAGCACATTTATTTTGTATACTGTGTGCATTCAAATACAGCACATTCATTCTTACATTAGTCTTACACTTAGCCTCCTCACTGACACCCTTTTATCAGCTGTGCCTGAAGTTAGATTCCTGACTCTTCCCAATCATTCTGTCCTATTATTTATCCTGGAGACTTTAATTCAAGGCACATCAATGGCGTATGATCAATGCCTTAGCACAGCAGAGTATTAAGACCATGAATCAGATGGGTCATGAAAGCTGACGATAGATCATCAGGTCTTAAATAAGAACATTCCTGCCAGTGCACCTGTGTTTGCAGGTTTGGTGTCGAACTTATGATGGGTTAAATGGTTTCATATTAATCAAATTAAACTATTGAAAGAGGAACATGTTTAAAGGTAAACATTTGCTGAAATGGAAAGCAGCCAGTATCAGACCCTCACACCTAATAATATGGGATCTGGGAGAAAGACTTCCAAGGGAATGCTGCAGGAGCAGTTCAAGCTGGGAGACAGCTCTGTCACAGGGTTAAACATGGACAGAACTAAGCATTACAAAGACAGTGCTAACAATAGGTGGCACGGTGGCACAGCGCTTAGCACTGCTACCTCCCAGGTTCGATTCCCAGTTTGAGTCACTACCTGTTTGGAGTCTGCATGTTTTCTCTGGTGTGGGTTCCCTCTGGGTGCTCAGGTTTCCTCCAACAGTTCGAAAAACATTCTCCCTCCGTGTACCCGATCAGGTGTCAGAGTGTGGTGACTAGGGGGTTTTCACAGTAGCTTCATTGCAGTGTTTATGTAAGCCTGGCTGTGATATTCATAAATAAAAATAACAGGCAGAGGCTGCAAAAGAGAAAAGCAATGTTGTAACTCGTTTATTACTGGTGAATCTCTAAAAGAAAAGCAAGTTGTGTAGAAAAGGGAGTGAGCTTTGCTCTAAGTAGTCTCTCTTTGTAGAGCAGGACCCTGACAATTTGAGGGCATTTGTTTTGATAATTAAATTGCCTGCTGCGATGCTCTGTAAGTTTATATGCTGCATCGTCCAGCCCCTGACTACAACTGTGAACAGGCTACCAATCTTTCTGAGTCACCACTCAGCTGATTCTGCTCTTGTTGTTTTTGTCAGTGATGCCAGAGAGGAATCTGAAACTGAGCTACCTGGAATTCAGTACCTGTCACCTGCAGCAAGGTTCACTTCCTGCTCTGCTGTGAGGTTATTTGTGATGTGGAGATGCCAGCGTTGGACTGGGGTAAACACAGTAAGAAGTCTCACAACATCAGGTTCAAATTCAATGGGTTTGTTTGGTAGCACAAACCACGAGCTTTTGGAGCGCTCCAGAAGCTAGCAGCTGGTGCTACCAAATAAACCTGTTGGACTTTAACCTGGTGTCGTGAGACTTCTTACTGTTTGAAGTTATTTCCCAGACTCTGCAGGGAAGTTACAAGAAATGAAACTTCAGCTCAGATCTCATTTGCTTGTTGGTGATGGGTATTGTGCTGGGAGGGGGCACCAGGGGGTGGGGAGGAAATGCCACATGGGAGAAGTGGGCAAGGGGACACTCAATCATGAGAAAAGTGGGGACAGCAGATCTGCTGATTCAGTCAGGGCTTGAAAGCTGTGACAGTCCTGTGGACCTACACCTTAGTTTAAACATCTTTGCTAGGTATTCCTCCCCTGAACCTCGCCAAGGGAAGGAGAGGGCCTGTTAGTTCACCAATATGGTGAACAGGCAATGGTCATTCCTGTGGGCTGCTGGCAGTGCCAGTGGTCTGCCAGTAATTGCTGTGGGAGGGGAGGATTTGAATTTATGGGACATTGGCCCCAGTATTGGGGAAGAGGGGACCTGTTCTGATAGATGATTTTCATCTGAATTGTGCTGGAATCAGAATCCTGGTGAATTGTATAACTAGGGCTGTAGATAGGGCTGTAAACTAAATAGCGGGAGGAAGACTCAGTTCTATGGAGAATTAGAAAACAAAGTTAAAGGAGAGAGTAGAAGTGCAGGTTAAAGGAGCTGAGGGCTCAGGAGAAGTTTCCAAATTTTCCACACCACATAATAGAACAGAGAGTATAGAAGGTGAACAGGAATCTAAGCTCAGGCAGAACAAAAACGGTGAGAAGCATGATAAAGAGAGGTGGTCAATACAGGAGTGAGGGTGTTGTACCTATATGTGCGCAATATATGGAGCAAGATAAATCAGCTTGCTGCACACATTGAAATTGGTCGGTACGATGTTGTGGGCATCAAAAAAACATGGTTGCAATGGCATCAGGGCTGAGATCTAAATATGCAAGGATGTGCGTCCTATCAGAAGGACAGGCAGATGGAGAAATGGAGCAGGGTTGCATTGTTAGGAAGGATTGAAATTAAACCAATAGCAAGAAGTGATATAGGATCAGAAGGCATACAATCTCTGTGGATAGAGTTGAGGAATCTAAGGGTAAAAATACCCTGTTACGGGTTATATACAGGCCTTTGGCAGTAGTTAGGATGAGGAGCAGAAAATAAATCAGGAGATAGAAAAGGCATATAAAAAAACGGCAATATTAAGTAATTATGGGTGCTTCAATATGCAGGTGGACTGGGAAAATCAGGTAGGTAGCAGATCCCAAGAAAAGGAATTTGTGGAATGTCTAAGTTTTACTGGAGCAGCTTGTGACAGAGTGTACTAGGGAACAGGCTATTCTGGATTTGGTAACACGTAATGAGACAGATTAAGCACCTTATGGTGAAGTAACCCTTAGGAAGCAGTGACCACAATATGATAAAATTTACCCTAGAGGGAGAAGCTGGTATCAAATGTAATGACATTACAATTAAATAAAGGTATCTGCAAAGACATGGGGGAGAAGCTGGCCAGAGTTGATTAAGGGAGCCTGGCAGGGAAGACAGTGGAACAGGAATGGCAAGAGTTTTTGGGGCTATTGAGGAGGCTCAATAGAAATTCATCCCAAGGAGAAGGAAACATGCAAAGGAGAGGACGAGACATCCATGGCTGACGAGGGAAGTGAAGAACAGCATAAAAGCAAAAGAGAAAGCATATAGAGTGGCAAGGATTAGCGGGATCCCAGAGGATTGGGAAGCCTTTAAAAGGAAGTAGAGATCAACTAAGAAAGCAATAAGGGGGGAGAACCTGAAACATGAGTGTATGCTAGCTACTAATATAAAAGAAATTGGAAGATTTTTTTCAATATATAAAAACAAAGAAAGAGACAAAAATATCTATTGGACCACTGAAAAATGAGGCTGGAGAAGTAATAATAAGAAGCAAAGCAATGGCAGAGGGACTGAGTAGTTACTTTGCATCAGTCTTCATGGTAGAGAGAGCAGTGGGATGCCAGAGCTCCAGGAGAGTCGGGGGGCACAGGTGAGTGTAATGGCTAAGGAGAAGGTTCTGAGGAAACTCAAAGGCCTGAAGGTGGATAAATCACTTGGACCAAATGGACTACACCCCAATGTTCTAAAAGAGACAGCTGAGGAAATTGTGGAGGCATTGGTGGTGATCTTTCAGAAATCACTGGAATCAGGGAGGGTCCCAGAGGACTGGAAAGTAGCTAATGTAAAATGGCTATTTAAGGAGGGAGGGAGGCAGTAGATGAGAAATTATAGGCCGGTTAGCCCGACTTTGGTCATTGGCAAGATTTTACAGTCTATTATTGAAGATGAGCTCACAAGGTACTTGGAAGTGCTTGATAAAGTAGGACTGAGTCAGCACAGTTTTGTCAAGGGGCGGTCATGTCTGATAAATCTGTTAGAATTCTTTGAGGACATAACAAGGAAGTTAGATAAAGGAGAACAAGTGGACATTTATTTATTTATAAATCTATTTAGATTTCCAGAGGCCTTTGACAAGGTGTTGCATAGGAGTCTGTTAAATAAGTTAAGAGCCCGTGGTGTTAATGGTAAAGCCAGAGACACAACCTCAGGGTAAAGGAATGATCCTTTAAAACAGAGATTAAGAGGATTTTTTTTCAGCTAAAGAGTGGTGAATCTGTGGAACTCTTATTTGCTGAAGGCTGTGGAAGCCAGGTCATTGAGTGTCTTTAAGATAGAGATAGATAAATTCTTGATCAATAAGGGGACCAGGGTTATAGGGAAAGATAGATGAATGGGAATGTGAAAAATATCACCATGATTGAATGGAGGAGCATACTCGATGGGCCGACTGGCCTAATTCTGCTCCTATGTCTTATGGTCTTATGACCACAAAAGCTACATGTGGGAGTTTGTGGACAGCATTGCAACTGCAGACAACCACATTAATCGCAAGGAAGTTAGCACAGATCTTCAATAAATGATCAGGGACGGAGTGGTAAGAATACTCCCCACATGCCTGGATGGTGCAGCTTTCAACAAAATTCCAACAGCTTGACTACCCTCCAGACAAGAAGCCCCACTTGAATTTGCACCCCGAATATGACCAACACCCCCTGCCTCACCATCCCATGCCTCAGTAGCAGCATGAGTGGTCTATATCTACAAGAATGCATTGCCAGCCAAAGATCTTAGACAGCAAAGCTTCCAAACCCCGACAATTTCCACCTGGAAGGACAAGGGCAAGCAATTTGATGGGAACATATACTACCTTTGAGTTCCTCCCTTCAGGCACTTAGCATTCCTTAACTTGGAACTATATTTCTCTACCTTTCATTTGCTGGGGTTTAAAAAATCTGATTTCCCGACCCCCCCTCCTAACAGCATTTGCAGGGTCAACCCAACAGCATGTGGACTGCCTCAAGTCCAGGAAGGCAGCTCAACCACCACCTTCACAACGGCTCATACACAGGACTTGTGGTGGCTAAAACCTGCTTTCCACCCTCCCTCCCTGATCGGTACAAAACTAAACCCATAGAAATTTCAATCATGGTTGCAATGTGGATACTGTTCATGATGCAACACGGTAACCCCTTCTCTGTCGGTTGTCAGTTAAACTCAGTTAGTTGGATAGTTGCTTTGTGATGTGTGAGCGACAGGTTCAATTGCCACACTGGCTCAGGTTATATATTGAAGTTCCACCTTTTCCACCACCCCTCTCGCCTGAGGTGTGGTAATCCTCAGGTTAAATCAACACCAGTTAATTCTCCCCCTCAACGGGGTGCCTATGGTCATCTGTGACTGTGGAAACTAAATTAATAATTAGGCTGATACATCAAAACTAGGATCAAATCAAAACATTGCGTTTCACAGTAGGGCCTGAGTCAGGCTGGCTGAGTGACTCTGAAACATTATGCGGTAAATGTTTGCTAATTTACCTCCCAGTAAGTTTCACGTTTACAATCTATGTAGCATCATGTCTTGAGCATGTTGCTCCATTCTTAAAGTACCAATGCTCAGAATGGACTGGGCAAACCCTAATACATTCCTTAACTGTTTCAAATGACCAAATTCAAATTCCAATTCGGATTTTATCTATATATAAAAGCTGTATTTTCAGTCTGGTTGCGAGTCTTTTTGAAACAAGGACTGTTTTAAAAAGAAAACACTGGGGTGAGATGAAATTTCTTAGAGTAATGAGTGCTCTGAGGGCCCGGTGAAAGGGACACAGCGCCAATCATTGCTCGGCTGGAGCTGATCTGCAGGAAATGGAAAGTGAAACTGATCAGAGGCTGTTTGCTATCGGCAACAACACAGCTCCCCGGCTGAGAGTGCGATCAGCTGTCAGACACTGAGGGGATTTTTGGGAGATTGAAACTCGGTTCAGATTGATGTTTTTATAACGGAGCGGGAAAAAGTTGGGCAATCAGGGAGCAGCAAGGTTGTGACGTTCGGAAACAGGCTCTGAGAATAAAAGGGAGAGGGAGCCGGAGACACTGGCAGAGAGAATAATCTCACAGAGCAGCGACCGAGCAATCTCCAGAGCGGCAGAAGCAAAGGGTTTTATTCACATATTCTCCGGATCTGAGAGTCGCTGTGAAGATAAACAGAGAAGACTAACTGTGCAGTAACAGAACATCAGAAAATATTCTGCAGTTTAATTTTCCCGGACCTGTGCAAAGACCGTAAGTTAATTCTGCTTTTTGGTGGATTCTATTCTATTTCTGATGTGTAAATTGGTTTGTTCCCAGACGGATTTATGATATATTATTTATAAAAAACGGGTGGGAAATTTAAAGCAAAAGATTTAAAATCTCAAACCTGTTGGAGTCAAAAATGTGAAATCCTATGTTACTTATTCCAAGGGAGGTTTTCTAATATTTGAAATCAGTGCATTAAACATTGATTCACTAAAATTACAAAGGTCATAGCTTGTTTTTAAGTAAAATAGTAAGAGGTTTGGGGTGAATTTCTGAGGGGGGTTCGGAATGGGTTACATTCAATCTCTCTCACGATTAAAGATAAAATCTCATTTCAATGTGGACAGTGCAAGAAAATAACATTGCGAATTGAGACAGCGAGAGAGATGTGAGTGAGATCAAAATTTCTGTCTCCCCGGATAAATTTAGGTTTTGGGCAGTCATTTTCATCTCAATGCGGCTTTCAAAACAAACTGAATTGTGAAGGAATTCTTCGCAACAATTTAATTATTTGCTATTGAGGCGGCAAGGTGGCACAGTGCCAGGGACCTGTGTTAGATTCCGGCCTCGGGTCACTGTCTGTGTGGAGTTGGGACGTACTCGCCGTGTCTGCGTGGATTTCCTCCCGATGCTCCGATATCCTCCCACACTTCAAAGATCTGCAGATTAGATTAATTGGCCATGATAAATTGTCCCTTGGTGTCAGGGGTAATTAGCAGAGGAAATACGTGGGTTTAGGTGGATTTGGGCTGGGTGAGTGAGTTGTTGATGTAGGCTCGATGGGACAAATGGCCTCTTTTCTGTATTTTATGATTCTATGAACAACCAACACTTTAACTGTTCCAGGTTTAGAGACCTCTGCTGTCAGTTTATTGAGGATGCTGAGCGCTTTTGATAATTAAACACCTTCACTCACAGCTCATGCTAGGTGGGTTATTTAAGCCACTCGTGTGACATAAAGCAAGATTTAAGAATGTGGGAAGGCCGAGAAAGGGATGTATGGGATCATTGCTATTTCTTCCAGTTTCCACAAAGTGATTGTCCCTGACATGTTTAACATCTCAGTCTGGGTTCTGCTCGGATCACCACTGAATTCCACACCTCACAACTTGGTCCAAACATGGACAAAAGAATTAAATCCAGAGGTGAGAGTTATTGCTCTTGCCAGCAAGGTAGTATTTGACCAAGAGTGGCCTCATGACCCTGATCCCACATCGCCACCAGCTGCTCAGTATGTTCAGCGGTCCATGGCTTTGATGTATGGCTCCAATTGGGAATAAAACATTGAAAGGAAGTCAGATTTTAAGAACAAAGAACAAAGAACAATACAGCACTGGAAACAGGCCCTTCGGCCCAACGAGCCAGCACCGCCGTCCTAACGTGTTAATGACATATAGGGACCAATTTGTTACCCAATCAGCCTAAGAGCACATTTTTGGGATTTGGGAGGAAACCGGAGCAGCCGGAGAAAACCCACGCAACCACGGGGAGAACGCGCAAACTCCCGCAGACACAGGCCCAAATCCATGTGTCTGCACAGCAACAGCGATAGTCCCTGAGCTGTCATGGTGCCCATCAGATGGTCCAGTTTAAGCATACACTAACGACGTGCTGATCACACCACCTACCCCCTCTTCCAAGTCATTTATATAAACCACAAATAGAAGAGGTCCTAGTACTGAGCCCTGTGGCACACCAGTAGTGACACACCTCCAGTTGGAAAAAGAGCCTTCCACTACTACCCGCTGTCTCCTCCTCCCAAGCCAGTTCTCAACCCATCTACATACCTGGCCCTGTATCCCACGCACCTTCACCTTTTCTATCAGCCTACCATGAGGAACCTTGTCAAATGCCTTACTGAAATCCATGTAGATGACATCAACGGCTTGTCCTTCATCAACCGTTTTTGTCACCTCTTCAAAAAATTCCACTAGATTCGTAGGGCACGACCTCCCCTTAACGAAGCCATGCTGCGTATCCCTGATCAGATCGCAGCGCTCCAGATGTTCATACATCCTGTCCCTGAGAATCCTCTCCATTAGCTTACCTATAACTGAAGTCAAGCTCACCGGCCTATAGTTCCCTGGGTTATCCCTCTGACCCTTTTTAAACAACGGTACTACATTTGCTATCCTCCACTCCTCTGGGACCACACCTGTGTCCAAAGAAGAGACAAAGATTTGCGTCAGAGGATCAGCAATGTCATCTCTCACCTCCCTTAGCAGTCTGGGGTACATGCCATCAGGCCCCGGAGCTTTATAAGGCTTTATGCTGCCTAAAAGCCCGAATACCTCTTCCCTCGTAATGGTTATTTCCTTTAACGGGTCCTCAAATTCCTCAAAGCCGGTACCAGATATCAGGCCCCTCTCCCGCGTGAATACCGACGCAAAGTATTCATTCAAGATCTCCCCCATTCCCTTTGTTGTTGGGAATAGTCAGTGCGAATTGCACAATATATTCTTTCCCTAGATTCTGTAACTGTCTGGACAATACATTGAATGTTCAAAATAGTATTATGTGACTGATGCACAATATGCAAAACCTCTGATTTCATTTATTATTGTCATATGTATTAGCATCCAGTGAAAAGTATTGTTTCTTGCGCGCTAGACAGAGACTGACAATTAGTCCATTTCTCAACAGAAATTTGACAAGATGAGACTCCAGGTGAAGTTTATAACCGGTGAGATTATTGTACTTGAGGTCGACCCTTCCATCCAAGTCTCGGCTCTCAAGAAGATGATCCATGCGGAAACCAAGGTGCCCCATTTCTGTCAGCGGCTAGTGGTTGAAAATGGAAACACAGTGGTTTTGAGAGATGACAAGAGGCTGTCTGACTACGATATCTCCCTCAACAATACTGTCATGCTGATTGTCACCAAAGAGGAGAGCATGCAGATATTCCTGAAGAATGACAAGGGGAAAATATCTACATATGATGTTCTTCCCTCGGAGTCAGTTCAAGATTTTAAAGCACGAGTACAGCGGCAGGAGCGTGTCCCAATCGATCAGCAGCGTCTGATGTATGGGGAGAAACAGCTGGAGGATGGCTACACACTCGCCGACTACAATATTGGGTCTGAAAGCACCATCTTCCTTATGCTACGTCTGCGAGGTGGTTAACTGTGACAGTACCAATATGGTTTGGATGATAGATGTTACACAAGAACTATCATAAAGCCTATTGTACTTTTCAGAAATGTTTCAATGCGTGAGGTTCTGGGTCTCAGAAACTAATGAATTAATACTGTGATTGTCATTCTTTATTTGATTTATAACATGGGGATGTTTATGTACATGTTAGTGCCTGTCTACTAAGCAGGTCACTGCCTGCACTCATCTTCATAAGATGTGTTAAACAGAGCAGGGAATGGTATTCTTAAAACAGAAAAATATTTTTTTTTATAAATGAGGCCAAAAAAGACAAAATCTTTTCCTTTGGGATATGAATTCAGCTTCAGCCCAAACTCTCTCAAGTCTGTTAGTTGTGGGAATCATCCATGAAACAGGTTATGTGATGTCAGTGTTAACCTATCGTATGTGTGCTCATAGCATGAACATGATTCCAATTCTAATTCTCACTCAGGCTGATGCCACAAAATGGTTAATATGAGAAATGGGTTATTTTTGTTATGGGGCGCAGAAATGGGTCCAAATTTATTGTATATAAGTGGACGGGAAAAAATGCTGAATAAAGATTTTCTTAGTTCACAGTAATATTAAATATTCTGCAAGCGTTGCTTTAGTCTCACTTAATGTGAGTAAATGTGTTTGTGTTCAAAATAGAAATGATTTGGCCAGTTTTTTTTATCCATTGTAATAACTTTATATGTGGCTTGGACTATTCATTTTGTCAACATATGCAATCTTACTTCAAAATAAAGTTGTTTCTTAAATTACAAGGCAGTTGAGTTTTTTTGCCTGGTGAACATTTGTAAATCTGCATTGTCGATGAGTCTGTGTATCTTACATCAGGGATCCAAATTTCAAACCATTTTCAAATGGTTTCTCGGAACCAAGAATTGAAAGGAAACTACACTGACTGATATACTGAGAACACATTATGGTCTGGGTTGAGATTAACTTCAATACATTGAGACAGCTAGTAACAATATCTCGAAACCGAATCAAGAGCTTCACAAACTCAAAGGGCACAAATTAATTTCAGTATTGCCCTATAGCATTTGGCTGCAGCTGTTTCCTGAGTGATGTTCAGTTTGCACAAGGTTTCATGTGGGGGTATCCCATACATGTAAGCTATAAATCAACTCTATTCTAAGTCTAAGGTGTGGTCACATCCATCACTGGATTTTAACTGCAGTGATTTTACACTCAAGGAAGTGTTGGTTTGAGAGGCAGTTCTCCTGTAAGAAGGGTGTGGAGTGGAATGTGTAGAAAAGGTTCAGGCTGAGATTGTAATGTTGTGGAGCAGAGGAAAAGGATCTGAACAAGGCCAGAGAGGGCAGAGTTACAAACTGAGTCTGTGAGAAAACAATCACAAAGTGGTGTCACAGCACAAAGAGGGAATGAGGAAGTTTCAGATAAATAATATACCAAAACTTCAAATTATATGATGCACTTATATTAAAAACTGCAAAATATAAGCTGAATTGAATAGAGGAAAGAAACTTTAATTAATTAAGCAAGTAAAACAGGGTTAGACAGAGATGGTAATGTAAGTGCTTTGCTACAACAGCAGCATGTGGGAGTTTGTGGGCAGCATTGCAATTACAGACAATCACACCGACAGGAAGAGCCCTATTTTACCATTTTGGTTCTACGTGCTGGGCGGATTTGAAACTGGGGGTGTTTCAGATCCAACTTTTAGATCCATTCTCAGGTGCACTCTGCCTGAAGAAATATTAGTGAGTCCGAATCATACTGCACACGTCTGTGGACGGGGCTTAACATGCCTGAAATCCTGCAGCTCCGATTGGTGCCTCCAACGGTGCATGAGCAGAAAATAAATGATAAAATGCTGCTTACCTGCCACATCAATCTCATGCCAGTAATGTCTCCTCCTGGCCCCACAGACTTTGCCCACTCCTACAACATTACTGACCCACTTATCCCATCCACACCCTCGCTATGCAGGCCGATCATGGACCTCCCCCCACCTCCCCATTGAACACAGGCAGACTGGCTGCAGACTCCCTTCCACCCCCGCCATCGTCACCGATCTCAAGCAGAGAGCCGTCAGACGCTACACATCTACTTCCTGACTTACCTTCTGTGATGGAGCGACCTTTTACAGAGCATGTCAGTTTCATGCTGACCCTGGGTGAGTGAACGTGGTGCTAAAGGGGGAAGTGTCAGGCCAGTAAGGTTGGGCACGCAGCCCATTAAATCAATTCAAATGCATTTGAATGGCTGTCACACTCATTTTTGGCACGGTGCCGATCGCGATCCTTGGTAAAGTGGGAACCAGCGGGCACAGATCAAGCTACATGCCTCACATCCAACTTTACCAAAGTTTCACGGCCGTAAACAGGCACAACATGATGGTAAAATCGGGCCCTAGGTGTCTGAATCTCAAGGAAGTTGAACTGTGAGTCATTGAATTGAAGTCTGAGACTCTGACATTGTGATGTATCAGGAAGGGAGAGAGTTATCTGGACACTTTACCCAGAGACAGTCACAGCCATTGATTGGGTGGTGGTTCAGATCTATAAGAGCAGGTGGGTGTGACTGTGAGTTGGGTTGACATGGAAGCCCCAATTGCAGTGCTGGAAGAAACTCAGCAATTGTCCTTATCTAACAGCAATGTACTTTCTGCTGCCCCTGTGGGTGAGGTTGTGGAATGGACAATTTGGGGTTATTCATAGAATCATAGAAACCTTATAGTGCAGAAAGAGGCCCTTTGGCCCATTGAGTCTGCACTGAACACAATCCCACTCAGGCCCTACAGCCATATCCCTGCATATTTTACCCTTAATCCCTCTAACCTACGCATCCCAGGACACTAAGGGGCAATATTTTAGCATGACCCATCAACCTAACCCACACATCTTTGGACTGTGGGAGGAAACCAGAGCACCCAGACAAAACCCACACAGACAAGAGGAGAATGTGCAAACTTCACACAGATAGTCACCCGAGCCAGGAATCGAACCCAGGTCCCTGGAACTGTGAAGCAGCAGCGCTAACCACTGTACTGCCGTGCCACTCTGTTGTTTGTGATTTAAAAAAATTCTCCTTTTCTTATATATATAAGAATAAATATAAAATGCCTCCTTTTTTCAATGAAGTTATCTTTCCTTTGCATCTTTTTATATTATCAATTGTAATTGTTACATCACAGTGATTATTACAATTATCCTTATTTAATAAAATTGTTGTTTTAACACATTTCTGGGCATCATCATTCATTCCTGTTACGTACAGGATATTACTCCAAACCTGAATGACAGTCCACAAGGGACTCTAATGCCCTTACAGGTTTTTGGCATTCCAGCCATGAAGCAAAAATGACATGGATGAGGCTGCATTAGGGAGAAGGAAGAACTGTTTGAGACAGTGCGTGGAGAGATCTTACTTCCCTTCCCACCTCCAAGGCCTCCCATTCATCAATGACAGGACCACTCCCCACCCAAGTGCTTGTATCCGCTCAAGTATGATACTTATCAGCGCGTTTGTATGTATGTAAATGTAGAGAACCAGGGTAGAATTGATTCAGTGAATGTTGGAGCATCTCGCCTATTCTGAGGCACCAATTATTTATGAAAGAGATTTGTTGGGGATGGTTCAACAGGAAGAGTGTTAGTTTCTCTGGAGATTGAGGTGGGATCACCATGTACAAATCATCATGTATATTAATCAAATAGTCAGACACAGAGTGGGAATATTGGGATTGGGTGGATGATTTATGATGTTGCAGTAAATATTTACAATCACTAATTGTGCAGGGGAATAGAAGAGGGAAATATATTTTGCTTATCACCTGAGTAACCTTTGCAGAAGGGACAGATAACAAGTTAGCAGTTGAACAACTTCACTGACCTAGTGGAATTGCTCTCTCCCACTGTCTTTCCTGCTAGGCTAATCTGCTAATCAACTCTGGCCAACTCCTCCTTTGTCGCTGACTTTTTATCTAATGATTCTTCAAATCTGCCCACACAGATTCTACATCCTCTGACTTTACACTGTTTCTTGCTATCGATTTAATTTGATTTCTTACGAACAAGGCAACCCTGCCCACTCTGCCCACCTGTCTGTCTTTTCAGTAAGATGTGTATCCTTGGATATTTAGCTTTCAGTCCTGATCCCCTTGCAGCCACTTTGCTTGATCCACAACATTGTGTCCATAAATTTCAATCTGCCCTACAAGCACATTTATTTTGTATACTGTGTGCATTCAAATACAGCACATTCATTCTTACATTAGTCTTACACTTAGCCTCCTCACTGACACCCTTTTATCAGCTGTGCCTGAAGTTAGATTCCTGACTCTTCCCAATCATTCTGTCCTATTATTTATCCTGGAGACTTTAATTCAAGGCACATCAATGGCGTATGATCAATGCCTTAGCACAGCAGAGTATTAAGACCATGAATCAGATGGGTCATGAAAGCTGACGATAGATCATCAGGTCTTAAATAAGAACATTCCTGCCAGTGCACCTGTGTTTGCAGGTTTGGTGTCGAACTTATGATGGGTTAAATGGTTTCATATTAATCAAATTAAACTATTGAAAGAGGAACATGTTTAAAGGTAAACATTTGCTGAAATGGAAAGCAGCCAGTATCAGACCCTCACACCTAATAATATGGGATCTGGGAGAAAGACTTCCAAGGGAATGCTGCAGGAGCAGTTCAAGCTGGGAGACAGCTCTGTCACAGGGTTAAACATGGACAGAACTAAGCATTACAAAGACAGTGCTAACAATAGGTGGCACGGTGGCACAGCGCTTAGCACTGCTACCTCCCAGGTTCGATTCCCAGTTTGAGTCACTACCTGTTTGGAGTCTGCATGTTTTCTCTGGTGTGGGTTCCCTCTGGGTGCTCAGGTTTCCTCCAACAGTTCGAAAAACATTCTCCCTCCGTGTACCCGATCAGGTGTCAGAGTGTGGTGACTAGGGGGTTTTCACAGTAGCTTCATTGCAGTGTTTATGTAAGCCTGGCTGTGATATTCATAAATAAAAATAACAGGCAGAGGCTGCAAAAGAGAAAAGCAATGTTGTAACTCGTTTATTACTGGTGAATCTCTAAAAGAAAAGCAAGTTGTGTAGAAAAGGGAGTGAGCTTTGCTCTAAGTAGTCTCTCTTTGTAGAGCAGGACCCTGACAATTTGAGGGCATTTGTTTTGATAATTAAATTGCCTGCTGCGATGCTCTGTAAGTTTATATGCTGCATCGTCCAGCCCCTGACTACAACTGTGAACAGGCTACCAATCTTTCTGAGTCACCACTCAGCTGATTCTGCTCTTGTTGTTTTTGTCAGTGATGCCAGAGAGGAATCTGAAACTGAGCTACCTGGAATTCAGTACCTGTCACCTGCAGCAAGGTTCACTTCCTGCTCTGCTGTGAGGTTATTTGTGATGTGGAGATGCCAGCGTTGGACTGGGGTAAACACAGTAAGAAGTCTCACAACATCAGGTTCAAATTCAATGGGTTTGTTTGGTAGCACAAACCACGAGCTTTTGGAGCGCTCCAGAAGCTAGCAGCTGGTGCTACCAAATAAACCTGTTGGACTTTAACCTGGTGTCGTGAGACTTCTTACTGTTTGAAGTTATTTCCCAGACTCTGCAGGGAAGTTACAAGAAATGAAACTTCAGCTCAGATCTCATTTGCTTGTTGGTGATGGGTATTGTGCTGGGAGGGGGCACCAGGGGGTGGGGAGGAAATGCCACATGGGAGAAGTGGGCAAGGGGACACTCAATCATGAGAAAAGTGGGGACAGCAGATCTGCTGATTCAGTCAGGGCTTGAAAGCTGTGACAGTCCTGTGGACCTACACCTTAGTTTAAACATCTTTGCTAGGTATTCCTCCCCTGAACCTCGCCAAGGGAAGGAGAGGGCCTGTTAGTTCACCAATATGGTGAACAGGCAATGGTCATTCCTGTGGGCTGCTGGCAGTGCCAGTGGTCTGCCAGTAATTGCTGTGGGAGGGGAGGATTTGAATTTATGGGACATTGGCCCCAGTATTGGGGAAGAGGGGACCTGTTCTGATAGATGATTTTCATCTGAATTGTGCTGGAATCAGAATCCTGGCGAATTGTATAACTAGGGCTGTAGATAGGGCTGTAAACTAAATAGCGGGAGGAAGACTCAGTTCTATGGAGAATTAGAAAACAAAGTTAAAGGAGAGAGTAGAAGTGCAGGTTAAAGGAGCTGAGGGCTCAGGAGAAGTTTCCAAATTTTCCACACCACATAATAGAACAGAGAGTATAGAAGGTGAACAGGAATCTAAGCTCAGGCAGAACAAAAACGGTGAGAAGCATGATAAAGAGAGGTGGTCAATACAGGAGTGAGGGTGTTGTACCTATATGTGCGCAATATATGGAGCAAGATAAATCAGCTTGCTGCACACATTGAAATTGGTCGGTACGATGTTGTGGGCATCAAAAAAACATGGTTGCAATGGCATCAGGGCTGAGATCTAAATATGCAAGGATGTGCGTCCTATCAGAAGGACAGGCAGATGGAGAAATGGAGCAGGGTTGCATTGTTAGGAAGGATTGAAATTAAACCAATAGCAAGAAGTGATATAGGATCAGAAGGCATACAATCTCTGTGGATAGAGTTGAGGAATCTAAGGGTAAAAATACCCTGTTACGGGTTATATACAGGCCTTTGGCAGTAGTTAGGATGAGGAGCAGAAAATAAATCAGGAGATAGAAAAGGCATATAAAAAAACGGCAATATTAAGTAATTATGGGTGCTTCAATATGCAGGTGGACTGGGAAAATCAGGTAGGTAGCAGATCCCAAGAAAAGGAATTTGTGGAATGTCTAAGTTTTACTGGAGCAGCTTGTGACAGAGTGTACTAGGGAACAGGCTATTCTGGATTTGGTAACACGTAATGAGACAGATTAAGCACCTTATGGTGAAGTAACCCTTAGGAAGCAGTGACCACAATATGATAAAATTTACCCTGGAGGGAGAAGCTGGTATCAAATGTAATGACATTACAATTAAATAAAGGTATCTGCAAAGACATGAGGGAGAAGCTGGCCAGAGTTGATTAAGGGAGCCTGGCAGGGAAGACAGTGGAACAGGAATGGCAAGAGTTTTTGGGGCTATTGAGGGGGCTCAATAGAAATTCATCCCAAGGAGAAGGAAACATGCAAAGGAGAGGACGAGACATCCATGGCTGACGAGGGAAGTGAAGAACAGCATAAAAGCAAAAGAGAAAGCATATAGAGTGGCAAGGATTAGCGGGAACCCAGAGGATTGGGAAGCCTTTAAAAGGAAGTAGAGATCAACTAAGAAAGCAATAAGGGGGGAGAACCTGAAACATGAGTGTATGCTAGCTACTAATATAAAAGAAATTGGAAGATTTTTTTCAATATATAAAAACAAAGAAAGAGACAAAAATATCTATTGGACCACTGAAAAATGAGGCTGGAGAAGTAATAATAAGAAGCAAAGCAATGGCAGAGGGACTGAGTAGTTACTTTGCATCAGTCTTCATGGTAGAGAGAGCAGTGGGATGCCAGAGCTCCAGGAGAGTCGGGGGGCACAGGTGAGTGTAATGGCTAAGGAGAAGGTTCTGAGGAAACTCAAAGGCCTGAAGGTGGATAAATCACTTGGACCAAATGGACTACACCCCAATGTTCTAAAAGAGACAGCTGAGGAAATTGTGGAGGCATTGGTGGTGATCTTTCAGAAATCACTGGAATCAGGGAGGGTCCCAGAGGACTGGAAAGTAGCTAATGTAAAATGGCTATTTAAGGAGGGAGGGAGGCAGTAGATGAGAAATTATAGGCCGGTTAGCCCGACTTTGGTCATTGGCAAGATTTTACAGTCTATTATTGAAGATGAGCTCACAAGGTACTTGGAAGTGCTTGATAAAGTAGGACTGAGTCAGCACAGTTTTGTCAAGGGGCGGTCATGTCTGATAAATCTGTTAGAATTCTTTGAGGACATAACAAGGAAGTTAGATAAAGGAGAACAAGTGGACATTTATTTATTTATAAATCTATTTAGATTTCCAGAGGCCTTTGACAAGGTGTTGCATAGGAGTCTGTTAAATAAGTTAAGAGCCCGTGGTGTTAATGGTAAAGCCAGAGACACAACCTCAGGGTAAAGGAATGATCCTTTAAAACAGAGATTAAGAGGATTTTTTTTCAGCTAAAGAGTGGTGAATCTGTGGAACTCTTATTTGCTGAAGGCTGTGGAAGCCAGGTCATTGAGTGTCTTTAAGATAGAGATAGATAAATTCTTGATCAATAAGGGGACCAGGGTTATAGGGAAAGATAGATGAATGGGAATGTGAAAAATATCACCATGATTGAATGGAGGAGCATACTCGATGGGCCGACTGGCCTAATTCTGCTCCTATGTCTTATGGTCTTATGACCACAAAAGCTACATGTGGGAGTTTGTGGACAGCATTGCAACTGCAGACAACCACATTAATCGCAAGGAAGTTGGCACAGATCTCAATAATGATCAGGGACAGGAGTGTAATGGAATACTCCCCACATGCCTGGATGGGTGCAGCTTCAACAACATTCAACAAGCTTGACACCCTCCAGGACAAAGCAGCCCACTTGATTGGCACCATATCTACAAACACCCACTGCTTTCACCATCCATGCTCAGTAGCAGCATGAGTGTGTGCTATCTACAAGATGCATTGCACCAAAGATCCTTAGACAGCAGCTTCCAAACCCACGACAATTCCACCTGGAAGGACAAGGGCAGCAGATTGATGGGAACATTACTACCTTTGAGTTCCTCTTCAGGCCACTTAGCATTCTAACTTGGAAATATATTGCTCTACCTTCAGTTGCTGGGTAAAAATTCTGGAATTTCCCCCCCCCCTCCTAACAGCATTGAGGGTAAACCCACAGCATGTGGACTGCCTCAATTCAGGAGGCAGCTCACCACCACCTTCACACTGCTCAGAACACAGGGAATTGTGTGGCTAAAACCTGCTTTTCCACCTCCTCCTGAATCGGGACAAAAACTAAAACCATAGAATTCACATCAGTGTTGGCAATGTGGAGATGTCATGATGCAACACGGTAACCCCTTCTCTGTCGGTTGTCAGTTAAACTCAGTTAGTTGGATAGTTGCTTTGTGATGTGTGAGCGACAGGTTCAATTGCCACACTGGCTCAGGTTATATATTGAAGTTCCACCTTTTCCACCACCCCTCTCGCCTGAGGTGTGGTAATCCTCAGGTTAAATCAACACCAGTTAATTCTCCCCCTCAACGGGGTGCCTATGGTCATCTGTGACTGTGGAAACTAAATTAATAATTAGGCTGATACATCAAAACTAGGATCAAATCAAAACATTGCGTTTCACAGTAGGGCCTGAGTCAGGCTGGCTGAGTGACTCTGAAACATTATGCGGTAAATGTTTGCTAATTTACATCCCAGTAAGTTTCACGTTTACAATCTATGTAGCATCATGTCTTGAGCATGTTGCTCCATTCTTAAAGTACCAATGCTCAGAATGGACTGGGCAAACCCTAATACATTCCTTAACTGTTTCAAATGACCAAATTCAAATTCCAATTCGGATTTTATCTATATATAAAAGCTGTATTTTCAGTCTGGTTGCGAGTCTTTTTGAAACAAGGACTGTTTTAAAAAGAAAACACTGGGGTGAGATGAAATTTCTTAGAGTAATGAGTGCTCTGAGGGCCCGGTGAAAGGGACACAGCGCCAA